>PUFA01000061.1:2565625-3866250 GCA_003508835.1 Eonycteris spelaea
CATTGCTTTGGCTATTCAAGATCAAAAAATAATTTTTGGTTGTTAATTTCCACTAGGATAAAAATCAAGTAAAAGCTTCCAGAAAAGTTTTTCATTTTTTTGTTTTTTGTTTTTGATTTTCTAATTTATTTTACAGTCAGAATATACTTGTAGTCAGAAGAATTTTAAAGAGCTTTGTGGAAAAGAGATGACTCATTTTGAAAATGAAATGGGCAGAGACAACCAAATACCCAAACTATTCTTAAAAGACAAACTAAAAGGATATAAGTTATATTTTAGATCAATTAGCTGTGTTGGCTCTGATTTTTACCAAGGTGATATTACTTTTGGTTTCAAATATTAAATAACTATATAATTATGATAGCAGAGGACTTCCCAGCTATAGTTTTATAGATGTATTATTATTATAACTGACTTGAAAAGAAAAGAAATGCAAAGAGCTTCAATGTGTATGTTATTCAGTTTGGGTAGAAGCCTGAGGAGTGAGTGGGCTTTTCCCCTAGGAGTTTGTATGGCTGGTTATAGTCCTGTGACTTGCCGACTTTCTGCTTAAAAGGATGTTCCTGGCAATTACTCTAGGACAGTTATGGGTTTCTTGCTGTGTACCTTCTAACGTCATCCATAGTGTAACACAGGCCACCATCTCTTTCTTCTTTAGTTCTTTTTTCTAAATTCCTTTCTGGCTTTCTCCACTCCCACCTGTACATACTCAGTTTCTGATATAACTCCTTCACAGCTAAACTTTGTATGTCCCTGCTCGATATATCTTGTTTGTTTGCACATAATCCATCAGCTACACCAAAATGCAACTGTAGTGTAGAGAAAAGAGCACTGGGCTCAGCTCAGAGGCAGAAGCCTTGGGTTGTATGCATCCTTGAGCAAGCCAATTAATCTATTCTGGCTTCATTTCACTGTCTATAAAATGGGCACAGTGACAAGCTTTTTATAAGGTTATGGTTAGGGAGATGAAATGATATATGTATATGTGTTAGAATTAGATTTGGCTGCATTAGACAAAAAAATCAATAACAGTAAAATCTTGGCTTTTAGTAGAATAGAAATTTATTTTACTAAAATTTAGTAGTTTTGAGTAAAAAAGAAATTTATTTTCCATGTACAACAAATCCAGAGATGGGCTGTCTAGGGCTGGCACGATAATCCGTGGTGGTAGGATCCAGGCCCTGTCTCCCTTGTGCTGCTGTCTTTGGCAGGTGGCTTCTCATTGCCCAAAATGACCACTTGAGTTCCAGCCATCACATCCAAATTCCAGTTACAGGAAGGAGGAAAGTGGAAGAAGGGTAATCTCCTTCTCTTTAAGGACACTTCCGCTAAGAACAATGTTTATATATTGTTTAGAACCATATCAAATGTCCATGTACTCAGCTAAAAATAAGTGTTTATGATGAAAGAAAGGTGTTAGGGCAAACCAGCAGTCTCTGGCACAGTATGTGAAAGACTTTAGTGACCTAGCAAATTCTCTGAACACACAAAAAAATTTATGCAATATTACTGTGAGGCAACCTTATATGCATTCATCGATTCACTAAATGTTTATTAAATACTAGAGGTGTAGCACTGTAGCTGATGCCTCTTATGCTTCCTCATATATTTTCTTAGTCAATTTGTGTTATCCTCCCGAAAGACCTGAGGGATTTATGTAGCTGTGAATCCCCCACTTTGCCGAGCATGTGGGAATAGAACATCACTAAGATACAATATGACTTTCTTTGGGAGAGGAGAGGGAAAAGAGTGACATTGGAGTATGTAATAAATGGCAGCTCTCTAGCTCACCAGTATAGACACTGAGTGTTTTTCCCTCTGGCACACAGAGGTCCTGTCTGTGTCAGCAGTGCTTGACTTATATCTTGTGTTCTCACTTGCTTGGTTTATATGCCTTTCCCCATATTTAAAATACATGTGCTGGGTTGGCTCTTCATCCTTCGCCTTCTCCCTTTCAAAGAGGGAACACTCAGTGTTTGAACAGACATGTTTGTTATTGGGGAAGCAAAGGCAGGCAGTCAGACAGACAGACAAGCAAGCATGCATAACCTAATAGGCAGCATCCTTCATTACTGGCTGTTTTTCAGGGGGCCCCAATATGCAGGACCCCTAAGGAAACAGAATCTGCAGGAACAGCCTCCAGACATTCCATTGAAGAAATCTGAAGATATCTGACATCCTTCCTTCAAATCTTCAGGAATTGATAGTAGTGGGCTTTCTTTTTAAAATCGCTTGTTTTAGTGTGAAAATTCTCAAACATTCAGAAAACAACTGTGAGCCCACCCGTGATTGGAACAAATGTGAACACTGTCATATTTACTTAAAAAATAAAAATCAAAATAAAATTTTGTAGATGTAGAGCTTTCCCCCTACATAAATATACTGTCCTTGTGTCATTCGTGTCTTTGCATAAATACCACCTTATCTGGGACACCCTCCCTGATCTTCCTATATAAAATAGTCCCCGCCCCCCACCATCAGCCTCTAACCTCTTCTTGCTAGCATTTTTCACTGCCTGACATATGCAGTGTATTTATTTGTTTGTGCTCTGTCTGTCTCCCTTCACTAGCATGTCAGCTCTGTGAGGGCTGGCCCATGGCTTTGTTCTCATTGACTCACCCTCATCTCCACGGGGCTGAACAACTAGGAACCAATGAACAGAGCTGAAGAGCCTCTTTTAGGCTTCCTGACCCATCACCTCCCTTCCAGACTCTCTCTGCCAAGGAGAACCACTGTCTTTAAGTTTTATATATCATCCCCATCCTTGTCTTTAAATACTCTGATTTTACTTATACTTTTAAATCTATGCATGTGCATTGTGTACATATATGCCAAAACAATAGATGATGTTGTGTATCTTTAAAAACATTACATATGCAGTCTGTTTATATCCTCTGTAACTTGCTTTTTCTCACTCAACATTAAGTGTTCAAGGTTTATCTATGTGGATACATGAACATTTATTTCACATGTTTTATATTCCTACAATAGTACTGCTAGGATTTTATCACAGTGGGTACATTCTTGGCCAGAGCCTTTTAATAATGGCTTTATCATCCTTCTTTTGTCAGGGACTGAGTTGGACCCATGGTAACAATTGTACCAATCCTAGGAATGGGTTATAAAAGTGGTATCTTAGGTACTTTTCATGTTATATATATTTTACCAGAATTTAAACATTTAAAACCTTATCAAATTGTATACTTGGAAAAAAAATAAGTTAGAAGGGGAACCAAGTAAGGATGTTCAATAAGGACTATACTCTTTGTAAAAGTAAAATCATGATAAATGGTATTTTTAGAAAGAGAATTTTACCCAGCACCCCTGAAAACATTTATTTATAAAATTCTATTTTTATAGCAATTGTGATTTTATTTTTGATAGTTTAGAAAACAGAATTTTCTCAAAGAAGACATCACAGATGGCCAATGGGTCCATGAGAAGGTGCTCAACATCACTAATCATCAGGGAAATGCAAGTCAAAACCACAGTGAAGGAAACAGGTTCTAAACTCATGGACCTTGTTCTTAGAGGAATTTATTCATTTAGCTTCAAAGGCAAGAGAAGTAAAAGCAAAAATACACGAATGGGAATATATTAAATTAATAAGCTTCTGCACAGCAAAAGAAACCATCAACAAAACAAAAAGGCAACCAACCAAATGGGAGAATATATTTGCAAACAACACCCCTGATAAGGAGCTGATTTCAAAATATATAAAGAACTCACATAACCCAACAACAAAAAAATTAACAATCCACTTAACAAATGGGCAGGGGATCTGAACAGACACTTCTCCCCAAAAGACATACAGATGACCAAGGATCTGAAAAGATCCTCAACTTCATTAGCTATTAGGGAAATGCACATCAAAACCTCAGTGAGATACCACCTCACATCTGTTAGAATGACGGTCATCAACAAGACAAGTTGGAGAGATTGTGGATTAAAAAAAGAACCCTCGTACACTGCTGGTGGCGATATAAATTGGTACATAGCCTCTATGGAAAATAGTATGGAAGTTACTCAAAAAATGAATAGAATTACCATTTGACCCAGCAATCCCTCTACGGGGTGTTTACCCACATTTTGAAAACGTTTATCCCTAAAGGTATATGCACCCTTATGTTCATTACAGCTTTATTCACTATAGCCAAGACATGGAAACAACTGAAGTGTCCTTCAATAGATAATTGGATAAAGAAGACATGGTACATATATACAGTGGAATATCAGCCATAAGAAAAGACGAAGTGCTGCCATTTGTGACAACATGGGTGGATCTTGAAATGATCATGCTAAGCGAAATAAATCAGACAGAAAAAGTTGAGAACCAATATGATTTCACTCATATGAAACTGAATATGAAACTGAAAGCAGCCAACGAACAAGACAAACAAACAAAAACTCATAGACACAGACAATAGTTTAGCGGTTACCAGAGGGATGGGGGGTGTAGGGGTGTAGAAGAGGGCAAAGGGGGTCAAATACATGGTGATGGAAGGAGATTTGACTGTATATTAACACATAACGTAATATACAGATGATATTAGAGAATTGTATACGCAAAGCCTATATAATTTTATGAACCAATGTCACCCCAATAAATTTAGTAAAAAAATTTAAAAATGATGATGGTAAATAAGAGATATCTCTTTTTTTCCTTCATTAGTGCATCAGTGTTACAAAAAAAAAGTCATGAGAAAAAAACTATAATGGGATATCACCTCACAACTGTTAGCATGGCTCTTATCAGAAAGTCAGGAGATAATAAGCACGGGTGAATACGTGGAGAAAAGGGAACATGTGTGTTCTGTTTGTGGCAATCTCAATTGGTTCAGCCACTATGGAAAACAGTGTGGAGGTTTCTCAAAAAATTAAAAATAGAACTACCATATGACCTGGCAATTTCACTTCTGGGTATTTATCAGAAGAAACCCAAAACACTTACTCAAAAAGACATATGCACCCCCATGTGTATAGTAACATTAGTCACAGTAGTCAAGGTGTGGAAACAAACTAGGTGTCTATGGATGGAACACACACTCACACACACACACACACACACACACACCACACACACACACTGGAATATTCTTCAGCCTTAAAAAGAAGGAAATCCTGTCATTTGTGACAACATGGATGAATCTGGAGGATAGTATGCTAACTGAAATAAACTAGACAAAGAAAGATAAATTCTACATTGTTTTCACATATATGTAGAATCATTAGGGGAAAAAAAGGTAAATATGGAAGGTGATAAATGTGTTAATTAACTCCACAGGAAATCTTTACAATATGTATATATCAAATCATCATAATGTGTGCATTGTGTCTTATACTTTTACCTGTCAATTATATCTCAAAACTAGGGGGTGGGGGAGACAATAGAATTCCCTCAGAGATAAATCATATATTGCAATATATAGTTGTCCCATATTAGAAAATCTTTAAAGGCTTTTGTCTTAAGGAAAAAAACTAAATAACAAAGATGTTGAGCTGCCCTAAAGTAATATTCAGAATTCTTGGCTTTCAGCATGATTCTAAATGTCAGAGAAGTCTGATTTTGCTACAACATGACAGTTTGACTCCAGACATTGCTACAGAGTAATTGCAGTACCTGGGTATTATTTAGGAGACATTTAAATATCTTCTTTCTGAGCTTCCTATTAAAAGAATAGTTGTTAGAGGACAAAGTTTTATTTATAAATCATTTTGTAGATTTTGTAGATATAATTGTCAGTACAATTGAAAAAGTTAAGGAAGAGTTTACCACCCATAATTTTGAATAATGACTCAATAGTCATTGGCTAAATGTGAAACTGTTGCTCTTATAATTCCATTGGGGCTGTACAACAAAAGTCCTTTTTCTAGAGATGTAGTCAGACTTTAGTTAGCTCTTTGGCAATTTCAAAACAGGTCATGTTACTCATTTCCTACATTTGATTGTTATATATCCTCAAACCCTATCAAATTTGAATATTTAAAGACTATATTTAAAACACATGTGGCAGTTAAATTGACACTGTAATCATTGCTATTTCACTTCTTCTATTCAATTGGCAGACATTTATTGAGCTATGTGTCCAGCACTGTGCCAGGGGCTGGGACGATAAGTTGAATAGGACAGGGTTCCTGTCTTCCTGAATCATATGATCAGGTATTTAATCAAGTTATCAACGATAAAGGTCAGTGCTACAATATCAATAGAAATGTCTGTCACTACATACTCCCTTTGTGGCCAGGACTCTTAGAGCAATATATTACTACCCTCGGCAACAGTGACAGGAAGTGCATGCGTGGGCGTGGACGTGGAGATGCTGGGAGAGGCTTTAAGCCCACCCACCACCTTTATCAACCTCCTTCTCCAAGCTTCTAACAACTACCACTATTACCAATGGAAACGATAACAATAGTAATTTTTTTATTTGGGCAATTGATGTTTTCTAATCTCATATAAAGTATGACTAAAAAGATCCTTAGAAACTTTTAATTTTATTGAATTTTTTTAAAATAGACTTTTATTACTTTTTTAGAGCAGTTTTAGGTTCACAGCAAAATTGAGAGGAAGGTACAGAAATTTCCCATGCACTCCCAGCCCCCACACAGGCATAGCCTCGCCATTATCAACATACGCCTACCGAGTGGTACATTTATTGTAGTCCATGAATCTGCATTGACACATCATTTTCACCTAAAGTTCATAGTTTACATTAAGATTTACCCTTGATGTCGTTTATTCACTAGGTTTTGACAAATATATAATGACATGTGTCCACAATTGTGGTATCAAGCAGAATAATTTCACTGCTCTAAAAATCCTCTGTGCTCTGCCTATTCATCCTTCCCTCTCCTGTTTTATTGAATTTTACATATGGCCTAAGAACAGTTTGCCTGAAATTTCAAAAGCAATGCTGGGTAGACTGCCGTGCCAAAGCCATCCCAAACACTTTTTGGAATTAACCGCTGACTGTGTTAGCTCCTTTGGCCATCCAAACTTCTGTTTGAGAGCTGCTATGTTTAGCATAAATGCCCTAGGTTTATGTCAAGGTTTGTGGCGTTAAATTCTGCAGTTTTAAAATCAATGAATGTGGTGGATGTGCTCAGGACCAACTTGTTGGTCACCGTCCTTCCTCTCCCATCACACTTGACCACCCTCACCTTTACACAGAGATTGGAAGTCCCTGAATAGAACCGCCTCTGTAAGCCTCAGGGTTGGGGGTCGTCTGTGCTCCAGATGTCTGGTTACAGTACAAACAGACCTCTTTGCTTTTAGGAAAGCAAGTGTTTTCTGTGTTCAACTGAGCTTGTAAAATTTCATTAAGAAGCTAATCATTAGCCGTGATTAAGTAAACACTGGATGTTTGGCATGAATATTTCAACTTCCTGTTTCCAAGCTGGCTCAGCCTTCAAGGTTACTGATTGTTGGCCGAGACCCATAATTTTTCAGTTACCTGTGTGGTTTTCTACTCCATTATCAGAGATTCTCCTCCCCTCCCCCTGTTCAACTGGGGAAGAAAACCAAGGCTCTCCCAGAGCTGCAGACATGAAGCTGGTTCTCTGATGCTCATTAGAAGACATTTTTTCTCTCTCGCTTTAAATAGTGAATCTCACTGCTGCTTATTCTAGTACAGGAGAAGAGACTAACCTCTGCTTCTCTTTCTAATTCAACAAGAGATTGCCACCATTTTCTTCCATATTTGCCTTTGTAAACATTTCCAGGTTTAACAAAGATCAGATTTCCTTTTACTGATATTAAAATTATATATATGCAGTTATGCTTAATATTAAGCATTTATTTTCAAATCTAGGAAAGAGCAAAAGAGATAAAAATGCACGAAGCTTAAAGCAGTTGCTGCCAGTGACTCAGACTTTAATATCACTGTAGGCACCATGAATTGGAACAGTGTTAGAGAGATTTTCTCTGGGGAAAAATACATCATGGCGATGTTTTCCAAAGTGTGTTTCTCAGAGTTCTGAACAAATCTGACAAATATTTGGAAGGGGATAAAAGGTTTTGTGGCTAGTAAAGGTAGGAAGCACTTCTATTGCAAATTTCCTTGTGTTCCAGTGAATTATAATGCATATTGCTATGTGAAAGGCTTTGAGATCCTGCCATATGGAAATATGTTTAACTTTCTTGAATACAGTGTTTTCCAGAGCCATTTGGCTTTGAATGCCTACCTTTTTTTTAAAAACAAAACAAAACAAAACAAAACAAAACACCTAATTTAACCTAATACCAAGTACTGTCCCTCAGAACTGGGGATATACACTTAACTTTGAGACATACTGTTGTAGAGTGAGGGTCTCTGGAATAATCTATGGCAGTGGTTGTTGAACTTGAGTGTGCATTAGAATCCTGGAGATGTCAAAATAAAAGTTGCTGGACCTCACCCCAGAGGTCTAGTGTGGGGCCTGAGAACCTGTATTTCTAGTACATTCCCAGACGATGCTGTGGCTGCTGATTGGGGAACCACACTTTGAGAACTACTAGTCCAAGGTCAAACTGGAAGGAAAACAAAAGTTCTGAGGGGGGAAGGATTGATACTACAGGTGCACTGCTGCACAGTGTGCAAGTTAATGTGTTTATTCAGCTGTATGCCATGCATTGTTGAATGAATGCATTCTTTGAACCTGTTGTGTGCCAGGTGCTGTGCTAGGTGCTGGAGATGCCTTAGTGGTGGACACAGGCCTACCGGCCTGGTTTTTGCCTTCAGGAACTTACCGTGTAGCGGAAAGACAGTTCGTAAGCAAGCAAAAGGAATGAGTCGCTAGGTCTACATAAACCGAGAAACTGCTCTGCAGGAAGCCAGTAGTGTGCTAAGACACTGAAAAAAGGTGGTCGGGAAAGATCCCTCTGAGAAAGCAGTGACATTTAAGCTGAGACTGGCCGTGAGAAACTGGGGCCCTAAAAAGATGAGGGCAGTATTTCAGTCTGGATAAAGATATGCGCAAAGGCCCTGAGGGGTCAGGGGAGAGAGTGGCAAGTTCTCACGCTCCCTGGCTAGAGGGCAATGAGCGGGGGGAACGTGGACAACGAGGAGGTTGCAGAGGAGACGAGGAGGGCCAGGCCATCAGAGCTGGGTGAAAAGTTTGGGTGCAACCGAAATGCAAGTAGTTTGGGTGTATATTTTAAAAAGCCATTCTTGGTGGTGTGTAAAGGAAGGATTGGGAGGGAAAGAATGGCCCAGCAGGAAGACCATAGTTGGCTGGCGTCAGGGTGGAAGTGATGAGTGTGCAGTCGGGTGCTAGCTGTGGTCAGGGCTGCTGTGCACTCATGCGCTCTAGGGAGCGCCACTCGCTTGTAGTCACCAGCAGGGGAGAGACTGGCTTGCTCCCATGGAGGTAGAGCATATGGAATTTGTTAACGGGTTAAATGTAAGGGGCAAGGAAGAGAGAGGTACAAAGAGGACTGTCTCCTGGGCTCCTGACTTGAACAATAGAGAAAGGGAAGAGCTGGCGGAGGGGGAGGAGGGGTCAGTTAAATTCTGAGGTAGGGACAGAACTAAAGAGTTACTTTTCAGGGGACAGTGAAGTGATCATAGCCACCATTATGAGCAAATATATTTAGTTGGCTCTTTGCTGGTACACAAAAGAAATGGTGTTGGGGCTTAATAAGTACTCCTATTAGAGAGTTGCCTTATATATTGTGTACCAATGACTGCCTAACTGCCCTGACATAGAAAACAAATAAGGCCATTTAACACTAAACATAAAGTCTTTCTCTTATAATTCAGAGAGCACTTTAGAATCTCACAGAGACTGTTACTATTGCTGTGTAACAAACCACCCCAGAATTTAGTGGCATAAAACAACTATTTTATTGCGCTCATGGATTTTGTAGGAATTCAGACTGGACACAGCAGGATTGCTTTTCTCTGTTCCATGAAAAACTTGTTCGCTGTGGGGGTTTGAGAGATAGGGACTGGAATCATGTGGAGATATCGTCACTGACGTATTTGACAGTTGATGCTGGCTGTGGGCCTGAGCGCCTACATGGGGCCCCTCCACGTGGCCTCTCCACTTGGCCTGGGCTTCCTCACAGTAGGGCACCTACGGGGTAGTTGAACTTCTGACATGGCAGCTTGGGGCTCCAAGAGTGAGTCATCATTGCAAAGATCTTGAATCTCTAAGTTATACAGGACAGGTAGCCGAATTTATGTTCTGCTTAATAGAATGCTAGATAGGAAAGAGATTGCTGTGCTCAGTATGCTGCCTCGGGGATAATTTGACTTATAGGGAGGAAGAGCCAGTAAAGGAGACGAGCTGGCTGTTTTGCATTAAACCAGATGACAAGGGTATTCTCACTTTGGCTGTAAGCCAGTCATGAGGTAAACAAGTATTTTTCTAGTCTCTTCCACTTGCCCAGCCCCGAGAGGTGAAGTAGCAGAACATGGTGCTTCCTTTATGTGTAGGAATTATTCTTGATGTGGATTTTGGGTAGCGTTCGATGATTGGAAGATGCCAGTTTGAGTTGGATGGTCCAACCCTAAGATAAGATGCTTGATCTAGAACAGTAGATTCCAAAAAAGGGAATATAGACATCCCAGAAAGACGACCCAGTGGGGGCAATGCAATACCTACTTATATTTCTTAAAAATTTTTGTGGGCATCTCATGTTTATTAAAAAAAATAATAATATTGTCGTGAGTATATGAAATTTATGAACGACTAGTTAAATAATTTAGTTTGTGCTCAAAAGTTGTTTTTTTGCTGATGGGGTACTGCTTTAAGGCATGTTTTATCACATTTATACCTTGTAGCTAATGCTTTTCAAATTTTATTATGCATACAAATCACCTAGAGAAACTTGATTTTTCTCAGTTCAGCGTAAGAAGGATTAGAATTTGGCAAATTGACTCATACTATTTAAGGACAAAAGAGCCCAATTTATAAACTAAAATGCCAAATTTATGAATATCCAATCGCTTGAAAACCAAACTTATTATTTATACATGTTATGCTTTTATTCTTGGGCAAAATCATTTCTTTCAGAATTCAAAATATCAGAAAAGAATTGGCTTGCCAAACCTTAAACTGGAAAGGTAATTTTTGGTCTCTAAAGGATATCTGCAAGGAGCCAATAAAGCCTAGTGGGAGGTTATTTGTGGGATGCAGCACAGAACAGTGGCTAAAAGGGTGAACGCTAGTAGACAGACTGCCTGGGTCCCGCTGTGGCTCTGCTGCCTACCAGCCAACCTTGGACTAGGTGACTAATCTCTCTGTGCCTCTGTTTCCCCATCTCTCAAATGGAGATACTCGTAGTTCTTATGCATTCTGAGCATAATCCATGGAAAATGCTTCGTTTGGGGCCTGGCACATATTAAGAATCCAATCAGTGTTGGTGATTCTATTCTATTCTAAGGATTTTTTCCCCCTAAATTTAATTTAATTTAATTTTTTATCTAGACATATTCTTATCATATAATATGTTCTTTTCAATATTCCTTGATTCCATTTGGTGCTTGAAAATTTCAGTATCTTCAGGCATAAAAAAACGGGGGTCCTCACTCTTTCATCTTTGTATCCCAGAACTTTCAGAATACCTGGCTCTCGAGAACCACCCATGAGAGTTTATGGCATTACATGTGTCTCAGAGCATGTCTTTGGATTGCAGTTTATTTTGTGCTCTGATTAAGGCATTTTGACTTATATTTTAAAAACCTCTGTGCTGGCCAAACAGAAGATCTCTGGGTAGACTAAGCATCCACCTTTTGAGCCCCAGAGTATAAAAGGTATAGGTTAAAACTTACAAATATGTTTACTGCCTCTATTAAAATATGAACTTAAGACAAGAATGATGTCATTCTCTTTGTCTCAAATCCTTCTTTCAGGCTCATTGTAAAAATTATTAGAGAAATCCTTCCGTTAATTTCACAAAGTGAGGCAAATCCTTTGTCATCGCTATGTCATTTTAAATGTATTTTCTAAAATAAGTCCAAGTTTAAATGCTGCCACATATAAGTAGATGCTGATAGTTATTATTCAACATTCCTTTCCTTGGTTAGGTTTTAGAGTGAATGGTTCCTGATGCGCCATGTATGGCAGCACCAGTGCCTTCCATAAAGTGCATTTTCTGGTGGTGGTGTACTCCTGAAAACGCTCTAGCAGTTGGCTATTTGTCCATTGTCTTCTAGACACAGAACTACATTTTCTGACCTCCTCTAGTATCCAGGGCTCTTCTTACATTTGGCCTCCTCTGCTCACCAATCTCTGCTCACCTACAGGAAATAAGATGTATCCTGTGACCTCGTCACTGCAGTCACTGCTCACTCCACCTTTCTGTCACCCAGTAATTCCAAGTGGCTGTGGTAGCAATTAAATTTTGTTCACTAAGGATAAAAGGGCTTGTCCAGTCAGGTCCTCCATCAGGTGATACTTCCTACAATGCTGAGCATATTTTGATTTCGTTCATCTGATCTTCTGTATCTGAAGTCACAGGACCTACTAGAGGATGTTTATTTGGCCCTTGGACTTATTTTCCCTCCTCTTGTTTGGATGGTGCCATCTTGATTACTCTGGAATTTAGGTGAAGCTGGGTGGGACATGTTATCCTTCCCCATCTCTGTCCCCACCCCATCTTCTCTCCTTATTTCCACCAACCAGCGAGAATGGGCATGTTGTGGAAAGAGTAAAAACACAGATTAAATACTACCAGGAACGTTCGTTGTGCGCTAACCATATTCTAGCCACTGTGCCCAGGGCTTTACTAGTATCATTTCATTCCCTTGCATAAATCCCCAGGATGTAGCTACCATTATTATTCCCATTTTACAGACAAGGAAATGGAGGCTTAGGGGAGGGTCCAGTAACCTGCCCAAGGTCAATATGACTCTAGGTGGCAAGGCCAGCATCTGAACCTGGTCCTGTTTCCTGAGCCCACTGGATTGTTCTGCTGTGTTCAAGGTGGCTAAAATCAAAGGCAGGATCAATTAAGTGTAAGCACATCCAGGGACCACAGAGGGAGGGACTACTTTGGAGGGAGGTTGCTGGGAGGGCCTACGGGAGGTTGAGGGCTGGGCCTTCTAAAGTAAGACATTTTAGAGGTGGAGAAAACGAGGAAGGCTGTTTTGGTTAAGAGGCAGACCAGGCTGACCTGAGGCCTGGTTCCGGGATAACCAGTGCCTTGGGGCTGGGAGGGGTCCCTTGGCAGGCGGTGGTGTCGAATGGTATGGGGTGTAGGGGAGAGCTGCAGGAAGGAAAGCAGGAGGTGCAAGAGTCCTACGGCAGGAAGACTGTCCTCCTCCCATAGAAAATGGACTGAGGTCACCCAGCGAGGGGAGTGGATTCATAACCCGTGCATGTTCAGTGTGGAGGCAAAACAAGCCTGGCCTTTCTTCATTCCACTTCGCAGACAGCACTTCGGGGGAGGGTTCTCCCGAGAGCTGCTTCTCAGCTGGGGGAAGCACATGACCCGCTTTGACCCCACAGCGGCCTGGAGAACAGAAGGAAAAGGCTTCCTGTATCAGGCCTGCCTGGGAACTCCAGGAACACGACAGCACAACAGCTGTGCTTCTCTCCCTCCCACTCCAGCTCTCTTCTCCCCACACCCTTGACCTTGTGCCACCATAGAAGGGTCTTGCTACCCTGACGCAACTCGTAGCCTCAGACCAGACCTCAGTGACCTGAGGTAGGTAGAAAGTCCCCACTCAGCCAGGTTGGAAAGAAAGTCATGTCTTACCCTCTGAATAACGTTGTCCCCAGGAACTCTTGGTCCTAGCTGAGTGACATGGCTGATCTGGGATGTAGGTCCTCCAGGACACCTCAGCCCCTTTAGGAAATCCATCCTTCTGGGAAATTCCTGAGGGACTGAGAAAAGTCAGATGCCCCTGCTTCCTTTTCTTGTCCTTTATAAAGCGCTTTGATGGAACCACTCCTCCCCTGTAATCCTGTCAACCCTCTCCTTTTTAAGAAATAGTTCTAGTCTTCTCCATCACAAACACCCCTGCCTAGCACTGGGCCTGCACTGACCTGTTAATAAAGATTATCAACATCTTCTACATTCTCTGACTCTGTTCCAACAACTAGATTTTTTTTTTTGCCTGGAACTGTTCCACACCAATAGAAATAGGAGTCTCTAACATTTTATACATAAGTGTGGGCTAGCTAGCCAGAGGTAGGGGAATAAATATTCCACCTTAAAAAAATTCAGTGTTGGTTCCCTAGTTCCACAAGCCACTGAGTTCCCAAAAACTGACATTTGTGGACTGGCCATGGTCTGCAATTAATGTACCTCTCTAGGTCTTTTTGTAGGTGAGGTCTCACAGAAACCAGAACTCCACAGTAGGCAGCCCTCATTGGAAGGGGCACTGGTGAGCTTTGTTGATAAGGAATACTTATCAATATGCCTCAGAGCTTCTTGTTACCACCTTCTTAGCAAGCCTTCTCACCCACTGGGTAAGTCAGGTGCAAAACAGAGGCTCTAATTGAGAGCAGCAGAATTGATAAGAAGTCTGGAGGGTTGAGAGTTCTGAGATGGTCAAGTAGCTTTGAGACAAGGCCAAGTTCTGCTGGTAATGGACTGAGAGGGTTGCTATCTTCAGTCAAGGTTAAAGGTGGACAAGAGCCACAAAAAAACCCCATGGCACCCACTTCATCCAGACTCTTTGGCACCTCTAACCCTTAACATACAACCAGTTCTCTGTCTCACCACAGAAATCTGCAGGCCACCCTCATACAAAGATGTAGGTTTTGATAAAGAGTCTAAGATAAATCAAGACATTACTCCTTTTTATCCCTCCAGGACACATATATTGAGCACTTGTTGTATGCCAGATGTGGCACTAGGTTGATATGGAGTTGAATAAGACTATCTCAACCCTCAGCCCACACCGTGGTCACTGTGAGGGAGGAAATACAAGGGCAATCAGATGTGATGGTGCCGTGATAGAAGACTGTCGGGTAGGTGGGGGGTGTGAGGCAGAGAATCAGAAGAGGTTTCAGAGGGAAGGACACTTGCACCGAGTATGAAAACTCTTCCAGGTGACTCAATAACGCCAAATCAGGTGGTCCCTGTTTTGTGACTTTATAATAAAATGTTGTCCCTATGTCAAATGTCCCTGCTTCTCAAAAGGAAGTTGTTTTGTGTTGAATGTCTCAAAGCATCTCACTTCTACATTTCCATTTATCTGAAACTGGCTTTTTGGAGTTCACCATGACCAGCAGTTTTTGCTTTGGCAAGGAGAAGGTAGATGAGGCTCATCGGGTTTATAGCAGGAGGAAATACCGATTCTTAGAAATGAAATGGTGCACAAGAAGTAGACCAAAGGTCATAGAGCTCTTTCATTTTGGCCAGTGGCATTCAGGGAGTAGAAACCACCTAAGCATCTGTCACATTTAGGATGGGAAGAGAAATTATGTCAGAAAACATATCTTCTTAGGGGTGAAGTTGAGGAGTGATCTTAGATTAGCATTGCCTTAAGGATTATAAGAAGGAAAATATCGTATGTCAGAACATACAAAGGAAAGGCCTAAACCATCTAGCTAGGTGGATCAGTAATGGTAATGGGGTCTTCTGGGGGAATTTCAAGGCTGAGCATGAAGCATATCAGTGATTATGGGGTTGGTGGATAGGAGGTGAGTGATGAAAGAGCAGTCCCTTTAAGCCATGAGATCATGGCAGGGTATGAGCTGATAAATTTTCCTATCTATAGGAAACAGAAGGCTCGTGTGCTTGTGCGATATGCCTGGGTCAGTTCCATTTTAAGGTCAGATTGCCCAGAGACAGACACACAAGGACCTTAAGTCTAGAGCAGCCAAGTGGTGATGCCCCAAGACCTCATCTGATTGAATCCCATGTCCTCTTTCTTCCTCGTCATTATTTTATAATTCAGTGCGGAAAAATAATCAAATTTACACAGTTTAATGTGTAGATCACTTTCAGAAATACATATGGTATGTAAAGCAAGATACGGTCAGATTAAAAATTATTCCTCTTATGAATACATAAGCTCAATAGAGAAGAGATAACATGCATGCATCTTAGTATTTGATCTGTCAGTGGAATGCTGTATCACTGTGTCCTCTTTGATGCCGAGTATATGGGTATTTGAGATCTTCTGGAGGAAGACCTCATTCTTGCCTTCTCTATGTTCCTGAAGCCACATTGTCGAGAGGATCCTAAGGGGCTCTAACCCATGTGAAAAAGTACTAGTTAGCCTGGAAATAGCAAAGTGATTCAAGTTGGTTTGGAGAAAATATTTACATTTATAAGGCCAAGAGCATTCCCAGTGACCATTTTCTGATGGTTGTTCCCAAATGGTATAGATTTTTATTTGAGATTGTGCTGGAGGTGGAGTGGTACATCTCCCATATCCCCGCATCCAAGAACTTGTGTTGCATAACTATCTCCAAGTTCTGAGACCACTCATATGTCTATAATTAAGGGAAGCCTGCTATTTTTGCAGTCTACCCTTGCTAAACAGAGTGCTCTGTATGGAATCATTGTAGTGTGTTTGGCTTCTCTTCCATTGGCTGAATTTAGAAAGGGCATTGTTGTTGTAGAAGCTTCCTTGCTTGTTGATTCAGAAGTGGCCTCTAGGTTATCTTCATGAGGACTTTTAATGAGTCTGTGGTGGTTTTACTTCTAATAGTTAATAAAGGGAACTTTTATTGATAGCATAGATGTTTGGGGTGGAACTCTCTTGTCAAGTATTAGAGGTTTGGTGAGGGTATCCTAGCTTGAGGATGTTTAGGACGTTTTCAGTTTGAGGGGAGGGGAGAAAGGGCACAGCGACTAACCCCCCATGGCAGCTTCCACCTGTCCAGGTTGCAACCAGATGTAACTATTTGAGCAAGGATTTAGAGCTGCTGAGGTGTAGGTGGTTTTGGTGGTTCTATGAGAAGAAAAGACTACACTGTGGGTCCCATGAGATAAAGGATGAATCATGCCAGGCCCAACACTGGAGTCTGGGAGAGGCTTTGGTTGCTTTTGGGTTAAAGTAGACAGAATGTAATGTTCAAGCCCATGGAATTGACTGCTTCAGGCAGGAGAGGAGACAGGCAAGTCACTGCTGTTGGCTGGCTTGGAGTAGATAGCATCAGCCCTTCTCCTGGTAAATATCATTTCTTAACAGTGAAATTGTTTCTCTGGGAGCTGTTCTAAATATCCTTATTTTGTCTAATCACCAAGAAGAACTGAGAAAATTAGGAAAAAGCCACAGAGGTGTCCATAATAATACTAGGATGGCTAATATTTATTGGACATCTAGTTTGTGCCTAGTATTTTACAGAAAAAGAAAATGAGTCTCACGGAGGCTGAGTTATTTGTCCAAAGTCACACAGCTCATAGTGGCAGGCAAAGTTAGGTCATTCTGTCTTCAGAGTCTATGTTCTTTTCTTTCTTTTTTTTTTTTTTTTGGCACATCCTTTATAGTTCTATGTTTATATGCATGCATATACGTGCACATTTTATTCATTACATAGGTTTTCCAGAATCTTCATTCTTTAGGCCACGCAGGGATGCCTCTAATGAAAGAGTGTTGTGTGTTTGTTGTGTGGTGTGTGTGTGTGTGTGTGTGTGTCCCTCTCCTGCAGTCACTTGGCAGGAAAGATTGGAGTGGGATCAAAGGACTTCTAAGTGTGCTGAGGAGGGTGGAAGCAGGTTCTTCTTTGAAGAGAAATTCTTCCTAGTTAAGTAACGCCCTATGTACTATTATAAGAGAATACAGAGTATGTAGAATCAGGAAATTCAAAGTCACCAAATATTGGTGTGTGATTTTGAGGCAAGTCATTTAACTGAGTCAGCCTGATTCCTGCCCTGTAAAATTGGAATAACAATAGTTACTTGATCAGTTTCCCTGTATTTTCTTAAGAATCAGATGATGTCTTGTGCAGGATAGCACTTTGGCAACTCTATGAAGCATTCTACAAATTACAGTTTTCCCATGTTTAGTCACAATGTTTTGCCATTTGCAAGGAAACACATTTACATATAAGTTACTTATTATTTTTTCATTTACCAATTATTTAAAATCTACTACAAGAGAATGAAAGCTTTGGACAAGAAATAATATTCAGATTTACTATTTATATGTATTACTTAAAACTAGCTCTTCTTAGAGCAGACCTTTTTAAAATATTTATAATTAGAAAATTTAAATATTTTTTCAATTACAGTTGACGTACAATATATTAGTTTCAGGTGTACAACACAGTGATTAGACATTTCTATAACTTGTGAAGTGATCACCCATTAATCTAGTACCCATCTGATACCAATTCATCATTATTATAATATTAACTATATTCCATCGCCATGACTCTTTTGTAACTACCAATTTGTACTTCTTAATCTCTTCCTTTTTTTCACTGATACCCCTAATTCCACCTCTCCCCCCAATTTGGCAACCATCCAAATGTTCCTGTATCTTTAAGTTTGTTCTTGTTTTGTTTGTTCATTTATTTTGTGCTTTAGCTTCCACGTATAAGTGAAATCATATTGTATTTCTCTTTGTTGACTTACTCCACTCCGCATACTACCCTTAGGTCTATCCATGTTGTTGCTGATGGCAAGATATCATTCTTTTTTATGGCCAAGTAATATTCTATTGTATATAAGTACTACCTCTTCTTTATTGAGTAATCTATTGATGGACACCCAGAGTGCCTCCCTATCTTGGCTATTGTACATAATACTGCAATGAACATATGGATGTACAAAGGATGTTCCCTTTGAAGTAGTGTTTTGGGTTTCTTCAGATAAATACCCAGAAGTAGGATACCTGGATCCTTCTTTGTCTCTTGCTATATAGCCTTTGTTTTAAAGTCTATTTTGTCTGGTGTAAGTATTGCTACCTCAGCTTTCTGTTTGTTTCTATTTTCATGAAATATCTTTTTCTATCATTTTACTTTCAGTCTCTGTGTCTTTCTATCTGAAGCGAGTCTTTTGTGGGCAGTGGATGTAAGGGTTTTGTTTTTTTAATCCATTCAGCCACCCTATGTTTTTTGATTGGAACATTTAATCCATTTACATTTAATGAAATTGTTGATAAATGTGTAGTTATTGCCATTTTATTATTTGTATTTTTGGATTTTTTTTTCTTTTGCTTAAAGAAGTCCCTCTAACATTTCTTGTAATACTGGTTTGGTGGTGATGAACGCTTTTGGCTTTTTCTTGTCTGGGAAACTCTTTTTCTGGCTTTCAATTCTAAATGACAGCTTTGCTGAGTAGAGAGATCTTGGTTGTAGGTCCTTGCTTTTTATCACTTTCAATATTTCATGTCAAATGCCTTCTGGCTTGCAAAGTTTCTTTTGAGAAATCAGCTGACAGTCTTATGAGTGTTCCCTTGAAGGTAACTAACTGCTTTTCCCATGCTGCTTTTAAGATTCTCTCTTTGTTCTTAAACGTTGACATTTTGATTATGATGTGTCTTGGTGTGGGCCTCTTTGGGTTGATCTTGTTTGGGACTCTGTGCACTTCCTGGGCTTATATGTCTGTTTCCTTTGCCAGGTTAGGAAAGTTTTTCATCATTTCTTCTTTAAATAGGTTTTCAATTCCTTGCTCTCTCTTTTTTCCTTCTGGTACATTTATAATGTGAATGTTGGTATACTTGATGTCTCAGAGGCCTCTTAAACGATCTACATTTTTTTCGACTCTTTTTTCTTTTGGCTGTTCTTTTTGTTTTCTGCTGCCTTATCTTATAAATTGCTGATTCAGTCCTCTGCTTCATCTAATCTACTTTCTATTTCCTCTAATGATTCTTTAGTTATTGTATTCTTCACTTCCGACTGGTTCTTTTGTATGTTTTTAACTGAATTTTTATGTGTTCTATCTCTTTGTCGAAGTTCTCACTGAGATCTTTGAGCATCCTTATAACCAGTGTTTTGAACTCTGTGTCTGGTAGATTGCTTGTCTCCATTTTGTTTAATTCTTTTTTCTGAAGCTATGTTCTGTTCTTTCATTTGGAGCATGTTTCTTTGTCTCTCCATTTTTGGCTGCCTCCCTGTGTTTGTTTCTATGTATTAGGTAGGGCTGCTATGTCTTCCCAGCTTGGTGGAGCGGCCTTATGTAGTAGGTGTCCTGTGGGACCCAGTGGTGCAGTCTCCCTGATGACCTGAGCCGGGTGATCCAGGTGTGCCCCTTGTGTGGGTTGTATGTGCCCTCCCATTGTAGTTTAGTCTTCATTATGATTTGCATGTCAAGGATAAGGTTTGACCCTCAGGCCAATTGGTTATGACTGCAGTGGAGGAGCTGTTATGGAGGGGTTGACCCTGTGGAGCAGGATTCACTTAGCAGGGCTCTGCTGCCTGCTCAGTCTGTGCTTTGGGTGTGTCATTTGTGGAGTTGGTTGGATGCTAAAGCAGATTGGCCTTTTTTTTTTTTCTTAACAGGAACTGCTTTTTTTGTTTACAAAAGAAATTTTGTTTTCCTGTTTCTAAACTGCATTACCTACAAGCTTTGAAATACAGGCAGAGAAAGAAGAAAGTATAGAACACTCATAAAATTATTCACCTAGAGGATAATTATTGTTAACATCTTGGCATATTGAGCCTATCTGATATCTTAGGTCCAGATAAATGCATTGGCGTTTCTAAAATATATACCTGGAAACGGAAAAGAAATTTCTAATGAGCTACGAATCATTTTCAGTTAAGATGATTTTCTATGGACCACAGAAACTGTTATTATAAGCTTTCTTTTAATTCCCCTCATCCCCCTTACCCCAAATAAAAGAGAGAGAGAAAGCAGACCTAATCACTAAGAGGTATGGTTCTAGTCCGAATAGACACCTCTGAACACTGTCCCTTCCACGTTGCACTTCTTCTTTCTCTGGCGTTCTCTAGCAGTGAGTCTATGGTGTATGCGTGTGTCCGTGCTTTGCTGACTGGTGTAATTAATCTACTATTAGTCTACACTACCACACAGCCCACTGCCTGGAATTAAGGGAGCAGAAGTCTCTGAGGCTCCATGTAGGCAGAGCCGGTCTCTTGAACACGCTGCACTCTAGGACTGAGCATGGTGCCTGGCACATAGTAGCCCCAGGACATATTTTGTCATTTGTATGAATAAAGGGTTCCACCACTGCCAGTAGCAGCTATGTGACTTTGGGCCAATCAGTTAAATTCTCTGGATACCCCGAATGCCCTTCCAGTTAAAATATTTTATAATTCCAGGCTTTCTCTTCTGAGATTTTGATTCTGACACTGTGTGGTCATTTACCTGATGACAAATTTTCACCATTGCTATCCCCTTAAAAGTATAAAAAACTGGCAACTGCTTTCTCTTCACTTTTTCATCAATAGGAAATAATTTTCCAACTTATTATTTTCTTAGTTATCTGCCTCTTTGATTAGGCATCTATGTTTGTTGAACAGGTTGGTTAATGAACTAATTGAAAGAGACAGTGAGCCTGGGGTGGGGCCCTAAGTGAAACTAGATGTCTCACTTCGCTGGTTAGCTCCCTGGCGCCAAGAGCAGTTCCAATCTGTGGGCCTCCTTAAACATCTTTCACTGTAAAACATTATGTTTCCTATAAGCAAGAATTACGGTTTCTTCATGAAAAGCTGTTTAACAAATGTCTTAAATTTGAAGGCACTGCTTCTTAATATACTTGGGCTGCTGCACGGAACAACTGTGAATTTTATAAGCTTTGATGATGCAGGGGAAGGTGGTGCTCTGAAGACCTGTTCTGCTTTTCATCGGAAGCTCCTGATTGTCTTTGCAGCAGGTGGCTGTATACTTCTGCTTCACTGGCATCAAAGCACAGGCATCTTGCCCCTGTGTTCCATTCTGTAGAACTAGAACACTGGACCCTTTTTCCATGTGTCTCTTTCCATTGACTCCCAAGAAATGTTCCTGGCCAAATGATAACAAAGCAACAGAACAAATAGTTGGTACTTCATCAGCTTTCCCAGGCAGAGACTGCTTTCAAAGAGCCTCTGTCAGTGGGGACTTTCTGGGTGCTGTGGTGAGATCCCAGGGTCCTTAGAATCCACTGCCGAATGCTTCAGGTTAGGCGTAAACCACTCACCTTCCCACTTACACTTAATTTTCTAGATTTATTTATTGCATCCTTATTCAATACACATTTATAAAAGATTTTATTTAGGAAAGTAAACGTTCTGAGGGATTGTGAAGAGACATGTTGCCTTGTGCCATTTTAAAAGCATATAGACTTTAATCCGCAGTGCCCCCATTCTTTTGTGAAAACTTTACTTTTATGTCTATACATGAGGAGGACATAATATGAGTTGTCTCATTTCCTTTCATGAGTTTGGCATTTCTTTTCTCCTCTTAACTGAACTTGTCTTGTTTCCTGGGTTTTTCTTTTTTTTCAACTCTTAAATATACCATTCCTTACATTAAAAAGAGAGAGTATGTATTATTTACCTGCTTTATTTTTAAAAAAGCTTTATTGAGGTATAATTGACATATAATAACCTAGACATAATGAAAGTATATAATTTACAAAGTTTCGACATGTTTGCATACATGAAACCATCACCACAAACAAGATAAGATATTCATTGTCCCCTAAAGCTTCTATAACTATACATTAGTTTGCATTTCCTAGAATTTTATGTAAATGGATTCGTACAGTATATATTCCTTTTTTGCCTGGCTTCTTTCACTCAATATAATTATCCTAATTCATTCATGTTATGATGTAGCAGTTGTTCATTCCTTTTAATTGCTAAGTAATGTTCCACTATATGTAAATAGCACAGTTTGTTTATCCATGCATCTATTGATGGAAATTCGGATTCTTTCTAATTTTTGGCTATTACCACTAATGCTCTTATGAACATTCATATGTAAGTCTTTGTATGTACATATACTTTCATTTTTTTTGGTAAATACCTAAGAGTAGAATGTATGGATCATGTAGTAGGTCTGTATTTAACTTCTTAAGAAATTGCCAAACTGTTTTCCAAAGTGACTGTATCATTTTACATTCCCACCAGCAATGTATAAATGTTCCAGTTCCTTACATCCTCACCAACTCTGATAACATCCATCCTTTTAATTTTAGCTATTTAATAAGTATGTAATGTGATTTTGATTTGCATTTCTCTAATGATTAATGATGTTGAGCAGTATTTCATGTGCTTATTTGCTATCTATATCTTCTTTGGCAAATGTCTGTTCAAACCTTTGCCTACTTTTAATTGCATTGTCTGCTTTCATATTAGAGAAGATTTTTTTTTTTTGGTATATTCTAGATGTCCTTTGTCTAATATATGCTTCAAAATATTTTATTTCAGTCTGTGATTTGTCTTCATTCTCTTAATAGTGTACATTTCAAAGAGCAGGTTATTAGTTTTTATAAAATACAGTTTATCAATTTGTCTTTTTTATGGATTGTGCTTTGGTGTTATATCTAAGAAATCTTTGCCTAACCCAAGGTCACAGAGATTTCTCCTATGTTTATTTAGACATTTAAAAATTTTAATTTTTACATTTCTATGATCCATCTTAGTTCTTGTCTAGGCTGCAAAGTATAGCGAAATTTGGTGTCTATTTTAGCACTATTTACTGACAAGGTTATTCTTTCACTAGTGAATTGCCTTTGCATCTTTTTTTGAAAAATATTTATATTGTCCATATATATGTGTCTTTGCACCAATATTTATGATAAGTCTTAAAATCAGGTAGTGTTAGTTCTCCAACTTTATTCTTCTTTCCTACTTATATTTTCACTTATGAGAATTTTGTACTAGGGTCAAGAGAATCAGAGCAAGAGTACCAATCATAGTACCAACAACTTTCATTTCACTTACCAAGGCCTGTGACTATTCAGAGAGTCAGCAAGAATATGAACAACAACAGAATCAGATCTTGTTCTGAATCCTGGTTCTACCATTTACTAGCTGTGTGACTCTCTGGTTAAATACTTATAATCTCAAAGTCTCAGGCTCCTCAACTGTACAATGAGGATGATAATATTTACCTCAAAATATTGTTTTAAAGATCAAATTAGAAAATATCTTTGATATAATTTTTGCTTATTATGTATCATTTTAGTTTACAAAATTAGTGCAGTAAAAATATCCATTATTTAGTTACCTAAGGCAGATAAAAATATCTTTGACATTCTTATTTCTCTTATTTTATCTTCCTTTGAAAGTCTTTTGAGTAATTCTTATTTAGTTTCAAAATTAGATATAGTTTTGAGGTTTGAACTTATAATTTGAACACTAGGTATATCAAAATATACTAGTGTTTCTCATACATTTGTGTTGCATTCAAATGGATGAGTTAAATACCAACAGTGTAATGGTTGAATAAAGTTGTTTGATGGTAGGAGTCTATAGGAGCAGAGATTTGATATGAACTTTGAGGCACGGAAAATCCAGCTCGATGGGATAATGTATACATGAAAGGTGAATAATGACTGGAAATCTAAAGTTTTCTTTTATGGACTTGAGGTAGATATTGATCCATCTCTGTTGTGTCTTGGTGAAGGTATAATTTGAGTTTTCATTGAAAGATTAATTAAACAATATAAAAAAACTTGACATATCATTAAAAAAAGAGTAATAACTGAATTTAGGAATGGGTAAAGGATATGTACAGGCAGTTCACAATTTAAAAAGCCAGAACATTTAATAAACATTTGAAAAGAATCATAACCTCATTTGTACTTAGTGAAATACAAATCAAAGCAACAATGAAATACCATGTCAAGCACATCATATTGGTAAAAAGTAATAAGGTTGATAACATCAAATATTTGCAAGGATGTTGGAAAAAGGAACTCATATGTGGCTGGTAGGAGCATAACTTGGTAAAACTAGCTTTGAAAGTTGTTCGACAACACTTAAAAAGTTGCATATGAGCATGCCCTAAGATCCAGCACTTCCTTCCTTGATATTTGCTGTAGAGAAATTCTTATATGCAACACCATTTGTAATGATGAAAAATCGAAAACAGCCTAACCTACTACTTACCTATCTCCCTCTCCCTCCCTCCTCTCTGTCTCTCTGTCTGTCTGTCTCTCTCTGTCTCTCTCTCTGACACACACACACACACACACACACACACACACACACACACACACACACACACTTCAAGTTATTTTCTGAACCATTTGCAAGTCACAGTACTCATGGCACTTTACCCCTAAAGCTCTTTTTTATTTTTATTTTTATCTATCTATCTATCTATCTATCTATCTATCTATCTATCTATCTATCTATCTATCTTTTACGCCTACAGCACCTGGTCTTCTTAGGTGGTCTCCCATCCAAGTACTAACCAGGTCCAACCTTGCTTAGTTTCCAAGATCAGACGGAATCGGAATCGGGCTTGTTCAGGGTAGCATGGCCATAGACTTAAAGCTATTTTTTAAAACAAAGTTTTGCAGTGGACATAGAAAAATGTTAACATGTTCAATTTTGCTGGTAGGAACATATAGATCTATCATTTTCTGTACTTGTCAATATTCGTGAGATGTTAAAACTTGAAAGTAAACATGAAAAACTTTTAAAGAAGCATGATACTTGTTCCTTTTTTTTGCTTTCTTTTCTTCTTTACAAATTCCTTGTAATTCCCCACCTTAAGACCAAGCAAGTGTCTGTCTCGTTCTGTGTCTTGTTTGATTTAAATCTATAATGTGCCTTTGGCACTTTTCCTTAAATGATGTGAAGTATCTCCAAGGTACCTATTTTATGTTCAGTCTCTTTAGACATCTCGTTGCTTCCAGTGATCTTCGTTTGTTATGACATTAAGCTTGCTGGGCCTAAGTTGTCAGTTATTTCCCTGCTGCTTTGATATTAGTGGGAGTTTGGATTGATGCTTGGAACTGAACTTCTGTGTTTCTTGACAGGAAGCTTTGCAGGGCTTATTAATATTGCTCTATTTCTCTGTCTTGGTATGTAAGATATTTACATGTAAGGAAGGATGTTTGTTTTAGTATAGATTAGATCATGCACTTCTGAGAATTTCTAAAGCATGTAATAAACAATTCTTAATCTTTAAAACAAAGGCTTAGGGTGCTCTCTCAGTCTACACAGTATTTTTAGCTGCCAAAATGCACTTTTTGCCCATGTCAAACTCACTTTACATGGACATGCTTCAAGTTCCCTATTTTCTTTTATCTACTTCTTCGGTAAACAGACAACAGAAACTTCCTCTGCCTGATCTCTCTGTGACATACTGCAAATTTAGCTCAGACACCAGCTGGCCGTGTGTGTCTTTGGCTATTCATAGAAAGAGAGGGTTTACCTTTTTTCCTTTTGGAGAAACCTGGGTCTTTTCCTGGTTCTGAATCTGTTTGCAAAGGGCTATTTGGAATTGGAGCTACTGGGTGATGGAAAAGTTCTATTTGTTGTACTTGAACAATCTGTTAAATTGCTCTGACGAACCATTTCCAATATGTGTTGATCTTACTGTGCTTGCTTTTTAATTATTTTCCCCTCCTGTATTCATGGGTGGTGTAAAGACCTATGTGCCCATTCATTAGCTGTTGGTTATCACAGAGAGTCCACTTGAGCAACCAATGAAAGTACATGCAAATGTCACAGAGCACTTAGCTCAGCCGCTATGCCTGAATGCTACTTGAGTCCTGGCCTGGTCCTGGATTCTAATTTTGGTCCAGAAACTACCCTGAAGTCAGCCTGTATGATTCATACTAGATTCTGTGACTAACCTGGAAGTTTGGTCCAAGGCTTCCAAAGTTCCCAGATTAAACTGGAGCCAATAGGGCCTCTAGGGAGTCCTGGGCAAAATGTGTTTATTTCTCAAGTCAGAAGAGATTTTTTTTTTTCTTGCCAGTACAGACTTCCTGTTTAGGGCAGTTTAGAATTAGATGAGTTTTGGGGCAGTACTCACTAAGACATTTGTCTCATTGCATTTGATGATTTTCACTAATTGCCATGTCCCTGTTAATTATTTTTGTTCTGATGTTCTAAATTTGGAAACTGTAACTAGACTGTAAGTGTCTTTAGGGTGAAGATTGGATGTTTTAAATTCTATATTCCCTACATCTACCACAATGTCTAGGTTATAATAACTCCTCAATAAATGTCTATGTCCAGGAAACATGGCTGAATAAATGGTTGCAAAAGATGTTCTGTACTTATTTTATCCTTCTCCTATTCTTTTTTACTCTCCTGTTTCATGTCTCTTAGACCAAAGTCTTAAATGGTTTCTAGCACCATGTGTCTGTACTATTTCCCACAACTATTCCTTACTATCTCCTACCCCACATTTTGTTCGTTTTTTAAAAAATAATGTTTTGTTTTCTCCCTTGTCCTTCATGTTTAAATTATTAAAAAATTAGTCATATCTCTATCAGATTCTTATCTCAAGTTCTTTCTGGTTGCTGTGCCTGCTGACTCTTGCTCATGGTGAATTGTTTCCACATGGGTCTTGTGGTTTAGGTTTATGAGCTCATTTTCAATGGAAGTTTAATCTGTGGGTGTCCTGAGTTTCTTGGATTAAGGGAACATTTCTCCAGATAGGTTTTGTTTCTTCTCCTCGGCACCCTAGGGGTATCCTTGGCATAGCATCGATATTTATGCTTGTTTTTCAGCTTGGAAAGTTCCTGGACTGCACAGGTACTGTGTATTCAAAACCCCAAACGACATGAGAACAGACTCTCGGGATGCAAATGCTCAGTGGAGATACTTTTATTCCTCCACCAAGAATGTAGGCCAAGGCATTGCTTGCCATCTGCCTGCAGAGTGTTTGGTTTTTTTTTTTTTTTGAGCCCACCATTTTACTTTAAGACTCTTTCTTTAAGTGTATGGCTATGCCACCCTGAACAAGCCTTATCCTGTCTGATTTCATGAAGCTAAGCAGGGTCAGGCCTGGTTAGAACTTGGATGGGAGACCACCTAGGACGACCAGGTGCTGTAGGGATTGTAAGCTGACAAGGTCCTTGCAATCTGTGAGGTCAGCCAAGGGTTGCCTCACCTAAAAAAAAATTAAAAATTAAAAAATTAAAATAATAATAATAATAAAAATCTTTCTTCGAGGCTACGTCAAAGGTTTTTCTCTACATGAGGGTCTCATTCTAGTTCTCCACGTCATCTCCCACCCCTGAGCAAGTGTTAAATCCCCACCCTCTACTGTACTGACTTCTCCCTGTTGTATAAGCTCATGTACTTTCAGCTTTGGTTCTCAGTTTGCTCTTCATTTTCAGCTCCAGATATTTAATTTATTGTAAACTCATCTAAAAAATTGTTTGATATATGTTTGTCACATTTTTTTTTCAGAGTTTTTTTTTGGGATTTAAAGGTTTACAGACAATCAAGGCAACTTTGAATAAGATGTTCTTGCTTCCATTTTTATAAAGAAAAAGTTTCAGGTTGGGAGTCAGGATACCTAATTCTTTGACATTAGTTTACTGTGTTAGGCAAGTCACAGAACCTATCCAACGGCTCAGAATGCCTCTCTTTTAAGTGGTGATAATAAGACTTAACAACATAGTTCTGAAAGGTCGTTCTCCCTTGGGATAGGGATGTTATGAGATTAAAGTAGTAGAACAGATGAAAAGGCATTTCAGAAAAAAAAAAAAAGTTAGAAGCTCTTCCATAATTACCAGATAGGTTTTGTTGATACCTAGAGGTATCACTGGCGTAGAATCTATTTTCACTTGTATTCCCTCTTCCCCAGAGCCTTTCCCCTCCTTCTACCATTGCATCTCCTACTGCATTTGTCTAGCTTGTGTAGAGTAGCCTTATGCTTAGGCAGAGGATCAACTGCAAACATCTGGCGGATCTGACCTGATTGAATATGATGCTGACTATGACTTTGTTATTCACCCCTTGACTCATGATCCTGTTCGTCACTTGGGTTCCTGCTATGGAGCAGGTCTTAGCAAACCTGGGTCAGCAATGGAGATACATTGTTATTTTGGTTAAGGTCTTAATAGCACATAAAGTTGTTTTTATGGTCTCGTTGCTTTGGAGAACCAAAGGACTACTACTACCTGAATACCTGCAGTTACCTGTCTGTATCACTGAAGGAGATGATCAATTAGCATAGATGTTTTGGAAGCTACAGGAAATTTTTAAATGCATATTAACAGGACACTGGGATTTACAATCAAGGATTTTTACAATATGATGTCACACAACACACCCATTTTATACTATAAAAACTTCAGTTTGAACAAGCCATGCCATAAAAGTGTCATAAAAGGGCCCACAAAATCAGCAAGGCCGGTCATATAATAACAGTCCAACAGATTTAGATATTAGGGTTTTCTTGGCTTTTTATTTGAGGCCAAATTCTCAAACAGAGCACTGACTTTGCTTCAGGTCAAATGAAGTCATAATTTAGGTTGGGTTAGTCCTTATTTAAATCACTTAGGTAAGATTTAATTTGTAAACCAAACCCTGGAACCAGTTCAATTCACAGAAGAACGTATAATTATATAACTTTTATCCTAGGACTTGAGAGAAAATTTTTAGTGGGGATTTGAAGGGAATATGAGGCCAAAATAGAAAGTGCTTATCAAGATCTCATAGAAGAAATAGAAATAGAAAACATTTGTGGAAGTCTGGTCTCAGTTATTTGTATAATTCATTGTACAAATGAATATACTTGATTCTCAAGCTAGTGTGTTTTCAAATGTTAAATCTATATTTTCATAGAAAGGGTGATATAGCTATAAGAAGGTGAATGATGGCTGAATATCTTACTGAATTTTCCAAGGCATACCATTATTTTATATGGAATAGTTATGTGACTACCCAATTTCCACATATCTATAGTAATTACCTGCAACAACATATATAGACAACATAAATTCCCAGCTAATTCAGACTCCTCTTTTTAACTTAAAGGTCAGTTCATTCCTTCATAAAACCTAACTTCCTAACAAATAGACTAGTTTGAAGATCAGTTCTTGTCATGTCCCCTGCCTGCCATCTGTTTTAGATATTAGTGAGTCATGAAATGCCTCAAAACCATAATCTTAAAGAGATTGAGCAAGAGCAGAAGCCTTAAACTGTCAGAAAATAGAATAATATCTTGGGCTAATCAAAGGTTGTTAGGTAGATTGTATAATCAAGTAATCACAGGAATAATGATTAAAATTAATAGCAAATCCACGAATCTCTGGAAACTAAAATGTATGATAATTTTTGGGAAAACCTTAAAGACAGCATACAGGCTTTGGTTACTATTGCTGTGGAGCGATAGATAGAAATTTGTGGAAAAGAACATGCACACAGACCAGTTCAATTTGGCCAATTTATGCTAAGCACCTAGTTTGTTGCTACTATGGGGATAAACAGGAGTAAGACCTAGTCTTCATCCTATGAGAGTTTCGTCTTGAAAGAAATATATCACATAACTATCTATGCCGATGACAATAATGGCTCTATATGGAGCATTGCAGTGTAAGAACCAAGCCTCATGCCTACCTAGGGCTTTGTTTACTTGTGTTATCTTGAATTCTCTTTTCAGTTCTCCAAGGTAGATATTATTATCTTCAATGTACAGATGGAACAGCAATATTTTCCCCCTGCATGGTATTGTGCTCTCTCGCCAAGGACATAGTGAAGATCTATTCTTGGCTCTGCTCTGGGATCTTAAAGACATTTCTTCATTTATTTGAGCTACAGTTTTCTCCTCTGTAAAATAGAAATAGTAATGTTAACCTCAGCTCTTTTCAGAAAGGCCTTATTCTGCCATCTTAAGGAATTTTATTGCCATCTTCCCAGTTTCTTGATCCCATTACCCTGCTTAACTTTGTTATAGCCTTTATCACTACTTAAAATGATCTTATGTGTCATTTGTTTACATGACTATGTTAGCCTCCTCATTAGAATGTAAGTTTAATGGAGTTAGAGATGGGCTTTTCATGGTCACCCTTTGGTCCTCGGAATCTGGTTCCTGGGACACAATAGACACAGTAAGTATTTCATGAATACTTATTGAAGTGGTTAGGCCAGTGGTCCCCAACCCTTTTGGCACCAGGGATTGGTGCTCCTATGAGAATTTAATGCCTGATAATCTGAGGTGGAGCTGAGGTGGTGATGCTAGTGCTGAGGAGCGGCTGCACATACAGATGAAGCTTGTCTTGCTGGCCTGCTGCTCACCTGCTGTGCAGCCCAGTTCCTAACCCAATTCCAAGGATTGGGACCCCTGGTCTAGGCAACAGTTAATGGGGATAGAAAGGAGAAAATGACTGTCCTTATGTTTAATGTCCTTGTGAACCATTCTACTATGTTCTCTTAGAAGGAAAAGAAATCATTGAAAGCTTTGAACTATGCTGTTAAGGTGGGTAAAAAGGTTCAAATTTGTTTTTTTAACCATTAGGTTTGAAAATAAAGGTTTGAAAATAAATTCAATTTCATCATCCAGTTCATGATGTTCCATCATTGACCTGAGCTGGCCTTCCGTTTGAGAAGGGAGGCCAATGACCCACAGACACAGAAACTGGCATCTTTAGTACATGTGACTGTGGGAGATGCCGAGAAAAATGTGTAGCCAGAACTCATTTGAATAGGTTTAGCCTTCACTCTCTCCCACAAACATTAACCTCAGAGTGAGTGACATGTCTTACGAGGTCTACAAAAGGTACTTGCAACCACCACTGACTTGCTTATCTTTGCTGATTGTTTCAGGATTCTGAGAAGCGAACCCCACTTCATGTGGCTGCGTTTCTGGGAGATGCAGAGATCATTGAAATTCTGATTCTTTCAGGTAAATGCAAGCTATAAAGTCAACTGCAGATAAAATTTACATGACTAACTTACTGGATTGACTACCACAATAAACCAAAACAAATTTCTTTCTTGTGCTCATGGAAGTATATTTGATCAGTGATTTTAAGAGTAGATGAAAAGCAATGCAAGAAGTTGTTCTTATTGAAAACTGACTTCTCCAGGAACACTTTTATATTGCTTTGAAAGTCTGCTTCCTGACTGTCCAAACAGGCCCAGGATTGTAGATGAATTCAGTATACTTGGATATACTCAATTCAGTATATTTGAATATCTTTTTATTTTTTCCATGGTAAAAAAAAAAAAGGAACAAGAAAACTGGTTTCTTAAAGTCTATGTGAACATACACAAATTTAAATTGTGCTGCAAAACAACGCTTTGTTTTGTTTATGGCTATATGACTGTGACGATGTGATAAAAATAAAACATAGAAGGAGAAGAAACATCAATTTCTGGTAGTGGTTACCTCTGAGGAAACAGGTTGAGTGAGGGATATTTTCAGGGAAGCGTATAAAAGAGACTACAACTCTGTAAATTATTTTATTTTTTTAGAATTTGAAGCAAATATGGCAAACACATGTTAAATCTGATTTGTGTATGCACTGGTCTTCATAATATTTTCTATGTATTTTAAATATTTCATTTGATTTAAAAATGCCAATGCTTTTATTTTCGGAAACCTGTACACTTGGTACATCTCACCAAATAGGTTTCCAAAACCAGTATGTGCTTTCTCTCCTTTAGTATTTGCTAGACAAATCCCTGCAATGAATCTGAGCCTGTGCACGTGCCTTAGTGTGGATTGTATGCAGACTGGCTGGCTTTCTTCCTCCTTTTTGTTTGGGAAGATTAAAATCTGGAGGAAATGCCTCTGACCACAGACTGTGTCAAGGCCTATACTAAGGTTTTGCCTTTGTTTGCAATAGTATAGGGAAATTGTATAATTCCAAAGTATGCTATGCAAAGGTGTAGGAGATGATACGTGTATTTATTCAGATATGGAGAACATTGTGGAGAGAAACAAGAATTGTGCTGTAATAGACAAGGCAGATTCACATTGCCCTATTTTTGTTATGTTCACTTTCTTGAGGCGGGTTTTCCTAGAAAACAAGTAGTCTGCCTTACAACACATGTGCCCTGTGCTCCTGACAGTCATATGGAACTTAGGTTGTATTTTGTGTGCCGTTTTGTATTCTCAAGAACAGGCCTTCCTCCTGACAGTTCTGAAGATATTCCAGGGCTATGTTCCAAACTGTCATGTGATTTTTAGTGCTGGTACAGGCTTTGACGAAGAGCCAACACACACCTGGCCAGTTGTTGCATCAGTAGAAATTTGGCCCATGGAAAATTGTAGAGAAATGAATGGGGGTGTAAAATAAGGAATTTTATGATATGACACCTAGTGATCCCAACTAGCTATACCACCATCCTAATATTGTAGTAAGACATCTCAGGGTCTCAGAGGAATGTTCCATTCATGTTCCATTCATGAATGTGCAAATTCAAAACTTTGTCTTAGACCCCCACATTTGCCTTTTGTTTATTTTTCTACATCTGAAAAGGAAGGTTTTAATTCTGCAACATGGTGTTGACCTGTCAGTTTTCCTCAGGTATCTGGGAGTTGGTGATCGAGAAAGTTGGTTTCACATCACCTTCACATGGGTGTGAAGCCCACCAGCCCCTCTTATATGTGGCATATTCAGTAGAGCCAGGGGAAGCCGTTCCATATACCTTGGTCTGCACACCTCCTTAGTCTTAGAATTACTGAGCCGTTAACCTCTGTGGCACATGTGATGGAATTTTTCTTCCTCCCTCCATCAAATTGGGAAGGCTTAGGGTAAGAGAGAGCATTAGGAAAGTTCTGTAGAAATTTTGCTCAACTGTAGAAGCTTAGGCAAACTCTTGGAATTCACATGGCTTTCATTTTAAATTTGCATATTATAGTTCTAAAGAAATATCATTGTAAGCATGATGATTTCATCTCTGAGTTTACATCTGGCAATTGACCTTTTAGGGATCCAACCAAACTGTTTTCCAGCTTAATAATGAATGAGGTGCTAATGATTCCCATGTTGGACAAATAATTTGGCCTTGCCAGAATAGCCCGTTACAGCTGTGTTCTCTATTGCAGTGTTAACTTACAGAGCATAGTGTAACCAAACCTGCTAAATTCCTACTGACATTATCTCCTATTAGCCAGGTGGATGGGATCCTGAATGCAGCAGCCGTGAGAATTTAGGCCTTGCAAATTCCCTCTTCTTATAACTGCCAGTCCAGATTCTAGTCCCCCCTCCCCCGCCCCACCGCCCCAGCTTCTGTTTGGGAACTGGCCACTGGCCTAGTCAGGCTTAACGCAAAGAGAAGGAAAAGGGTTTGCCAACTCATTTGCTCAGAGATGTATGAATTAGAGCAGTGTGAGCCAATCAGTGGATAAGCTGGGCGATGAAAGTTGAGATATAAGAAGCAGAGCACACACACACAATGACCACAGTGACAATTCCTCGTAGAGAAACTCTGGGGTGCACGCGGGTTATAGAGTCGCAGGCTGAACGAAGAAAAGTGGAAGTACCCATCCTCTAACAAAGGAGTGTTTGTGATGTGTCAGTATTAATGAAAAATAAGGAATTTATTAGAATGTAGGCCATCAAACAAATTGGTACTCCTATAAAACGATTACCTGTGATTTTTCAAAATGCGATTTCCCCTCCCAATGCAGATTGCCTCCAGAGCCATGGCAGGTCATGCTTTTGATTCTGGTAAGCATAACGAATGTTCACCTTTTGAGGTTGGATTTATTTTTTTGTTTTGTTTTTCGTTTTTTCCAAGAGGTGAAAGAGGGTTGATTAAATCAGGCTGTGCTGATTGTGGCCCCCAGTGTGGTATGATTAGTCAATGATGAGCCATTGTGTGGTGGGAGTGTAAACTGGCTCCAAAGGCAAGTCCAAGAGCAGTTCTAACATGTTCTGAGCAGTGGCCACATACATGGAATTACCGTGCACTCTTCCAAGGGCATTGCTTTGACGGACAGTAAGTATCCTGAGCTGTAAGAAAATTTGGTCTGTATTAAAATAATATAATAATAATAATAGCAAGCTGATCTCATGGTATTATATTTTATAGGATCTTTTCTTCGTATTTGTTTATTTCTACAATTAAAAGGCCAAACTTTGGATAAATCAGCCTTAAGAATCGGTTATTCTCTTTGGCCTGTGAGATTTTCCAGTCATCTTTTCCAATCCTGCCTTTCTTCTTTGTTCTACATCTTCCTAGATGACAGGACTAAGAGAACAGAAATATCACCTCTGGAAAAGATGCTTAGAGTTCCCGTTACTCCTGATCGCCATGAAAATGATATTAAGGGGTAATAAGGATAAGGTGAAAAACACACTTAATTTGTAATTTGAGTTTATGCCTGACAACTTTTAGTTGGGTTTTGTTTCTGAAGAATCAGTATAGCCTAGCACTTTTTTAAAAAAGGCTTAAAATGTCCTTGGGTAAAAAGCATTTGCCTTTAAATCAGACGTTGGCAGACCCTGCATTCTTCAGTGCACAATGGCGCCTGACAGGCAGGTAAATAACATGAAGCTTCCTGTAGAAAAATCGGTTATAAATATTCAGCTCAGAGCCAAAACCATCTGATGGCTCCCTCAGACATGTAAACAAGACTCTGGGATGTGTTCAGAGGAACAGGATGAGGAAGCCAGTAGCAGAGGATGACACTGATGAAATACTGCTCAGTCCCGTACAGATAACTCTGCTTTTGTTATAATAATTCTGTTGTTCAGGGAGAGCAGGTTTTCCTGACAGCTGCCTATTCCATCTTCTAGAGGAGGATGAGGGGAGGGATGGAGGACTTAAACAGTGACCGAAAGATGTCACTTCCTAGGTTTCTAATTATCTTTCAGTTCCTCAGGTGACTCTGAAGCTGCTCTGAAACAATGCCGGTGTTGTTTATTATACACTGGGGTGTTGCTTTGTGATGCTCAGTAAGCTCAGCATCATTTTTCTCCTTGAAAGAATTTTAATATTAAAAGCCACATTTGGATCTACATAAAACTGAAAGTTCTCAGAACGTATAAATAATACTAGTAATAACAATGTAATAGAAACGTCTAAATATAAATTATAAGAACAAACAATAGAATAATAAGGGACTGCTCATTTATACTAAAATTGAAAAAATAGAGGAATTAGGCAAAGAATATGATCAAGCAGTTCTCAGAGAATGAATTATAAATGGCCAGTAAACAAACATATTAGAAGATACCCAACCTCACTATTAAACAGGAAAGCACAAAAATAAGATACCATTTTTTCCTAATCTTCTTTATAATAATTTAAATGACTGATAATTTCAAGTGTTGATGAGGATGTGGGGAAACTAAGCAGTCTTCTACACTGATTGTGGGTAAATCAGCACACTTTGAAGGGTTGAGACTATCGATTAAAACTAAAAGTGCACATGACCTGTGACACAGAAAGTCCATTTCTAATTATCTATCCTGGACAAATGCTTGCACATTTACATAAGGAATCATTTTATAGAGGTTCCTAGCAGCATTGTTTGAACAGTGAAATATTGGAAATAACTGAAATATCCATCAATAGAAAGAATGTCTAAAAATGTGGCATTTGTATGTTGGAATTCATTTGGCAATTAAAAAGAATGGACTCGTTCCCTAAGTAATAACATAGGTAGATATGAAATACATATTGTTGAGTGAGACAAGGAGATTCATTATTATTAAAATATGACACAATATTTGTAAACACTTATGAAACAACGCAAAAATTTTTTTTAAAAATTATTGTATAATATTTTAAATGTATAAAATGACTATTGTACTGACTGACCACTCAGCTTATCTCTCAAGCTTCTATGGGTATGCATGTCTGCATGTGAAGGTGTTAAAGAGGCTGGAAGCTTGCATACCAAATTCAGAGCAGTGTTTTTCTTCAGGGAGTGAGGAGAGTGCAGTATTGGGGATGATCCTCAAGAGGACTTTACCTAAATCTGTAACAATACATTTTTTATCAGAGCAGAATTCATTCATGTATTACTTGTGTGATCAAAATATGAAGTAAAATAGGTCTGTTTATTGTGATAGGCAAATTTTCATAGCTCCAGTTCAAGCCAGTTCAGTTAAGGAGATGTTACTGAATCTTTCTTTTAACCAGAAAACATCTTTCAATTGGTGAGTATTAATTTAGGTCTGGCCTGAGCTTAGAATTATGCCAATGGCAGATGCCCCCAGTCTCTATCCCTCTTCCCTTACTCTCTTATGATAAATAGTTAGCAAGCAATTATATAGTGCCTAATGTGTGCCTGAAAGTGATCTCAGGGCTTTTGTGGTATATCCTTTTAGACTGGCCAATGTTTGCACAAAAAATGGGATCATTTCTTATGTAATGTTCTAGTACTTGCTTTTTTTCACGTACCAATAGTTTGCGAACATCTCTTCACATTATTCAGCATGCTTATAAAGCAGCACAGCTATATCGTATGGCTACAATTAATTTATTTAACCTGCTATTTTTTGTCTAACACCATAGTTGTTTCCAGTGTTTTACTTTTATGACAAACCTTTCATAAAAATCCTTGAAGGTTAGTCTTAATATTTATCTATAGTTATGTCCTGTGGAAACATGTTATAGAGCATTCAAATGCACTATAACGCACAAAGACAGAAATAGGTTATAAGCATGTGGTAGGGGAGGAAAGGAGAGGGAAAGAGGAGAAGTGGGGGGAGGGGAAGAAAGAGAGGGAGACTGAAGATAGGATTCTGACATGCAGTGGCAAAAGCAGGTAGACACAGGTCTGGGCATGTGCTACACACATGCACCATGCCGTACTCAGTATCCGGGTGGGCTGTGGGGAGGAGGCTGCTGGGATGAGATGCTTAGATTCAAAATGTGGTGATAACAAAACGGCGTTTGGAGAGACAACAACAGATGCCTAAGATTCTAGAGCTCTGCCACTTCTGTGGTCCTGCCTTTCCTGGGTGTGCTTACCTTGCCTCTGTTCTACAGCTGGGAAATATACCCTTGGGGTCAGCAATAGTGATTATGGAGAGAGGAGAGCAAGAAGAAAAAGGAACAAAGAGACCAGCAAGTAACGTATCAGTTAACTTGAAAATTTCAAATTGGACTGTACAATCAACAGCATCTTGCTACCATTCTCTTACTCACCTGGGATGAGCTTTAGGAAAATCCTGGAAGATACTGTATGGCCGAACCACTTTATATGGGCAGGGTGAAAGTGTCATTTTTATATCAAGGGCCACTAACCAAGGACAGATAGTGGATAATGAAAAGAACTTAATCTCCTCATTTTTATTAAGAAATATAAACTTAAAAGTGCATTCATTAGCTGTCTTAAAAAATTTTAGTTTTTATTAAATTTTTCAAACATATAGAAAAGTGGGAAAAATAATATAATTAATACCCATCTACACCAAGCTTTATGAAATCAATGTTTCCATATTTGCATTTTATCTTTTTTTTTTTTTTAAGAAAATAAAAATTGAAAACACAGTTGCATCCCATTGGGTGTATTTATTCATCATTTTTCCCATCCTCCCTCCCTAAAGGCAGCCACTATCCAGAACTGGTATCTGGTTTGTTTGTTTGTTTGTTTGTTTTGCCATATTTGTTGCTTTTTATTTTATGCATGTGCATCTATAAACAACATATAGAATTGTTTTTGTAAATTTAAAAACTTTATGTAACTGGTTTTATGCCATAGGTATTATTCTGCAACTTCGTTTGTTCATTCAATATTATGTGTTTGTACATCTGTTTATTTATATATAGAACTTCAATCTGTTCATTTCTGTGACAATGTAGAATTCCACTGTACAGTTACACCACAGTGTATTTATCTATTTTCCGTTTGATTAACATTTAGGATTTCAATTTCTTGCTGTTATAAACATGCTGTAGGGAGCATTCTTGTATATGTGTGAGTTTCTCTAGGGTATATGATTGGAGTAGAATTTTGGGGTGGTAGTGGCACACATTGTCAGTTTTACTAGGTAGAACCGAATTATCTCCCAAAGGGAGTTGTACCAATTCACATTCCAGCCACCTGTATTTGTCTTCCTGTTGCTCCATATTACTAACTCTTGGCATTGTCACACTCTATAATTTTCACCAATTCGATGGGTGCGAAATGGTATGTTAATGTCACTTGCATTTGCCGGTCCCAATGAATTCTGAGAAGTAACTTTTCATATGTGTCTTACCATCTGGGTTCCTTTCTTTTGCATTAGCTTTTTAGTTTATTCATATGCAACACAAAATTTACTCTGTCAAAGACTGCGAATAATAAAATATGTATTTCTGTTCCATATCATTATAACCAGTCTTTGGAAGTAGGGGGAGAAAAGTGATAGAAAGACAAGGCCTCTAACTTTCTTGAGTCATAGATTAAGAGGTAAATGAGACATTAGAGAGGATTTGGAAATAAGAACCGCTAATATTTTTTCAGTGCTTTGCAATTTATACAGCACCTTCAAATTCATTTAATTCTCCCAACCACCCAGTGAAGGGGGTAGCGAAGTATTATTATGTTGTTGTTGGGTCATTTTACAGATTAGTGGCTCTTGGCCACTGGGCCAGTAGGTGCTGAAATCAGAAGTCAACTCTGGGTCTTCTGACCATGAATCCCACTTGATGAGGTCCTTCCAAGACCTCATTAATTTCACTCCAGAGCATTTAGCCCAGGACTTCCTGCTGCTGGGAGGGCAATGTCGGCTGCCTTTATTTCTTTGCGCACTCAAACTGATTTTACTTGGTCCTTATTGATGTAAGGGGCTTGAACTGTGTCAGATGAGCTTCCTGGATGGAGTTAGTAGAAATAGGATGCAAATCATTTTAATCTTGGTAAACTCAGCAACAATTTATCAGTGGCTCTCTACCTTGACAGCATATTCCAATAACCTTGGGTAATAGAGAGCTTTAAAAAAATACTTATGCCCGTCCCCATCTTAAACCAATGAAATCAGAATGGAGGGAGAGGAGATATTCTATCTCTTTGTTTTAGGGATTATTACATCCTTGTTTCCTATAATTAATATCATTGATGGTATTTGTTCTACAGTTAAAGAGAAAAAAATGTAAGTTCCATTTTTAATTTTCTATTAGTTGGTACCTTAAACTAAATTTAACACACCTTTAACCATGAAAGTCTTCTGCTGTCTCTCTCTCTCTCTCTCTTTTTTTTAATTCAAGTTTCTATTTTTAGCTGTCAGCTGTCCTTAGCCTCACAAAGATCAGTCAGCCTCTGCTTCCACTTGACTCACTTTCTCAGCCCTTGTCCTGGAGGCTTCCCTCCAAACTTCCCTCCTCTGCCTTACTTTCTAGTTTCTTCAATTCATCCCTCACTCTTCTTCCTCATGAGCTTCCTTCCTTGTCCTAAAGCTAAAATAGTCTCATCCTGGTGCATCTACAAAGATATAAAGCATCTTTTCTTCTCCTTTTTTGTAGCCCTTTTTAAAACTTGCCATCTCTGACCAGAAGTCTGATCAAAACCCTGAACCTCCCGAAAAAGGAAGCTCATATGAGGATTGTTATTGGTTCAGTTGTAGAGTTGGTGGACTTGCACTTATGGAGAATTGTGAGGGTGTCATAGAAGGAGGCATATTCTACTTTCCCTGAATCCAGAGCTTCTACTCCATGATAGTGATGCGGCTCCCAGAGAGTTGAGCATGAGGCCCATCCCTGGCTGTGAGCTGCTTCTGGCTCGTGTGAGCCTGTCAGCCCACCCCATAGTGTGAACACCATCAGCAACCTACGTAGGCTTCATGTTATATCTGTTCAAAAGCTCCATGGAAGCTGGCTTCTTCCTACGAAAATATCTGGCTAGTCCCAGAGAAATAATTGTGATTCCTGGATAACACAGATTTCTGCTAATCCCCTCAGCCCAGAGGAAATCTCATCAGAATTCACCTTTACAAGATTTGTTTGAAATCTAACTGCCTCTTAACATACAACCATTGAAGATTGCTCATCATTGACAGTTTGCTGAGAAGGGCATTGTGTGCCTTGTGACATAAATATACTTAATGACTAAAAATGAAATAATATGTATGATTATATATTTATATTCATGAATATACATTATATTTAGTAACACATGCTCACACACACACGCACACGCACACACCTGAAAAGTTCTTCATTCTTCAGAACCTGCATTTCTGTAGTCCTGGAGAATCTCAGTCTTCTTACAACTGTATCCCCTACCCAATGAGACACTGTATTTCTCATCTAGTTTTTACCCAATTCTTATGACATCGTCAGCTCCTGATCGTGATCCTCCCACTATACTGGATGTCTCCTCCTCTTTGGTTGCTAGAAAGCACGTGACTGATACAAAGAAAAACACAAAATGAAATGTGGTGATTGTAGCAGGCGAATGAGAGTGCAAGATATATAGCATTTGACATAACATCCGCAGAACTTTCCCTGACTGCCTTATGCCTCTAACCTGTGCTGTTTGGTTCCAGGAGCTCGTGTAAATGCCAAGGACAACATGTGGCTGACCCCACTGCACCGAGCTGTGGCCTCCAGAAGCGAAGTGAGTGATTGTCTTATTTAATCGAGCACCTCCGATTGCTAGAAAGAGAAAAATGCTTTCTGCTGAAGTAGGGATTCTCACTGGTGAGCAAAAGGCTTTTGTCTAATGAAAGAGGGTTACTTTTCAAAATTGAACAGCTATGTATTTGAGTACCTCCCGCATGCCAGGCGTGATGTTAGGTGGGGGAGTGACTAGGGTAGCCAAAATGGGGGCACGACCCTTGACTTCAACAAGTTCTCAGTCCGTAGGGGGAGGCAAACAGGTAAGCAGATCAGTACAATATCATAACTAATTGAAGGAGGAAGCAAATGACTGCCGTATAGAAGAAATCTTCCAAGAAGAGATTTCGGTTCAGCCAGTTCTTAGCTAATGAGCAGGGACTTACCAGACCAGGTGAAGGAGGGAGAGCTGAGGCAGAAGGATAAACGTTCTAGAGGACAAGAGGCATGGAACATTGGGTGTGGTGGAAGGTAAGTCTGATGGTAGAGGCTGGGTCAAAGGCAGAGGGCTAGGTGTCCTCTGAGCAGTGGGGAGTGGTCACAGCAGAGATAAGTGTGAACCTGGCAGGATTTGGAACCTTGTAAGGTGAGGTGGAAGGGAAGCCAGTGGGTGAATGGTGATGCAGTTAACTGAGAAGGCAGAGGCAGAGGAGCAGGGTGCCAGGATGCTGATCAGTTCTGGTTCTGTTCGAACATGCCATGGATGACAAACGCGTCACTGGAATGTAAGCTCCGTGAGAGCAGGGATCTGTGTTATGTTCCCTGATGTATCCCACGCCTGATACATTGTAGGTGCTTGAGAAAGAATTTATTTTGAAATCTGGAAACTTGGGTGAAGATGGCTAATCAATGCCTATTATTTATACAGGTCTAGAGCTTAGAAACAGACAGGATGAGAGGGGTGGCAGGGAACCCTGGAGAATGTGAGCCTGGAAACCTGGGCCAACCTCGGGGGTACTTGGCATCGGGTTACTAGTCTTTGTAGCTGATTTCACTAAATGAAGCTGCTTCTCTGCTACTGGAGAAGGTGATGTTCTCCAGGTACACCTAGGAGTGAGACGTGTTGCTGAGAATGCATACACCAACGTTGCAGGTGTTGATGGCTGTCATCGGTGTCAGCCTTATGTCTTTGGCAACTACCTGAAAATTTCACAATATACTTGGGAGGTGACAGCTTAGTGCTCATAATCTTCCTTATTGTGCTGTGTGATTTAGGTAGTTTTTATAAGAGGTTGATTATATTCTTTTTCCAAATAGCCCATGGAATGAAGGAGGCATATGATCCTGAATTGCCTACCTCACATCCTGAGGAATTCAGAATCTTCTTACGGTCCCTTTCTGTTTTACCTGGGAAAAGCAGGTGCAGTGGGCTGCTCGAGTTCATACAACCAGCTTCATGAAACCAGCTCCTTTACAGAGGAGTTTTTCCTGGTCTTTTATGACCATTTAATCTTTGTTAAATTTAGAAACGTTAAAAATTAAGCATCTTTTGAAGAATATGGGTTTTTTTCTTTTAACAAGACTAGATCTTTTTAGTTCAGGAGAAAACAACTAAGCATTCCTATATGCCAGGCACTGTGCTTGCTGGGAGCTACAACAAAAAATAAGATACATGGCTCCTGGCCTTAGGAAGCATATAGTCTAGTGGGACGAAAGACACAAAAACAGATGACTTCAATACTATGTGACTTTTCCCAAGTGATTGCTACCTTTGTTAGCTCAACTGGCTGCAAAGGCTTCAATCCTCGAAACGTCCATTTTCATCAACCATCGGCCTACCTTGTTTACATATCTTTAGTGTGTTTGGATTCAGTCCACCCACTGATTGATCAACCTTTATATCTGGGAAAGGCATTTGTTGCTTTTCTAAGGAATCAGCTCCCTCTGCAGGTTTGTTGGGGGAAAAAAAAAATCCCTTGCAGATGTCTCTTGCCAGGAAGGAATTAAAACAAAAAGGCCCTGAGTCGGAAATAATCAGGATCATCCATAAGCTCGTGAAAGAAGATGTCTTCATATTAACACCTGTCACAGCAAGTTGAAAAGTTTCTTATGAAAACTGGAGTGTCTATAACCATTGTTTGAACTCGCCGAGGACTTCTTAAGACCAAAGCACTTCTCTCTGCTGTGAAAGTCCTTAATTCAGATATCACATATGAAATTTTTTTAATTCTATCCTGTTGCCATTACTGTTTCTCTGTGCCTCCCCTAAATAATAGCTGGGAAAGGGAAGCTGGCCTGAAGGAGAAAGAACAGAGAAAATTTGGACCGGGGTTTTGGAATTTGGCTGTTAGCATTTGCTAAAGGGGTATGTGTGTTCAGCAAGAGAGCTGGCACATCTGTCTGTTGCCTGGATTGGCGAACACTGAGATTACTTACATGAATATGTATTAACCAACCCTTTCTTCTCTGAAAGGCTTAAAAACTCTATATTGTCTTCAAAGCCCCTTTGCTTCTGGAATGTAGGTAAATTGATCTCTCAGGGTTCAATGTTCAATCAGGAAAGCGGAACCACCATGAGAGATGTAGAATAAGATATTTATTATAGAAATTAGATCTTACATAATTGTGTGAGCTGCTGAAGAAGTTTAATTTAGGCTGTCACCTCAGTTTCTGTGCGGTCCCCAAATCACTGTAGGCCAGCAGGGTCTGCATTTGATAATAAAAGCTGGATGTGAAATGGGAGAAACAGGGACAGATTGGAACCTCTATCTGTCTCTAAAACTGCCTCAACATCACGGGCATGGGTGACTTGCAGAAGGAGCTGTGTGCTTCACCTCTGAGCTCACATACACATGGCCCCAAATGGAGAACTGAAGGAGGTATGGCAGGATCTGAAGAAGCATCAACCCAGTTCTACCCTGCACCAACATGGTGATCCAGCTGGTCAGTGACATCATGTTTAAGCTATAACATTAACTGGCAGCCAACACACCAGTCAGCCAGTGGTTTCATGCATGGAAAAATACAGGGAGGGAATTCTGGGAAATGTAGTTCAACTTTGACACACTATATAAACTGCTATTGATATTGTTATTCTATTTTAATTAAAAAGATCTAGATAGTAAGTTCCTTGAAAAGAGTACTATATCTACTGTTTGTCATTGTATTTCTAGCATCTGGCCTGCTCAGTAAACAATTGTTTTTTGAGTGTTTCATTAAAGACTGGGGTCTCAACTGGGATTTCTGGGAAAGAAACAGCCAAACAGATAGTTAGAGCCAAACAGCATTATTTCCTATTGATTCTCTAAGGGCTTCATCACTCTTTCTCTAACTACTTCCATGGCTGTGCAGAGAAGAAGATAGTCTCTTACCAGAATATTAGGGAAACATATTTTGCAATTATAGATAACATAGATGAACAAGATTTGGGGCTGCCAGGAAGAATTTTCTGAAATGTCACTATGAATTATTTTGTATCGTTTTCTCTGATGAGCTTACTCTTGTTGCTTTTTTTTTTTTTTTTCCGTAGAAAAGAGCAGCTGCAGGGGAAAGGAATTAATGCATACAAACCTGGACCGTTTCACACATGTTTATTGAAGCCCGGTTGGTGGAAAGCACTGTTAAGTGTACTCTAGAGGCCTCAAGGGGATACAAGTGAGGCTTCTAGGACAGAGTGTTGAGGGCAGACAACCAGGCACACAGCTGACTGTGGCCCACGAGGCTAAATGCAGCTGGCCTTTCCCAGGTTCCTTTTCTTCTATAGTGAACTAACAGTAGCACCAAAGGAGAATTGCTGGGCTTTTCTCTTCTGGTCTAGAGGCTATCTTTTCATTAGGAAAGTTAAAAACGGTTGTATCCCGGATTGGGGTAGAACTGAGGATGTTGTATCCAAATATATATTGCCATGATGAACATTTATTGAACACATGCTGTGTGCTAGGCATTATGCCAAGCACTTTTTGTGCATTATTCAGTTTTAACCTCTGTGCCAGTCTTTGAGATTGGCAGTTATTAATCCTAATGTAGGAAACATAATTTCAGGGAAGTTAAATAATGAGACTAAGATACCATGGCAAATAAATGAAGGCGAGTGTAACTAGGGAAACTGCTCTCTTAACCACTGTGCTCTACTGCTTCCCTCAAATCCCACGAGCACCCTCATGGATACCGTTCCAGCCAATAAAATGGGTCCATTCTGTGTCTATGCAGACAAAGGTCTCAGCGGGAATAAAGACGTTGCCCAGAGTTGAGCAGTATAAGTATTTTATTTTTATCTTAAATTTTAAAAACTCATGTGTTCCTCTTTCCTCTAAAAAAATTGTCATTTTTGTGGGCTAAATTCTAGAAAAGAATTGGAAACATTATATGGAAGACTAGAATGTTTTTGCTTTCCTTAAATTATCATTATGGCTATAAAAAGATGAGCATATAGAGAACATAGATCATACCTCGAATGGGAAGAAAGTAAGCATTTTATAGCCTGCTGGTTAGAATGTAGGTGAGCGCTACTAGATTTAGTGAGTATTTAAGTCGTCTGGGTGCGTGTTGAAAGTACCTGATCTAGAACCTCACCCTCAGTGAATCTGATGAAGCCTGTTGTCGGGCCCAGAACTCTGCGTGTTGAAAAGAAGATTCTGATGCGTGTGGTCTACATTCCCTGCTTTGAGACTTGAGATTGAAGGTTGAGAGCACTTTAGTTTCTGGCTTTCTCACTGTTCAAAGGCAGAGCTTCTTGCATAGTTTCCTTTAAATTCTTTCATATCCCAAAATCTTAGTGGAACCCCCTTTGTACTACTAGTTCTTAGATAATTGTACTCTAATAGTAATTATAATAATTAAGGGTGAGTTTAGTTTAATACTGGGTACTTTTAGAGAAATAATCTGATTAATTGAACAAAGTAGTTGGGTACCAATTTACACAATTCTTACAGAATATGAAATTGCTATAAGCAATAGAGGACAAAAGCCTCAATGATTTCGGTAATAGAGTAAATGCCTACAGGATTTGAGTGCAGCCTCAGGGACATCAGCCCACGATAAATGCCCGTTAATACTTGCATATTATTACTTAGAGAGTTTGCTAATGATTATACTAATATATTTATTCTACCCAAATTTATTGAATATACATTATGGACAAGGCATCTGCCAGGCTTTGTAGAGAGCACAGAAAATTGTATAAGACTCAGACTCTGGTCTAAAGCAACTCATGGTTTATAAAATTTGACATTGCTTATGCCTGCAATGATTCTGTAGTCATAAACAATTACTTTTCCATGAGTAATTTATGACCACTTAAATGTAATGCACAGAGAGTAAAAAAACAAAATTAGGGGTGACAGTTTTTAGGACACATGCTTCCTATTCTCATCTCTTCCATGTGCCACAGTATATGTTTCCACTTCTTATTACAGGGCTGGAGTGGCCTTTGTAAAAAGAGAAAGTCATAAAAAGTAGAAATAAAGTGACTGCGAATGCTGTCTCCAATTCCTTCCCCTGTGACATCCCATGACAGTCCTTCCCTGTCTGTTTTTTCTGTGTCTTATATGGCGTGTAATCCAACAAGGCCCATAGTGTTAACACTGAATGTTAACTGGCTGATACCTCCATTCGGAAGAAATGCTGACATCCTCACACATACTTTTTAAAATTTAATTAAAAAAGAAATAAAGCCTTTGAAGGAGCACTACTCAGTGTGGCGTGAGGACTGGTCCAGGCCCAGGCCTTTTGTCTTACTCGCCATAAGAGCAAACAAACATTCAGAAACTTTTAGAGCAATTTGATAGTTTAATGACTCCTAAATTTAATGATAAAATAGAGTTATTAACTTGTGTTTATCTTTTTCATTTTATTCTACTAATTACTTTTTGTTGTATTTTACAAGAGTATTGGCTCATGATGGATTTGGAATAATGATAATTTATTTGAAGCTGGTCCTTTATCACAGATAGTTGGAGAAGTACTGTTTAAGTAACTTTTCTTGATGCAGAAAGTGTTCAACTTTTCTTACCCCATGCTGATTTCTTTTTTACCTTGTAAATTTCTGTCAGAGCAAACTCCTATTAACTTTTGAGCCAATGTGATGAAGGAAAAGAGAAACTTCTTTTGATTACAAAAATTACTAATTCCCTCAACAGCCGTAAAATGACTCTCTCTTAAAACCAAGTTAGAGTGCTTCCAAGATGGAAATTTTTGAAAAAGGTAGTTCTAAAAAAGAAAGTTACCGTTTTTTTAAATCAAAGCTTGTTTTTGCCAAAGTATTATATTAAATTTCTAGTAAGTGTCTTAAGCCAGATTGGCAGGCCTAAACTTCAAAGTTTAAATACGTGAATAACTAAGGAGAATTAACATGTAAAAGTATTTATGTCGGGATGATTGGCTGATACGACCCACTGAGTTAGCTCTGGCCTAGTAGAAAATTCATGTGCTGACACATCATTGCCCTAGACTTCAGTCATCTTGCCTATCAGGTGAAGCTGCCTATCAAATGAAGGGGTCAGACCACTTCTAATATCCTATGTGTCTGTGAATTTAATTTTGTAATCATTTTAGACTACTTGTATTTTCATTTTAAAAAGTTAATCCTCACACATAATATAAAAACTCCTCCTTTGTATACTAAGCATTTCTTGATACAGCCCTTTATGTCAGGTAAGAGAAAAACGAGGTGATTCATTATATATGCAAATATAGAAATAAAAATGAACAATGGTGACGTCAGAACATTTTATAAAAGCAGAGACATTACATTTATGGATTTATGGTTATCCCAGGCATCCTTCAGCTGTAAATGTGAGTGTTGGTATGAAAGACAAATGTGGTGAAGTTGGCACTCACATAGGAATTTCCTGATGTCCACATGAAATGAGATTTATCAGAAACCCTATCCACTTTGTTTTTTCTTCATCTGACCAGTGAACTTGAACCTTTTCCCTTTCTAATTTTTTAGGTGTAACACAGATGTTGGTCAGGGGCCCCTTGCTTTCTGAACAGATATCATGGGCTAGAAACCACATGCTACATCTTGTGCAAAGTCCAATATTCCAATGATTCCAAAGAATTCCTGGAGATTTAAGTTTTTAGTTATCTGGCTCCAAAAGCCTACTCCTCCTGCATTCACTTGGTTTATGTGTCAGCATTCCCCTCTTCCCTCTTGGCCTGCTGACTCTGCTCTGAGGTGTAGCGCCCATGTTCTCACTCCTCTTTCTCCACCCTCGCCTTTCCCTCCTTCCAAGCTCCACATCTTCTCACTGCACTATACAGAGTAATGCAGCTCCGTACATCCCCCTCCTGTGTTCACTATAGACCCACCACTGCATAGCCAGGGCCGAACACAGAAGCTTCTGACTCTTTTAATAGGACCTGCCCTCCTTAGATGACTATTTGGACTTAAAACAATGTTTTTTCATGCTGGTAAATAACAAAATTTTATTTTAACCAGATTTGACAATTTGCAGTTTGTGGTAATTTAAACAAGGAGCTAGACAAGGGGGTCTGCAAACTTCTTCCATAAAGGGCCCAATAGTAAATGTTTTAAGCTCTGATAGCTGCATATGGTCTCTGTCACAAATACTCAACTCTGCTGTTGTAATTGGAAAGCAGCCATAGAGAATGTGTAAATGAATGAGGTTGTGTTGCAATAAAACTTTATTTACAGAAACAGACCAAAATTATCTGATTAAAATATTTTTAGAAGTACTGCTATTTAAGAATGCAGGTTTTTTTCACCCCACAAACTCTAAAAGTGCTTATTTATATCGAGCTATAACTGGCATGTAAATATATTTTTTCTTTGCTTAACCTGTTGCTTTGTGTAAAATGCAAATCATTTCTAAATATTCATTTAAAAGCAGGGCCTCTCTAAAGTAATATCTCTAGTCTGAGTACACTAAAGGTAACCACATTTTGTTACCTTTAAAAAAACAAATTTCTAATGATTTCATTGGTCTTATCGCCAAATAGTATAAATTTGTTAAATTTTCCTGTGTATTTTTTGTTTAATTAGTCTATCCTGAATTTACATATTATTTAATGCAATGCAGGAATCTGTACTGTAAAATACTACACAAGACAATGTGGTATTAAAGTGACAGTGCGTATTGCCATTTCCCTGTGAATGTATTAAAAAGATACTACACCATTTTTTACATTACTGCTCTGAGATGGTGATCTCCAACCTTTTTGGCCATATATCTGCAAAACTTTTTCAGCATGCATCTTCAAAATATGCGTCTCATTTACTTAAAAAGTATATATAGGAACACTATAATTAACTAATATTTCAAGGCACAATGTACTTAGGGTGAGACTTTTCATTTATCACAGTCTTCAATAACCAAGGTAGATAATAGACTTCTGATGATAGTCTTTCTTTTTTGGCCAAGCTCTTGTCAGATCTGATTAAATTTGTCATTACTTTTTACCTTGTCTAGATGATAGAAAGCTTTTACTAGAAGTATCAGCTCTGTGACTTCCACATTATTCACTTGGGTTTCTTGCATACATCTTGCTCGTTTTAGGGCGCTTTTAGTTTAAGTGTACATATTACAATCTGTAAATCGCCTTGGCAGGCCCATCACTGTCTCTTTCAGTGCACCACCCACCGGGAGTGAATGGAGGGGGCGAGTCCCACCCCCTCAGCACTGTGGAAGGCCCTGTCTCCCCTGAGGGCATTTTGAGTACAGAGGCAAGATCCTCGGTGGAGCTGGCTGAGGGCACCGTGCCAAACCAGAGGTTAAAGACCAGCTAAGATGCTTTGCTTTTTAGAGAAAATAAATATAAACGGAGGTTCCAGTACTTTCTTCCCACATCACAATCTATTGTCTGTGCACCTACGTAAACCTCGACACTTATGAGACCAAAGTTGATAAACATATGTTTTCTTACTTAAATCTCTGCTCTGTTGTGATTTAGCTTTTCTTTTGTTTACTGAATGTTCTCGCAGCTAGCCTTTAGGGCAGAGCTTACCTAACGCTTCTTTCAGCCCTGTGTAGTCCCAGCAGTGTTTTGCACAGGAGATGAGCATTAACAAGTGCAAATGTGTTGCTCTACAATGGGCTCGAGGAATATTTAATAATTATTACTTTATGGCTGCGGATGGGTGACATGTATCTTTTTATTTCCTTTTTGATAACCTTAACAAATTGTTTGCGTGGGCTCTTATCAGATTATTGCCCTTTATAGTATCCAGATGAAGTCACACTATTTAAACTGTGTTCTCTAATTTGCCAAGTTAATTTCTTCTTGCTCTCATTCTGCTGTCCAAGTTAGTCATTCATCTCAATAAATTGCTGCTACTGATTCATGGAACATTCTTTTTTATTTTATCATTTTTATCTCTGGTAAAAGTGTTAATTTTGAGAGTTCATCTACCATCTGGGAGCACTTTTATATACCTGCATGATAAAGTGGATTGGAAAATCCAAGCTTGTGGGGATTAAAGTGAACAAAAAGTGAGTTCTTGGTCCATTGAAGGGTGTAAGAATGTGGTACTGATGCCTTTCAATGGTTCATTGATGCCATATTGACAAGATGTTCATAAAGGCTCCCCATCCCCGGCCCCCAACTTCTGTCAGGGAAGTCTCAAGAAATAAAGAAAAATAACTGACAGCCATCCTTTCTCTAGAGAAGCTATATCATTCACTTGACTGAACGGAAGAGTGTCCTCAATCCTGGCTGCACAACCAAGTCCCCAGGGAGCTTTATAGCCATTCTGAGGCCAGTTAAAATTTCTGGAGTGGGACCAGACATCTGTACTTTTAAGGGCTCCCCAGATGATTCCATTGCACAGCCAAGGTTGAGAGTTATAATTGAAGAGGCTAACAAGATGATTAGGTCAATAGAGGGAAAAATAAAAGTGGGAGGCCTGGTAAAGCTGAAGGAACTCAACAGTAGAAAGGAAATTACCCCCATTACAACTTGGAAAATGTGGAGAAAAGATGAAGCAATTTTTTAGCCTTAAGTTGAGATAGTAACATACATCCTCTTCCCTTGACTGCTTATTGATCACACAGTGAACGTTAAGATGTTGGCTGAGAGAACCAAAGACTTATAAATTGATCCAAGAATGTCTGAAGAGCTTTGAGGCCTTTCGTTTTGGGAGAGGGAGACTTATTGACAAATACCTTTAACCTTAGATGATCTTTGGGAGCCTTTTTTTGGTAGATGGATATTTCACAAGTGCTCGTATTTAGTCCCAAATACCTGATACCTTTTAAGGAAACCTCATACTGAGAAGGTTTGTTTATTTGTTTTCATGTGATCTTTATCTTTTTTTTTTTTAATTAAGTTTACTGGGGTAACATTGGTTAATACAATTATATAATTTTCAGGTATACATTATAATTTGACATCTCTATATTCTATTGTGTGTTTACCACCTAAAGTCCAATTTCCTTCAGCTACCATATATTTAATCCCCTTTACCCACTTCACCCTCTCCCTACCTGCCCCCTGTATTTGACTCCCTTTATCCCATCTACCTCCCCACTCTTCCCTGACTGCTTACCCTCTGGTAACCACGAGTCTACAGTCCACATCCATGAGTCTCTGTTCGTTTGTCTTGTTCATTTGTTGCTTTTAGGTTTATATTCTACCATAAGTGATATCATGTGATTTTCAACTTTTTCTGTCTGGCTTATTTTGCTTAGCATGATTATCTCGAGGTCCATCCATGTTGTCACAAATGGCAGTATTTCATCTCTTTTTATGGCTAATATTCCATTGTGTATATGTACCACAGCTTCTTTAGTTAATCATCTATCATAGGACACTTCGGTGGCTTCCATGTCCTGGCCACTATGAATAATGCTATGAACATCAGTGTGCGAATATCTTTATGGATATGGGTTTTCAAGTCTTTGGTGTAAATACCCAGTAGAGGGATTGCAGGATTATATGGTAGATCAATTCTTAGTTTTTTGAGGACCCTTCGTATGAGGTTTATTTGGTTTTGGAGGTGTGCCAGAGCTCGTGACCTAACAAAGAAAGGTAAAGTGAATCTGTTTTAATCTGTGCCACTCTTTTGATCTTTATCACGTGTTGCCTTGCTTGTCCCAGAAGAATGACTATCCATCTTGAGCCAGCCTGGAACGGCAGAAAGCCTTCCCTCTTCATAGTTCCAGGGTCTGGTGAAACATGTCACACCCAATAAGTATTGATTGAGCATTTGTCAGTGACCCCTGCAAACTCTGCCTTTGTTGTAGGAAGCAGTGCAAGTATTGATTAAGCACTCGGCTGATGTCAATGCAAGGGACAAGAACTGGCAGACCCCCCTCCACGTGGCAGCAGCCAATAAGGCTGTTAAGTGTGCAGAAGTGATCATTCCCCTGCTGAGCAGCGTCAATGTCTCCGACCGAGGCGGGCGTACAGCCTTGCACCATGCCGCTCTGAACGGCCATGTGGAGGTGAGTGTCATCATTGGGATCAGGAACCCTCCCTACAGACCCTCTTAGCCCCAAATGGAACCTAATCTTATTGCTGAGACTTTTAAAGAATGTGATGATAATATTTGTAACACTGAACCTTAGGCAACTATATCCGTTTTTAAATGTAGAGCCACAGTGAGTTGAAAAAGCCATCACTGCAGTCTTTTTTCTTTGGTACACGTGCCACAGGGTTGGCTGTGATGTCATCTTCCTACTTTGTTTAAATCCAGACCTCTGACCTGCCTTTAGATTTGACATTAATTTGGCTCCTCACCTGCAGGTGATAAGGAGCCCTCGCCATTACAGAGTGTACGTTTGATTTCATTGTTGGTTATCTTTCAGATGGTTAATTTACTCTTGGCCAAAGGGGCAAACATCAATGCATTCGATAAGAAGGACCGGCGTGCTCTGCACTGGGCAGCATATATGGGTAAGGATTCCAGGAATAGAAAGCAAAGTGCAGATAACCTTAATTAAAGAAGCCATGGGTCTGTCTTTGACCATACAGGTTTTCTCTTGGTCAAGTCTGACTTGTCTTCAAGTGTGGGATTCAATTGAATTAAGATTTGGTCCATTTTACTGGCATGCATCGAACACTGTAGTTGGGCAGTTGCTCTGTCAGGGATTTATTTCTCCTACAGAGAGGAAGGAAGGAATCATGGCCTGGACCTCATTGAATATGTTTCAATCTGGACTGGGAAGCTGCATAAGTTGTGCTTATTTTAACTTGTTATGGCAGCAAGATAAGGTGTTTAAAAGGAAAGAGGACTGGCTAGCAAAGCAAGGACATAAATTCAATTTGTCTTTTTATTTATAAATATTTTTGAAAGAAACAAAAAGGAAGGAAGGACAGACAGTCCCTTGGCTGCTGTGTAGATTGAGGTGACCGTCACCATGGATTTTCCTGCTTTCTCTACTGCCAACAAAGCTGAGGCTTGCAGTCCTTGCTTCTCCCAGCTCAGGTGGGGGAGATAAAGGAAGAAGTCACATGTGTACATTTTTTGCTTTTCACTTTTGTTGGTACAAATACCACTGACAAATAATAGACCTTATGGAATTTACCCTGAATGTTGACTTGTGGGAAATGAAGATCCTTCCTTGTGTTTCTAATTGGAGAACATCCTGCAATTAAATAAGCAGACAGGATTGTATGAGCACCAAGTTATAAACAACCTGAATGCCCATCCACAGGAGATCCTGTTGGTAAATCACGGAAGATCTACACAATGGGACACTATGCAGTAACTACAGTGATGATGCTGTTAGTATTTATTAACAAAGAAAGGTTTTGTGATATGTTAAGTGAAAACAGATCATAACACAGTATGAATACTATGTCCCCGTTTAAAAAAACCTGTACAATAAAAACAATCTGGGATAGATTATATACTGAAATGTTAATTGATTATCTCCAGGGGTTGGTGATTGTGGACAGTTTTGATTTCCTTTTAATACCTTTGAGCCTTTTCTGAACCCTTTTTAACAAGCATGCAGGCCTTTCATCACCATAAAAAAACAATAGCATTACTTGGGGAAGAAAAAGATTGGTTTGGGGCAGGGATGAAATAAATTACGTGCTATAGATGGGTCTGAATAAATCTTTGGGCTTAAACAAACAGAATCTTAAGATTTTGTAACCATCATCATTTTTTAAAGGTTACATGGACTTTTGAGTTGACTGAAGCAGATTGGATGTCTGCATGGTACCTGTAGGACTGGGGCCATTGAAAGTTTGCCAGCTCGATTATTTAGGCAGAGCACATGCTAAGCTAGTGTGAGATGGAACTCAAAAAACCTGGGGTTGCAAGTTTGTTCTTTGCTGATGTGTGATTAAAACGTTTGCATAGAATTGCTTGAAAGAAATAGTCATCATTTGTGTGTCATCAGGATACAAATAGAAAAAAATATATAGGTGACTATCTTTGGGGAATAAAGGACAAAACTAGGACAAAAGATAGCACCACGTAAGCTTAAGATAGCACTGCTAGGTAACTGAAAATAATTTTTTCTATATACAGGTCTTAAGGATAAAGAGTCAAATTTTAATAAAACAAGCCGAGACTAAACTTTCTGTCTCTGTCTCTCTCTCACACACACACGCATTCCTCTCTCATGCTCTTTCTCTCTTTCAAACATACACATATGCTCTTTAGACCCAAGAGTCAGTACTCATCTCTACCCTTCAATTATCTTCCATGTTTAGAAAAATGACCCTGAAGCACTGAACCATCTTTAGTCACAAAATAAAGGTCAAATACGTTTATCATATTAAATGTAGTGAGATAGGGAACAAAGGAAAATATTCTAGAAAATATGCCAACACGAGCTGAAACTAGAAGGGTTTTCTGTTTAGCCAGTAATTTGTGAGAATGCTTTTAAGTCGAACCATATGAAATAGCCGTTTTTGTGGGTCAAAAAAAAAAAAAGTGGTTGAACAGCAGCAATTTCATATGATTTAACAGTAATGTGCAGTTATTCTGATTAATTGGTTTTTTCTTTCATTAGTTTTTCCAAACCAAATTGTCAGTGTAACACTTTTCAGTGCGGAATGACAATTGCTTTCAAAGCATTGCTTTCATTTCAGCAAAATTATTTTTAGGCTATGGTGCTAACATATTAGCAGGACCTTATTTTTATTTATTTGTGAATAGACATCACTTCTGCTAGATCTCTTTGAAGAGAAGGCTCACATATGAATCATCTTTTTTCCCCACAGCATTTACATAAAGTCTGATGCGTAGTAGGTACTTACTAAATATTTGTTGAATGTTCGCCATGAACCAGCATTTTATAAATGGCTCAGCAAAATGCTTGTGGCAATAAAAGCTGACAGTGATCATTTAGATAGACTGAATCATCAAATTGTCCTACAAAGGTTAATGATGTTTTCTGCTGCTTGCTTTGTAAAGGCCACCTGGATGTTGTGGCCTTGCTCATTAACCACGGTGCAGAAGTGACATGTAAGGATAAGAAGGGTTACACCCCACTGCATGCTGCAGCCTCCAATGGACAGATCAATGTTGTCAAACATCTCCTGAACCTGGGAGTAGAGGTAAGCTGTGAGTAATGCATCACCCCCCAGTGTATTTGTGGGATTTCCATTGTTCTGAAATGAAATCCTGTGTAGTTGTGGGATTTCCATTGTTTTGAATTAAATCCTGTTTGCATTTTCATTCATCACGGGGAAAACCCTCATTTCTAGCATTCTGTGTTTTTGAGTTTACTGGGCAACAAAGAAGGGTAATGAGGGTATCTACTAAGTAGTGAAAAACCAGAAACAGACTAACTTTCTATATCAACATAAATAGAGAAATAGTTAAACATATGTATTATATGTAATCCGTATTAACCAGTCATTTTTTAAAAAGACTGGCTAAAATTCCTCATCCCACTTACAGAATGTAGCCTCCCAAATTATGCTTTGTAGCAGAAGTGAATGAATGAATGAATGAATGAATGAATAGCAGGGATGAAGAGCAGAAGTGTCCAATGCTGAGCTGGGTATGTGAACCCAACCTCTTTCTCCTTCAGTAGCAGAACAGGCGCAGTGGTGAGGTTCTGGAACATCTTGTCCCTGTAGGAAAAAAACTAAGTTGCACTTCTGAGATCGATGATGAAACCCCGCAGTTGGGGCAGATCTGGGAAAGCAAGAGAGAGCCATGGGCTAAATGCCAGGACAGCTCAATGGCCCTGTTATAGAACCAGGCCTTGTGAGGTGTCAGACCGCAGAGACAAACCTGAGTGGCTTCTGAGCCCAACTTCTGAGTGTAGGCTCCATGGCACCTTTCTGTGCAACTCCCACCCCTTTCTCTTCATCTTCATGGCTGAGTTTCAGGAGTTTCAGGCTCTTTCTCCTTTCCTGACTCAATTCTCCTCTGGCATTGCCAGGCAAGCTTTGCCTTCCACTTGTTATCCCTTCCCCAGCCCCATAATCTCTCACCACAAGTTGAAACTTCTTTCCTCATTCACTTTTTGTCACGTTCACTTTTTGCTGGTCTTCATCTCCAGTGACAAGCATTTCCAGGACGATTACACTGGTGCAAGAGTAAACTCTGAATAATTACATTGACGGATGTTTCCTTTCTTTGGGGAAGCCATTAGGCTTTTTGTGGAAAATGGGCTAAATTGGCTCCAGGGAGTTTAATCATTCCGTTTTGGACTCATTCACAGATCGATGAAATCAACGTCTATGGAAACACAGCACTTCACCTGGCGTGCTACAACGGGCAGGATGCTGTAGTTAATGAGCTGACTGACTACGGTGCTAATGTGAACCAGCCCAACAACAGTGGTTTCACCCCTTTGCATTGCTGCTGCTCCACACATGGTGCTTTGTGTCTTGAGCTGTTAGTAAACAACGGGGCAGATGTTAACATCCAGGTAGGACACTCTTAGTCTCTCTTTCTCAGTGTTAAATGCCTTTGCAATAAACCGCTGTTAGAGCAAAATCAATTGTGACATGTCACATTTTAATGAGTCGTAACTCTGAGGACCTTGACTTGCACAGTCTCATCCTGTTTTGAGGTGCGATAGAAGCTTAGCTGTGTTGTTTCTACAGGAGTGGTGGTACCAGCTGGAAGGCACTGAGGTTCTAGCCATGTGTCCTTGGTAGCTCACTGAATATTCCAGGGCAAATACTGAGGCTCAGGGATGTTGACTCGGCCCAGATTCTAATGCCAAGGTAAATGTTGACCTGATAAGACAGAATTGCTAAGAATAAAAGAAAAGCTTAGACTCATGATCTCAGGTCTGTTCCTTATCCTGGTATGGCCCTCCCAGGAGTTTCTCAAAGGCCTTTCAACAGTAAACCTCAGACAGTGGCTTCAGTGATGTAACATTGCCCTGGTCCTCATGGTGATTCCTTTATTCAGCAAACTTACCGAGGACTACCTAGTGCCCTCTGTTGTACTGAGGAGTACTCCAAGATGAAATATGATCTCTACTTGCAAAAAATTTACAATATGGTAAGGAGATAATACACTCAGATAATCAAGAGGAAAAAGGGAATGTGATGAGTGGCATGAGAGAGTAATAAAACACTGTAAACTATAAGGAGCAATTGTTGACTTGCTTCTTGCTAGGGCATCAAAAATGGAGATTTTTTTTTGAGCTGAGACCCAGAAGATTGGATCCGTTGAGATGAGGAGGGATAGAGAGAATGTAAGAAAGAGTATTCTTTCTCAGATAGATAGGACAGCATGAGCAAAGGGTTTGAGAGTTCTGGATAGGAAGAACTCTGGGTAAGCTTTAGATAACTAGTCAGTTCACTATAACATATAACCCAGAGGAACTTACAGATGCAACTTCATGATCCTGGTTACATCACTTGAACACATTTAGATTATAGGGGAATATCCTAACCTGTACAAGTGGCCTTGTATTCATCCCCAGCTTCCCTTGCCCAAGCACACAGGAATCCTGAAACATGATCCCAGTGTACTCTGCCTGCTTTTGAGAAATTATTTCCAGGATTTAATTTAATTTCAAGAATATTAGATCAATCTATTTTCATGACCTTCTCTTTTACATTTTTTCTTAATTCCTAATGGTGGGGGAATATGGGACAAATTTCCAGAATAGTAGTTTATTGTGCTTGAATAGAGTGTAAACTATATGAAAAAAAGGAGCAAGAAACAAGCTGAACTGTGACCTAACCAAGGAAGAGGGCTTATCTACTGGCCCTCCATAAGTTTGGAGCTCGGCCTTCCATAAGTTGTGGAGGGTCAATAATCATTACAGAGGTCATGTGATCAGAATGGAGCATTAGAACAATAATCTGGCCACAGAACATCAGGGACAGAAAACATAATGGAAGAAAACGATATATATGACTACATAAAGTTTTAAGCTTTTGTATGACAAAACAAAACAAAACAAAAACAAATTGTAACATAAAGAGGAACAACTCAGGGAAATTTTGTGGCACTATACATAATAAGCAGTTAATATGCTTAATATGCAAAGAACACATAAAAATCAATGAGGAAAAGTCTGATAACCTGCTAGAACATATAGGCAAGGAGAGAGATCACAAGAGAGAGAATTCAATATCCATTAAACCTATGAAAAAATATTCAGTATCGCTGATCATTAAATAAAATGCAAGGTAATATACAAATATATTTGCCTTTAAGATTGGAAAATATAAAAAAACTGATAATGCCCGATGTTATCAATTTAAAAATTAAAATAAGTGAATATGTTTTAATTTTTAATTTAAAAAAATTTTATTTCTATGTATATTTGTAGAAAAAATATCTAGAATATATACCAATCAGCTAACAACAGTTAGGCAGAGAGGCAAAATTATGATTTGGGTTTTTAGTTTCTTTTTTATATGTTTTAATCTTCTGATTGTGATGCAATGAACATCTGTTATTTTTATATACAGAAGGAAAAAAAGCTTTTACTTTTCTAAAAGAAGATTCAGGTAGAGTACGCCTAGACAGAGGACAACGAGAGAATAACTGGAAGTCAAAAAAACTGGTCTAGATAAGCGGTTACCCAAGGGTAGGGGATGGGGGAAGAGGGGAGAGGTAGACAGTCAAAGGGGGTCAAATATAAGGGAGTAGAGGGAGGGTGAAGTGGGTAAATGGGATCAAATATATGGTAGCTGAAGGAAACTGGACTTCAGGTGGTAATCAAACAATAGAAATATATACCAAACTATAATGTACACCTGAAAATTATATAATTGTATTAACCAATGTTACCCCAATAAACTTAATAAAAAAGAGTCTTAAGAAAAATAAAAATGACAAATACATATATTAATGCAATAATGTGCAATCATAGGACATAACCAGACTTAAATACTAGATATAGTTCTTTAAAAGAGTAATTTGAATTCTTTAAAAATTTCTGGAACAGTGTCAATGTATTAATGCCACTGAACTAAACACTTGAAAATGGTGAATTTTATATTATGTATATTTTACCACAATAAAAAATATTTTCCACAAAGTCATTCTGAATATATAAGATCAAGAACGAAGCATAAACAACCATAAATGGAGAAAAAGCACTAGTTTTCAATAAAATATCTACATTATGCAAAGCAAAAAAAAGAAAAGAAAAATAGAGGTAATGAATAGGGGCGTGGGGACAGCTAACAGAAGGATGAGGCTTTGCAGAAAGAAAATCAATGGAATGTGGTTAAACAGGCGATGGAGGAGTGGAAGACGAGAGTAAGAATTGAAATCCTGCTAAGAGAGGTAGGAGTGGTTAAGTGCTCAGTTCTGGGGCAGACTGCCTTGATTCCACTCGTTGCCTTGACTGTCAGTAATTGTATAATTATACACAACAATGCTCTCATATGAGGGAAACAATGTTACCTTCTTCGTGGAACTATTTGAGGATTAAACAAGTTATATCACAAAAATTACTTAGAACAGCGTAGGCCACATGGTAAGCACTCCGGAAATGATTGTTGTTATCCAGAGTGACTCCTGGAGAAAGACTAAGCTTAGGAAGTACAACTGATGAGTTTAGTTTTTGAGAAGCCGACTTTTAGCCTTTGGTATAGAGCCAGTCTGGGAAAACCAATCGTGGAAAATGGGGTACTTTAGCGTGGGAGAGCGGTAGAGGATAGAAAAAAAAAATTAGGTTGCCTCATTCACATAGCGGTGATTGAGAATTAAAATAGGGAGAAAAGGATGGGATCACCCCCGGAGATAGTGTATCATAGCATGAGTCAAGAAAGGGATGAAGAACTCCAGTAACCATTTACTCTTAGGATCAGGAGGGGAAAGAGGAGCCAGAGAAAGGAATGAAAAAAGAAGAATTAGAGAAGAAATGAAAAAGAAGACTTAGAAGAAGGAAATGAGGGGAGTGTAGTATTTTCACGAAGGTGGTAAGCAGGTAGAAACAGAAAAGTAATATAAATGAAGAGAATTTCAGAGTTCTAGATCTTGTAAGTGGAGACCAATCAAAAGTCCTAAGTAGAGGTAAGGTGAAGGTCTGTCAGGGCATTGAAGAGACTAAGGAACTGTAGCCCAAGCTGGGGGAAGTCATCATGTGTTGAAGTCAGAGAGGATGGTGGTGAGAGGCAGTAGGCTAACAGGTGGCCAAATCGTCAATGTCCCTAGATTTGTGGATACTTGTTTTGCCATCCTGGTGTCTGAGGGACATCCTTGGAGCCTCCAAAGAAAGAAGAATGATTGGAGTTGCTTTCTTTACCAACCTCCATTTAGTTAATTGACAGAGTTGTCCATTACCTCTGTAAAACATGTTGACTGATGCTCTCAGTGTGCCTGATACCCAGGCTGGCAGGCCACTTTCTGACGCACCTACCTACTTCTCCCAGTTAAATTATTAGTGGTCAGTTCAGATTGGATTAGAGGTGTCAGCTACATATGGTACATTGTTTATGATACCCTTCTATTCATAAAATGGACCTGGAAAGCTTAGTAACTTAATTTTAATATTTAACTTTTCCTGTGGACTGGTAATCATCAGAAGAATATAAGAAGTACCTTTTAAAAAACCTGAGACTTGGGTTTATGTTTTCTCCAATCTGAGTAAATGGGATATCGAATGAAATCTAGCCTTTCCCTTTAGTCTTCCTTCTTCTACTCTGTCTACGTCCTCTGATTTCCTAATTCTCCTGAATCCCCCTTAGTTATTTCAGAAGGCCTCTGGATACTTGGATCATCTAACATTTCCTTGAAGCTGTTCTGTCTGGCTCTGAAGGTGGCTTTTTAATTGAAGTTGTTATCTCTCTGTACCATATTGCTCCTTGGATTTTGAAAGTGTTTGTAGATGGCAAGACAATTTATATTTGTTTAGATTTTTCAAAGTTTGAGGGAAATCGCATATTGAAATATAGCCAATAACCACCATGTGTTCATTTTGTTTTCCTCTATGCTCACAAAACACTAGAAGCGATGTCTTCATAGGCAGTTAGAAGATAATTGAGAGAGGAAGAAGGATATGTGTCCTGCTGCACTTTACGATTCCTCATTTTGCTTAGACTAACTTGGCCCTATCTTTGACTTTGTAATATTAGTTTATTTGTGATAAAATAATAAAGACATACTACTTTATACAATAATCCATGAAGGTTAATTTGTATTTTATAAATAGGAAGAACATGAGGAAATATGAAATGATTTTTCTTCTCCATTACAGACCACATTGTAATTTCTATAACATCTTAAAGGTTTTTTTTAGAAGCATTCAAAGTAAGTGTCAAAGAAGACACTGAACACATTACCATACTGGACACAACTTAGCTAATTTCGAAATTATCGTTGCCAGGTCGCCTACCTCCTGGTCACTAACATTTAGTATACCCATAGTCTTACTTTTTTCTTTTGTCAGTGGACCATTATTAGATCATTTAGCCCTAAGAGACTATATTTGAAGCCCCTCACACATCTGTTGAAGTGGACCAGCTCCCTCCTTTATATGTACCAGGACCAAATTATAGAATGGGTTGCATGGCAGAGGTTGAAGGTGAGAACTAGGAAGAGAAAGAAGTTATAGGGACATGGCATTTGGAACTTTGGAGAAGTTCTTTAGAAGTTTTTTGGAGAAGGCCTTTAGAATCATTTTAAAAAAAAATTGGACTATGTTGTATCCTTTACAAACCAGGATTTTATATTTCTCTTCCGTTGAATTAGGAAGCCCTTTTGGGTTTATGACTGTATCTGTCCATCCCCCACACTCTAGGTGACCTTAGCATGGTCCTTTGGAGGCTTTATTGCCCTCTAGCAGGGCCCGAGCTGCCTGACTCCAGGGCACATCATGCCATAGGGAACACAACACCTTCTAGTTCCTGGGGAGTAACAGTGTCTGTAAGTTTAGGCAAAGATTGTGGGATTTTGGAGGATGAGGAAAGAAGGTATCAGGAGTAGGAAAGAATGAATGGATTTCCAAGGAAAATGGTGGTCAAGAACATTGAAACACTCCATTATGTTAAGGATTAATCTTCCTTGAATGATGTTGAATTCTGCCCTGAAAGAGTACTAACATTTGGCATAAACTGTTCTTAATCCTCATTAAGTTTCCTCATGACTTATGGCTGAACCATGAATTAATAGATCTTCTTGCTTAATTAAATAAATCCTCAAAATAACAAAATTCTCCAAGCCCTAAATCTGATGGGATATTCATCTAGAAATTGGAAGAAGAGAAATTAAGAAAAAAATATAGAAGTAAAGCTACAAATAAATGGGGAATTGAACATTTCCTGTCCTTTGAGAATGTAAGGAATATTTGATCTTTGTCTGAAGTGCTCAGAACAGAAGCAGCAACGGCTAGTCTCCTTGTGTGAAAAATTTCTCAGGCAGCTGTGAAACTCATTACGATCACTGGTGTCAATCAGAATATTCTGTGTTCTAACTTGTAAAGGCTAAATAAAAAGTATTATCCTTTTCAAAGTAGTCATGGGGATGTAAAGTACAGCATAAGGAATATAGTTTATAATGTTGTGATAAGTATGTGTAATGCCAGGTGGGTACTAGACTAATCAGGGGGATCACTTCATAAATTTTATAAATGTCTAACCACTATGCTGTACACCTGAAACTAACATAAAATAATATTGAGCATCAACTGTAGTTGAAAAATTTTAAAAAGTATGTTTTTGATCTTTATTGTTCAATGGCGTTTTGAAATAATGAGTTTCTTTTACATCCACACCATAGACACGAAGCTTCCCCCAAATGACTGCCATGGTACTCTTAATGCTTCCTGTCCCCACCTCCTCCACCTCCTGCCACCCATATCCCAGTGAGAAAAAATATCAGCCAAGGCCTGGACTTGGTGGTAGAGGCAAAGATCTGTAAGGATAGATCTGAAGCAAGCGTCACCACTGACCATCAAATCACCCTTCGAATTTTCCCTGACTCTGGTCATCTCTATTTATTTGTCCCTTTATCAGAGGCACAAACACTCCAAGGGAGCAAAAGGGTGTGATTCTTGTTGTGCCTGCCATGGGACCAGCTTTGTAAACTACACACCGTAGAAACCGTCACTTCTGCTTTGGTTCCCTGGCTGCAAAGTGATGACCACCAGGTTGGTGGTTGCTCCTTGAGGAATCCTTTAAACTATTTTCTAGGCAGAGAGAAGTACTTAATTAAATATTTATAAAAATATTGTCTACTGAAATATTTATGGCTCTCTCTATATTTAACTAAATGCTAATTGGCTATGTTTTCATATTAAAATGAAGAGAAAATATTGGAGCAAAATTTAAAGAAATAGCACCACCTAGGGACAAGTTAATGTCATCTCTGCAATTTCTATTTTCTTGCTTCAGAGTCTTGGACTGTCCTCACATTTTTATTGGAGGGGATGTGTTTTAAATCCTTATTCCTAAGTTTTTTTCCAGGGTTTCAGTCCTTTGAACTGTCTACAGTTCCGACAACCAAGATCCAGGCTCTGGAATCAGATTGGTTTGGGGAGTTCTTCCCACTCTATGTCTCATACCCACTGATGGCATCTTCTCCTCATTATCCTGATTGCTGCTACTTTTCCTTTGAAACTATCATTTCAGTAAACCCTCAGGGTTACTTTCATCTTTCTCAATTGTTTCTGATTCATAATTATATAAGATAAATTGTTTATTAAATAAACCTGGGTTTGGGTACAAAATTCACATATTCAACTAGAACCCTGGGTGATTTAGATACAGGTAGTCCTTGGTTCACTCAGAGAAACACTTCTTTAAATAATTATTTGTTTTCCACTGTGGAATTTTTAAAATACAGTCATTTTAAAGCACAAGTATATGGGTTACTATACAACAATTAACTTGCATTTTTGAAACCTCATATTTTAACCTCAGACTTAAGAAAATGTTTCTCCTGAGACTTAGAGAAATAACAGTTACACAGTTGGGGTTTGTTTTTTTTTACACAATATTTAAATGAAGGAATACATTCTACTTTGGTCTAAAATAACAGTAATATTTTCTTTTGGGTAGTATTGTTTTAAGAAGAAATTCTGTAAATGACTATTTCTTAATTAAATGTGTAGAACTTTGGTATTTGGCATAATGATGATCAGTATACACTTTTCATTTTTTGGCTTAATCCGTGTCAAGAGTTCCCTCATTTATATCTTGAATGATAAGAGATGTATAAATTCTGCATACACTTCCAGGTGATTATTAAAATGGCAATTTGCTAAATAGTTGTATGCCTTAATCTTATGATTTCTGATGAGTTAGGTAAAGCAAGTGTTTCTCTTGTAACAATCAGGTGTTGTTTTCCTATGGAATTAGAATTGGGAATGATGGAGAATTCCAGGTCAGTTTTGAGAGTTACAGTGATTTATAGCAGTTTGGTCTACTTCAGGTCAAACAGGGCTAAGCAAGTTAACACATCATTTGTCTTTTTCATGTACTGTAGACAAAAGTTGGGGGGAAAAATACCTTGGAGGAAAATTCCTTCATCAGTAGATCACAAGAGATAAAAAAACGTTTTGGGTGATCTTTTCAGTTTGAAACAAGGTAGTTTAAAAATTGTTAGTATAACTAGAAATTTCATATTTCTTCTCTAAGATACTCACATCTCTAAAAGTCTTTCAAATATGATGTTTGCAGTAACCTAATATATAACATATACTTTATCTTTTGCTTTCAAAATTATCTTTTACCAGTTGTAATTTTTTATCATACTTAAAAAAATTTTAGTTGATGTTTTTGGGGCATTGCCAACAGTATCCATAGGGATATCTCAGATTGATATCACTGCTCCATTGTTTCTCTTCCCTTGTTTTTTAGAGTAAAGATGGCAAAAGTCCACTGCACATGACAGCTGTCCACGGAAGGTTCACACGGTCACAAACCCTCATTCAGAATGGTAAGAGAGATTCGTCCACAGTGTCATTAGTTGAACAGTTTTCTGGTATAACTGAGTTTGGCTTTCAGTCATCTGAACATGAAAGGTGATGCTCTATTTTAGAATTTATTAAGCTCAGATTTATAGTTTCCTTTGATATACTTTGCTAAAAGTTCTGTATCAGACATCCCATCCAGCTTAGGAGTGACACCGTAAAGCCACTGAATTTCACAGTCAATTCCCAGTGAAAGAACATGAGTTTTGAAATGGGAAATGATATACATACTTATATGGGCTAAAAATCCTACACTTTTCACTCTGCAAATAAGTATCATACATTTCTAGCAGGAATTCTGAATTATTTTTAAATTTTAGAATTCACCATAGTTCCCTAAGTTAAAACTTATTGAGCTACTTAGGGAATGGTAGGGAAAAAATGAGGTGACTCAGAAGAAAAGCAGGTAAGTACATAATTTAAAGGATCATAAAATCACAGGCTTAAGAGACCCTGGAACATCATATCATAATCTAGTAATTTTCCAATTTACACAGTAGTGTACTTGAACCAGTGGGTTATCGCTGCAGCCAAAGTACTAGGGACTGTCACTTCACGTCATGGTTCATGCTACTATTGTGGGGCATGGCCAGCATCTGCGAGTAGATTGATCTCTGTTATCTTGGTAAATATCAGAGAAAATTAAACAACAACAACAAAAAAACAGGTTTTGTCCAGATTTTATGCTGACATTCTAGGTACATTAGCAGTTCCTAAACTATCTTTAGCTGACCCACATTTCTACTTCTCAAAATTCTGGCATTATTCAGTTTTCTCAGGCCTGTTTTTTTTCTCATCGATAAGGATTTTGAATGACATACACTTGTATTGGTACTAAGTTATATCTTAGGCACCCAGGTTATAAAACCAGTTATTTGACATTTGGATGGAAGACCAGCCAGTGAAATTATGCTTAGAAAGCAGAATATCTGCAGCAAAGCAGAGGAAATGTATAAGCATTTCAGTGAAACTGTACAAGAGAGGAAACCCCAACAGGGAAGGTAAACTGAAAGTTAACTGCACAACACTCATTATTTTTAATTTGAAATATGTAGTATGCCTTTGACATTCACTTTATTGAAAGGGCTACGGTAATTGCTTTATTTTACTCAATGAGAACAAGGGAGGTGGGGCACCTCCTAGTGTCTCTCTTTTGTGCAGCTTCCTCATCCCATTGTATTTCTCAGTTCCTGTATTTTTCAGAAACTATGTCCACTGTCTTTAAAATAAACAAAACCAGAGAGATATTTGGTATCCATTATTAAAAATTTAATGTGAATTCAATCAGTGGACCTTAGTTCTGTGGCATAAAAGTCTTTGTTCCCTGTTAAAGCAATTTCAAGCACCAGTGATCAGATCAGAGAGAGCAATTTTTCACCTTGTAAGCACCTCCTTCCTACAGGTCCATCCCTGTGGGCCAGACCATACTAGCCACCTCCTTTGAATCACGGCTATGACCCATCTCTTCTCTATTATGCTAGTGTGCTTACAACTGTCCTGGGGTGGGTGGTGTGTGTGGGGGGTGGCTGATGGTTGCTTTGACCTCTCCAAAAGCCATCCCTGTGGGCCTGAAGACTTCTATGCCCTCTCCTTACATTCTTGCTAGACTTTTGAGTTGGAACAAGACCCAAAAGAGAATCTATCCCTTGTCCTCTGTCATCAAGAAGCTTTGTTTCAGAGCCTGTCTCATTCTTAGCTGGGCTGACATCTTGCTTGTTAGTTGGATGAGGTCCAAGGGCCTCAAATGATGGAGATACAGTGCTTATAATATATAGCTCATTATATATAACAATGAAGCTAACACTGGTTGAATGTTCACACTGTGCCAGGCACTTGGCTAAGCATTCCACACAGATATTTTCAACCGCCCCATGAGAAGGAGGTACTATTATATCTCCATTTCAAAGATGAAAAACTTAGGGAGAGAGGTTGTGAATTTTGTCAGGATAGATAGCAGGTATGTTAAGGCACAGAGATTGGAACTCAGGCAGGTCATCATCAGAGACTGAACCTTGAACTGCTATACTTATAAATGTATTTTCTGGATGAACAATGGCATATTAAAAATTATTTTTAACTTGAATTCTGTTTACTCCAATAGTCACTTATATTTGGAACAGAGTTGTTCCTGTAAAGGGATGATTTGGTATTCTCTTCTCTCAGATGAGAATTCTTTGCATTTATTACACATGTGAGAACTGCGAGTTCTTCTATTTGACATTTTTAAAAACATCTTTAGGGAGAAGAATAGGAAGCTCTTTCTTTCCTCCTCTCTGTTGACTTCCTTCTGGGAAAAATCCAGAGGCTCCCGTGGGGCCTACTGTTCATCCTCCAGAGTAGGTCACTGCACAACAGGACCCAGACTGCCTGCCCCACATGAGGAGAGCAGTTGGCTCCAACCAAGTGAACAGGCTACTGGGGGACATTCTTTGTGTTTATTGTTCTGTTAAATCTCTCTGGTGTTTGGACTTTGTATGGCATTTCTCTGCTTCTCTGACTGCTCTCCAGCCAGGGTTATTATTGCCTCAAAATAACTTTGTTTTTCTTCTCCATACACTCAGTTTTGGTAAGACTCATTTAAAACAAAAAACAAAAACAAAACTCTAATATTTTTAATTAGTAAGCAAAGACTGCCTCTGCCATTCAGTCACATTGTTTGTTGTCTGAAACTGTATTGTCACACTCAGGAGAAAGAACTGAACGAGATACAATATGTATCGAGGCATTTAATCCGCGCCGTTTGCGCTAGGCAGCTGCTCCGATGCTGTCGTGTAGGTTACAAAAGTTCAGAATCATGTTTTCTTCAAAAAGCTTTATAAGTAAATAGAAGTTGAAGGAAGAGTCAAGTGATAGGTTAGGATGATTCATTGTGAGGTTTTTGACCTTTTGGCTCGCAGTTCTTCTGAAGTAACTTAGTAGATGACCATTCTTCTTTGTGCAATGAAAAATTAATTTCAGATGAATGCTTAGACAAGCTTCATAAATTATCCCTTATGACATGCTCTGCATACTTATAAACTCACAAATATTTATTTTCATCACTAATTGTCAATGATAGAATACCAATATTTAACCTGCAACCTTTAAATGAATAGTAAAGATATTTACTTTGCATTCCAAGTAAAACTTAAGATTTTGGGGTAAAAATGCAAAGGTTTGGAGAGTAACTAAAATAAAAATTCATTCATCTACGAGTCCTACTTTAATGTAAAACATATTTCTGAATAACATATACGCAGTCTCTCTTTTATTTTTCCCCTAATGATGTTTTCCTGAAATTATTTTAAATGACAATAAAAGTGTATGTGGAAGTTATCTATATTTTTACAGTTTTAACTTGACTTATTAAATGATAGTACAACAAAAAGAAACTATTGACTCAGTCCCTCTTTTTCACCCTTTTCAATTTTTTCCCTCTTCTCTTTCCTTACCCAATTTTTGGCATATTTGAGGCTGGTAAACATGGAGGCCCTCAAATTTGTTAAGAAAGGTTTGGTGGCTCTTGTCTGGGAAGGATGTGGAGTGATATAGTGTGTGTCCAGGGCAAAGCCTTCTCTGAGATTTAGGGATCTTCCTCTCACATCTCCCTAGATCAATTCCATGGGCCAACTTTTTAGTCCTACCACTGTGGAGAATTCTTAGATAGGTACATATACTGTGAATTGCTCAGTGGTATCCATGGAAACTAGGAGGCTACCTGTCCCCAAGGGTACTATCAAGTTATAAAAATGATCAGTTTGGATGTTTCTCAATTCAGATCATAATAAACTATCTTTTAAGTCCCTAGAAGATCATAATAACTAATTTTATTTTATTATTTTTCCTGATTATAAAATTAGTACATGCTCATTGTTGAATAAAATAAAATTATTAAAGAGATCCCCCATGATACCCACCAATGTCTCTCCAACTCCATTCCTAGAATTTCAATTGATAATTTGGTGAAATTTCCAGATTTATCTTTATATTTAAGCATGTCTGTAAACATAACATAAAGATATGTAATTATTACTTTTATTTTTACATAAACAATTATAGTCTATTTATTTGAACAACTGGTTTTAAGAACAACTACTATACCACAGAAAGAATGATTTGAGGAAAGACCAGTATTTGTATTCAAGTTGCCATTTATATTTCTCTGTCACAATCAAAGTTAAAAAGGGATTAGCCTTTTATAAACAGCTATTAAGCTGCAAATCCAAGATGTGCAAATTTATTGACAGTAGACTAATATTTCAAGTTAAACTCTACATGTAGATGTCTTGGCTGTAAAGCATCTTAAGCCACGTGTGTGTAAGTATACGTGCTAATTGCAGTTTTTGAAGCATTTGCCCCTTCTACAAAGCCCACTCATATTTGGTAATTGTTTCACTTTGTAGCAAAGCTTCTTATTCATTAACTTTAGGTTACCAATATACCAGCTAGGAAAAATATTATTTGCTGAAAAATAAATTTTAGGGAGCTGGTGGTCATACTGACCAATAATAGAATTCGTTAGAATGAAGGGCCATACAACATATTATTGTGAAGTTTATGTAATGATCCTATTATAAGAGACAGTGTCTTGGTCTGGAAGTTAATGCTCTTTCCCCAGATCTGAGAAGACTCAATGGCTTCCTTTTGGTGTAGTGTTTAAATATACTACTAATGGGAGTACAAATGGGCACGGCTTTTCTCAAAAGTGATTTGCCAGTGTTTATCAGGGGTCTTAAAATATTTATACTTTTGGTCCATCCCTTCTACTTCTAAAAATGTTGCTGAAGGAAATCATCTTAAAAGTAGGTAAATTATTAATAAATATGTTTATTCTTGTTTTCTTAATTACTATTTCTTGGGAATAGTAATGCCTAGTAATTAGAGACTTTCTAAGTAAATTCTCTAAATACTGCTATCATATAGCCATTCAGTTACATTAATGAAACAAATTAATGACATGGGAAGTGTTTGTGATATAATATTCAAGGGGAAAATGATACAAAACCCTTTCTTCTCTATGATCTCAACCATGGAAGATTTCCATGCATACACACACTCTCAACTGGAAGGAAATTTTCCAGGATATTAATATTGACTATCTTGGATAATCAGTGAATTTATTAATGACTTCTGTTTTCTTCTAAATTTTCGACAAAGAGGAAATTACTTTCTTCATGAGAAATAAGTTATTTAAAACAAATGTATGACATCTTCCTAGATCATCTAAGCCATTCATATAATGTTTATATTTCTCAGGATTTTATTTTATTTTTTATTCTGGCATATATAGTTATGTGTGTGTGGTTTTGATATGTAAACTAAGCATTGTAATATTAGTATATCTTATAATGGTATATTTTAGTTTTAAAATGCCAGCTTTCTTTAGTCCAATAGAATTGATAATGAGAATAACATTCAGGATTGGAGGGAAATACATAGAATATTTTGTAAAACAAAACTTTTGAATGAGACCTACTCTAAAATACTTGACATCTAAGAACATGATCTGCAATTTTGTAATTTTCTGCTTTCCCTAATGATAGAGATTTGTTCCTCAACAGTATACCCAGGAAATAGAACCTCAAAATAGCTTACATTCTGCGCCCTATGTACTGAATGTTCTTTAGTTAAAGTTGAAGTGCATTGGCTCACATAAGCACAAGTCTGTACTATGTATTTTTTTTGCTCCCTGGTGTGCTTCCCTCGACTTCTTTACCTTTTCCTGCAGCTTTCTTCAGGCCCTTCCTTTTAAATCAAAAAATCATTCACATACCGTAAAAGTTCCCATGTAAAAGTATAGAATTCGGTGGATTTTAGTATTTTCATAAGGTTTTACAACCATCCCATTACCCAATTCCAGATTATTTCATCTCCTTGAAAAGAAACTTCGTGCCCATTAGCAGTCACTCGTCATCTCTCCCACGTCTTGATTCCTCCTTACGTATTGATTTTCAAGGGCTCTTAAAATATTTGGGAGTTTTCTCACTTATCAGTCATACATGTTGCAAATATTTTCATGTGTCTGTTTCTTTATTGCAGGGTGTGAGAAAAGCTTTTCTAACCACAACTGAAATTCTGAGTACAATAAAAGAAAAGGCTGATACATTCCCACCCCCCCCCAATTTCTTTTTAGGGTGAAACACTGAAGACAAATGAAAAATCTAGGGGGAATGTATTTGAAATAAGTATTACTATAAATGGGTGATCTCCCAAATATTTTAAGAGCCCTTGAAAATCAAAGAATAAAAGACCACATACTCGCACACACATGCACACATACATACACACTTAGAAAAGTAGGCAAAAGTCATGACAAATAGTTCATAGAAAAAGATAAACAAATGGTCCTGCAATATGTGAAAAGATGCCCAACTTTCTTAATAAGAGACATTCAAGTGAGAACTATCGCGAGATGCCAGATCACAGCCATCAGATGGCAGATACTCAAAAGCTTGACAAGGCCCTGGGGAAGAGGCAGGCTCCTAGATTGCTGCTGTAATTGCAAAATTCCACAGTGTCTAAAGAGGGAAATTTGGTAAAATCTTACAAAACCACATATTCATTTGACGTAGAAATCCCCTTCCTAGGAATTTACCCTGAAGATAACACCCAATAAATATGAAACAACATACGCATGAGGTTTTTCACTGCAGCGTTGCTGATAAATATTATTACAACCTAAATCCTCATCCAATAATGGTCTGTTGCACTTCACTAGTACATCCGTGCAATGGAAAACAATAAAGCTGTACAAAAATGAGGAAGATCTCCAAGAAGTGATCTCTGGGAGTGAATTCCAGGATATATTGTTAAGTGAAAAAAATAAAATAAAACAAGATGTAAAAGAGTCTATGTGCTTATTTTTGCAGAGAAGCATAGGAAGCATAAATCAAAACTAATGAAAATGGTTACCGTAGGATGTTGTTGAGGATGAGTGAAAGGTATAGAAATGAGAGTGAAGCATTTAAAAATCAAATTTTGAGTTTTGAAACATATAACTGTTCTACATATTAATAAGATAAAATTAAATCAAAGCCTAGTAAAAAATTTGAAAACAAACAGAATAAAATCAACCTAAGTATGTGTCAAATTGGTAATATAAACACACAGAATAAAGAATTTGGGTAACTTTTGAACAAAGTACTCCCTGTATATTCTAAAATTATTGTGAGAAAGTTTGTCAGGAAATAGGATATTTATAGAATCTCAACATCACCCCACAAATTGCTTGTTCATTACAAAGGGGAAAAGACAGTTTTGCTATAAAGAGTACTGTCAGGCATCACCTTAACCAAGTAATCAAACCTCTTTTTTATTGTGGTAAAATATACATAACATGAAATTTACCATTTTAACTATTTTTAAGTGTATGATCCAGTGGCAATAAGTACATTCACACTGTTGCTCAAAATTTGCATCATCCATTAATGGGATAAGTTGACCTTGTGTATGTGCCGAGGAGATGGAGTGGGAAGTGCACATCAGCTCTGGGGTATTCTTGCCAAAGAGTTAAGCCTACATCTAGGAATGAGGAATGATCAGGCAACTCCAGAATGCATAACATTCTTCATGACTCCTGTCTTGGCCTCCAAAAATATCAATGACACAAGAGACTAATAAATAAGTAGGAAAAAGATTGTTTTAGATTCAAGGAAACTGAAGAGACATGACAACTAAATGCTATCAGAATCTTTGATTAGATCCTGAATTAAAAAAAAAAAAAACTATACAGCACATTTTTGAGACAGTTGGAGAAAATGGAATATGCACTGTATTACCTAAATTTATTATATTGATTTTAATTTTCTTGGGTGTTGTGATGAAATTATGATTATGTGGGAGAGTATCTTTGTTCTTAGGGGTGAGAGTCATGAAGTCTAAGCTTTTAAAAAATGTTTCCTCAAATATATGAATAAATAGACTAATTATATTTACATACATATGGAAAGGAGAGAGAAATAAATGTAGTAAAATTACAAGTTAGGGAAAAATAAGGCAAAATACAATAGATAAAAATACTACCTTATTGTGGACAATGGATGATTGATGTGGACTGTGGATAATTTTTATAAATATAGAATTTTCATAATTTATGCTTTTACTCACTGTATTTTAAACTAGATAATCAAACTACATAAAATATTTTTCTGAACTCTCTATTCCTTTTGGTTCTTATGCTATAGTATAAGGTTTACACAAGTCTTTAATTCAGCAGGTAAAATTAAAATCAAATACATCTTCAGAATTACATTTTGTGGAATTTGATTATATGTTCCTTCAGAGCAGGAATCTCATTGTAAGATTTTAGATTCCTAAATAAGACAATATGAAAAGATTTTTCAAAAGCGTTTCTAGTAGACTTCCCTCTGTGCAGATTTAATAATACTCCTACTTCAGATGGTGACTTGTCCCCTTGAAAAGCATTCTTATACTTAAGAGCAGAGATGCATGCAGAGTGGGAAAGAAATCAACATTGATCAACATGAATGAGTAGCATAGAATGTAGTATCTGAATCAATCTGAATCCTTATGTCATCCTGTATTAAAAAATGTCTTCTAGGAGGTGAAATCGACTGTGTGGATAAAGATGGCAACACTCCTCTCCATGTGGCTGCAAGATACGGTCATGAGCTTTTGATTAACACCCTCATAACCAGTGGAGCTGACACAGCCAAGTAGGTTACTGCACAAATACGGTGGAATAATTGCCGCATGTGGGAATTCTACCAAGGGGATTCTGCCATGCAGTAGACAGTTCTCATTTATCCAGGTGAAGGTGGCTCTGTAACATTAGGCTAAACACAAATTCAATTTGAACTAAACGAAGTGACTTTTAATGACAGATGTAAGGAAGACCCAATTTTATTTTTCGGCTTCCTCAGAAAGAGGCCGAGTCCAGTGATTTTAATTAAGGAGACTTGAACTTTATTCCTAATTCTGCTTTCTAATATTCTGTTCTTTCCTGGATTCAATGTAAGTTAAACAGGAAAAATAAAACATAAGGGGGCAAATTCAGAATTTATTCAGGTTGTCTGCTTAATTTTAATATATAATTATAGGGTACAATTGAGGAAATATGCTTCATTTTACACTTTGACAAGAATACATAAAACCTCTGTACAGTCTGTCACCATGTGGGGTACTATGGGAAATTTCAGACGTAAGTTATCTGTTCGGTGCCTTCAAGGAGATCACAATTGTGTTGGAGGCTCAAGGCCTTCTTAAGACAAAGAACCATGCAAGATAGTATATAATAAAGTTCTAAATGAAATAGGACTTAAGGGGCAAAATGTTTGGTATAGACAATATATGTCACAGAGTGTGGCTAGGACGAGAGAACTCACAGGAGGCCAGAGTTTTTAGAAAAGCCTTCAAGACAAAGTGAGTTTTAGGTGGGCTTTGGAGAATGAGAATTATTTGAGTAAAGCAGAGGGCGGTGGAAATCCTAAGCGGTGAGGAAAGTGGGAACAAAACGTGAAGAGAGGACAATTCTGAGAAGAGCTTAGCCTCATAGAGCAGAGGGTGTGGATGGTGCCATGCTCTGGCCAGGGGCAGTATCAGGTCACCAGGTGAGAGCCCAGGGTTTCACGGGCACTACCTAGGCTCTAATCCAAGCCACCTTGCTTGTGAACTGTGTGACCCTGAGCCCACTGTGCAATCTCTCTGTGCTTTGGTTTCATCACTTAAAAAATGGGAATAATAATAGTACTTACCCATAGGTTCGTAATGAGGATTAAAGGGCTTAATTACTAGTAAAGCGCTCTAGTATTGGTTAAGATCTGTATGAGTATGAGTTATATAAATACATCTGCTAAGGTTTTTAAACAAGATAATGCACATTAAAAGCTCTTTGAACAATGCCTAACACACAGTAAGCTATCAGTAAATGTGAACTATTATTTTATTATCTAGTGAATGAATAAAGGCCTTGAATTCCTGGAAAAAGAGTTTAGCCTTGATCACAGACTATGGGTAACAATAACTAGATTTGGGGAAGAAGAACAATATGAGGGCAGTGTAGGAATTTTATTTTATTTGTCAATTTTGTACAATAGGATTGAAGAATTGCTTGAGAATAAGCCAAAATTTAAATGGTCCAGGAAGGTGTGGTGGGTGTCAGTGACCTTGTGGGATCCCAGTCTAGTGGTGAGATAAAGACCAAGAACAAATGACTGCAGTTTTACAAGGTTTGTTATGAGAGAGGTTTGGACCAGGCCGTGGAAACAGTTAGGGAAACACCAAGTCTCTGGGTTTTGCAGAAGACATGACATTCCAGCAAAAGGAAGGATAGGTAGGAGTGTGCCAGCAGACAGAATTGTATGAGGTTAAAAGGTAGAGGGGAAAGTAAGGAAGGATATTGCAAGGAGAGGGACAGTATTTACAAAGCACAAACGTGTGAATTGTTGAAAGCAGATTCCTAAGGCTGGATTAGATGATGTGAGCAAGGGAGTAGAAAGAAATGAGGTCGAAGGGCAGGAAGAGTCGCATCTTGAAGGACCTTGCATGTCCTGCTAAGGAGTTGGATTCTATTCTGAGGCATTCAGAAGCTGTTCAAGAATTATAAATGGGTATAGGGTAGGTCATATCTAATGATCCCATTTGTGTAAAAGATCACTCTGACAGCAGGCCAGACATATTGGAGGTGGTCCAGACTAGAAACACCTGGCAGCCTCTTGCACATGCCCAGAGGAGAAAAGATGAGGGCGTACTTAGGACATGGCTGAGAGTGGACAGAGGAGAAGCATGCAGACAAATAGTAAGAACAGTGGGTGTCTCTTTTCAGAAGAGAAAGTATCTGCTTCAAGCCAAAAGACCTTATTAACTGGAATGTTGAAGCTAAAAGAAGCAGCTTATTTTATAGAAACAGCTGTGTACTAGGATCTTATCAGATTCTAAAGTTCCCAACCAGATAATGGCTACCTAAAGCCTAGATCATAAATGCTCAGTGTTTGTTAAGCAGAAGGAAAATATCTAGGCACAGACCAGCTTCACCTGTGATGTGTTAATATTTTTGGTGGTATTTTTCTTTCAACTCTTGGTTACTTGGGGAATTTTAGCCAAACAACCATGAATTTCTGATTTTCTTTAACATTTGAATCTGAGGGATAAAGATAAACTGGGCCCAATCCTTAAAATTTACAAGAAGTGCGTTTAACTCAATAAGTACAAAGTTTCTTTCCTCATATTATTTTGCCTTCAACTTTTGTAAATAGTACCATGTGACATTTGCATCAATGCCTTAGAAATGGCATCGTTGTTCAAGTAGCCTTTTTTTCCCATTTTCTGTGCTTTGTGTCCTGGGAACACCAAGTAGGTAAACCTGGTCCCAGCTTCAAAGAGCCACATCTGGGAGTAAGGATGCTCCCTTCAGTAACAGTGGTTCATTGGGCAGTGTGTGCACGTGCGTGCGTGTGTGTGTGCGTGTGTGTGTGTGCCTGTGTGTGTGTGTGTGTGGTATATGGGAAAGGAAATCACCTAAGTGAAAATATCAAAATGAGGGGGAGGAAAGTTGGAGATTAGTCTTATTAAAGCCCCCAGAAAATCACTGTTCTCTCAGCTCTTTGTAGATCTATGTAGGGTAGCTGTCAACAAGGAGACAAGTAAGCCTTTCCTTCTATAAACAAGTAAACAACATTTACAAAAATAACCCACCTTCATTCATAAACAACATGGCCCAATGTATTTTAAAAGATCTCTATATGACAAGTTTTGTGGCATTTCTTTCTTACGAATTTATTTGAATATTATTCTCAGGCTTTGATTGCATGTTCTTTATTATTTTTTTTTGCTTCTCTGAACTTCGTTGGACCATTTTCTGCAACTTGACTCAGTGTTCATACAACTTTATGTAGTATCATCAAAGCCCGTTAGTTTTTCTTCTTTAATTTTTTTAGGTTTGGAGCACTTGTCTCTAGGATTTTACTTTGTCTTCACCTTACCAATGATGCTTGCACTTCTTTTTCTGCCTCAACTGCAGCAGAATTAGGGAAATTGTAGTTATGCAGGTAACTGGATCTGACATTCCTTCATTCACTAAATGTTGTTAAAGGCCTGTTATGTGTCACCTACTGCGTCAGGTTTGGGGTTACAGAGATCCCTGCCCTCAAAAACATTTATTATCCTTCGGGGGCAAGAGTTAAACAAGCAATTACAATCATGTATGTGTGATGCCAATACAATTGCTGCGGGTACCACTGAGATATGTTGAAAACATATCTGGGACATAGCAAGACCAGAGAGGAATTCTGGTAGGAGTGATGGAGACTCTAGGATGAGTAGCCATTAGTGAGGTCATGGTATTGAGTCTTATAGATCCCAATTAAAGACTTAAATTATTTTCATTATAATGTTACCTGAATATGTACAAACATAAGACTAGATAGAAACTTAGAAACTATGATTTGACTCTAATACATCAATAAATCAAAAAAATTACAAACACATGCAAACAACTTTCACTTGAACTTTACAGGTTAGCAATCAGTAGTCGCCACATTCACAAGTGTTTACTCATGACTATCACCATCTACAGGTAAAATAAATAGGCAAGAGAGGTTCAGTTACCTGCCCAAGATCACAGAGCTAGTGAAGGGTGAAATAGGACTCCACCCAACAGCCTGGATCTAGAAGCCTGCTCCAAAGCACGAGGCTTTGCTGTCATTCCATGTGACAGATGATGTGATAGTCCACATTTGCCCAAATTAATCACCGTTTGCATGAATTATGGTCTTGGTGGCTAAAGTACTAACCCTTTAGAGTTTATACATGCTGTAAGAGTGGAGGTTGCAGTGGCTTTAAACAAACGGTGAGACAGTGGACTTGTCACACAGCACAAAGTCCTTTATTCAATGATGTCAAATTTTGTATATATGAAAGGCTCACTGTACTGCGTTATCATTGGCGCTAGGTCAGACATCATTGTCTGTTAAGCACACCTTTGTTTTTTCTTATTGGCCCCAGCCAATTAAAGTAGTACTCCACAGCACTTATGGGATCCTAAATACAAAGACGAGTGCTGAAATTTGGCAGAAGTATGTAGTGATAAGGTGGTCATTCAAGGAACAAAATATGCTTTTGTGCCAGTTGCTTTAGATTATCATCAAAAGGAAAAGACAATTTGAAGATTTTCACAGAGGACTCTTGAAAACCCAAAGATATTTTCAGTGACCCCAAAGACATGCATTGATTTGTTTGAGAAAGGAGAGAAGAAGCAGGAAAGAAAGAGAAGGGTTTCAGGTGGAGGGGCCTGCATATGAAAAGCCTGGGGCAGGACAGAGCCTGGTTCTTCCAGGAAGAATGGGCAGAAGTTCACTGAGCTTCTGGAATCCATGTAGATTAAGCAACAGCCAGAACCAGAAGGGGCCTTGTAAACCTTGTCAATTTTTGGACTTAAGTCAAAAGAAACCATCAACAATGTCTGTAGGCTACAAACGGCAAGGACCAGCCTTCATTGTTGTCAGTTATATACAAATGGTATAACTTAGGGGTGCATGATAAATACTTGGAATGACATAGATAAAATTAATAAGAAATTGATATTTTTATTTGAGTTGATCATTTGAGTAAGAATCATAAAAGCATTTGATGATCAAAATTCAACAAAGTTTCTATCTTGTCCACTCAGTGGTCAAAATTAAACAATTTCCACCTTCCCTCAGAAAGTTGTGAGATCATTATAGTAAAGGATTTTGAAATGTAGAAAGGTAACAGAAAGGGTAGCTGATTCCAATTTATTCTTAACTTTTAAGGAAGCACACATCTGATTTTTAAGAGGTACAACCTGACTACAGCTTCAAAACTGCTGATTACCCAACTAAGCTAGTAATAATTGCAAAGGCAATAATAATACTAATATATGTGATAAAGGCTAACCAAGGGCCGGACCCTCTATTTAGCATAATTAATCTTTATGATTGCTCTTTAAACACAACACAGTTGTTATCTTTATTTTCTGGATGAGGGAACTATTGTGTACTTGCCAAAGGCAAATAGCTAGCAAGTAGCAAAGCTAGAACTCAAACCTAAACTTTCTGACCCATCACCTTAACCACAGTGTTGTGTACCAGACAGCCTAAAGGGAATCTCTAGAAAAGACTGGAAGCGGGAAGAGATAGCCATGTCTCTCTAATGTCAAAGGAAAGCTTAAAAGAACTGATATTCTAATGTGCAAAAGCCCTTTCCTCACCTCTAATAGCTATCTACAATTTATTCTGACCTCATTTATTCTGAAATAACTGGATAGGAGATGCCAACTAACAGCTAAATTAGAAATAGCTAATACAAATGTGTTCCATTAATTTTATGTCTGGTCAAATAAATGTAGCATTTAACTGGAATTGGTCTCCTCTTTCCTGTAATTTATGCTTTGTTAAGTTTAGTGTTATCTGACATCTTTATCTCTTGATCTTCCTTGATGTATACCTGATGATGTAAAAGTGATGCTTCTTATTTGACTAAGGCAGCCAAACCCTAATTTTCCTGCTAAAGGTTTTATGATGCTTCCTTATAAGCAGTCTTATTTTATAACAATAAAGGAGTAATTTCATTTTGAAATGCATGAATCATTTCTGAGGTGATTCTGAGATTCTAAATTCTACTTTTATTTTCTTTCCAATCTTGGCCTGATATTTAGTTTTCCTATTTGAACCATAGCAGCATATTCACATTCAAATGCCACTACTTGAGTCCAAATTAATATGCTTTCAGAACCTACACTGAAGTAGTAATGGTTTATTAACTACGTAATGAAAAATATATAAACAGAATTTTTGCTAGACCTTTTGGAGTAGTTCTGCCTTCCTTATCTTCTCAGGTTTATAAGTAAAGGCAAAAAATTTACATAATTAGCTAATACACAGTGTGGTGAATTATCTAAAGACAATGGAGTTAAGTGATAAGGTCAATTAGAGACCTTGATAATGAAGTTTATGGAATATGTTACAATACTGTTGCCTTTAGATTATCACTTATACTTTTTATGTTTTCCTAATTGGTTCCTTAAGAGTTTGATTCTGTTTTCACTAATTCAGTTACTTGTACTATTTTATATAAATATTTTTATGTATCTTTATAAAATATATATTATACATAACATGTATATTATATACATATATAATGGGCATATACACATGTATGTGTGTATATGTATATATAAATAAATGTGTCATGTATCCAAATTTAAAATATTTCTATTTTAATATATTTTCATTTTAACATTTTCTATATTTATGTACATTTATTTTATATATAATTAAATTGGTGTGTTATATATATAAATATATAATATATAAAGAATGAAGAAGACAAAGAAATCTTGAGTTATCAGCCCTTGATTTCAGGCATGTTCTTTCAAGAACTTAAAACTATCTAAAAAATATTCTATCCATTTTCCTCTTGCAAATGTCCAGAGGTAATTAATCATATGTTTTTGCTTTAACAGCCCAAAATAAATAAAATGGTTAGGTAAAAGCTCTTTAGCTTAAAGTTTCATTTAGTAAGAAGCGTTTAAAACATGTTATACACTTTTAAAAATTACCATGTTTCACTGGCATCAAGAGAGAGCAATATAAATAGCAGCATAAATAGAAAAGCTACTCTCCCATCCTCCAACTCCCTCTTCCTTTTCATGAGCATCAAGGTTGTCACTGATGCAATTGCTTTTCAGATTTTTTTTTTTCGTAAATGATGAGAGAGGCAATTATAAGCAGTTCTCCACATGACACTGCCCGGAAGATGGGCAAATTGCATCACTTGATGGATGCCGGCTATTATATACACCGGGTTGGAAATCTCCATATAGGGAAAGGAAAATAATGAACAGGGGAAACTGAACAAAACCTGCAGTAAATAGAAAGAAGTTTCCATGAAAAGAGAGAGCAGATCTTGCAGAACATGGAATACCATGAAATGTCTGTGAATATGCATATACTTTCACATATTCACCACATCATAATAACTTTTGAGATACCAAATAAAATTTATATATCCAAAACCTGATCAAATCAAATCATATGTTTTTTTTTTTTTAACTCAAGCATAGAATCTAAAAATGGGCCACTTTGTGCTGAGAAGAAACTTAGGTAATGAAAGCTTCAGGTTAAATAGATGTACTTGCTTGTGTTATGCAGAGGATTACAAAATCTGAAGTATATTATTTGAATATAATAAGATATTATGAGAAATAATTACTAACATTATAAATGCTTATAAGTACACAGGAATCTCCTGATGATGCGGTTTGTTATGAACTACAATTCAGCACATGGCTTTGGGTCTTTGTTCGAGGAGAGGTGATGAGCAAGAGGAGGAGGGTTTAATTCTGAAGGCAAAAGGTGTTGCCATCCGAAGGCTGCGTGTCCCTTAAGCGATCATCCTGGGGACTGTTATAGTGGGAGATCGGTCTAAGAAGTCTTTTTCTGGATTCTTTCTGTAATAATGTTAGGGCGGATGTGCTAGATTTATGAAGTATATGCAAGATAATGTTTATTACTCCCAACTGTGTTTTTGTGACTGGTATCCTGATGTGGATTCATGTGCATTATAGAAGTCTATTAGGTGAAATTTTATCTGCAAAAAGTAAAGTTTTTATTCTCATCTAAAATTTTATTTTCAATAATACAGCCATTATTAAGCAAAGTACTTAGCACATAAAAATCAATAACACATGTTTGTTAATTCAAGGAATAAAATAGGTTACTTATCAGAGTTGAGTGTGTATCTTGTTACCTACAGCATTTAGCATAGTATCTGATTCTTCGGAAGTATGGAATAGGTGAATGAATGAATGAATGAACGAATGAATGAAGACATCAAATTCCTAACCTGAATGAGAAAAGGAAGGGAAATTGATTTTAAATGTAAAGAGTCACATAATGTTTATGTGAAACATTTTCTTAAAAATATATACCTCTATTGTTACGGACTTTTAATTCTGATTTAGGTCCAGAACTTTATCATTTTAAGGTAGAAAATGATTGCATAATTATTTCTTGAGTGGAAGGGTTACAAAATTATTTCAGCCAAGAGTCCTAAGCTAGATGTCATGGATTTAGTTTTCATCAGAGAACTTCTAGAAAGGTAATTGTCCTTCTGTGTGTGTTTTGAGACGTGTTACCGTGAACTGCTCTGTTTTTTCCCCCCCTCAGGTGTGGAATCCATAGTATGTTTCCCTTACATTTAGCTGCCCTAAATGCTCACTCTGACTGCTGCAGAAAGTTGTTATCATCAGGTAAGTAACTCCATTACCACAGATGAGGCTTAATGTGTCCTGTAAGTGAGCCATACAGCTTCAGGTGTCTGGTCAGAGTGAGTGGCTGCCTGTGCTTCATGTCATTCATTAGGAACAGCTCCTAGCAGTCCTTGGTGCTGGAGCTGCTGAAATGTCAGTATTCTTGTCCATGAATGCGTCTTGTCTGTTTTTCAAGTTAAAGCTTGGGTGATCCAGTGTGAGAGGCAGGCAAGGATGGCCATAGCTTATAGGAAGTTTGTCATAAACAGAGAAAGCATCTTTGAGGCTAAAATGGTGGCTTACCGTTAATATTTTTCAACAAAGGAAAAAGACCAAATCTCCCACATTTTGACAGTAGAAAATGTTGTGTTACCTTCTCACTCTGTGGGCTCTGAAAAATGATTACAGTTGAAAAGTTATTACAGTTAATTTTTATTTTTTTTAATGTGAGCCTATTTGGAACCAAGAAATTCCTTCTGGTTTGAAGCTTTGCTAATTTTCTTATCACTGCTTTTGCCAACCTCCATATATTAAGAAGTTCCCAGCTTTCAAACATGATAGAGATCTGCAAGGCAAAGATTGTTTATGAATTAACTCAAAAGATATTCCAGAGGCATTTTTTCCCTTAAGTACTTTACCTTTGGTTGATTCTGCTTTCACTGCTTTTGGCATGTTTAAAAATAATCCCTGCATGAAAGCACATTTCCCAAATCTTAAACCAACTGAAAGCTAATAATGCACTTAAGAAAATATCTATTCCAGCATGTTAAGATTACTCCTTTGCCTTCCATGTTTTCTCCATGTGTTCTGTCTGCCTATCTATGGCCCTACTTATCTCAAAATTGGTTTCATTAAATTTCTTATCCTGGATTGAAATATGGGACTGTGGTTCACCGAGAGCTGAATGTGAAAATAAATTCTTCTTGACTTCACGGTTCTTCCTATAAAATTGCCAAGCTTGAGCAGTTACCATTCGTTTCCATGACAACCCCATTCTGACTACAAGTGCTTGCGTTCTGGTTTTTCTACTAACTGATTTTTCTGTCTCTGCAATGTTTCTTGTGGTTTAACTAGGACAAAAGTATAGCATAGTATCCTTGTTTAGTAATGAGCACGTGCTGTCTGCAGGCTTTGAAATAGACACCCCAGATAAGTTTGGAAGAACGTGCCTTCATGCTGCTGCCGCAGGAGGGTGAGTAGTCAGTAATTTTCGTTGTTATTTTATGACTTAATCACTCATGCATCTTAATTGAGTTAAGTTGTCTAAGAATCAAAGACAATCTCCTTAGTAAAATGGGCGAGAATCGTTTCCACCAAAACCAAATATCACCATGCTACATTTCCAGAGTACTTGCATTTTTGTTCTTCCAAAGAAAAAGTTGATCCTCATATAGAAAATATTTTTATTTTGTTTTCTTCTCTATTTTCTTTTCTTTCTATTTTTTTTTAATTATAGATTTTCGTCCTATAGAATATGCATCTACTTGGTACTCCCTCCATCGAAAAGAAATAATTTGGGATTTGTTCTTAAGTGTTTCCTTTTTGTTCCTGATAGGTGGGGTGATGATCAAGGGAATCCAAGATTGAGTTAATTCATGTTCATTTATAGACTTTTTTTGTCCATATTTCAAAACTGATTTTTAAGTCTTTACAATGGTTAAATGTGAGCCAACGGTTAAGAAAACCCAAAGGATAGGACAGAAGTGATTGAATCCTTGTTTTTTTTTTTAAATTGTAAAGAGAATTTTTCATCAGATACTCTTTTTCGTATCAGTGGTTAGATTAAAGCGCTGATCAATATATTGTTGCTATATGCCCGACGGCACACTGACTAATCATCTCGCAAATGAACCTGTTTGGGTAAGGTGTTAGTTCTTAATCAGTTTCCTAGTCCTAAGGAACAGCAGCACTTCTCCATTTACCTTTGGTATGTTACCAGAGCCATTACCTCTTTATCAGAGGCGGAGTGACTGTGAAGTTTTTGGGCCCCTTATTTGCATTTTCTTTCCGAAGTTTTATATTTAGGTTTATATTCATAATTTTGTCCTATTTTTTAAAAGAATCTCCTTCTCCCCACCTCCCTCCCACATCATATGAGCTTCATGAGCTACACAACTGGGATCTGTCTCTGCCTTTGATCCTTTGGCTTCATTCAGTAAGGACAGGGGCTTTATATTATCAACTGGCACACTACCTCAATACATCAAGGTCTCAGAAAGTTCTTATGTTTTATGACTGAAACAGCTTGTTCTCTGAGAAAGGTGGCTATGAAGGGTGGATGTGGGGAGAGCCCTGCACAGGATTATCATTAATGAGATCATTTTTCTTATTTAAATAATAATAAAGCAGTAAATCCTGGGCTACTTCTTAGCATCTCAAGTTCAGAACAATGATGGATGATCGTCTCTTTATGTCCACGTTTAAAAAAATATCAGGCCTATACAGAAAGTGACAACACACCATTTGGGATTCATGTCTGAAACTGCTGTGAGAATTAATATTTAGCTACATGCTCTTCAATAGGAAAATTCACTTCAATAGGTCCTTTTTTCTCTACTAAATATGATTTATTGCTTCTGCAAATGACAAAGAAGCTCTGGAAGATCACTATGCTCCATGACATCATTTTCGACCTTGATTCTGCACATTCATTTACCTAGAGTACAAAGACAGGGAAATGCAGCTGTTTTATTTTTCATTAAGGAGAGTCTGGGTTAAAAATGGTTTTCATGTTGAATTCACTCTGCTGTGATAAAAGGTAATGCTCATCCATTCTGGCTTATTGTCTGAAGGTGACATGAAATTATTATAGGTTTAAAATGTTGTTTCATAAACTCTTGATGGTTCTGAAAAAGAATTTTAAGATAAACAATGAAACTATCACTGAAAGGTTTCATCATATAATGATTTTAAAATTCCTTAGTTATGGAATTGAAAATGTTTCATCAAGATTTTCTATGTATAGATTTATTAGCTTTGAAAAAAGAATTTAAGGACTTTAGGTCCTTAATATGGTATTACATTACTATGTTCAGTAATTTTCATGTTAGCAGAATTTAAAGCTGGAGCTATCATTTCATCTTCACCTGCACTCTGCAGAAAATAGCTCTTTCTGAAGATGGCCTGGCAGTTGACCTCTACCATCTTAATGGTGTTTTCCCTGTCTTTCCAGTAATGTGGAATGTATAAAACTCTTGCAGAGCAGCGGAGCGGATTTCCATAAAAAGGACAAGTGTGGGAGGTATGTAAACAGGGAACTCTGCTTCAAGTGCCAAAATAAAAGGAACCAGGAGTAATCTATCTGGAAGTTATGTTGAAATGGTAAACAGGGAAGCTAGCTGGGGAGATTGTGTCCTCAGAAGGAAATCCCTTATTGTAGTGAATTGCCAGCAGAGCAGGCGCTAAGTCCCAAGGAAAACATCTCTCACAGATTCTATTTAGAAGTGCCAATTGTCTGCCTTCTCTTTCCTTTTTTTTTTTTTTTTTTTTTTTGTTAAATCTCTACATGGATATAATTTAGAAACTCTGTTTGCAGCGAAGTAGAACAGTTTATCCCTCCTAACTTAGAATTTGGTCACAAGATCATTTTATTATACTTATTGCACATTTCATCTTGGGATAAATCTTTAGACATGTTTATAATGTTAAATACACACACATTACCACACCGCCACCACTGACAGTAGCTCCTCTGGCTATTGGGATGGGTTATAGAATTTTCTTACCTTATTCCTTGGCATAGCTAAATCATGCCACAATGCTAACTGGAACACGTGTGTGTGTGTGTGTGTGTGTGTGTGTGTATACACACTTTTTTTTTTAGTTCCATTAAATTAAATTATTTATTTATTTTTTCCATGCATCTCCCTACTCATTTTCTGCACATACACCCTGGTTCTTGGAATCGCTACACGCTTCTTCTCTTACCCACCTACCTAGCCCAGCTCCTACCCGTCCTTCCAGATGAGCAGGTCAAATAACACTTCATCACCACTCTGACAGGGTGCCCCTTGCACCCTCCGTACTCCGTGACTGCAGCACGCATCACGCTGCTCTAGTGGACTTCGTTTTCGTGTCTCTCTCCTCACCTGGCTGTGGGTCTCCTGAGGACAATGACTGGGCCTCATTTTCTCTTTAGCTCTGGACTCTGCCACATGATTGATACCTAATAATTTTCGGTCTCATTAATTAAAGCAGAAGTAATCCAATATGTACAATAGGTATAATTTCTTTCTTTCTTTTTTTTTTTTTGACCAAAGAGGAGAAGATCAACTCATAAAAGTACCATAAATTGACAACAAAATATAAAATAGTCGTACTTGAAAGTTGATAAATACTTCTTGAAATAAAGTTACTTTATTTCTAGCATTCTGTTTGATTATTATTCCCCCAAAATTGGTTAGAAACACCAGATAAATTGTTGAATAATTGAGGACTAAAAATAAGTAATATCAAACACATTACTTTATAATTCTGCACTACCTTGCCCTTTAAAAGGTGTTTTCTAAATGTTACCTGGTTTCTCAAAGTAACTCTATGAGGTATATGGTGATGCTTAGGATCCTTTTTAATTAATAAGAAAGCTAAGCCCAGGAAACCTAAGTGAGTGATACATGTACATGGAATTTTAGACCAAGAATGGACCTTAGGGAACAGCTGCTCAAAGTCCTTACTGAAATAAAGATGAGGAAGCTCAGGCCCAGAGAGCAGATGTGGTTGGGTCCAGCTTGCAGATCTGCTCAGACCAGCACCGAGGGCTTCTGATTCCTTAGTCATTGTTCCTCCCGTCAACCTACATTCCCTACCCTCAAGGAGCTTATATTTCAGTGAAGAAGATGAGATACCACCAGTAGTGAACATCAAAGCGATATGTGATGCGAGCTCAAGAGAGGCCTAGACAGAAGCTAAACAGTCTCAGACAAAAGAAAGAACTTCTGGACCTGAAGATGAGTGGGGTTTTGATGACTGGAAGTTGTTCAGGAAGGGGATTCCAGGGAAGAAAAAAAACATGGGCAAAGGTGGAGGTGTGGAAATGATAGGGGAAACCTCCGGTCATTTAGTTTGGGTTCAATAATGTGCTCATCCAGTGGAGAGAGATGTACTCCATAAAGGTTGACTGGGACCAGCTTGGGAAGCTCTTCAATTCCAGCTTAAGGAATCAAGGCTTTGTTCAGTGAGGAGGACCAAAAGTTTTAGGACAGGATTGTCGTCTGTGGGTATTGGAGCTTTAAAAACCCAGTTCTTCATTCATAACAACTAGAAATTCAGTGGAAGTTTGATTAGCACTAAGGAAGTAAATAAATAGGAATTTTATTGCAATAGTCTAAATGGGCAGTATGTAGACCTGAACCAGGATAGACACGAGGAATGAAAAGAAAGGATAGAGCTCCCGGTGGATGGCTGAAGTAAAACAGCCACTGTTTCTGTAGTCACAGTTCCAATTTACAAAGTCAAAGGAAGGTGGTACATCCCTTGGCCTCCACACTCTGAGAGATGAAGAGTTTTCCATGCCAGTGGGAATAGTGCTGTCAGTGCTAGAGCTGATGATGGGTCTGTTTTTCAGATTGAGCAGCGTAATAAATTGTTGTTTGTTTTCCAGGACCCCTTTGCACTATGCAGCTGCGAATTGTCATTTCCACTGTATTGAGACATTAGTGACCACAGGGGCCAACGTTAATGAAACAGATGACTGGGGACGGACAGCTTTGCACTATGCTGCTGCATCAGACATGGATAGAAAGTAAAAACAGCCTTATTACTGTTTTCTCTGGGGGTAGGGCCAGGGAGGGGGAGGATTTGCTAAGTTTCTCCATTCTGCCTTACGGAAAGTGTGACTGAAGAATCTCTCTCACCCAGACCGAAAGGAGTTAGAATTGCTTCATCCCTAACTCCAGTTTTCCCATTCTGCTCTCTTTATGTGCTATCATTATGTGTCACTGCACAATTACTTCTCTGTCTTGGGGTCAAATGCCAAGTGGAGCTGTCAAGTCCAGATTTTCAGTTCATTCAAAATCTATTGTAATTTATTTTGTCATACACTGAAGTTTTCATTATAACCACTTAAATGCTTCACTTACTGTAAAACTTACATTTGCTAAATATGTCATGCGTTAAAAATATCCATCTATACATGATCCCAGTAGCCTTCAAATGTGGCATCCATATGTATAAAATAGGCACTATTGTTTCAAACTTGTGCTCTTTCAGGAGCTGGAGGAGAGGAAGTTGGTTGCCCTGAACATGTTAGGTTTCTGGGTGGCTAGAAATGTAAAGCGGAAACAAGTGAGCCAGTTAAAGAGGGGAAAGGTGGGAGAGGTACCCACAGTTTGTGAGATTGTTCTCAAAGACATAAGGACCAGGGCCTCCTTCGTAGGGACACTTTTGGTGACCCTGTCTGGAGACTATTGAACAGTAGGCTTCCACATGCTGTGAAATTGATTTGGGGTCAGCGCTAACTCCTTGACTTACAGACCAATGGCTTTCAAACAGTGACTCACAGAAAGAAGTACATCTTATATTATGATCCAGGACACACAGTCACATGTGTATGTTTTTATTATGTATATGTAAAATGGAAACGAAAAGTTCATAACATCATCTTTACTTTGACTATGTGTACTACATTCTGATATTTTCTCTTTCATTTCATTAAAAAAAAAACAACTATTGATCACAACCCACTAAATTGATCTTACAATTTAGTAGTAGATTATGATCTATATTTCTGTAGTTTGGGAAACATTGCTTGTTTTCCCCTTCATGTTTGTATGACATTGGCAAGTCAGATGTAGCATTCAGGATTTAGTAGCCATGCAGGTTATTCAAACATTTATTGAGTATCTGCTATGTGCCAGGCTATATGCTATTCGCTTGGAATAGAGTAGGGAACAAGTATACGTCATCCGTAAAGAGCTGGAAAAGGGATCCTGGATGAAGAACAATTGCTCTTCCGGTGAGGGGTGACTAGGACCTCGTTAATATGTGAGATGCCGAACTGGCAAGGAGACAGCAAAGAATGTGGTGGAGTTAGAGAAGTTTAAGCTAAATTGCCTCCTTTTTACTTGAAGAGTTTAGGATATTTATGGAAAGGTAGACAACTTAATCGTTGTCTTAATCGCTGATACCTGGGTGGAAGTTTTAGGACAGTCACGTTCTTAATTGGCTTCCTTGGGAGAGAATAGATTTACCGGAAAGCATTGGAGAAAACCAAGCATATCCTCAGTGAAAACTCAGTAGTGCTTCTTTCTTTTGGGGTGGGGGAAAAGGCCATTGAGATTTAAATTGCGCCAAATTCATTAGCAACTTTTTAATTAAAAAAATTAATTATAATTGTTTTCCTTTTCCCTATGCTGAGAAGTAAGACTACCTTAGGAAATGCCCATGAAAATTCAGAAGAACTTGAAAGAGCCAGAGAGCTGAAGGAAAAGGAAGCCGCATTGTAAGTTACTTTTCAGCTCAAGCACGGGGTCCAGTTACTGATGCTTTGTCTGCTTCTCTGGGTTGCCGTGTGGGCCAGCCCCACTGTTTTAGTGTTTTACTTGGGATCTTGAGAAAGTGATGCAGGCACATTTTTGATGAAGAAGAAACTGTTCTTTTAATGCATCTTTCAAGTATGCTATCTTCACATGGAGAACTCTTTTCTAAATTTGTAGGTTTTGACATGACCATCACTGTGCTTGGTCAGCAGTTTTGGAGACCAGGCATCCTAAATATCATTTCTGACTCGGCCATGTATTGTGTGCCTCAGGCAACATATTAAAACTCCTCTCAGAGCCTTAGGCTTCCCTTTTATGAGCTAGGAATAACTATTTAGCAGATCCTAAAATAAATGTTTTGAGATTTCAGTGTGAAATATACCAGTTGTACTCTCCCCTCTGACCCAAACGCACATACACACATTACAAAGAGCCCTCTGCTCCCTGCAAATAGCTGCTCCTGTTCCTCCTCAGCCCACCTGCCTCTCTCTGGCTTCTGTCAGGGGTTAGAGTGGCCGCCATTGCCCAGGGTGTGGATACATGGGAAGATCTAATGCTTTCTCCTCTGAGAGTCCTTCCTGCAATACATGTCACAGTGATAGGCTTGTGCTGCTCAGTGCAGTAACCAGCATGTAGTTGGTGTTCGATAAGTGTTGAATAACTAACAGGTGCCCATGTTTTGTGTCCTGTCCCTGTGGGACACAATGGATATAGTGCCCTAAGAGTCTGTGCACACGTAGTCCTTAACTTGTTTCTTCTCTTCTCCAGTTGTCAGAGGAACCAGTTTCTCTGGAAACTGGATGCTGTATCCACTCTAGGACCTTCCTACCACCCACTGGGTGCCCCTCCCATGTCTAAACCATGGCATACAGTTAAAAGTTGTGTAGAGAAGTTAGAAGGGTAAAGTTAGAGAGTGTGGCTGTAGGGCAGGTTGTGGGACATAACTTTAACTGTTACCGGTGTGGGGACAGGAAACACAACTGAGAATAAAGCAGAACAAGCAAGGGTTTGCCCTAATATTCCAAAATTAAAATAGCAATATTAAAGACTGTAGACTTTGAAGCCACCTCAGCACATGCTCCCTTCTCCAGTGAAATGCGAGCTTGCCCTGGGCCAAAATAGCCCTCTTATAGCTGATGGAGAGGGAAAGGGCAGGAGAAGCAGAGGAAGTCGTGGACCATCCTGCCTGAGAGCTTTTATGCAAAGAGAGGCTACTCCCCTTGTATAAATATACCCCTGACCTGAAGTGCATGTCTTGATTTTGTAGCTGATGTGCCAAAATTGCTAGTCAGGGCCCTGGGAGGAGAAAAGATAGCATTCCCAGTTAAAACTTGATATTCATTTTCCTTTAAAAAATGATATTCAAATTCTATACTACTGTTGTTATTTCTAATAACACTGTTGGTAGTATACTTCAGGGATTTTCTGGATTAAGTAACTCGGGGAGAAATTTCAAGTCTTTTCTAAATTATATATTAAATTTGTCAACTGATTTTTAGAATGTCATCCTTTCAGAAGCTGAGAATTGCATGTCCACTAGAATGCTATTTCTGTTGAATGATTTTATTTAAAAAAGCCAAATTCAGTTTAAAATGAGTCACACCTGGAACTTTCTATGGACATTTAATTACCAAAATAAAAAGGACCTCCTTATAAGGCACAAATCACTAAGGATAATATCATATAGAGACTCCAATAATAGTCTGATTTATTATGGAGCATTTCATGGGTAAATCATGAAACATGTAGGTATTTGATTTAAAATATTTACCTTTCACCAATTTTTCTAGAAATTAAAATATCGTTTTAAATTTCTCTATGTATGATTGATTTATTTACTCCTTTTGCCTTTTGCCAAAAGACAGGTAAATGTCATTTTAAAGTTTTTGTGTGAACTATATAAATTTGCCATTGAAAGGTTTTACTTAAAGTATAGGTTTGTATTTAGAATCTTACAGTTTTGATTTGAGTATGAAATTGAATCAGTTTGGTCTTGCGAAGGAAGAGTTTGTCCCACTGTCACAAAAATAAAATTGAAATTAGGGAGCTGTATTCTCTACCTTGTTATTCCATCTTTCACCAGCAGGGTCGTGCCATTTCCAACAGGCCACGAACAGCCTCATTACATCCTTGAGTACTTGGGTTCTGGGGTTTAGGGCTCTTCAGGAAAGGTGGAGTCATACATCTTCCTCTAACATATTCCAGAGATTGTGGCTTTTTCAGAAAAATTGCAACTCTGTCAGAAAAGTCTTTTAAAATTTATTATTTATTATTAATTTTTGCCTATATTCCTAATGATGTAATTGGAGCCTTTTTCATCATACATGGTTACTGAATTAACCGTTTACAGTTTTTAAACATTTATCCGTTTCTTGAATCCTTTTGCCGGTTAGGCTTTTCTTGGGTTCTTCTTGTTGTTTTCTTACTCTTTTTAATTTTTATTTTTTAACCTTTCGATCTTAGAGTCTCTAATAGCAAGGTTAAAAATAAAGACCTTCTCTCTGAGGTTTACCCCATGGCAGCGGTTTGACCACTTCTTTATATGGCCGAGACTTCATCTTTTGAACATGGAGCTCTAAAACTCATTATTCAGTGACCTTGATGACAGAGAGTTTCTGTACCTTAAGATGTGAAGGAAAACAACTAATGACTCTCTTGTTGCCAAAGCCTTTCCTGAATTCCAGAATGATGATTTTAAGTGGGACAAAGGAAGCTACTGAAAACACACACACACACAACTTTCAATATATAACGCCTCACTGCTGTAGGATTTTTAAAGAAGTAATTAAACTCACACAGTGCTTTGTGGAACATTCAGAATAGGAGGACATTTACATTTTTTTATTCCTTTTGGTTCAGAGATGTTTTCTAAAATAACACCTCATCTTTATACTTACAGATGTTTAGAGTTTCTGCTTCAAAATGATGCAAATCCATCCATCCGAGACAAGGAAGGTTACAATAGCATACATTATGCTGCTGCCTATGGCCACAGACAATGTCTGGAATTGGTGAGTGTTTTTTCTCGTTTTATTTTTTCTAACACAGACACACACATGCACACATGCAAACACACATACAACCCTGAAAATGCTGGTCTTAATCTCTCAGCAAATGCCCTCGCTGCTTAATTAAGTCCCCACTAGAAATCACCTTGAAGATGTTCTGTGGTAAATGATTAAATTGTTTCCCTTTATGACATGTAGATCTCTTTTCCCCATTTTTGTCCATCCTAATCTTAGAAATGACTGACAATTAACTCTTTCCACATTAATTTGGGCTGGAAATGTTAGGCATGTGTATGATTACAGTTTGTGTTTTAAAGATAATTTGGATGTATCAAATAAGCTCAGTATATATTTCTGGAGGCACACTTAACACCCAATTATTAAAAAAACAATGTTGTAAGATGACTTACATAATCTTTAGGCATATGGGTTTATCATGGTCCCACATTTGTAGTTTAGGGAAACTCGTAAGGGCACAAAAACAGAATTTATTGGAACTTCCAAACTTTAAACCTATAGTGATGAAGAAATACCTTGTGGTTTGGAGTCTGAAATGCCTCTGGTGATATAAGTCAAGAGATAGGAACTCAAATGCCCACAGAGACCAGAAATGTAAACTAAATGAGTGAAGTGAGCCCAGGTTAGAATAGGGAGTGGTGGGGATTGTGGCGAATAGAGACATGTTCCACATAGAGGGAGAAACAGCCAGTCAGCACCAGCTGATGGAAACCAGGTGGGAAGGCCTACCCAGTGTTGCAAGATTTCCAGTGCTTCAGGAGAAGCTAGAACTCTGGACTTTCTATGTGAAATTTCCTATTTTGGAAATCCTGGGTGGGCTAGGAAGAAACAATTTGGGTTTGTGGCTGAATCCTGTCTGCTGCTCACCATTTGCCATCTCCTAAGCATCTCCCTTGGTTCAGCTTTACCAGGATACCTGGGGTATCCCAAACTCACTATTTCTGGTCCAATGATAGGTGCTGACTAGACTCCAGTTCTTTTCCTTATCCCTTTAGAAGAAGAAGTCTTACTTTTCAGAATTATTTAGGGGTGTGTTTGGGGAAGCGTTTGAATAATAAAATAACATATTGCACATTATTTTAATTTTTTAGGAAAGCCATTTCAGGAACATTATGTCTGTTATGCAATGAAAAGGTTTTCTGTCCACAAGAAGGTTTCAAAAGTTCTGTCTGATAATGAAATGACCCCCTTCAATTAGATTGACACTTGCCAAAGAGATGATTTTTCTTGGCAACTCTAAGGCATTCAAAGTAAAGCGTGGGGGTGGTATTGATTGATCTTAATTTGCACTGTCAGCTGATAAGGACCAGATTATCAATATAAATTGATAGAAATGTCAGCACTGTTTGCTCATAGGAGAGAACTTCAGTGGGTCATTTATAACAGAGATGGGGTACAAATTTTCATCTCATTTTCCTAAATTATGATGTTGGAGGGAAAGTTCTATGTATCATTTCCATTTTGAAATAAATCTTAAAATTACTCTTGGGTGAAGTTCACCTAAGCAAAGATCCGGAGCAGGCTATATCCATTCTCATTACCCTGCCCTATCCCATTTACAACAAAACACAATCCTGGACTCTCCCCTGAGTGGCATCATAAAGCCAGACCATTGCAGATATCTTAGCCCCACTGCTTGCTCACCCAGCTACGAATGGATTTAGGAAAGGGTGACCACTATCAATGGCATTTATTGTGTGTTCATCACATACCAGGAATTTTGCATACTCTATGCCATTTAATTTTTTTTTCTTTTTCAGTTTTATTGAGAAATATTTAACATACAGCACTGTGTAAGTTTAAGATATACAGCATAACAATTTGACTTACATCAATTGCGAAATGATTACAATAAGTTTAGTTAACATTACCTCATATATATACAAAAAGAAACAATAAAAACTATTATTTTCCTTATGATGAGAATAAGGCCAGTTTGGATTACAAGAAGTGGGTTTTTTGAAGGGTACCTTTTAAAATATTATTCTCTCCCTCTCTCTTGGATCACAGTATCCTCATATTCCTTAGAACTCCCATTTCTTTGGGTGCTAGACATTAGGAAGCAAACCAAGTAACCAATATATACTAGGAGGTACATTTCTAAGACTCACCACTACCAATGCCAATCTTCTCCCTCATCGTACCACACAAACACCCCAGTCTTCCTAGAGCTCATTCTTTTAACAAATTGTTCTTAACTCTGTGCTGGGCACTAGGATAATGCCAATGAAAGACATGTTTCTGGTACTCTGGATGTGTTAACTGAGCAGGGATTATATAGGGAGAACTTTCTTTATGTCATACTCCCTCGCCTATGTTTCTGGCCTGTAAAAGGAATATGGAAAATAAATGCACATCTGTGGCCCCTATGGACCTTTCCTACCAGACCAGGGCCTTTGTCCTTTGGGAAGTGGAGGAGGATTGAAGGGGATGGTTGGCCAAGAGAGCCAGCTGATCTGTGAGGTTGGTAAAATTTGTCTTTTGCCTCTCTTCTCATCTAGTGGAGCAATTACTGTGATTATGCATATCATTAAATATGTATCATTAATTTCAATGCATATTTTATTTGACTCTGACATTTAACTTGTGTGTGTTTACTTAGCATTCATGATTTGTTGGTCCTGTCTGTGATCATAAGCTTAGACTTTATAAACTAAGTATGGTTCTATTTCGCTATAATCAAAAAGGAACATATTTTAGTTGTTTTCACTCTACTTCCCTATATCAATTTATATTGAATCCATTCCATGAGCAATAAACTTCTAGAAAGTAGTATGAACCCTTTAGCCTTAATAGAATAGCCAGAGTTCAGAATTCTTCCAAATCTGCCTATTTAGGCCAGTGTTCTCAGCTGGACTTGATCAAAGATATATGTACCGTGTGTGCAAGCAGAAATCTGCTCACAAACGTGTGCTGAGAGCTGTGATCAGTCATGTTCAGCTGGGCTCAAAATATCAACGTGGAGTGCAGGAGACTTGGCGAATGTAGCGTTTTGTGTCCGAATAAAACTTTTGTTTGAGTGGAGGAAGGGAGTTGGCAAAGAAGAGCTCAGTGCCTCTCTTGTCCTTTATCTGGAATGAATTCTTACTGGCTCTGAAGAGAGCAATCAGAGAATCATGCCCCTATTTGGAATTTGTGAATTTATATGAGCATACTGTTTTTCTTTTTATAATATTAAAGATTTGTCTGTGAACATAAAGATCTTTGTGGTTTTGTTATTGGAATGGAAAATGTGCTAATATAATTACATAAATTGCCTATGGAAATTTAGAGAGATTGTTTGAAAACTCTAGGCTCCTGCATAAATTCCAGTCCAAGATTTTGCTATGCCAAATCACTGGGAATTTGGCTGTTTCCCTCAGACCTTCTCCCCCTGTTATGAACTAACTTGAACTACAACTGTGAGAATATATGGGGGTGACAAATGCCCCTGCATGTGTATTCTAGAAGTTTCTGAGATTTTCTGAAGATAATTTGAAAATGACTACACTTTGGGCAACTGAACACTAACTTTATGCCACTTTCAAGTAAACTACTTAACGTTTTGGGTTGTTTCTTATATTTATCACAATTTAAGACACCATTACCACCTGGCTCTGTATAAGATGTACTTCTATTGGCAATGTCCGATTAAGCATCTCAAGGCTGGGAAAGCAGGGTATAGAAGAGTTAAAAAAAAAAAAAAAAGAGCCACTAGGAAGTCATCTGTAGACAAGAAGTTGAAAAACTTGCATTCTAGCCCTGAACAAGTCTTTTAATAGCATTTTTCTGTCCCCAGAGGTACGGCTAAGAGAAAGATTTGGGGGTGTCCATGACTCCCATCAGGCAGACTTCCAGTGGGCAGTGAAACTTCACCAATGCTGGTCTTGTTTTTTTCTTCTATTTAATTCAGTTGAAAAGAATCATAAAATCTTAGAAGTCTTTCATTAAGGGAAAGAGTAAAGAGGTGAGCATAGATGTTTTGATGCAGCTTGCCTACTTACTGCTAAGAATGTAAATATAAGCCCACAAATCTTGAATCAGAATTTGGATATGAGTCTATGTTTAGAACAATGGAATAGACTATTTTATGATAAAAAGTTTCATTTTTTTTGTAATATAGCAGAAAAGAAGTTTTTTGGATTTACCATAATTAATTTGGCAATTGATGAAAGAAACATTAACAGGATGCAATAAAAAAAAAAATTTCAGTTTCACCTTTAGTTAAAGGGCCAGGACAATGAAGCCATTGCCCCTACTTTTCAAAGTGAGATCCTAGTGTTTTAACCCATGGCCCTCTTACCCATTTAGGAAGCTGGATATCAGAAGACAGCTCTGCTGCGAATCTCACCACCACTACCCTCCTCCTGCCTAGCAGGGGTGTGGGAATATTTTCTCCTGATCCTAAGCCCAGCCAGAGAAACTTTGAGGAAATCGTTTGCATATCTGATATATGTCTCATGCAATTTAAGAGGCCAAGTGGACTGGCATGTGATAAATCTAAAGACTGAATGGCTCTGTCCAGAGCTTGCTTGACAGAAGTTCAATTTAAAAAGTTCTGTGTTTGAGAAGTACTCCCCACCACCAACAAGAGGTGAAAAATGTATGTTTCCCAATGTCCAAATGTAAGGGCCAAGGCTGGCCTGGAGTTCTGGATCCTATTCAAGAAGGCCACCTGGAAGAGAGGGAAACCTAGGGTTCTAGTGGGGAGAAGGAAATGTAAGCTACCAGCAGAAAGGTACATTACCCAGAGAGAGGGAACTGCAGGCCAGAGGCCCCAGCAATAGTGGGTTCCTGGAGAACCTAAATAAGCATTCCAGAGAGACGGTTTTTTTTAAACCCAGTAAGAGAATTTCACTGTCAGAAGGATGCCAGTCAGTAAGACCATTGTCTCCTGTGTTCTCCTTTTCTCTCTCCTCTTTAATCCTGGAGGAAGCAGATGTGGGCAACGAAGGGAAAGGAGGAGGAGAAACCCTGGACTTGGGAACATGGAAGTCAGCCTTGATTCCTTTTCCCCTGCAGCCTTTGTGGGCAGCAGAGAAAAGCTTCAGTGTTCAACAGTGTTCAGAATTTGTGATCACTGTGGTGGAATAGACACATTTAGTCACTGACACGAAGTTGCCAGAGAACTTTTTTATTATTTGTCAGAGATGTTATCTGAGGTGACAGGAAAAGAAATAGCCTCATAAGGAAGATTGGACCTGGTATAGGGAAAAGGAGAATAAAGTTACTATTTGATTATACTCCATGACTCAGTGGTTCAAAATAAAGTCACACATGTAGAGTTATTGTTTTAGAAAAGAGTAACACCCAGTTCTAAAGAAAAATAAACTATTATCTTTTATATGTGACTTTAAAGGACGTAAGGTTCAACTTTATAGGACATAAGGTTCTAGTCATGATAAACACTTATCAGGTTCCAAAAATTGTTGAAGAGATGAAATACACTTGGGAGTGATTAAGGTTGACTTAATGATAAATCTTAAATGCTAGTTTATAAGTGTTACAGTGACTGTCCCGTTTGTTAGGTAGGTATATCATAGAAGACATGTGAGAGAGAAAATGAAAATTTAGACTTTTGTGGCTTGGCCTTTTCTTTAGATTTGATTACTGCTCGATGCAAACTCATTTTATTGCAATCTTCCCTCCATTTTTTTTCTTTTCAAGATCTAAAAACCTATACGAATGTCTCAAACTGGTGTAAAGACAGTCACAAAATTAAAATTACACATATATATACTCACATTTTCTGTAATTTCTTTCAGATGGATAGTGAGCACTAAGGGGTTCAAAGAGGAGTAATTATTGCTCCTGATATGGGAGCTTCTAAGGACTCAGTGATGTAAAAGAAACAAAGATTTCTTAAACGAAACGTAGTTTAAAAGTTAGCCTTAAAAAAAAATTAATCTGGCTATTCCTCCTTCCTTTCTTCTTTCCTTCCTTCCTTTCTTTTACTCATTTACAAACTCATTAGGCAGGTCTCTGCAGGGCAGGAAAGGGCTGGAGCCCGAGGAAGAGGATGTCAGGAAGGCAGCCCAGTAAAGATTGGAACCCAATCAAGGAGAGTGTCCTAAGTATGTATGCACCAAACAACAGAATTGCAAAGTGTACAAAGCAAAAGCGTATAGAACTGAAAAGATAGAGAAATCCACAGTTATAGTTGGAGACTTTAGCAACTCACTCAACAATTGATAGAACGACTAGACAGAAAATCATCAAGCATATAGAAAAACTCAATAATATCATTAACCAAAAGGATCTGATTGACATTTGTAGAACATTTCACCCAATAACAAGAGAATATATATTTTTTTCAAGTACCCCTGGAACATTCACCAAGATATCCTGGACTACAAAGCAAACTTTTAAAAAGTTGAAATTTTATAGAACGTGTTCTCCCACCACAATGGAATAAAACTATAAATCAATAACAGGATACCAAGAAAACCTCCAATACTTGGAAATTAAATAATAGACATCTAAATAATCTATAGGTCAAAGAGAACATTTTGAGGCAAAAAAAAAATGCATTGAACTGAATGAAAATGAAAATACAACAAATCAAATTTGGGAAACATAGTTAAATCAGCCCCCCCCCCCAATTTATAGCATTAAATGCTTGCATTAGAAAAGAGGAAAAGTTTCAAGTTTCCTTCCTAGAAATCTAGGAAAAGAAAAGCAAAATAAACCCAAAATAAGCAGGAAAAGGAAATAATACAGATGGAAAAAGAAACAAATATAATTTAAAAAAAGAGAAAAACCATGGATAAAATCAATGAAACAAAGATCGGTTCTTTGAAAAGATCAATAAAACCACTACTAAGACTGATGAAAAAAAGAGATGACACAAATTTCCAATATCAGGAATGAAACAGGGGGTATCACTATAGACCTTAAGACATCCAAAGGATAAAAAGACCAATTCATCAAAAACTACCATCACACTTACTTAATGTGAAGTAGATCAGTTGAATAGCCCTATAACTATTTAGGAAATTGAATTTAAAAACTCTCTCAAAGGAAATCTCCAGATCCAGATTATTTCACTGGAAAATTCTACCAAATATTAAAGAATTAACACCAATTCTATGCAGTCTTTTCTGAAAAATGGAAGAGGAGGGAACACTTTCCAATTCATTTATGAAGCTAATTCCCTGATACCAAAACCAAAGACAGTAAAAAAAAAAAAATTTTAAAAAAAAGGATATATATATATAAACCAATATCTGTCATGAATGTAGGTGCAAAAATCCTTAAACTATCAAATAGAATTCAGTAATACATATAAAGAATTATATAACATGATGGACCAAATGTGATTATAACAGGGAAAGCCTATTTTGATATTTGAAAATCAGTGCAATTCACCATATTAACAAAATAAAGAAGAAAAATCATATAATTATGTCAAACAATGGAGAAAAACGTTTTGACAAAATTCAACACCCCTCAAGATTTTTTTAAAAACTCAGAAAAATAATAGAGAGGAACTACCTCAATTTGATATAAAACATCTAAGAAATTGAAAAGAATAGCTAACATTGTACTTAATGCTGAAAAAGACAATACTTTTCCCTAAATAAGATACAAGGCAAAGATTTTTGCTTTCATGAACCACACCCTGTTCAACATTGTGCTGGAAATTCTAACCAGAGCAATAAGCAAGAAAAGGAAATAAATGGCATAAAAACCAGAAAGGAAAGAAACAAAACTTTCCCTGTTTGTGGTTGCCAGGGTTATCTACATAGGAAATCCAAAGGAATCAAGAAAAAACTAGAACTATGATCAGTTCAGCAAGGGTACAGGATACAAAATAAACATACAAAAATCAATTGCTAGGAATTGATATACTGGGAATGAACATGTGGATGTCAAATTAAGAATACATTACTTACAACTGCCAAAAGATGAAATATAGTATTTGTATGCTGAAAACTACAAAATGCTGATGAAAGACATCAAAGAAGATATAAAAGATGGAAAGACATTCTGAACTTTATGGCACCAAAGTTCATGGAACTATGATTAATGATATGAAGTCATCAGAATCTCATTTCTGAAAAGAATCAATCTTTTATACAAAAGAAAATCTTAATTCTCTTTTAAAGCCTTTCTCACTGGGGAGAAGTTTAACAATTATGCCTGTTTCTGTTTTTTTTTTTAATGATGACATTGTCCATAAAGTTTCAGCTATACACTTTACACTGTGTGTTCACCTCCCGTAGTTAGATTCCTTTCTGTCGCCACATATTTGACCCCCCTTTACCCCGTCTACCTCCTCTACCCCCCTCCTCCCTACCCTCTGGTAACCACTAGTCTATTGTCCATGTCCATGAGTCTCTTTGTTTTTCCTATTCATTTATTGCGTTTTATGCCTATTTTTAATAAATTTATAATAATAAACATTTATTGCAAGCATGTTGGGCTAGGCTCTGTGCCTGTCATCTCACTTAATTTTCACAGCAACACTGTGAAATATCTCTTATTTTTAAATCCATATTTCACACGTGAGTATCCTAAAGTACAAAAAAATGATATAACTTGCCTTAGATCATACAGTTGGTGTGATGTAGAACCAGTACTCAAACCTATGTTTATCTGACTCTAAATTCCAAGCTTTTAACCATTATGCTCTACTGTCTGGAAGATTGGCAAACTCAGACTTTGAAAGACAAAGCTGTCTCAGAGCATCTGAATTCCATACAACTAAGTTATCACTGAGTTGAGTGATCTTTAGCTTTGGCAGAGGGAAGCAGGGATATCTTAGGCAATACCAGCATCAGTTATGTCTGTGTCATTCCTTTCTTTGGAAAGCCTTGTCTTGACTAGTAGTCTACCTTTTCCTTTTTCTGTCAGGAGAGCATAACCACCTTATAGCATTATCAACTCAGTGAAGGGTAAGACAACCCCAGGTACATCTCACTGTTTGCAATCTATAGCACTAACCCCTGAACGTCAGCAAATATTTTTATAAAAGCGCTCTTGAACTCAGCCTTCCTTTGGAATCTCTGTTCAGTATCTTGCTAACAGCTGCCATCAGCTTGGCCTCTCTCTCCTATGATAACAGCTGCCAGAGATGACCCTTTCCAGCCTGGGAGGGGAGGTGGAAGGAACCAGTGAGGGGGTGGGAGGGGGTGACTTCCCAGCAAGATTGTTTCTCCAAAGATGCTTTCTTTATCTTTAGCAGCTGCCAGGGAAGCACCACTTGTGAAGCCTAGACCAGGTCCCCATGATAACCACTCCTTCTTGATCCTCATTCAGTGATGAAAATGTAGAGGCCTGAGCATTCTTTAGTCAGAATAAGAGCTCACATACACACCTGTGCCTTCAGGTCATGGGGTTATGATGCAAAGAACAAAGAGCCTTTCTGAGATTCCAAAGGAGGGTAGAGGCCCAGCCATCGGTCACAGCTGAAGGGGATATTTGGGGAAACCAAATTGTTCAGCAGCAACTGAGATTTATTTCCTTGCATGAGCATATCTTATGACGTCGGTGCTGTGGGCATTCAGCACTTGGAAAAGGAGTTTTGTTAATAGCAAATAATAAAATTCACTTGGTCATTGGGAAGACAATTTAATATAGAGTGACAGCTTCATAGCATTATTTTCTAGGAAAAATTTGTAGTTTTTCAGACATTTTATTTCACACACAAAAAATACATTTTTAATTCCATAGTGACTTTTTAGTTTATAACAATGTTCTTTGGGTCTCAAATTGCTCATGTTGATATGAGACAAAGTGTAGTAAGAAATAACCCAAAGCAATCATTTCAGAAAAGCAATATGTTTTTGATGTCATTCTTTCTTAAAATATATTTTTTAAAGTGAAAGGGATATTACAATAAAGATGGTAGTGTTTCCTGTGTACTGGTCTTTTTAAGGCTCTACTGGTACTAGCAGTTCATAAGGTTAGACATCAGGGTCAACATATTAGCTTTGTCAAGTTCATAAACTTTACGAATTTACAGTGAAAAAACCAACTGCTAATAGGACCAGGGGATTCATATCATTTGCTATTGCAACATTCCCTTCTAAGTAGGAGACCCCATTTTATAAACTGAATAAAGATCACAAGTTTTCTTCCTGAATATAGAATTAAAATCAAAGGAACTGAGTAAAAGTCAATGAGCTCAGGCTCTGGTAACCTAACATAACCTCTCCTACACAAGACTCAGTCCCTTGTCAATCAGAAAACCCTTGGCAACCTGTCCAGGAATCCGCACCTCCCGCCCCGCCCCCCCCCCCCCCCCCAGATAGGGCTAGAGAAATGCTTACCACTGGTGCCGTGGAAACCAACCTGATAGTCCATTATGACAACTTCTAAGGTATGACTTCTCTTACATTAACTACTTTTAGGATGTCTACTTTCTGAAGATACAGAGTAAATTATAGGGCAATGTGCTAGGAACCATGGCTGACATAGAAACATATTAGACGTGGATATTACTTTCAAGATTATAATCTAGTAATGGGGTAAAACATATGCTATATAAATATGGGCTCAAGATGGCACTCACATTTTCTAGTTTTCTATAGGGTAATAATAGGATTATAATAACCATCCCCAAATTGTTTCTCTGGCCCTGTCGCCTTCTATTCCACCAAATCTTTGGCTTCAATTCCTTCTGAAGAAGTTTTAGAGTGTTTCCTATGTACTCTATGCACTCTTCTTGGCTACCACAGGACATTCACTATTTTTCTCCTCCCTTGTTCTTGTTTGCTATGGTGGTATCTCCTGTTATTGTTAAAACCCAAAAAGCCATTAGGTCACAAATGTCTAGTAAAGACATTGCTCTCATCACTGCCCACCAGTGGCAGTGCAGAGGCTGCTAATGGCTGTGCCCAGTGCGTGGAGTCCGCACTCAGCCACCTCCCACAAGTGTCACTGCACATCTGTAGACCTCCATATCATGTGGTATGGTTGAAAGTTCAAGGATCCACAACACAACGGCCTGGGTTGGAATGCTAGCTCTGCCGTGACCTCCCTGCGATGTCTTTAAGCATTTGACTTAATTTCTTTGAACCTCCATGTCTTGCCTAATCTGTCAAGTAGGCATTAAGTTGTTTTGAGATTAAATGAAATAATGTGGGTGGAGTGTCTAGCATAGTGCTGGCATATGATAGGTACAAATAGTAGCTATTATTATGTATTCATTTCATGTATCTTAATCTCCCCCTATGTCCTGGGCACTGTGCTATACACCAGGTCTAAAATGATGGGAAAGTTGCTGTATCTGAGAGCTTACTGTTCCAGTAATGGGAATCTGCATAGAAATAAATATGATGAAGGTCTGTTAGGATTCTGGACTTCTCTTATTCTTATTTTTATCCAAGATAAAACATGATGTCCCAGAAGAGGTACAGGTGACATACTATGAGATTTCCAGGAGGGCATGTCCATCTGGTTCAGTGGTTAATGAGAGATTCACTGATACTCATTAGTATAATGTGTTTGCTGTGTTTGTCTCTTTAGTGTTCTTGCTTCAGTGCCCCACCATTTGTGTGAAGGTGGAATAGTAGACCAAACCTGAAATGAATTGAATAATGGAGAATATGGGTAGATGTTTGAACCTGGTTTGATAAATTGACCAATACCTCATTTTCAATGTACCAGGCAACCTGTTTTCATAATGGTTTCTTTCCTTTTGATGATATTTGCATCGTCCACTAAAGATAAGTTGTAACTGACATAGTATACTGGAGTCAATGGAAAATTGATGCTGCACCTCAAATTGTGCTCCTGAATCCCATCCCCATCATGGATTGGCCATTCATAAAAGATTAAATGTGAGGCAAGTCCATATCTGAGTACATGTCTTTCCCATCTGTTTTAGTTTTGCTTAAAATAATAACAGCTTTCTTTACCCACTTACTTGAATCTGTGCTGATTCTTTTAATGTTCAGCTACCAGAAGCAGTCTGTGGTGTTTAGCTGGTGTTTCAGGATGCACCGAGATGATTTAATTGAACCACTAGAACATTTTTTCAGCTGTATATTTTATTGACTGGGCTGGAATCACTACAATGTTAATTGATACTTGGAGTGGGAAATTCATTCTGTAATTTAACGTTGAAGAGACGTTATGTTGATCTGCACTAAAGCAGGAGAGCAAAATGTGGGGTTCAGATTAGGTAAGCCAAATGCCTTTTTAAAGCAGGACACTTTTACTGTTGTGAACCTTTAATTATTAAAAAGTTAATGATTTTTTTTGTTCTCTTTTTCTGCAATTTTTAAATTCATATTGTCATGTCCTCCACTTCTAAATTCCTCTTCAACCTACCCCTAAATAAAACCTCTCTTGAGCTAGGCAGATAAATTTTACCTTGTGCTGAGGCAGAAAGTAAATTAAGACGATGATAATATAATTCAGGGTAACCTGGGAATATCATCTAGGTGAAAATTATAGTTGATTAAAAGAGGTAACTATTAAATGTAAGAATTGCTCTCAGAAGTCACCATGGAAACATAAGGCCAATATTTTTGTTTTTCCTGGTAATACACAAAGAACTGTATATACTCAGTAAGTGGAATTGATAAAATGTAACACCCGTGACCCTGAATATTTTATAGGGTTGACTACATGTCACCATTTCAATATGTCTGTCACTTAATGCAATCAAGTGTTTTGCAGTATAGGACTTCAACTGAATTAACTCTCAGATGAGTACTTTTGTTAATAAATATGTGGATAATGGATAGGGAACTGAATACATTTAAAATAGTGTGAACCTAGGAGACCTGCTGCCTTTTTGTCTTAATGCCAACTTAGAGTGGCAATTAGGCCCCAGAGGCATATAAAGACTCTCTAATAATCAAAGCCTTTGTAGATACTATTCATATTTTATCAATAAACTAATAAAGCCCTTGGAGGTGAAAAATTTAGCCAACTAACATAAAATCTAGACTTCTTTAATTTTCCTTAAAATATCCATTTTTTTTCTCATCTTGTATGATATTCCTTCTCTGTTTAAAAAGGCCTTAATTTGCAGAACACAGGGCAATAACAATTAAATGCTAAAAAAATAAACAAAACCTAAAAATATTCACGGTCTAAATGTAAAGAGAACACCTTTTGAATCCCCCGATTCAACACCAGTACTTTTTTTCCTGATAACTTTGACACGTATTGATTTAAATACTTGGTGACTTTGGGAAACTAATGTCACTGGTGGAACGAAGAAGTAGATAATTATTAGTATGTGCAGTAATTGCAATCCCAAGAGACTTTTTTTCAGATAGTACTTAAAGAGGAAACATTTTTTACTGTTGGAATGAAAAAGTGAACTATTACTTGCGGTGGCACTATCTGGTGGTTTTATTTTTAATGTCACTGCATATTTATCAAGAACATGTAATCTACCAAGTATTGCTCACTATAAAGTAGACTCCCCTCTGTCTTGATGAGCTCAGCATATATTGCCAATTGGCAAAAACACAGGAAATAAATGAATGGACTGTTCTATTGGAAATATGTGGTTCCTATGAGATTCTTTGCCTTATCCCACCCCCGATGTGTTTCATTTCATTTAGAAAAGAAATAACAAAAATTTTAGTAAAAAAAAAAACAACAGTCATGTGGCTGAATCAATGTGAACAAGTTTCAGAATATTATAAAGTGCATGAGGATAAGGATCTACTCTTTTTTTCAATATAACTACAATTCTTATATTGCTCAAGAGAGAACAACAACAACAAAAATACTTTAGACCGAAAATGTTCATCCCAAGTACTGACAATTCTAAATAAAATATTGACAAATTAAGTATAACATATACTAAAAAAGATAATACATCACAATTTAGTGGCAGAATTCTAGGAATACAAAGTAGTTTACCATTTAAGATTACAAAGGTAATTTACCACATTAACAGAAAAAGGAGAAAAATATCAGATAAACATTCCATTCAATGCAGTAAAATTAGAGCCAATACCCATTTATCATTTTTTACAAAATTCTTAGCAAACTAGGAATAGACAGAAATTTCATTAATTTGATAAAAACTATCTGCAGACTATGGCAAATGTCATACTTAATAGTAAAATATTGAAAGTTTTTCCTTACAGTAGAACAAGACTAATAAATGCCTGCTCTCTCTCCTGTTCAGCATTGGACTGGAAATCCTAGGTGGTGCTATAAGAGAGGAGAAAGAAATAAAAGTGATTGAATCATTACGTGTACACCAGAAACTAATATAATGTTATTTGTCAATTATACCTTAATATCAATCGATGACTCAATAATGTATTATAGACAAATAGCCCTACAATTATGTCCCACCTGATTACTGGAACCTGTGAATATGTTACATTACATGGCAAAAGAAAGACTTTGCAGGTATAATTAAGTTATAAGCATTAAGATAAGGAGTAAGCTAATTAAATATGCCTACAGGGAAAAACAGTTTTTTCCTCTAACTCACACCATACACAAATTCAGTTCAAGACTGATTGATAAGAGTATAAGGTAAACATATAAAAACAATTATATTTCTATATACCAGCATCAACAAAAAAAGAAAATAAAATTTTAAAATATACCACTTACAAAAATATTTTCTTTGCATTAACATCTAAAATAGTATATAAAATATTCTTTGCATAAAAATAATAAAACATTATTGAGAAACATTAAATATGATCTAATAAATGCCCTTACTTTCACCATATCCAAGGTTAATATTTTTAAAATCAATTACTTTTCTATATCCCAGTAACAAATAGAAAATGAAATTTTAAAAATATATCATTTATAAAAAAATTACAATTTCAATAGCATAAAAGCTGTTAAATGTGCGTGCCATAAAACTTCAATTTATTATGGAGAAAAATGAACTCTGCTTGAATAAATGGAAAAACATATTATTTCTATTGATTAAAAGACTCAATATGTTAAAAATAACAACTCTTCTAAACTGATATATACTCATCAGAATCTTTTTTTAAGATTTTGTATTTTTGTGTAAATTGAAAAGCAGATTTTAATTTTATATGGAAATGCAAAAGGAAAAGAATATAAGGCAATCTTGAAAAAGAAAAACCTGGGTCTTAACACTTCCAGATATCAAAATCTATTATAAAGTTATAGTAATAAGAACAGTATGCTATTAGAGCAAAGGTGGATAAACTAAACAATGGAACAGAATGGAGAGTTGAAAAATAGATCACACACATATAGTTTTCCTGGCTTATAATTAAGGTGGTGGAGCAGTTCACTGGGGGGAAAATATAGTCTTTTCACTAAATAGTGATAGGTTAATTAAATATGCATGTGGAAAAATGAATTTTTCTTTTATCATATAGAAAATTTAATCCAAGATGGATTGCAGATCTATATGTGAAAGTTACAATAATAAAGCTTTTAGAAAAAGCATAGGAAAATATCTTCATGACTTAGAAGAAAAGATGTATTAAATAAAATGCAAAACAAACAAATGAACCAAAAGGAAAAATCAGATTATTAGAATATATTAACATTAAAAATGTTCATTAAAAGATACCATTAAGAGAGTGCAAAAGCAAGTTTCAGAGTGTAATACATTCATAATACACGCAAGGAAAGAAGTCTTGTATCCAGAATAAAGAACTCTTACAAAATATAAAAGAAACATTAAAAACCTATAAGAAAAAAATAGGCAACCCAACAGAAAAATGGGCAAAAGATTTGAACAGGCACTTCACAAGAGAGGATATTTAATAAATATAGGAAAAGTTACCCAACTCAATTAGTCATCAGGAAAATGCAAATTAGAACCACATGTGTTTATTAGTGTTCTATTGCTGCCATAACAACTTACCACAAATTTAGGGAGGGGCTTGAAAACAATACAAATATGTTATCTTATAGTTCTGTAGGGTAGAAGTCCAGCATAGGCCTCACTGCACTAAAATCAAGGCATCATAACACTGTATTTGTCTTCTGGAGGCTCTAAGGGAGAATCCATTTCCTTCTCTTTTTAGCTTCTAGGGGCTGCCCTCATTCCTTGGTTTTGCCCCATTCTGTCATTTTCAAAGATGGTAATGTTCCATTTTTTGACCTGTTTTCCATCAACGCATCTGTCTATGACTACTTCTGGGAAAGGCTCTCCACTTTGAAATGCTCACGTGATTAGATTTGGTCCACCCAAATAATCCAGGATACTCTCCACATCTCAAGGTCCATAACTTAACTCATCTGCATATTCTCTTTTGCCATGTAAGGTAATATAGTCAAAGGTCCTGGGAATTAGAATATGTATATCTTTGGGGGACCATTTTTCTATCTACCACAATATGCTACACTTCACATCCACCAAAATGACCAATGAAAAAGAAAATACCAAGTTTTGATAAGGATGTGGAATAAATATAACTCTTTTACACTGTTGCTGAGAGTAAATCCACTTTGTCTAAAAAAATTTTTTTGGAGGGGGCTTCATTCTGAAAGATTTTCACTGGTTGTAGAATGCCGTATTGACAAGTTTTCATTTCAGTACTTTAATAATGTCACTCTTGTCTTCTGGCCTGTATAATTTCTGATAAGAAATCTGCTGTAATTATTTGTTTCTGTCAATGGAGTGTTTCTTTTTTTCCTTTGGCTGTTTTCTCTCTATCTCTGGGATTCAGCAGTTCAGCCAGCATGTATGTAGATATATTCTCCCAGCTTTGGTATTTATGCTGCTTGAAGTTCCCTCAGCTTCCTAGATCTGTGGTTTGTTGTCTTTTTTTTTTTTTAATTTTGGAAAATTCTTTAAATATTTTGCTGGCTTATTCTCTCTTCATCTTCTAGGGCTCCAGTTACACATATGTTAGACTGTTTTATGTAGCCCCATAGCTTTTGATTTTTTTTTAACTCATTTTTTTTCACTCTGCATTTTCATTTGGATCATTTCTTTTGACCTATCTTGAAGTTCACTGATTCTTTCTCCCATAGTATTCGAGTTGGGTTTTCTTTTTTCTTGCATTTTTGTGTCTCTAATATTTTAATGAATATTTTAAAGAACAGTAGAGACTGAGGTAAATAATATTCGCAGCTGGAAATGGGTAAGCCTCTTTTTTTAGTGTGCGCGTGCATCAGTCTAATGAGCTTGGTTTGAGTTTTGTATACCAGAGGAACGACCTGCTGTTACCTTGAGCTTAAAGTGAAGCTGAGGTACCAAAAGGTTTTCTCAGTGTTCCCGCTTTATTCTCACCTTTCAACAATCCCTGCTTGCTTACTCCACAGAAGCGATTCTTTTCCGTGCTCTTGTTTCTTTCCCAGCAGTAGATTGCTGGTGTATGTTTTTTGAGGCTATGCTTATGTGAGGGGCATGAGAAAGACTTCTGAATTGTTGGTAATGTTGTGTTTCTTGATCTGTGTTCTAGTTACATAGAATTCTTGCTACTGGAGTGATTCCTCTCAGTCAAGGTATTTTGTTTCATTAAACTGAAATTAATTTTCTAGAAGGAAACGAATTGCTCCTTGCTGGTATCTCAGCTCAGAGAGAGAATGAAGAATAAGAAATAGGACAGGCAAGTTTTGCTCTGTGATGGAGTTGTAGGCAGCCAAAGGCCAGCCTTGGAGAACTGAGTGGCTGAGGGACTATTGATCCAAAGAACAACCTGTTTTCCCAGGTCTACCTCAGGTGATACTACCTGGGACCATATGTTTTCCATATCCTGTGGCCTCAAAATATCTATGACCATAGCATTCATACAGAAAGTATTCTATAAGTGATGCTTTAGTGAAAGAGTTACTAGGACTATTATTTTAAAAGAGCTCTGAGTATGGCCCTGGACTCATCAGCAAACTGTCATAAATCAAATAGAATTCCCTAGTGTTAACAACGTGGAACTGGAAGTAGCTAGTGGACAGGATCACTTACCTGCTTCCAGGATCATTGACAACTTTTTATTTCAGTACTTATTTCTCATTTATTGACTTATATCAAGAGAACCTCATTAACTGAGGGGTAGAGGTAGACACAAGGATTTTCTTCATATTGTACTTATACAGGAATTTCATTATCATTTGCTTAACTATCTAGACTTTAATTTTTAGAAGATGTGTTTCTTTGCAATGTTAATAGCTATTAACATTCGATGTAGCTCTGCCTTTGAACCTGAAAAAATTGCTGACTTCTTTTTAAATTATTATTATTTTTTTGCATGGAATTGTCAACTGTTGCTTTGGTAGCATAAATCAGTCATTTGAGTTTTCTTAGGATCATAGCAAAACAAACACTTTCTCTCAGTTCTTATTCATTATGAAATTTAGGCAAGTCTATGTTATCTCATATAATGTAGGAATTTTTTTGTGCTCACTTAGGCCATCATCAGGTACCTTGTATTTTCTACCTGTCAAAGAATTTCATTGAATGTATACATTACATACAACTTTAGACATTGACCTTAAACATAATTATATTTCAGATCCTTTTCATGGTTTGAGGCTTATATCTTCAATATGCCCTATAATTGGCCTGGTTGTGACCTGATATCCATTCTCCTCCTTTGTCCTTTCCTTCTAACTGTACATTGCCAGAGTATAAGGATATGTATACTGGAAAATAGAATTTGAGATAGTCTTTTGAAAAACTAGTTCTTGAGTAATATGCCTATTAGCAACATGTTATACAGCCAGCTATATAAATAGGTAATACTGGGTGAGATTTTGATCTGATTAGTATCTATGACTGGTTATTTATCGATTTTCAGCATAAGTACTCATGTCAAGATTGAAAGGATAGTACTATAGGTAAAACTGGAATACAAAGACAGGGTATAATTAACTGCCTCATTCCAGGTTGTTTTCTGATTGTAAAAATAATATGTGCTGAATTGTAGTAATTTTGGAAACATCATAGAAATATACAAAGAAAATTGAAATCCCCTATAACCTCATCATCCACAGATAACCACTGTTTAAATTTTGGTCTATTTTCTTACCGTCTTTTTCCCCATGTGTATGAAAAATGTGCATGGGTGTGTTTTTGTGTGTCAGAGTAGGTTTTAACTATCTCAAGGTCTTAAACAACAATAATAACAAAACATGAAATCATAAGAAAAGAAGGAATTCATTTAAATTTTTATTCAGGAGTGAGGCAGTCAGGCATCAATTTAATTTAAACTTCAGCACAAGGAATATTTTATTTGGAACTTGGCTAAAAGAGACAAATTGGGGCCATCTGGTTTTAATCCCCCTTTAACAGCTGAGCCAAGCAGCTCACCTTCTTTCCAGTCTCTACTTCCCATGCTATTTGGCAGAGCTATACACACCCTGGCATGATTACCAAAACAAATTAATGCTTCTTAAGTCTGCTTGTAATTAATAACTCCCGACAGAACATAAGTCTTCTGTAGGTTTGGAATCTTGCCTAATTTTCTCTAAGATAAGTAATTAGATGCTGAGGACTGATAAGGCTTTCTCCTCTGAGCATCTGCCAAACAGCCTGCATCTGTAATGTGGGTAAGATGATTAAAATCTGAAAATGACTGGAGGTTTTCTCATGTGTCACAGCACCGAAGATATTTCTTCTACCCCATCCCCCAAACCCAACACTTCCCAAAACAAGAAAAGATTTAAAATGAATCCAAAAAGTCTATACCTAAAGTCATTTAGATGGTTAACATCTGTTTTCTATTTTCATCCTTTGACTTGCAAATTTTCTATGCAGTCAAATTAAATTTGAAGGATGGGTTTCCAACTAGCTGTGAACACTATCAAGTTATGATTATACTTTTCTCTGGAACTTGGTCTGTATACCAATGGAATCGTGTTTACTAAACTCCTTTGTAAGAATGTACTGGCACACTCCTATCATAAGGCTTCTGTTTGGTAACTTGTCTATTATGAAATTCTAAATCAGAGCTCTATATTGCCTTTGTGGTGACCCTTTCCAAAGGTTCAAAGGGAATACTTTTATCTACTTTTATTTTCCTATAAAGCATGAATTTTCAACCTTGGCACTACTGACATTTAGAATAAGATAATTCTTCAGCGAGGGGAGCTATGTCTTGCACACTGTAGGATGCATAGTAGCATCGCTGGCCTCTATCCAATAGGTGCCAGTGGCAACAAATGCCCCTCCTAAGTTTTGACAATCAAAAAAGTTTCCAAACATTGCCAAATGTTCCCTGGAGATCACAATTACTCTTGTTGAGAACCTCTGGCCTACAGAATAATATTCCCATTCTCAGTGGCAACAGTATAATAAAGCAGACCTTTATTTATTGATGAGATGTAACTGGGATCCGAGCTAGTACTGTTTATTCACCTCTTCAGCAAAGTTGCTATTAAATAATTCAGAGGCATAAGTGGAGAGCAGTTGATTGAACACATATTCTGATTTAGCTAAACTGGTACCTCCTAGACATTGTAGAAGCTCATAGTTTTGAAAAGATTGGGTCCTACTGTTTGTGAATCATCAGTACTTTAAAGATGAGAAAAGGAGGCATAAGAGTAATTTCACATGTAAAGTTATTCACCCCAGGGGTTCGGGTCTGTTTCCAAGAGTGATATATTCTCTCAGAGCCCAAGCAGAAGTAGGAATAGCCAAAGTTTATTTTTATGACTTTTGGTAGACAAAAACTTAAAAAAAAAAAAAAACCTGGTGGTTTGCCAACAGAAGAAGGCTGAAATTTAATTGGCCCAAAGAAACTATAATTATTTAGGAAGAAAGCTTTTAATTGCAAAAAAAGATATTGTGAATTTGGGATGAGGGAGAAGTAGAATGCTTTGTTACTGGTGGTCAAAGGAGAATGTCCTGGCCAAGATAAAGAGACAGGCCACTGGATTTGTTTAGAAGGAAGAGTACTATATGTTAAAAGAGAAACATCACTCCAGAAATCATCTTTCTTTCTTTGAGTAAAGTCACTGCTCAGGTCAAATCTTAAGTAGGAAATCAGAAAAGCATCTGGTTATTCTAAAGCACATATAAGGCATGAAAAATCTGAGGCATATTTGACATGAAAACATGAAAGGTAAATAAGCAATGAAATGTTCCCTTAACATATAGAACTTAAATATTAGAGTATGGTTGTGTTGATGTTATGGGAGGTTGAAACAAGAATTTCTTGCTACCATGCACACATTTAGGAATCCCCAATAACCCTCCATGGTGGTGTCCCATAAACTTGTAAAGGTTATGAAAAAATCCTTGGCATATAAATTAGTAGAAGATGAAAAGTCTTTAATGATTAGATACATGAAAATAGGTCTATTTAGAAAAGCACAACATATAAAATAAATTATTTTATAATTTTCAGGAAATTCATAAAAGATATTAATTTATAAGGTTTATGATATAAGTTCTTAAAAGACTAACAAAACTATTTCAAAAAAGAAATTGTGGACATGTCAGGTTCTTTTTTTTTTCTTCCAGAATCAGATATTTTTAGTTCCAGAGGATGTTTATTGTAGGCATTCAAAAAATGAACTGAAGTCACTCTTAAATCTGAACCTCTAATCCTCTTACCCTACCCTCAGGGTCTCTTTTGGAAAAAGTTGCAAATTTTTTTCTGCTAAGTTTCTATAAATCATGCTATCTCTGTCATCACTATAAACATCGAGGGACAAATCTTATAAGATAAGAAATTCTTTCTTTATTGATTTATAGTACTTTTTATTAAATAAACAAACCATTTACTTACTTAATGATCACTCGAAGCCCAATGTGTATATTTCCCAAGAATAGTTAAAGCTAAATTTTAAAATCTGAATAGATAATTAGATGCCATATTATTGTGTTCACTCGTGTTTGTAGGGGATTGCATTTTGGTTATCATCTTAAAATACCAATTCTAGATACTGTATTTACCAACTGGAAATAAATGTTTTAAAAATTTTAATAGTCTTTTAGATAATTAATTATTCATAGATATCTAGAAATACTTTTTTTAAAAGAAAGGCTAACCTTTTTATTTATTTCTTGCAAGTTGAAATTTATTTTTATTAAACTAGTGGAAAAGACCAAGTTTTGTTTATTTGTTTTAGTTTGAATATGAGTCAGTTCATATTGTATTTTACTCATTAAGGATGAGCACAGTAAAGCTTTGAAAAGTTGTAGCAGGACAAGATTCATTTTAAAATATGCTTCTTACTGGAAAAGGAAGTGAGAGGCATGTATACTACTCCAGCTGGGCATGAAAGGACAGCTGAAAATACCCATGGAGCTATTTTTAGTGAGGGGGGAGACAAATTTTCTACTCTCTTTGAGGGTTCCTTGGAGAATAACTGCTTTGATGAGCCTAAAAAATATAAAATCAGAGATATTGTTGGAAATAATGAACTAAGACCTAGCAAAGTGTATCTTCAGGCACTGTACCACAAGCAACCCCCAAAGTTTATTTTGCCAATTATAAATCAAAAGCCTTCATATTCTGTTTCTTGCAATTTACCATTAGGAAGTCATCATGAATATTCATAAAGATTCAGCCATACAAATGTTCATGGCTGTTAATATCCATAATAATAATACCTAGAGGGGACAACCTAAAAATTCAAAAATAGGAGACAAAGTTATATTATTGAGACATTCTTGCACCAATTTATTGGAATGCTGTGTAGCCATTAAAATGACATTGCAAAAGAATATTTAATGTGTGCAAAAATATTCACTATGTAATTAAGCACAAAAAGATGTAGTATATACCCCATGATTTACGTGTTTATGTGCTATTATATGCCTAGAAGGGCACACACTAAAATGTTAATTGGTTATCTCTGGCTGTTGCCATTATGGATTAGGGTCCATGTTATTTTCTCTCTTTTTTTGGCCTGTATTTTGAAGATTAGTTCACAGTTATTTCCTTTTTTAAATTCCTGCATTCAAACAAATTTATTGAATAACTTCTCTGGGCCAGATACAGTTCTAATCAGGTATTAAGTTAAATAAATGCATGCATTCCTGAACATATTTAAAAGTTATATTTTAAAAGTCAATGGAAAAAAAATGTTGTCAAACTTAAAAGTTCATTTTAAAGGAAAATTAAGCTCGTCAGAGTAACCAGCAGAGTTCAGAAGAGTAAGCTTCCAAGCCTGTCGTTAGACGGAGAAAGAGGAACAAGCACCTGAACTTCCAGCTCTCTCTTCCTTCTTTCTACTGATGATGGTTTTCAGCTTCCTGCCAGGGAAAGTGAACACAGGGGTGAAAATAAACACAGTGCTACAGGTGGGATTATCTCAGGAGGATTTTAAGTCTCTGTTGCTAATGGTTGGTTCATGTTAAAAATAAAATGCCTTCAGAGCAGTTTAGATTACAGTAAGCTGACCTCATTATTGTAGCAGAGAAAGCAAAACAAAAGCCTCTCTACTACAGTTGGGGAAGGAAGGTAAAATAAAGACAATTATCAGCATTTAGGAAGGATAAAGAGAAGAGTTCCTGTCTATTCAGCAGAGTAAAGAGAAGGTGGCAGTGAAAGTGACACATGATAAGCTCGTATAGCTCCAGTGATCAAGATGCTGTGCCTTCCTATTGCCTAAGTGGAAAAGCAGAAAAGAAAAAAAAAAAACAACAACAACAAAAAAAACAAGTTAAGATTTAAGCTGTGTAACTACTTGTGAAATTATCAAAACCTTGGGTAATTCTTTGGGCATTTCATAATCCACCATTAATATTTAATTTTAATAATTTTGAGTTATTCTTTCCAATCCAGGACTCTCCCTGAACACAAACTTGGAAACTTTTTGCAAAGCTGTTCCAGCAAATAAATGCTGAAATTAAACTTTATTGAAAATTTTTTGCTTTGACATAAAACTTCCTTTTTATACCTTTTTTATGACATAGCTAAGAATTTGTATAAACTATTTGCAAATTGTTTGCTTACTTTAATATTTTAGAACCAGGTGACATCTCAGTCTGTGCTTTGGCATATTTGGGCGTTTATTAGGATCAAGTCACTTTTCAGGCAGATACTTAAAAGTTGCTTATCATAAGTAAATGCAAAGCACTCTCCTGAGAAAAACATTTGTTACGGGCCAGACTGTAAAACTGCAATATGCAATTGGAAGCTGCAGTAGTTGGTGTGCAGTTCAGCACTTACTATGTCCATCAGCCATTCAGGAAATTTCATAGTAATTTGGTATTTAAGAGAAATTCTGCAGGAAAAAAAAAAAAAGCACCTTTCTACTATGATAAAATATACAGAACTGTCTCCAATTTTTTTATACAATTATGTTCATTGCCATTTTTATTAATTAATAAGTAAAATTCCAAAGGCTAAAATGAGTGAACAAAAAGGAAACTATCTTGTGAATTGTGAGTTTGTTCTTTGAAAGTATGCTTTCTCGATTGTAATCTTGTGATCACTGATCTCTTGACTTAAAAAAAAAAAAACATTGAAAAACTGAAATCACACTTCTGTTACAATTACGTTTGTTTTTGGCACTAGAGTTCGTAAACAGGTAATTCCTCTCCAACTTTAAGCAATCTAATTTATCTTGGTAATCAGAAATGAAATTCGTGCTTTTCCGTTTCAAATGTCTCCCTAACTCAGTCAAACACTGAATTAGAGAATCCATGATACGGTGTGTGTCCTCAGAGGGGGAAAACGAAAAAACAAAAACGACAGAAATGCAGTCCAAACTTAAAAGCCGCTCTGTGGTGCAGCAGATGAGGGTAGTTTAGACCCATCAGCGTCGAGCTCACAGCATCAGTACCTGTTTTCGAAATGCAGCTTTGAGTTTTTTCCCGCTGCCTTTCAGCTGCACGCTGACATATATGAAGAGTCCTACATATGACAGAACTGCATTTAAATTAGACTTTACAGAGTCTAATTTACATTGTTTTTAGAGAGTGCATTCAAAGTAGCTTTTAAACGGGGCGTTTTGAATAAAGCCTTGTTCAAACCAGAGCATTTTGATAAAAAAATAAATAAATTGAGAGCCACAAGGAAAAAATGTATACAACAGTATAGATTTCTGTTAAATCACTCTTCTGAGTGACATAGAGTTACACAACATTTAAAGATTTGCTTTCATTAATAGGAATGAGGTAGTAGGCTAGGTGCATGGGTATTGTGAAAGCTTAGTTTCATTTGTCTTCTGAAACCCTTTATTGAAGCTCTCCGCAGGCAGTGAGACTGGGCGCTGTGAGAACTGGGAGAACCTTCATGATATGCTTTATTAAATTAAATACCCCCGCCTCTCACACCTTCTGTTCAAAGAGCTAATTAACAGCTAGAAAGAAAAGACAAACAACAGATGGGAAAGGAGGCAGAGACACTCCCAAATTGGTGAAATAAGAGCCTGTGAATACCGTGAATGAAATGGCTCCATTTATATCTTGGTGGCCCAGATTCACAAAATGTAATGTGTTTTAAATGATGGACACTATTTGCTGAAGATGCTTCATTTCTTGCCATCAGCTGAACAGGACTAACTTTTAGAACTGCTGGGTTTCTGAAACTAAAAGGGAGATACAATGGTTTAGGACCTGATTTTCAAACTAATTAAAATTCATGAGTTATCCATGGGCTCTCTGGGTTTGTGATGGCAAATTATATTTTGTATTGTGGTGGGGTTAAGAAGCAGGGTGTCTGTGTTCCCCGAAGAGACTGGTCATTATTTACACTTGTGCCCTGGAGGCTGGAAAGTGATTTTTGTTTTGTTTTGTTTTGTTTTTGTTTTGTTGTTTGTTTGTTTTGGTAGTGGAGGAAAAAGCTGTGGAAAGAGAGGATAAAATTGGAAGAAATAGGAATTGAGTCCTATAGATGGTATCTTTCCTTCTCTCCCAAGAATGCTGGCTGCTCTGGGAGGAAGGGGTCAGTATTTCCTGTTCAATAATAGCCAAAGGACAAGATAACAGGAGTCAGACTGGCATGGATGGATGGCCCACCATGCTGGGCTGCAAACTGGCTCCCAGCAACCCCTTCAATTAAAGAGAGGCATAATTATCAGGGGTAGAGTGTGGCTAAGGTGGATCTACAATGGGAAGACCTATAGAAGAAAATATCTTTTAAACAGACTCATGAAAAAACAGACTTTGGAGTATCACATTAAGATTTTTTGTAATATTTTATCTTTTTAAAATCTAAAAACATTTGTTTTATATTTTCATAATTTCTGTACCAATAAAATAACTGTGACATAACAATCATCTTACATAAATGAAAGCATGATTTAATGAAATGGAATTTATGAGCTTTGAAAAAAACAAATCTTTGAATTATCTCATTTCGCTTAAACAAAATTAATTTTCTCTTTCTTTCAGTATTAAGTGAGTTGTGCTTTGTTGTATATCTCATTTTCTCTGGCAGTGAGATTTATTTTTAAGTGAGTGAGAGGAGGGAAGAGAGGGGGTCCGCCTCTTGCGCTACAGGTGATCTGAGATTTAAGTCCTATAGGTGTCTGGCTGGAGTGAGGTTCCCTTCGGTTCTACCAAGAATTCTAAATAAGGAAGGAGGCCAGAAAGAGAAGAGATGGTGCGCTGTGCGTTCCCTCTGAAGTATGCTGAATGAACTTAGCACTCTAAGGCAGACCTCCTCTCTTAGAATGAAGGTAAGAAGAGAAGCAGTGCTGATATCTGGCAACTCCTGTTTACTGGGAGAAAAATGAGCAAGCACAGGCCATAAAGCCTTCAAGCCGTATGAAAAGTTCTTGGCCATTACCATGATTCTCTGGATAAAGCAGACACCTGAAGTGGGGAGGGGAGCCCATGATTCCTCAGCCTCAGAGCCTGAGAAGGATTCATTGGAAATCCAGTGAGATTGATTTTCTAATCTTAGGATAGCAAAGCTCTGTTTGCCCTGCCTGTATAAGTTCCTTTGGAAGGAGAGGAAAGCACTTTCTCAAGTTCTCTCAGTGTTCCCATGAAGAGAGTCAATTGTGGCTCTTCCTGTAAGTGGCCTGAGGTGATTTCTGCAAGTGGTTCACTATGTACTTGACCCAGGAAATCCCACAAAATCATGAAATCAAGAGATTCAAATCTTTGTGTTCATCCGAAGAGCACCCATGAAACTGCCCAGGCCATTGAGGGCATGCATGTCTAAAAAGCCACCAAGTATCTGAAGGATGTCACTTCACAGAAGCAATGGGTGCCATTCTGTCATTACAGTTGTGGATGTGCCAACTGGGTGTGCCAACTTCAGGCCAAAAGTGAGGTTGGATGCAGGGTTGGTGGCCCCCAAAAAGTGTTACTGCATGTGCTTAAAAATGCAGAGAACGATGCTGAATGTAAGGGCTTGGATGGAGGTTCTCTAGTCATTGAGCACATCCAGGTGAACAGGGCTCCCACGATGTGGCACAGAGCTGACAGAGCTCATGGGCAGATTAACCTCTACGTGAGCTCCCCCTGCCACACCGAGGGGCTCCTTACCGAAAAAGAGCAGATCTGTCCTAAGCCGGAAGAGGAGGTTGCACAGAAGAAAAAGATCCTGGGATAAACTGAAGAAACAAAAGCTTATGGCCTGGGAGTAAATTTAGCATCAAACAAATGCTAATAAACGTTAAAAAAAAAAAAAAGTCAATTGTGGAACAACACTGAAGGGAAGAGACTGTTATAGGTGTTTCTGAAGGTATTAAGCCCTCTGAGAGCTTGAGTTGATTGGAATTGATGGGTGATATCAACGTATAGGTCTCAAAAAATTTAAACAAGACTCATACAAAAAGAAAACAATGTGTATTGAAGATTGTTTTTAACTTATTAAGTGATGATGGAACTCATAATATGCTAAACTTTATTTAAGGAGCATTTGAGGAATAGAGCATCTATAGGCACCTTAATAAAGTAATGTTAGAATAAGATGGCTAGGTTAGATATAAAACTGGTTAGTGTCCTAAAGGGCAATAAGCTATAAGCGCTGGACTCATCTTTTCTCCCACACAGAAATAATGTGTATCTCTGCTGGAAGCAAATCTATAAGTTAACCTGTAAGTTCATAGAGACTGAGTCCTTAATTAACATTATACTAAAAGTTGATCCTTGGGTGGACCTGTTAAAACAATGCCTCAATATGATTTTAAAAGGACACAGAATTATCCTCACTGCCATAGTACCGCTTGATAAATATCTCTCTTACTCTTTTTCCTAAACTTATATTACCAATGTAAGATAACAGTTAATTAACACAGAACTTTCGCTTTTGTCTTCCTCTCCCCTGTCCTTTCTCTCTCTCTCTCTCCTCTCTCTCTTCTCTCTCTCTCTCTCTCTCTCTTTCTCTTCTCTCTCTCTCCCTCTCTCTCTCCACCCCACCCCCTCTCGTGTGCGCACGCACACACACGTGCACACACACACACACAATACAGGGATCTAAAGAGAAAAAGAGCAAAAGAGAATCAGGTGACTCTTCTACTGATAGAATACACCAATACATTGAACTCCCTGCTCATATAGAAGAGAGAACTTAACTTTTGAATTACCTGCAAAATTCAGGAAGTAAATAGGTATGGTCTAGACTAATTGCTTTGCTGTGAATGTCAAGGGAATAGCCAAAGATTTTGTCGTACTGAAATTTCCTTGCAACAATTGTTGCCAGATCCAAGAGGACCCGCAGCACTCATAATCACGTCCCTGTAGATATGTTAAGGGTGCCCCAAGGCATACTCTGTTGGTATCAGCATCCAAGGCATATACTTTGTATCTGAGGTTGGCGCTTCTAGAATTTGCTAGTGGCTGCAGCCTGTTTTATAGGGACCCTTTTCAGATATCTGTTTTCTCTCCTGTTGCCTTCCCTCTTGTGGCTCACCACCCACACAAAAGAATGAAACCAAATTCAGTGACCCCTCTGTAATCAGTCTTGGTTTCTTCCAGCCTTGATCAGTCCTTGTGTTTTCAGTAACCACGGTGCCTTAACCCCAAAGATTTATTTCTTCCGAGTTAATCTTAATGCTCTTCCTCATCTGGAATGCCTATGGCAGGGTGAAAAAAAATCATACTGTTATTTCAAAAACATATTATCTGGCTTTTCCTGGACTGATTTAGGTGTTACAACCGGAAAATGTGTTTGGAATTCTTTTACTAGTGCCTGACCTTCTTTGTAGTGCGGTCCATCAATCATATCAAAATTTAATTTGATATTAGTCTTCTTTACTTCTTTATGACAGAATAAGAGAGGATCACCTCATGATGAGTTATATGACTCATAACAGTAAACTGACATTGTGGTTTAGAAAGACACTTATCCTAGAGCATTTTTCATTTACAAAACCATGTTCTGTGGAAAGTCAGGTTTGTTTATTTGTTTGTTTTGCTAGTTGGTTTGGTTGGTTGGTTGGTTGGTTGGTTTTCAAATGTAGCAATAAATATGTTATTCAAATTGCTTTTATAAAGGAAAAAAATCCATTCAAAATGTAAGATACTAGTAATGTTATTGATAGTTCTGCAGTGTCAGAACAGGTAAGCAGAAGTGTTATACCCTACAATTAATTCCATGAATGCTCTCTCACTCATTTATCGATTTAAATTAAATTCAACAAACATTTATTGAATGCCTGCTACATGGCATCGGTAGTTCCTGCCCCTAACGAATTTGCAGTTTAATGTCCTTAAAGAAAATGCACTCAACCAACAATAATACGAGCCAGAATGATATTATTGCTTTAATAAAGATGTACTTATGGTCATGAAAACATTGACCCCTGAAGTTTTGTCTGAATACAATGCAGAATGTAGCTAAGGGACCTTGGAAATCATTTGATGCAACCACCTCACTTTTAAATAGAAATTGATCTTATTCTTTGCTAGACTAATCTGTATTTGTTGTAGAAAATTTAGAATATGTATAAAAGTGGAAACAAATCAAATACTCATAGTCCCACCACCCTAAAGCAATCATTATTGGCCTTTTGGTTATATTTCCTTCCAGTGTCCTCACATTATGCGTGTGTGTGTGTGTGTGTGTGTGTGTGTGTGTGTGTGTATGAGATAATGTTAAATATGCAATTCCGTACATTGATTTTTTTCCCATAAATGTTATGGAAATTAAGACCTTTTGGTAAACATTGTTAAATTTAAATAATGTTCAGTTATTGGATTAGCCATAACTTGGGCATTCTTTACTATATAGGTTGTTTATACTCTTTCACTGTTAAATGGCTTTGAGCTTAAACTTTCTTTAGAGTCTCTGAAGTAGGTTTATGGGTCAAAGTATATAAACATTTTCAAGGCTCTTGCAAGGTAGTTTTGAACACCATGCATTTTACACCGTGCATTTGGCTTTATCTTCGCAGCAGGTTTCATTAGCCTTCCCTACACATACTACAGGCTCTTCTGCCTTTTAATTGGCAAGGAAATTACCAGGAACTGAATACACACTGGAGGGAGGAGATAAGCAGAGCAATCAACATCAGCTCCCAAGAAGAAAGAGAAACTTAATCTAGCTCAGCTTCCAGTAGCATCCTCCTTAATTTTTGTTATCTCCTCTTAGATTGCATAGCCCATGATTTACACAAATGTAGAAAGTTAATGGTTTCTTACTTATGGAATTGGTGGGGGAGGGGCAGAAATTTCGATTAGAGTCATACATTTCTAGAAACCACTGAGTTTCCAGTAATTGTAGTTAATAACAATTTCAAGCAAGACAGCTTTTTCTAATAGCAGTGAAGGGGTGTGAGCAGAATCGTGAGCAACAGATAGAGACTGCTGTTATTGATGTGCCATTGCTGAGAAGCTAGTTTATTTTGGGCTCGGCCCAAAGCACTGGGATCCCCTGAGGTCCAGTGTGGCCTAGAACACGGCAGTTCTGGGCCTACAAGATCTGTAGGCTCCTCTGAGCTCTATCCTGGGCCCCTGAGATCCTCCGAGCATATTGGCACAGAAGGGGTGGTCTGAAACCTCTACAGACCCAGCTCCCCTTCTGGGCTGAGCTAGAGCAGGTCACAGCACACTGGGTTCAGGGGTGGCCTCGAGGTTGCCCAAATAGCATTTCATCCTCAAGCACAGACAAGTGGAATGTAAAATAGACTTTCTGACAGAGGTGCCAGCTTTCCAGAGGCCTTGGCCTGCTCCCAATCCTTCACTGTCTTGAAGACTCATAAATGTCCTTTATCCTCACTGCTAAGAGAAATAAATCCATTTTTATACCTTTTCTCAGAGCACCTCCTTCACATGGTCCCCATGGATAGTTTCTGACTGGTTTTCCCTCCTAACTTGTAGAAACCAGCCATGTAGTCAGAGTCTAACCAGAACCAACAAGAGAGGGTGACCTCGCAGACCCGCTGGCTACACGTCTCCGTTTATACAGTCTGAGCCATACTTGCTTTCTGCTTTCTTAAATAGCACATTTGAAAACTAGTTGAGATCAGCTTGAGGTCTCTTGGGGTCCCTGAATTTTTTTCCTGTCGTGTTTTTAAATAGCCAGTCATAATCTATACTATTTATAAAACTGGGGTTTTCAGGTCAAGTGTAATATTTATGTGTTTCCGCACAATTTGGGATAAGATTGCTGTTTTGTTAACCCAGCGGCTAGTTGGCTTACCATTGAGCTTATATTTAGTCTTGATTTTGTTGTCACAGTTTCACTTTCTAGAAAAAAAGCCTTAAACTTAGCCTTCATTATCTTTGTGGCTTTTAAATACAGGACCTTGAGATGTTTATTGTGTAACCCCACAAATCCTGTGGAAACACCCTCCAGATTCAGAAAATGTCCTATAAATTGTTATAATCTCAAATACAATCATTTTCTTGGGCCCTCTCAAATTATAGAGCATCTCCACCCCCTACCCCACCCCAGCCTGGTTGAACCGGAGAGTTCATGTTTCACAGATAAGACAATTGAAAGAATCTGCTTGCTCTCACCCTTGCTTCCTCCTCTCAATTCCCACTTCAATCACCCATCTTCACAAGTTTGTGGGGTTGGGTATGGCTTTAAATCCACACCTTCTGGTTTTTTCGCCCAAGAGAGCCTTGGCAAACGCAAGGTGGGAGGAGGTTGTAGGGGATGAAATGAGGTCAGGCAGTGCTACCCTCTACATATCAGCTTCATAAATGATTGATCAGTTGAGAAAAGAAGCAAATCTAGGATTTGGGAGATGACAAAGAGTAAGACTAAGTAGTCCAGATAAAGGCTTTATTAGAGCGACCATTTTAACAGATTGTTTAGGCAGAGGACCAAGTTGATCCTTGAAATGAGTGTCAATTTTTTATTGTGCCAATAGAAGCCAATGGTGACATACTGGATGTGTACATTAGATTTATGAGTGAAATTCAGTGTAAAAGCTAGCATGTGAATACAAGGATTGTGTAAATGTTGATGATAAGCCTGAGTCTTAAAAGAAAGTTATAGCGAGTTTGCTTTATATTATACATATAAAATTGTATTCTTTGATTTATAACTATAAGGTTTATGGGCACAACTGCTGCTTTTTACACGGCTGCTTCTTTGGCATGTATTCTTAGCTATAACTATGTTTCAAAAGAGCCATTTCATTTCTGATTTTGACAAGGTAGTTTGAGGTTGATCTCTATAGAACAATGCTTCCCCCGCCCTGCCCCCAGTAATACTGCAGACCACAGGCTAAATTATGAGTTTGTGCAATGAGTCATGGTGTGAGTTATCTGGCTCTCTCTGGCTCCCATATTCCCTGCTGAGACATTTCTACAGAGTAGAGTATCTGAGCAATGCTTCATCCCTTGGACTTGATCTATTTAGAACCAACTTTTAAATTAGAAAGTCAAGTTAGAAAGCCTAAGTGTGTCAGTTTTGAATGATTTGCAAATTGCTTTTCTCCCTGCTTTTTCACATTGTCTTCTGAACTAACAAAGAAGAATCACTGAAGGAAGAGGACCACTCAGGGGACCTAGATTCCAATTAATGTCCCCTGTGACTGCTATGTAACTGAGTGTTCACCACTCCTTAGGAAATGAAGAAGAAAATCTCAAAGATTAAAGGAAATTGTTGAAATTAGAGACATAAAAAGAACTACATACTTCAAAAACAAAACTAAAAATATCTCCTGTTTTCAACCTCATCCCTGCTGCCTTTCTTAAAATATCAGGTAAAAGTTTCAGCGTATCACTTAATAGGAAAGCATCGTTGTATGTGGTAAATGACCTGGTTTTTGGGTTAGACCTGGGTTCAATGCCCTGATCTGTTCTTTATGGGGTGTATGAACTTGAGCAGATCACTTAATGGGTTACTTGAGGATAGTTGAGGAGATCCATGTAAGACCCTTCGTAGAATGCCTGGCTCATAGTAAATGCTTACTAACCTTTGACTGTTATCAGAGAGAATGTCTATCATTATCGTTTATCACCACTACTACCATCATATCATGGTAATCATTGCTTCCTTTACCACCACCACCACCACCACACCACCACCACCACCACCACCACCATCATCTTCATCATCTTGCTTTCCTGGTTTTCCTTCTACCTCTGTTCCCTCATCAGAGCCCCTTTTACAGACTCTCTTTCTCATCTAAACCCCTGAATTCTGGGGCTTCTTGAGGCTTAGGCTTCCTGCCCTTTTCCCTTCTCTCACTACACATTTTCTCTGAGCAGTCTCATCCACGATGGGGGCTTCATATATCAGCTCTTGCTTATGATTCCCAAACTCATTACTCTAATCCAGATCTCTCTTCTAATATTATGTTCATCTATCCACTGGACATCTCTTGAATGTCCCAGGAGCACGTCACACTAAAACTCAACACATCTTTTTTTTCCCTCTGATCTTGTGTCTTCTCTTTGTTTCTTATCTTAAAGCATCGCCATTCACCTTGTTATCAAAGCTAGAAAACTGGGTATCATCCTTGATTCTATCCTTTCCCTTTCTCCCACTGTTTAATCAATGAATGGTGTCTCTTATACCTTCTAGACTATAAGTTTCATGTGGGTAGGGGCCATTTTAGAATTGAAAACCTCAGCAGCTAGCACAGTGCTCAATAAATAATTGGGGAATGAACGAACGAAAGAGTGAAACTCTTGAATACACCCACTTCCTTCCATTTCTACTGCCTCTTTAGTTCAGGCTGCCATCAGTTTTTGCCAACTCAATCATTCACAATTTAGAAATCCCATAGTTGAAATATCCTAGCTCATCTCCCTGTTCCTAGGGCTGCAGTCTCCACCCCCAGCCTCGCTGCAGTTCATTACCCACACTGCAGCCAGCGTGAGTTTTATGAACCCCAAGAATCTTATCATGACCATGTCTCTTCCCTGCTTAAAGCACTTCAGTGACTCTGAATGATTACCCTGATTTGATGCCTTGGTGTATAGCTGCTGTCCCAGCACAATTCTCACTCTCAAAAATGCCCTCGGTTGAACAATAATGACATGATCACCCTGTACTCAGTCTATCTTCTGCCTAAATTTCCAGCATCTTTGCTCCTCATTCTTTCCTCACTCCTATATGCTACTCTGGTCTTATGGAACAGAAAGTGTCTCCAATTTATTGTAATCACTGCTCTCACACACTCTTCCTTCTACCTGGAAATTCTCTTCTCTCTGTCTCGCTGACTCCTACAGTCAGGGCTCAGGCTAGACCTTCCTCAACAGAGGAGTCTTCTCTTACCCCCAAGGTCATATCGGGTACCTGTTTGTATTCCCATAGCTTCTTGCATCCTAGTTCTTGCCTCACTGATTTCATTACCCATTTACTGATGGGTTCCCCATTAGTCTCTAAGCTCTCTTGGGTCAGCAACCATATCTGTTCGCTGCATAGTTGAGTACTGGTTCTGACCCAGGGTCCTGCACAGAGATACTCAGGACATATTTGGTGAATGATTGAGTAAAACATCACATGCTATTTGTATGATCAAAGTACATGTATGGACAATAATATTCTATAACAAATGTTCTGGGAATATGCCTAACTTGTGGCTATAAAGAGTGTATTGTCTTGTTGCTTCTGTTCATCATGTTTGTGATAATGGTGGAAGTGGCTTTGTGTTCCTTTGATTAAAAGTTCATTCTGGGACAGGATTTGGTGTACACACTGTCAATTCCAGGAAGTCTTGCAGGTGATAAGTTTTGCAAAACAAAGCAAAGAACAGCTGTTTTCTAGCCTTTTCAAGCAGTTAAGTCTACTTTTATTTCAACTGAGTAAAGCAGATTGGTTTTAAGATTACTTGCTTTGAAGTTAAAATTAGATTCGTTCTCATTATTTCAACATACCATATATTGTTTAAGTTCCCAATTCTATTCTCACACTAATAAAAACAAACATAAAATGGCTCATACTTCTAGTGTAATTATTCATATTGTATTATTTGCAAACTTGAAATTGTGTGCTTTTAGATAGTAAATTTTAGACCATTATTTGATCTACCAAAGAATCCAAACATTTTGTTCCACGTGCTTTGACTGGAAAGGAGTTCTGGGTCTATCTGGGGGTCTGTGGACATTATTCTATTATATGAAAAGGAAGGTTAGTAGCTTTGTTCCAAATAGAAATAGCTTTAGTGTTTTTCTGATTATGAAAAGTATATATTCACTGTAAAAAAAAAAAAACAGGAAAGATAAAGAAGGAAATAAAAATAATCTATAATCCTACTTTCAGGTTATTGTGTTAAACATTTTAGAGTACATTTTTCTGTTTTTTCCCCTGTATATATAGTCATGATAATACATATTTTTTAAAAAAATTGAAAATGGTATCTTTCCACATATATGGTTTTAAAATGTGTTTTCTTTTTCCCACTTGACAACTTTGGAACTTTCAAGGAGAAAAATGAGTAAAGTAGATTTTAGAAAATTTTGCTTTCTAGTATAATTTCCCCTTCACACCCTCATTAAGAAAACTTCTATAATGTCTGTATTATTCTTTGAATCGGGTTTCATTTGAAGGAAACAAAAAACATGCTAGCAAAATAGCTGAAAAAGATTGGAATGGTTGCTCCATAGACAGATTGTCCTAGCTGACGTACAGTGACAGGCTTGTCACTGCCACTGCTATTGGCCCTTGAGCCACGCAGCATCTGCTTGATCCACACTGGCAAAAAAAAAAAAAAAAAAAAAAAAAGGGTGCCCTACATCCCTGGCTTTGCTTCTCTACTCCGAGCTAGTAGCCTGTGCGCAGGAAGCTAAAAGACAGATGAACAAAAGTCTCTACAACTATGCTCACCATTAGAAATCACAGAGGTGTCCTCTGCTCACTTCTGTCTTTAAAATTTCAGGTTAGGACTTCTAATTGGCAGAACTTAAATCACGTCTGGAACCCTAGTTCAAGGGAGTCTGGGCACTTGTAGTTTTTAGCTGTCTAACCTCAGTGTAGGGTAGCCCACACCCAATAGTCAGGAGGCTGGAGTGGACATTGTGTGCCACCACATTCACCACACGTCAAGGCTTTGGGTGTTGAATTTTAGGTCTTTTGAGATGCATCATTATGCAAAGAAGAACTTAATATAAAGATGGGATATAAAGATGGAAATTTATCATAAGGGGTGATATATACCACTACAGTTTATTTAACCCATCCCATCCCTACTGCTATTTTTTTTGCTATTATTATTATTTTTTTTTTGCTTTTTTTTTTTTTATGTAAATAGTATTTTGACAAACTGCTCCCAGCAGAGTCACTAATAGCCTCCATGTTGCTAAACCCAATGGTCAACTCTCAGGCCCCATTTTACTTGATCTGTCAGGACTTTTGGTGTGACTATTATCTCATTGAAACTCCTTCTTCACTTGGTTTCCAGAACCATGTGTTCTCCTGGTATTCCTTCTGGCTCACAGTCTAAGTCTCCTTGTTGGTTCCTCTTCGTCTCTCCAGCTGTTAATGTTGGGTGCCCCAGGACTGAGTGTCTTTTCTCTGTTTATTTTACTCCCTTGCTTATCTCATCCAATCTTATGGCTTTAAATACCCTGAACTTAACATCCATGTATCCAACAGCTGCCTGGTTAACATGTACTTTTTGGCTGCTTTAAAAACATCTCAAACTTCTGCTCTTTCCCAGTATTTATATTCCACTCAACAGTCTTCTCCGTCTCAGTGCGTGGAAACTTTATTCTCCCATTTGCTCAGGACAAAAATCCCAGGAGTCATCTGTGACTTCTTTATTTCTCTTACATTCACATTCAGTCCATCAGCAAGTCCTGTTTATTCTGTCTCAAAAAATATCCATTGCTCGACTGCTTCTCTCCATCCCCACTGCTCCCTGCTGGTCCAAGCTACTGTTATTTCTCTCTTGGACTATTATCCCAGCTCATCAACAGTCTCTGCGCCCTCCCTAAAAGTTAGAACATGTCACCCTCCTGCTCAAAACACTCCACTGAAATTCCATCTCAATCAGGATAAAAGTAAAAAAAAAAAAAATCTTTACTTACAACAACCCAGAAGGATCTTTATGACACCACCGCCCCCACTGCCACCATTTCTCTGGTTTTCTTTCCTGTCGTTCTCATTCTTACTCACTTCACTCCACCTCCTTGGTGTTCTTAAGCCTACCTCTCTCCAAGGGACCTGGCAATTGCCAGCCCCTCTGCTTGGAATGCTTTTCCCCAGATATGCACAAGGCTCTCTCTCACCCTCAAGATTTTGCTTGGCCATCACCTGCTCGATAAGACCTTCTCTAATCACCCTATTTAAAGTTGCAAACTGACCTCCCCTTCAGCCCTCCAAACTCTCCTTCTCAGTTTTATTTTTCTGCATAGTACCTACCACTTTCTAATTAACTATTAAACTTCTTTCTTTTATTTTCTGCCCACCCCCTGTAAGAAAATGGATTTCTTAATATATTATTTATTGAATCCTCAGTCCATGGAACAGTGTGTGGGCACATAGGTGATCATTCATCAGATATTTGTTGAGTGAATGAATTTCTTTATACATTACATGCATCATTGTGTACTGTGTAAATATTTATTGGGAATTAATTCCTAGGGTCCTATGTATGCACAAATTGCCCAGAAATGTGTGTGTGTGTGTGTGTGTGTGTGTGTGTGTGTGTGTGTGTGTTTAAATCAATTCCTTTAGTGACATTTATTTCCTGAGTATGTGTGGTTATATGCACATATGTAAGAATGTGGGTGAACTTCTAGATTTTAAGAAATATATTGGAGCTTTTCAAAGCCCCCTATAGACATATCTTTTTTTTACCAAGATTCCTGAGGATGTATTATTCCGTTACTCTTGCCAACATCATGCCCTGGTCACACTACCTTTTCTGTCCCTTGAACTCACCACTTTCATCCCCACTTGGTGAATTTGCAGTGACTACTCCCTCCTCCCAGAATACTCTCCTGCCACACCTTTACTTGGTTTCTTTCTTCTTCTTATTCAGATCTCATTTTAACTGTCACCTCCATGGAGAGGCCTTCCCTAACCTTCAGCTGTAAAGTAGCTTCCAGTCACTTCATATCGTATCCCCTTATTTTATTTTCATGATAGCACATATCAGTACTAGATTTTTTCTTATTTGTGTACCATTTGTTTTACTAAACTTTCCCTCTCTAGAATGTAAGCTCCATGAGAACAGGAAGTTCATGTGTCTTTTACAACACTTTTCAGTAAATGTGTGTTTGATATGGAAGAAACACCAGGTATTGTAATTTTTTCATTGCTCCCATCTGGTGAATAAAAAATGGATATAACATGAATTATTTTTCTAGATTAGTGAGGATGAGCATCTTTTCGAGTATCAAAGTTCTTTTTTGCATAGCAAATGCTGAGATGACCTAGAAGTTGAACTGTTCGTTAGCTATTTGCTTTGGATATGGTACATCGGATTTCTTATATTGCTGATAAATTGCATATTTCTGAAACCTTCTTTCTCATTTATGCCAACATCAGCGTCCATAAAGTAGGATTCCTTTTACACATTGCACTTATGTACTGTCGTTTTCTTTCTATCTTCGCAGCTTTTGGAAAGAACCAACAATGGTTTTGAAGAATCAGAGTCTGGTGCTACCAAGAGTCCACTCCATTTGGCTGTAAGTAAGAAGCTATGGGCAGCTTTACCATTTACAAAAAGAACCTAAGCATTCCTAAAACTAGGCTGCCTTAAAATAAAAGCACAGTAATGCCGTGAGAACTAATAATAAAACAGTGTCTGGGTAAATATGCCAGCTGTGGAGAGAAGACTGCCTCGAGCTCCAATCCCAGCTGCACCCACGTGTGGCCTTAGGCACATTACTTACTCTGTCTGAGCGTGGTTTCCCCATCTGTAAAATGGAAGCAAAGAAAGAGCGATAGTCTGCATAAGTCCTTTACCAGAGAGCACCTAATAAATGATTGTTACACCTTTAACCATCTTTAAAGTTATTATCTAGTAGTTAAATCAATAAGCTGAAGAAATCAAAGAAAACGTTTCAATTTAAGAGATTTATAGACAGCAATGCACAAGTATTCAACCTATCAAATACCAGATTTTTTAACAGTACAATTAAAAACTTATGGGCGATTTAGGCACAAATTGTGAGAGCAGGAGGAGCACATGCATAACTGCAACTCTACTTTTTCTGCCTGGACTTGAAGTCAGGGTCTCAGAGGATGTCACAGGCTGTGATTCTCATACTGGGTGAGATCTGGGAAGGAGGGGAGGAAGAGTTATTCTGTCACCAGTAAAGCTTTCTCTCCATATCCCAATAATTGCAGGGAAATGCAGCTAGTCAGAGTGATGAACTCTAAACTCTCCATGTGGGGGACCAAGCTGGGAACTCACCCACCACTCTACCTCAGATAATGCCCTGCTATCAGTTAGCAGTCAGTAGCTGTTCCCTAGGAATCTCTCCAACCCAGCAACAGCCTCTCACTTGCCCAAGGTGCTGCTGAAATGAAAGCCCTCAGTCCACAGCCATGAAGATGGTGTTTGGCTGCATCCAGAGGCTGAACACTGGGAAGAGTGGAAAGGGGCTGGGTCTCTGTGTTGAACTGTTATGGCGTTTCACTTAATGCTATGCATATATAAGCATTTCTTTAATGTCATTCTGATGAAATTTGAGATGGACGTTTTGGAGAGCACAGAGGAGTGTTTTATTAATGGGCACACATAAGCACTCGGGCAAGGTGAGAGGAGATAAGGTCATCCCACAGGGTTGGGATGAACCAGTCACACTGCGTGGAGCCCTCCCTCCATTGCCAGTCTCCCACATAGTCACGAGGACCCCTGTTGACAACCCACTCACCACCCTCTGTCACACCCACCACCATATCTACTGCACACCTACTGACACACACACACACACACACACACACACACACACACACATTTTGAGTCTGCTGAAATCAGGTTAAAATGTGCATAGATCTTTGTTGCTGGAGGTGGAATTAGAATGGAAAAGGTAGGTAGAGAGTGGGATACGTATATGCAAAGTAATTCATTCCAGTTGACTTTTAGTATAGGTTGCTCTAAAGCTTACTCCCTGAAATCTCTGCCCAACCACCTGCTGTACCTGGGGAAGTTACCCCAAAGCTGAAGGTTCACAAACAGCATAGCTGGCCCTAGAAAGGCCTATTTCAAAGTTATCTCAGATAGAATCCTCATGACCTTTGATAGTGGGATTGATTGCATTGCTGAATCTCCTACTAATCTGAGAAGAGACTTCCTTACTTTCAAAAATTCTGTCACCGTTCATTTTTAAAAAGTACTTACTGTGTGCCAGGTGCTCTGTTAAGCCGAATGGGTTTCCAGTCATATGAAGAGAGGGTGGTGTGATATCATTGGAAAGAGTTGGGCTTTGTTAGATCTGTAGCTGGCTGGGGCCTAGAAAGTACATACAGTGAGAGGAGGTCCCAGCCACCAATCTTCTCCACCCACAATGTGAGGAGAATAGCAGAACCTCTATCATAGGGCCATTGCGGGGATGACATGTGGTAATGCATGTAAAGCAGTTAGCATAGTGCCTGGCACGTCTGTGCAATTAGCTAGCTTCATCTTCACCATTATTACCACGAATATTATGTTTCCATTTGACATACACGGACTGTGTATGTACTAAGCACTGTTCTAGGAGCTGGAGACGTTGCACTAAACAAAACCCAGCCTCTGTCCTTGTAGAGTTTCCAGTCTAGGAAAGACGATAGGCAAGTAAATACAAAACGTGACAGATGGTGACAAGTGCTGCAAGTGCTATAAACGGGATCAGTGAGATAGAGAGCACTGAGGTGGCAGATGCGGTGCCATTTTATGTAGCGTAGAATCTCGCGTTTGAACAGAGACCTGGAGAGCTACCCATGTTCATATCTGACAGAAGAGTGTTCTAGATAGAAGTGCGAAGTCCTTGGGGTAAGAACATACTTGGCACGTAACCAGAAAAGTCAGAAAACCACTGTGGCTGGAGCAGGACAGTGGTAGGGGATGAGGTCTGACATGTTGTGTCGGGGGCAGAGAGTCGGGGGAGGGCTTCGGCAGGTCACAGAGGGTCTTGTACTCCGTTTTAAGAACTTCACCTTTTACCCTGAGCAAGATAGGAAACCATTTGGAGAATCTTAAGGACACAGATGATATGATATGACTTTTGTTTTAAAGACTGTTTTGCGTTTAAATTATAAGAGAACAAAAGCAGAAACAAAGCAACCAGGTCAACGATGATGATGATGACTTTGACCAGAGTGATAGCAGTGGGTTAATTCGAAAACAATTTTATTCTTGCCCTCTAAATGCTAATACTTTTTTTTAAAAAAATACTATTTGCTTCAAGAACTATACAAGTATGCCCATCAGCCTCTCCAGGGGCCTCTGTAGCAATTAATTTTGTAAAAACCCAAAGCACATTATTTCTTAGGTGGGAGTATTCTAGCAATGAAATGGAACCAGATGCCCTCAAACCTTGACTGCCACAAGATACCTGACCTGCCTTGAGTTCCATTTTCTGGTTGAATGATTCAAGTCTCCAGGGTTACCAGCCCAGTGGATTTCATAAGCATTTCAAACACTTGAAAAAATTAAATCAAGGAACAGGGCTATGCAAATGGAAGGCTCCAGCTGTCAAGATTTCCAGATGGACCCATTGTTTCATGCATTCTGTTGAGATCCGAAATTCTTTCTCCTCATTGCCCTCAGTTCCAATCTAAAAAGTTCAAAGAAAGTAATCATGTTTTACAAACACTTGTTACCTAACAAGATTTTTACAAGGAATTTTGTAAAATAAATTTAAAATGTTTTCTACCTCTAGTGAAGGCTTAAACGGGGTTATCTATTAAAAGCCAAAATATGACATCCTTTTTTAAGCCAGCATATTTGTTCTTTTGTGTGATTACTTACTCTTTTAGTTATTTCAGAAGTTATTTGTGGAATTACCTACTAAACACCTGGTTTAGGGTGGGAATAGAAGGAAAAATAAGACAATTTTTATCATGTACCATTAATATGAGAAAGATATTCTTTCCTGACTATCTGAATCTCTTCTAGAGTTTAAAGCTTTATCGTATTTTTTATATATGCTCCAAGAACCATATAACTGCCTAAAGACAAAAATCACACATTTAACCATAAAACAGAATTCCGTATTATAAGGGTTTTTTTTTAATAGAGTTAAGCTGTAAAATGTGAAGTTAAATGAAAGTTCTTGTATAATCAAGGTCACTTTTATTATTCCCCTTATATTGCCTGTGAAGCCTAGTATACAAAGTTGTATGTCTTCAATTCTGTGTAGTATTCCCTATGTATACTAAATTCAAAAGTTTCAAGCTAGACTAGAGGAAAAAGCAAGAGGGATTCTATAGGGAAATCTGGACTTTCGACCATTCTGTCTTTAAGAGAATTTTCAAGCACCTGGTATGGAAGAAAATATGCGTTGGAATTCTGAAGCTTTTCTAATTACCTCAGGATTTATGCCGCTTTATTTTTACATTAAGCTTCCTTAATTTTCACACACTTTTTTCTTGTCTTGAGGATTAAAGGAAAAATGCAGGAGTGTTTTAGAGGAGGAAATTTCTTATGTCGCACCTAACCTAAGTGCCCTCTTACGTGACTCTGCTTTTCTGAACAGTGCTGACACTTCCACACCAGCTTCCTGAGGATTTTTCTCTTTCCCATGTGTCTTCTCTTTATTAAATCTAAATGTGTTAGCCATCATGCTTTGTAGATATACGTGCAATTTTTAAGCTGCTGATTCTATTTTCCTAGGCTAAGTCATAGCAACAGAAGTTAAAATGTTACTCTCTTTGTCATAGTAGTAACTGGCACTGAAGGAACCAACATATGCAAACAGCACCCGGAACCTGCCATTGTCCATGCGGAGTCACTTCCTTTGGTGTGAAATCAGGATTTCTGAACACGCTGAATCAGTTATTCCCCCTACAATTTAAAATGAGAGGAAGTGTTATGCAAAGTTAATTTTCAAATGAGCCACAGAATCAAGCCCAGGGTAAAGTGAGATAGACTGATTTACACCCTGATGTAGACACTCTTGTTACCACGGCGCTTTACAAAGGATAGGTGCACCTGAGTTGGCTTAAAATCACCTATGGCCTCAGTTGATAATGGCTGAAACTGGATGATGGGAATATGGCAATTCATAATACCTTCCTATCTCTTTGTATAAGTTTGAAATTTCCTATAATAAAAAGTTAAAGAAACATATACTGTTCGGCTTTGCTGCACCCTTTCTGCAGGAGCTCAGGCTCTGGGGTCTGACTGATCTGCCTTTGATTCCCAGCTCCACCTCGTGATGCTGTGTAGCTGTGGAAGGGCTAGTAATGTCTCTGTCCTTCTTCTTGGGGGTAAAATGAGGGTAACAGTAGTACTGAAACCATGGGTTGCTGTGACAATGAAATAAGGTGCTACATGTCTAGGATTGCCTGACACAGAGCAAGTGTTCAATAAAAGTTAGCTATTGCTTCAGAATTTAAATTAGACTAAAGGCTTATAATCCTATGCAGTTATGGTTTGCAAAGCAAATATAGATCAGAAAAGTAGGCAGTGTGTACATATCAGAAAGGCAGTGTGTGTAGTAAAAGATCAATAGTCTAGAAGTTAGCCCAGGTTAAATCTTCTTCCTTCACAGCTCTGCTCAAGTCACTTTGCCTCCATGTTAAGCCTTCTAGAGAAGGGGTTTAAGTTTCTGATTCAATATTTGTTATTCAACTCTCTGTGCCGTTGCACATAGAGACAAAAATATTTCATTTAAGGCCAATTCAATGAAAATACTGGGAAAAATTATAAGACATTGCCTAAAAGCATAGATTTTAGTGGTCACAGATTCTGAGTTCAAATCTTGACTTCTTCATTTACTAACTAAATGATCTCAGACAAATCAATCAAAACTGCTTGTTTTGGTGTTTTCAGCTATAAAAGGATGTTTTTAGAGATTAAATGAGATGCTAGAGCTAGCGTGCTCAGCACAGTACCACCAATAAATAGGTGCTATTTAAAAAATATATTTCTATTATTAATACTAATAAATTGATAATAAGTCATTATATTCATTCACTTATTTATCAGATAATCGTTGAGTGCCTACTATGTGCCAGGCATGATTCTAGGATACAGCAGTGAACAACACACAGCAAGTGCCTTTAGCCATAGATAGTAAGCAAATCAATAGATGCATATAAAACAGATAGCAAGTGGAAATAAGTGCTGTGAACCCATGTGTACTAGCACACTCTAACAGGTATTTCCACCAGATGGATATAAGAGATGTAAATAACCTCAAGAACATAGATAATTATAAAGTGTAGTAAAATAATTACGAATCAATAAGTGTTGAGTATTTATTACCTGTTGTTTTTTGTTTTGTTTTTAAAATTGATATAGAATTGACATATAGCATCGTGTTAGTTTCAGGCATGCAGCATAGTGATTCTATATTTGTACATGTTAAAAAACGGTCATAATAAGTCTAGTGAACATCCATCACCATGCAAAATTACATTTTTTCTTGTTATTACCTTTTTATTACCTTTGTTTTTAATATAATGTATTTAATTTTTTTAAGTGCTGTGCAGATAAAATAAAGCAGAATCAGTGGTATGGAGAGTGTCTGGGAGTGTGTAGGGTATAGGGCTATTTTATAGAGGCTACTCTGGGAAGCCTCCGGATGTGGTGCTATTTGAAACAGAGGTACCAGGAAAGCCTTGTGGCTCTCTGCAAAAGAGCTTTCCATACAGAAGGAAACAAAAAATAGATGACATGGCCCAGAGGAAGAAATGCTTGTACTTAACCATAGTGGGGGACAGTGTGTCTGGAACAGGGGAAGTGAGGGGATATGTACGAGCTGATCAGGGTAGAGGGAGGCCAGATCTTAAGGGCCTAAATGGCCATGGAAAGTTTGGGAATTTATTACCAATAAGGGAAGAAGCTATAGGCTCTTTTCATCAAGGGGTGATATGTCTAACTTAGGTGTTAAAAGATTTCATCTCATGGCTGTGTCACTAATAGAATGCAGCGGCCAAGGTTGGGAAGAGAAAGCGTTTGCCATAATCCTAGAAAAAGAAGATAGTGGTATAGTGAAGACTAGCTAGGTTCTGCATATATTTTAAATAAAGAGTAGAGATGATCATGGCTTGGAAGTAGAGGTAGATGATCACGGCCTTGAGAGCTGCGACTAGTCACGCAGCACCTGCGTGTGAATGAAACAGGGATATGGGTACATGTTTTCCTGCCAGATGCATGAGAACCTGTGATACCTCTGTGTGGCTAGCAAGAGGTGTCCCTTCCTCTCAGAAGACACATCCCTGTACCAGGGCACGGCAAGGTTGGCCAGAGAGAGTGGGGGTAGGGAAAGGTTGTTTTTTCAGCACCCACTTGCCCCAAGGTCACAGAGCCCTTTTGCAGAACTACAACCCTGGGATTAAGAGGGAAGATAAAGATGACTCCAAAGTTTTAGGCCTAAGCAAGTAGAAGAATAAAGTTTCCATTTACTGAAACGGGGAGAGCTGCAGATGGGCAAGACTGAGGAGGGACATTAAGAATATGGTTTGGGACATGTTAAGCTTAAAACGCATATTAGACATTCACCTGGAAATATTAATAAGCAGTTGAATACGCAAGGCTAGAAGTAAAGAGAGAAGATGGAACTGAGATATAAATTTTGGATTCATCAGCATATGAGTTCATGATGTGTGTGTGTGTATATATACATACGTAATACATAATAACCATAATCATTCACAAAAATCATGTAATGAGAAAGTTTTTAAACAACTCCTTTCAGTACTTTTAATTTCTATGAGTCTTTTTCAATCTAATTTTTGTTATTGTTGTGTATTAACATATACTCAGGGGAAAAAACACACAATTTTTAGAAAGATAGAGTGAAATAAATCCATATGCTCATAACTTTACCTCTCATTTCTAGAAGTAACCACCATTAACAGTTTCTCTTGTAATCTTCTAAAATTTCCTAGAAATATAGAAATATACATACATAGATATGTGTATATATGGATGTATTTGCTTTTTACATAAATGAAGTCATATGCTGTATGTACTGTTTGAAACACAGGTGGGTTTTTTTTTTTTTTGATAGATTTTGTCCTCCAATCTATATTCCCACCAACAGAGCATAAGATTGCTTTTTTCACTGATACTGGACATGACCAACTTAATCATTGCCAATCTAGTAGTTAAAAAATAATAACTTAAAAATTTACATTTAAAAAATATGTTTATTGGCCTTTTATGTTATCTGCCTTTTTGTGCTGTTTGCACATTTTTCTAGTTTTTAAAATGTTTGTAAGAGCTCTTTGTATATTAAAAACATTAGTCTTTTGTCTGTGGTAAGCCTTTTTTCAAATAAATTGTGCCTTGAGTAATCACTGCAGTAGAAAAATAAAAAGTACAAACAAAAGAGGGGACTTTGCCTGCTAAAGGCATTGGGGACAGGCTTTTTTTTCAATATCCTTCTTTACTCCCTTGCTCCTCCAATACCCTCCTCCCTGTATCCTTATAACCTTTTCTCTTTTTTCTTTTAACATCCTTTGCCTTGTGCGTACACATACAGTTTTTACCTTACAGATTTAATAAAAATAATCTTTCACTTTTAATTTTGTTTCTTAGTAGTATGAAGCCTCTTAACCTTAACATAGCATAGGATCTCATAATAAGACTGAACTTGGTGCTGGTACATAGAATATATTTCCATAATTGTTTCTATGTTTTCATTATACTCAGTAAAAGAAATGAAGGAGAGTGGAGAAAGCATTAGTGTACAAGATATTATGCAAAGCCCGTGTAATTTTATCTGTTTTCATCTTCCCTGGGAGGCACCTTTTATTGCTCTCATTTAATAGATGAGGAAACAAACTCTAAGGGAAATTAAGAAACTCACCCAGGGCCATATGGTTAGAAATTAAAATGTTGAACTGTAACAAGGTCTGTATGCCTCTGTTAAATTATGAAGTCCACATGGTTTTAGTAACTTTTTCCTTCAGATTTAACAGAAAAGTCTTCTGAAAAAAAATTCTGATTATGTCAATATGTTTAGGACTAAACGATAGCTATAAGGATATGTTAATTCATTCAGTTACTAGTCTGTATTAGATTAGTAGATTAATAGATATGAATATAAGAATATATGAATACATTTAGCGCCTTTGGGCAAATTATTTGCCAAAAGAACACAAAGGAATACGTACGGAACTGTGAGTTCTGTGCATTACAATTTTGATTTTTCAGTCTAACCCTTTGGTTTCCAGCATTCCCATAATTACCCCAAGCGCCTTTCTGACATGCACTTACTTTGGAGTGGTCGCCACCTCTGACCTTGGAGGCTTCGCTCCTTATGTTGTGGGATCTGAGGTGAGCAAGCAGTTGTGTGATTGGTCTCTTCTTTGCAGGCCTACAATGGGCACCATCAGGCCTTGGAAGTCCTTCTGCAGTCGCTGGTCGATCTGGACATCAGGGATGAGAAAGGCCGCACGGCTCTGGATCTGGCTGCCTTTAAGGGACACACGGAATGTGTGGAAGCACTTGTCAATCAGGGCGCATCCATCTTTGTGAAAGACAATGTAACCAAAAGAACCCCACTTCATGCCTCAGGTGGGTCTTGTCAGGAGTCTGGTTACCCTAGTTTTGTGGCCCATGTATAAGTTTGAGTAAAAGGATAGTAGCAGCCTCTTTCAGCCTCGTTTTTAAAATATTCATTTTTCTTTCTATATCAGATACACCTGTGCTCTTCCAAAATGATTGACTTACTCTCCACTTGGAGATGATTGGTGTTCTCTGACCAGGCAGTCTCTGGCCTTCCTCAAAGAGTTAATTTTTTAGAGCAGGTTTAGGTTCACAGCAGAATCGAGAGGAAGGTACAGATATTTCCCATTTGTTCCCTGACACACCCCCTCACCCTCTTGCATAGCCTTTCCCATTATCAACATCCTTCACGAGAGTGGTCCATTTATTACAATGGATGAACCTACGTAATTATCCAAAGCCCATAGTTTGCTTTAATGTTCACGCTTGGTGTTGGACATTCTGTGAATTTGGACACATGTATAATAACATGCACCCATTGTTATAGTATACAGAGGACAATACTATCAACTGAGCTCTAAAAATCCTCCATGCTCCATCTGGTCTTTTTCGTAACTCAAAAGAGACTTCAGAACTTTGGCCAATAGCTATTACAAAACTTTCTGGAAAAAAAAAAGTGCAGGGCATAATGTGATCTTTGGATCAGTTATGTAGAAACAAATCACGTAGCGTTTTAAAACATAAAATTCATGATATTGTAGGGCTACTTCATAAAAGGAGTTGTCATACAGCAATCTAATCAGTATGGCGCTCTGCCAGCCTGAACGATGTTTCTTGGCTCTTGCTCTGATCTTTGATGTGTCAAGTGTAAAAACAGAAACTCTTAAAAAGTGCATGTATGTGTGTGTGTGTGTGTGTGTGTGTGTGTGTGTAAGTAATTTGCCTTTTCTGGGATTTTTCTTATATAAAATAAAATTGTATCAAGACACTGCCAGATATATACACAGATATAAAGGTAATGTGGAAGAGTCTCTTCCTCAGTTAAGGCATAAATTCCTTTGGAGTCAGGAATTTAATTATATTGTCCTTTGATCAGGCTAGTAAATCTTATCGTATAATGAGAAGTAACTGTTTTACTCACACCGTTAAATAATGTATATATTGAGGAAGCAAAGGAGTGAAGATAGTTTTTCAGAAGACATAATAGTTCTTATTACTTGGGAAATTTTTCTCAGAATGTTAGACTTTGTAGAAGTCTTTCCACCCACATCCCTAAATTTCCAAGCCACTGAAGAAAAACAATTTAGAGATTGAAAAAATAATCGGTTGCCTAATTATCTGGAAATGATTGTTCCTGGAAAAAAAACTTTAGCCATGAGGTCAGCAATGATTGGTGTGGTTAAATTATAAGTTCTTATTTCCTATTGCATTTAGTCTTTTGGTAGTATTATAAAGTTTGATGTTCTAGATATTCTTGGTATTATTATAAAGTTCAAATTTAGTTCTCCTTTTTAAAGATTGGTTGCCTATTATTAAGGCAAAACATCCTGCTTTAGTTACCATGTACTTCCTGACAATTACAAAGGGCCTCTTTTCATTGTGGAAAATCGCCCTGGTAAACAGGTAAACAATGAAGAATGATCACTGTCACTCATTTGCAACAGTGATATAGGCAGTGATCCAATAGAGCCCCCTAGTGGTAAGAAGACTCACTCCTTTTGGATTCCCCTTGTTCATTAAAAAACACAGGCTGTCATTTGACTGTTCTCCACAAAATGTCTGCTATGTGGAAGCTTTAGCCTGCGCTTTGAGAATCTGCATATCCAGAATCTTTTCCATCTCATTTGAAAGGGCATTTTCTTTTTTGTTTCAAATGCTTGGAATACTGTGAGAAGCAAGAGCCAGTATGGATGTTATAGGTTTGGGCACAGATAGTAGCAATGACAGTTGTGGTCTTTGAGCAACATGAAAAATGGCTGCGTCACTCATAGCCAAGGAAAGGCTGAGGGTCTGAGACAAAGCTGGGCTTGGCAGGGCACACCTAAGGAGACGTTAGCATCTTTTTGCCACAAGGCAATTTGGAAAATGTAGTGTGTGAGAAGCCAATGAGAATTCTCGTTTGGCTATATTTTTACAGTAAGGGGGACTTACTTTTACCTGAGGGCTATTAGCTCAGTTTAGAAACCTGCAGTACATCTCCCGTCCACACACCCCACCCCACACGCACCACCACCACCAAAAAACAAAAACAAAAACAAAAGCCCTCTGTAGAAATTGGTTTGCTCTTTAACACACTGGGTAAGTGATATTAACTTAGATGATTTTTCTCTTTTTCTGTTTAGCCAAAAATTAAACATCCTTGGAACTATTATAAGTACGTAAAGTATACCAAATAGAAAGAGGCATCAAAAATATACCATACCTACCTCTACTTTTCGAACCCATCGCCGTAGCATTCAGCGTCAGTCCTCTGCTAATCATTTCCTTTTAAGCACACATGAAACTACTTACATATTTCACCAATGGTAACAGATTTAATGTAATACTTAAAAAACAACAGCGACGACAAAAATCACTTGTGCTCCAGTCCCTCAGATCTCCTCCTGAGATATATAAGTGGGATGTTGCTGAGCATGAACTGAATACAATGGTCTACAAAACGTGGCATTATTCCTGTCGTTAATTTGAGTGGTATCAATGAACATGAGCTAATTCTAATACATATTATCCCTGAAAAATGTGTCTTTGTTAAATTAGCATTCTCTCATGACTGGCAGGCAAAAAAAAGAACTGTTAAACACAGCTCTTAGAAGAGCCTTCATCATCCTAACATAGCTACATTTATTCCCTTCTCTCTACACAACCATAATGAGGTAAATGCAGTATACTTTATGGTGTTCTCATTGTTCAGAGAAGAGAAGTCACATTTGGAATTTTAATCATACGTGTTCTCATCCTACTCCCCGAGTGGAAAGCCATGTCTATTGTAAGGCTGTGGGTTTTATTCAGCAAGCTGGAGGAAAGTACTTTGTCCCCAGCATTTGATGTCCCAGCCCCGGAGGCACCACCACCCCTAAAAGAAGCATCTTGCCTGGTGAGCACGAGGGTGCATCCATGTTTTGCGCTCTTGCTAGTCAAGGCCAGCACAATGTTCTGGCCACATCTCCTGCCCATTGCCAGCCCTGGTCTGCTGTGTAAGTAGAGGTGAAGGCCAGGCAGTGCCTAGGAAGCAGTGAGTCAGAGCTGGGCAGGGGAGAGGAGGAGAGAGACAGAGAGGACGGAGAGGTATGAGGCCACAGGCGAACCCCCTCCGCCTCCCCCACCCTCAGCATGCTAGAGACACTGTCAGGTAGAGAAACAACTGGATGTGGTTTGAGTAACTCCGGGACAGAGATGCAGCTGCAGGCAATTTATGAGTTCAGTTAATCAATCAATGAGCAGTGAGCTAATGGCTCTTGTACACCTTTCTGGCTTGAGGGCTTGCTTTAAGTCACCTCTAATCAATCAGAACCGTTGCTGGGATGTCTATCTCAGAATCTGAAATGACCGAAGGATAAAGGCAGGACCTGTTCTCACTCTTTCTCTCCTCTTCTCTCCTCTTCCCTACCCTCTGCCCTCTCTTCTGCTCTCCTCCCCTCTGCTTTCACTTCCTCTCTCTTCCCCTCTGCTTTCATTTCCTCTCCTTCCTTCTGCTTCCATCTTGCTCCCCTCTTCTCCCTCCTTTCCTTCATCCTGCCCCTTCTTTCTTTTTAAGGCTGGAGGCAGGCTGGACACAGGATTGTATAGTACTGGGTGACTCTCTTAGAGGAACAACAGAAAAATATAACTGGAAAGTAGGGAGAGATTATCAGTTTCATTCAAGGAGATAAGAAAGAACATTGTATTTAAGAGAAAATAACCCTCGATATAGGAGCCAGAGAAACATTAGTTAAGGATCTAAGTGCCCTGATAGGAAAAAGAAGGCAGATTAATAAAATAAACATTGGAGCACACTGTGCCTAGGAGGACTGGCAACCTGGGGATGTGTGTCAGCAACAATCAAAAACCATTGATTTGAAACCCAAATAAACTTCACTTTGGAAGAACATGTATAGTGTTTGTCTGTTAAAAGAATGTCCATTATTTTCTTTTTCAGTAATTAATGGTCACACACTGTGTTTGCAGCTATTACTAGAAATCGCAGACAACCCAGAAGTGGTTGACGTGAAAGATGCCAAAGGACAGTAAGTGTTCTCACACTTGGCCTGGGGTTGACATTTCAATCACAGTGGGTAATTGGTTGATTTGCTAAGCAGCTAGGAGAACTGACTGCTGAATTTTAGGTTGGGGTATATATTTGGGTGAAATTTATGTCCATAAATTTCCTAGAGTCCTAGAATAATGAGATGACTTTTTGCAAGAACATATATAGCCAAGTATACGTATGTATGTATGTGTGTGTCTTGATAAAAAAGGAGCCAACTTTTTATGTCCATAGCTATGTATCCTGGCCTTTAAAATTTGTTCCCTCCTATGTTCCTTCTGTCTATCCATGTTTACCCTTTTCTGAAGTTGCTACATTTCTATTTTTATATTAATAATGGCAATGACCTTGAGAAGTTATCCTGATCATAAAGTTCTTCACAATTTTATCCTTCTTTGGGTTTGTTTTTCCAAAGTATTTTCCATCTGTTAGCCCATTCCTATACCCAGTCTTCTCTTATAAATAGGACATGCAGAGCAAAAATTCACTAGTGACTCAACCCAGATGTATGAATTAGTGTTGAAGTCAGAACCTGACCCTCACCGCCTGGATTCCAGCAGTCTGTTCTTTCCTCTAGATGTGTCAGACTTTTCTTTAAGGCAACGAAGCTTCGTTCAAATGGAATACTGAGCAGGAGCCCACATAGCACACTACGAAAAGCAGAGCTGCTCTGACAGAAGCAGGAGGGCCTCCTACATGCGCACACGCACTGCTCAATTGATATTTAGTAAATGCTACGTAGTTTTGAAAATGATAGGATTAGAATGAACATTTTGAGAAGGAATCTTTTCCTGCTCCTCGTATTAGTCATTGCACTGACACTTTTTCACATGGCCATTAAAGACCAGAGACAGGTGGCTTGTTCCGAGTAGCATACAGTAAAGTAGGGACACTCAGAAAATAATAAGTAACTGAAGGATAGAGATTGAGAGAGGGAGGGAGCGAGGGAAGGAGAGAAAGAGAGAGAAAGAGAAGGAGTCCAAGTGACAGAGAGACAAAGAGAGGCAGGTCCTCCCACTGGAAGGGATGAGTATGATTTTTTAATCTTCTTTTTAAAAGCCTAATTTATCTCTCTCCCTAGAACCCCGCTGATGCTTGCGGTAGCATATGGACACATTGATGCTGTTTCATTGTTACTTGAAAAGGAAGCAAATGTAGATGCTGTTGACATCATGGGATGCACAGCTTTGCACAGAGGGGTATGTACATCTTCCTCAGCTTAATCAAGCAACTCTGTAGTGAGCCTGTTTCCTCTTTCCTTCCCCACAATTTTTAGTAAAAAGATGGTTTCCTAAGATGAACAATTAACCTCAGTAAGTCAAAAAGAAATTACAAAATCTTTTGTAAAGGTAAAATAACGACAGGTACTCTAAGGTCCTGCTCTTGAGACTTCACGTTAGATCCTGATAATAGATACATGAGTACCTACTGTTGGTAGAATTGGTTCTGCTTTCTGATTGCTAAACACTTGTACATCATAGAAAATTTGCAAAATATATTATTAAAGCACAGAGAAGAAAATCACAATCACCAGTAATTCTACCTCCTGGAGATAACCATTTTTTGGTTTGTATAACCAATCTTTTTCTTTTTCCCCCTGTATATGGATTTATTTTAAAATTGTAAAAAAGAGAATACTGAAGATGCCATTTAGAACCTCCTTTTTTTTCTTTTAGAATATCAAGAACCTTTTTCCATGTCGCTATTTTTCTGCTCCATCGTATTTAATGGTCCATTTTTCCAAGGATTACTTAGTTTTGAGTAGTCATACTCTTTCTAATTGCTCTTTTTCATAAATGTTGGCCCATTCTCTGCCTGAAACATGTATCCTGTGACAATTACCCACCTAAACTATGTATCACATGTACAGTTCTTTGTACGCATCTGCTGAACTGCTTTTTAAAGCATATTGAAGAAACTAAATCATACAGAGGCAAAACATAAAAGTTCTATTTGAGGATGGTGCTGAACACCATGGTCAATGAAAAGAAGAGGAACTCTAAGTGGTCAATGTCATAACATAATTCTTATTTTGTGGGTACTTCCTGTGGGCCGCACAACAGGCTGGGGCCTTTACGTATCTTATCTCATTAATCCTCACAACAACCTATGAACTCATTATTACTGTTGCCATTTACAAAAGAATAAAATGAGACACAGAAAAGTGAATCAACTTGTTCAGGTTTTACCAGGGGATGCTAGGATTTAACGCACATCTTTCTGATTCTAAAGCTGATGTTTTCCACTAAATATATCATACCTTTCATGGTTATGTATGGAGAGTCTAGAGTAGTTTCCAAAATGCTGATGCTCACATAGACTTTCCTGATATGAATCTTACTGGGTTGTCCTTCCTCTCTCCTCTGAAGTAGGGCAGAGTTTGCTTCCCTTAAGGCCCAGGCATTTATGTACACTTACTCTGAGCCCAGCCTTACTTAGCCAACTGCCCCACTTCCTGAGTCTTCTGCCCTTCTGAGGTGTGTTTTGTGTTTTAATTGCAATGCTTCAGATTATGACGGGACATGAGGAATGTGTGCAAATGCTGCTGGAACAAGAAGTGTCAATTCTCTGTAAAGATTCCAGAGGAAGGACACCCTTGCATTATGCAGCTGCTCGTGGCCATGCCACATGGCTGAGTGAGCTGCTCCAGGTGGCACTTTCTGAGGAGGACTGCTCTTTCAAAGACAACCAGGGCTACACACCACTGCACTGGGCTTGTTACAATGGTGAGTCGATTGTCATTTGACCGGTCTCAGTAGGCTTCGTATCCCAGCACCACTGTGATCTTAACATAGGTGAGAACAGAGCATAATGCTGTAAACTATGGTTCTGCATCCAACATACTGTTCTATTTTATCAGTATTAGTACTTCTCCCTCCATGGCCACCATGATGCCTTGATGGAGTAAAAATTCACTTTCCCCTTTTTGTTAATCAGTGACATATTACTCCTAATAGAACTTGGTAAACTGAAATATCCAGTTTTAATCAGAGTTTCTGATCTACTTATTATTTGGAAGATTTAAAAAGTTTTATTTCACTTATTTGAGTGAAAAAAGAAATGCATGCTAACTGTAACATTTTGAAAATACTGATGTGTCTAAAGTAAAATTGTCTGCTTCCAAACTCACTTTCTGATATAACTTGGTGTGTACCTTTCATAATTTTTCCTTTAAGAATATAAATAAATACAAATGTATGCACATCTGTTTTTTTAAACTAGAATCATAAAACAACTATTATTCTATAATTTTATTTTTTGTTTTGTTTTGTTATGTTTGCTTACATATTGTCTGATGGTGGGGCAAAGGTGTAATGCCCACTTTAACAAGAAAATATCTTCATGCAGGAGAACAATGCAGGCAACTCTAAAGAATATAATGGAATTTATTATAGGATAATTTGCTTACAGGGATATAAAGTCTAATCTGCCCTTTGCACAGATTATTCTCTGCTAACAGGCCCCTGGTGTAGTACTTTTTTATATAATATAAATCAAGTAGTAATGATTGACAAGACAGAAGGACAAAGAATGCAGTATGTACCAGAGGCCATACCTCCTGGTGCCTTGTGATGGATGATTGTTTACGATCGATACTATCACTAGTTTAATATTTATCACGGTTGTCATTATTATTCTGGCCATAACTAACAAAAACACTTATGGCTACATTTTATGGAACACAGATACTCATCAACTAGAAGGCTTTGACATGCTTGCTAAGGACGGTGAGGTTGGTCAGAGGTCATAGCACGAAAGAAATCCAGGACACGGAGATGGAGTTAGTTTTGTTCACATCCACATCTATACACATTCTATAGCAGTTATTCTTACCTGTCAGTATGTATCAGTATTGATTGATCTTCTTAATAGTCGTATATTATTTCATAGCAGATTAATATAGATGTGTATATATACCAGAATTTATGATTCAGTCAACCAGGTCCTTATTGATGGACATTCAGATTGTTTTCAGGTTTTTTTCTATTATAAACAAAGCTATAGTGTGTATATTTATACTATAGTACCTTATATTCTATCAGATAGGTTTACAAAAGAGAAATTATTGATGAGGGAATGTATTTTTAAATTTTAATAAATTATACCATATTATTTTGCAAAAAGGATATTATAATGTATTACTCCACCAATTATGTGTTAAACTTATTATTTTCCCAAGCCTTTGCCAGTCCAGGATGATATTATTTATTTTTGTCAATTCGAAGGCAAGAAAATGTTACCTCATATTTTAATTTGTGTCTCCTTGTCTAATAGTGTATTTATTTAGTTATTTGCCTTTCCTCTTCTGGAAATTACTTTTTCCATTGATTGCTCATTTTTTTTTCTATTGAGTTAGCTTTTCTCCTATGTTTGCTGAAGCACCTTGTCTTAGAGCTAAGAAGCCCATGTGTTATGTGTTTTGCAACTGTTTCTCTCAGTCTATCATTTGTCTTTGTTCCTTGTTTATGAGTCTTTTTCCATGTACAAATTTTGAACTTTTATGTAGTCAAATCTGTCATATTTTTATTTTGTGGGATCTAGGTTTCCAGTCTTGCTTAAGGCCTCCCACCCCGAAGTTTATGTGGATATTTTATTTTCCCAATTATATTCTACTCAGCTTCTATAATTTTGTTCCCATGTTCAATTTTTGTATTAAAATTTTCACTTAGAAACTATGATTACTAGGTCCAGAAAGATTTTTGGAGTACTCTAGGACCTTTCATTCTGTTTTTATTACAGTCCTTTCTTTTCATTGGCACTAACCTCAGTAAGAGCCAAATTTTCTACTTGGTCAGCTGGGTTTTGCTCCTCCTTTGTCATTGGATAATTGTCATTTTTTTTTAAACTCCCCACCCCTCATCTGAGTCAAACTGTGAGATCTCACTGAGAAACTGACAGGAAGGGGAAGATGCAGCAAGAATGTTGATTAAAATGGCAGGTGGTAAACCCACCAGACCACATCCTCTCTTCTAGAGCTGGGCAGAGGTGGGAGGGTAGCAGGTCTCTCTGTTCTTAGGCCTCTCCAGGCGCGAGCAAGGGAAGAGGAGCAACCCTCTACTAAGCAATTTCAGGGCAATCTTCTTCCAAGTCCAAGGTTCAGGCTCCCGTCTTCCTAGAATCCCCTTCACTGAGCACTTTGAAATATTGAAAGTCACTCAAGGATCCTCAGTCCTACCTACACAGACCCTTAGATTAGGATTCGTATAGTCTTCAAGAACTGATTTGTATAGATGCTTCTCTAAGCTGAGTCCTTTAGGGAGACGGAAACTAATAGAGGGGGTTGTAGCATCTGGGACGGTTATAGTGAGGGTTGGATATAGTTGGAAAGCTAAACAGAATAATGGCATAAAATTAGGGGATTTTTGTATTCATTACTTCACATGTTTCTTCTCTTAGAAGCAGTGTCACTTTGTCTCTTTTTAGGCGAAAGAAAGGTTTGATTTTGTTTTAATACTTAAAAATTGTCCAATCTACATCATTCTAAGGTAGATTTTAACAGAACTCTAACTAATTTAGGCCTAAATTCAACCAAGAAGAGGTTCCAGGCCAACAACCTCTATTCTAAAGCCAAAGAACTTCCCTTAACAGTTGTCCATCACTTTACAAACCACATTTGTGTCCTTTATCAAGTAAAGTTCCCATCATTCTGTGACATCGATAGGGCAAGTATTCCTAGTTCATTTTTTTATATATGGAAAATTGTGGATCACAGATCCCAGGTGAGTTGCCTTAGATTACACAACGAGCAAGCTAACAAATCTGGGGCCTGACTTAACTTAAATTCAGTTGATTTGGAAACTACTTATCATTTTCTTGAAAATGATTCCTCACATCCCTTCATCTACTTATTTTAAAAAATACTTATTGGGTACATTTTATTTTCCAGGTACTGGTTTTGGTGCCCTTTTAAATACTTATATCGTATTTTACAGTCAAAGCCCTTTTACCTGCATTAACTCAGGTATTATTTTCTATCAATCACATCTTTCCTTTTCACTAGGGTGCATAATTTTAAGTGAACCTATTCATGTGGGTAAAAGAATAGTTCCCTGTGAATATGGGCAAACCAACATACACCTAATGTTAGGTGTCTATCGAGAGCTGAGAGTAATGTAGAATCTGTTCTGCTTGCAAATGAAGTCACTTCTCTATTTCTTTCTCTCTACCAGACCATATGGCCTTCATTGTTTTATTTGTTTATTATGTCTCAAAACATCTGTGAGCATGGTTAATAACATTATGATATTTCCATGGAGAATGAACATTCTGAATTTTATTCCATGGAGAATGAATATTCAGCCAATTCAGGAAAATTCATAAGCCAGAATTTAATGCTTAATGACAAAAATTGGTTGTGCTGAATAAAATTTCTATCTTGGACACTTTCTAAATAATTTTGATTCTTTGCAGGTAATGAAAACTGTATAGAGGTACTTTTGGAGCAAAAATGTTTTCGCAAATTTATCGGTAATCCCTTTACTCCACTGCACTGTGCAATGTAAGTAGAAATGCTGGAAGTTAATGGTGTTGCTTTAATTCTTTTAACTGTACATAGGGAAATTGCCTTTTAAAGAAGCAGGAAGCTTTTATGTTGCAGATAAGACCAAGGTTACAGATAAGACCAACTATTCCATTTTTCTCCTAAAGGCAAATAGATCTATCTGATAGCAGAGTGTGGTCCCTAATTTTAATGATTTTCCAGGAGCTTTTTGTGGCATGCCACAGTTCCAAGGAAGCTCACATACCACTCAGGGAGACTGAGAGGTACATTACATGCCATGTGAAGAGCTCTTCGGATGTACTTCACATTTATGTACCAAATTCTGAAAGTAAGTTGGGGCTAGGAACAATATGCCTATGAATGACTAGAAGGATATTTTATACCACAAAGAAGTTTCATGTATTGTAATTCTCCATTCTTCATATGTTGTTTTTTTTTTTTCTGGTAAATGTAATTTTAACTCTAATATCATAATGTAAGCCATTGTTCAGACTCCAGATCACCTGGAACTGGTGTTTGGTTAGACAATCATGGTCAGCCTGGGGCCCTAAGACTTGGGAGTGCTTTGTCTTTGTCTTGTCTCTGGGCTTCATGTGACGCTGGCTCATTTGACTGGAAAGATATTGGAGGCATAAAATTAATCAATAAAAAGGATAAGAGATAAAGAGTAAATCTAAAGGAACCATATCTTTTCACTAAAACACCTAAAAAACCTAAGATGATGCTTTGTATAAATGATATACAATAAACTCCTTCCTGGATATGAGGGTTCTGAAGAAATGCTAGAGAATACAAAGCGTGTGCCATTAGAACTGCTGAAATGTTTAAAGACAATTTAGGAGATACACACAAGCTTTATTTAACACTTCATGAAGCAGACAGTCTTCATTCTCAAGAGTTCAGTGGGACAGAAGGTAGGAAGCTTTTAGAGGATAAAGAAGAAGAGAACAAGGAAGGGAAGGAAAAAAGAATATCTAATTGGCTGGAGTTACATATCTGGGTCTGTTGAATTATCATAGAAATGGGACAATCACCCATGTAACCTGATGATCGTGGATTGGTTACCTAGAAGGTCTGACTTCTGGGCGGATGGAACATTTACAAGAATAGGAAACCTAAAAGTTAAATTTCGTTTTGCTAATGTGGATTCCCAGGATCAGTGACACCTGGCCGACCAGGAAATGCTAATGTGAGATTATTTGACAGGCGCCCCACCACTTTTTTGATCAACCACTGGCTAAGCAAGAGGTTTGATCAAAGATGGTATTGCAAGTTATCTCAGTTACATTTTCTCCTTAGTACTCGGTATATATTCCACAGGAGATGATGTCAACTTCATTATTCCAGTTGGAAGGAGACCATTTGTTAGCTGGCCATTGGTTGTGTACACACATCTAAAACCCTTGAGAGAATACACAACAGACCAGAGAGATAATTATTTTTATTAATGGTAAAAGTATTCCTAAGGTTTTCAGAATGCTCCTAAGCCAGCTAGACTCAAATAAGTCAAGAAATGATCCTAAAAAGGAGATACTTTTGTAAACCAGTTGCCCTGTTTATGTGTTTTATGTAATGGTGTCTCTAATCCCAGAAGTGTTTATCCCATGAGCTTGTTTAAGAGAAACTGGGGCATTAGAAATCAGGGAGAAGTTTGTGACAGGCAGAACTACAGGATCATCAGCAATGTAGCAAACCCAACAGTTCATCAAGGTTGAATTACCCCCTTTGCAATGACCTGAGATATGTGAACAATGGCAGTATCTTTTGAGGCCAGAGCAAGTCAAAAGAAGACAAAAGAATCGTAAAGAACTTCATGGCATAAAAATTAGAAAAAGAATGGTCAAAGAGGGAAGGAGAAATAGAAAAAATGTTCTTGATCTGACATTTTGGGAGGAAGCAGTCTACCATATATTTGAAAGTTGCTAAGAGAATAAATCTTAAAAGTTCTCATCACAAGAAAAAAAAAATTGTAACTACATGTGGTGAAGGATGTTAACTAGACTTATATGATGATAATTTCACAATATATACAAATCTCAAATCATGTATACCTGAAACTAATATAATGTTATATGTCAATTATATCTCAATAAGAAAAAAAAATAACTAAGTTAAAAAAAATTAAGACAGCAAGCAATACCTCTCCCTGGGAGAGAAAAGGATCATTACACAATGGGTATCCCAGAACTAAATTCACAAGAGCCTGGATTTGGAAAGGAAGGGACAACCTGAAATTTTACCTTCCTCTCTTGATTGGGCTCTACTGAGATCAGGGAAGCTGACTCTGGTAAGGATTTTCACATTTTGCGAGCTTCTGCCAGTTTTTCTAGGATCCTGTCTGTAGGCTCTGGAGTGAGTCAGGTTTAGAGTACAGCCCCGGTATCTACCAGAATTTGGCAAATTTTTCCCATTAATTTAATTTTAGTTTCTTCATAGTTGATTGAGGGCATAACTGGTAGCAACTTACTGGAGAATCGTTCAAAATCTCGTCAACCCCGGGAGGGGCCTATAAAGGGCCCTTCTGTTTAAGGCAGATATGGGGGGATTCTACTTGGTTTGAAAATCTGCACAAAACCTTGAAAGACAATCTTAGATTTTGGTTTGCCGTTGGTCAAAACAGTACAAATGTCTTGTCTTAATTTATTTCTCGAAGTCCCTGTTATTAGTCCATTGATGGCTGCCACCCACTGTGGAGTCCCAATGTAACTGTCCAGGAACCTTTTTCAGGATCCCAGGACCTTTCTGGGAGCTATAATAAACATCTTTTCTTACAAAAATTTTTTGGATAATATATGTTTGGATCTGAGAGCTGCACACAAGGGAGTGGAGCTCAAATCTGAAGTGGCTTACTTACAGCCCCTGGTGAACACAGAGTTCAGTGGGTGCTTGCCTTTGCTTCTGGTCCCACAGACTTGAAGCGGTCAGCTGTAGATCCTATCCTCATTGCCAAAATTGTTTAAAGGATTAAAGAAGACAGTTGGGGTGATATAAACTCATTTTAATACTTTCTGAATTGGGCAATTCTTCAAAATCTTGAGAGTAGAGACTGCCTGTTTCCTGAAGTATTAAATAAAGTTTGTATCACCTAAAGTGTCCTCTTTAAAAAGTTTAACAGAACCTAGACCACATATACCTGCATAAGATTTTTTTAAAATGCATAAGATTGTTAAATACATACTGCATAGGGAGATGGAGTAAAAGAGGTTATATAGATTTTTAAGTAGCGAGATTTTTAAATTTAAAATTCATTTTCATTTTAGAATAAATGATCATGAGAATTGTGCATCATTGCTACTTGGGGCCATAGATTCCAGTATTGTCAATTGTAGAGATGACAAAGGCAGGTAAGTGATCCTAAGATGACATGCCTCTTTTCTTGATGAATCTTAGTCTCTGTTTTGTGTTTGCAAAGTAGGCAAACATCCATTATTTTCATTGCAAAAGTAAAATATGAGCATTTTTTTAAATTAAATATTATAAGGGTATATAATTTTAAAAATTTCCTCTTAGCCTGGAAGACCTCGCCTCTTTCATTGAGGAAGCCACTTTAAACCGTTGTTTCCAAATTTTTATATTCTCCCAAATAATTCCTACCTATAGGTACAAACAAATATTAAAATACATATGCTTGTATTCCTTTTATGCAAATGGAGCATTCTATAGCAATGCTCTGCAATTAGCATATCTTAGAGATCTTTCCATAGTAGAACATAAAGATTTACCATATTCTTTTTAAATAGATATATTTTCATCCAGTCAGCCTGCTGTCTATTAAAAAGCATGTAGGTTTTTCCAATATTTTGCTATTTCAAAGAGCGGGGCAGTGAACAGTCTAGTATATGTGTGTGTTCACACACCCACACGTATCTAGGAGATAAAGTCCCAGAAGTAGAATTACTTGGTTAAAAGGTCAATAGTTTTGCCAAAATTATAATGCGAAATTGTCCTCTCAAAGAAATCAACTATTCACATTAGGTGATACGGAGTTTTAAAAAAAAATTTTAATAGCAAGTTATCTACAAATTTAAGGCTTAATTTTGAAAGTATCTTTATCAAAGATGAGGGAGAAGTCACTGGAACTCAAGATTAAAAGGGTCATTAAAGATGCCAATTTCATTCTCAGGCTACCATCTCTATCTACCCACCACACCACATAGGTGACACTTCAGTGCCCACCTTGAATGGCCTTTAAAGGGGGCCTGACCATTATCTCTACAAAACGAGAAGTTTTAAATCCCTAAGACAATACCAGGCACATGTTTCTCAGGCATTTACAGAAAAAGGGTATATTAAGTTTAGTGGAAACTAAAATCATACTTGTTTTCAATGGTTAGGACACCACTTCATGCAGCAGCATTTGCTGATCACGTGGAGTGTTTGCAGCTTCTTCTGAGACACAATGCTCAAGTGAACGCAGCAGACAATTCGGGGAAAACAGCACTGATGATGGCTGCTGAGAACGGGCAGGCGGAAGCTGTGGGTATGTGCTTGACGTGTGGACTGCACATTGATGCTTATCCAAAACCAAACTAATGCACAATCGAGAAATCAGTTATTCTCTTGGTATATACATCTAAAAAATATTTAAGCCACCTGACTCTACTTACTAATAATAATCTATAGTCCCCTGTTACTTGATTGTTGGTGGACCCTATCAAAGTGAGCCAACCTTTCAGAAGTGAAATCTCATGACATTTAGCAACCAAATGTAGCAACAGAATCATTTTGCCTGGAAATAACAAAATTGTGAATACAATTAAAAATTAATGCCTATAGACTTTGGATTTGGATAAACCAAATATGACAGTAAATTGCTCCTTTTTTCATTAAAAACATTAAATATGATTATGTGGGCTGTGGTAACTTATATGTTATTGTTTCTGTAGTAACTTCTTTAAAATGTAGTCTAAGTAACTCTCTTTTGGCTTTTCCTATAGATATTTTGGTGAACAGTGCCCAGGCCGATCTGACTGTAAAGGATAAGGACTTGAACACACCCTTACATTTGGCTTGTAGTAAAGTACGTAAACGAACTTGAAATGCTGTTATTTAGTGTTATAATAATAACTATACCGCGTAAATGCTATCCATCCCAGAAGTGGATATCATGGCTCTTACTGAAGATGTGTATTTCTCCGGGATGTTTTCAACTCTGAGCTGAATCGAAGGGGGAGAAGCAAAGGGCAGACCCACACGGGAATTGATGAGGATGTGCTTTTCATGGCGTTTGCCGCTAGCATTCTTGCTGCAGTCTGTCTTCGTGCTGCCACTGTATCTGTCTCCACGGTTGTGGTACCACATTTTAGTTTTAAATACAAGTTAAGACCTTGTATATATTATGGCTTCCAAAGTATAAGCAGTTCCACTTTGTTTTTATTTTGTTCCATTTGAAGGCATTGTAATAACACAGCCCCCAAAATACTCTCCTTGAGGCAAGTAAATGTGTTCATGTATTTCTACCCTCTCCTTTTTTTCTGGTGTATATAGTTCGATGGAAAGAATGCTTTTTTTTTTTTAGCAGCATTGTATTCCCATGTAGTTCAAGGTCCCTGCTTTCATAAAAGATAAATGATATTTATAAATATATAATTTTTCTGAAGCGGGATCATTACTGTTTCATTACCTGCTTTTGTTACCGAATCATATATATTGAATATCTTTCCTTTAGACATGTTATAGTGTTTTAGAATATTTGTGGTATTCTACCTTAGAAATATGCCATTCTTTATTTGGTCAATCACTATTGTTAGAATTTGCTTGTTTTCAAATATAAGTTACTATAAAAAATAGTAATTGTGGGGACATCTTTTTTTTTAGGAATCTTTACTCATTCCTTTAAAATAAATTCCTAAATGTGAATTGTTGAGTCTGAGGCTGTAAACATTTTAAAGACAAAATCTCCAAGTAACAAAGTCAGACCTGTTTACACTCCGTTGTAGTGCATCAAAATGAAACTTCCATGGACATTTCTAAAATTATATTTGAGAGTCTGCCTAATGAGGCATTATAGTATGATGCCACTTGACACCAGTGATGTTGGTTCATTTCAATATATAGTATTAAAGGTGTTATCTATACCCAGTGGTACCAGAAGTCTTCCTTTCATTGATTGCATTTTCTCACTTCATGTTCTGGGAAGCCCATCAAAACCACAAATAAAATGCTTCATTACATAAAGTTCATTTCAAGGTATAGTTTCATGAATATAAGTTCAATGCTATTCAAACTTTATCATGCCATTGAATCACTTGAGGATCTTGTTAACATGCAGATTCTGATTTAGTAGGTCTGGAAGGGGCCTGAGATTCAACATTCCTAACTCCAGGTGATGCTGATGCTTCCGTCTATGGGTCACACTTTGAGTAACAAGGGATTTTAGGGCATAAACCTGAAATCATGAGAGGGTCTCTGACATCAGTTGGTTTTTTAAAATTGTCAACCATCTTTTGTCATAAGACACAGAGAAAATTTCCCCTGGTTAAAGAAGAAATGAATGAGCTTTCTTGAAAAAGAATCCTTGCATAATTTAAGGCAATAAATGATGAATGATAGAGATAACAGGTGTAATGGGAATTACAAGGATAGATGGATCACCGAAGTGGTAAGTGAAGGCCTGAGGAAGAAGATGGGACTTGACTTGCATTTAAAAAGTAACGTTGAAGGATAGTTCTAATTCTACTCTCTGTTTACCACCTCTGGTATCTGTTTCAGCTCTCTGGACATTAATTCTAAAAGTTACCCTAGAAATATTAATATTTTAAATTAGATTTTATTAACCAAGTCCTAATAAACCTTATTCAGAATCTTGGAGGATCTAGGATCCTTTAACTATTTGCTTTTTAGGAGAAAAAAACGATTACTCAGACAATAGCCTTATAAAATGTTTTAGGTAGAGGTAATTTATTTTCAATTTAAAGCATAATAAAGCGATTTTTCCAGAACTTCTTAGTGTCTCTGTCCTACATTTATCTTTTTTTTTTTTTTTGTATTAGGGTCATGAAAAATGTGCCTTGTTAATACTTGACAAGATACAAGACGAGAGCCTTATTAATGCAAAAAATAACGCACTGCAGACGTAAGTGTGACTACTAAAGTTTGACTCGGGCCCAGATTCAGAGTCATTTATTCAACAAATATTAAGGGCTTGCTTGTGCCAGGCAAAAGCTGGGGAACACTGGCGAAAGACACAGACCTGGCTTCTCCTTCATGAAGTTTAGTCACATCGCTACAAATGCTGACCATGCTAAACATTTTTAGTTAGAATATTTATTTTGATACGCCTTCATAGAAGTTTGTGGGGATCTGTGTTTTTCTTTGCCAATATTTCTATGATAATATTATAAATTTAGTGGGTGGTTAGAAAATCTTATGGCCTGACATATTTGGGGAAACTATTTGTATAAATGTTAGCATTATGTATTCTTACTGGAAAATGACAGTTTTACAAATCAGGTTCCCAGAATATATTTGAAGAGTTTCTAAGCTATTTGTCTTAATTATATTTTAATGTAATTCAGCGTCACCCTCAGTGTGAAAGATCTAAAAGCTGCTTCGTTTTCTATTTTAGGAAATTAGGCATTTGTTTTAAGGGCAAAGGAATATTAGAATTTTTTTCACTAAGATTCTTAAGTAATATGCAACAGAATGTAGTGGATTTGACATTTACTCTTTCAGGTTTTTTAAATTCAGTAAAATATCGTTTAGTGCATATAGTAATAACAAGAGGTTTGAGATTATATATGTGGGTCATATTAACCAGTCTTACTGAAGAACTTTTGAAAACAGTGATGCAACTACTGGGGTAGGTATCAAAGGGTAAGGTACCTTCTAGAAAACACAACAGAGCCTGAGTTCTTCCTCTGGCTTTCCGTATACTGTCATTAAGGTCGTTTGAGATGCAGAGTATGTATAACATCTGCAGAGAACTCTGGGCCAACATGGAAAAACAGTTGGATCATTAGCACCTGGAAAAGATCTGGTCAACAAACCTTTTTTTTTTTTTTAAGTAAAAATGTTCATATACCATTTGTAGATGCTTAAGTACTTTTTTATTTTTAACAACACAGGCTACCCAAATGACACATTTCTCACACAAATATATGTATCACAGTTGATGCTCAGTGTTCTTTTTTCAGACCCCTCCACGTTGCTGCACGCAATGGCTTGAAGGCAGTAGTTGAAGAACTGCTGGCCAAAGGGGCCTGTGTCCTCGCTGTAGATGAAAACGGTAAGTGGAAAAAGTAAACAATTACTGCAGATACGTTCCCTAGGCTGTGAAGCTAGAGGAAATGAGAAATATAGGAGCTGGTTTAAAAGGCCGTAAAAATTCTTTCCCCCTTGGAAGTTCCCTGTGTGTGAGAAAACAAACAAGGATAATTTGTCCTGTCTGTCTTTGTAAAACACATAGTCTACCTGTAGCCCACCAGTGCCTTCCATTTTGCATGATGTCAGCAGCTGGTCTCTAACTCCTCAGCGTGGTGGTTAAAATATTTTAGACCCTCTAAATAGTTTCAATTTGGCATTCACCCTTCTGACTGCACACGCTGAAGAATTAGGGATTACACATTATTAGTGCATGCTCAAGGGCTCAAATAAAAACCAGGTCTCTGTATTTCAGTTCATTCTGAGATCAAACCTCTTTTTTAAAAGAACAGATCAGAACTCATATTCCCAGTGTGGATATTTGGGGAACATGAATAAAATTTATAAATTAATGTCTAGGCTCGAAAGTTCTCATGATCTATGTAACACTTCTTTTCTAAATGAACTAAATCTTAACAGAAGCTTTCTACTCTGCTTCCTAAGAAATTTTGAAAGCTAATGAATACTAGAATTGTATTAAACTGCCATTTTAAGCACACTGCTTATTAATTTTGGGGAGCAAAAGAGGAACTTCTGGATATTTATGAATTAAGTAATTTTTTAAATGTGGCACTAATTGTGGCATTTAATTAAAGTATAATAAAATGTATTGACGTAACTCAATTAACTGCTTATTACAGGTATTGGAATTAGCAGCTCATCCTATTTCTCAGAAGTAAGCACCATATGACATCATTAGCTAACTCCTATTAGTTTTGGTTTTATCCTAGCATGTACCCTGCTCTATCCCCAACCTGACTCATCTAGGAGGTGCAAAAAGTTTTCTATTACTCCATCTCCTTGGTTTTCCCGCAACACTTCCCTCACCCTCTTATTACCATTATACAGTTTATGGTTGGCATGCAGAAGCCTACAGTTTTTCTCCGAAATGACTAAGACCAGATTGCCATAGTTTTGCTTCTCTTGTATAAGTCAGATACAGTTGAGGTTCATCCAGTCAGTAGTGACCTTGGGCCAGAGAACTATGGCCTGTCTCAGTGATTAGTTGCATTCCAAAAGCATGGGAACATTTGGGGCAATTTTGTACAGCATTAAAATCGTAATTCCTTTACTCATCACAGAACTTTGTGGAACAGAATGTTATGATGTCTGTCCATTCTTATTTGATTCTATACCAGAGAAGAAATAATCTGTTAAGGAGAGCAAAGCAGGAAGCAGAATGAGGTCAAGTGCTGATAAATAAAACAACGAAAGTTAAGTTTTATGGAGCCAGTTTCTCTGAAAAAATGAGTAAGTAGTAGTAGGAACCTTGGCCAGCAGAGAGGACAGGCTAACCGTTTCAGACTGGCAGATTCAAGGTAGACTAAAATAGTAATTACATCAAAGAATTCATTTATCTCCCCATGGAACCTGTTTTGTTCATCGAGATAGTTTTCCCTTCTGGACTGGACCATCAAGTCTAAATGGGAGAGAATGACACAACTATATGTCAACCATAGCAATTTTCCCACATCTGTTACATTTAGGATTTAAGACTTTGGTTGGCCGTTTTGCTAGTTTTTAAAAATTCTGTTATGTTTCTTTTAAATGAGAGTACATTTTAAATTACGAACAACCAGTGTTTTGCTGTGTCTGATCTACTCAAATGATTCCATTTTTCTAGAACCAGTCAACTGGTATATACTTAATATAAAGTGACTCAACTTTTACAGACATCTGATTTTTAGTACCTTTTCTGATCCGGCTCACGATCACCCCAATGGAAAGTCATTGTTCTCAGAATGAGAGTGCTCTGGCCCAAGCCTGAGGCGCATGGTGTGCGTGTGGAAACACCTTCCTGGTTGTCCTCTTGCTGTTTTTTGTGACTTTGTGTCCCACCCTCACCCCTCGTGTTCCTGTTCACTAGATGAAGACTAGAATTCTGCCTAACTTCAGATAATGTCGTGCTTTTCACTGTCATGTAAGCTGAAAAACAACAACAACAACAAAAAACCCCTCCATACGTTGTCTCTCCCTCCCGTCCTCTTTTAGCCTCACCCCTAGCATGACTTGTGGGAAGTCACTCCTCCTGTTGTCTGGCATGTTTTCTAACTCGACATACATCTCCGCGTGTGAGGTCGTTGGGATGTACTGTGGAATGCTCATGCCGCCTCTGGACTTCTCGGACTAACCACTGCCTTGTCTGCATTTACGCCCAGGTCATACCCCGGCCCTGGCTTGCGCTCCTAACAGAGATGTGGCTGACTGCCTGGCCCTCATTTTGGCTACCATGATGCCTTTTTCTCCTTCCAGTACAATGACGGCTGTCAACTTCGTTTGTTTTAAAAAAGACAATTTGAGCAGAACGACCCTCTCCAACCTGGGTAGCATGGTTAGCCTGTGCAGTAACAACGTAGGCTCGGAGGATGGGTACAATGAAAATGATTCTGATTCGGAGACATTCTGACTTTGGACTGTAGAAGCCTTTCCTTGATCAACCATGTTGGAGAAAGGGAAAGAAGCTTGAATTCCAGGTTTACGTTGTGTTCAAGTCTTTTTATGGGCCCGAGCTTCCAGAAGCTAGTAGAGGAAGAGTTAAACTAGGAGACGGCAGCTAGGCTGTAGGGCAAAGCACTCACACAGATGGGCCCCAATTTTAATTTTTCATGTTTTCCTTAGCTCTAAGATACTTCTGTGAAAGTCTACCTCTCATTTTAAGTAAGAAATAAAAAATGCACTTGATTCTTTTCTTTGGGGATGATGCACCGAGAGGGAACTGTTCCCTGTAAAGGTTTTTTACATGTACTCACTTGGCAGTGAGTTCTCAGAAGTATATCAATGTGACATTCATGTCCCCTGGGAGGGGAGAGAAGGGATGGATAGGAAATGCCTCAAACCTCTTCTCACTTTGATGTTTACTTCCTCACTAGAAGCCAAAGGTAAAAGTGTTCATCTTCAGTAATAATGCCTGTAATAATGTTTTTAAGAGAGTCTAATTATTCATATCCTCTCTACAGTAAACATTTAAATATCCAGAACTTCTTTCCAAGGTTATTTGTTAAAGTTGCCAGATGAAGGGAAAAATGCAAAAACTGAATTCGCTTTTCTCATTTAACAAATATGGCACCCAGTGCTCCCCGTCACAAGCCTGTGACTTATTTTCACCAGAGTGATTGAATCCAAATCTATCTAATAACATTTCAGGTGAAAATTGTACTAAAACTTTGAGACATGTGCAAGTTTAATATGAAACTACCCTTTATTGATTCATCCTTAAATCAAATACTAACCTTTAAAAAAAATCAAGACCATCGGCATTGTTCGTCAATAGCAAAATGTTCGATGAGCTTCTCAGTCAAGGTCATGCCAAGTGAGTAAAAGTGAGACTGCAAATGGGAACAAAGAAAATGAAAGCAGGAGGTAGAAATGGGCGATGTGGAAATTAAAGCTAATTGATAGCTGCTTGATGGTAAAATCAACATAGTGAATACTGTGTCTGCTCCCTCTGCCAAAGCTTCTAGGTCAAATGGACCCCGTTCCGCATCTGGAATAGCTGTCCAAAAAGAAGAATAAGACTGTTTAAAAATTATGCACACACACACACACACACACACACACACACACACACACGTGCGCGCGTCTCTAGTTCATCAACCAGCTATACAAGAGGACCAAAATGCTTCAATCTAAAATGGAAGATTTAAATTGTTTTCCTTCAAAATGAAACTGAGGACTGAAGTAGCCTTTCTATGGAATTAAAAAATGTAATCTCTTTGCGTAACAGTCTTTGTTCTATTTTATATTTCTTATGACAGAGATTTCTAGTTGACGGCTTAACATTTGTAACTGATGATGTGTTGACCATGGCTTATTTTTTTGCCAAAGTAGAGAAAATGTTCGTATACTTTTGATGTAAATGTGCTTTATTTATTTGAAATGAAACAAATGCCAAGGAAACATCCTTTGTTCTCTCTTGTAATCGCTATGTGTCTTACTTGGAATAACAAAAAGCAGAAAAACACACAGGGCCCTCCTGGGCTAGCCAGCTGTCCTGGGGCCACGCCCAGCATTTCCACTGCTGAAGTTTCCAGCTGACCCTCAGGACCTTTCCCACCTTGATTGGAGAGGGATACAACATTCATTTCCCAGCTCCAGGCTGTAGCCAACTTAGAGCTTAGAAGACATGTGGAGTCCTTATGCCAGACGAGGCTCTTTTGCCAGATGAAAACTGAAGCACATAGTGGATCGTACGCACAAAGGTGGCCAAAAGAAAGGTACAGAAATTATCCTAAATACACTGAGATCTCACATGGTCCCAAAAACCTAATGGGAAACTATATCGGTGTGTGGGCACATGTACCAAGAAGAGAAATAAAATCACCAGCTCAAGTGCTATTTTCCATTTGAGGAAGAGACAGGAAAGAAGCATGTTGCGTTAGAGCGGTATTCTCTGACCATTTTATAATCAGTTCCATTTTCACCCTGGAAATTTCTATTTCAGAGTGTATGTGAGATATTTTTAAAACAGTGTTCTATCATGTCTGGATCAAATACAGATATTGTATTATACTTTCATCTAACTGTAAAAGACTTTAATCTTACTCTTCTAATATCCTGGATTTAATTAAAAACTCATGTTGGGCTCTTCACAAATGAGAACTTGTTCAGAAGACTTATAGAATTGGTATTAATTTCACTAAAAATTTTTTAACACCACAAACATTGTATTTTTAATTCTTGCCGTTTTGTTCCCCTTCTGCGCCTGTCCTTTTCATTTGTTTAGAGAAGATGAATTTTTTAAAGTAGATAAATTGCTAATGAGCAATAATGACCTTATCTTTACCAAATCACTGAAAATGAGGGAGATCCAACAGTGAAGAAGCATGATATACTGCGGTGTCTTTTTCTAGAAGTGAATGGAAATCTCGCTCAGCCGGCGTTTAAAGCAGGAAATGAAATGTCTGTTTTAATGGTGAAGCGATGTTAACCTTTTTCCTGTAGAGTAGCACAGAGAACAAGGAGCGTTGCAGCAAAGCATTGACGGCCCTGCGACATTATCTCCCTGGAGCTGCGTTTTGACTTTCCCCCCTCTCTTACTGATAGAAAGGAGGAGGACAAAGGAACAAAATGAAATCATGCTCACCATGAACTGTCGTTGAACCAACCTCTCCTCTTTCTCCCTCCCCACTAAGAGCAATTTTTTTTTTCTTTAAGAAATGACTTTAAAAACTCTGAGTTCTGTTTTTTCAAGTACATCTCTTAAAAATAAAATTAGATTTGCAATATAGCTTTCTGAGAAAAAAACCCCATAAAACATTGTGCTTTTCATGGAGTCTTAGTTGTTTAGTGCTTTTACCTGGATGTGTTATTTTTAGAACTGTATTTTAACCACAGCCACAGGGATCATGTTTCTTTGCACTTAACCTGTTTGCCAGTGTCTGCCTATCCTTGGTAAATACATTACTATCTCCAAATTGCCTAAAATCTGCTATGATTCTACAGTGAATAGCTCAGGGGATTTCTATTTATCACTACTAAAAGGGCACCATCGTATGTTTTGGTACTTTAGGCAGTAAACAGCTGCTTGATTTATTATTTTATTATTAAATTAGAACAGGAACATCAAATGGATTTGCTGCACTAGTTATTATTTGTACTGTTGAGCAACTTGGTTTGCTTATCTGTTGCATTGGTTGAAGAACTCATCCCCTTTTTTGTCTTGTAATATGAAGTTAGAGTGCCTTTTTATATTTGTATAGTCTGGAAATGTTCTGTGAAACGTTTTGTATTTTTTCATTTGAGTGTTATCAGAGCAATATAATACCAGTGATTTTTCATTTCGACCTTTCTTTGAATGTATAAAATGTCTTTTTTTCCTATTTCCCCTTTTACCTGCTTTTAAATAAATAAAAATGCCGAAGTTTTCTATAGGAGTCATTTGAGTTTTGCAGTGCTAAAATGCTTTCTTCTTACAAAACTGTAAACCATAGGTCAGTGTTATAGGGGAAAAGCGTTTTAAGATAGTGACAATCTGAGTTTGTGTACAAAATGTAATTCTATGCGTTTCTTATGCAGTGATCTAAAAATTCAATGCAAATATCTTTGTTTGGTAGTTTGTCTACATATTTTATGCTTTAGCATGTGCAATATATCTTTGCAAAGCACGATGATACAAATCTGGTGCCAGTGTTATATTTTGCATAACATATTTGTAACAGCATAAAATATTGTTTGATGATTTCAGTGGGATTTTGTCTGTAATGTTTTCTTATGTAAACTAGAGTTGAATGACTCTGGTAAATGTCATGACGTAAAAATGAGGAAAATGACTTTCAGTTCAGTGAATGACTTTGAACCAATCTGAATCTTCTCAAGCACAGTTTAATACTTTTTCAACTACTGAATGCTAATAATGTAATGAAGTACTGAACTGTAATATACAATGGAAATGCATTCAGATGGTTATTTTTACAAATAAAAACGGTACAAATATTGTAGCAATTTGTGCTGTCTTTAATTTTTTCCAATTTATAATAATTTTGCTAGTTATTCTGCTAATTTAAATCTTTGTCCCCCCACCAAAACCAAATTAGCTTTAAATTTTGAAAATAAATTATCAAGATAGAAGTGCATCTCCAGATTTGCTATTTCTGTTTCTATCATCACAATTAGAGAAAAAATTTCCAACATGTTATTTGTGTTGATTATATTTATGTATGCCTTCGACTCTTTCCATGAAGAATTTGAACTGCCTTGCAACAAAAGATCCGTGATGAACTAGAATTAGACAAATGAAGACAGGGAAAAAGAATACAAACAAATATGGAAACCATAAAACTTAACTCATGGCTGTGAATGGACTTGAGTTTGCTCTAAGCTCCCTTGCATTCAGGTAAGGGGAAGTGTGACTACTTGTATAGATCACATGTATCAGAAAGGAGGAAGTCTACTAGGTCCTCAAAATTGTGAAGTCAACCATGGTTATTTTTGTTGCTGCCACCACTACCCTTCAACTATTTCTATTCTTAAAGATATCTGTAGGATTTTCTCTCCATCTCACCATTCAAAATTTCTCCCCTGAATAGTAATTTCAGGGACAGCACCTAGGAGCACTGAAGAACAAATTTCTAATGTGACGTTTCCAGCTGATGGGAAAGAAGGTTTGGGATGGGGCCTTGCTGAGTTCCTCAAATCACAGTCATTGAATGTTAGCAGTTCTTACTGTCTAGCCCAATCCCATCCATCTTTTTCATGAAGAAACTGAATTCCAGAGAAGTTCTGTAATTTGTATAATTAATGATCTGAATATACAACTTGTGCCTATAGATGTTCTATCATCTATGCCATCCTGCCAAATAATGTTTTGTGGGCTTTTTTGTTTTTGTTTTTTGCTAGAGCTGTTCAGAGGTTTTGCGCTCTGCTCTGTCTTTATTCAAATATTCTGAGTGCTTTTCATTCTTGAAGATTATAAAGCGTGAATCATACCACAGGTGAGTATGATTCTGTAGTTTAGAGTAGACTGGGATATATTAGTAATCTAATGCTATGTAACAAAGTACACCAAAACTTAGTAAGTAAAAACAACAAATATTTATCATCTCACAATTCCTGTGGGTCAGGAGTCCAGGCATTGTTTAGTTGGGTCTTCTGCCACAGGCTATCGTCATGGTGTTTACCAGGGCAAGATTCATTTCAAAACTCACTTGTTGGCAGGAGTCTTCATTGATTTTTGGACTGAGAGCTTTAGTTCCTTGATGGCTGTTGGCTGCCCTCTGTTCCTTGGCAAATGGGCCTTTCCGTTGGGCAGCTCACAACATAGCAGCTTGCCTCATGAGAGCAAGAAGCTAAGAAAAGCCAGAGAGACAAAGAGCAAGACCACACAGCATTTTAACTGAAATTCGAAGTGATATTCCATCATTTCTCTCATATGCTATTCATTAGAAGCCAGTACTAGGTCCAACCCATTTGCAAAAGAAGGGAATTGCCAAGGGTGTAATACCAGGAAGCAGGAATCACCGAGAGACATTTTAGAAGCTATTTGCCACACTGGGTGTAACACATTGTCCTTCCAGAGTATAACATCGTATTAGGATAACTTCTTCCTAGTCATTGCTAAGGGAGTTGTTACTTGACTTCCTAACTTTACTCTTTCAAGAAAAACATAGGGATCCTCTAATTTAACACGTGCTCTCATAAGCAAGCAGAGAGGGGATAATGGCCTCCACTGCAGTAATTATAATGTTGAACACTGATGTGGCACTTTGTCTTCAAAATGCTTGTCAAAAGATCCCTCTCTCTAGTTCCACTCAGTAGATAAAGAATCCTGTACATCTATTCTTCACTTAACATAATGTGTGCCAGAATTAGCATGCAACGCACAAAGGCGTGAAGCTAAAAGGCTATTAATATAACATAAAAATATTGTGGGTAAAAGTGCTGTATGGATTGTCTCTTTAGCAAATTTCATATGAAGGTACATTTGCTGTAAAATATAAAGCAGCACAGATAATGGCCGTGCCATTCATTAATTCAGGCACTCCAGGGGATGATTGGAAATGTGTGGGCATTTGCGGCCGGCACAATGATGGGGCAAGAGGGGTTGCTACTAGCATTTACTGTACTTTTATGTCCTACCCAGCCCAGGGTGCCACTACGGCACCCTTGATGCTAATCTCCCCCTCCTCGCCATTCACCTACTTCCTCTCCTCTTGTGTCTGAATCATTTCTTCATCAATTTATTATTTGTGAAGCGAGCCACACTTTACAATCTGTTTGCACAAGGAATTATATAAACATGCTCTAAATACGTATTCTCTTGTAAAGAGCACTTACAAGCTTAAGGAAAAGAACTTAAGAAGCGATTCTGCGTACATGCTCCCTGGTTGTGGATTTTTCCAAGAGAGGCCACATGCAGGTGAGTGGAGCAAAGTGCTACATGGATTTGAGACAAATACTTAATCCTTTTGTTGTTAAACACACGTGCATGCGCACACATGTACATCCTTTGTCTTAAGCAAGGAATGATTGTATTTACTTCACAGGTGGGGAAGCCCTGCTGGGGCACTTGACCCACTGTCACATAGCAAGATCTGCAGACAGCACTATTGTCTCACATGGTTTTCTAGGCACTGGCGGACAATTTCGAGGGTATCATTTTCTACTTTTAACTGACAATTTAAGCATATTTAAATTCTAGGAGAATTTTATAATTTTCAAAAATAAAAATATTGAAGCAGTACTTAGCACCTAAAAAACTTACCTGTGTATGTATTCAGTTGATAAAGCACCCAGCACGCTGAGAACTTTATATCTTACAGTTAGTTTTCTTAAGAATGATAAACATTTAAGCTCAGATCTTAGTGACAAGAAGTTGCCAGCCATGTAAAGATCAGAGAAGAGAATATTCTAAGGAGAGAGAACAGCCAGTGCCAAATCCAAAGGCAGGAATGGACTTGACAAGTTCTAGAAACAGAAATGAGACCAATGTGGCTGGAGACTTGTGGGGCTGGGAAGGGTAGTATGAGGTCAAGAGTTATCTGAAGCCCGATCTTATCAAATTTTATGAGCCAGGAAATGTGATAAAAATCCGCTAGAGAAATTTAAACAAAAGTGACTGTAGTCCTACTTCATTTTTAAAAGATCACTCTGGGTGCTATAGGGAGGCAAGAGAAGAATCCTTAGGGACCAATTAGGTGGTCACTCCAATAATCTAGACAAATAAACATAGTGGCTTGGGTTGGTGTGGCTGCAAGGGAAATGGAGAGAATGTGGCACATTTGCGTACTCTTAAAGGTAGAGTTGACTGTATATGAGGATGGTGTATGTCAGTTCAACAGTCTAGAGTTTGATGGAGAGTCTGGGGTCATATCAAATTACAGATTATTAGAAGAGTGCACCTTGGAAGTAAATGCAGAGAGAAAGAAAGAAGACTCCTGAACTGTGGGCATTCCAAATAAATTTGGAGATCAGGATCTAGCAGAGAAGATTAAGGAGTGCCAGTGGGGCAGGAGGAAAAGCAAGAGACCAAGATACCTTCAAAATCTAGGAAAGAAGGAATGTCACGGAAGAAGAAGTTTCAGTTGCATCCATTGTCTGAATTGCTCCTGGGAGTGGAATTTAAGCAGGGATAGAACTTTGCCAGGTGAGTCTAAGGGGAGCTATGGAACCATGGAACATTCAATGGACGTGATGATACAAATCATGGATTTTAAACTTGATTTAGATTAAGGAGGAAAGTGAAAACATGATGGATAGTGGAAAGGTGGTACAGTCAGTCGCTGGACTGAAGGTATTTGTAGGATGGAAGACATGCTGAGTCGTAGCACCAGAGTTGGTGAACTAAGCATGAGGTGCTTGAAGTAAAGATTTCAGAGTGGTACAGTTTTTATGATGACAAAGCCAAGGAAATAACCACACGAGTGGGTGGTTGAGGACGACTGAAGGAAAAAGCTTTGGAGGTGAAGAAGTCAAAAGTCATTTAACATAGAGTCTGAGCGAAATGGATGAGAAAATATGTCCACTTCAAAACACCTATCATTCAGATATTTTACTTTAAGTAGACACACACTTAGAGCTGATTTATTATCAGACTGATGTTTGGTTCCTGGGTTAGGATAAAGCTTTTAAAGAAATAAGAATAGTCAATGCGCTTCTGTTAAAACAAACAAACAAACAAACAAAAACAGTCCTTGACTATAATACGATGACAAGTTTAATGACCATGTACGTGGTTTAACCTAACTGTGTTATTAGGCTTTCCAGAAAGTTTGACAGACTAAAGAGCTGCAGAATGAACAAAAGGAGTGTCTGGATCAGACAAACATCTTAGAGATAGTAATGAGAAACTGAATACTTCCCAGTGGGCCTTCCACAGAGGACAAAAGACTAAAATCATTAGAATTCTGTATTGCTCTTTAAGTAAAAACTAAATTTGCTTTAAAATAGTAACTTTTCCTGAAATCTCAATTTTTAACAAAAAAAGATAGAAAGCAAATTTGGGTTTATAATTCCCTTTTTCAGAAACAATTTCTTCATTTCTAAGTCCATGCTGTGTCTTTATTTTACATCTGAGATTTACTACTTGCCATTTTACTATTTTATTTACTACTTGCTATTTTAGTAGTTACTTGCTATTTTCTTTTACTATTTAAAATCTGTAAAAATTCTGTTAGAGGAATGTTACCTAGTAACTGATTTTCTGCTTAACTTCATTCTAAGGGCCCACCCATTAGCATGGAAATGTTGGTCAGACCACTGAGCCCATTTTGTTTGGCATTGGTGCTAAAAAGGCTGGTAAAGGGCTTAGCCGGTGCCATCTGGGAGCTTGCTTTGTGATGTCACAGCTGACACTAAAAATTAGATTGAGAAAACTAATTAATTTCCCACAATATATTTCAGATATTGAAAAAGAAAAGTCTTTTGGGATGCTAACAATATTTCCTAGAGATAAAAGCACGTTTTCTAGTATATATTGATAATCCATCCTCATTTTCTTTGCTACCAGCCTCATGATCTGATAGTGACCTGATGATGGTGCAAACAGGACATTCTTATTAAGCTATTAGTTGTAACCAGAAATTTTGAACACCAAATAAAAAGCACCTTACTAAATTACTCAAGCTGCTTTTCTAATAGAAATAAATAATAAAAAAGCCAACAGACACTGAGTGCTAATTATATGCCAGCATTGCTCTGAGTGCTTTACATGTATTAACTCATTTCATCCTTCCAACAACCCTAGAAGATACATACTATTACTGTTCCCAAGAACACACAGCTAACTAGTGGCAGATCTGGGATTCAAACCTAGTAAGGTAGTCTCACAGTTCATTATCTTAACTATTATATATAGGGAAAAAACCAAACTGCTCAATGTCAATTTTTCTTTCTTTTTTTCTTTCTTTCTTTCTTTCTTTTTTTTTTTTTTTGTAGCCTTTAAGAGTATGTATGTCTTTTCTTCCATGACAGTTAATTTTGGTCTACAATAAAAGGTTGGTAAACTATACATGGGCCAAAACAAGAAGCCACTTTTTTTTTTAATGACAGCTTTATTATAACATAATTGACATGCTATAAAATTCACCTTTTTAAAGTGTACAGTTCAAGTATGATTTTTAGCAATTCTAAAACGTTATGTAACCATCACCACTATTTAATTTTATAAACTTTTCATTACCCCAAAAAGAAACCTATACCCACTAGTGGTCATTCTCAATTCACTCATTCTCCCCTTTTTTTGCAACCACTTGTCGACTTTCTGTCTCTATGAATTTACCTATTCCAGACATTTTATATAAATGGAACAATACAATACATGTAACTGGCTTCTTAGCATAATGTTTTCAAGGTTCATCCATGTTTTAGCATGTATCAGTACTTCATTCCTTTTATAGTCAAATAAATAGTCAGTTGTATGGATATACCACATTTTGTTCATCCATTCATCGGTTGATGGACATTTGAGTTGTTTCTACTTTTGAGCTCTTATAACGAATGCTGCTATGAAACATTTGTGTACAGATTTTCATATGGACATATGTTTAAATTTTCTTGTGGAATTTCTGGATCATATGATAAATCGATATTTATCATTTTGAGGAACTGCCAAACGGTTCCACATCAGCTTCCAGACATTCAACTGGCAATGTATGAGTTTGAATTTCTCTATATCCTTGCCAACACTTCTTATCCCCATGTATTTTCATTTTGGCCATTCTAGTGGGTGTGAAGTCATATTCATTGTGGTTTTGACTTGCATTTCCGGTTTATGACTACCAATGTTGAGCATTGTCTCATGTACTTATTGGCCATTTGTAAATCTTCTGTGGAGAAATTTCTATCTAACCTTTTGCCTATTTTAAAACTTGGTTATTTCTTTTTTTTTTTTATTGTTGGGTTATAAAATTTTTTTACGTAACCTGGATATATAAGTCCCTTATCAGATACAAAATTTGCAAATATTACCTCCCATTCCATGAGTTTCTTTTTCACTTTCTTGATAATGTCCTTTGAGGCAGAAAAATTGCACTTTTGGTGTCATAGCTAAAAACCCACTGCTATCTTCTTGGTGTATCCTTACGTGGTGGAATGGATTGGGGAGCTCTCTGGGTTCTCTTTTATAAGGGTACCAATCCTATTCTTAAGGGCTTCACTCTCATAACCTGATCACCTCCCAAAGACCCCACCTCCAAATATTATCACACTGGGAATTAGATTTCGACATGTCAGTTTTGAGGGGCCACAGACATGTATGTAGTCTATAGAGAAGACGTACCATTATTTTACCTTTAAAAAGCCCTGCCAATTATACCACAACACAATACTTTCTTCTCTTTGATTAAAGGTGCATTGCAATTTTATGGACATTAAATGTGAATGATGAAATGTAGGAATATATCAATACCCATGAAAATTAGAGTTGTATCTATTCTTTTACCAAGCAATCCCACTTTGGGATTCTATGCTGCAGAAATAGAAATATGGGTAAGCAAGAATGATAATTAAAATATTTAGCAACTAGTATGGCACAGATACTTGCCACATAACAGATACTAATCAAAATGGACACCAACTAACAGGCCTGCCCCTAACATTCTCACGTCCGGGGCAAGAGTACAAATGGAGGCTTTCATGCCAGATTTTGAAATACTTAAAGGTTAAAAAAAAAAACTAAAAAACTGTTAAATAAAATATGTTCTATCACCATAGTTGGCAAATATAACTTCATAAGAAATTAGAAGAACTGGTTTGGATTTAAAATTATTGCCCTCCCTAGTTCAAGCATGGGGAGGTAGCCTCCCACCTTAAACCTGTGGCTAAAAACTCACTCCATTTTTTTTTTCTTACATCCAGTGTCATCCAGAAGAGGAGTCTTGTATACACATATGAACACCCTAGCCTGTATGACCAAACTCTATTTATACCCTCAGCACCCGTTAAGCCTAGGATGTTTATGATGGTAGCATAAGCTATCCTCCAGAGAATGGAACTAGGAAAAAGACCCATGTAGCCCTTTTGGTGAGCTCAGGACCTTTAAGTAGGAACTTTCAACATCTTGGATATAAAAATAGTCATAGAGTGCCGCAGATTTCAACTGGGCACATCCTGTTTGGTCTGCAGACTCTTTGCCCCATGAGAAGAAGCACAACTGAAAGAGGGTCAGAGCAACTGCCTTCTAGTATGGGCCCCGGTCTAATCACTGAGGTCTAATCAATTACTGCTAACCAGTATGTCTTCTGGTACCGACAAGACAAATACCAATTCTTCAGAAAAGCGGAGACATACATGCCAAAATGTTTATCGTAATTTTTAGAAATGGTAAAAACAAACAAAACAAAACAAAACCTAACTTGAGACAATTTGAACGCCATTCTGGTATATCCCTTCTGTGGAATATGAAACTATTAAAATAATAATTGTGGTTAAGCAGTATTAAGTATGGTTTTAAGAAACAAGTTTCAGTGAAATACTTAGTTATACTTCCAAACAACATCAACAAAGAATGCTTATATAAGTTTATAGGTGTCTCTATGTTTATGATCACAGAAAAAAATATGGCAGGATTTACCCAAAACGTTAAAGAGGAGGATGTAAGGAAATGGTGAAATTGTAGTTAAGTGGGAAAATGTGCACTGCATAAAATTTTAAGTGAAAATACAAAATGTAGAATGTGAAATTTTCTTATATCACAAAAATAGGTCAAAATTCAATATGTTTATGAACAAGGACTAGAATGTAACAAATTAAAACATTAATTTAATTAAGTGACAGACTTGTGGGCAACTTTTGCTGTGAATTTATGTTGTTTATTGTTTTTGCAATAAAGTTTTTAAAAAGAGACTGGAATGCATAAATAGAAACTAAGAGGTAAATCAGTCATTCTATTTAGTGCTAGACTGATACTATTCATTACATCCAGCTCCAAGCTCCATAGTTAAAGAGGAATAAAAAACCTTGGAGATGCTTCAGTAAAACCCACAGATGTATTAAGAATTGAAGAATACATTCTTTTAGCAAGAATAAAAGGAACTGAACTTAAACAACTTAAAGATGTCTTCAACTATAAAATTTGGAGATTTGAGTCAGTAATTTCTCATATCCTCCCAGCTCTGACATTTTTGTATTCTTAGACTATATTCATCAGTCAACAGAGTAACTGCCAACCGCCTACAGCAACTGAAGCAGTGAACTAAGCATATGCATATGCTGGGAAGAAACGTGATTGAAAGGTGATGGCACCATTAGTCCTTCCACTAGAAGAATTTCTTCCAGACTGAAGAAATTAAGGAGATGCGCCCTTCCTCTTCAGAGCAAGAAAATAAATGAGTTTTAACCACAGCATGACTGTAGGATCATGAGAAGTATCTGAAAAATGTGTAGTAAATATAGATGGTTGGTACAAAACTCATTATAAATTCCCTTCCCTGGAGACTTTTAGAGTTAATGTTGTTGCTCATCACTCCAGGACGGTGTTAGATGTCAGATGGCCAATGTGCGGCAGGTGCAACTATTTAAAGTCACTGGGTCAGGTTGTATGTACATCAGCTTTCTTCATGTTCCTCCTCTCCCACTGAGCAGGACAGTCCAGAGTATCCAAGTAAGTTTCACAGCGGATGAAGCTGCTGGTGCCTTAGCACAAGTCATGTTAGTGGATTGGTGGTCACTGTATTCTCCACTGTCACACATTTGCAGGAGAAAAAAAAAAATAAGAATTAAAAGTTATCTTTGAAGTAAGAAGCAAACTCCCTGGTTTTCAGCCTGGTTTTCTACTTTTCCAGCCAATGGCCCTTTGTGGAACCAGTTCCCGAAACCAATTTCAATAGGATCCTTGAAGAAATCAAATGTTCTGTCAACCTACTCAGTCTCCACATTTGATCTTTTCTATTCTTCCATAGTTACTTTTCCTCTTGGGAGAAGTCTTTTAAATTGCTCTTCAGTTAGTGTAGGAAACATCAAAATCCGAGATTTATTTTTCAGATTCTTAATTTTAGCACTCTTTATTGATTTTCTTTTCCAATGTAGATAAATCTATTGTGGGATCAGCTTTTGTTGCCATTATATGAAATTGAGTCCTACATTTATATATGGAAATATATAATTATTTGTGTAGTTAGTTTTTAAAGATCTGTTTCTACCAAATTAAATCAGGCACTGGTATCATGTTTTTGCAGGTATTTTCCTTACTTGAGCACTCCCCATCCCCCATTATGAGAAAATTAACATAATTGCACATTTTCTTTTTTTCCTTTCTTTCTCTTTTTAAACAGCAACGCAGGCTGGTAATCCTTCAGGATCCAAGAACATGGTTCAGCTGCAGAACAGGAGCCCTAAGGGACCACTTATGAATCGGAAAGTGTTTTATCCTAGCCACAGAAGCCAAGGGTTACACTTTGCAAGAAGCTACAGAGACTGCCCTGGGCAAGGGGAGAGGTTTTCCTTGCCCAACCTGCTTAGGAGCATTCACCCTTTATCTTTCTACTGGAAGCAAAGAACTGGAATTTCCCCTTTCAGTTATAAAGTAGAAGATAAGGGAGGAGGGTTGAAGGGATGGGTGAAAAAGATGAAGGGATTAAGAAGTACAAATTGGTAGTTACAAAATAGTCACAGGGATGTGTAGTACAGTGTAAGGAAATATAGTCAATAATATTGTAATAACTATGTTTAGTGCCAGGTGTGTCCACTAGACTAATGGGGGGATCATTTTGTAAATTATATAAATGTCTAACCACTACATTGTACCTGAAACTAATGTAAAATAATATTGGCTGTCAACTGTAATCGAAAAAAAAAAAAAAAGACAAGGTTGCTTTCTGTGGAAATTAGAACTGAGTCATATTTTTAGAGCACTTTGGAATTCTTTCAGGGTAAGTGCTATAAGAACATAAATTATTTATTTTTATTGTAAAATTACATTTCTATCATCAATAACTCTCCAAGCAAAACTTTTTTTTTTTAATTAAATATCTCAATGCTGTAAATCACTAAGCAACAGGAGAACTTTGGCATGTAATGAGGGAAGAATCAGACATGCGAAAATCAGCCTCTGATTAAAATACTTATATCCCCTGTTTTCCACACATATTAGGTATACTGTCTGCTGGACAAAAAAGAGAGAGAAGAGTGGTTGAAAGGTAAGAGAAATAATTCCAAATGTATGCCCCAATGCTCAACATGTCAAGGAGGGGAGAACTAAGTGTAATGTGGAGAACAAAGAGATGTGCCTGATGGAAGTGAAATCTACTAAGGCGGGCTTCACAGGAAAAGTAAATCCTGTTCTGGGTTATAAGATAGGAAGGAAGTCAGGAAGTGGTCACTCATGAATAAATGCAGAAAAAAAATTGGTCATAATTTGAAATGGGCTTCTGGCTATACGAAATGAAAGTACCACATTTCACAGACCTATACTAAAAAAAAGGTCTTCTATTTTGCCCTCATTTCATTATACAGTGTATTTCATCTGTAAAGAATTAGCTCTGGGAACCCATGTTAACTAATTTATACTTTTAACTCATTCTTATATAAATAACTAATGACAGTCACATTTGTGGGGATATAATGATTAGTATCCCCTTTTTATTTTGCTACAACTACCTGCTTCCAAAAATGAATTCTATTGAACTCCTTCACATCCCCCTAACCTAAGAGTGTAATAAACGGTTTGGACATTCGCCAGTTTTCTCATCAACCTCAGTTAAAGGCCCAGGTTTCTGGATCTTACCACTTCCTAGCCAATCCCACTATCACCCCCTACTCTTTTTTATATCAGCTTTTCTCAAAATGTGGTCTGCAGGCCCTTGGTATCCAAGCAACTCTTTTAAGGGGTTCACAAGGTCAAAAACGATTTTTAAATAATTCTAAGACTAACTGCCTTTTTCATTGATAGTGCAAAAGCAAGTTTGATAGTGGGTAAAACTTCTGGTGGTGCCTTAGCACGAATGTCAGTCAGTGTACTAGAACTACAGTACTAGCTGTCACTGTATCCTATACTGGCACACTCTTGTAGTAAAAAAAATAATAATGATGCAGTAGAAATGACCAATTTTATTAAACTTCGGTTCTTGAAGAAATGAAAGTAGGCACAGAGCTCTTGTGCTGCATGCTGAAGTACGATGGTTTCAGCACTATGTAATTATTTGAGCTGCCAGCTGCTTAGCCGGTTTTTCATCATAGCAGAAAGGGCCTACAGTCAGGGAGGTGTGTATACACCCCTCCTCTTGTTCATTCACCGTATTCATTAGCACCCAAAGACTCTGCAAAGTTCTAAAACAAAATACTGTTTCATTTTAAGTATTCCTCAAGCTTATGTGAACATAGAACTTTATTTTTCACATACCACCAATTCCCATTCTATGAAACACATTGAAAAATTCTGTTCTGCCTTTTTCCATTAAAAACAGTCACTGAATATGAGGTTTTGTTATAAGCAATTTTTTTTTTTTGCCTCTTTTGGAAGTAAATGGATATAGATAATATACTATAGACATGTCATCTAAATTCCATTCCTTTGCTAGTTCAAAGTGGTATTTCCCTCTATCAGTGTGTATTCCAGTGCAGATTACTGATGATTTCTGAATTTTTAGTTTACATAATGTTTGCCATCAAATTATATAGTTGGGTTTCCTACACAGTGTCTCAGAAACTATGCCTGATTTGGAGTCTTCGTGACTTCTGAGTGGAGTAGAGGGAAGCTCCCAAGTGAAATGTCGGCTGTGGAGAACAGGTAAGATGGAGGCAGAAAGCTGGAAAAACTGGAAAGAAAGAAGTTGCAGAGACGTAGGCAACATGGAGTGCCTGCAGGTAAGTCCGCAAGTTGGGAAGGAGATGTTAAGGATACTGAACTGGTATGGTTGAATTACGCATTTTCTAGAAGTAAATAGTTTATAAAACTAGTATGTATGTTGACTAACTTACATGAAATTGACTAACTTACAATTTTTTTCTCATAAAATTGGTTCATGCAAATTCATATTTATGTTTGTAAATACGTATATCATGAGGATCTGGAAGGATTTTCACCAAACTGTACAACAGTGATTACTTCTGGCAATGGGACGGGAAGATTGGGGATTAGAATGAGGTGATATGAAAGGGGAGTTTCACTTCACACTATACTTTTATAGTATTTCAATTATTTATAGAATATTTTAATGTATTATTTGGGTAAATAAAGAAAACAGAAGTAGAAGTAATATATATTTGTTTACACAATACTGAAAAGCATACGGAAAAATTTTTGTTTATATTCTCACCACCCTGTGATAACCACTTGTTTTAGTGAATTGCTTTTCTATCCCTACCCTTCCTTTAATATTTAGATACATAGATGTGGTAGGCTATAATATTGTTCGCAAATGTTGGTGTCCTTTCTTGCCTGTTGAACTCAGATGAGGTCATATGACTTCCTTCAGCCAATGAAGTAGAAGCAGAAATCGTGTGTCACTCTGGGCAGAAGGTTTAAGAACCCACTCATACTTTTGCAATCCTGGAAGCTTGTCTCAAAACGGAACGCCATCACGTTTATGGGTTCCAGAATGTTATGAAGAATACAAAAACCTTGGTGACCTGGGATGGATAGGCAGCACAAAGGAGAAATAAACTTTGTCATTGTAAGCAGTAGAGATTTTCAGGTTGTTCCTGAAGCATAAAGTAGCTTGCCCTGACTGACAAAAAAGATAAATAGTTATCTGTGTGTATAAGTGTAATTGTGTGTATGTGTGTGCCTGTGCAGAGAGAATAAAACCCACAAAAATATAAAATTCATTGTTATTACGAAGGTGTTTATATATTTTATATACTCCTTTTTTGACCATATTTTATTGTAAAAATTTTTCTAATTTACCATATGGTTTTGGAAAATATTATTTTAATGGCTGCGTATTTTTTTTATTTCATGGACTTATTATCATGCATTTAATTTTCCTCCTAAGGGCAAATATTTAGGTTGCTTCCAAGTTTGAGTCTGTCTTGTAAATTATCAATAAACATATTTGTCCACAGCTCTTAGAATAAATTTCATACTTTGGATAAATGCCACGAAATGGGATTAACGTTAATTTTAGAGCTGACTCTGACTCTCACCCTCAGCTTCCTATACCCACCCTATCTCCATAGGGCTCATGTAGATCACCAGAGTAAAACAGTTCAGCCACCAACCCACAGGGACAGAGACACTGAGCCTTCTGCAAGTTTCAATAGCTATTACAAAAATCTCTTAATCTTGAAGAGGAAAAACAATGGTAGAGCCTCTTTTCATCCATCTGGCAACAAGCCAAAGTTGTGACAGAAACAAGGAGCAGCAGCAAGGAAAAATCACCTGGGATCTTGATGAACAAGCCATAAAACTAGGGAGAAGTCCAACAAAACACCCTGCAATGACAGAAGGTAGGAAGGGGCAAGGACACAGGGCTGTCCGCTGAGACGGAGCCTGTAGCAGCAGCAGCAGCAGCAGCCTCTTAAAGGGACCCCGTCCGCAAGCAGATTTCCACAGTGTCAGAAATCCCTCTCTGAACACCAGTGCTGATTACGCTGTGGCCGGGGGTTACCAGGGACTTACAGATAGACAGTGTTGGAATGAGGGCCTAGAGGAGACTGGCTCTGTATAGAAGTGCCGGTAATATCCATTGTTCCCTGTTGAGCCCTCCCTGCTCCCAGTGCATAAACTCAGCGCCACCATAGCCCAGATATCTTCAAACTGGATAGCAGAGGTCGTTCCACTCAGAGGATTCCCTGAAACCCCATCTCCCCCAACTCATGGCCCCACCCATGCCACATCCAGGTGTATCCTCAGCAAGTCAGGTGCCCTTGCTGAGCAGTGCCTAGACTCACACTGGAGGCAGCTGGCCTCGGTTTCTGGTGTGGCCTTTTGAGGCAACTATAAGCACAGCATCTGTGGATTGCTTGCTGAATCTTAACAGTGGCCCTGGAGATAGAGGCTTGGGCTAAATTTGGTCTAGCTGAACCCCTCTCAGGACTGTGCCACTGGACACCTACTTCACAAATCACACTAATAAGACTGGGAGACTTAGGAGCTTTGCTTAGTACATAGAAACAGACATGGAAAGGCAGCCAAAATGGGAAGACAAAGAAGCAGAAACCATAGAAAACAGAACAGAGATCCAGATATAATGGAGTCAAGTAATCTAACAGATGCAGAGTTCAAAACACTGGTTATAAAGATGCTCAATGAACTTTTGGGAAGTATAGATAAATTCAGTGAGAACTTCAACAAAGAGAAAAAAACATAAAAATGGAAATGGAAATTATAAAAGGGAACCAGTCTGAAATGAAGAACACATTATCTGAGATGAGAAGTATATTAAATGGAATAAACAAAGGAATAAACAAAGTGAATAAAGAAAAGGATCAAATGCCCTATCTAGAGGATGGGAAAGCCAAGGACACAATCAGAATGGCAAGAAAAAGATACCAAGACTAAAAATAATTAAGGAATATGGGACATATTAAGGCTCCAAATATTAAGGCTCCAAATGATCAGCGTAAATGAAAAAAATCAAGATGTTGAACAGCTGTTTGAAGAAATAATGATGGAAAACTTCCTAACTGGTGAAGGAAATGGACATAAAACCCCAGAAGCTCAGAGAATTCCAAAATCAGGGATCAAAGGGCCCACACAAGACACATCATAATTAAAATGCCAAAGGTTAAATACAAAGAAAATATTAAAAGCAGCAAGAGAAAAACAGATACTTATAAGAGAAACCCATAAGACTGGCAGCTGATTTCTCAAAAGAAACTATGCAACAGAAGGGCTTAACAAAAATATTGACAGGATGAAGACCCAGGATCTACAACCAAGAATAATTTATCCAGCAAAGCTATCATTTAGAGTTGAAGGACAGATAAAGAGCTTCCCAGACAAAATAGCTAAAGGAATTTTCACCACCAAGCCAGTATTACAGGAAAGTTAAAGGGACTTCTTTAAGAAGAAAAAACATATATGAAAAACAGGAATAAAGAATGGTAACAACTACATTCCTATCAATAAGTACCTCAAATGGAAAAGAATGAAGTGCTCCAACTAAAAGGTAGAGTGGATGAATGGAAAGGAAAACAAGACCCCTTCATGTTGCCTATAAGATACTTCAGATTAAAAGACACACACAGACTAAAAGGAAGGGGCTGGAGAAAGATATTGCTTTGATGGACCTAGAAGGTATTTAAGCCAGACAGAGAAAGATAAACACTATATGATTTCACTTACATGCAGAATCTAAAGAATAAAAAGAACAAACTAATCAAAAACAGACTCACAAATAGAGTAGACACTTTGGTGACAGACAGAGGGAGGGGAGTTTGGGGAGCTGGGAGAATGGGGTAAAGCGTTAAAGAAGTACAAATTAGTAGCTGATGGATGGACATGGGGATGGGGAGCATGGTGTAGAGAATGCAATTAGCTTTAATACATTGGCTAGGTGGGGAGGATCAGGGGAGGGAGGGACCAATTGGGAGCATCGTTTTATGAACTATATAGATGTCTAACCAATGTACTGTATACTTGAAACTAATTAAAATAAATTAAATTTTAGAAAATCTCCTTATCCTTTCTATTTCACCTCTGAGATTATCTTGACTCAAGAATTTTCATTAAAAAACTAAGAGTCAAACTGATGTTTACAAAATATAACTTTCTATGGGTAACATAACTCCTAGCCAAAGATTGCCCACCCAGTCCCCAGCCTTTCCTCACTTCCACCATGGCTAGGTTAGACACAACAGGTGCCTGGGCCCTCCCAGACCATTTGCCCTTCTCTGCAGCCCTCACTCTCAGGTGTGCACTGATCCCACTTTATCACTCCTAGGGCATCCTGCACTAATGTGAAAGCAGCACTTTCCCACTCTTATTGTTGTTCCCTTTTCTATCTTTTCCATGAGGCTATACTGTGACCTTGAAGGTTGAGACTGTTATTTCATCCCTAGAGCCACAATGATTAGAATGGTACCCAGAACTTAGCAGTCTTAGAGTAAATATTGGGTGAGTATATGAATGTAAGTAGGAACTAAGACATGGATTCATGCATACATGAGGGAATGAATGAGTGAATGAGTAATCATAAGGAGACATGGGAGATTTAATGTACATCTCGAGGATCTGAAGGAACCATTTCCTGCTTTGGGATGATTACATTTTATGTCTGGTTGTGCAGTTTTGCTGTAAGGTATAGAAGCTCATAAGACAGGTACTGACGACTAAGAGATTGCCTGTGTGTTTGGGGAACATCCTAATAACCAAATAAGCATGTTTCTTCCTTCTTCGCTTAGGACTAAACCTCAGTTATGAAAAGTAAAGAGAAAATAAAGGAAAATAAGAGTGTGAAGCAAGACCTTTATCACCATGTCTTTTTGAAGAGAGACATATTCTCTAATTTAACTAGTCAGTGCCTGGATACATAGTTTGGGGAACAGGTAGAGAAATAGGCACTCCTAGACATCATTGGTAGGAATGTAAATTGATGCAAACATTTTAGAAGTAATTTTTGGAATACTTATCAGAATTCTAAATGCATATACCATCTGACCAAGCAATTCCATTTCCAGGGCATTTATCTCCTAGAATGCTTGTGTAAGTGCATAATATGAATGTATAAAGATGTTAATTGCAGCACTATCTGTAATAATCAAAAATTGGAAATAATCCAAATGTCCATCAATAGGGAATTGGATAAATAAATAATGTTACATCAATATAGTGGAATATGACACAGAACTTTTAAAAAAGGATATAGCCCTTTATTTACTGACATGCAAGGATAGCCAATTTAAATTATTTAGTGATGAAAGCCGAATTGTAGAACAGTTTATAGAATAATATGATTCCATATTCTAGAAAGAAGATGTATATATGTGGGAGAAAGACAAGAAGGATATACTGTAACTCTAACAATGGCTACCTCTGAGGAGTGGGGATGGAGTAAGACACATTTTATCGTGTGTATTTACATCTGTATTTTAAAAAAATTATTCATAACAAATACTACCTTATAAATAAACATTGAAAAAGCAAAAACTCATTGCTACTTTGTCAAGTGCTAGGCTGAGAACTTACCTATTCTTGGGTCTGAAAAAACTAATGTTTGGAAAGATTTCCTTTTGAGGTACTTTAAATGCCGGAAGGAACAAGCAAAACAAAAGGAATTTAAATGATGGCAGGAACTGAGCAAAATGCCAGAAATTTCAAATTTTGAGCTACCTAATTGACCCTCGAGTAATAAATAGTATCTGCTTTCAGGTGTTATACACATCATAGCCCTGTGTTGGATTTTTTTTTTTTTTTTTTTTTTACAATAGCTTAGAAACATTTGAACTAAACCATTCTTAAAACATGCAGGGCTATAATGGATATACACTCTCATGGCAGGTTATACTTGGTTGTGGATGGATTTACATTTATCCTTACCTTCACAGAGCAAATCCCTTGATGACAGTTTCTGATTATTTTTACTGTATGCCCTCATAAGGTAGGTACTCAGTACATATAAATGAAAAGATGAATGATGCTATGCAGTGACAAAAGCTGATAATTGGTTTGTAAATATGGGGAAGATATTTGTTTGGGGACTCCCAGAAATAATCAGGATCATTTTGTAGAAAAATAGCTCCTGTTTAAAGAGGATAGAACTTGGATACACTGTAACTTATGCATAGGTATAGTGTGACCACATTTGTATCTACAAACTGGTAAAGACAGGTGAAATGGAGTTAGGAATATTTTCTAAAGCACAATTTCTAAAATAACTTTTATTAAATAGATGAGCTTTAGGCCAAATGGCATCCTAAAAAAAGGATGCCATTTCTAAAATTGGGCAGTATCCATGGTAATGGTCTTTATTAGATTTTTCTATGGGCATTATTAGCACTGTAACTCTAGAATGAAACTATCCTGATTTCAAACATGTAAATATGCTTAAGGACAAGAGTTCTAGGGACATAATATAACTTATTGAATATTTTTGTCGTCTCTCTGGAACTACTTGGGACTGAGTGCTTGTTTGGAAAAACTGAATAGTCATCAGAGTATGTTAAACTATATCTAACCGGCTCCCTTCTGGTGCTCAGATCTGATTTATCACAGAACCTGTGTTTGAATTTTAAAATTTATTTGTAGATCACGTCTTGGATAAGAAGAAGGAAGGAAAAGAAGGTAAATTCTGTACGGCTTTTAAGGTCAGGCAGTCAATTTGGCAGCTAGGCTTATATAACCTTTAACTTCCCCTGATTAGACATTTTCAAGGTATCTGGCTCTCCCCAGGATGCCAATTTGCTAGAGAATCTGCTTGTAGCCTCCTTGCAAGGAGTCCATTTGAAGCCTAACCAACAAAAAATAAAAAAGCTTCAGTTCCATGAAACAAGTTATCCTTCATTGTTTGCCCAACTCATTGTGAGGTTTGGGTTTTAACCTGACTTAATGTTAAACTCATTTATCTTAGTTAATATACACCCTTTTCAGTCACATCCATTCTCCTACAAATAGGTCAAATTTCCATAAATCTTCAGAGGAAAGCCAATCATGGAGGAAATGTTTTTTATATGACTTGTGTTAGAAGGTGACTCTTTTTAACTTTAATTTCCAGATAAAAGTCTTAAAAATAGTTAAACGTTGTTATTCTTTTAGTATCTGGTAATTAATAACCATTATATTGTGTTCAAATTAACATTAAATTGAATATTGGTGGTGATAAACTAATTATGTATCTTTTAAACAATAAAAATGGAAAGCAAAGGGAAATTTATCTTGTATTTAAAAACTTGGAAGCCCAATTTATTTCCATATTGAATTTCAGGATAATATGCTAGAAAGCTAATATGCCTTTGATTCTACAACTTTATGTGCTTGCTCCATGTTATATGTAACTTTATTCCCTTCCATAGCTTTAATTACTATTTACAGCCTTTTTGAAGCTGAATTCAGTAGTTTTCTTTCCAAACCTATTTGTCTTTCTTTACTCCCAACATTGGTAATGGGTACCACCATCTATTCAATTCCTTAAGTGAGATATCTAGAAATCAAGTTATTATAATCTTTTTAAAAAGATTCATTGAGGTATAATTCACACAATATAAAATTCATCAATTTAAAATCCTTTCTGCTTAAAAAAAAAAATAAATGAATAAATAAAATGTGCAATTAAGTGGTTTTTACTATATTCATAGGATAAATGAGATTGGTCTATAATTTTCCTTTTATGTTATCTTTGTTGAGTTTATTGTTAATATTATACTCATTTCTTAAAAGTTTTAGCCTTTAATTTTTGCATATTCTATGCTTGTTCCAAAATGCAAAATCTATGGATCAATATCACTGGAAGTGGGGTCAGTGGGGAAGGGGAGTTTCAAATTTTTTTTTCTGAGTCCCACACTCTGTAGAACTGGGGAAAAACTGCAGTACCTGCCAAACCATAGAATATGACATTATTCCAATGCTATTTAATTCTGCCCAAAATACAGAAAAGAAAAGAAAACCAATCCTACTTAGGAGATGTAACAAAATCTTAAATACTAGCAAAGAGAACCAACAGCATATTTAAAATAATACATTTACAAAATGTGTTCCAAGAATATGAGAGGTTCTATAATAGGTCATCAATTAATACAATTCATCATATTAATAAAGCTAAAGATAAAAATCATATTATTGCCTTCAAAAGGCATTTGATACAATTCAATACCCATTTATGTTAAAAGACTCAAATAGGAATTGAGGGATACTTCAGCCCATAAACTAGTTCCCTACTTAATGGGAAACATTACTAAAAGTAGGAAGAAGAGAAAGATGACCACGTGCCCATTACTATTAATCATTGGAAACAGAGATATTAACTAATACATTTAGACAATAGGAAGCATTTACTTGCCTGAGAATTGGAAGGAAGATAAAAAAAAAACTATCTCTTTGCAGATAACATGAATATATATTTAGAAAACAAATAGTAAATGGAAAAATTAATAGAAATTATAAGAGAATTTAGTAAAGAAGTAGGTTATAAAATTAATATAAATAAGTCAGCCTCATATAAACAGTGAGCAGATAAAAGAAATAATGGAAGAGAAGATCCTATTTAGAAGAGCAAAAATATAATACTGGGGTATAAACTTATTAAGAAATAGGCAATAATAAAAACTATAAAACACTCCTCACAACACAAAAAATAGACTTGAAAAAAAAAAGGTAAATTATGTTCTTGGACAGACTTACATCATAAAACTGTAAATTCTCCCTAAGTTAATTTATAAATTTAATAAAATTACCATCAGATTTTTTCTTACCCTTCATGAATTGATTACTAACTTTATCTGAAAGTACAAACAAAAAGAATAGTTAGAAAATTCCTAAGAAAAGAATTACGGGAGGAAAAAAGTATTACCAAATATTAAAACATATCTGCATAATTGCAACAATGTATTGGTACATGATTAAACAGAAAGACCATGGGAATGGGAAGCAAATCCAGAAATAAATACAAGTGAAGATAAAAATTTAATAAATGTTACAAGTTGTATCTCTAGAATAATGCAAATTGTATATTTTGTTTTGGTCGTAATCTAAACAAGTCAAAGTAAAAAACATTTTTTGAGATGAAGAAAAACTGTACACAGAATAAATATTATATGATACCAAGGAGGTGTTTATTTTCCTTTATATGATGATGGTATTGTAAATGTATTTGAAATATTTATCTGTGAAAGATATAAATTGAAGTACTTGTGAGTGAAAATATACAGTAAGGATTCATTTGAAACTCCAGCAAAAAGTTGGGTGTAGGGTATAGAATTAAGAAATGAAAACATTACAAATTGTTGTAGTGGATGATTCGGATATAGGTATTCACTATATTATTTTCTCCATTTTTGTTTAGGTTTGAAAATTCCATAAAATATTTTAAAATATTAGATTTAATAAATAATAAATTATGTGTATTTATATGTGTGTATACAGTATTTATAAATATACACACTAGAAAAAACCCTGAGATTCCTGAATAAGACAGATCTGTTTCTGATTTTACAAATCTCAAATAAATTTTAAAGAAATAGTTGATACCTCTGTATGTTGCTGAGATATTCTTGTAATATATTCTATTCATAAAGAAAAGTTCACAGGTGAGTAGGACTAGGTGATTAGGTATGGAGAGCAATTTTGACCTTTTTTCTTATAACCTGCTTGAATTATTAAAGTTTTATACTTTAAGTTTAAATTTTAAAGTTTATAAAGCTTTAAAAAACTACTTAATATGAAAACTAACGTTAAAAACAAACAAGAGACAAACAGATGAACAAACAAACAAACATTTTCCAGAGGATTGTGATGAATGGACTAAAATGCAAGGAAGGGTTAGTGTATAAATCCTAGATGGTCTGTAGCCTCCAGGTTCACTTCTTGCCATATCCCATCCTACGTCCCTCACACCAGCCAAGCCCCACTTCATGGCAGTTCTCTAGCAGAGCAGATTATTTCCACGGCTCTGTGCCTTTGCTTTGTGCATTACATATTCTTTGCAGGGCAAATAGAAGGTAGTCCCGCAAAAGTCGCTCTCGTTTATGCCTCTGTTGTAGATGACGTCCTCTCTCCAACCACCATCTCCAACTGCAGATAGAATTGACCACTTTCTTCTCTGTGTCACTCTGTGAACCGTGCTCATTTCCATGACTTCATCCCATGAGACTGTCTGACTCCTCTTAAACATATTCCTCGCCCTAACATATCTGGTCAATAAATTGAGTGAGAGAGAAAAGAACATTTTTGGCTTAATTACGTGACAGTTGCTTGATTTCTGAAGTAAGAGACTGTAAATATCCCTACTCTGGTTTTCCTAGCCAAAATATTTGTCATATATTAGGGTGAGTGGGTTTTGAAACATACTATGAAAGAAATAGTTATATTTCGTTGAAGTAAAATTTTTAAATTGCCATGAAAAATACTTCCTTTTCAAGCTGTATTTATTAAAACTAAGGGGTAGGAGAGGTATCATTTGTATATGATTAAACAGGTGGTCAACTTTTCAATGGTCTCTATAAGTAAAAGGTACTTAATGTACAAAATAGTCATTGCTACCTCTGACCTTTACTCCAGGACTAAGCTACAGCTTGTGGAACTCATGAGTGCTATGCCCTCCAGTACCCAGGGTGCTATCGGGGCGACTGTGATCCAAATGCCAATCCCCAATCAGCAGTCGGTTTCCAGGGTATATGTCCTTACCTACCCAGAAGTTCCATTAACACCCCATCCACTGCCATAGCCATATTTTTGGTCCCCAGTTCACTGTGAATTAACTTAGAAGTTCTGGTATAGAGATTGGGGGAGAAGAGGGATGGTTTCTGCCAGGATTTTGGAGTAGGGTGAAATGGCAGAGAATTATATATATTTCTCATAGTCTCTGTTAAAACTTGAAACACAATTTTGCATAGAAACCACATGATTAAATGTGTTAGATTTTATACTATTACATGTGCTACATTTGAGGTGTAATTGAAAACTAGTGAGCTAGAAATTTACCCTGCAGTCTGAATCCCAAAGGACTTGCAGCAAATTGTGCTCCAAAAGTTCATTTGTAAATTGAGGACTTTGTACTCATCAAATCAAGAGGAAAGGGCAAATGAAATAAAGCACATTTCTGATGATATATAATTAGAAAAATAACTTAAAAGCAATTACCCTTTGAATTTTGTAGCACATGTATGTGATAATTATTCCTCCAGTAAGATTTATTTTAAAAATGTTAAAAATAACTACCAAGTTATATATTTAGAACATGTCTCTAGAGTGTAAAATGAATATATACTGTTTCTTAAAATTTTTGCATCTTTCTCTGTCCTACTATTGAACTTGAATCTACTTAGTTATGGTGCTGATAAACCTCAAGTAATCTACCATTACTATAAAAATTACTCTACATGCCTGCCACCTTTCCTGTAACATTGTGGGAGTGACTTGTATTGCTTTAATTATAAAATGGCTATCTTTAGTGGGAATATTTATTCCCCACTCCTGGTATTTTGATCTAGTTGAAGGATGTCAATTAGCATAATCCTCCTGACCCTTCTCCACCCCTATACTCTACCCTAAGAAGGAGGCAGGTCCTACCTGACCATAAACCTGGGAGCAGGAAGGAGCAATCAGAGACCCACTCTTTCTCTTTTATTTCCCTTGGAGGACAGCTGCCCACAGGAAGCACCATGTCTACAAGCCACCGCAGTACAAGGACTAGCCCCCACATAGGCAGGCAGTGGTTGTCCACGACTGAGTGGGTATGTCATAATCCCGGGGTTCAGACTGCTCACAGACATAAGCCACATTTTTCTCAGTATGGTAGAGGTTTAATGGTGTTTCACTGTGATTTTATTTTACATTCCCAGATTACTAAAAAGTTGAGTATTTGTAGATGTATTAGCATACCTTTGTGTTCTCGTTTCTTATATTTAGTCTTTTTATCTATGAGCATCATATATTTTCATTCCATTTTTATTTAGACATTATTTAAAGTCTGTCAATACAATTTTTAAAATTTTCTCATAAAGAACTTGCACATCTGTTATCATGATTTATTCCTACGTATTTTGTCTTGTCTAACTTGTTTCTGTTATTTAAAAATACAGTTCACTTTTACATGTTGATTTTTTCATTATTAAATTTATTAAGTCCAATAGTTTATCTAGAAGTCTTTTGAATTATTCCACATACAAAATTATATCATCTGAGAGTTTTGATTTTTCCCTTTTCATTCTTATGCCACTTTTGATTTTTCCCTTTTCATTGAGAGTTTTGATTTTTCCCTTTTCATTCTTATGCCACTTTTTACTTTTTCTTATCTTACCACACTGGCTAGAATCTCTGGTTCGATATTGAATAGTCATGATAGTGAATATCTGTGTCATAAAACAGATAATATAAGAAATATCATGGTAGCAGATATCCTAGTCTTGTTCCTGACCTTGCAGAGAATGCTTTTAACACTTTGGCACAATGTCATTATGCATAAACATGGTGTTAAATCAATCTTTTATTTTTGTAAAAAATAACACCTTTTTCATACATTGATAGGTTTGTTGTTATTGTTTTTAGGATTTTTACATCTATGTTCATGAGTAAAATTTTTCCTTTTTTATACCAGATTTCATATGAAGATATTTTAATATCATAAAATGAGCTGAGGAGTCTTTATTTCCATTTTCGGAAGCATTTGTGTAAGAATTGAAATTATAATGTTTAAGTCATCTTTGTCCTTATTTTTTTGTTGTGACATACTTTTCCACTAATTGGATTTTTTTCTCTTGTTGTTGAGTTTAGTATGTTTTCCATGTATAGTGAGTATAGAACACATGGCTTTATTCTTAGCTGGCTAAATTGTGGTTTTTTATTTCTTCCACTTGAATATTTGCTAAAATATAACTGTAAAAGTTTTCTGGGCATGGTCTTTTACTTTTTGGAACAGTTTTTAAGTCCTGCTTTAATTTCCTTAAAGAAAATAAGACAGTTCCGCCTTCTTCCTTTCTTTTTAAGTCAATTTTATAAGTTATATTTTCCTAGGAATCCAACTATTTCATATGTTTTCAAATTTATTGTATAAAGTTTTCATATAAAGAAACTAATATTTATTGAGGCTATAGTATGCACTGTGTTATGTATTGTGCATTTGTGTTTTGATTCCATCTTCCTTTTTTTTTAAAGATTTTTAAACAGCTTCATTGAGATGGAATTGACAGACAATAAACTGGATGTATTAAGAGTACAATTTCATGAGTTCTGACATATGCAAACATCTGTGAAACCATCACCATAATCAAGATAGTGCACATATCCATCACCCCCAAAATTTTCTCATGTTCCTTTGTAATCTCTTCAGAGTACTCCATCCAGTATCTGTAATTGTGAGATTTTTCCAGACTGGCTGGTAGCAACAGACACTATTCCTGGCCCTTTGTGAACTCCAGGCATTTTTTCCTTGAATGCCTTTAGATGTTCCTTTAGATGTTCTGGCCTCATGTATGTACGGATGTCCTAGGCTCTCTCTCTCTCTCTGAGAAGTCTTCGGGAGTCCAGTATTCTGTCCTGCAAACTCTAGTTTCTTTGGTTTTTGGGAACTCTTGGCTCTGTACTCTTGGAGAATCAAGTTCTCAGTAACTCAGAGGACCTGCTGGGCTCCACTTTGATTCCCCTTCCTTGTACTATGGCCTGGAAACTCAAAATAGTAAGTTCTGATCATAGGACTCTCCTAATTCGTTTTCTGTCTCTTGGGGATCAATGTTTTTTTCTTGTCTGATGTCCAGTGTCTTGAAAATCATTGTTGCATATATTTTGTCTGGCTTTGTGGTTGTTTTAGGCAGGTTGATAAATCTGGTCCCTGTTATTCTATTTTGGCCAGAAGTGAATTGTAATATCCTTTTATGTTTTTAATATCTATAGCATCTTGTTTCCTTTTCCAATTCTTTTATTTTCCTTTTTCCTTCTTCGATTAAACTTGCCACAGGTTTGTTTAATTCGTCATTTTAAGTAAACAATTTTTGTTTGCTGATCTTTCCTTTTATATATATTTCAATTTCATTAATTTCAATTCTTATTTTTATTTTCCTCCTTCTATTCCTTCAGTATTTATTCTTTTTTCTAACAGAGTAATAATATCAGGTCCTCTTTATTGTGTAAACATTTAAGATAATTAGTTTACCTCTCAGTAACTCTTTGGCTGCATCTCATAAGGTTTGTCATGTACTGTTTTCATTGTTTGATTTTAAAGAATTTTAAAATCATATCATGATTTTTTCTTTGACACATGAAGTTTTAGAAGTGTTTTACAATATCCATATTGATTATTCCTAGTTTTTTAAAATTTAATTTCAAACTTAATTGCACTGTAATCAGAGAAAGTTATCCTTAAGATATAGTTGACAGACAATAAACTGCACATATTTAAAGTGTATAATTGGTAAGTTATAGCATATATAAACACCTATGACAACATCAGCACAATTGTGCTAATTAAGCAATTTCATCACTCAAAAGATTTCACATGTTCCTTTGTAATCTTTTTGATCAGGTTTCAAATAGATAAGGCTGAATAATAGAATTTTTTTTTCTCATTAAACTTTGTTTTAATGGGTCCCAAAATTCTGTGACAGATTTTTGGTCAAGTTGTTTCCATTTAAAAATATTTATTTTAAAAGCTACTAACTTAAATCAGCACTCCCCTCCCCCAACACAGACATGAAATGGTCCACAAAACATTCTCCTTTCCTCTGAAGGTTTTACAATTACATTTATCATTAAACCAGTCTTTTACTATTAAATGGCAACTGAAACAAACAATTCTGAGGTCATTTCTTCCACCACTCATTAAGACTGAGGCGGCAGCTATTAGGGATGATATATGCATTTAGTGTTCTGAGCTTTCTGGGCAGATGCGACTTTGCCAGCTCTAAGAGCTTCATGTCCATTGCTTTGATGACACCCACAACAACCATCTGTCTCATATCATGAGCACCAAAATGACTCAGAAGAGGATAGTCAGAAAAGGTCTCAACACAAATAGGCTTACCAGGAACCATATCAATGGTTTTGTGGCCTTCTTCCAGCTTTTCCCCACAATAATGATCAATCTTCTTCTTTAGCTCAGCAAACTTGTAAGCAATGTGAACTGCATGACCATCCAGGACAGGGGCGTGTCCAGCACTGATTGGTCTTGGATAGTTCAGGATAATCACCTGAGCCAAGAAGCCCACTACTTCCATTGATGGATCATTTTTGCTGTCACCAGCCACATTGCTACAGTGAACATCTTTGACAGACATATTATTGACATTGAAGTCTGTATTGTCCCCAGGAAGAGCTTCACTCAGAGCATCATGGTGCATTTCAACAGACTTTACTTCAGGTGTAATGCTGACTGGAGCAAAGTTGACCACCATGCTGGGTTTGAAACACCAGTCTCTCTGAATACTTCACCTAGTCAAGAATTGTATTATACATATGACTGTTAGGTTACTGTTATGTGCAAGTAACAGAATATCTAACTTAAAATATTTCAACCAATAAGGACATTTTACTATCTTATTTAACAAAGAGTCCTTAGAAAGGGTGCTCTAGGGTCATTGAATTCAGCAACTCAGTGATATCACCACGTTCTCAGGATTTTTAACCTTCTATCCATCCCTCTTTTAGGCTAGCACCCCTCCTAATTACAAGATGGCTGCCCCTTATTCAAATGCAAACATAAATGAGCCTAGCAAAAGAGCACAATTCCTTTTTGTGTGCTCTTTTTTAAGAGTAAGGAACATTTCCATATGTCCGCAGCAGACTTGTCATTTCATCATAGTCAGAATTGTTTTTGCAAGACCTTGTCACGTGCCAATCTAAGATAAGAAACATCACCTTTGTCCCTTCTTTCGCACAGCTAGAAACTGGACTGGTCTCCCTGAAGCATGTGGCTACACAGAAGAGAAAAGACAGCTTCCAAAGAAAGAAGGAAAGGATTATGGGTAGCAACTATATAAAACCATCAAAAGACAATAAAAAGAAGAGACATAAAAAACCCCCAACAAAGTTCAACCTTCAGAGCAGCTGCCCCCAACCTTTTTGGCACCAGGAACTGGTGCTCCTATGAGAATCCAACGCCTGGCGATCTGAGGTAGAGCTGAGGCTATGATGTTAGCGCTGGGGAGCAGCTTCAAATGCAGATGAAGCTTCAATCGCTTGCCTGCCGCTTGCCTCCTGCTGTGCAGCCCTGTTCCTAACTGGCCATGGACCATGGGCCAGTACTGGTCTGTGGCCTGGGGTTTGGAGACTCCTGCTTTAGAGCAGTAGGCCCTGGGAGTACACTTATGTTATGGAACCATAGCAGCACTTGTCTTAAGAGATTAATGGGTAGGTGCAGGGGACAAAGGTTTGCATTCCTTAACAGGTTATAGCATATGAACTAGCCTGGAAGCCATGGTCCAGCGTGTTTGTTCCCTTGTAATATGTTTGAGAGAAATGCTTAACTCAATCATTTCTTGACTGCTATAAGTACAACCTCTAACGAAAAAGAACAAATTGGTCATTTATTTGTTTTATTGAAATTAAAATTATTCTCATCTCAAATTAATAGTCTTTATTGAATTGCAGAAGATAAAAATTACACTTCTATCCTGTCAGCTAGCTTCAACTTTTCATCACAAATTAGACAGAAATCTTATGCCTCCCTTGCAACGCTTCTAGCACAGTGCTATGAATACAAGGAACTGAATAATATTGCAATTGCAAATTAATTAATTCACTCAGGAAATCTCTGGAGATATCTGCTTCCTCTCTAGTAACACTGAAAAGAATACTCAAGGATTAAACATTTTCATAGAGGCAATGTATATCCTTATACTTTTGCTTATAAATTACCTGCCATGGGATGAAGTGGTTTCCATGGTAAGCTGAGAAGATCAGTATGGCAGGTTGTTATCTTGGCTTTGTTTCTGAGATTACGATTTCAAAAGGCTATACACAGTAGTGGAGACGTAATTGGGACTAGTACAAAAGTAGCAGAGATGGATGCTGGGTTGCCAAAAATAGATGTCTGCTACATTACTGTGTGCCATGGTATTGCGCTAAATCCTTGTATATGCATCAATGATTTAAGCTTCCCACAACCCCATTGTGTTGGTGCTATATTATCCTAATTTTACAGATGAAGGAAATAGGGTATAGGTTAAGAAACTTGACCAAAGGTATACTGCTAGAAAGTGATATAGTCCAAAACTGTCTGACTCAAGTGTTTACATTCTTAACCACTGCATTGAGAGACCAAATGGTTGTCAAGGTCTAGCTGGATTTAAATATTTTGAGTACAGTCCCTTACGACATGTCTTGATTTGGACCTTCTTTTTTAAGCATAAAAAAACAAACAAAACAAACAAAAAGACATACAACCAATCATTAGTATTCTAAACCTTTTAAATTTTACAGCTGTTGTTCTCCAAGTGTGGTCCCCAAACCAATAGCATCTGGCATCACTTGAGAACTTACTAGAAACGTTCAGTCCCAGCCAAGATCCACTCAAGAAGAGTTTCTGGAGGTCAGCACAACAACCTCTGTTTTAACAAGCCTTCCAGGTAATTCTGACACATGTGAAGTTTAAGAAGCATAGTTCTAGAGAGAATGTATTTATATTGTTCAGCCCTCTTCTGTCCTACAGAGCATCACAGCAGCTCATAGGTGGCTGAGGTCCATGCTCAGTTTTTCTCTCTAGTCCTATGTTGTTTTACAATGTCTTCACTGTTGAATTCTGCTGACAGATTAATGTACCTTGAAGTTTCACAGTCCTTGTTGCTATGTTTGTTGATGGGGGCACAGACTTCATCAGAGCACTATTTTCTTCTTTTTACTCTGATTTCATTTGCTTTCTACTTTTCATTTCCATTTTCCCATTTTTCCAGGTTTTTCCTGAGCATTTTGTGCCTGGATGGCACATTGTGCTAATCTACCTCCTTTTCCTCTCTTGTTTTCTCTCATGGTAGGATGAACTATGATAACTCCTCAGGAAACTATCAATTTGGCAGAAAAGTACTGGGTTCTTAGTAGCGCCAAAATGAAGACACCTCCATTTGTAAGCAATTCCCAAAAATTCCTAAAAATCTTTCTATACTTTCTCTTTCCTAAGAACAAGAATTGTTGGATTTCTCACTAAACTGAAAATGCTTTGAGTTTATACCAGTTACCCGCTGCTGTGAAAAGTGATAATCTTCCAAAGCACTCACCTCTTTTTAAAAAATTGTGGTAATATACACATAAAGTTTACTTTTTAAACCATTTGTTAGTATATAGTTCAGTGGCATTAAGTACATTCACATTGTTGTGCAACCATCACCTACTCAACTCCAGAACCCTCCTTATCTTTCAAGACAGAAATTACAACTTGAAAATCAGGCTAACACTTCTCAGACAGACTCTCTTCTGGCCCTGTCTCTGTTCAAAGAACCAAATGGGTATTAGTCATGCAGAACCTCACAAAGCAGAGTTACTAAGGCCTTTATAATATCACGTTGAATTGAGAGTTTGGGGACCAGCAGAGCCAAGGACCCTTCTGTGTACCCATCTTGGCATTAGCTTTTGTAACGTCCAACAAGTGAGCCTGGAATCTTCCAACGTGTTTCATAGTTTGGGGGCTTTGAAGCAGAGCTTTAGCAGCAGGAAACTGCCCTGCAGAGAGGCCTTAAGAAGTACAACAGTGCTGTAGGTTTGCAGTAGGCCTTGCAGTAACAGAGGGAGGAAGGATCATACAGCTTTAGGATAAACCACTAAACAGAAAAACAGAGACATGCTGGACAGCTGCCTCAGACCATGGGTGTGACAGGGGTTCAAAATTAGCTGTCCATGGAAACTCTGCTTTCACTGAAACGTGCTTCCCTTACAGGGACTCCCTAGCCCTTAAAAACAAAAACAAAAACAAACAAACAAAAAACTTTTGCTATCTTTCTCCTGTCTGTAAGTAAAGTGTACTCATCTCTCCTTTTAAGGAATTTCCACCTTCTCAATCTAGTAAGTCAGTATTTCTACATGTGCCATATATCATGTTAGCCTCTTTGACAGATAGAAGGATGATGGTCCTTATATTCAATGACTTGTTAGTCACTACTTTTTCTCTCCCTTTTGGTACCAGAAAAGTCTTTTTGATTTTACTGTGGCAATTACTAGTTTTTCTAAATAACCTCAGTGCTATGAAAACTCATAGTAAAAATAGCTACTTTTTTTTTAAGTGATATCAAGCATTTTACACAACATATTTATAATCATCACAGCAATCCCCAGAGAGAATTATTCTTCCTATTTTGCAGATGAGGAAACTGAGGTTCAAATAAGTTAATTTCCCAAATTATAAAAAGAGTGAGTCAGAGGTAAAAACTGAAAAGGCTAAAAGTTGAGAAAAAAATTCATTTCAGAGTCTGAACTCCTTGGGAAACCCTCTGCTTCTTACTAATTCATAAATAATTAATCATTAAGGAGCTAACTAATCAATGAAAACAAGATACCCACAATTCTTCCTATAAATGTCAATGTACTTCTACCATCATCCACCTTTTACTGAGATCGTGTCTTAAACAGGCATTTGTCCCTCGACTACAATAGAAACCCTCTGCTAACCCCGCTTTTAGCATAATATTTTCAAACCTGCTTTTTTCCCCCTCAGTGGCCTAGCATCAGGACCAGAGAAGGTATACATTAAGAATTTTGTAGATGAGACACTCATATGTTAAGGACAACTGTAGAAATTTGTGCAGTCTTCGCTTCTGATATGGCTCTATACATGCCTGACATATGAGTGGCTATTACTTTGATCCCTAGGCTTGTTAAGAGGAAACTTAAGATTCTTAAAAGTTAATAGTATTTATTTTCCTTAAACTTCTTATTGAGATTTCCTATATCCATATATGTTTGAAAATGCTTCATAAAATATATTGAGTAGTTATTTAAAAAGGACCTATTAAAATAGTCATAACACTACAAGCAACATCACTATATTTCATATATATGTGTAGTGATACTAAATAGAACTATGGTTAAATTGATGCATAGTTAAAGTTAAATTATGTTTGAAGCCTAATGGTGATTAATGGTGAGGTTTGCTACCTCGCCATTAATCACATTTCTTGATCAATGTCTAACGAGTATGGAAAATCACAAAGTACATGTTGGCGAAGGTTAACACTCACACATAGGGAACACTGAATCTGGAATATTGAATTAGAGATCTTCTAGTCCAGGAGTCGATAAACTGTGGCCAACAGGCCAAATCTGGCCTGCTGTTTTTTTTTTTTAAATAAAGTTTTATTAGAACACAGCCACACTCATTAGTTTACCTACTGTCTACTAGCTCCTTTCATGTTACGACAGCAGAGTTGAGTAGTTGTGACAGAGATCTTATGGCTCACAAGGCTGAATATATTTACATGGACAGGAAGTTTGCTGACTCCTGACTTAGTCCAACCTCCTCAATATATAGATGAGGACACATTTCCAGATCCTTTGCTAATATTTCCCTAGGTCTTATCAAGTTTTGTACTTCACTTCAATATATGAACACATGCTTCAGCCAGAACTCACCTTCTTTTCCTATGTGCCTTACACCGTTCTCAAGACAAGCACATATTAGTTTCACATGTTGATATTCTCTTTTAACATAAAGTCTTTTGTCAGCTAAGCTAATTTTCTTTTTCTTTTCTTTGTTAAAATTAAATTTTTGGGGTAACATTCGTTAATAGTATTAGATACATTCATGTACACGACTTTATAATACGACATATATTTGACCCCCTTTACCCTCTTTTTCCTCACCTCGCCACCCCCTCCTCCTCTCATAACAATACTCTTGGTGTCTGTATCTCTGAGTTTGTTTGTTCATTTGCTGGTTTTTGGTATATATCCCGTATATGGGTGAAATCACATGGTCTTTTCCTTTTCTGTCTGACTTATCTCACTTAGCATGATACTCTCAAGGTCCATCCATGTTGTCACAAATGGCAACATTTCACTTTTCATGGCTAATATTCAATTGTACATATGTACCCATCTTCTTCACCCAATCATCTGTCAAGACACTCAGCTAGTTTCCATGTCTTGGCTATTGTGAAAAATGCTGCAATGAACATAGGGGTACATATATCTTTACAAATAAGTGTTTTCAAAATTTTCAAGGAGATAGCCAGAAGATGGATTGCAGGGTCATAGAGTAGTTCTAGTCTTAGTTTTTTGAGGAGCTTCCATAGTGTTTTCCATACTGGCTGCACCAGTTTAGATTCCTACCAGCAGTATATGTGGGTTCCCTTTTCTTCATATCCTCTCCAACACTTATTACTTGTCTTGTTGATAACAGCCATTCTAACAAGAGTAAGGTGGTATCTCATTGTGGTTTTAATTTGCATTTCCCTTATAACTAGTTATGTTGAGTATCTTTTCATATATCTAATGGCCATCTGTATTTCTTCCTCAGAAAATTATCTCTTCAGGTCCTCTGCCCATGTTTTAATTGGATTGTTTGTTTTTGTTATTGAGTAATTAATTTTCTGAATTAATATTTTACTCTCTAAGTCTTTTTTCAAAACTTTTTCAATTAAGAGTTATTGTACAATAAATAAATCTACCTTGGCTATTAGTGTGTACAATTAAAATGTGTTTGAATACCATAAAGTTTGCTTTTCATAATAAAAAACCCAAATGTAGCTAAAACCTATAATTAAACTATAGAGTATTACTTAAATAAATATTTAAAAATTTAATCAAAAGCACTTATGAAATACCTCCAATTACAAAGTCCTGTCCTGGGTTTAGATATTAAAAATGACCAAGACCCACTTACAGCTCATACCTTTGAAGGGCTAGAATCCTTTGGGGGAAATAGACATATAAGCAGAAAACTGATATAAGGAAGACTCCAGGTAATGATTACAGTAACCATTCTTTCCCATTAAGAGTTATTATCTGAATTTCAGAATTCATTATCTAAAATATTAATATGCCATCTAAAGCCTCTTAAACTATACTTCCATTAAAGCAAATTTCTATTATGCACTTCACCCCCAAGAGAATCCTTTGGCTTTAACTAAATTTTTTAAATAGAGGAATATTGCTTTTTTTCCTCCAGCCTTATTGAGATATATTTAAGTTTAAGGTGTAAAATATGTTGATTTGAGAGGAATGTTGCTTTTATAAAACACATTGTACCACTAGGTAAAATAATAATGCTAAACTAAACTTCTGTTATCTATAGCTGTTATTTTTCAGGATCAAGATTTTATACCTGGTAGATAGAAATCTGTGGAACAAAGGACAATGTTATAGTGGTATTTTGCTCTATCAAATGGAAATCCAATTATTTTCCCCTTGACCCCTATATTTTTTCAAACTGCCCCCACCCTCTTTCTTATTTCTTTAAATAAAACACTTCATTCTAGAAGTCTTTGTCCTTATATATATCCATTAATTTCTTATATTATTCCCCAAAAAATGTTAAATCTGAGATTCAGTAACTTAAACATTTGACAGTTCTAAGGTTATAACATATTGTTATTCAGCAAGTGTACATAGCGCTTTATATTTAAAATGTATCCTTCATCCTTGTGAATGACTTTCTCTACAAGAAAACCAACATACAACCCAAAAGATTATTATTATTTTTGCTTGGTTTTAATAGTGAGAGATAGCACAAACAGAATTAAAAATCTGGATTGCAAGGATGAGGTTGTTTTCTTTCATTTTGTAGCAATGGAGACTGAGCTGGTGAAAAAGGGTAATTAGGTTGAAAATCCTTATTTTGTTTTTGATAATCTATTCTCTGTTTCCTTGGAAACAGAGCTGGCAGCCAGAATTGCTGGCATGTTTTCTTTTCTTTTCAAGCTTTGAAGCAGCAAAGAAAAGGTGAGGTTTTATGATTATAATCTGTAGATCAGAATTATTTTCAAATAAGTAAGAACAAATATTTATTGAATGCCTATTACCAACAAGGTAGTAAGAGGTAAAACTAACTGGTTTGGGAAAGGGCTTTAAACGAATTGATTGAAATAAATTTTAGTTTGGAACAGTCAATCTATTATATACTTGTTTTGTTTTGTTTTGTTTTAGAAAAAGAAGAAATAAAGCTTATTTAAAAAACTATATTGTGAGGGTAACACACTGAGGCCAGTACAGTTTAGTGAAATTAATTTTAGAAAACAATTAGATTCCACACTAGACAGCACAATTCCTTCTTCCTGTGTACAAAAACTCAGTAATATGATGGTAGTTACAATGTATTGAAAAGACAGTCTTTGCTTCCAGTTAATAAAGCAAACAAACAAAAACTAAATGGAGCTTAAACAAACCTAAAAATTTTTCTGAAAAACTGTTATGTTAATGAAAATACTAAATATTTGAAATGAAGGATGATTGTCAAATGATTATAATATGGTCTTTGCCTTTATGAAAGGTTGCATTAATTTAAGTTTAAAAAGCCACACCTTTAGGAACCCTGAATGAGAAGGCAAGAGCTACAGGTGAGAACTTTTTTTTTTAATTAACAAGACCTAAGTATATTTCTATGCTTTGAGGGAAGGAGGATAGAATGGGAAAGTGACAGAGACTTTAACTTGACACAACTAATTTCTTTAAGAGACAGGAAGGGATGTGAGCTAAAGCACAACTGCTTTTGGTGTTCTCTAAGGCAAGGGTCCCCAACCCCTGAACTGTGGACTGGTACCAGTCTGTGGTCTATTAGGAATAAGGCTGCATAGCAGGAGGTGAAGCAAGCAAGTGAAGCTTCATCTGTATTTGCAGCCGCTCTCTAGCACTAACATCACCACCTGAGCTCCGATTCAGATCATCAAGCATTAGATTCTCAAAGGAGCACCCGTCCCTGGTGCCAAAAAAGGTTGGGGACTGCTGTTCTAAGAACAGTAAAGTACAATAATAATACTTACTATGTGCCAGGTGTTGTTCTGAGCACTTTAGATGTACTAACTAAATTAGGACTGGATGGCGATAATGAACTTGGGAATTAGGAGTTGAAGGAATGTGTACCCGAAAATCAAAATTATCTCTGTGAATATGAATATGAATATAATTATGTACTAAAATCTGGTAAAAGAAAAAGAGATGGTGTAGGGAGCTTAAGAAGTGGTGTATTGAAGAACAGAAAGTTGACCAAGAACATATACATGTATTTCTTTCCAAACAATAATTCAAATAATTTTGTCATTTTCTCCGACATGCTCAGATACATTAGTGTTAGAGCTCAAAGCCAGACTATATTTACCCAAGGTTGGAAATCTGTAAGCAGGGTGGGATTGAAAGACAAGAGTTCGGGCAGTTGACAGCACTGGCAGAGGGTGGTTAAGTGATGCTCAGTAGGGTATGTTAGATACGGTAGTAAAGCCAGGAGGAGGATAATGATGGATAGGAAAAAGAAAGTAAAAAGTAGGAACACAAATATTACAAACATAAGGAGTCCATTGACTATCCTGCTCGTTTCTGAGTGGACAATCATGGCAGTAGGTTGCCACACTCATAAAAGCCACTAGAAGAGTAAACTCTGTCATCTTTGAGTTCAGGGTTTTCTCTTGGTAGGAAGAGTCCTCAGGCAGGATAGAGATCCTTGCTACTCAAAGTACAATTCATAACCAGCAAGCATCACTGGCATAACCTAGGAGCTTGGTAGAAATGCAGAATCTTGGGTTCCACTCCAGAACTCCTGAATCAGAATCTGTTTTTAACCAGAATCCCCAAGTAATTCATATGTACATTGAGTTTGAGAAGCACTGAGATGGATGAGAGAGTGTAGATTCACCCTTGCTTTACTTGTGCTGGTTATGATATGCTAGGAGAAACAAGGAGCAGACATTCTGTCTGTGATTTATTTTCTCTAGCTCCCAGACTCAATGTGTTTCTTTTGTTTATGTTAACTTAAGTCCTTTCCCAAATGATTTGTCATCCTTGGTGCTAACTCCTCTCTAATTCCATCCTACACCCAGGTGCTTTCACATTTAGGTATTGTATAAGGTAAAATTTTTGTTTTAAAATTCTTTGATATTATATATCATAGTAAAACTTCCTCTGCACAGAAAACCAGATTATCAGCCCCAGTGAAATGGAATTCAGTCAATGCCAAAAATAATTCTAAGAATTTTGCAGTTAGACACACACACACACCACACACACACACACAACACACACACACAGCCCAACTTCTCCGTGAACGTGTGCACAGGTGGCTCAATGCGCTCCCTAAGGCCAAGCCAGTACGAGCATGGAAGAGCACTTTGTCTAAGATAATATATATAAGGAGCCCAGCAAGAAACCAACTAAGCAAGGACGACACACACTCAAATAGTTGCCAGAGCATCACACACGTTTAATCATACCAGATCCTGATGGATTTCAGTCCTAGCAGACCACCTGATGGTGCTGGCCGAGACAAGACATGTATTAAGCCGTGACCGGTTGATGCTGGCTCCGATGCTGTTGATCTGCGATGGTCGATCAGCGGAGGCCTCTTCTTAAAAGCAGAACAGTCAGGAACCAAGAGAGAGAGGAAAGTAGTCCCGGGAGGACAGGGACCACGCTCTCTAAGTCTGCATTAGTGTCCCTTTTGCTTTATACTCTATGATGACGTCTTGGGTGTCTTATCAGCCACCCGCTCGGGTGTCTTTTTATCTTACACACTCTGGGTAGCTAAGACATTTTTGGGGGGTTTGCATTATCTGGGTTACACACACACCACACACACACACACAGACCACTGCAACAGTAGCAACTGGAGAAATACAACTTTTAATTTCTATATCACATACACACAACCAAGAAATCATATTGTTTGCCACTCAGGTTACTGTACACACAAACACCCCATCTGCTCTTGAGTCAGTCAGCTTTAAAGAGTGATCTCGTGCATTTTTCTCATAACATTCCAGTGTTTTGAAGCTGCTACATAATATATGAATTATTTTGAGTTGCTTTTTACCCCTCCTTTGTGCAAAACCAACCAAAATTCTTCAAAATGAATTAAGTCATTTGAGAGTCTGAGTAGCAGCTTGAGCAAAATTGCCTCCCTACGTTAATGTAACGTATTTCCCAAGAGGTGGAGGTTCTGGGAGCAAGGCAAGTCTGCGTCAAACTGATCACACAGATACCTGTTGGGGGCGTCAGTGTTAATGGAAATTTTGGGAACATTTTTAGACTAACGATGATTTTTGTGATTCAGGCTTTCATCTCATACAGAACCTTGTCGACCAGCTGGTGGTTTTTTGTGAGCCGGTGCTTTTATGCGCTGTTACCACCGGGCGATGTCGGCGGTCAGAGGGGGGAAAAAAGCCATTTGTTTCCAGCTTAAGCTAACTGGTCCAGAGAGCTGGTATTGTGCTCCATTACCACCGGGGAAACCGAAATTGCGGAGGCCTGAGACGTTTCAAAATTCTACAGGAAGGGTTTTTAACCTGCGCAGGGTTAGGGGTTTTCCACAGGACAGCTGACGGCCCTGGGCTCTGTTATCTCCCCTCCCCTCGCCAGGTCAGCTCTCCATCATTAATTGCTTCTCCCTCTCCAAGTTAACCCACCCAACACCCACCTCCCCCAGCCCCTCCTCGCCTCCAGGGCCCCATGCTCCGCCCATCCCCTCTAGTCCCCCTCTCCCTCTTCTTCCCTTCCGGCCAGACTCTTGTTGCCCTTCCCTGCCCCCTTCTTCCTTTTCCCTTTCACTGTTCCTCCCCTATTTTCCCCCCGCCTCTAGCCCAGCCCACTTCGCTTTCTGCTTTTTTCTCTACGCTCAGCCCTGTGCTCCCGCTGCAATCGCAGCCTCCTCTCTCGGAGACAGACTTCGGGCGGGAGGTGCAGCGGCGCCGGCTGCGCGCAGGCGCACTGGGCGGCGAGCGCGCGGGCAGGCCGGGCGTCCGCGCAGGCGCGCGCTGCTCGGGCTTCGCTCCGGCGCGGGCGCTAGGCTTTCGTAGACTCGCTCAGGCAGGGCTTGGGGCCCCGCAGCCAAGGCGTCGTGGTCGTTGTCGTCGTCATGTTTCTTCACTCGGTCAACCTCTGGAACCTGGCGTTTTATGCATTAATGGTCTTCATGGCGACTCTAGGGCTGTGGGACGTCTTCTTCGACTTCGAGGAGAACAAGTGCAGTATGAGCTACATGTTTGAGTACCCGGAGTATCAGGTGAGTTTCCTCCCTCTCTTTACCCGGGCGCTCCGGGACTCGGGCCGCTCCTGCCTGGCCCTCCTGTGGGTTTCCCCTGCTTTGGCTCCCTGCGCCTTTCCGACGTCCACATCCCAACCTCACCTCTGTTTTCCCCGCCCCGGAAGACTCTGCAGAACCCCACTATCCCGCCCCCCTTACCTGCCCTTTGTGTCCTTTATTCACGGTGCATGGTTTCCTAGATGGTTTCCTGTGCGTCCTCCCTGCCCCATTCGCAGTTGCTCCCCTGTCCCCCCGCCCTCTTCGCGATCCCAGATGCAAGCACCGGCTCTTCTAACCGGCCCCCGTCCAGCCTCTTTCCTCCCCAGAGACATAATCTCAGCTCCTCTCCCTAAACCCAGACCTCATCTTCCTTGCATACCCTCCTTCACGGGTCCCCCTGGACCCTCCTTTCCTTAATTCTTAATTCTTCCCCTCTTTCCCAGTGGTTGACGGCTCTCGCTTTTCCAGAAAGAGATCTAGCTTCTGCAGAGTGAAGCTATTGACTAGATAGTTCCCAGAGCTGCCTTAGAGACTCCAGGCTTTTACCTCTGTGTGAAAGGCTAACCTGATGAGTAATTAAATGGAAAGCTATTAGGGTTCCCTCCTGTAAAGATTTTGCGGAGCCTCTTGTTTTGTAGGTTGTGGATCCGTGCATGTGCATACTTGCCACTGTTTATGCATGTCGCCTCTTAACCAGTTGCATACAAAATCTATTTCACGGTGTTATTTTTGTTTTCGCACTGTTTGCTATTTAAGAGAGACCCGGACCTTCTTTCTCCCTCTCTTTCTCCCTCCCTCTCTTCCTTTCTGTCTCTTTCCGCCCCCACCTCTTCCGTTCCATTTTGAACATTTTCAATCTCGATTGCTTCTTCAGTTCAGCATAGTAGAATCTAGAGTTTCATTCATGACCAGCTGTAAAAAGAGGTTGTGACAGATTACAACTATCAAAATAAATTTCTCCCGAATGGTTCATTTATTTCTAAACGCATCTCCTAATTACGGAATACCTATTATGATAGCCCTCTTCTATAAATTGTATATGTACTCTAATGCATATTAATAAAATGCATTTTTAGTATACTTTTAAAACGATAGCAAATTTTTTTCTTTAAGGTGAAGGTTGCCTGCTGATTGTGATTTCTTCTGTGTACAAGTCATTATGGAGGAGCATATTTGATTATTACGCTGCTATTATTTAGATCTTAAAACTACTTAAGGTTTAAATTGCTGACAAGCGTCCTTTCCCATGGATAAAATTCTAGTTCATATTTCATTTGTTTTGAGATCCTTACCTTAATTTTCATCAGTGATTATAAGGGAGTGAAAACATTTGCTGTCAGATGCTATTGAAAATTTTAACATGTTACTGTTGTCTCTTATATGGATATGCAGGTTTGTGTTTATTGGAGGCTATGTATAGTTATATACTTGGACTTTTAGTTTAGATTTTTAAAAACTGAAAATAGAGCCCTTATAATCTCCTTTGTTTTTCTATGGTTTAATAATTAGGAAACTCCCAATAGATTGAAGTAGGTTACTTTAGTTTTGTACTGCATTGAAGAGTTTGGTAAAATAAAATTATTTTGGAACAGTATGTTACTAATTCTCATTTATTTTTAGATTGCCCACAATTACTGAAGCTATTTTAATATTTGCAGTAGTAGAACTTGCCTAGCATGGGAACAAAGCAGATGGACTGCACAGATGCATTTCGTGCATCATAAACTTGACTGAGAAGACACAAAATTAGTGTATCTAATGCAAAAGAGCTATTTGGCTTTTTTGTTGATGCGTCAGTATTTAGTTGTTTTGATTCACTTCACCCTTTGAGGTTTTACATTCAGTCCATAATTGGTTAGTACAGTAGTATTTACAGTGGCAAGAGTTTTTGATCCACATTTTTTGGTAAATTTTTATTTTATTCTATAAAAAGCTGTGTTAATTCATTACCGTATTTATATTTGACTCAGTCCTCTCTCTTACTGTGCACACTAGATTGTGTTATTTTACAAATAACTGAGGTCATTCTATTAAGAACCATGGCTTTTAATGATAAAGTGTTCTAAATATATTTTATATATTGGTTATCTTTAATATATTGAAAGTGAGGTCGCTGATTGTTCACAGATTGGTATCCAGCAGATGGGATGTTCTCGTTGTTGGGTTTTCTTCTCTTCCTTGACACCTTTCTTTTTTACTGCTCATTTGCATATTCTTTAGCTGAATTTTAGAGAAAATGAACAATATTTGAAAATGCTTAATTTTATTCTTCATTTTTAAAAAAAGGTGGACAGGAATTTAAAACTTTGTAAAAATGAAAATTTGAACTCAAAATTGTTTATTCTCTACTTTTAGTTTTCTTAGATTCACTTATTGAGAGTTAACTGAACATCTCACAAAGGTGGCAGAATACACATTATCCTTTAAAGGTTCTTGCCTTAGACAGCAAGGCAAAGGTTTCATATGGTAGCAGTTTAGGCAAATTGTAGAAATTTTTTTTTAAAAATCTGTATTGTTTTTTTAATATGTTTGCCTATCTTCAGACATGGGATCTAACAGTTGTTCTTTGTAAAGAAATGTTGATATGATAATCATATATTTTGTTAAGTCTGATGTTTATTTAGCAAATTATTTATTGAATGACTACTCTATCAGGTATATTGTAGATACTGGGTATGAGTGAGAGGGAATTGGGGATGAATCAGAGCTTAGGCCTTTAATTTATGTCTTTATAATACAATGGGGGAAGACAGAAATGTAATAGTTAAATCTGCTAAGTGTTATAATTTCGCTGTTAGTGTGTACAGGGCTCTTTATAGAAGAGAGCATTCAAGTCATCTTGGGTAGTCAAAGGCTACAGAAAAAGGGCAGTGAATTCGGTGATGTGCAGAAACAAGAAAATTGCAGGAATAAAGAATAGCATTTGTAAAGGTAGGAAGCAGTATGTATAAGCAATGAGCATAAGCAGTATGTATAGTATGTTACCATTTATGTAAAAAGGAGAAAATAACCTATAAACATATTTGCTTGTATATATGTAAAATATTTCTGGAGGCACAAACTGCTAACATTGGTTGCCTTCTTGATAGGAAACTGGATGGCTAAAGGACAGTGGGTATAAAAGCCTTTTCAATATTTTGAATCTTGAATTTTGAAGCATATTAAAATAAATGTTAAAACATAGCATATCTAGGTTATAAGAAAGTGGGTAAGAATAATTAGAGCCAGTTTTCAAAGGACCTCTCCCTTAAACCATTATCAGCTATATATTGCAGTGAGGAAACGCATAAGATATGTCTATTTTAACAGGGTATTTCTTAACAGTAGTATGGAGAATGGATTGATTCTAGCAGGGAGATTATAATAGGGAGAGAGACAGGTCTGAAAGATTCAATTGTCCCTAGGTCTTTTTATCAAGCTGGAGTCCTCTGGAGTATTTTTAAGGGTGAGGTGGGCAAGGAGCTGAGAGAGCTAGCTGTTTGTAAGAGCTTTAAAACTATGTTCATTTTGATCAAAATCCTTTTTTTGTTGTTGTTAATTATGGAACTCAAACTTTTGTTTTAATTTGTAATTGAATTATATATATCATAAAATAAATAGTTTCTTCAATCAGTATTTTTCTAGCACTTGAGAATTTGTTAGAATTTTTGTCTTTTGAAGGGGGTCTAGGTTAGAGATGAGAAGAACCTGTACTATGACAGAGTCAAGAGGACATACAGTGGGGCCAGGATTGGGGAGATAATATTTAAGTGTAAAAATAATTGATCTTAATTAAAGGTCTTTTTTGGGGTAGGGTACTCATTTAAAACGATCTATGTAAAATAATCAAGTTAAAATACCTTGGATCCTGTTGCTATAAATGTTTTCTTTTCAAATCCCTTGACCTGCTTCTGTTTTCTTTCATCAGCATCCTTTTTGTTTGCCTATACCTTTTCTGTCCTCAATCTGGTCAAAACCCTTCCCGTTCCTTCTTACCATTCATTTCAAACTTGAACTCTGTCTGGAAATGCAAGGTTTTCCATTTACATACAAATCCTTTTTTTTTCATTCTACCTCTTTTTCATTACTGTGCTTTTTTTCCTACTCCATGTTGTATGCATTCATATTTATAAAAATGTACACTTTCTCACTAAAAATTGCTTTCATATTAGTATATTGTGAACTATGTCAAATATTTTTTTTGCTTATTTTTCTGTCTCCAGAGAATTAAATATTTCTTTTTTGATATATTTGATAGTTTCCTGTTCTTCTGAATTAACTAATTCAGAACTTTGTTTAGCTACAGTTTTAAAAAGAATAATAATCTAATATACATGTACTGTTATATAAAATGGTACATCCATTTGGGAGGACTTAAGATAAACGTTTTTTTTGTTCTCTCATGTTTCCTTTTTTCTTAATTTGTACCTAAAGAAACAAAATAGTGTATCATTTTCAATTTTGATGATATACAGCGCATCACCAATAATGGGAGTAATTTGAGTTGAAGTACATGTACACATATAAAGCAAGTAGTGGGGTTGGTATTTCTCTATTTTGAGTATTTGAGGAGATAAAAAGTTGCTAGTATCTTAACAATAAGCTCATACTCTAAAGATGCTCTCATGGTGTTATTGTCACAGGTTGTGGTAATATCCTCAAAGAAATATTCAGGAATGTACATGAATAATCAGAATTCTGCTTTTTACAACAGATTTTTCAGTAGTCATCACTATTTACAGTTTTTAAAATTTATCCAGTAGTTGAAATTTTATCAAGCACACGTGTAACACTGCTAGATCATTAAATCTACTGATGTCTACTTAAATAAATCTGCTGTTCAGTGTAACTGAGTTCATTTTTAATGGTTTCTGTCATAAAAGAAAAAGCAGAAGAGGAGTTTACATTTTACAACCACTTTTGTAGATGCCTACCTTTTGGGGATGACATTAAAACTTAATTTATATTTTGTTGAGAAAACTTTCTTATGAATAACTGGCTAATTTGGTATACAGTAATATGAATTGGCAGAGTATTTTAAGGCTTGCTGACAAACAATGCACCTGCTTGTGAAAACTAAAACAGATGCTAATGAAATGTTTATGGTGAAAAGAGCGTAAGTGCCTTGACCACGACATGGCTTTACATTCACATTAGTCAAGCACATTGTAGGTCAAAGCCTATTGAGTTGAGAGGTCAGAAAGCTGCATTATAAAATGAACTTACTTTTCTGTTGAATGATGTAATAGCTAGAATATATCATTGGGCCTGAGTAAAAGTGGAGATATTACAAAACAGTTTATAATAGCAAAAAAGATAAATTGATTTGGTAATGGAAAGCTTTTATCATTTCTAAGTATAATTGATACTGATACTAAATTAAATGTATTTCCAAACATGTTAACATATAACTTGCTGACATCTGCCAGTGTTTTTCTGTTGTCAGTGACTATTTGGGGTAATTAGTATTCATTAGAATTTCTGATAGTCCCATTTTATGATTTCGTGAAGACTGCATGGTTCAGAACTGGCATATTTCAAGACTAATTCTCCATATGAATAAACTAAAAGTAGAGAATTCATTTTGTGCATTAAGTGCAGTTTTATCAGTAATATTTTTATTTAGTACATTTCAAATTTGTACAATTCAAAATTGGGTACAGTGAAGCTAAATTATTTAATAAACTTGATTAAAGTAAAATTGCATAATTTAAAAAAATCTATTTATCTATTTATTTATTTCTGTAGAAAATAGAACTTCCAAAGAAACTGGCAAAACGCTATCCTGCGTATGAATTATATCTTTATGGAGAAGGATCCTATGCTGAAGAACACAAAATACTTCCTTTAACGGGTATTCCAGTTCTCTTTCTTCCTGGCAATGCTGGAAGTTATAAGCAAGGTAAGTCTCAGAAGTGAATTTTAAAAGCTATAAAATTCAATTGAAGAATTTATCAGATAAATGTCTGTGTTAAGTACTGTGCTAGGTATATTGGGAGACACAAATATGTAACATTTTGTCTGAGAAATGCTTGTGAGAAGTACAAAGAATAGAATAGTTGAAGACCATTTCACAAAGAGGAAGGAGGAAAAGAAAATGGAGTGGGGTGGGATAAGTATAGGCATTTAGGAATCAGCAGAAGAAAAAGGCTTATATTGTAAACGAAGGTTACAGAGAACAGAATCCTTACAGAGAACAGAATCGAAGCATTGATTAGAAAAGTAAAAGTAGTTTATGTTATGCTAAGCAGGAAAGGGGATTGGTTTCTTTCTTTCTTTCTTTCTTTTTTTTTTTTGAAAGCTTTTAAAGTTAGATCTAGAAATACTGAGGACACAGAAAAGTGAGGGTAGGGAAGTTATATCTATAGATTCCAAATTGAATGTTGGCTTGGAGATAAAGCAGTTATTTCTCGCATAACAATCAAGTAATCTGGAAGTAATTGCAGCTAAAATCTGCTTTTTTGGTTGTTAAATGGTATATTCTTTTATATAATGAAAATAGAATTATTTCAGCATTTCGTATAATTATTTACCTGTTTATTTATCTATCTTATGGAGTATCTGCCACTAAGTAGGCATTATTCTAGGTATTAGGGATCCAAAACAGACCAAGACAGAAAAGTCCCTCTCTTTCTTGTCAGAAAGACATATATCAAACACATATGTCAGTAACGGTAAAAGTTTGAAAGAAAAATAAACCAGAATAAGGGATAGAGGATAAATAGGGTCAAAAAGTGGCTAGGTGGATAAAGTGGCCTGGAAAGGCCACTGTGAGGTGATGACATTTGACTAGAGGCTTGAATGTAGCAAGGGACTACTGAGGTAAGTGACTCGTTGAGGGAAGACTCTGAGGCAGAAACATGCTTGGTGCATTCAAGGCCACTGAGACTAAAAGTGAAAAGAGAGGCGAATGCAAAAGTAGCCACTAACTATATTAATAAGCTGTAAAAAAGACTTTGAATTTTGATCTAAGTGTGTTCGGAAACTTTTGGAGGGTTTTAGGTAGGAAATGATATAATCTGATTTTCCTGTTAATTATTGTAATTGAAATATAACACACATACAGAAAATGCATAGACTATAGATATTTGATTAATGATTATTATAAAGTGAATACCAATGGAACCAAAACCCAAGTCAAGAAGTGGAAGATTGCCTCGAAAATCCCTTGTGTGCCCCTTCCTGATTAAAACTCCTTTTTTTCTTGATATAACCACAGTTCTAACTTTAAGGTAGTAATTTCTTTGATTTTCTTTATAGTTTTAGCCTCTAAATCTGTATCTCTAATGCAGTCTGCTATTCAGGGCTATTTTTGTATGAGTACGATTTGTTCATTTTCCTCACTCTATTATTCCATTGTATGACTACACCATAGTTTAAATATTCTATCTTTGGACATTTGTTTTGTTTACATTTATTGGCAATTAAAAATAATGAACTTTTAAAAAATCTTGGAGTACGTAAGCCTATGCTTCTGTAAGATATATGCCATAGGAGCATAATTTTATGTCATAGCTTATGTGTATCTTTTATTTTTACTGGTTGTGCTAACTTATACTCCCAGAAACAGTACATTGTACTTCTCTTTGCTCCACATTCTTGATAACATTGGAATTGTCGGGTTTTTAAATTTTAACCAATCTAGTAGGTGTGATTTATTTTTAAAAAATGATCACTCTGGCTTTGCTGTGCAGGGACTATATTGTGAAGATGCAAGTGTGGGAGTAGGAAAGATACTAAACATCACTAATCATCATGGACATGCAAGTCAAAACCACAATGAGATAGCATTTCATACCCGCTAGGGAAACTATAATCTAAAAGATAGATCTTACCAAGTGTTATTGACGATGTAAAGAAATCGAAATCCTCATACGTTGCTGGTGGGAATGTAAAGTGTTACAGCCACTTTGGAAAACAGTTGGATAGTTCCTCAGAATATTAAATGTTGAGTTATATGACCCAACAGTTCTCCTACTTGGTACCTATCCAAGAAAAATTAAAACATACATCCATATAAAAACTGTATACAGATGTTTATAGCAATGCTCTCCATAATAGCTGAAAGGTAGCAACCGCCAAATGTTCATCAACTAATGAGTGGATAAATAAAATTCCAACATATGATGGAATATTATTCAGCAATAAAAATGAATGAATTACTGATACATGAATTACATACCTTGTAATTTGTCTATACTATGGACAAACCTTGAAAACATTGTGATAACTAAAGGAACTCAGTCATAAAAACAATGTGTTATATGATCCTTTTATGGAAATGTCCAGAATAGGCAAATCCGTAAGGACAGGAAGTAGTTTAGTGTTTTCCTGGAATTAGGAGGAGAAGAGGAATGAGGAATGATTGTTAATGAGTTCAAGGTTTTCTTTTAGGGGTAATGAAAAAAATGTCTAAAGTTAGATTGCAAAAATGATTGTACAACTCTGAATATACTAAAAATAACTGAGTTGTACACTTTACATGATGGGTTGTATAGTATGTGAACTGTATGTTTTTAAAAATGGAAGAGCAAATAGGTATTTGCTTGCTAAACCACACACTGCAACTTTTAATGCCAATTAATATAATCAGTTAATAAATTCTGTGAAAGGGGTATAAAGCAAAATCTAAAACAGTGGAAACAGGGAGACTAGTTAGGAAACAGTATAGGCAAGAGATGGTGCTTAGATTAAGAAGGTGGTGGTGGGAATGGGGAGATATTTAGAAGAGAGTATGACGGGATTTGCACATGGATTGGATGTCATATGTAAGAAAAAGAGACAAGTCAAGCATGAGTACCTAAACCAAATGATGAGCAGACATTTTTTGTAGGAATTTTCTCATTCTTAAAATACTCAAGAATTTTAAGTGTAAATTTTTATTTCTTATTCAAAGGTCTTTTCCCTTTTGTTTATTGTTGCCACTGCTGAAGGAGAAGCAGGTAGAGAATGAATGATCTGTTCACTTTTAATTTAAAATATATTTAGGGCACAAAACATATCACCTCTAGGTTGGTCTATTCTTCTAAATTAATACTATTAAAGGATGTCATCCTAAAATAGTTTTGTTTGTTTGTTTGTTTTTAAATATTCTGGGGGTAGGATAAAGTTATTTGTTAAAAAACAAGAATGGGTAGACTTTCAGAAATTTCATTTAATGTGCACTGTACCCTTTTCATTTGCAGTTCGTTCTATTGGCTCCATTGCACTTAGAAAAGCAGAAGACATTGACTTCAAGTACCACTTTGACTTTTTTAGTGTGAATTTCAATGAAGAACTTGTGGCACTGTATGGTGGAAGTCTTCAAAAGCAGACCAAGTTTGTACATGAATGCATTAAAACAATTCTCAGGCTCTATAAGGTAAGAGAGAAACATGCACATCAATAGTGATCAGCCTAGTAGCATCTTTTTTTTAAGGGACTTGGCATAGTTTAAATTATTTATTTGTTTATATGGAAGTTGAAGCAAAAATGACACAAATTATTTTTTTGTGGTCTGTTATTTTGAACTCTGGTGGTTTTTGAAGTTTAAATTGAATTTACAAGAAACCTTACTTGTGAATTTTGGAAAAATAATTTAACTGTATATAAATTAGATGTGCAGTATATTTCCTAAAAACCATTAGTATGGATTTCTGTTTCTAATTATGACTGTGTAGCTGGTACTAGAGTAGACCACTTCCATATCTAAACAACTTTAAAACTAGTCTAGATATCTGAAGCACATGTTTTCAGGTATTGATTGGACAATGAACAGGACTGATTTCTGAAAGAAGGATAACATGTGAGGTGAACTCTGATTGTCCTAGCTTTCTGCCTAGAAGCACTTTCTAGACCATAAAACAAGTAGGTGGAGATCAAGCAGACCACTAATATCGCTGACCTGAAAAAGGCAGAAATTGGAATTTAGGGCTGCTAAAATTGGCTAGATTTGTGATCAGGATATGCAAAAGAGAAGTTGACAGAGATGGGAGCTCTAGAAAGAAATTTACATTTTTCAATCTTTGAATGCTATGCTGCATATGTACAGGGCAAGAAATACAAGGCAGTGGCATTCCAAGAAGAAAGTGATGGGGTGTGTCCACTTTAGGTGCAAGGAATAAGGGGAAATATGTGTCTTTAGAGAAATTTAAAAGAGCAGTAAAACAGACAAAATCATTCTGTGCCAGCAATTTTAAACAGTGTCAGGGATAAAATACTGCTACCTAGTGAGTTGAGCCATTTCCTTGGTATACCACAGTGCAAGTTCTGGCAAAAAAACAGCTTCTGGGGAATTGTGACCACATGGTGCCTGGAAAGAGGAGTTCTGACCAACTGGAGCAGAAAGACCTGTTTGAACACATAAGATATTCAAGTGAAACACCAGAAAGGACATGATTTAGGAATAGGACTTCTCTAGCTCTAAAGAGCTACTTCAGTGTCCACCTTAACAGTCCTTAAATATAAGCCTCAAAGGATTTATAGTAAAAGATGCACATAATAAGGGAAGAGATGGGAAATCTTAGCAGAGACATGGAACTAAAAAAAAAGAACAAAAAGGAAAATTTAGAAATGAAACAGTGCATAAAAGAAATGAAAAATTCAGAAAATAGGCTTTAAGCAAAATTAACAGCATGGAAAAAAAATCATTGAATTGAGAAAAGATAAAACTATCCAAAATGAAGCACAGAGGATAAAAGGATGAAAAGGACAGAGCCTCAGGAACCTGGGGGATAGTACTAAATAGTCTTATATATGTGTAATTGGAATCCCAGAAGAAGAGAGAGAAATAGGAAAGAAAAAATATTCAATGAACTAATGGTTCAATTTCCCAATTATGATTAAAAATTTTAACACAAATCCAAAAAGGTCCATGAATGTCAAGTTGGATAAACACATAATCACACCTATGTATATCATAGTCAAATTGTTGAAAACCAAAGTAAAGAGAAAAAACCTTAAAAGCAGCCAGACAAAATTATAAGGCATTGAAAAAAGGAATTGAAGAAGATACAAATAAATGGAAGCGTATACTGTGCTCACAGGTGGGAAGAATCAACATCATTCAAATGGCCATACTACCCAAAGCAATCTATAGATTCAGTGCAATCTCTATAAAAATACCAATGGCATTTAATAATCCTAAAATTTATGTGGATTCATAAAGACCCCGAATAACCATGGCAATCTTGAGAAAGAAGAACAAAGTTGGAGGTATCATACTACCTGATATCAAACTATACTACAAGGCTACAGTAATTAGAACAGCATGATACTGGCGTGAAAACAGATACATTGATCATTGGAACAGAATAGAGAGCACAATAGAAAATAGTCTCAAATTATCTTTTATTAACTACAAAGAAAAAGAGTAATTTTACAGTGGAGAAATTTGGTAGACATCATCTTAACCAAGATTAACATTACCAGTAGTAAGACATATCAGCGTCATGAACCCCCATGATATTATGATGCACTGGGAAGGATACAGCATAATTTCTGTGGCATTATTGCCAAAAACATATAACTTCATTCTAATGGAAAACTTCAAACAAACCCAAATTGAGAGGCATACTAAAAAATAACTAACCAGTGCTCTTCGAATATATTAAGGTCCTAAAAAACAAGGAAAGACTGAAGAATTGTTACAGATTAGAGAAGACAAAGGAAAAAAACAATAAATATAAGGAAAGTGGAATGTAATACTAAAATAGAAAAAGTACATTAGTGGAAAAATAGGTAAAGTTTAGATTAGGTCTGCTGTTTAGTTAATACTATTGTATCAATGTATACCTTGATAATTATGGTTGTATAAAATTCTAACATCAAGGAAAGTTGGGTCAGAAGTATATAGGAGCTCTGTTCTTTTCACAACTTTTCTCTAATCAGTTCAGATTAAAAAGATTAAAAAATTGTTTTTCACAAAAATGCATTATGAGGTTCATAGCTTATTTAGAAGGAGAATATGTAATGTGAAAAGGATGGGAAGTGGAGTAAATAGAGCTACTCCACTGTAGTAAGTGTGTTATAACATTAATTCACGATAGACTGATAAGGTTGCATATTTTAATTTCTAGAGTAATAACAAAAAAGGAGATATAGCTAAAGAGCAAATGGAAGAGAAATAGTTATAAGGAGGAAAGAACAAAAACCTATGACAAATAGAAAACAAATAGGAAGAAGATAGAGTTAAATTTAACTGTATCAATATTACATTAATTGTAGATGGATTAAATACTCTAGTTTAAAGCAAGAGGTTGTCAAACTAGATTAAAAAAAACCAAGACCCACCACCTATATGCTAATCTGTCTACTAGAAAGCAAAAGCCACTTTAAAGATCCTGATAGATTAGAAATAAAAGAATTGAGGAAAATATATATGCAAACACAGATCATACGAAAGCTGCCATGTCTATCTTAATATCAGTTAAATAGATTCTACGAAGACGAATATTACAGGGGTAAAGAAGGACATTTCATAATGATGAGAGTCAGCTCATCAGGTAGGTGAAACAATACCAACTGAGTATGCACTTAATAACAGAGCTTCCAAATTCATGAAGCAGAAACTAACAGAACTAAAGAAAAAAATAGGTAAACCACAGTTAAGAGAGTTTAGCAGTTCTCTCTCAATAATTAATAAAATAAATATACATAAAATCAGTAAAGTGTAGAAGATTTGAACACTGTTAACCAGCTTAACCTGTTGACATTTGTAGAACACTATACCCCAAAACTATAGAAACTATGTTCTATTTAAATGCACATGATACTAATATATGCCATATGCTAGGCCATAAAACATGTCCCAATAAATTTCAAAGGATTGAAATCATACATGGTATATTTTCTGAACATAGTAGAATTAAATTAGAAATCAACAACAAAAGATCAGGAAAAATCTCACATATTTGGAAATTACGTCCAGATAACCCAGAGATCAAAAAGAAAATTAAAGGTGAAATTTGAAAATGTTTTGAACTGAATTAACATGAAAATACAACACCAGAATTTGTAAGGTTAAAGTAGTGGTTAGAAGAGATAAGTAGCTGTAAAATACTTATATTAAAAGGAACAATATTGAAAGGCAGTGATCTGGCCTTCCAACTTCAGAAACTATAGAAAGAAGAGTAAAGTAAACTCTAAATAAGGAAACCAAGATGAGAATGGCAATGAATGAACTGGAAAACTAAAGAAAAAAATTGATACCAATAGCTGATTTTTTGAAAAGATCTATGAAATTGATAAACTCATAACTAGACTAGTTAAGAAAGAAAAGGAGAGGCACACAATTAACAATATCAGGAAAGGAAGAGGGGGCACCACTAGAGAGCCTACAGATATTAAGAAAATAGTAAGGGAATATTATGAACAACTTTATGTCAGTAAATTTGATGACTCAGATAAATGCAAAATCCCTTGAAACATAAATTAGAGAACAGACACAAGAAGAAACAATCTCTGACTAGCCCTAAATCTGTTTTAAAATTTTTGAACTTATAATTAAAAATCTTAACTGCCGAGAAAAATCTAAGGCCAAATGATTTCACTGATGAATTCTATTAAAAATTTAAGGAAGAAATAATACCCATCTTACACAAACCTTCTTAGAAAATGGAGGAGAGATAACACAGTGGTTCATTTTAAGAGACCAGCAAATTCTGAATATAAAAATCAGTGACATTGTTTGAAAAAACAAACAAACAAACAGGGACTTAGTATTCCTTAAGAACACAAATATAAAATCCCCAACAGAAAAGTAGGCTATCAGTTCAGCAGTATTTTAAAATGTGATACATTATGATCAGATAGGATTTACTCCAAGAATGCAAAGTTGGTTTAATACTCAAGTGTCATTCAATCAAATTTATCATAAGATCATCTCAATAGATGAAGAAAAATCATTTGACTGCATTCAGCACCCATTCATAATTCAAAATAAATAAATAAAACTCAGGTCAGTAGAGTACAAGTAACCTTCTTCTCCCCGAGGAATTGTATTATGAATAGTATTATGGGAAGAAACGAGCCATATTAGGTTACGAACTATTATGTATTGGTTAAGATAAATAAGATGTGATCACAGAGTAAGGTTCATTTGCATAAATGTTATTCACAGTAAATAATCAAATGTTTTTAACTTTGTATAATAGGTAATTTTTTCTTTCCCCATTTTTTAGCTTCTGTCTGCTTCTGCCATGTCTATTCAACATTGTACAGAAGTCCTAGCAAGTGCAATAAGGTTAGAAAAAGAAAAAGGTTAAATTAAAACTGTCTATATTCACAAATGACATAAATATGCAGAAACTTTATTAAAGGTGTTTACAGAAAATTATTAGATATGTAAGGGAATTTAGTAAGGTTACAGGATAAATGGTCATTCAAAATTAATGAACAAATGGAAAGTGAAATTTTAAAATACATTATAATAGTATAAAAATAGGATTCTTACGGATAAATTTAATGCAAAATGTGCAAGATCTGTACACTGAAAACTTCAGACCTTGCTGAGACAAATTAAGAATCTGAAATAAATGGGCAGACCAACTTCAGGGATTGAAAGACTTAAAATAAGATGTAAATTCTCTGCAAATTGACCAATAGATTTAATGTAATACAAATCAAAATACCAGCAGGTGTTTTGTAAAAATTGGGAAGCCTATATGGAATTGCAAAGAACCTCAAAAGCCAAATAGTCTTGAAATAGAACAACTTTGAAGGACCTGCGCTACCTAATTTCGAGATTTAACGATGAAGCTGTTGTAATCCAGCTAGTGTGGTATATCTTTGCATCTTGAAAATGAAATATAGACATCAGATTCTTTGCATAAACCAACATTTTGAGGTTATTTCTAAAACAGGTATTTTTTAACTTAAAATCCCCTGAATATTATAGCAGGAAACAAGCCATGTTAGGTATAGAACCTTTTATATATCAGATATTTATTGGATAGATAAATAAGGCATGATCACAAAGTGAGATTTCCGTAAATGTCATTCACAACAATCATGTGTTTAATATTATGTACTAGGTATTATTCCCCTCTATTCTGTATTTTCAGATTTTTTTTTCTAATGACTACATGTTAAAGTTATAATAGAACTATTAAACTTTTTTTTTAAGTTGAGGCTTTTAGAAAGTAAGATTTCTATTACAAGCAAGTACAATAGGGGTTAAAGAAAGACAACTGAATCTTGCTGAATATATAGGGTTTGGGTATGGTAAAGTGAGAAGACATTTCAGATGGAGAAACCTCATTTATTCACATGAGTCCACATGCAAAAATAGCAATGAACAAAACAAATGCAAGCCTTCATGGACCTTATGTTCTAGTGGGGAGAGGCAGGTAGGAAACATCAAGAAAATACATACTATTTTATATGGTGATAAATGCTAAGAAGAAGAATAAAACAGAAGGGGAGATAGGGAGTTTAGAGTAGAGGACTACAATTGTAAATAAGGGTGCCCAGCGAAGACCTCTGTTGAGAAGCAATTTAATACATATTAAAATGTGAGAGAGTAGCTCAATTACATATCTAAGAAAAGAGTAAGCAGGGAAAACAAATATGTAAGACAAGCGTACACGTGCTGTATTTGAAGAAAAATAAGGAGACTGGTATGGCTCGAGCAGATAGAGGGTTGGTAAAAGCGGTTGGGGAGAATGCAGATTATAGAGCCTTGTAGGCAATTTTAAGAATTTTGCCTTTTATTTGAAATGACATGGGAAGCCATTGTAGAGGTTTTGAACAAAGGAATGATATATTCTGATTTAGGTTTGAACAGTATCATTCTGGATGCTTCTGAGAATAAGCTGAAAGGATATAAGGATGCAGCAGGGAGACCAGTTAGGAGGCAATCACAGTGATTCAGGCAAGAAATAATGATAGTTTGGATCAAGTTGGTAGCAGGGGAGATGATGATAAATGGTCAGATTGGTGTAAATCTTAAAGGTTGAGGCATCAAGATTTGCTGGCAGATCAGATATTGAGGGACCATGTGAGAGAAAAGGAAGAGTTGAGGTTGGCCTCACATTTTTTGGCTGAACAGCTAGAAGAATTAAAGTGCCATTAACTGAAGTGGGAGAAAATGGAGGAAGAACAGATTTGAAGGAGATTGTTTATTTTTAGTCTGTTCGTTTTAGGACGCACATTAGACATCCCAAGTGGAGCTAGTATGCCATTGGAGTTTAGAGTTCAAGAGAAGAGGTCCAGTCTGGAGGTAACAACTTGAGGGTTGACAACTTATAGATGTATTTAAAACCGTGAGACTAGATGAGATCGCTAATGGAGTCAAGATATGAAAAAGAAGAGATCTAAAGATTGAGACCTCAGTCACACCATTATTATGAAATGAAGGGAGATGAGAAGGAACTAAAAAGCAACAGCCTGTGAGGTAAGAGGAGAACCTGGAGAGTACGTTGTCAAGGAAACCAAGTAAAGCATTTCAAAGAGGAAGAAGTGATCAACTATATCAAATGCTGTTGGTAGGTCAAGTAAGATGAGAATTGAGAATGGCTATTAGATTCCTTGTGGCTTGATAAAAGCAGTTTGGGGAGAGTGTTGGGATAAAAGCCTGACTGGAATGGGTTTACAGAATGGAAGTTGAGAAATTGGAGATAGCAAGGTACTGTATAGATAACTGTTTTCGAAGAGTTTTACTGTGAAGAGATGTAGAGAAAGGTGTGGTCACTAAGAGTAAAGTGGGGATAAAAAGGGAGTTGTCTATTTTCTACGGGAGAATAACAGTATATTTATATACTAGTAAGAGTATTTATTTTTAAAGAGTGGTTTAATAAAGAGGGAGAAACAATGCTGCAAGAAGAAAGAATTGCTGGAGTGATGTACCTGAGAAGGCCAAAGGGTATATCTTTCAGAGAGCATATGTAGTGTTTGGATCACCAAGACCATCCCCAGGCTCTGTACTTCTCCAGGAGGATTCACAAGACTCAGCATATACTTGTACTCCTGTTGTGGTTTATTACCATGAAAGAATACAAAGCAACATTGACAAACAGAAAAGGTACATGGAATAAAGTTTAGAGGAGACACAGGTGCAAGCTTCCAAAAGTCCTCTTGCAAGAGAGTCACACAGGCTGCATTTAATTCTTATAGCAACAAGTTGTGGCATGTGTAATGTCACAAGAATAGCTCATCAGAGACTCAGTGCCCAAGGTTTTTATTGGGGGCTATTTATGTAGATACCCTGTGCCTCGCACACACCAAAATCCCAACCAGAAGGTGTTCAGCATAAAGCATATTGTTTTCACAGTTTCAGCACAGTGAGCCATCTTTAGCATTTAGAGAATGATGGGAACCCTCCCAAAATCTATGGTCCCAGATCGCAGCCCAGAGCCAACCTTAAATGCAGTCAATGCTAAGGATAGCAGTTTCAGGCTTACTGTTAACTTTTCTTCACAAGGTCCAATTGGTTCAGAGTAATAGAAGAGAGGGCATAGGCGAAGGGTCACTAAGAAGCAATAAGCAAAAGTGTGGCAGTAGACCTGAGGATACTATGTGGAGACAAAAGATTTTTTTAAATGTGATATTTTAAAAATAAAATACATAATTGTCAGTGAATAAATGTTATGGAATGCTGGTTTATTTTTAAACCCATGCACACAATAGGAAAATAATTCAATGAGATAAGATATGTTAATATGATGAGGTAGTATGTTGCTATAGCACCCATTATTTTTCTGGCTTTTTATGATATTTCCAATTTTAAGTAAGTGACCTGACTTCCGATATCCTATCAAATCTAATATTCTGGTATACACAAACTATAATTACACCTCTTACATCCTCTGTAACAAAGGGTAAAACATCATTTGCTGGACCTAATTTTTCTAATTTTGGTTTAGAAAACCAAAGCATAGCTGTTAAAAATGTTTGACAGAACACCAAATAGTATGTATACACTATTTATAAGTACATGAAAATGTATTTCTGTATCTTATGATAGAAGGTTATATAGTTTAATTTTCTTTTTTTTTAAAATTGCTTGTATTTGGAGAGTATATTTAGTATTTATATTATGATACTAATGTTTATTATACCTTGGTGTTTTTTTGTTTAATAGGGTCAAGAATTTGCTCCAAAAAGTGTGGCGATAATTGGTCATTCTATGGGTGGCCTTGTTGCAAGGGCTTTGCTTACACTGAAGAATTTTAAACAAGATCTAATAAATCTTCTTATTACACAAGCCACCCCTCATGTTGCTCCTGTGATGCCATTAGATCGTTTCATTACAGGTGAGTACTGTTAAGTAAACTCTGACTGACCTCCCTCCCCCTTGTTTAGGATTAAACAAATCCTCCAGCTACCCTCTTGAAGGAGGGCCACAGACTCACCCATGTGCAAAGCAGCTGTTTCAAATCAGCACCTCTCTGTGACTTTCAGCTGAGGCTCGTAATTCAAACTGCTGTTAGTTTTCTCTGTCTTTAGCATCTTAGTATCTATGACATATGTCTTATCCCTAAGTACTTGGGCTTCAGTATAGTTATTCTTCAGGATACTCCCTGTCTCTTAAAGTGTGCTCTTCCTGTACTCTATTCAAAATCAGATCATATTTAAGTAAAGTAGTAGAAATGCCTTGTTTTTAAACAAATACGTATGCTAACACTTTATATAGTGAGGTAGAATTGCTAATATTTGTTGAATTCTAGCTATGTTTCGGGTGTTGTGGTAAGGACTTTACATGATGTATTATTATGTTACTTAATCCTTATAGCTGTCCTTTGAGGTATATACCATTGTTATCCCCATGTTTATGGATAGAAAAAAGAGGCTAGATAAACTTTTTGCCCAAAGTCTTGTAGCAGGAAAATAGTGAAGCCAGTATTTGACCATGGTAAACTTGTTCCTGGACCTGTGCTCTCCTTTGCATGCTTACTTAAGGTACATTGCTATAACAGAGGAAATAAAATTATGGATAATACTGTAATGTTGCAGGGAATTTTAAATAAACAGTAGGAGTTTATGGTTGCTGTCATCTAATCAAATAGTGATAATGTCACATAATAAAAATTATGTGCTATCAACTTTTTATTAAAGTCAAGTCAAATATTATCTTTACTGCTTATTTTAATATATGAATAGGAGAAAATCTTAAGAAAGAAATAATTTTTTCTTGATCAGTAAATTTACACAACCTCTTACCCTATCAAAATTTGCATTGTCTTCATTGTGATGAAAATTTTGTTTATAGCTAAGTGAGAAATATGCTCTAAAGACTCCAAACCAAAGTAGTTTTCCAAAGCACCCAACTTAACACTGCCAAGGAGTAACTTATTTGCTGTAGTATCTGGTACAACAGTACTTACAGCGAAGTTTGATTTTTCTCTTGTTAAACTTTTTCTGTAGAAATCTTTTATAAAATTTTTTAGTTTTATTATTGGAATTTAAATCTATGTTACTAATTTCTAATAATTATAAATGACCTAGTAGGTTTAGGGAAAAAATCTAAAGGCATAGAGAAGTCATAATACTCATCACCATAACCAATAAATCTTTCTCTTACATTTTATATGACATAGGTAGATGAGCCATGTAGGTTAAATTGGAATTACATAAAATACATTTAAAAAAAGTCTTTGAGGAAAACTTTCAAGAGAGTCAAGTTTTATTGTTTTGAAAGATAGAAGTGGTGTGTCTCCAAAAGGCTCAGGCTGAAAGTGATTCTTAGGGTCAAGGTGTTTTTATTATAGTTAGCAAGCCTCTTTCCCATTTGTTCTGCATTTACTTTTTATTGCATTAAGCCAGATTTAGAATGAAAAAACAAAAGTTTAAGAAGTGGTAGATTTTAGATTTTTAGGAGACCCAAACACCCTCTAGAAATAGATTCTCGGTCTATAATTCATGGAAATACTGCCCTTAGCTGGAGGGAAAGGAATCCCTGCACCGCGCTCTGCGCTTTAGAGGGCTCTGCTCAGGTGCTGCCATTCCCAACAGAGTCAAAGTGCATAGGCCAAGCAGCCTTTCCACTGGAGGCTGTGCCTTTACTTCTAGACCTCTTCCAGGTAGCCGAGCCCCTATACTTTTCATGCCAGTGTGCCCCCAAACCCTCTTCCAGGGCCCATGTGGGCCTCTTCCCTGATCTGTCCTGAAGGCAGGTCTGTAGAACCCTAAGCTTGACTTGTGGCCAAGGCATGGCTGTGCATGTAGTACGTAGAGAGCTTGGATGTGCATCACGGTCCTCGCGATGCAGGATAGAATAAAGATGGGAAGAGAAGGAGAATAGCACAGCAATGGGCCAGAGATCTGCTCACCCTGATGATGTATCTATTGAAGTAGGCTGAGAAATTATTTATCTATCTATCTGTCTATTTATTTATTTATTTATTTTTAGGCGAGGCAACCCCTGGTTGACCTCACAGATTGCAATGACCTTGTCTGCTTATAATCTGTTATTTTTTAATTTTTTTTATTTTTTACACCTACAGCACCTAGGTGGTCTCCCATCCAAGTACTACTAACCAGGTCCGACCATACTTAGCTTCTGAGATCAGGCTGGATCGGGCTTGTTCAGGGTAGCATGGCAGTAGTGAGAAATATTTTTTATTTAACTGTTGTTAGCTGGAATTTTGAGCTTTAAATATCTAGACATATGGCATGCGTACCACATTGGTACTCTTGTCCCAGACCCTGCAGATGTTAGGAATGGATCTGCTTGGTCACAATCTAAGTAAACACTGCTGAGATTTTTAGTGGGAGGAGTATGCTGTTTCAATATGTTTGAAGCCCTCTGTGGAATCAATGACACATAAAAATGCTTTACATCTTGATAATCAGGAAAAAAAATGAGAACGCCCCTGTTCTGGCCTTAAATGTTTGACACTGAAATTTCCTGTCTATTAAGTGGAAAAATTATCTGCAAGTTCTTCCCTTTTAACTGCTTGTTACACTAAAGGAGTTGAACCTTAAACTTCACAGGTTTTCTATAGCTGCATAGCCCCAAGGCTTATGTGACTGCCATTGTCCTAACAGATTAAGAACTTAAATAGTACATTATGTGGTGGTGGTTGACTACAGAAGAGAGCTGCTAAGCCCTCATAAGCAGAGACACTGGCTATTTTGGAAGTTCTATAACTCTTTAGCATCATAAACTCATCTTTGGAAGAATTTTAAGGTTTTTTTCCTTGCAGTATTTTGTGGCTTATGAGCAAGTAGCATTCGTATGGAATGTAGAGACCTGTTTGCATATGGACTTATGAAAGCTAATAAAATTTCATTATCTTTTTTTCATTATCAATACCTTTAGTGACTCGTGTATTTGTACTTTGATTAAATGGGGAAAGCAGAATGCGTGTGAAGATACTGTGTCAAAATAGAGAAATGTGAATAACTTTATAGAAAATTCAATGGTTTAATATTAATATTATGGATATCTTATTGCAGGGAATGACTACTAATTTTTAATGTGTGGCTTTTTTATTTTCTACCAGATTTTTATATGTCTGTAAACAACTATTGGATTCTAAATGCTAGACACATAAATTTAACAACGCTTTCTGTAGCTGGAGGATTCCGGGATTACCAAGTTCGTTCAGGACTGACTTTTCTGCCAAAATTAAGCCATCATACCAGTGCCTTATCTGTTGTGGTAATCTCTTTTAAGATTCTACTAAAATAATAACATGTTAGACACAGTGGGCCATGAAAGGAGAAATAGTATGTAGCTGCTTGGAAATGACTGCTGAGTTTGGTGTGGTACTGCTCTGTGTGTGTGAGAGAGAGAGACAGAGAGAGACAGAGAGAGAATGTGAATGAAAATAAATGAATGAATGAACGAACAAATGAATATGTTGGGAAGGCAGAAGCGTGGATGCTTATGTCTGTAGAAAGTAAACATGGTCTTAAAAACATTTTGAAAATAATTCTTATTTATGAGAATTAATTGTTTCTTGTTCAAGATAAGGGCCTAGCCTTTGAATAAAGTTGTAAATATAAGAAAGTGTAGACTGTAGTCCAAGGGCCTTTTGTTATCTGAGTGGTATGCCATATAGTAGTAGTGGACCATCAAACATATCACATAACTCTTGACTGATAAGTTTAAGTGAAGTTTTACCAATTTTAAAATAAAAAATTTAGTTTCGATAGTATAAACAGAGCTCTAATTAATTAATTTGCTAATTTTTCTTCCTTGCTAGAACATCATGTATTTGGTCTTTAACTGGGATGCATAGCTTCTGTAAAGTGAGTTCAAGTTTCCTTTTAGGACTTATATTATTTCTTGTATTTTTAACCTTGAAGTCTTCAGTTGAGAGCTTAACTTTTTTACTCATTATACACATCATCTTCAAATAGAACTTAATTTAATTTCTAAAAAAATCCATAGAGTTCATTTTGCTTTTAAGAGATAGTGCTTTGTTTCATAGCTGTTCTCTTCATAGATAATCCTTTGCTTAGCTCACCCATTCCCCCACCTTAGATTGCTGTTGATTCATTAAGCAGGTATTTACTGAATGTTTGCCATATATAAAACAGAAATTATTAAGCTATTCTGCTATCACCCACCATTTTCTTATAACTGGAGGAGTTGTGGTTTAGTCAAAATAGCTTTGGAAAAAAATTGCTAAATCTCTGAAACTTCATTGTTGGTATGAATCTTCTTATTCAATGTGGAATATTTTAGGCACATATTTGCTGGAAGTCTTCAAAACACTAAACGTCAACTCTTTAGTAAACACAGATGTTTTGGTCATATAAAATTGGATATTACTTATTCCCTAAACTTGGTCTGAAGCATGATGCTGTATTGATACCACATCCTGCAGCTTATTTCTAAAAGAACTTTGTTTTGTTTTGTTTTTTAACCATGTGGTTGTGTGTGTGTGTGTGTGTGTGTGTGTGTGTGTATTCTTCTCTTTTCTAATGCAGTCAGTAATGTATCGCTTTCAAGGCAGCTTGCATTTCTGTATCTCTAATAAAAATATTTTACTTCTTATGGAATTTTCTAAAAGCTGGTTATTGTATAACCTGAGTTTTTATTTTTTTAGTCCCCAAATAGTCTAAGGTCTTTCACATTTTAAAGTATGTTCACTTAAAAAAAATAGTTATGAAAAAGCAATAATTTTTTAAATTATCTCAAGAGCATGTCAGTGACATTTACATCTATTGGGACTAGAAAAATTGCTTAAGTTAGCACAGTTGTATTAGTAGGGTAGGCTAAACTGTTCTAATATACATTCATGCAGGTAATGGCATTTAAACACAATAGAAGTTTACATTGTACTCATATAACTGCTCGAGATATATATTTAAGTTGGTGGGTGGTTTTTCGAAGTAGTCCCATTAAGGGACCCAGGCTGACAGTAGGCACCCCCTTCTTGAATGCTTTACTTCTGAAGTTGCTCTAATCATCACTATTTCAACCCACAGGAAGGGGGAAGAGGAGCAGTCAGGCCTGGAAATGGCACACATCACTCCCGCTCACATACTATTGGAGAAAAATTAGTCACACCTTAAAGTAAGAGAAGCTAAGACATGTAGTCTAGCCAAGTGTGCAAGAAGGGGAAATGGATTTTGGTGGACATTCCACAGTTTTCACCAAAGAGCATGAGCAGCTACCTTTATTGTGTTGTCTTTACCTTTTTCAACTCTAGCACTGATGCATTCATTACCCTGAATGAAAGTAAACCCATTTTATATTCTTGGTAATGGTGAGTGCTATCAAATGTGAGTTCTTATTCGACTGAGCGTCTAATAATCTTAGAACCACAGTGAATTCTGGTTGTCTCAATTTTTTAAGTAAGCTGCCAGCAGGAATTCCTAAATAAGATATCTAATGCTTATAAGTTCAACAAGTAAACTAAAGATTCTTCCCACTTTAGAGCCTTGATTGAAGAGTGCTATGTACTGGTAGGAAGCCTTCTGCAAAGTTCTATTTTTTAGGAGCCTTTGCCCTTATGTCTAACCAGTAGTACATGTCCCGGTCATCTAGGGATTTTCTTCAAAATAAGTAAGCCTGGACCCCACTTGTAAGAGTCTGATTGGTAGTTTTGGAATTGTGATCAGGCACATTTCTTTTGGATGATTTCCCAAGGCTTAGGTATTTCTCAGTCACACCCTAATTAAGAAATAATGTCTTAGAACTTATCAATTGGTAGTCTAGTCAGAACTAAAATTATTAAAATATATATTGTTATTTGTTCATAAACTGATTTATTAAAGAATCATAAACTCAGCCTTTTATTTGTGTAATAGAGTTAGACATTAAACTTCAGTAAGGATTTTGTGGGTGCTTTAATAATTTTTAAGTTTTTAATTTTAAAAATATTTTTTAAGTGTGACTAAGCAGTAATGACAGAATTATTTCATGCAGGAATATCTTAATATTTTGGGATCACCTTTTATAGAATGCATCATTTAAAAATGCCTATACATCATAAAATAGTGAAATTAATGCTACATGGTTCTAAATATTAGCTTATAAGAATTTCAAACCTTTTGGAGAATAACAACTACGCTATTCTTAACTTTGATTTATTTTTTCTTTCCTTTTAGAGTTCAGCGGTGCCTAAGACCTGGGTCTCAGCAGACCACCTCTCCATCGTGTGGTAACTTAATATAACTTACTTTGGTGATTTGTGATGGTCCTTTTTTCTCATCAGTGCATTGATTGGTTTGTTAGCTTTCTGAGAGCTCTGGTCATAAATAAGGATTTAGGAGACAGATTAATTTAGGGGCTTAGAACTCTAACCTTGGTTCTTATCTCACTGTGACCAAGGTTCCCTTGACAACCCATGGAATCATCTCCTGAAGAACCAGTAGCATCAGTCTCAAGTGAAGCTAATGTCAAATATCAAAATTTTAGAGTTTGTCATAGTTAGGCAGAATTGAAGGCACTTGTAGGAGTTTTTGAGCTCTCAGCCAGTCACCAAACTCAGGAACTTGATTAATGCAGTGTTGATTATTCTAGAGCAACACATGAAAAACCAAATAGGAATTAGATTTAACCTCAATATAAATATATAGATTAAATATGAGTCAAGAAATACATAGGCCCTAGCATCTTATCTCTATATGTCTTGGCTTAAAGATTCTCTTTTTCACTTTTCTCTGGCTTTGCAATGAGTGGTGTCTGCAAGAACCACAGTTTCAGGCATATAAAGATGGGGCAGGCAGTATATCTATAGCTGGGGTAGACAAGGAGATTTAGGGAAGATAGAGGGACCATGACAGTTCTACTGTCAAACATCTAAGATTTAATTTGCTTTATTTTTTATGTTTCAGCTTTAAGGTAAATGCTAAATAATGATTTGTTACATAATTTTAGAGTTTACAGCATTAACAGAAACTTTAGTATTGGATTAAATAATAGAATTGTGTGTGTATCAAAAGTGTATTTTTTAAGAGTTTCATTTGTAACATTTTATTCTTTAGGTGTAAACAATTGCAGTTGACTACAATTCGAGCATTCTTTGATCTTATTGATGCTGAAACTAAACAAGTATGTATTTTTAAACAAAAAATTACTTCAGTAAAATATGAGGTTTTGTTATAGCAGTGATGGAATTAGTATGTTTCTTTTACTTTAATGTAAATAGAAGCCCTCACCTTCTGTTGACTAATTTCAAAATGGAAATGTTTTTATTTTCATCTGATAACACTGGGGTAGTGTCTATTTTTTCCCTTAACCCTTCAGGATGCAGCATAACTGCTATTAGAGAGAATCATAGCCATTAGCTCTCCTCTGAAGAATGCAATAAAAGAGAGACCCAGATTTTTCTGTGTTTTTTCACAGTTTAAACTCCAAGATACCATAGTTAAGTTAGTGTATTTATTAAAGTAAATTAACTTCATAGAGTTAACATCATGAATTGGTTATGGAATACAAACATTTTTTAGTTTTTCAACATTGTTTTAATTGAGTCTTAACTACGGCAAACGTTTTTAGTCTGGTTGAGAAAGTACAACTATATACAATAATAAAATCAATTAAAATTGCACGACCAGTTTGTATTTGAAATTCGATAGGTTTAGGAGAACCTCATTTTAGCTAACGAAGAACAGGAGTATTTCAGATGTTTTTTAAAAATATGTATGTAAAATAATTTTAATAAACTTGTTTTCCGTTAAATCCTAAGAAGAGAAAAATCAAATACTAGTGTAATAAATTATAATTCTGAATGGGTATTTTACAGACACATTTTTAGGGGCAAATGAGAAATTTTTGATAACTAACACTGCTAACAATCAAAATATAATGAAACAGTTCTGTTTTACAAACTCACTGTCTATCATGGACTGAACTAATATAGTCAATAAAATATTAGGATAAGATTCCTGCCCCTCAAGAAGTCTAGGAAGAGAAGCAGACATATATACAGGGAAACTATAACTCAAAGCATAATTAATCCCAAACATGTGGAACCAAAGAATAAGGATTAGAGAGTAATTTTTGTTGGTTATCAGCATAAAAGTCATAGCTGAAAGCTTGTGAGTGGATGAATTTTCTAGAGATTGAATAAGGATGGGAGAGTTCTGACTTAACTGAAATTTTGATAGAAAGACCTATGGCTTTTAATTGAGTACAAACAGATGTGGCTGCTTCTTTAAAAAATCAATACTAATTTTGTATCAAACTGAGTTGTTTGAAGTAATGAGTTTGTATCAGTGAAGTTAAATTCCACGTTCCTCCCTCTAGTTACATAATATGTAGAGAACTATATTCTGTTTTGTCTATCTTATTTTAAGGAGGGACATTAACAAATGAGTTTATCCAGGGAAGGTAGTCATATTGGTAAAGGGTCTGAAACAGGCCTATGAAAAACAGTTGATGGTTTTGAAGTTTAATCTACAGAAAAAAATGTTTTATTTGGCTGGGGTTTATAACAACCTTTAATTTTTTGAAAGGCTGTCCCCAACCTATTTATTAAAGTCAGATACTTGCTCTAAAAAGGGCAGAACACTCTCCTGGTAAAAATTGTTGAAATTGAAAAGTACCAGGTTAGAAGTGTTCAAGCAAATACCAGGCGACTTCATAAGAGGTTGAAAAGATTTAGTAGACCTGAGTCCTCACTGTCATTTCTTTATCATTATCTCACTATGTTGTCATTGAGAAAATCAGTTCCCTTTCAGGGGTTCAGTGCTTAAGCTGGAGAACTGAATAATGTTAGTTTCTGAATGAATTTTATACCTCGGTACATTTTTTTAAAGAGAGAGACTGACACAAAGTTGCCAACATTTATTGAGCTAAGATATTTGAAAACAGATAGCAGAAAAATGTTATTGTCTGCTTATATTTTCCTTTCACGAAAGAAAGGATATTTTGACATAGAGTAAGTAGAAAAGAGTAAAGGATTTTCCAAGGAAGGACAGTTGGGAACTCATATTTTATCTAGTGACCAGTGAATTCTTTGTTGTGAGATGGGCACTGGTCTGAGTTTGGAAACTAAGTGTATTGGAATCACTAGACCGGAGGAGCTCATAAGTTCTCTTCTGATTCTGTATATCTTTATATGTTTTATTATCTGCAGTATTGCATAATGATTAAAAGCATAGGCTCTGGGGCCAGACTGCCTAGGTTAAACACTGGTCCAGACTCTTACTAGGAACATGACCTCGGGCAAGTTCCTTAATTTTTCTGTGCTTTTGTTCCTTCATATTTAAAACACAGATAAGATTATTATCTCTTCTTAGAGTTCTTATGATGATTTTATGAGTTAAAAACATTAAAGCACTTAGAACAATTCCTGGCCCAGAGTAAGTAACTGCTGGCTCTTATCATTATTACTTGAAGCAAAGTTTCGTTGAACTATCACAATGGATATGAAAGGATACAGAATGTATCAATGTTCTTTCTAGATAACTCAAAATCCCAAGAAGAAATTGTCGGTTTTGAATCACCACTTTATAAGACACCCAGCAAAACATTTTGAGGAAAATCCAGCAATAATTTCTGACTTAACAGGTTAGTAGTAATAACATGTTTTAATATTAAATAGAGTTTTTATTATTTTTTTAAGGTAATTTTGTTATAGCAGACAGTTCTTTGAAACTTGTAGTACTTCAGGTACTGTAATTTCACTGTCAATAGTTTCTTAGGAGATTCTTTGTTAAGGAAGGGAAAAAGTAGAAAATTAATTTGTAAGATGTTGCTGATAAAAATTTTGTCCTGAAAATAACACAAGTACAGAAATTTAACTATAAAAGATATAGTTAGATATCTCTGTTCTCCTGACAGTTACATAAAATAAGTGCTATATTATTCTTGACTTAATTTTTCAGTGTCATTCTTCAGTCTTCTTTTGGATTAATGGCATATCTTTTGCTGGTAAATTTGCTTTTAAATATAATACCTTACATCCTTTAATTAGCTTGTCTTGTTTGGAAAATGAACAGTTATTTCTTTCGATTGATACTTCCTTAGAGTTAAAAACACAAAACAGATTTAAGATGCTTTATTTTACATGAATGCTAGTTGGTGATGAGCACATAGAGGACATTTCACTAGATTTTCTATTTTAAAATAGCCACTGTTTAGAAATCACTTCTTTTTAAAAATCCATTATGATTGAGAAGTGTTTCATCAGCATTTAAGATAAGAAGTTATTTATTATATATATATTTTTAAAAAGCCATACAAATTATTTGTTTTTACCTTAGGGACATCTATGTGGGTTCCAGTAAAAGTGTCAAAGTGGACCTATGTAGCTTACAATGTAAGTATACTTAAAAAAATTTTTAGTATCTTAAAAGTTAAAGACTGTTAAAAAAAGATAACCATATATCATTTCCCTACATTGAAACCATATCTAGACGGTGTTCAATTTTCTAGTTTTATAACTGTCAAATTATTTGTTGGTTTTGTTCTTTTTCATTTTGTTTAAGTCAGAGTACAAACTAGGTCCACATAGTATTGTCGATATGTCTGTTACTCCTCTTAATCTCTAATGCTTACTTCACCACTTTTTTTTCCCTTGCAGTTTATTTGTTGAAAAAAACAAGTCATTTGTCTTATTAAGCTTCCCTGTCTTGATTTTCTGATTGCATTTCTATAGTGTCATTTGATATATTCCTTAGCCCAGTCTTTTCCTGTGACTTAGTATTTGAATCTAAATGCTTGATCAGATTCAGTTTTTGTTTTGGTAGACTGTGTCTCTTTTTGTGTTAGGAGCTATTGATGAATAACGCCTAGAGTCATTAATTCATTTAGGGGGATGCAAAAATGATGAAAATCTAATTTGATTATCCTTCGTCATTTGTTAACTGGAACACTAGGAAAACTCATCTACTTAATTTATCAAAAGTGTAACAAATCATAAAGGAAATGATTATTGCTTAGATCTTTGGATCTTGTATCTACTGGTTTTCAGAATAATAAGTTGGTTCACAGATCTTTCATCAGTGACCTTAGAGGTTTTGTGTCTCCCCACCTCCAGTATTATTATGAACTCATGTATTTAAGGTTATATGTGTTTCTTCCTAAACTAAAACACTGAAATTATTCTACCTTTCATGCTAAAATTTATATTAGAATTGTTCTGTCTTTGGCCAGTATAAGCTGTTTCAAGTTAGGCTTCAGAATCTTTTTAATACAGCAGCTCTTTAATTGTCTTTGATAATTTTCTCACCGTCTCCTATGAGAAGGTATTTTAGCCCCTTTTCTGTATCTCTTGCCTTAGACCTTGAATCAGCTTTTTTCCTCTAAGGAACTCATCCAGTATTTGGGAAATGGCAAACCATATCTGTGCACTAGAGATGTTTATGGCCAGCGCGTTAGCATTTCTAGGCCTTTTCAGTAGACAGAGCCAAGAAAGATATTTATCTTGATCATAAAGCCGAAAACCAAGGCAAAATAAAACACGTGTATTCTACTGATACTATTAAGATAAATTCTGGACTACAGGGTTTATATCTGATCTATCTTATGTATCTTCTTCCCAATCCTAGAATACTGGTTCTCAACAACATCAGAAATAATAGAATAATTACTGATTGCCTTATCTGGATTTTTGAATGATGAAAATATTCACTATCTTGATAGTTTTATTGTTTTCTCTCTTTTTTTAGGAATCTGATAAAATATACTTTACATTTCCTCTTGCAAATCATAGAAAAACCTATACTCATGCCTATTGTCAGAGCACCATGCTGGTAAGATAATTTATATTTAATATAAATTATAAGGCTAACTATACTATAAATCTAATTAGTGGGAAAATATTTGTCTGGAATGCAGTTTTGATTGAAAAGTATTCATCAAAATGTTTCTGTAGCTGATAATATACTAGGATTTAATATGTCACTTAGGTTTGCTGATACTGCCATTGGTATATATAAAGCCTTTAGAAAAGATAGTTGGCAAGCATTGTGGGCTAGGCGCTAATGAATATTAATTTTAATGGGATTACCAGAATTTTGCATCTCTCACAGAGATTGGCATCTCTCAGCTTAAAATCTGAATGGGCAGTTTATCCCAAGGGAATCTGGCCTTAAGAGTGGTGGCTTAACCTTTGTACTCAATACTAAATTTCAAATCAAAGTATCTATATTGAGAAAAATCCTTGCCAAAGTGCAAATTATGCATTTGGTTTATTAGAAGATCCCTTTACTATAAGTAAGATCCATGTGTATTTATTTGCATAAGGTCATATGGTAAATTTTTAAAAATATTTTCAATTTTTGTTATAGAAGCTTGCAAACACACAAAAGTAGAGAGAGAATACAGTAAATCATACATACGCTCATGTAACTATCACATACAGCTTTCCCAGTTATCAAGGCTCTGCCGTTCTCACTTCATTTTGTCCTTCCTCACTTTTTTATTTTGACTGAATAATTTTGAAGCAATTTCCAGGCATTTTATCTTTTCATTCATAACTAATTCAATATATTTTTCTAACAGATAAGAATTTTGCATATTACCATACCATCATTATTTCATCCAAAAGAAATTACTAATTTTTAATCCTGTGGTATCCAGTCTATGTTCAATTTTCCTCTGTTCAATTACATTTTAAGTTAGTTTATTTGAATCAGAATCCAAAGTGCTTACATTGTATTTGATTCATGGATCTTAAGTCTGTTTTATAACAGCTCTCTTTCATTCCACCATGCCATTTATTTATTCAAGAAAGATTGTGTGCAGAACTTCCCACATTCTGGATTTAGCTAATTATATTCTCGTGGTATCTTTTAACATGTGATTTTTTCTCTTATGTTTTTGTAAACTGGTAAATCTAAAATCTTGATTAGATTCAGATTAATTTTTGTGGTAAGAATGTTTTATAAGTAAAGCTGTGTGTCTCTTTGGGGGGTAGGTATATAGTATCTGGTTGTCCACTTTTAGTGACATAAAAATTTATCAGTGGACTTAGGCTGTGTTACTATGAGCCATTTAGTATAATGTTCCTCATCAGTCTTTTACCTAATATTTTAGCAACCACTGAGGCCTGTAGACAGTTTTTTTTGTTTGTTTGTTTTCCTTTTCATTTTTTTTAGAATGGTACATTTTATGATCAAGCAGCATTTTCTTTTCTGTATATTTCTGGAGTTGGCAATTCCTAGTGACTTTTTCTAAGATTTTTAATACAATTTTTGTATTTAGTTAGGTATGTTTATTAGATGACCTGAAATTGTTCTTTTAACATCTTCTAGGTTATATCAACACAGTGTTTTACGGTGGGCTTGAATAATGCTTTATTCAATTCATTGACGAATGAATCAATTCCCTATACATTGAAGTAAATAGTGTGGAATAATGGCAATTTTTATAATAAGGGCTATCTTTGAGGATAGGCTCCCTTAGTAGCTGCAAAAACCTATTACAAAAGTGGGTTAGAGCTTGAAAGGCTGTTAGATTTTCTTTGTCTAAGCTATGCAGATCTATTTTGTTGCCTTGCTTTATAATAATAACATGATGTTACTGTTCCAAAGTAACTGATACATACATAAGTCATGCAAGGTTTTTTTTAGCAGTGGAGAGCAGAGAAACACTATATTGCTTTTTGTTTGTTTCCTTTTACTTTCTTTCTGTATTCTTGAAAAATGTCTTAAAGTTTCGTTTAAATTTCATGAGGGCAACAACTATGTCTGTCTGATTTATCCTTTTCTTTTCCTTGAGGGCATAATTCCTTGGCCTGGAATGGACTTCATAAATATTAGTTTAATGAAAGGATTATTTATTTCATTATGCTATACTAAGGAAAAATTTATGTGGCTGAGAATTGTTTCTCATCATCTTATGCCCTGGTAGGATTTTAGTAGTTGGATCATCAGATCTTGGGAGCATTGTTCTTACTACTTCCTTGGAGTGAAGATCTTAAGTCATACTTCTATTAAATGGCTAAAGCCAAATATATAATATTGCTAAATATCATAACCATCTCTGCAGCGTTCCCATGCTGTGCTGGTAAAGTAATAACTAGCTTCAGCCTCGAGCACCTGGCTCAAGGGGAACTATACCTCCTGGCATGAGATATCAATTATAATAAATATAATTTAAAAATTAGAATAAATATTTTCATCAAATTTTAGAATTATTTTACTTTCTCAGTGATAGTTTTTGAAATGCAAACTGAGAATTGTGCTGCAATCAAAAACATTCTCAGTTGCATAGAAGTTATCTACCTGGTAATGAAATGGGAACTCAAATGATAAACTAAAATGCTGTACTTAGATTATTATTTTTAATTATTTGGCTCTGGATATTTTTTGTCATTGTTTGTATATAAGGCCGCCTTTAGTTGTTCATTTTGTTAAAATGTAGGTTACTTACTATGTAACTAGCTAACTAAAATACAGACATTGCCAAACTCCAAGTATTGATTCAGTAATTAGAAATGCTTAGGTAATATGATATAGAGCGAGTCCCATCAGGTCACTCGTCTCACGCTGCTATTCTGAGTTACTTGCTTACCTATCTTGTTGACATTAGACTTCTTCACCTACTCTTGATCTGTCTGACTTTTTGGAATGTCTTGGATATGTTCCTAAGTAATAAGTTGCTATCTTTTGTTTCCATTGTGCCTACTGACCCTAGCATATAACAGTAAAGTATTGAAGATTCCTGTTTTATGTAATTATTTTCTACAATATTTAGTGTGCTTTGCATTAATCAACAGGATACAAATAGTTGGATTTTTGGCTGCATCAACAGCACTTCCATGTGGTAAGTGTTTTGCACCTTCATTGTTCCTTTTTTGTCAACATAACCAATACTCACATATCACACTTTCAAATAGCTTCGTTTTTAAGCTCATTTTGTTGATATAGTAAATTATGGCATTGATTTTAAAGTAATAACTAAAGGAAATTGACATACTAGTAATTTTTGTAAACATTGAAATATTTGGTTGCTAGGAAAAAATTATTTTGTTTTCAAAGGGACCGTGTGGATAGAATGTTTGGATTAGATTATTAGCCTTTATTTCATTAAACTTTCTCTGATAGGTCTGTAGATGGTTTCTTTTTCCTCTGAAGCTTATTTGTAATTTATAATACTTTGATATATCTGTTCTTTAATTATATTTTTTACATTTATTTTATAGCCAGCAAGGGGTTGATTTATCATGGAAAGCTGAACTGCTGCCAACAATTAAGGTAAATTATGGCCTTTGAATTTTAATATTTAGGTAAAAAATACTTGAGCCTATAGGCATTTTAGAATGTGCTCTTTTATTAAGTCACATAGGTAATAAATAAACTTGATATTTGCTCATCTGTGTTTTAGAAATATTTAATGGAAAATGACATGATTTTTTTCTAACTTTCAGAGGTAACAACTGTAAATGAACAATACTCTAAACAAAATTAAATCAATATGTTAGAGAATCATACCAAGAGCTAGGTACATTTTTAAAATTCAATTTGTAGGTATATTTGGAATGATCTGTCTAAATATATGATGAGTAGTATGCTCAGAATTTGTTTTGGGGAAGGGCCTATAGTAGGGAAGTGAGCATATCAAAGAGACATGGGAATTTTCCAGATAAACTTCAACATCACTTTGTGGTCAAGCACTTTGATAACTACTTTTTCTAGTACTCCTTGGGATTTATTTAATAATTGTTAGTGATTTCCTTAAGCAACTCTGGTAGGTCAACAATTCTTTTTACAACAGGCTAATTTGCATCTCAAAAACTATTGTTGAGAAAGTAAAATAATACTAACATTTGGTGAAAATATTTATTCCAATTTTTAAATTGTATTTATTATAACTGATAATCTCATGCCAGGATGTATAGTTCTCAGTATTCAAGTAAATCTGTACTTGAAAAATAATATTTTCATAATGAATTCTGGACTCATAGACTTGAAAGTTAAGTCATCCAGTTGGTCCCAATCATCTCCCAGTGCAACTCATTACTCAGTTGTGATTATGAATATTCACATTTATCCATATACACAGTCAACTCTGTTACACCAACACGGAGGAACTTACACATACTGATAAGAATGGCAACAGAATGAATAATTGCAAGTTACTTACACTTGGCTTTGGAATGGTTGCATTATTTTTTCTGTCTTCCCAGTCAGTCTTACTTATTGCATATTTTATGTGGCTTTGTACTTATGAAACAAATATCGTACGGAAGTAATTTGACTAACATGAACATGTTTAAGGTCCCTCATTGGTTTTATCCTAACCTTCTAGGCAGGAGCAAACGAAAGTGTTAGTATATACTTACTGATCATCGTTCATGAAGTATATTAATAATTTTCTTGAACATCCAATCTGGATGTACTGTCCAGTCTGTAACTTAAGAGTTAGGAAAAAATAAATGCTCAAAAACCTGATAAAATGTTACTTTGCTCCTGTTTTTTGAAAGGTATTTTTTAACTCATAAATTCTTATTTTTTTTTAATCTCAAAGATTAAACAATGTATTCATCTAGTTCTAGTCTCTGTGTCCTTTGTTCTAAATGTAAGAAACAGCTGCCTGAACAGCAAGAAAACAACCTACTCCAACATATTATACATGTTACTTTTTATAGTTAATGCTGGAAGATATTGCTAGACAGCATTACAAACCTACTAGAATTTATGAAGGAAAAAATAAAGGAAAGGTTAGCAAATAAGGGTTACAGTATTCTGCAACCTTTAAGTGTCCTCAGTTGAAGAGTATTGTAATTATTAAAAGTAAATAAACTTTCCCATTATAATGAAAATCAAAATTACATATGTTAGCCATATATAAAAAGTGCAACTTTCCCGTGAAGTTGAAGGGAAAGGAAAAATAAAAGTGAAAAAATTTTGTGGATTTTATTCATATTTATATTGTCGCAACAAAAGTAATGTTAGTTGATGATCATGCCACTTTTGGCATCTCTGCTGATTGAACTGTTAATAAATAGATAAAAGCCTTTAGAAGAGTACTTGTAAATTCAGTTTTTAAATACCAGTCATATGGAACTGTCCTGTTATGGGTACACTAAAGAAGTTTCTAAAAACACACACACAAAGCATAGCAGGCCAAGAATTTGGTAAGCTCAGATGGACTTAGTGCTAATAACAAACAAAAAAATTAACTTTCAAAAGAAATCTTAAGTTATATGAAAAAAATTACTCGGTCACTCTCTTGTCTAAAGCATTCTTTAGCATTACAGCTTTGCCTTACACACAGCAGCAGAACTTCAAGGGTTTCTAACATCTAAATGCTGGTGTTTTGATTTCTTCCATGTGTGGTACCTTGGCCTTTAAAAGGCATCTTACCCTTGCAGTTTTACTAAAACTGAAAAATTTCCAAACTTATATTAATCTTACGTGTCAGCATAATGATTTGATAAATATTATTATATTGTCAAATTTCTACTGACAATTTTGTAACTATATTGGAACTTAACTTTATAAGGAAATGTATTTTGACATGGATACTTTTAAAGTATTCTGATACTAAAAAAATCTTGAGAAAAAAGTTATTCTTATGAATAAATAACAAAAGCTAGAGTGGACAGCTACACAGAGTATCCATGGTTCTTTCTAATTAATTTATCTTTCATACTATCTACCATTTGTTTGGTTGGTCTCCTTGCCTATAGCTGTGGTTTTTGTGGCCCTTTTAAGGCCCTTTCATTTATATTAGAACATGGTCTGTTACAGAGATTTTGCTGAGTAAATTGAGGTGGAGCCCAGTAGTTGTTTAATAAGCACTCCCAAGTAAATCTGATCAGATTGTTAGGGGGCCACTCATTGATAGACAGTTCTTTAGTTTCAGAACCTTTGTCTGGATTTGCCCACATCAATGCATCTGAATAACAATGGAGAAAGTTAAGTATCTGCAGAAATTTCTCAATGTGTACAGATTGTTAAAACATATAACTACTCCCAGCCCTACATGTACTTCCAGAAGAATACTGAATTTAAAAATGGTATTTGGTGTCTTGGCTTTAAATAGACCAGTCTCCTATCTGTTTATTTTTCAGAATGTAGACTGTAAGGATCCGGTCTTAATTTTGAGAATAGCATAGATATTTATTTAGTGAGGCATTACTAGCCTTATTGTGTCTACATGTCATTTACTGATTAAGTTCCAGGCAATGATGTTCATATACATCATTAGCCAACAACTCTTTACTGCTTGGGCTAGATCAGAATCATTTAAGATTAAGTTCTAACTCTTTCATCATATTAAGCATCCATTCATTCATCAGCTGTTGAGTCTGTCATCTACTACCGAAAAATATATAGAAATAATAGTGTAACATTATATGAAACAAGTAGACATAAAAAGAAAGAACAAATCTGAAAATAATTATGTAAAGTATATCTAGTGTTAAATGTCATTTGATTTTACAGGAATGGATACAGTTCAAAGAAATTTGGGAGTCCATATTTATATAATTACTATGAATTTGACTTTCAGCAGGACTATTGCCCTGAAAATCTAAACATGAACATCTTATGAAGTATTGAACATGAAGTTTAAAATCTGTTTTTTATAACTTATTGAGTAAGAAATAGTGTTTGCAATTTATTTTTATTTTAATGTGCTTTAGTCTCTATATATCTTAAGAAATTAAATCAGCTTTTTACTTTCATCTTCTTTTTAGTCTCTGACATTAAGACTTCAAGACTATCCATCTTTGTCCCATCTTGTTGTTTATGTACCATCTATTCATGGAAGTAAGGTAACAAATGGATTAAGGTTGTTATCAGAATGTTTTGGGGATACACATGCTAAATATTTAAGTTATTTTTGATGAATTCTTTAGCATAGGGATTTTTTAAAACAATGTCCAGTTTGGCAATCCACCTAAGACTGTTAGGATCATCTACTCTAGCTTGATCTAAGCAGAATAAACCCAAGTCTCTTTCTTTCAAGTGGGAACTAGTTATACTTTATCAGTCTTTCAAAACCTATTAATTATGTGCAAGACTCTATGACAGGAATTATAGTAGGCACACAGATAAAGATAAAGAAAAATATGAACCCTGTTCTTTATTGGGTAGGGGAAGAGAAGTATATTTGGAAGCAGCAGGAAGAATGAAACTAAAAGAGGTACCCTAAAATATATAATAAATATCAGAAGATAGCAAATACATGAAAAGTGTAAAAGGGGGAGATATCTGATTGATGGAATCAAGAAAGGCTGTATTATGACGTGTTTTTTTAAATTGCCTTAAACTAGCTAAGTTTTTTATAGGTAGAATGAACATTCTAGATGTGTGCTATCCTATATGGGAGTCAGTAGCACATGTGGCTGTTTAAATTTAAATTAGTTAAATATTTAGTTCCTTGATTGTACTGGCAACATTCAGGATGCTAAGTAATGATATTGTTGCAGAAAGTTATAATGAACAGTGCTATTTAAACAAAGAAATAATGGGAGCCAAGCATGGAAGTATGAAAAGTTGTGGACTATGTTTGGAAAGCAATAAGTTAAGACTGACTTTTAAAGGATGGCTACCATGAGTAGAATAGTAATGGAAGAAAAATCTGAAAACGTAGCTCATGGCCATATTGTGGAAGTCCTTGATTGGAAGATTCTGGACTTTACAGAATTCAGGAGTCAGTAGGGAGCTGAAAGATTTTTCACCATAGTAGCAATGGGGTCAGAGCTATTTTGGAATAGAAGATGAATCTATAGTATAGGATGGATTAGTAACAGAGAGAGTAGGCATCTCATAAGGGGTTGTGAGAGCTTGCACTAGGGAAGTAGAACTAAAATAAAAAGGATGGTGGTGATTTTCGAAAGAAGTTAAGGGGAAGGAAGAAGATAGAAGTAAAAGACCCTCTATTTCCCTTTCCACATTTCACCAAGCAAACTTATCCTTCAAAATCTAGCCTCAGTGTTTCCCGTTTTTCTTTTCTGAACTGCTCCAGTAACTTCTTACTTATTTCCATGCTACTTTGTTTATAACTTTTTTGAGGAATTTATTACATTGAATTATTATTTATTTGCTTATGTCTCTATTGCCATTACCATACTGTGAATTCTTCGATAGTAAGGACCAGATAGATTTTATTCTGCCTTGCACCTTCAACCTTTAGATAATACCACATAAATGTTCGAGTAATGTTTCTTGAATGAGAAAGTTGATGAGATTTTTGGCCAGAATTATTAGGAAAATTTTAAAAAAAGGAAAAGGGGGATTTAGTTGAGAGTCATCTCAAAGATTGATTCTCACAAGTAGCTTATAATGGATTCATTGTTTTGTTTTGCTTAGCTCAAGTGAGAGGTAATTCAACATCTTCAATACTAAAAGCTCTCTTTAAGGGTTTTTCTGTCGGGTAAGTTGGTTTTAAATGAATTTAACTTCTTTCCCAAACTTGGAAAGGCCATCTCTGGTTATTCCAAGAAATTAGTGAACTTTTCAAGCAGGAGGTCTTAGCTGCCTAATAAATACATAATAAATATGTCTTACTGCTCTTTGGAAAGAACTCTTCAGGCTACGTTGAACACACTGTCTCACTAGGATGTTGAGGCCTTTCATGATTTTGGCTTCTTTCTTAGAGTCTGTCATCATAAAGATACATATATTTAAATAAGCAGTTTAAAATTATTTGAGTTCACTAATAATATAGTTTGCAAAATGGAAATGTGGAATTATATGAATTTTTTTTGGTGACAGAAAACAAAATAACTAAATCCATTAGAAATTTATGTACCTTGGATGTTTCAGAGAGACCTTTGAATTCTTTTTTTCTTGAATAAGATTTTATTCATTAAAAAGCATAATCAAGTTTTTAAAGCTATAATTAAAATTTTATTATTTTAGTTACCTCTACAAATTGATTTAAAACTTCTCCCCTATTTCAGACAATGTCTAACTCAAAAATACTTTGTAAAATATAATGAATCTGTTCAATAAATAACTTCTCTAATCTTTTAATAGCTGCTTTCTATAATTGAGAAAATGTATTTCTTTGCCTTGTAAGTAAAGAGGGAAAATTAAAGCAAAGCCCCTTAACGCATTTTTCCTTTTATTCTCTTATGTGTGTACTGTACAGCCTAATAGCATTTTTCCCTCATCTGCTTTTCACTTTCAAGAACAATCAAAAATTCACTCAAGAGGTAAATACAATAACACTGCTTCAGACACAGTCCAAGGTATAGTTTTTACAAAAGCCTAGGCTAGACCTTTCTGGCATTCTGCTTTCTGAGGACAGCAAACTATTTGCTAGGTACAGTTAGGTATCAGATTAATTTCTTCTTTAGCCCCTGTAGATCGAAGAAATAATGAAACCATTCATATTGCAGCTGAGAGCAGAGAGTTTTTATGCCTTTGTTAAAATGGTATTATAAAAAAAGTCATTAAAAAATTTTTAATGATACAAATGTTGCATTTTACATTTTTGGGGGGGATAGCATTTCTTTTTCTTTATTCATAGGACATCTTTTTTCTGTTTACTATAATCATTGTTTGGCATGAAATAATTTTATGCAAATAACATTAGCCATCTGTAGATGGATAGCAGTATGTCTCTAAAAGTGTTTTGTGTCTAATTAGACTGTAGATAATAAATGTGGAGTTTTAAAAAAGGGACAAATTTTTGTTTTGACTATGAAAGTATTCAAATGTATTATCTAACTCCCTAGTTCATCTTGAGTTAACCTTGGCTCTTAATGCTTGCTTTGCTCCATCCTTTAATGGCTCTCTTCTAGAAACACCTAAAACTAATTATAAGAAAACTTTGTATAGATCTGTTATAGAAAGGACCTGCTGATAATTTATCTATTAAATTACACTTGTTTATTATCTCCACTTGCCATTTTAGTATAGCCAGAGTTAGTATGACACACTACCTTCTCCAAAGCTGGAGGCTTTCATTTTCCACTCAAAATTCAAGTCAAGATATTTTAGTATAAATTTAATTTTTTTTTCCTAATAAACAATGTTTTATATTTCAGTTTGTTGTAGATTGTGAATTCTTTAAAAAAGAGACAAGATCCATACAGCTTCCTGTAACTCATCTTTTTTCTTTTGGTGAGTATTTTGATTTTAGAAATCTTAAGAATTGCCTTCATCTTTAACAAGGCTAACTTATTTCGCAAGTGAGTTGCAATAAAGCAGAGCTATGTAACAAAAGTATTCTGTATTTCAAGTGTAGTTCTTAGAGTAACCATATGATGTGATTCACTAGTTTGATTCTGTTTTCAACACTGGACCAGCAGACATCTTCTGAGAAGTGAACTTTTGAAAGAAATTTCTCCATGATCACATAGTTATGTGTGTGTGTTGCACATGCATGCATATGTTCATGTTCTCATGTGAATTTATACTAAATTGGCCCTTTTTATAAAAGGCTTATTATAAGGTATAAATTTCTATCTGTTCTATGAAGGTTTCAAGATTGCTCTAACTAGCTTTCCAATTTTTTTACTGTGGTAAAATATATATAACTATACATTCTTTTAAATTTTATTATGAAATAATTTTAGACTTAGAGAAGTTGCAGAAAGAGTACAGAGTTCCTACATATCCTTCACTCACCCTTCTATAATGTTGCCCTCTTAAACAATGCTGTTGTCAAAATTAAGAAATCAGCATTGGTACAATGCTGTTAACTACAGGCCTGATTTGTTTTCATTAGTTTTTCCATCAGTGTTCTCCAGCTTCCCACACTGCATTTACTTGCCATATCTCTTTAATCTCCTCTAATCTTTGATCTTTGATAGTTCCTCAGCCTTTCCTTGTCTTTATAGAGTTCTGGTCAGTTATTTTTTAGAATATCCCTCAATTTGGGTATGTATAATGCTTTCTTATGATTATTGGTGGTTAAAGCATTTTAGACAAGAATATCACAGAGAAGTGATGGGTACTTCTCAGTGTCAGAGGACACAAGATATCACCGTGTATAATTACTGGTATTGTTAATTTTGATCACTTTAAGTGGTGTCTGCCAGGTTTTTCTACTGTAAAGTTCCTTTTTTTAATTAATAAATATCTTGAGAAAGACACTTTGAAAGTAAGTATGCTATTTTTCTCAAAAGAACCCACTAATCTTAGCATCTCTCAGTTCATCTAGTCTGAAGCTATTATTACTGGTATCCTATATGTATTGGAATTCTTCCTGAGGGAAAGTTGTCTCTTCTCCTTGATTTATTTATTAAGTTTTTATTTATGTCAGTAGTGTTTCAGATATATTTATTTTATTCTTTGGGTTATAATCCAATACTGTTAATTTTTTTTTGCTTCAGTTGTTTGGCTTTAGATGATAGAATCTTTTTTTTGGTTGGCTCTTGTACCCTTGTCTGCCATTCGTGAAAAAAAAAAAAAAAATATGCCATTCATGGCGTGAAAAAAAATTTAAGATTTTTATACCTCTTCTGCCCTCACCCTCCCTTTTTTGGTAGAAACATACTCAGAACAATACAGAAATGACAACTCTGAATCATCTAGCTCATTAAAATAGCCTATAAAGTAAGAGATCTACCAAGAAAACATAGCGTATGTTTTTGATATTAGAAATATATACTTGATTTTTTTCTAACACACATGTAATTGAAAGACATTATAAATGTTTTGTCCAGAGTTTATTGAAGGATTGAATATTTAGACGTTCTCCTCCATGTATGAGAAGCTAAAACCTGTAAACTGTTTTGTCTTTTTACTTTAAAAATCTGTTAGCATCATTTTAACATTTTTAAGCAATTGATGCTTTTTTTTTTTTTTAAAGGCTTTGGTGTTCTAAGCAATATAATGCTTTTAATTTAACAGGATTATCTTCAAGGAAAGTGATATTAAATACAAGCGGCCTGTTCTATAACATAGAGCTTCTGAACTTTGGACAGGTAATTATCCTACTATAACAGGGATTTGATTTTACTTTACTATTTAAACAAACAAATAAACTTTTTTTGTTTTATTTTTGTGGTCAACCTCTGTTAGATATACCAAGCTTTTAAAATCAACGTAGTAAGCAAGTGTTCAGGAGTCAAAGGTAAGTGTATTTTCTGAAAAAATATGGTGTTGTCATTTGAAGAATCAATGGATTTTCACTTGAATTTTCTTTAATATTTATGCTTCTATATATTTTAGGTGAAGTAAAATTAATATATGATAATAGAAAAGCTATTTATATTTCCAACAGACTTAACATAGATCCTTTCTTAATAGTAGCATCTTCATCTGTTAGTTAAAATATCCACATTTGAAAAATACCATCTATCTTGCTGTCTCATTATTACAATAATTCAGATGTAGCTGTTTGTTTTTACAGTTTCTTAGTACTTCTTATATGTTCTAATATTGGCTGTAAATCTTATTATACATTATTACTTAATAATTCTCTATAATTTCTTATTATGTGATATAACTTACTGATATTTTATGAAATGGGTAATTGTATAATTGGGTATCATGGTAGCTTATATAACATTTAGTATGACAAGGTCAGTAAGATGTATTTCATTTATGTTTTCACAGAAGAAATAACTAGTATCTATAAACTTCATATTCCCTGGTCTTATGAAGATTCACTAACCATTGCACAGTAAGTATATGAAAGAATTTACCTTACACGTTTGTGTTTTTGAATAATGTATATTCTATTTTGTTTATTTAAATCAGTGAAATTATTAAAGTGCCTTTAGTAAAATGTAGGTATCCTTTATGTAGCATTGTGCCCATAAGATAATGTAATATATAGTATTCTTATTTAAATAATATATAATTTAAACCTTAATTGCTTGAAACATGAACCTTTTCCCACCCTCTGCCCCAACTCTTGTGACCTAGACAGACAACTGTGCTATGCCTAGAAGTGTCCATCTGTAATAATGCGCCTGACATCTAGCTTCCTCTACATCATTGCATTATGTTGTGATGAGGATTGGCTTAGCTATGATTATTAACAGCATTCTGTTATTGAGAATCGATATATAAGTTATCTTTTCAGGGTTCCATCTACTACAGAAATTTCTTTGAAACTCCATATTGCTCAACCAGAAAATGACAGCAATGTAGCATTATTAAAAATGTACACATCATCAGACTGTCAGTATGAGGTAAGCTGTATGTTCATTTAATTTTTAAGAGTTATAGAATAAGGTGGAAATACATTTTTATGTTAGCCAAAGTTTAATGATGATGTAGAAGGCACTAAATATTAAAAATAGACATTTATATTACTCTGTTCTCCATTTTGCCTGCTAGCATCACTCAGTATTTTCTTAGCTCTGAAAGAATACATCTTAATAAGTAATAAAAAGTAAAATGAAAATCGAGACCATAGATTAATCTTTTAAATAAGGAAGCCTAAAGTCCAGAATCCTTTATAAATTGAAGAACATGAAATCAGCTGATGTTGTTTAAATTTAGTAATCAATATGATGTATATTGGTTTCCAGTTCTACTATATAAGCTTAAGGATCTTCTTTCCTTTTCACTAATCATATTAAGCTCTGTTAGTCATTAATATGTGCAATCTAGTGCCTATTGCATTTATATTACAATCACATTGATCTCTTTGTGCTAAGAGAAGGGAAATAGATTCAAGAGTAACATTGTATTTACTGTGGATTCATAAACGAAGAGTCCTTCTCTGTTTTATAGCATACCACGTTCAAAAGGATTCCAGATTTAAGTGGTTGAAGTACACATTTGTGGTGACATCACAGATGTCCGGTTTATGTGAAATATCTTATTTCTACTCAGCTGGTTTAAACCAAACTTAAATATTTAATTCTTGATTAGACCTAACTTTCTTAAGGTAAACTAGGATTGGTATGTCAAATGACTAGAATCTGCAACCAAGTTTCATTGGACCAATGTTGTGGGTTATTTTAGATTTCATGGAATTCATTAATGGTTTGCTATATTGCTTTCTAACATTAAAGGATTTTACAGGGTTGTAATAATGGTTTTTAACTTGTACCCTCATATTTCTAATATTACAGAGATAGTAAGAATTAATGAATATTTTGGCTCCAAATACTGGATGCTCTCAAAATGTTTACATTTTTGCAGATACCTTGTATTTTTCAAAGAGTCTATTTTTTTGACAAAAAAGTACAAACATTTTATAACCTTCCTATGAAAGATTTATTTCCTTTCCCTAGACTTCCTAATATCGGAGAAAGTGTATTTATGCTAGACATAGTTAACGATGACTTTCTCTTCATAATATTGTTTTGTCTTAAATTTTACTAAATGTGCTGTTTATTTTGGTATTGTATCATGTGAAACTATTTTTTAAAATTTACTCAGAAACAACTCTATTTAGCGCTGTACAGTTATAGATTTGAGAATTTAAAGTACTAATTATATAATAGGTTGGTTAATTTGTGCTTAATTTTTAGCAAACATATGAATAGCTCTAGGCGCAATCATTCAATAAATTCTTTAGCTTGCATGATCTGATAAGATATTCTTTTAATTAAATATTTAGTTAGCAAAGTGTTACCATATATATCATAACATTCATCCAATTGTCAAAGAATTAGAATACAAGAAAATATACTGAACAATAAAATACACTTGATAGAAAGTAAATGTTAGTGGTTCAGAGGATTCTTTTGAGATCTTGAATGCCTATAGGTTTACTATTATAAAAAAGTTAATGATTATGCTTAGAGATGTACAAAAGTGCCTAATTTAATAAAAAGTCAACTAGAATTATTTAAGGAAAATAATCTTTTTTAAATGATTGTTTTAAACTAGGTGACAGTTAAGACTTCCTTTTCACAAATACTTGGACAGGTAAGAGAGACTCCTTTTCAGTCATTGCCTTTTGCATAGATACTGTAAAGTAGGGGTTGAAAACTTTTCTGTAAAGAGGCGGATGATAAACATTTCAGCAGACCACATATGGTCTCTTGCTGCTGCCAGCACTACTGTAGCTGCTGCTTGCTTCTTCCTCCACTTCAATGAAATCTAAAAACCATTGTTGGCGCACACAGGCCATAGTTGGCCAACCTGGCTTTAAGGGGATGCTTTCATATTTGATTCTTCCTCGAAATGAGAGCTGATTCCTGATTCCCAAACAAATTAACATTTTTGACTAAATGAATGTTGTATTAAGATTTCATGTTGCTCATACCACACCGTAATTATAGTCCAATAAAATCTGTAGGCTCTGTCATATACATTAACATTTTCAAAAAAGCTTTATTTTGTGCATACTCAAGTTTATAAAAGGTAACAACAGTAAATCGTATTAAAAACAAACATGTTGAAATAGTTTAAATTCATTTGGGGAATATCTTTCTGTAATTCATAGGTAAATAGTGTTACAAAAATTTATCAAGTAGAACTATTATATTATTAAACATAATTATAGTTTTCAGAATTACACAACCAGGGCATAGATAATATTGAATAGTCAGAGAAATTATATAGTTTTAAAATTCACTATATTGTGCCTGTATTATTTTCACTTTATTTTTTTAAATTTGCAATTCTAGTGCAGCATATTTCTAATTTGTCATTTAAATCTATAATTACAATAAAATTCACAAAATTAAATTAGAAACTTTTTTATATGCATTATCTCATTTGATCCTCACAGTGACTTGATGAAAACTAGGTTTGATTATTAAATTTATGAACATTAATAAATTCTAAGAGAAGGTTAAATTTTAGTACAAGTTGAAAAATAATATCATGGAGTGTGAAGTGATAAGGCATCAATTTTCAAGAAAAATTACCTCTTGGAATATAGGGGAGGAATTCTTGCTATTGTATTTTTGTCTATACAGGATGGTACTATACATAGAGGTATGAGCTGAGGATATAACATACTCTCATATTATACCTATGCCTCATAATTCAGATTAATGACAAAAATCTGGTTCAATTTTATTTTTATTTTTTAATTCTGTGTATTTTGTTTATTTATTTAATAAGTTTATTGTGGTAACATTTGTTAATACAGTTATATAATTTTCAGGTGTACATTATAATTTGACATCTATATATTCTATCATGTGTTTACCATCCAAAGTCCAGTTTCCTTCAGCTACCATATATTTGATCTCCTTTACTCACTTCATCCTCTCCCTACCCCCTGTAGTTACCCCCTTTACCCCAGCTACCTCCCCCTTTCTCCCCCACCCTCTACCCTCTGGTAACCACTAGTCCATTGTCCATGTCCATGAGTCCCTATTCATTTCTCCTGTTTATTTCTTGCTTTTAGGTTTATATTCCACATATAAGTGATATCATGTGATTTTTCAACTTTTTCTGTCTGTCTTATTTCGCTTAGCATGATTATCTTGAGAGCCATCCATGTTGTCACAAATGGCAGCATTTCATCTCTTCTTATGGCTGAGTAATATCTCATTGTATATATGTCCCACGGCTTCTTTAGCCAATCATCTATTGCAGGACACTTCAGTTTCTTCCATGTCCTGGCCACTGTGAATAATGCTGCTGTGAACATCAGTGTGCAAATATCTCTTTTGGATATGGGTTTTCAAGTCTTTGGAGTAAATACCCAGTAGAGAGATTGCTGGATCATATGGTAGATCGATTCTTAGTTTTCTGAGGAAACTCCATACTGTTTTCTATTAGTGCTGTACCAATTGCAGTCCCACCAGCAGTGTATAAGGGCTCCTTTTTCTCCACATCCTCTCCAACATTTGTTATTACTTGTCCTGATGATTATAGCTATTCTAACAGGTGCGAGATGGTATCTCAATGCAGTTTCAAATTTGCATTTTCCTAATAGCTAGCGATGTTGAGCACTTTTTATATATTTGTTGGCCATTTGTATGTCCTTTAGGGAGAAGTATCTGTTCAGATCCTCTGCCAATTTTTTGATTGGATCATTTGGTTTTGTTGTTATTGTTATTGAGTCATATGAATTCTTTGTATATTTTGGATATTAGGCCCTTATTGGAGGTGGTTGTCTCTTTACCTTGTTGACCATTTCTTTTGCTGAGCAGAAGCTTTTTAGTTTTGATGTAGTCCCATTGATTTATTTTAGCTTTTACTTCCCTTTGCCTTTGAGTTCAAAATTATAAAATCCAATTTAAGTCCAAGGTCCTTGAGTTCACTTCCTATGTTTTCTTCTATACATTTTATTGTTTCACATCTTATATTCAGGTCCTTAATCCATTTTGAGTTAATTTTGGTTGTGGTGATAGACAACAGTGTAGTTTCATTCTTTTGCAGGTGGCTTTCCAGTTTTCCCAGCCCATCAATTGAAGAGGCTTTTCCTTTGTCCCACTGTATGTTTTCGGCAATTTTTGTCAAAAAATTATTTGCCCGCATAAAATACAGGTTTACTTCTGGACTCTCGAGTCTGTTCCACTGGACCATGTGCCTGTTTTTCTGCGAATACCATTGCTGTTTTGATTACTGTTGCTTTGTAGTGTAAATTGAAGTCGGGCAGAGTGATGCCTCCAGCCTCGTTCTTTTTCTTGAGATGGCTTTGGCCATTCGGGGTCTTTTGTGCTTCCATACAAATCTATTTTGTTCTGTTTCTTTAAAAACTACCTAATGAGAATTTTGATGGGGATTACGTTAAATCTATTAATGCTTTGGTAATATGGTCATTTTACTATATTCATTCTTCCAATCCAAGAATACAGAATATCTTTCCATTTCTTTGTATCTTCTTCAATTTCTTTTAATAGGTCTTGTAGTTTCATGATATAGGTCCTTCACATGTTTCGTTAAATTTATTCCTAGGTATTTTATTTCTTTTTGTTGCAATTGCAAAAGGAATTATTTTTTCTACTTCTTTTTCTGACACTTCATTATTAGAGTATAGGAAACACTATGGATTTTTGAACATTGATTTGTATTTTTGTATCCAGAAACTTTACTGTATTTGCTTATTGTTTCAGTAGTGTTCTTGTGGAGTCTTTAGGTTTTCTATATAGAGAATCATGTCATCTGCAAATAGTGACAGTTTGACTTCTTCGTTTCCTATTTGGATGCCTTTTATATCTTTCTCTTGTCTGATTGCATTCACTAGGACCTCCAGTGTTACATTGAATAAGAGTGGCATAGTGGACAGCCTTGATCTTAGAGAGGTTTTTAGTTTTTCACCATTAAGTATAATGTTGGCTGAGGGTTTGTCATATGGCCTTTATTATGTTAAGGTACTTTTTCTGTACCAATTTTGTGAAGTTTTGATCATAAATGGAGCTGTATCTTGTTGAAGGCTTTTTCTGCATCTATTGATATGATCATATGATTCTTATTTTTTAATTTGTTTATGTGGTGTATCACAATCAATTTGCATATGTTGAACCATCCCTGTGCCCCTGGGATGAAGCCCACTTGATTGTGGTGTATAATCTTTTTTAATATGTTGCTGTATTTGGTTTACTAGTATCTTATTTAGGATTTTTGCATCTGTGTTCATGAGAGAATATTGGTTGTGTTTCCTTTTTTTTGTTATCCTTACCAGGTTTTGGTATCAGAGTAATATTGGCCTCATAAAATGAGTTGGGAAGTATTGCCTTCCTCTTTGATTTTTTGGAAGAGTTTGAGGAGATAATATTAAATCTTCTTTGAATGTTTGGTAGAATTCACTGGTGAAGCCACTGGTCCTGGACTTTTACTTTTTGGTAGGTTTTTGATGATTGTTTCAATTTCCATACTGCTGATCAGTCTATTTAGATTTTCCAGTCTTCTTGATTCAGTCTAGGAAGATTGTATTTTTAAGTACTGGTCCATTTCTTCTAGGTTATTAAATTTGTTATTACTTTTTCATAGTATTCTTGCATGATCCTTTGTATTTCTGCATCAGTGTAATATTCCCTCTTTCATCCCTGATTTTGTTTATTTGTGTCCTTTTTCTTTTTTCTTAGTGAGTCTAGCCAGGGGTTTGTCAATTTTATTAACTTTCTCAAAGAACCAGCTCTTTGTTGTATTTATTTTTTCTTTTTTTTTTTGTTTTGTTTTCAATTTATTTATTTCTGCTCTAATTTTGATGATTTCTTTCCTTCTGCTGACTTTAGGCCTCATTTGTTCTTCCTTTTTCTAGTTTTTTAAGATGAAGCTTAGGTTGTTTATTTGGGCTCTTCTTGTTTTTGGAGATAGGCCTGTAATGATATGAACTTTCCTCTTATGACCACTTTTGCCATGTCCAAAAGTTTTGATATGTTTACTATCATTATCATTTGTTTCTCTATCTCTCTTTTTTATTTCTTCTGACCCAGTTATTCTTCAGTAGCATGTTGTTTAATCTCCATGTATTTGTGGTTCTTCCTGATTTCTTTTGCAGTTGATCTCTAGTTTCAAAGCATTATGATCAGAGAATATGGTTGGTATGATTTCAACCCTCTTATATTTGTTGAGGCTATCTCTGTGTCCCAGTATGTGGTCGTTCTTGAGAATGTTCCATGTGCACTAGAGAGAATGTATAAGCAGCTGTTTTGGGATGGAAGGCTCTGTATATGTCAATTTATGTCCAGTTGGTCTAATGTGTCATTTAAGGATGTTATTTCCATTTGATTTTCTGTTTGGATGATCTGTCCATATCTGACAGTGGGGTATTTAGGTCCCCTACTACATAGTGTTTTGGTCTGTTTCTCTTAGTTCTGTTAGTAATTGCTTTACATATTTTGGGCTCCCTGATTGGGAGCATAGATATTAATAAGTGTTATGTCTTCTTGGTGCATGATTCCCTTTATCATTATGAAGTTCCCTCAGTATCTTTCTTTACCTTTTTTTATTTGAAGTCTATTTCGTCATATTAGTACCGCTACTCCTGCTTTTCTCTGAATGCCATTTGCTTGAAATATCATTTTCCACCCTTTCACTTTGAGTCTATATTTGTCTTTGGAGCTGAGATGTGTCTCCTGGAGGCAGCACATGGTTGGGTTTTGTTTTTGATCCATTCTGCAACTCTGTGCCTTTTTTATTGGTGAGTTCAGTCCATTTACATTTAGGGTATTATTGAAATATGAGGTTTCTTATAGCCATTTTATCTTTTGCTTTCTGGTAGCTCGTGTTTCCATTGCTTCCTTGTCCTTGTGTTTCTGTTTTCTTTATTTTGGTTGGCTTTTGTGGTTTCCCTGGTTTTCTTGTTTTATGTTATATACTCAGTTCTGAATCTTTGGTGTGTGGTTACCATTACAATATGAAAGGATAGTCATATATAATACAGTTGTCCTTTTCTTTCCGCGTGTGCCTTATCTCCATTCTCCTTTTCGAATTTGAATCTTTGAATCCTCCCCTTTTCAGTCATTGTTATCTCAGTTTGTTCTATGTATGCTGAACGTTTATTAACTATCCTGCTATAGCAAAATCTCCCTTATTTTTAATCTTATAATGCCCTGTTCGTAGTAAGGGTTGCACTCCTCTGCTTTTATCAGCCTACTAGTCCACCTTACTCCTAATTATGCTTTCTTTTTTTCTTTTTGTCATTTTGTTTTAGGTGAGCTGACCTCTTTAGAATTTCTTGTAGTGCAGGCCTCATAGTGGAGAATTCTCTCAATATGTGTATGTCTGGAAAGGTCTTTGTTTTTCCTTCATATCTAAAGGAGAGCTTACCTGGATACATTATTCTGGCTGGTAGTTCCTTTCATTTAATAGTTTGAATATTTGATTCCACGATTCCACTCCTTTCTGGCTTATAAGGTTTGTCCTTAGAAGTCAAAATAGTTGAATGGGTTTCCTTTATAGGTTACCATCTCTTTTTCCCTGCTGCCCTAAGAATTCTGTCTTTGTCATTGATTTTTGATCATTTTAATGTGATGTGTCTTGGTGAAGGCCTTTTTGGGTTGAGATAATTGGGTGTTTCCTGTTGAGTTCTTGAATTCCAAGCTCCAGCTCATCCCTAGATTTGAGAAATTCTCATTAACTGTTTGTCTGAAAATGCTTTCTAAGCCTCTGCTCCTGTTCCTCACGTTTGATAATGCCCATGTTTCCTCTCCTGATGGTATCAGCTAGCTCTTGTATTTCTCTTTCATTATTTTTCATTCTTCAATTTCTTCTTCTTTTTTTTTTTTGATTTATGTATAGATTTCTATCTTTGATATCACTGATCTTTGTCCTCCATTTGGTCAAGCCTGCTATTTCATTTTTCAACTCTTGCAAATGTGTGTGGGTTTTTTTGTTTTTGTTTTTTATCTCCAGAAGATCTATTCTGTTCTTTTTGAGGGTTTCACTTTCTTTGCTCTGCTCATCTAGTTATTTTTCAATTCCTGAAATTGTTGCTATGACTCATTTTGGAACTCACTGAGTTTTTTCAGAGGTACCATCCTAAATTTTCTGTCATTTAAATCACATATTTCTACGTCTATAAGTTTATTTTCTGGAGATTTTTCTCTTTCTTTCTGAGATGCCTTGTCACCTTGGTTTGTTCATGGTGTTTAATGGACTGTTTCTCCACCTGGGCATTAATGGAAGTGTATTCTGCTGTTTTTCCAGAAAGAAGATTTTTTATATAAAGGTCTCTCTTTAACCTGCTGCAAAGAAGGCACTTTTCTGTTGGTTTCCAGTAGGTGGCATCTAAGCCTCTTGGATCCTTGCTTTTATACAAATCCTAAACAATGCTTTTTTTGTTTTCTTGTAGATATTTAATCACGCTTGCTACCCTCAGTTTTCAGTCCCTGTGAGTGTCAGCAACAGTCTCGGCAGCGTTTGCTCAGATTCCCCTGGGGCTCCGTGTGATTGGTCTCGGAGCATCTCGGGGGAGGGGGCCCTCTGGTTTGGGGTTGAGGTTGCAGCTCAGCCTCAGTTTTGCAGCCATGGTTGGTAAAAATTCAACTGTTGTTTCTTTACAGTTCCGTCCGCTTCTCTGCTTTCTGCCCTGATGGGCCCTGCTGCCGGCTGCATAGAACTCACAGGTCTTCCAGGCAGGGTGTTTAGGGAACTTAACACACCTTCTCCGCGCCCCACCCCACCCCCGCCCCCCCCCCCCCTGCAGCTCTGGAGGTTGCAAGAGGCAGTTTCTTTATTTTTCCCAGTCCACCGCACACCCCTGGGTTCTGCCTTGTGGTAGCTCTTATGCGCAGATCCCCTGCTCAGATGTGCTGGTGTGCAGTTTGGGTGTTTTTTGTTCACTTTTAGATGTTCAGCTTATTGTTGTTTCAAGGAGAGAGATCTGAAGACATCCTCCTCACTTTGCCATGTTTCCCAGAATCCTCAAGAATGTCTTTTTCATCAAACTTACCAACTAGAAAGGTAGCTGTCAACTGGCGAATCAGCATCTGAATCCAAGGGTAGGCCAAGGCTGCTGTGGTGAGAGGACTATATAAATCCAGCTGGGAGGCAGGGTGGTCGGTTATGGCCTCCTCTTCCGTCTCCTTCGTCTCGGTGGTGGGAAACTTGTAGAGCCAGGGAGAGACCAGTCGAGAAGACAAATCGCTACTGCTTCTTCCTCCTCTTCCTTCTTCTTCCCACCTCCCAGATTCCTAGTCTGGTGTTTCTTGTTTCAGTCTCTGTTGGAAACTCTCCAGCATCTCTACTTCTTTGGTTTAAAGCCAGTGGTTTCTAGAATTTACACTGCTCTGGTGTTACAGCACAGCAATTTTCTGAATTTCAAGATATAGACCCCAGAGCATTGCAGACGCCGCCAGCAGCCACGCAGTGGTGGTGAGTGGAGCACGGGGCGTGGCCCGGGGGTCCTCAAGCTGAATTTATTGTATCAAAAAAAAACAGGAAAAAAAAGACAGACTCATATTCTCATTTAGACATGAAAATTTTTCTTTAAAAAAATGAGGGTAGGTGGACATTACAGAATTAGAAGTAGGTACTTTTTTTAAATGTCAGAGAATTTGTGGTAATTAAGTCCCCTCAAATTACTTGAAAAGTTAGAAATTGCTGTTCCTCGTGTTTGTTTATTAAATTTAGCTCGAGACACGTAGAATAATGAATTGAAATTGTTTAATATATCTTATTTTGTGGTTTCAAAAAAATACATATTTTCAATGTTGCTGATTGATTCAAAGGAGCTGGGAAGAGGAATAAATAGAAACTATTGTCGGAGAATCAAAGAATTTAATTAGAAAACTTAATTTTTTTTTTTCGGAGAAAGGAAGAGGAAAATATATTTACATATTCTTTAGTCTACTTCCACTAAAGGGAGGGTGAAAAATAAACAAATGCTTTCTCAAGAGAATTACGTAAACTATAGTAAATCATTTCTATGTGGGGATGAAGTCGCCAGTGTTGGGAAATCTTTAGATTTTAAGAGAATTGGATATCTGGATTTTTAGATAAACTTTTAATTTTTCAGTCTCGACATGTAATTCAAAAATGTAAAGAAATACTGTGCCAAATATGAAACCAAAGGAAGCATGTCTACAATTTGAATTTGATCCGTGGAGGCCAGCTTATGACTGTTGATTGAGTTGTATCTTATACCAGCAATATTCTGTGGCTCAGGCATAACCTTTAATACTCAAAACAATGACAATCATTAAAAAGGAAATTTTTATGTTCAGAATACTCTGTGTAGGACCTCTTACGAGATTTCTAAAGACAGTGAAGGCATTAAAGGTTAGTAATAACAGCTAATATTTTCTGATCACCTACCTGTGCCAGTTACTATTCCAAATGCTTTGCACAAATTAATATATTTAAGCTTCAGACTCCCTGTGAGGTAGGTGCTATATATCTCTGTTTCGCTGATACAGGCATAAAAAGAAGGGAGGGGTAAAGTAACTTGCGCAGCAACACAGAGCTAGTGAGAGGCAAGGCTAGAATCTAACCCAGGAGTCTGGCTCAGACTGCTAAGCTTCTTAACTTTCCTTCCATACTCTTATGTATGCCATAATCTCTTAGCATGTCATTAGCAGGTAAATGAGCATCTTTAGTAATAAGAAAATTATCTTTTCTCTTTACCTCCTCTTCCTCCACTCAGAACTATAAACTATAAACCAGGAGTATGGACTATAAATTTTTTAGAGTCCCTTACAATTTCTTTTAACCTGGAAATCCACAGAGGAGCTTCAAAAGAAACCTTGAACTTCCTAAAAAATTTACAGTGTTTTGTTTAACCAATGCATTTCCATAGCTTTTATCATATTGCCACAGTATCTATATTGTTTCTAAAAGATTCAGTGGAATAGAATTTTCTTTGAAAACTTTATTATAAAAATAAGAACTTAATACTTTGTTTTTGTTATGTGTATGTTTTTTACAGAGATGGATCAGCTGATAGACTAATTTGAGGCACTGTAACATAATGTTTATGAATTTAGGCTCTGAGTTAAATCTCATTCCACAAGAATTTTCAAAGACCGTAATGGACATAAAGTTTTTAATAAGGGTAGCTAATATTTTCTGATAGCTTATCAATTCAAGTTAATATTCTAAATGCTTTACACAAACATATTTAATCCTTAAAACCCCTATAAGGTAAGTACTATCATTGTTCCCATTTTACTGATGAAGACAGATAACAAGTAATATAACTTGCTTGTGTATTATGTTTTTAAATTGTACAAATGACTTGGGCTCCCTATGCTAAATGTATTTATCTATAAATAGGGATAAGAACTACCTCAAAGGATTTGGGGGAGGAGATCATGAGATAATGCATATAAGATGTTTAATATCATGTCCGAAATGTAGTAAATTCTCAATAAGAGAATGTTTGTAGCACTTGCTACTCAATTATACATTCTCTTTATTATGCCCTTGATGAAAAATTTAGATGCATTTCTGATATACTATAGATTCTTAACATTTATTTTACTAAGAGTTTTGATACACATTACTAGAAATACCTTTGTAGCCATGTCATGAAAAATATAAAGTGAAGAAAACATTTTTTTTCATGTGTAAGTACATTTATTTCATTAACATGAACATTTAGAATCGTTCATTGCTTTGCCTGTTTTCTAGGTAGTTAGATTTCATGGTGGAGCTCTTCCTGCTTATGTTATATCTAGCATCCTTCTAGCTTATGGAGGACAGTTATACTCTCTTTTCTCAACAGGTAAGAATATTGTTTCTTCCTCCCTTCCTTCCTCAGTGCTTTATTACTACTTTTTTATCCTTCATGTGGCTACAGGAGACACATCATTTCTTGAACATTTACAACCCGTTTCTCTCAATTCACAGGGATTTGAGATCCTCTAAGCTTAAGAGATCCCCAAGAAAAGTCTTTACTTGTTTCTCCATTTTATACTTTTGTCTGAAATTTCTTCTATTTTGAAGTCCTCTTAATGGGTAGAGGCTCATTGATAAGGATCTTGTTCACCATTCAATTCCGGGTAGCTCACATAGTGTCAAGCACATAGTAGGTAGTCATTATAATATTTGGGCTGTATCAACTGTATCAGTTAGGTCCTGGCACAAGTGGAATAATTGAGAGTTTAATGAAGGACATATTTTCAAAAAATTATGCATAGGATTAAGGAAACCAACAAGAAATGATAAAATGCCATTAACAGCAGAGCCATCTAATACCCCGGGTAGGTACCGGGCCAGGGAGGGAGCAAACCTAGAGAGCTGTAGGAGAGGACAGTGTCACGGTAGCTGCAGCCTTGGGTTTGGGAACACTGCTCAACAGGAAAAAAGGCAGGGAATAAATACACTAACCTTAATTTCAACTCATCCTCCTATCTGCCCGTGCCTCACATTCAGTGAACCTAACTAAAAAGTCAGCCTTCCAAAATTTAGAGTAAAGGAAAGTGTGGAGAATGGACCTGGAGAGGAAAATGTACAATCTTCAGTACACTGGACAAAACCCTCCATTGAGAATAGCAATCAGAACAGTTTCCCAGAAGTCTCAACTTTGCAAGTCCTTACACATCTGTTGAACTTGGACAGTAATCAAGGGAGGGGCAAGAGATAGGAAAAGAAGAATGGGGCCAAAATACATAAAAGCAGTCCAAAAACCCCGCCATTTCCATCTTGCCAAATCCTTTCACAGATACTAATTCCCTTTCAATGACTTTTACTATAATTTCAAGTCTAACCATTGGTGTTCATTTAACCTGATTTATTTTTATTCCACAAAGAAAGAAGCGACATTCAGTGCACTCTGCCCAGATCCAATCTTTTTAATTAAGGGTTATTTTGGTTATATGATATCAACCATACTTGAATATAAATATCTTTTTTTGAGAGTTTGAAAGACATATCTTACTCTTAGTTTCAGGCGACCTGATAATTGATTCTTGAGAACATACAGAATTTATATCTAGACAGTCCACAGAAACCCGAGATATATGATATTAAGTAAATCTAGATTTAAGTATGGATTTTGTCTCAAACCAATTAAAGAAGTAATTCTGAACCCAAGATGCTTATCAAAAATCACATGGGTCATATTCACAAGAATTACTATAAAAAGGACAGATAATTACAAGTGTTAATGAGGGTGTAGAGAAATTGGAACCTACATATGCTGCTTGCTGGTGGGAATTAAAATGGAATAGCTGCTTTGGAAAGCAGTCTGGCAGTTCCTCAAATGATTAAACAGAGTTATCATATGACTCAGCACGTATATACCCAAGAGAGATGAAAACATACACCCACACTAGTACACAGGTGTTCACAGGAGCACTATTCATAATAGCCCAAAATGGAAAACAACCCAAATGTCCATTAGCTAATGAATGGATAAATAAAATGTGTTGATAGATACTTCAACGTGGATAAATCTTGGAAACATACTAAATGAAAGGAGCCAGTCACAAAGGACCACATATTACATGATTCCATTTCTGTGAAATGTTCAAAATAGGCCAATTTACAGAAGAAACTAGATTACTGTTTGCCTAGGAATGGGGAGGCATTAGAGGTGACAATTAAGGTGGACACTTTCTTTTGGGAGTAATGAAAATATTCTAAGACTAATTGTGGTAACAGATGCATGACTAAAAACCAATGAAGAGCATACACTTTTAAATGGATGAATCGTGTGTATGAAAATTATATCTCAGTATTTAAAAAAAATCAGCCGTGTAGCTTTCTGAAAATACAGATGGAGAAACCCCACCCTTGGCTTCCAGAATTTGTTTCACAAGTGACTGAATAGGTACTCTTCTATGAGAACCATTGAATTACAGAACTTTTTAATCTTTTGAAGAGAGTCTCTGTGATAGGAATGAATACTCTGCTTTTTTCTGACATGAAATATGTTGCTCTTACAGACAGTGTAGGATATAAATATATCTTATACTTAATGACTATGAATTCTTAACTACATAGAATTGTTTTTAATCCACCAGGTCATTGCTTAGAATATGCTACTATGTTGGATAAAGAAGCCAAACCATACAAAGTTGATCCTTTTGTAATTATGGTTAAGTTTTCTGTTGGGGTAAGTTTTATCTGTGGTAATGATTTTAATTTTGTATTGCATATAAAACATTATGTTTTGTCTCCATAATGGAATATAAATTTTCCTACAAATATGGCAGTTGACTTGTTTTATTAAATGGGATTTTTCTCTCAGACGAAGGCCTAATAAGTATATCAACATTTACTTTAATAATCTGACCATTTCAAAAGTAATTATTGAACTTATAAATATATATAACTTAGAATGTAAATATACCAGGCCTTTAACGTTTGCAGATATATATATATAATCTATGATCTTTGAATATCCCAGATTATGAACACAACCATTATAGGATATTAATGAAACAGTGCCTCAGATTACTTTTTCTTCTTTCATACAATGTATAATTTAGGTGCTGCCCCTATTTAACATTCCATTCTTTTTAATTAATTTTTAATTCTTTAATGTCACCATATAATCGACCCCTTTGACCCCATCAACCTCCCTCCTCCCCACAACATTCCATTCTTAATTTATTGACATTTTGGTTTTTGCTTAAGAACTATACTTAGATCTCTCCTGTCATTAAAACTAACTTTTGGCTTTCTATCTTCAACAACCACCACTTACTACTTCAGTACAAGGATTAATAGAGAACAGGAAAGCTGAATTGCGACTCAGGACTCAGGTCCTTGAAGATCAGTAGACTCACTTGGAGGATAAATTAACTTTTTCCCTACAAGAAATTGAAATTTGTTTTTCAATATAATTACGAATTAAGTGTCATGGTACTTTGGGGACTCTAGTGAATCATCATACACTTCAAAATATTAAATCCTTGAATCAGTTGTTTATTTATTTATTGCTTTTATTATATATTTCTTTTATCCACAGGTATAAATGGTTTAAAGAATTATGGGATGTGTTATTATTACCAGAATTAGATGCCATCGTTTTAACTAGTCAGAGTATGTGTTTTCCCCTTGTATCCTTGATTCTCTTTCTGTTTGGAACATGTACTGCCTACTGGGGTGGCCTACTCTCTTCTACATCTGTGAGACTCCTTTCTTCATTGTGGCTAGCTTTGAAAAGGTAAACAATGAATGATTAAAACCTTTCTTATTCTTAATTAAGAAAAAAGTACATTTCTGATGGGAAATCTTAAAATTAATTTGCTTTTACTAAACTATAATTTCTAAAGTAAAGATGTATAGCAAAATGTGGATTAACATTGGAAGTTGTGTTATTATCAAAGATAATCATTTTATTGCAGGTTAAATGCAACATTTGATTTTGACCTTAGTGTTTGAGTTAATCAAAAGTTAAGGCAGATTACACAAGTATTTTTAAATTTCACTCTTATAAATCTTTCTAAGAAGGAAGTGTTTCTCTGGCAATGCTTTTATTATGCTGATTTTCAATCCAACCTAAGAGCAAAAGACTCCAGTGAAGATATTTAGGATCAGATTAGATAAAGGCATCAGAGCTCCAAAAACATTGCCTATCGTTTTATTATAGGCCCAAATACATAGTTTGAAGTTGCTGGTAGTCTTTTTGGTAAACCACTGATCAGTCCCTTTGCCACTCCTCACCAAACATGTTAAATTATTAGTGTCACAGAGGGTATTATGTTTTGATGCCTCTTCTCACAGTTCTGAGGTGCTTCTGACACCCCTGACACGTCCGAGTAATCTCAAGAGTCTAAGAAATAGAAAACCATTCCTCCACCTCTCAAGACCAGAAACGTATGCCACAGGGCCTATAATTAATGAGTATCCTTAGCAACCTTTTTTTCTTAGTGCAAATATCAGCCATAGTGTTTCTAAGTAGAAGAGGAGCTCTTACTCTATATTACAGAATTTATAATCAAATATGTGTCACCCCTTACCTTTATTAAGAAATCTCACTTTTTTACCTTATGGTGTTTGCATATCAATAAGCAGGAAAGCCTGGTAGAGTACTGTATTGTTTTCTTTTTATATGTAATTGGTATAAATAAAACTATTAAAAGAGTTTTAATTTTGCTTTTCCAGGCCCTCTGAACTTCCTAAAGATATCAAGATGATATCACCAGACTTGCTCTTTTTGACAGTTGTTTTGATCATAGTTAGTTGGGCAACTTGTGGAGCATTTGCCATACTTCTTACTTATCTTTTACTATGTGTTTAAGGTATGTTAGATCAATAAAGTCAGAATGTCTGGGCATTGTTTCAGACAGGCATAGAATTTCCTGTAGGTGTTGTTAAAAAAATTTTTAATTACCACTGCAATAACCTTCTATATATAATAGGTTTAAGTGTAAAGGTTTTTAACATCTTAGTTATTTAAAATATAGTTAACTATAGAACTGAAACTGTTAGTCTGAGTTGGGTTTGTTTGTTTAAAAAAAAAAAAACAGAAGGGAGAAGATATAACTGTTTCAGATTCCTTCTTGCTCTTTCAAGTAATGTTAACTTTTAAAAAAACATTTTACTACAACAATTTTTTATTCACACCTCCCTTTGAACATGGTAATAGACCAAACAGAAAGTTTGGTCAGTAGGAGCAAGCTATCAGTTATGTTGAGATAATGTAAAATGTTATATATGTTGCTGAAGAATCAGAAGACAGTGATAAAAATAAGTAGGCCAGTAATTTTTTTACTGAGGAAGCGAAAAATACCTTCAAGAAGGCTGACAGCTTTGCAAGAAAAATAGAGGTCATACACTACATACTCTCCACATAGTTTTTTATGTAGAGGCAGTTGATACCAGAATGGATAATATATTTTTTCTTTATTAAACAAAGATTTATTTGCATCTAGTTTTAACACGAATAAAATGCACATTGTAGATTATTTTTAGTTTTCTAAAGGAAGTTTTATGTCCAGAAAAAACATTCAGATCTACTTTTGTTATAAATAAATATTTGGTTTTTAATTAGATATTTCAAACAACTGTACCAATAAGCAAAACTTTCTCAAATACTAAAAGCAAACCTAATAAATTAAACTTACAGACTTTCTTGGATTCTTTTAAAACATTTCACCACCATATATAATTGAGTTCAGATTTTCAAAGATTTAGAACATATGAAATATGTTATTCTTTATACTGTACTGAATGTAATCAAATTTTTCACAGTTGCTATACATTAATTCAGAGGCTCCAGAATGTAAAAAATAAAAAAGTATAGCAATATGCCCTGGTACCAACAATACTCTGGAAGTGTTTATTATTTGATTCTGTTTTTTTAATCCATGGTAGAAAACATATATAGTTATTATTTTATCTTTTTAAAAGAATATTTTTAAATGTTTAAATGAACTTTAGTTTAGATTTTTTAACTTTTAGATTATAATGCTTCTCAGTTTCAATAAGAATGATTGTTTTTTTGTTTCAAAAATTAAAACTAAAATTAAAGTCATTTCTTTTTCCTAGATTGTTCATCTACAAGCCAGCCTAACAACTTTAAAAATAGCCAAACTGTGGTAAGCTTTGTTTTCAAAACTCTACATTGCTTTAATACGAAAGAATATGGGAAAATTTCTGTTTTTTTTTAAATTGATATTTTCCAGTTTTTAAAAAGTATTATGAAATTTAAGTAATTTAAGAAAAGTGAACTTAATGAATATTAAAATAAACTAAGTCTAATTTGATCTTTGGTCATTTTTGGTATTACAAATTATATTTTAAACTTTTATTTTTCAGTAATTAGAGTTGAAAATAGCAAGTTAGAAGAATAAATGTTTTTATAACTGTTAAACCACTTTTAAAACAAGGTAGTTTTAGTATTTTTTAATCTAATTTGGTAGTGGAAAGATATATTTATTTAGCTATTAAATAATTGAAGATGATTCTCAAATACAATAATAAGCTTAAATTTTATTAGTATCATGATATTACTTAATTGCTTTGTAGAATCCCAAGCACTCTAGAAGAAGTGAAAAAAAATCCAATCACCATAAGACTGTACAGCACACCATCTTCGTCTATCTGCCAGTGATGCTGAAGATAGTCTACTTATGCACAGTACTGTGATTAACTTATTAACATGGATTGTATTACTCAGCATGCCTCTTTAATTTATTGGTTTAAAGAAATATTAGGTGCGTTTTATTTATATAATTTAAAATTTATATGGCCTCAAACAATAAAATATATATAAGTATAGACTTGCTGGAATCCTAATGATCCATAAAACTTTCTCAAGAATAAGAAGCTATATATCACTTGAAATTCATTCACAATACATTCACATTTTCTCCCTTACCCTGAGAGTATAAACTTCAGGAAAATAAACTTCCCTCAAATCTGCCCCCAAAAAGAAGTATAGTCACCTTTAACCTTCTTTGATCTAGACATACATGAAAATGTGCTTCATTTTGTTGACTAAAGTATTCATAATGCTAGTGTTTTATGTATTTTTTAATTCATGATCAATTTTATGTTTTCTTAAATTTTGGAGGGAAGAAAAATGCTTCTATTTAAAAATATTAGCATCGACGGCAGTGCCACCTGAACAAGCCCAATCCCGTCTTGATCTCAGAAGCTAAGCCAGGGTCGGGCCTGGTTAGTACTTAGATGGGAGACCACCTAGAAAGACCAGGTGATGTAGGCATAAAAAAAAATATAATAATAAAATAAGGGTTGTAAGCTGACAAGGTCCTTGTGACTATGAGGTCAATCAAGGGTTGCCTTGCATATGAATGGAATGAATTGAATGAATGAATGAATGAATATAAAAATAATAGAAGTAATGAAAAAATGTACACTCTTCTAATATATTCCATACAATTAACTAGAATAAATAATCAGCTATTTTACTTCTTACTGAAAACCATCAATTGCTTTGCTACCTGATAAGTGTCCTAGTTTAAATGAGACTCTGAAAGTGCCCTCCAAGATATTTCTAGAATGTTTATTTATTGGTAAATTTTTTTTTTTTAAAGGCTACCTTATCTAGTGAACCCCTATCAGTATAGTTTTCAAAAATGATATAAAACTTTGATTATTAAAACTCTGAATACTGAAAGTTTTTTTTTTTAAGTCAGCAGAACCAAAATAAGTATGATAAATTACTATACCATATTAATATTCTTCTCTCTTCCTTTAAGATCTAGATTTTTATTCACAGATTTAGGGAGAAAATTATTTAAGGAACACAAATTTATGATTCTGAAAGGCTATAGCTATTTCACTGTCAATAAATACAAGGGATGAGAATTTGAATTTTAAAAAGATAAGGAACTGTTACTTTATATAGTAAACCTTTATTTTTTTCATCTTTTTAAATAGAGCAACCTTAATATGTTTTTAAAATCTGTTTTATAAAATTATATATGAACTTTCAGGCATATGTTTATGAAAAGGAAATGCTTTCATAATGAATATTTTCATTTTCTTTAGTAGTTTTTGAACATAGTTCTCCATATAAAACTTGGGTATAAAGGTGATCTAGAGCAAAAGCTATTAAAGATTTTATGAGCTATTTAGAGCTCTCTTATGTCCATATTGCTACTGGCATGTTTCGAAATTTAATTTGATTCTGGTAATTTAAAATGATCAGATGTGCTTTGTTGATTTATATTTATTTTTTTCTTTTTGATATAGGTATTATTTTAAACTTAACCCTGATCCATGTAAACCTTTGGCATTTTTTCTTATTCCAACTATGGCAATTCTTGGAAATACTTACACTGTTTCAATAAAATCAAGGTACAGTAGTTTGATCTTTTTTTTTTTTTCATATCTATTCCTGGTCTTTATCACTCCTTTTTTTAATGATTGAAGCATGCTCTTTATTCCTGATTACTTTTGACTATTCCTAAAGGTAAAGCTGTAATAGTAATTTTATTTTATATTCAAATATAAATTATATGAAAGGTCTTATACTCATTTTCTTAATTGTGGGTTTTACTTATTAGGATATAATAATTTTTTTTTTTCTTTAAAAAAGTTAACCCTTAAAAGATATGATGTATAAGATTTGCTTCCAAAAAATATAGAGGAGTGGAGGTGGATAGGAATATAGGTAAAGTAAGATTGGTCCTGACTTGATAATTTTTGAAGCTGGGTGATGGGTACATGAAGTTTATTATACTTATGTATATGTTTAAAATTCTCTAATAAAACTTGACTTTTCATTGACTAATTATATGCTCTCAGGGCCCTTTCAGTTGATTTTTGCAGATACTTGCAGATAATCTAGGATCAGGCCAACCTAGTGTTTATATCTTGGCTCTACTATTTAATAGCTTTATATTCTTAGGGAAGTTCCTTAAACCCTCTTATCTTTAGTTTCCTTCCTGATAGTACAGATGCTTCTTGACTTATGATGAAGTTATTTCTTGATAAGCCCATTGCAAACTGAAAATATCCTAAGTCTAAAATGCACTTAATACTACACTATAGAGTTTCAGTTGTTTACTCTTGTGATTGTGTGGGTGACTGGGAGCTGTAGCTCACTACTGCAGCCCAACATCACAAGAGAGTATCTTACCACATACCACTAGCTGGGAAAAGATCAAAGTTCAAAATTTGAATTATAATTTCTACTGAATGCATATTGCTTTTATACCATCAAGTCGAAAAATCATAAGTCTAACCATTAAAAGTTGGGAACTATTTGTATTTTTCTTTTAAAAAATATCTTGTTTTATTTGCTCCTCTTACAAATTAAGAATGGTTCCTTATTTATTCAGTTGAGCTTTTCTGCTATTATAAATAGGTTTAGATATTTCTGTAGCGAAGTCTTAGTAAACATTATTATTTTTGTTAGGATAGATTTCTAAAGATACAATTGCTGAATAAAAGTCCAACTAATATTTTTAGGTTAGTAAGTTTAAAAGACTAAACAAAACTAGTTATTTACTTTATAGAAAATTTTTTTCTAGCTAAAATTTGGCTTATGTTAATCATTTCAAAATTATGGACAGTTAAATTCATTGTATAAAAATATTTCTCTTCTAAAATCAGAACGCTTTCTCAAAATGGTATAAAAAGTCAACATATTCCATTTTTGCTCACAATGTAGTTTATATAATGTACATTTTTCTCTGTTTCTTTACAGTAAATTGTTGAAGACTACTTCACAGTTTCCACTTCCTCTGGCTGTTGGTGTGATTGCTTTTGGGTCTGCACACTTATACAGGGTTCCATGCTTTGTTTTCATTCCTCTTTTACTCCATGCGTTATGCAACTTTATGTAAGGTTGGATTTAAGGAATGATAAAGGTGATTTTACGTCAGTAGTAAGAGGGAACGCACAGATCTATCAATGTGGACACCAAGATCCTTTGGGGAAGACATCTATTTTTACAATATTGAAAATAGGAAATTAGTTTTGTAATGCTTGAAGAAAGTAGCTGAAGCATGGTTTTGTTTAGTGCTGTGGCATCTGTGTTAGTTATTTCTAAAAAATTAAAAGGTGTGGTGGACACTGTCTTTGAGGACTCCTCTGCATATCAGCTAATCTGCTTGATTGGCCATACTAGGGATCTTCTAAACAATCAGTAAATGAAAAGCATTTTTTGTAATTTCTCCTCCAGCATTCTGCTCATTTCATCAAACTTTCTTCTGAAAAGTGGATTACTTTATATATGCTACAGTACATATATTGAGAAATGAGTCTTAAAGAGTGATGAAATTCACAATAATTTGGTTTCTCAAAAATGAAGTAGCCATGAAGAGTCTTTGGTCAGTTTTTGGCAGCCACAGGAACAAAGTAGGTCTTTGTTTTCTTACATCTATGAAAATACACCTTTTAATTCTAAGGAGACATGTTTTCTTGGTAACCAATGCAAGACCGATGGATGGGAACCTAAGCTAAACTCAAAACTTGGTGAAGTTTTCTTCTTACTTTCAAATACAAATCTTAGTTTGTATTCTTGGTTAATATCAAGAGACTATTAAGGAGATATATTGTTAAATATATTTCATTTTATTGTCTCTATCATTTTATTTACCAATTTAACCATTGACCCCATGGTTGCCAAAAGTGCCTCAGATCATGACGGATTGTTAAAATAACTAAATTCCAATAGTTCGAAAAGTTGCAATTTTTTACTACTGTGGAAAAAAAAAATTAGCCTGATCAAGTGCAGTACCACATTTGATGTATAAACAGTATACCTGAATAAATTGGAGGATTCAGCCACTAGGTTTAACAGTGGAATCTTAATTAGCCAAGATGATTACTCTTTGACAGATAAGAGAATGTTTTTATTTCATTTCAGATTTCAGCTCACTTGTAGCTACAGAAGAGTAGGAAGTAGGGATTGGAGTTAGGTATCGTTGCCTTAAGAAAGAATGAACTCAGGCTGAAATATACCTGCCTGATAGAGCCCTTCCTTTAGTTATGTATGCTGTAAATACCTACAATCTCTCAAATCCTAAATCCAAGTAATTTCACCATTGCGCCCGTGAACTTGTGTCCTCAGTACCCAGGGATGTCTAGAGTGACAGGTTCATTGAATCTGCCATTACATCTGGATTCCCTTACAGCCTCTCAGCTGTTACTGCCTGTAGAGGGTCACCCCCTCATTACTACCTATGCATGGTTACCCCACTTCTCTTCTCAGTTGTTCCTCAATCCTTGCTCTTTGGCATCAGTTGAAAGAGATCTTGCTGTCATCTCTGAGGGTTGTAAGTTTGTTCAATTTCATTTTGTCTTTCCCAACTTCATGCCTATTGTTTAGAATTCATAATTTCACTTACTGAGACCATTAAAGGGAAGTCATACCCTCATAGGAGACATGGCAGGCATACCAGCTCTTGTTTGAAAAGTAGAAAAGGATAAAATGCAAAATGTTTGTGGGTTCAGTACCTAGAAGGAAAGAGAATTGATACACTTGTCCCAGGGCATACCACATACATATTTAAATCAAGACACATCTGCCTATGTTTAGCTATATACATTCTCATAAACAACTTTTATACACATGGGTAATTTTTACTTTTTCATGGATATGATTTTATTTCAAGTTACAGGTTAAATGTGCCATTTAACTATTCCTGAGTTTGCACTTAGATCCGTATACAGAAAGAACTTTAGAAAGTTCATTAATTTGGATCCTCTATGGACAGTCCTAATCATTGTTTATGTGCTCTAAATTCTCTTTATTTAGTCAATATTGCTCATAAGTAAAATGTAACAAGCTTCAATTTCTCATTCATCAGTAGTACATTAAGTTTTTCAATAGTAGACTAGGCACACTAATTCTCACTAAGGTATTTTCATGTGAGTGTAGTTATCAAGTCCTAAAGTCTTATTTATTCCAACAAAAAACTTTATTTTAGAACTACTAAAAGGATTCTGATTAAACATTTTAGAAACAACAGTAGCTTGGGTCTTTAGTCATTTATATATATACCTGAGTATATATATATTTAGTCATTTATATATATACATTTATATATATACCTGAAATAAATATATACCTTACCTTTTTTTTTTACATTTTGACGGGGTCTTCATCAAGTCTTGATGTACTTTAAACCCAAATAATTACCTGAGAGATAAGAAGGTAGGGTCTGTCTGATGGTTAGTAAAATTAATGTTTCTACTACTAGAGAAAAGGAAAGTCCTTTTGTCTTTAAATTTCACATTATTTTGATCATGCTTACAGCCTATATTATTAGGTGGTACAACACAGCTTTATTAGCAATGTTACTAAAAATGAAATTGTTTATTGGCAATTAGGGATTATCTAATTCAACAAACTTCTGAGCTCTGATGTTATAACATTTTTATTTAGAGCTTGTTGAGTTTGAATAAGTTTTGTGCTTATAAAAATGATCTGGGTCCTATTGTTGCTAACTGGATCAAATATAGACTGCATTAAAAAAATACTACTTTCGATGTTTCCTAAGCCTCCTCTAGATTACTACTCCTATAATTTAGAACTGATAATATAATAGAAATCATTAAAGCTCTTTTTTCTGGATCTTTTTCATGCCAGAAATTAAACAGATTCTGCTAAATTTTTTCTTGTTTGTCATCAGCATGAAAATATTTAAAATAATGGTCCTAAAAAATCCGTTCATCCTTGTCATGTATTAATCAATTTAACTTTTTTCATGTTTTGGTCAGATAAATTTAGATATATATAATGGAATAACTTTTCTTGAGTGAACTACACTATAATGTCTGCATGATTATACAGTAATGAAAAAAACTAGTAGGTCTAAAAAATGATTGTTGTTATCATATGGCTCATGAAGGTATATTTATAACATTTCCACCACACACGCACATAATTATATGAGGCACATTATCTGATTTACAAAATAGGGAGATAATTAGGAGCTAAATTTTATCCCACTCTTTTTGAACAAAGGACAGAATCTCTAATGAACTTTTATTTATACATATTACTCATGCATTCTTTCACAATAAGTTTTAAGAGCCTGAAGAAATAGAAAGGCTGTGAGGCTACTCACATTGTTAATAAGGATGATAAGAAAGAAGTCAGGTCAGTAATCTAAATCCGAATGCATGTGCTATAAATGTTCAAAAATTCACATTTTTTTGATAAATTATGAATACAGAAGATTGAATTTTGTATATTAATAACTTAGTTTTAAGAATAGAATAAAATTTAGAAATAGAATAGACTGTTATTTTATTAATAGTATAAATATAACAGTATACCTGAATTTATAACATGTCTTTCAAAAGTTAGATGATATTCTAAGCTATAGCTAGATTACAGTGTGTATGGCTGAAATTTTTTAAATCAAGTACAGCACTTTGTAAAAGTGTTTGGCATGTTATGCTGCCAAAAATGACTGTTTGAAATACCAAGTAACCAGTTAATTTCTGATGACTTTATATAGAACTTGATATATATGTGAATGAAAATTATTCTGTACTGATTTGTACATTGTAACTTTGAACACATAGGAAAACTGTATCTGTTGATGTATTTTGATTAGGTAAGTGTAAATTCGTTTGCATATTTGAATCCTAATCTTAGTTCAGAAAGTCTAAAAGTAGCCGTTTTTGTAAAGTTCATCTGCTATTTTTTTATGTTATCTTGGTTTTTAGTATTTATATAATAGGACTATTACTAGTAAAAGATTTATAGACAAAGCCTAGAACTACAAATTGTTTGAAAGCCTAAATGATAGGCATTATTTTATATTTCATGTTGCACTTGTTTTGTTTCATATTAGACTTTTTACATCCCTTTTTTAGGAAAAAAATACATTTGAATTTTTTTAACATAATTCTCTACATTGGAAAATATAACTGTATTCATATGGTTAGCAAAACACATTTTGCCACCAAAGCTAAATGACACTGTAAAATACCTCCAGAAATTTGTGCCAATGAACTTTTCTTAGCATACTGAGATTTAAAGCAAAAATAATGTTTTCAGTATTTTTCATCTAAGACATATTAAATATGTAAATCCTCAAAACTTTTATTCCATACCCTAATTTTTCTTTGAAAATATATAAAGCTTGTAGCATAGTTATATTCTATTTCATCTGATTTCTGTAATAATGTTCTCTGATTTTATTAGGTAAAAGTTAGTTTACCAAATAATAATCTTTCACTAAATAATTGAAGTAATCATTTGAAGTAATTTTGATTTAGATTTAACCTGTGATGTAAAACTTTGAATTTTGTTGGTTTATTTTAGTGCACGTGTCTGTCATTTAGATAATGAAAGTTTACAGAATTTGCAGTTTGCTTTGTTTTCTCTGTATCTCCATTCCATCCCTATGTACAGTCACATGTTTCACAGAATAAAATTATCCACTAGAACCTAATATAGTACCATAAAGTAAATATTTTAAAATGCATATCTTAAAGGAAAATATTACAGAACAATCAAGATGTTAATGCTAAAATGTTAATTAACATCAGTACAGTGTTATATTGAAAGAAAGGTAGAAATATGATAGACTCAGAAACTGTATGTTTCTCTGGTTAAAATTGTTCAATTTCTCCCCTATAGAAATTCTCCAAAGGAATTTCAGTCCTTCATTATAATTATAATTTTTCCCATTATTTAATGTCACTCACTGTTTCTCTGCCTAATAATGTTGATGCAGTTTTCATAAGTAGCCTTGGAAGTAAAAAGGCAGCAGAAAAAGCCAAATATTAAAATGTTGAGCCTTGATTTAGTGACAGTTGATCCAATTATCTAGTGAGGACTGTGGATGATATTAGTAAAAAAGATGATGTACTAAACCTAAAAGTTAAGTGAACGTTATTTTTTGGTATGAGCTTGTCCTTCATGTGGAATAATTTTATCCTAGGTAGAAGATGCCTGTATTTAACATAACCATGCTTTCTACATAATCAAATATATATTTGTTGGAATATTGATAGAAATGACCTCTCCCTCCACTGTGGAGGAAGAAAAAGCTCCAATTTTTAGTGTATATGAATTAGGAAATTGTATATTTACATTTTTAAAAATATAAAAATGACAATTATTTTAAATTTTAAAGTGATTGTATTACAGCTTCTTAAACCTATGACTAACTAAATGTAGCAATGTACCCATGAGAAACCAGACCAAAATATGAATTGAATGCGTATTATCACTGTGACCTTGAACTTATAGTTGTTTGTGATCAAACAGACTGTGCCTTAAAATGATGAAGGAATGCCCTGCAATGTTAGAACTCTATATTTTACTACTGTTGGCCTTTTCAAATTCACTCCAACTGCTTTTCTTTCAGGTTGAAGTAAAAGTTTAAAATAAAAGCTGAGCATTGTTTCCCTTACTATTTGCAGAGCCATTGCTCTAGAGGCTGCCCTTAATGTCTGGAGTTCTCCTTTGAAATTAAAATTGACTTACACTTTATAGATATAGAAAGTTAAGTTTCTCTAAAGTTTCTGAGAAGGTGGTGGCACTTCTGAACTTATTATGCAGGGAAAGCTTAATCTTAAATGTAATTTTTTGTCTTTTTAATGAATACTCTATCAAAGACATAAGTTCTTCCCTAAGATCTGTACTTATTTTTTCTCAGATTATTGAGGTTTGTATTTATATGTAAAATAAAGTTATAATGATTTTTTAGTAATTAATATTAGATTTATGTATTATACTTTTAAATATTTTTTCCCTTTTCTGTTTTTCTTCCTAATTATTTTTAAGGTATTGTGAGAACTGGCTCCAGTTTTTTTTTTTGTTTTATTAATGGAAATACTTGCATTTTTTTAGTGTTTTATTTAAAATAACATAATTTTTATTAAAACATTATTCCATTCATAGGACATTCATGGTCTCTACTAAAAGATGCCTACAACTCTCAGAATTTGTTGTTTATTTTTCAGTTTCAATTTTGAACATAAACATAACACCTTTCTTCCCATTTCACATCCACTGTTTTCCCAAAAAGACAAAATTAGGTTTATTTAAAATTGTGTAAAAAAAAACATGTCTTTCCTTAAAGCATGGACAAGTTGAGATGGAAGTAGTTTGGGCAAGGGTATAGAATAAAGTAAAATACATGGCTGTCAACCTACATCAGTTTTCACATTATAGTTAAAAGTTTATAGAGGATAAGTTGTGTTATACCGAGATAAGCTCCGTAATCATTTATTTGCAAATTTATAAGTTTGTTCTCATCCAGAAAATGCAGTGCATAGTAACAATACTTAAGTGCAAAGGTACTTGTCTTATATGTGCTGAAAAATGTCATCTTGTAGATCTTTCCATTTGAACATGCATGATCTTTTCCAGTGCTTTGTATAATGTATGGTGTACTAAATACACATGTGTAATTTTTGTGTTTTGGGTATGGTATAGTTAACATTATTACATTTAACTGGTTGTAATTCACAAATGTGCTGTTGAACTCTGTAGGGTGTTGTGACTGTTTTTATCTGTATTTCAACGTTACAGTGTAGGGTTTCATAGACGAATATTTGCCTTCAGTCTCTGCTCAGGTATTGATTGATGTGTGTAGCAATTTTTGGTGCTTTCTTTTTAATCTGTCATAATCTGGTGTTCTGAATGTTCAACAATAAATTTGGTGAACGAGAACATGTGGTGCAGAGATTGCTTACCAGTTCATGTACTCTCCATAATCGCGTCTCGGGCAAAAACCCTTAAAAATGTTTTTTTTTACAGCATGTCAGACATTTCAGAAATTTGAATGCCTAAGCATGGAATATGATAAATATTGATGCATCACAGGTAAATATTGGAAACAAGGTTAAGCTCTAGTATTTTTCAACTTGGTATTTTAGAGCTTCCCACATGCATTTGTATGGATATTTGTATGTAAATCAGCATTTGTATGTAAATCATTTCATCCTTCAGTTCTATAAGATATGTTCATATTAATACTGGCTCAACAGAAGGATTCAGTCACCATGCCTTTTACCTTTAGTATTTGTGCCATTCTGATCAAGAAAGAGCTATAGAAGGTTAAGAGATAAATTAGAATGATCCAAGTATTACCTTCTGGTATTAAAATTCAACTGGAACTGCAGAGATTTAGTTAGAGGGTATTTGAGAAAGAAACTTTGATTCTTTTTATTTCCCGGCTTGCACGAAATAACAGCATTATGTGTTTGTGGGCGTTACAGAGATGGTTGCCCTAAAGTAGATGATACGGGATTGGAGTGCAGGGGAGAGAAGGGAGTTGTTTTCTTTCTATTAAAGATTTTTACCTACTGGAGAAAAATTAAAAGGAATTTAATTAAGAAAAGAACTCGTGTACCTTTTTCAGAAAAACAAAGTATGCCACATAGTTGCATTTTAAATTAGGAAAGTGTGTCAGAATATGCTTAAAGTGAACAAGCAGAGGAACAAACGAATGGGATACCCTGTCATCCTCCTCCTACATGCCGCAGAATTCCCAGTCCTCTCGGAATATTCCCACACGGTACATGTGATCAGTCATGATAAAGGCTTCATGTGTGGGGGCATTGCTATCAGTCCATGTATAAGATGTTAGTACATTAATTTACTAGATGAAAAACATGAATTGTGTTTTCCTCCCACATCCCAATATGTTGCCTTGCACACTACTTAGAATGTAAGCACCTCCTTTGGAGAAATGTAGTTTAGAATATAATTTGCTGCCCTTTGAATTTGTTTTTGATAGTTTTTTTTAAATATCTGTGTATAATACTGAAAGCAAAAATGAGGTTTCTGAATCAGGAACAGAGTAATATTACTCAAAGCAATAACCATATCAGTTCCCCTTGCCCCTTCCTCCTTGAGGGCTACGTGATGAACAGCTGAACTCGCATGTGCAAAAGGGGTTCTTTTGTGCACCACAGGAGAACTCTGAAATTAAGAGTCAGGGAGTTTATATAAACCACAAGCTGTCTCCCTCCTCTTCTGAGAGGAGAAGCCTTTGCTCTCAAATGTTTTATAATCCTTGGAATGTAAACATGGCTCCAGGTTTCCTCTCCCGTAAAATCTAAACATGTGGTTCCACCTAACAGGCAAGGGGAAGAAGATCATTGAAGAGTAAATGGTTCCAGGAAATGGAGACATAGCATGTCAATTTCCTTTGCTCAGCATGCCAAACCATGCAGAAACATGAACATACTCATGAAGCGTTTTTCCCCCAATAATCTTAATGGGGTACAGAAATAATGCCTCACTCTCTCCTGGCATTCCTGTTAGAAACGTTTAATGACCTACAGTTCTGGATTCTAAGGCTTAGCAACTAATTGGATGTGGTAGACAAGCCTCTTTCTGTTTTAAATTAGACCTGGGCCCTTGCCTGACTTCCTTGGTGTGGACAATATCATGGACAGAATTAGCCTATCTTAATTTTCGTTATCCCAAAGATCTTAGGTACCATACTAAAAGAGAGAGACCGGGTATGAGTTGTCTGAATCTCCACTTTGTTTTTCATCTTCTTGGATTGTCTTACAGTTTTAAATTAACTTTAAAAAGTTTGTTGTTCCAGTGAGACTATAATGCAATAAGATTTTGGGGTGCTAAAATGCAATCAACAAATCCTTAATCAGAAATATATTCTTTAATTCAACTGTGAAGGAAAAGAAACAAGTCAGGAAACTAAAAAATATAAGGAGTTTCAATAAAAACATTCTAGAGTTTGTACAGACTGTCCTGTCACCTCCACTTTCCTTTTAGCAGACATTCATTGAGTACTTATTGTCCCAGAATCCATGCAAGACACGTTCACATTTAGTTTCTCATTTCGTTCTCCATCAAAAACCCTTAGAGGAAGGGTTATTATCCCCATATTACCAGAAAGGAAATAGTCTCAGAGAAATTAAGCAATTTGTTTATAGTAGATTATCATAGACTTTAAACCAGATTGTCTAAGAAATAAAATTCTTCCAGCAAAGACCTGTAATATGTAATAATCAATATTCACTTTCTACTGTCAGAATCTTTTCTGACCATACTAGCTATTCCTCTTGTTTTGGGAAAAGAAAAAAACAGAAGAAAAAAACCCTGCTCACAGCCTGCTTTGTTACTCTTTCTATACTTTATAGATTTCATTTAGCTCTGTGACTTCAGTGTGATATTCTTGGTGGATGATTCACCAAATCAGTTATTCCCTCCATTTCATATCTAAGTATCTCTGAATCAATGGCAATACGTTTAGCCTCCCTGAGACTATCCTCATCTGTAAACTATGGCTAGTAATAATATTTTACAAACCTGGGGTGAGGATTAAATGAGATAATGGACCAAATGCACCTGACACATAGTAGGTCCTCAATAAATGATAGGTGCTTTCTTCCTAACTTGCCAATCTCTAATTTTCTCCAAACTAGATAAAATTAGTGTCAATTCACTGTTGAAATTTAACCATAACAATTTTCCTCCCTAAATAGCAACTCTTAGTTTTCAAATTTCTGTTAAATCCAGTTACACAAGTTGGAAATCCATTCATTTTGATAATTTCTCCCTTGCCTAACTACATTGAATTAGTTACTGAGCCCTAAACAGTCTAGTACTTCAAGGTCACCCTTCCTGGCTCCCACACTGGTGAGACTAATTTAGATCATCATTACTAGTATTCCAGACTTAAAGCAACTTCGTAAATGATTCTCTCATTGTCTGCCCACTTTTCTTCTGCATATATTTTAAACAACAAATTAGTATTGTTACTTTTTCCAAAAAGTTTTTAATCTTCCTCCATGTTCCGTAGTATACAGTTCAAACTTCTTGACACATTGGCCAATCTACATTTCTAGTCTACCATTTTCCAAAGACACTCATCTCCCCACACAAACTGTTTCAGTTGTGATTAGTTTGCAAGAAATGGAAACCTAACCAACATAACAGTTCCTTAAACAGTCAAAGCTTCAAGTAGAAAGTCCAGGATAAGACTCCATGAAGTCTTCAAGAAGCAAAGCTCCTATCTCATTAGTTCCCGGTCCATAATGTGTCACTCATAACACAGTAGTAGCCGCATGATATTTTCATTCCAGAGGGAAGGAACAAAAGGAGCTCTGCTTTTTATTTACAAGGAATTCTCTCTCTTCTCCCTTTCCCACCCTTATGGACGGACTTCCATCTACAGCCCATTTTCTAGAATACCACATGGCCATTAAGAAATGCAAGGAAGGCTTCAGTAGCAAGTTTTCTAGTTGTTGTATGTGTGTGGCTACCCCAAACAATATCTAAGACAGGTGTATTCATCTGCGGGGACTGCCATGACAAAAGACCACAGACTGGGTGGCATAACAGAAACATTTCTCACAGTTCAAGAGGCTGGGAAGTCCAAGATCAATGTGCCAGCTGACTAGGGGTCTGGACTTCCAAATAGGAATTTTGAGAGACACATTCAGTTCACAGCAAAAAGGAATAAAGGGCAGCAAAGAACAGTTTGTCACGAGCAAACTGGGCTACTGTGTCCTTCTTTGAGTCTCTTCCTTTTGCTACTTCTCTGCCTTTGCTCAAGAACTTCCTCCCGCATCTGTCAAAGTTTTCTGTATAGAAATCGATCAGTTGTCAGTCAGGAGTGACCTTGCCCTTCTAGTTCTTACAGTGATAGGTCCATATTCTATGGTAATCACATTAGATTTCATGTACTCTTTATGTGCAGTTCTTAATAATAGTGACATTTACTTAGCATCTACATGTTTGATGCTGTGCTAGGTCCTTTACCATCTCATTTCTAATTCTTACATTGCAAAGTAGGGTTACTTTACAAATGAAATTGAGATGCAGAGAGATAAAATAATATTTGACCAAGGGAATGGCAGAGACCGGTTTTGAAGATTGGTCTGAAACTTCACCACACCATGCTGTTTTTCCAAGTAGATTGTCTGCTTCTAGCAGGCAGGGATTGTTTCCCTTTCCATATAGTACCTCTTTTTATTCCCACACTTAGCAATGCGTAATTTATGTGTTGAAAATTACTGAAGTCGAGTGATAAGCATAGGACTTGCATTCATCTGTTCCCTTTTGTATGTGTTGAAGTTTTAAATAATAAAGACATTTTAATTATGGTCTGAGTATATTTACTAAGTAGATTAATACATTTAGAAAAACTGTCAGAAATCATTGAAAAAAGTTTTTCTTTTTTAGTTAACCCTAGTTATTTCCAAAGAATTATTACCTGTGATTATCCATATGTATAAGATTACATATTATGATCCTCAAAGCAACCACTAGAATAATAATAAAAGGAAGTACAGCTAAAATGCCTATGGAGAAATTAAAATAGTAATCTAAAAGTTTATAAATGCCCAAACATAAAAAAATTGATAAATTAGACTTCAACAGAAATACAAACTTCTGTCCTTAAAAAGATAGTGCTAAGGAAACGCAAGAAAATTCACAGGTGGGAAAACCAAACACATGTCTGACAAATAACTTGTATCCGAAATATATAAAGAACTCTCAAAACTCAACAATAAGAAAACAAACAATTTATCTTCAACAAAGGTGCTAAAATACTCCAATGGGGAAAGAAGAGTATTTTCAATATACAGTGCTGGAATAAGTGAAATTCATATGGAGGAAAAAAAAAAACCTAGACCCTCACATCACGCACAAAATTAATTTGAAAAAAATTAATTTGAGATGAACCATTAAATGTAAAAACTATAAAGCTTCTAGAAATATATATGGAAGACTACATTGTGACAAGATGGTAGGCAAAGGTGCTTAGAATAAAGAAAGCAACAATTAAAATTTGGTAAATTATACTTCAACACAGCTTCTACTCGTCAAAACTAAGAAAATATATGGGCAAACCACAGAGAAACATATTTTTGACAAAGAATTTGTTTTTAGAATACATAAAATACTTCTACAACTCAATCCTAACACCTCAAATAACCCACATTTTTAAAAAATTATGGTGACATTGGTTAACAGAATCCAGTAAGTTTCAAGTGTACAATTTAACAGTTAATCATATATATATTGCATTGTATGTTCACTGCCCATAGTTAGATTTCTTTATCACTACGTATTTGACCCTTTTTACTTAATCTATGCCCCGCCCACCCACCACCCGCTGGTAAGCACTAGTCTATTGTCCATGTCCATAAGTCTCTGTTTGTCATGTTTGTTTGTTGCTTTTAGATTTATATCCCACATATAAGTGATATCATGTGGTTTTCAACTTAGATTTCCATCGGGCTTATTTCGCTTAGCGTGATTATCCCGAGATCCATCCATGTTGCAAACGGCAGTATTTCATCTCTTCTTATGGCTGAGTAATATCCCATTGTATATATGTACCACATCTTTATTCAATCATCTATCGTAGGACATTTAAATTGCTTCCATGTCCTGGCCACCATGAATAATGTTGCTATGAACATCAGTGTGCAAATATATTTTCAGATACATGTTTTCAAGTCTTTGGGGTAAATATCCAGTGGAGGGATTGCTGGATCATATTCAAATAACCCAATTTTAAAAGTGGATTTTTTTTTTTTTTTAGGCGAGGCAGCTCTTGGTTGACCTCACAGATTGTTTTTAATTTTTTTATGCCCACAGCACCTGGTCATCCTAGGTGGTCTCCCATCCAAGTACTAACCAGGCCCAACCCTGCTTAGCTTCCAAAATCAGACAGGATTGGGCTTGTTCAGGGTAGCATGGCCATAGACTAAAAGTGGAATTTTTAGAAATGGAAGTCAGCAAGTAATATTTTTAGCAGAAACCTAGAATGTCCCCACTGCTACTTGAGAGCCTATTATTGTTGGAGGATTGAGATAAAGTCATCTCTGCCACTGAGGTTTCTCGAGGATTTTCCCAGGGCCTGACTTACAGAATGCACTTTTGAAGTGAGAAGGTAAAGGTCTGCTATTTATTCTATTTTGTTTAAAATAATTGGATAATATTTTATGCACCTAGAATACTAAAGAGCTCCCATGATACTAGGAACTAACCATAAATTTTGGGGGGATGCTTTTGGTTTGGGGACAGGGGTTCATTGATTTTTTTTCTTTCTAGGATGAAAGCTCATTGGCTCTATTTCAGAGCTCACAATTAATTAAAAAAGCTAAGAAAGAGAATCATTTGCCCATTATGCCCCAAATAGCCAAAGAAATGCCCATTTGAATAGTTCTCCGTTTTTTCCTTCTCTCTTTATCATACAAAATATGTACCTAGAAATTTAGGTAATATTTTTTAAATGGTGTTTCTTCCAGGTACTTAAATAATTTTATTAATGAGTTAAAATATGTGGTTCATTACAAAATTATGTGACTCACGGCTGAGGTTCTATCTAATTTAATAGTCTAAGATGGAAACTTTTCTTACCTCTCTTGTATCAAAAAGACATTTTAAAGGATAGTTTGACTCACATAATAGACAGGTTCATAATAGACATTTCAAGTCAAATCTATTTTGCATTATGAATTGAATGACAGAAAAAGCTCCACCTTCCTGAAAAGAAATAAAGAATTTAGATCCAGCTTTAGGTCTGTCCACAGTGCAATGTATTCACGAGAAGCCAATGCAGTTGTGGTTGAGTTATGGGTCTTCCTCCTCCATGATTGCCTGCCACCTTTACGTTCCTTGTATTAGTTTCCTGTCACTAGGGTAACAAATTACCAAAAAAAAAAAAAAAAAAAAAAAGCGTGGCTTAAAAGGAGAGAAATTTATTTTCTCTTAGTTCTGGAGGTCAGGCTTCTGACCTCCAGACTTCTGACTCAAGGGGTGGACAGGGCAACATCCCTTTCCAGCTTCTGATAGTTGCTCACATTTTTTGGCTTGTGGCCTCAACTCCAGAACAATTTAAACAGAGAGGTGTGTGTGGTTGTGAAAGTGACATACTCCCCCCCAATCTCTACTGGTTTGTCTGCAAAATAGAAATGCAACAAGGCTCAAATTTCAAAAAAAAACATAAGAATCTAAGCTCAAATTTTACCTAGAGAATTAGTAATTCTATAAACATTTTGATATACTTGCCTACTTTATGCCAAGCAGTATGCTCAGCTCTGAAGAATCAATGATAAAAAAGACAAGGTGCCAATTTCAAGAAGCTATTCTTGTAAACAACGAGATGTGTGGAAGAAAATGTAGCATCCTTATCCAGCAAGGTAAGAGCTGTGAAATGACTAAATGTTTTTTCACCCCTCAGAAGAAGTGACATTTGAGGTGAGCTTGGAAGAACAGGGAGAATTTCTGAGGGTACACAAGGGTTCGAAAAGGCATTTCAGGCAGAGGCAACAGCAAGTTCAATGGCATTGAGGTATAAGAGTGAGCGGTGTTCACTGAAGAGGTAAAGTGGCTGCATGGTAGGGTTGGGGCAAATGGGTCATTTGAAGACCTTTACCTGAAGGTCGAGAGTTTAGACTCATGGGCATCAAGAAGCCACTAGAAGCAGGTGTGGTGCTAGTACGCTTTTCCTCATCAGTATGACCCTGTTTTTCTGTTGTCTCTGCTCCAGGGTCAGTTGCAAAGCCAAAGGTGTTACTAGCCACCTCAGGTTCTCTGCTACAAAAGCTGACTGCCTGCTGAAGTGCTGTTTGAAAGCCCTAAGAAATGATTTAGCCTTTTACATTTTAGGAACAATGCTTTACTCCTTTAGTATGACTTTGGAGATACAAATATGGCCTGAGATGACACTGAATTGGTAACCGAGATCTCTAAGCCAAGTCGAGAAGTTCAGTTTATATCTCAGCCACTGTGTGAATCTGAATATCCTTTTTGTTTTTTAATTATTTTTTAATCTATTTTTATTTATTTAATTTTTTGTTGTTGCTCTGTTTTTCTGAGCTGGCTTCAATCAAGCATGATTATCATGATTTTTACTTTCTGTTGCCTGTACTCCATCTTCGTTATAGGAGATATAGCTTGAAGTCGAGCAGGATTGAAAGATATGCAATCCCTCTTTGTCCCTCTCTGCCCCTCTCTGACTAGCCCAGATTATGCCGTTGTGTTTTGGGAAGGCAAGTAGTAGGGAGGAGGATGGACCATGGGAGAAAGGACAGCTGCTGCCAAGTCCCAGTTGATGATAAGGAATACCTGACAAAAGCAGAGGCCATGAGGCCAGGCTGGGCCTGAGCGCAAACACTCCGAAGGAAAGTTGGCCACCCTGCTTAGCCCTGTCTTCCTTCCTCTACAGGCCCTGGCTTCTAGAGTTGCCTCGTACCCTAAGAGGCAAGACAGCTGTAACATGTTTTAAACAGAGGAAGGTCTTCTTTCCTCTTTAATATATCCCTTTAAAATTTTGAAAACAAAACAGAGGATACATAGTGAATAATGAGAAAATTATAAGGGTCAACTTTAAACAATCAGGTTACTAACACTGTACTGATACTGCCGAATGGGATATATATATGGTCATGGGGTTTTTGTTTTGTTTTTGTTTTAAACCAACTTTGTCTATGAGCCCCTATCCGAATGGGACATGAGGGGAGAGATTTAATTTCAGTGGTTTCTGGGCCTTCCCTCACCTCCAGGTCCTCATTGGATCTGGAAGCTTTATGTGGCCCCAGGCTATGAGGGTGAACTTCTCTTTCATCCACTGTAGTCCCTATGGTCCCCTGACCCACAGCTCTTTGTTTCTGTTCTCTGTGTGGCAAGAGGCTTATCTCTCTTCTCCCTCTTCTCTTTGGTGTACTTTCAAACTGAAATCTACCCACTGCCACAAAAAGCAGTTATGACTGCTATAATCTAAGTTGTCGGCTTACTCCATTAATTACATGAGCAACTGTTCTATTATCTTTGAAATTCTCATGGTCACTCAGGAAGCAGTCTATAAACAATAATTTTTCCTTTCCCTGACTCAGACCAGAGGAAAGAAAAAGGAGATGAAATTTTTGTCCCTGTTCGTGATACATTAATAGCTATATCAACTCTTCCCACCCCCCACCCCCAACCCCCAATAGAGACAGGAAGGATTTTAAAAGGTTACACAGTCCAACGGTGAACGTTTTAAAATTTTCTTTCTGCTTCCCACAGCATCCTTTTCATTTAGTGTCCTTTCCTCATCCTTACCATTATGTTTGAATTTATACTCTAATTAAGTTTGTAATTTGATCAACAGATATCTATTGGATTTCTTTTATGTGTGTAGCTCTGGGCCAAGTACTCTATTTTCTTCTCAATTTCTAATTGAGAAATGCCAGCAGACCTTCATTCAGATGCCTCTGGGTTTGGAAGAGCCTTTTTGCCTGGAATATCTCAACTGCTACTTTTGCAAATGCTCCATTTAATAAAGAGGCCAAAATGGGATAACTTAGACCAGAAAATAAGGTTTAGGAACCTAAATAATCCTAAGGTTTTTTTTCTTCCATTTGATTCGTACTTATTGACCAAATGATTGCAAATTATCTACTTAGTATTGTGTTGATAAATTCTGAAGAAAATGTCATCATCAGCTTTATCAGTAATACATTCTGCTCTTCAAAGCAAAGATTTAAGGTTAAGAAACAAAGAAATCAAAAACAATTGTTTTTGTGCTCGCTTCAGCAGCATATATACTAAAAACAATTGTTTTATTTAAACATGATTTATTTTAATAATCAGGGAAACTTCAGTCTTAGTGAACATAATGATAAAACATAAATATTACCTTTAGTCTATTGCTCCTTTAGGAGCAGTAAATATTTCTTAAATGTGGAGCTCTTATAAGGGAGAACAAATAAGCTATGTTTTTATATGAATGGAACTAAAGTTAGAAGTTATTCATAGATAAATAGCTATGAAAATCTATTCTAATGTATTTAGTCTTTCCCAATTATAAAGTGCATTATTTATGGATTGGGCTCAACATGCTTGATGCTGGAAATGTAAGGGTGAGCATTGTCTAAGGAGTTTTCAGTGTAGTGACTGCTGTAATCTCATTAACAATACTTCAACATTATTGGGTGCTTTAACTTCAGAGTCCAGGAGTTTTTAATGAGAGTTGATGTAATGAAATTCCAGGGTATTTATTTCCTCACTTAACCACTGATGTTAAACAGAGCCGAGTCCCTCACATCAAAAAAAGTGAGGACACTATTTCCCCTTTACTTACTTCCTCTTCCAGTTACCTACTGCCTTCTCCCTCCCCCGACCCTCTCTTCACAGCTGAACTTCTTTAGAGCTTGATGGACCACCTCTCTGTCCTTTCCATCTACTCATTTCTAGCCTTTCACCTCCACCTATAGCTTGAATGCTCCATGGACCACTTTCAGGCTTCATTTTGCTCAATTTCTCCCTCGAAACATTTTTTTTCTCGTGCTTCCATACTGTCCTGGTTTCCCCCTACCTCCAGGGTCTCATTTGTATAGATTTCTGTATATGGCTGTTACACGTTCAAATTTCTCAGAACTCACGTCATAGACGATCGTTCCTTTTCATCTTGTAATCTTTACTGAAGCAATCTCATCCACTTATATCCCAGCAATTCCAATATTTACATTTCCTTCTCAGGCTTTCCTTCTGAGCTCCAGACCTTTGGACTCAACTGTGTGTCTCCATCTCCATCTCAAAGGCTTCTAAAGCTCAGCATGTCCCTCCTAGAACTCATGACCTCATCCCTCCAAGACGGTGTTTGATATCTCAGTGAATGGTGCTGTTGTCCACTCAGTTGAATAATCCTGAGACTCAGGGGTTGGTATTGAAACTCTCTTCCTCTTTGCTTCGCTTCCCATCACATCTAGTACATTACCAGTTCCTTGTAAATATCTCTCATATCCACTCACATCTCTGTATCTGTGCTACCGCCCTAATCCAATTTAACATCTTGTCCTGCCTGGACTTCTGCTGTAGCAACCTAGCTGGTCTCCCTCATCCCTCTTCTCTACCTCAGTCTGCCCATCCCCTGCAACCAGCATAACCTTTTAAAAATGCAAGTCTGATCAAGCTGCTTAGATGCTTAAAACCTTTCAATTACTTAGCATTGCTTGCAGCAGAAGCATCGTAGTCTGACTGCTTCTCCAGCCCCATCTCAAATCGAGCTTCCTTGCTCCCTTTTCTCCTTGCATGCTAACTTGATGTGCCATGTTCCTTTCAGCCACAGGGTATAAGCACAGTTGTTCACCTTGTTTGAAACTCTTCTCCCTCCGTCCTCCATAGGTTACTTAGGTAACTCCTACAACAGGATGTAAGGTCATTTCTTCACAGAAGCCTTCTCTGACCTCTGAGACTGAACCAAATCTCCCTGTTTTACACTCTCATAGCATCCAGTTTCTCTTCTTAGAAATTATCATCATTTGTATCTGTACATTTTGGTATATAAGATTTGATTAACATCTGTTTTGCCCACTAATATGTTAGTTCAATGAGGGTAGTACCTATATTTATTATTCTTATCATTTTATCCTCAAAGTCTAGTGCAGTGCCTGGCACACAGTAAACACTCAATAAGAATTTGTTGCATGAATGAACAAAAGAATGAACAAATGAAGGTCACAGTGACTTGCCCAAGATCAAGATGGCAAAGCTGAGACCATAGCCAGAAACTCTGATGTCTAGTCCAGATAACTAGCCTTCTCAACAAAAAGCCTGTCTGGGATTTTTCTGAATGATTGGAACCAAAGCAACTTCACAATGCGTTAAGTCCAATTTCTCGACCCTTCCATTTATTCAGCAAGAGGATGCTGTAGGTCTCATTATTTTTCCTTTTTTCCATGAAACACATGTTATCTTATAGCTCTATTTTGAAGGGATATTATGATACATAGCACCACTATTTAAAACTTGTAAAGATTCTTGAGATTCTCTGAAGAGAAATAAGGTGTGGCCATTTAAAGAGCAATTTTATCTCTTGCAATAGAATTTTCTGTTCAAAAATTGCCATTAATTTCAAAAGCTGATATATCCCGGAGAGCATTCTATTAGATTGAGATACTCATCATCATATGCCCAGCTGCTGTGTGTGTCTTCTCCTAAAAGTAGAAAAGGAGAAAGCCACTTCGCTGTGCAGAAGTGCCTTGTGTGTTTTATAAAATCCACATAAAATGTTCAGTGGTTGCTATATTTATAAGACAAATTGGTTACCCCTAAGAATGCTTGAAGATGAGATTCTCAAGGATATTTTGCTATGGATGAAAATGGAATCATTATTTTTGAACTCCCCCTGCTCACGTCAATGACTCCCACTGCAGACAAGCCAGTGGTTATAAGTAGCCATGAATCCCTTTGTGGATTGTAGGCAGGGTAACCAACCAGAGCCAGCCCAAGCCAAACTCCTGGTAAGCTTTATTAGCCCTTAATACGTGCTTTGTTTTCATTTCACACCTTGGGGTGGGCGACAACCTTTACTTATGCTACTGTGGTGTGCATCTGTCTTAGATATGTCTGAAGGTTTCTCAGTTTGTTTTTTTTCTTCCTTCCTTCCTTCCTTCCTTCCTTCCTTCCTTCCTTCCTTCCTTCCTTCCTTCCTTCCTTCCTTCCTTCTTCCTTCTTTCCTTTTTTCTTTTCTCTCTCTCTCTCTCTCTCTCTCTCTCTCTCTCTCTCTCTTTTTTTTGAGACTGCAGTCAACACTTATGAGTAATTTAAGATTGGTTTCGGGTGCTTTTTAATTTTTTGTTTAAGAATTTCACTTTCTTTGAAGGTAACAAAGTGTATTTTTTCAAGAATGGAAAGGTATACTCAGACTTTGTAGGTTGTTCCTAATGACTTTGCTTATCATTGCATAATGTTCTCACAATCGTGGACTCCTTTAAGCTCATCAACTGGATTTTGGAGGTCTCATTTGCAAGTGAACTTAGAAAAAAGAAGGCTACCAAATTCAGGTGAACCAATACACTGTTTCTTTTTCCTTGTCTCCCTCTAAAAAATGTTTCTTCTTTCTCTTTTTTACTTTTGTCCTCCCTTCTCTTCTATGTCTCTTCCCGCGCACCACCACCCCCACACCGACCATCTACATTTCTCTGATCCTTCCTTTCACTCAGCTTCGTTTTCACCATGCCCACAACGTTCCTGCTGCTGTGTGTTGCTCTGGTGCTCCTTGGACCTGCGCATGGAGCCACACTGAGAAACAAAGAGAAATGGAAGCCACTTAACAACCCCAGAAACCGAGATCTGGTAAGAACACACTCTGGGGCATGCTGGGCTGCAGGGCGAGGTTGGCACCACTTTGGATTTCTGTGCAATGCACTCGGCTGGAGCACAGTGCACAGGGGCTCCCCAGGGCTGAGAAGGTTCCCTGGGAGGACCACACGAGAGTTTTGCTAGCCTTGTAGCTGGCTCCTATTGTTCCTCTGGCCAATTTACATTTGTTTCTGTACGGAGAAACAAATTTATATTTAGAAATGATCTTATGTACACACAGCACATTACATTTGTAAGCGATCTTATACACATTGACTTTACAGCCTCGATTTCTAACACACAAAATCAAGAGCGTAACAGGGAATTGCTTTTTGCACAGTTTAGATTGAACTGATAATAAAACAGATTCTCAGATAACCCAACCAACACTTGCAGAGCTCAACTGCAAAAACTGAAAGTTGACCTGCATTCTTATCAGTTTACTAGGCATTATTTTCAACATTAAATTATCTGAGAAATGCAATATGAGCTATGTATGAAAATGTTCTTTTAAAAAACATGCCGAATGCAATAAACATGCTGACATTACTATTGCAAAATACAATTTTCCTAAAGAAAATGATGTGAAGTATAACAATATAGGGTAAAAACAAATAGCCGTTTGCACAGCTTCCATGTATTCATTTCCTAAAGGGAAGCTAAAAAACACGTCGGAAAAGAAACTATTTCAGAAGACAACGACTGGAATCTTATCTTGAGTCAGAGTGGAGGCACCAGCTCTCATCACTGTGTAGTTCAATTTAATCTCTGACGTTGCTACTCATAGGTGGTTTACAACGAACTCTCCCTCTCCGTGGTGCTGTTAAATAGTTGATATTCCTCTCTGTATCTCCACTAAGAATGGTGAATAATCCTGCATAGGGTTGAAATGTTGGAAAGAAGCCAGGTGGAGGACAGAGCAGGGGGAGGGGAAGGAGTAGCCAAAGCTGTCCTTCTGTTTCCCTTGCTTCCTAGATAAGCCTTAAAGTCAATTCAGGGTGAAAAAAGAGAGGGGGGGGGAAATATCCATTTTTGAGTATTTTTGGTGTTTACATATGGCAATTGAATATTTCCTTTCTCTCTTCAGTTTTTCAGAACCCTTCAGGCGTATTTTAAGGGAAGAGGTCTTGATCTTGAAAAGTTTCCAAGGACTTTCTCCATGAACGAAAATCCCAGACCTCTCTCCTTCCAATCAGAATTTATTGCCTCTGCATTTGCAGATTATGAAGAGCAGAAAACCTCCTTTCCCAATTACTTCAAAGGCTGAATGTTTCTTCTGAGAGCAGGTAAAAATGATCCCTTTATTCTCAGGTTCTGTCCAAACATACAACTCAGTCATAAAGGGATTTTGAAAACATTTATTTGTAAAATGATGTTATTTTCTCATAGAAATAAGTGCTTAGATCAGAAGATGCATATCCCTGGTAACATTTCAATTTGGTTTAGATATTTCCTGGTCTGTTTTAAAAAGAAATTACATTTATAATTTTTTTAATCATAGTTTTCTGGGAAGAGATATATTAAAATAGAATTATCACTCTTAATAGGATTTTAAATATAATAGAATACCACATACTTTTATCTATACCTTTTTTTCCAGACCAGGTCATATAGCTAAGTTACATGGAAAATCATATATAAAGAGATATGCCAAATTATGCAGTTGGGTGAAATAGGAAGTGAAGTTAAAATAACAGTTCTTTTTAAGAAAAAATAATAAGCATATACGTGAGCTTGAACTTCTTCACCTAGAGGGGGAAAAAAGGTAAAATATTAGTAAAACTGAAATTTTTCATAGGAAAAACATTATAAATTTATTTATACTTAAGATTTGAGTTTTATTATTACTTTAGCATTCCTAGCAAGTAAATGCCTACCATTAAAAAAACAGGTATGAATGGTGCATTCCAAAAAAAATACATTATGATTCTAGTCTATTAGCTTTTTGTTCAGCCAAATAATAAAGGGAACTGAATCATAATTAAAATCTACTTCCATTCTTCCACAAGGGTAGGAATAAAATTGCGAGGAAGCATACCACTGTTGTACTTTATTGTGCATATGAAAAGATTTTGATGATCAGTTCTTTTAAATGTGATTTTTAAAAAATAATGATGTTATTCTAAAAAGAAAATACAACTTACCATGTGTCATATTCACTTGAAAACTGTCTTACAATGAGAACATAAAATAGAGAAACATAAGATGTTCATAAAGTGAACCTTTCACACTTAAATTTTAAGCTATCAGACACTAAAACAGAGTAGTTGTGAATACACAGTACCTGCTTTAGTCTGAGACAGTCTTGCAGACAATTTGCTTGTAAGCCTTAGTTTCTTCATCTATAAATTGCAGCTACTAATCTCTAACTCATAAAAAGTATCAGAGAAAATATCAAATATATACTTTCATGGAACAAGATAATGTTTAAAGGCAGGAAACAGAGAAAGCACCCAGTTGTTGGTGGTATAATATAATGGAAATTATTCAACTTTGAGAAACAAGCAAAGCTTCTGATTTCGAGAATATTTCATAATTACAAGCTCTCCTTTCCTAACATCTCTGATTACAAGACAAAAAGAGTTTTTGTTGGAATATGTTGATATCTGAGTCTTTGTGTTAACTGTACAGTCTTCATTTTCTATGTCATTATAACGTTTTCTTGTTCTTTCAGGTGTCTGGCTACTTTAAAACTACAGATGAAGCCTCTCACTAGAAAAACTAAATCATGGTCATGGCTAAACTTTCCCCCCTCCACTTTTGTCAATTTGCAATAATTTTATTCTACATTTCTAGATTTACATTATAAATAGATTGACCCTTGAGACATAGGTGACTTATGTGCATATTTTTGATGTTTTTCCATTCTATAACCATAAATATCAATGTAGAGCACCGTACATATCTGCAAGAGTTACAAAAACATCATAAAGACAAAAGAAAGAATGATCTTCTCAATTACATGTTTCTTTTAAGTTTGTCTTATATATTTACCTTTTATCAATCAATATTTTTATTCAAAAAGGATATTGTTCTTTTTTACTTTAGTTCAAAATTTGCCTTTTTCATAGAAAGAAGATGTATTTTCACTTTAAACATATGCTATTGGAAGACTGCAGTCTTAGTTTCATACAAAGGAAGATAAGTGATAAATATACAATTAAGTTGAAATAGAAAGCAAAGAAATGTGGGATTCTAGGAGTTGCTGGAGTCCCTGGGAGATGCTATCTGCCACTATATTCAGAGATGGACATTGTGCACACCAAGTATCCAAAGCCAGGCCTCAGCTCTGGCTCTCCCATGCACAACCTCCTCAAGTAGGGAACATAGAAACTGGTGTGAGTCACAACCAACCTTCTCCCCTCCCTCCTCACTTGGGCTGAATTATTCTCATTTGGAATAACTGCTCTTCCTATAGTTTTATGGAGAGCTGCATCATTTTCTTTGCAATTCCTGCAAAAGAAATATTGTCCTAGAAGCAAACATCTGTGTTCTAATAACACTAGTCTGTACATTCCAAATTAGTTTTCTGTGACTTTTTTTTGAGGGTGGTAGATACTGAATATCAAGAATAACATATTTTCACAAGAACAGATTCTGTGTCTGGTTTAGTATGTTCTCTTGTAATTAATTGTACATGTGTCAGTTTTCCCTAGAGGGGCATGAGGTCTTTGTAAGCCATTTTTATTTTTCCAGCACCTAACACAATGCCTAGTATGTAGCAAGTGTTCAATAAATACTTGTTAAATTGAAGTAAATGCATGGTATTCTGCTGTTATTCACACAGTAATGGAAGTTGATACTAGTTAATGTCAAGAATATTTTTTTACCATTGAAAATACATGTTATTATTGATGAGCTATTTCTCATAAAAATATTGCCTATTCAATAAATGATAGAGTGGTAGGGAGTATTTCACCACTGTTCTGTTCTGCTCAAGAACCAGTGACTGGTTTTCCTTTTCTTGCTACTTCTCCATGTTCTGGATGTCAAGACCTCCACAAAAGGAATGCTTATCGGTTTCAGGGCCTTTGAAAAGAAGGGGCATCCGCATGGACTTTTAGCTATGAGAGTGCAGTCTCAGGGAAAGGGCATGCTTCTGGAGATTTTTCACAATTGTAAGGTAGCTATTGACTACTCTCCACACTGACTAGAGTTTCTTAATGGTGACGCTATTGGCAGTTGGGAAAGGACAAGTCTTTCCTGTTGACTGACAATTTAGTATACCTGGTCCCCAGACACTATATGATAGTAGTTTGCCCACCCCTGCTCTATTATTCTGACAACCAAAACTTCCCTACACACATGCCTAAATCCCACTGCGGAAATTATTTTGCTAATGGCTGAGAACCATTTATAGGAAAAGAGCAGAAGTGTAGTGTTCCCTTCAATGGAAATAAATGTTCTGCAGGCGATCTAGGCCTCAAGGGGTCCATGGTCACTTCTCAATATAGGCCTCTGACAGCCTTGTGGATGGAAAAAATGCGGGGAGGGCTCTATGGAAAATAACCTCACAGAGGTATCTGGTCACAAATTCCTAACTGGGCAGGTCATGGTGAGTAGTCACTCCTCAGGCTTATAACTTCTTTAGTAAAAGGTTTATCTTTGCCTTAAGCAAGCCCTGTCTATTGTTTCTGTGCATCTAAGTTAACGCATCTTTGAAAGAAACCAGTAACAATCCCTCACAAGAGCACAGAATCCTGTTAATTATCCTGTAATCCACTCCCCTCCTTGCTTTTTCCCACCTCCACGTAATCTTCCTTATGCTCCCTCCTAATTCCAAACGCATAAAAGAAGCTCCAAAACCTTTTCTCCAGAGCATTTGAGATCTTGCTCCCCAGAACATGCTATCAGTTTGGCTTATAATAAACTCATAAAAATTCTCTACAGATTTGGACATTTCTTACATCAACAGCCTCTCAACACTTACTCTTTGATGAGCACCCCATTCCCCATCCCCAGGACATGGCCTATTGTCCCTATCCCAGATCTATGCTGGCAGAGAACTGTTAAAGGTATGAGCTTTCACCCTACGTGCAAGCTACATGCTGTCCTGCTACAGTTTCACAGATCCTGGCAGACACATGAGCCTCCTGGGTCTGAAGCAACAGACTTGGTTACTCATGGTGCAACAGGCAGCACCAGTTTTACATTCACCTTTGTTCTCCTTATCTCTCAAGTATCATGGGGCTAGGTGGAGGTGGGTCAGAGAGTATGCTATGTACAAGTGGGTTTGAGCCACAGCTGAGGAATCCCAAACTTAGGAAATCCCCACTCTTATAAGGGGCTTACTAACAAACAAGCTCAACTTTTGCCCCAGAGAGAAACATTATCTTTATTATACTTGCCAGAAAACAAACATGCCCCTCTACCCCAGAGGGAGACAAAATCTTTATCTTTCAAAACTGTTTGTTCTACAGACATCCTGGAAAAGATAGTTCAGAATGAAAGCTGTCATAAGCTTTTATAGAAAAGTAGGAGAAACATGGAAAAATTATCTCCCAGAAGGGTCACACTCCATTCTGGCTCCTTTGCTTAATAAGGAGAAAGGATGGAGTCATCTTTTTCTTCTGTATTCTTAATTCTATTGTCTGGGCACAAATTCAACGTTCTGCTTTCTTAAGACATTCAATTTTGATTCTCAAAAATGAGTCTGAAAGTCTAAAAAGTTTCTTTTTGCTATTTTCATTACTGCTATAACAATTTCACTTCATCTCAAGGTAATGCGCATGCCTCTGACTCACCGGGGGACAAATCACTTACAAGGAAGTAGAGAAAAGTAAAACAGAATGATTACAATTTCAAGCTATGTTGTTACATTCTGACCTCTAAAGGAATAAAGGTGTTCCATAGCAGAGAAACTATCTTTCCACCTCTTGCTTCCTGCTCCCTATTCTCCACAATGTGAATCTGTATCTTCACAATTGCTTATCCTCATCTATAAAGAGGCACCAATGGCCAGGTAATAGGCTCCCTGTAACTGTGCTGGCTAGAAAGTTACTGCTTGGCTATTGCCCATGGGAACATAGGCTATTGCCCATGGGAACATAGGTTATCACCCATGGGGGAACATAACATTCTAACAATAAGCTTTCTGCTTCTGTACCTGCCTTGCCCCCCCCCCCACTTGCACAACTGACCTGTGGGTTGATAGTTAAAAGAAAAAAAAATAGACTTATATGTTCAAACAGGATGAAGAATAGGGTTTAGGGCTTAAAAGCTCTGTACCTCTACATTTCAGAGCTGCTTAATTTGGGGTCTGCGTACCCCTGGAAGACCCAGCTGGCCGAATAAAGAGCGTGTTTCTTATAACTCACTAGTTTCTGGTGGTCCGTGTGTCTATCGGGGTCTGGTGGCTACAACATAACTTGTCTCTAACCTTAGTTGCATATTCAACTGTATTCCCCATACCTCAACTCCTTTGCCCATTCCTAAGGCACTTTCGATTCCATATAATTGAAGTCATAAATATGTTTCGAGCACAGATTGCTAGGCTATAGAGAGTTCGCAAAGATGCATGGGGTAGTGCTGTTCTCAATATGTAGACAGCAAGTGTCTCTAGAGAAGGACAGTGGAGAAATAGTTATAACACAAGGTAAAATACAAACCACAGGAGCGTGCAGGAGCTGAAGAAAAGTTCCTTGGAAGGGAGGCAGTATATCACATTAATTCCAAGCATGGGATTTGAAGACACACCAGGGTTCAAATCCTGTCTCTACTAATTAGACGTGGAACTTTGCAATTAGAAATAACAACTTCCATTTTTAAGAATTATTTTGAGATATATATGTAATATGCATAAGACTTGGCTCATACTAAATGGGCAACAGTGTATGGTAATCACATAAAGCATTTGACTGTTAAGAAGAGAAGAAAACTTGGGTGGGAGTTAGAGGCGGGACATCAAGTCCAGCTAAACTTTTTTACAGACTGAGGAGCCTGAGGAAAGAGAGTGTTTGAGGATTTGTGGAAGAAGGGAAAAGTGATGATGCTATTGGTTGGAGATGAGATTTCGACCATAAATTGGGGGAGGACTTTAGCTTTCTGTCGTAGCGGAGAACTGAAAAGTGGACCGTGCATATGACAGTGAAATTGGTTCAATTAAAAAAAAATCACTATAGCCAAAACCAAATTAATTTACACAAACATTCAGAAAAGGAAAAGGATTGGGAGTGAGAACCTTAATGGAGAGTTAAACGACATGATCTGGATTAAGGAAAATGTCTTCGGGGCGCATTTTTCCCAACTCCTTAATAAGAAGAAGGAGGCCTGAGCCAGGCGGCAGGCGAGGGCGGGGCGCAAGGAGGTTCCGCTGGAATAGTCCCGCCCGCGCCGCCCGGAAGGAGGTCGGGCCGAGCGCTCCCGCGGAACCCGAGCGCGGCGGCTGCGGCGCAGGCCGGGCGCGTTTTCCCGGAGGACGCCAGGTCCCTGCTCTCGGCACCCCGGTGCTCGCTTGAGTCTGGGATCCGTTGCTCTTTCGGTTTGCTGTCCACGTTCCTGGGGCAGCATATCCGGACCCCGAGACATGTCAGGGTTCAGCCCGGAGCTCATCGACTACCTGGAAGGAAAGATCTCCTTTGAGGAGTTCGAAAGGCGGAGAGAAGAGAGAAAAACCCGCGAGAAGAAAGTGAGGAGATGCTAGGCCAGGATGCCCCTCACTGCCTTGTCGCCCTAATACGCTTAGGGAAATGTGAGGAACCCAGCAGCTTCTCCCACTTCTTTCTGAAACCCCGGTTTTTACCGCATCCCTGTGCCAGCTCCTCTTAAAAACATTTCCCCCACCAAAATGCTTTTGTCTTGGCTGTGACCTTTTTTTTTCTTTGTCAAATATACTAATTTTTACTTGCCAGTAGCTTAAAGCTAGTAGGTTAAATGGCAGTATGGGGAGTAGAGTTTGGAGTCAGAGTATCTGGTTCTAGTCCTCGCTTTGCCACTGAGCCTTGTGACTGGGTGGACGCACCTCTCTTCTTTAGGCCTCAGTTTCTCTATTTCTAAACAGGGATTCGAGCTCCCTTTTTTTGGGAGTCTCTCAATCTGTCACGCAAAAAAAGCGAATTTTCTTGTGTGACAAAATCTTTACTCAGTTTTTCATACTTTTGAAGAAATATCAGAATTTTCCATATATTCTCACTTAGTTGAAGTCCGAGGGAAAATAAAATTGCGCCTTTTGAAATTTGGATTTTTTCCTAATTCATGCAATTAAAAGTGCCCTATTTCTTTTCATTAAAAAAGATACAATGTATATTTGAATGAAATCCTGAAGATATTTTTTTATTTTTTACAATTGACTGATTTAGAATGAAGGATGAGACTTAAGTACTCTCAAAGGCTTTGACAATATTCAAATTTAGATTCCACATACTGTATGTATGGAGAGCTCAAGTTTTATAAAAACAAAATGAAACAAATGCCTGGTTCTCAACAGGAGACAGCTACATCTGCCTTAGTTTTTGGAGTCATTAATTTATTTTCAATCACAGAGTCTTCAGGAAAAAGGAAAGCTATCAGCTGAAGAAAATACAAATGATTCAGAAGTTCCATCATCATCAGGAATTGACTCTACCAAATCTCGGGACAAAGATGCCAATGAAGGTATGTTAAGATCATTTGCTACCTGCAATAAATGTTAAGAGTGTCTAATAATTTAGTGAAAACATTATTTTTTCATTGCAGCAGCATACTGTTGTTGATTGCCTGGTTTATTAGGAGCATAGTGCTTAATATATAATAGGGGCTCAATAAATATATGTTGAGTTATTGAATATGGTGATGGTTAGTCTTATGGGTGGAAAAATGTTTCAAAGTGACATCAGTATTAGGGACCTTTTTAGAGTTATTTTTTAAAATTGGTTCTCTCAGTTGGTTACTAATTACTTCCAGACTTTACTCACCCAAATTGTAATGAATTATACTTCTATACAAAATGACTTCCAAAACACTGCTTTAGCTATTGGAAATAAAATAGAAATGTCAGAGTGGAAGCCCCGTTTGCCCAGATGAGACCTCGCACACAGCATAGGTATCTTGTGTGCTACCTCATTCCAGGATCCCGTCCTCAGCTCAGCATATCCAGATATTAAATTGGTAGTGCGCCCAGACTAATTAAACTCATCAGAGCCTAACTGATAAACTAGTGTGAAGACTTACTAATTTCCAGTGATACATATACCTTTCTAATGATAAGACTACTGGTAATAATTCATGGTATCCCTTTATCCATATCAAATTTCCTGGGATGATGTCAGTTAGACATTATAGGTTCTGACTGACAACTAAGTTAAACTTTCTAGTCCTGGAGGGTAGAAGTAGAGGCTATTTTCCCTCTGTCTGAACAAATAAGCCCTTACACAGAGAAAACACACTAGTAGGGTGGACATAAAACAAACAGGCTTTATTCCTGTCCCCTTCAACCAAGTTGGGAAGAAATGGCAAAGAAGAAAAACTTGGGGTTGTAGTTTCTTACCTTGCCATGCAAGTGGGGTGGAATAGAGGGCCAAAGTTCTAACAACCTGTGGGTCCTTCCTTATCTGCTCATGGGAGGAGCAGCTCTTCTTTGTAGGTGCAACTGTCGTAGCAGGCGCTAGTGTCTGTAAGTCTTCTTGCCTAAAGCTGCGCCTGACAGGTGGCCCTCCCTAAAACAGGGTTAAATGAATCTAATTCTATCTAACCATGAGCAGTCAGGCACAAAGCTCTAAATGGCCTCAGCTCAAATAATTCCATCAGACCTGTTCCTTTCCCAGGAAGGAATTGTCCCAGAACTTTACCAAGACCCTGGGTGAGTGTGGGCAAATATTCAAAGCAGAAGAAGGGGTCAGTTTTGAACAGGCTTTGACAAGTCTGCTAATTGGACTATATGACCACTGGAGTCCTTGTCTTTTTCTTCCTATACATTGCTGAATACCACTGCTAAATTCTTGTTCTCGAGCACCTTTCCTACTATGTAATTAGGGCGTTCTTTTAACTACACTTTTAGTTCATTATTACTGATATAAAAACTACGGTTTAATGAATTTTTGTATATTGACCCTGTATCCAGGAACCTTGCTAAGTTCAAATATTCGGACATTTTCTGCATAGATTCTTTTGGATCCTCTATGTACATAATCATATATAAATAATGAGTTTTATTTCTTCCTTGCCATCTTTATGCCCTTTATTTATATTCCTTATTACATTAGCTAGGACGCCAGTTAAAATGTTGAAAGGAGTGGCATACTTGTCATTCCTAGTAACTCTGAATAATTCACCATTAACTGTGTTTGTGGAAAAATTTTTTATATTCTTTATCAAATTTAAGATATTCCCTTCCATTTCTAGTTGAGTAAATATTTTTATTAGGATGGGTGGTAGATTTTATCAAATACTTTTGTGTCAATCAAGATATTTTACTCCTTTTTTCAGTTATTGTAATAAATTTTATTGATTGGTGAGGTTTTACACCTTTTTTCATAATTTGGATGTTTGGAATTCTTAAAGATGATCGTTAAGACCTCATAATAATAATTTATTTGTTGCTCAGAACATGTAGGTTTTTTAATTCTGTTCTTTCTTAAACATACTTTCTCATTTTTCCAGCATCTTTGGGGTTTGAGGTGTTTGAGAAAAGTGAATAAGCTTAAGAGGTTTTGAACACAAAGAAATATATATTTTTAAATTTTAACTATATTATTAGAACTTCTTAAAATATGTTACATGTCTCTAATAGAAAATTGGCTTCTAGACTTAACTAACTTTTTTGATCATTCAAGATTATCACTATGAACTTACAAAATCATTGTAGTGTAGTGGAATCCTTAGATATAAATGAAGTATGTCATGTTATTTTGTCCCTGAAATAATAATAACTTTATTTTAATATTAATATCATGTTTTAAGTTCTTACTATATGCTGGCCATTATTCTAAGTGTATATAGATAAAAACCTATCCTTAGAGTAGCACTATAATGCAGACATTATTATTAACCTCTTTTTACAGATGAGGAAATTGAGGTACAGAGCTTCAGCAATTTGCCAAGATTACACAGCTAGCAATAGATGGAGATGAAGTTTGAAACCAGATAGCTCAACTCTACGGGCCTCACCTTTAAACACTATGCTGTACTACCTGGATCTGTACCACTAGACTTATTTAGTTTTTAGGTCTACATCTTACAATTCATTTTTTTTTTTTTACTCTCTGCTCTTAACTGATACTGTGTGTGCTTCTGATTTCCCACTTAATTTTGCTTATATGTCTAGATGAGAATGTGTCAGTAATTCCTACAGAGTAAAGTACATGGCTTCATGATAGCTTTCTTTTCTGGGTTGTTTCTGAGAGTGTTCATTTGTCTGTTTTTTTGCATTCAAGTTTGGTATTGCTGGGGTAGAAATTTATATTCCAGAATTTACTGGAGTTTTTTTTTCTTTTGACTACCATTTTTTTTCTTTTCTTTTTTTTTTTTCTATCTCAATGTGTCTTTTTTCAGGAGAAACATCAGATGGAGTTAGTAAGTCAGTTCACAAGGTCTTTGCTTCCATGCTTGGAGAGAATGAGGATGATGAGGAGGAAGAGGAAGAAGAAGAGGAGGAAGAGGAAGAAACACCTGAGCAACCCACTGCAGGCGATGTGTTTGTATTGGAAATGGTTCTTAATCGTGAAACCAAGAAAATGATGAAAGTAAATTGTTACTTATTTTGGTATTAATAAATAATGTGAAAATACGACATTGAAAATCTTAAATTATACACGTAGTTGGGAAGAATTCAAAATATAAGAAAGGAAATACTATGAGACAACCACTGTTACCAGTTTCTTTTGTTTCATTTTAGAGATTTTTAAAACCGTAAAATCTTAATTATTGTATGTGTCAAAATATACTATAGTTTTGCTCGTAAAAAGTCCATATTGTAACTTAATATTTTTTAACATACTTCATTCTGAGTAGATAAATTTGAAAGGAGGATCTTCAGTAAATTGCATCATAATGTCTCCTAGCATATAGATTCATTTGCAGCATCCAGTTCTGCATTTATTATTCTAATTAGTTACTTAGTAATTCCTGACCACTTTGGTTTTACTTTCTTTATATATTTTACTGTGCTTTGAACTTTCTACTGTTGTTTTTTATTTTAACTTTCTGAAGTGCTCTTTTGGAGAGAATTAGAATAATTTTGGTTATTTCCTGTGGTTGAGTTTTAGACTTTTTTCCTGAAGTATGGACTCAAATGTTAATGAGTTAGTTGTAATTGCATCCCTTTTGTCTTTAATTCTGAATGTAGGCTGAAAAGTTTTAAAGAAAAATTCCAACTTATTAATATGGCTGGAATTGAAATCTAAGACATTACTGTATTTTAATCTAAATGTCATTTTTGTTCTGTACAGGAGAAAAGACCTCGGAGTAAACTTCCCAGAGCTCTGAGGGGTCTCATGGGTGAAGCCAACATACGCTTTGCTCGAGGAGAACATGAAGAGGCAATATTGATGTGCATGGAAATCATAAGACAAGGTGTTTTCTGTGGGGATTATTGAAAACTGAAGTTTAGCTTTAGCAAAGGGGGATTTTCATAAGGGAGGCATGGTGAAGAGCAGGGTTTCCATGAAATTACTCTTGCTTAGAAAAGAGAATGCTTTAAAAATGCCAAAATATATGAAAATAAAAAATATAATTTAGTGTTCTAAATTCCATTAAGAAGTTTGTATATTCCTGATAGTTGTTTAAAGAGTTTAAATATTAAAGAAAGGACCCATAGATAGAGCCATGGGATTGACATCAGTTCCAGTGTCTTCCCTCAGCCAAAGTAATTTATTTATTTTTTAAAATTTGTTACAGCTCCTTTGGCTTATGAGCCATTCTCTACTCTTGCCATGATATATGAAGACCAAGGTGACATGGAGAAATCACTGCAGTTTGAGTTGATTGCTGCACATTTAAATCCCAGTGACACTGAAGAATGGGTTAGATTGGCAGAAATGTCTCTGGAACAAGACAATATTAAGCAGGCTATTTTTTGCTACACGAAAGGTAATTAAAATGTTTTTCAATTTTGTTTGATAAAGTGTTACATAATAGATATTTTGAAAATTGTATTTGGTACTTTAAGGTGATGTTAGATGAAATGTGTTTATTCCTTATATTTTGTTGTACCAGAGGTAAGTATTTGGATTCCTATAGTTTCATGTTAATTAGCACTTTACTTACATATGAGCTAATACAGCATAAAAGCTAGAAGAAGAAGAGTACCTTCATTTTCCCACTGAGATCAGTGTTGGTTCTAAGCTACTCCGTGAGGGTTACTATCAGATTAGAATGATCAAGTGAAGATGAATATGCTTTAGGTTCTGTCTGGTCTTAGATCAGACCTCATTGAGAATTCCTTTGAAGGTAGATTTAGTCCCAAAATACTTGCTTGATTTTATAGGAGAATTAGTTTAGAGTGTTTATTAAATTTTCTGAAGAGAAGGTGGGTCACACTCAGGTACCATGAAACCTTTTTTGTGATAAATCTTTTTTTCTTTTTAGCTCTTAAATATGAACCTACTAATGTCCGTTATCTGTGGGAGCGATCAAGCCTTTACGAACAGATGGGAGATCATAAAATGGCAATGGATGGTTATAGGCGTATTTTAAACCTTTTGTCTCCGTCTGATGGAGAACGATTTATGCAATTGGCTAGAGATATGGCAAAGTAAGTTTGGAGTGAAATGTATATAAATGCTGTTATTTATCTTATTTTAGAAATTAAAGCATATTTGAAGTAGAATATACTTTTTACTGAGGTTCAAAGAAATGTTTTACTTCCTGTATTTTATATTGTGCTTAAATGTAGAGGTGGATTTTTTTTTGGTTTGGGCAATTTTTTTCAGTACCTTTCTGTTTTCAAGTCAGCTGTGTGATTGCTTAGAAAAATTTGCATAGACAGTTAACTTTTCAAGTACTCAGAAGCTTAAAAATGGATTGTGTTCTGAAAGGATGACTAGGTTCCCAAGTTTCTATAACTTATTTGAAGTTACATACATTTGCAGTAATATTTTAAACTATTTATTGCGTATGTGCTAATGAATTGTTTGTGATCTGGGATCTACTGTAATCATTTTATCTTGAGCCAATACTAGAATAACATTTTAAGATGAAAACTTTCTTTATAGTTGGCACATGCTACTGCTGACTTTGGTATATATTTTATTCTAAAATATTATGCCCAACTGCATTTACTTATGTACTGTACAGCAAAAGAAGTAGGAAACATTCTGGCTAAGTAATGCCCTGTGGTATGCTTTCATTCTAGAGATAATCTACTATAGTATTTCAGTCTAGAATTCACCATCTTGATATGGGTATCTCAGGGTTACCTCTATTCCATGGTCATTGTCAGGAAGATGCTTAGCTGTAATATCACCCAGAAATATCACCCAGTATAGACTCCCAAGGATGGATTATATAGGAATACTGGAAGCATTTTTAGAAATTTGTTGAGGCAAGACTACCCTAAATGTTCCTCGATGTATATAATGAGCATTGAGGATCTTCCCAGGTTATTTGCTACATTAATCAAATCTCTAGCTATCATAGTGATTGGCCTAGTAAGCTTCTACTGTATGAACTATTAGATAGTAAATATGTTTTCCACTTGTCAAAAAAATTTATGATCTTATTGTTGAGTCAGGGTGGTGATGAACAGTTCTGCCACTGCCATAAGAGGTCTTTTCTACATAGAATTCTGTTACTATAATTTCTGGTTGATTAGGCTTTCTCTTGGTCTCTACTTTCCTTCCAGAAAGATTTATTGAGTAAAAATTATGTGCTAGGCAGTGTATAAGGCACCAGGAAAATCAGTATTGAATGAGTTTTAAAATTCCCTGCACTTGTGGAGCTTAGATTCTATTTGGGGGAGATAGTCAGTAAACAGATGAACAACTAAATATATAGTATGTCAGATGCTGGTAAGTGATATGAAGAAAAGTGAAGCAGAGAAGGGAGGTGAGGAATGGGAGTGTGTTATATTAAATAGGGTGATTAGAGAAGGACTTAATTCCCTATGTTATGGTCATACTGACCTGAAAGTTAATGGAAGGAGGTTTGGGAACAGATATTAGGGAAGTGTTACTGGCAAAGGGAATGGTAAGTGCAAAGGAGTGCTCCAGGAACAACATGGAAGCTGAAGGCTTAAGGGGAGCATAGTAGGGATAAAATCAGAGAGGTCTCAGGAAAAGATCACTTGGCTCTTGTGGGCCATTGTAAGGGCTTTGGCTTTACTCTGGGTGAATCTGGAAGCCATTGGAAGGCTTTGAGTAAAAGAGTGACATAATATGACAAGTTTTAAATGCATCAATTCTGGCTGCTTTTTTGAGAATAGATTAAGGAAGGATAAGGGCAGAAGCAGGAAGAACAATTAGGAAATAATTGCAGTAATCCATGGAAGGGATAATGGTAGCTTGGATCAGGGTAAAAGCAGCAGGAGGTGGTGGGAAGGAATCATATTCTAGATGTATTTTGAAGGCTGAACTCTCAAGATTTTTCTGGTATATTGGATATGAGGTGGTGTGTGTGTGTGTGTGATAGAGAGAGAGTGTGTGAGAGAGAAAAGGGTGGGCAGAGAAGAGGGAAGAGTTCTGAGAACTAAACCCTAAGGTACTGTAGTGTTTAGAAGTCTGAAAGATGGGGAGGAAACAGCAGAGAGGCTGTAAGGAAATGGGCAATGGAGTAGGAGGAAACTAAGAGAATATAATCAAGAATTTTACCGAAGAAACCATTTCAATGAGGAGAGATGACCATCTGAAACAGTGCATATAGATCATGTAAAATGAGGACTAAGTATTGACATTGGGGACAGGGTAGGGATTTCTGGGGGATAAGCAGCTCTTTGGAGAAATTTATGAGGGGAGCGGAAGAATGAGAAGGTACTTGGAATGGGTTGTAGGGGTAAGAGATAACATCTAAATTGAGAAAAATTACAATATATTTGTATTCGGATGGGAGAGATTCACAACTGAGGGACATATTGAAGATTCATGGGAGAGGGGACAGTTGCTTGAGTGATATCCTTGAGTAGATTGGAGGGAATGGGAGCTAGTTAGGGATTAGCCTTATAAAAGGATAAGAGAGAAGATAAGCTGTGTATATGGATAAGTAGGTATGTGTTGGTAGGATGTCTGATTTAATTCTCTTTGTAAAATAAGAAGCAAGCCTTTTAGGTGAGAGTGTGGATGGGAGAGTGTTGGAGGTCTGGAGAGTAGAACATGTGAAATAGTTGTCTAGGTCTTTGGGACCTTGCTACCTCACCAATTGGCAGTATTTGCATCTCCTTAGAGTCTGTCACTAATGTAGAATCCCAACCCTGGCCCAGCACCACTAGATTAGAATATACCTTTTTATGAGATCCCCAGTTGGTTTGTATACACATTCAAGTTTGAAAAGTACCATGGATCCTTTTGAGGCTAGTGGTCCTTAATATAGAATGAGTCCAGTCAGCCTGGTCAGCTGGGCAGCTGGTGGTGGAGAGTAGGCATATTTGGATTAACTAAGTTTGGAATTTTATCAGATGATTTGGATAGAGGGAGAGAGGGCAAGAGAACTGAGGAGATGCACCAGGAAGTAATTATCATGTTGGAGCATTGAGAAGGAAGAGAGTGAAAACAGGAAGGTTGCAGAGACAGTGAAAAAGTAGTAGGACAATGCTTTGTAGATTCCATTGTGGTAGAAGAGTTGTTGATATTGGGTTACAGAGAGAATGAGCTGGACTGATACGAGGTAGCTTTGGGAGAGCAAGATGCTTTACATTATGACATTGTTATACTGACATTGCACATTTTTCTCTGGATCAGCTCTGGTTATGATTTTAAATAAAACTTTTTTTTCCTCCCCAATTTTAAAAAAATGAAAATTATAGTTAATAGCTAGAGGGCCTAAGCAAGGAAATGAATTTTATGATCTGAATTAAATAGACACTCATCCATTTTGCCATTTACTTTTTTAGGAGTTACTATGAAGCTAATGATGTTACTTCAGCTATTAACATAATTGAAGAAGCTTTCTCAAAACACCAGGGCCTAGTCTCCATGGAAGATGTTAACATAGCAGCTGAACTATATATTTCTAACAAACAATATGATAAAGCTTTGGAGGTAGGAACACTTATTTGTTTTTTTGTTAGGCTTTAGGCACATTTTTGTGTTCTAGAAATTCTTACAAATTGACAATTCCTTATTTTATTTGTATATATTAAATTACTTATGTACTAAATTATATATTTAACATTTATATATTTAAAGTCTGTATGGAAACATTTCTAGGTTCTATATTAATTCCACATGAAATATAAAATGTAGTATCACATGATAAAAGCTGTCACCATTATCACAGGTGCCAGATGTGTCTGTACTTTAGGGTAGCAGGACTCAGCATCCAGATTAATTACTGTGAGTCAATTCTTTATCTGTTGGGAAAGTAGATTGATTAAGCATTAGTTAATATGATATAAAAATGTTATCTTTGGTTAAGCATTAGTTAATCTGATGTAAAAATGTTAATGTACCACAATGGTTCCTTATTTTAAAGAGACTTATTGTTGCTTTTTATAGCCCATTTATATGTTATGAAGAATATTTGAATTAACCATACAAATGTTTGCATTGTGGAAAGGTTTCTCATACATACCTATTGTATTTTCTCCCCCTCCTCCCCATTCTTTTAGGTAATTACGGATTTTTCTGGAGTTGTGCTAGAAAAAAAAACTACAGAAGAAGGCTCTTCGGAAGAGAATAAAGGTTGTAGTTCATAATGTGGCAGTTTGAAATTGAGAGTTAATGTTTTCATAACAAGTTTTCCCAGGGAACATTTTTTCCTAAGAGAGGTGTCACATCTTTTTGTAATTTTTTAAAAAAAATAGTTTTCTCTCCCTTTTATTTCTCAATATGTCCACTTGAATATGGCATTTCTCACTGACCCATGGTCTTTTTAGTTTAATGTGAAAGAAGAATGGATTACTGAAGAGTGTATCAAAAACAATTAGTTTTCTAAAAGGGGTTAAAATGCTCTCTACTAATTTACTTCAAACTTAAGCATTGAAAAAGTTCTACTTCAAACTTAAGCATGCACATAAAATGCTACCTGAAACTTAAGCAAAGTAATATCTCTTTTCAGCCTCTTTGTAGTAAAGACTAAAAGAGGTTTTCGAATTCAAGAATAAAAGTGAGAGTATTTGTATATTCTTGTTTTTTATTTTTGTCCTTTTAATTCTTTGTAGTTTTGATAGAAAGTGTGTAGGTTTTGGGTAAGTGGATGAGGTACTGGGAAAGGACTATGAAGGGTAATTGCTACGAAAGGACAAACTTAGAGAGGTATTAGTACCTGGTACTAGAGTTGGTTAAATTCAGAATTGACTATGGCATCATTTGCTTTGAATTAAGTAAATGAGATCTTACATTGCTTTATTTGTCCCACATTCTAAGCTTGTGTATAGGATCTGCTTTTTATCTGTCTAATTCACAGCTGGCGAGAATGTTACCTGCACTATACCTGACGGCGTGCCAATAGATATCACGGTGAAGTTGATGGTCTGCCTTGTACATCTCAACATCTTCGAACCACTTAATGTAAGTAAATTAAGATCTATACTTGAGATACTTCAGAACAAATCCAGTATTTTTTTTTTTAGATGACAAGGGTTGACTCTAATTTCTACATTTCTTAATAGTCACCATAAGCATTTTGTGTGAATGTCTTACAAAAGCTAAAAGTGGAAATGGGCCTGTAATACTTTGTTTTTCTTTTAAAATTAAGATAATCCAGAGATCAGAATTTGAGGCTGGGCCTTTTAGACAATTGGTAATTTCTGACAACTAGTCTCTTTTGCCAACTTCGGACTGTTTCATTGAATAAAAAATTGGGCATCTACTTTGCAGACTTTAGGATAAGGCATTGAATAAAATATATAAATCCCTGCCCTCATGGATTTTTTCTCCTATTGGGATTAGATAGATAATAAATAAACAAAATACTATATAAAATATAGAATGTTAGTGATAAATGCTCTGGAGAAAAATCAAACAGGGAAGAAAAATAGGGAATATTGGTGGTGGGAGGAGTTGAAGTTTTAAATAAGGTGGTCAGGGAAGGCCTCCCTGAAATGGTGACATTTGAATGACTTGAAGGAAGTAAACCATGCTTATATTTGAGGAGACAGCTTTCCGGAAACACAGCAAACACAGAGGCCTTGAGGCGTGGGTATGTTTGACTTGTTAGAGGAAGAGCCCAGAAGATCAGTGTTGTAGCTCCTGCCATGCCTGCCTTACAACAGGCTTTCAAAAATAATGTGTGGAAGGAGTGAATAATGCAATATGAGTTCTTTTTAAAGGAGATACAAAAATAAACAGAAATGATTATTTAAAGCTGTTTTTATTAAGCTTTGCTCTTTAGGTTTGCCCCTGTCTGTTAAAAAAACAAAACAAAACATCGATGTGCACATTTGTAAGGAATGTTTGACTTTGGGGTTTAATTTTGCGGTCTAGCCTCTCTTGACAACACTTGTGGAACAGAATCCTGAAGATATGGGAGACCTCTATCTAGATGTTGCTGAAGCTTTTCTGGATGTTGGTGAATATAATTCTGCACTTCCTCTCCTTAGTGCACTAGTCTGCTCTGAAAGATACAACCTCGCAGTAGTTTGGCTTCGGCACGCAGGTAATAACTTTTTTTTGTGGGAGGGCGAAGTTTTAATCATGTAAAGGGACAAGACTTACTTTCATAAGATAGTAATAATTATTATAAAATATTACTTTCACTAAAGTAGTTATGGTTTCAGGGCAGTTTTTTGAAAGTTAGTGTTTTAAATTGTATGTCACTAAGTGAATTCCCCCTCACTAATGCTTTGGATGAATGATTAATGGTAGCAGTGTGAAAAAGGACTAACATGTCCCTGTTAAAAATACCTTAAATACCTGTGTTCTGCCTGTCTTACCTTAGGCTCTGATTTCTAGTAATAAATTATCAGGCTTTGGGTAAAATCTAATTTTTGAAGAGTTTTTATGGATTTACATGTAATAGTTATTTTAAGAAATATTAATGCATTTTCAATGTTCTTTGAGCCAGAAATATGCTCAATATTGGGTTTTATCTGTCGTTTTATCTCTGAGTCTATAGTAATCTGAAAAAAATTTTGTTTCTAAGTCCACAGTAATTAGAAGCAAATCATTTAGAGTATAAAAAACAGCTTAAGAAAAACAACTACATCTCTTAAGGAAATGTATGAAAGCCAAAAATGTTCTAATAGGATTTCCTATTGAACCAACAAAAAATGCATTAACATTTGAATAGTCTTCATTAAAAATACTGCATGATAACAGAACGTTCTGATAGTTCTTAAAATGTTATGTAATGGCAGAAAGTTCTCTATAACTAGAGAACCACTGATTGACATTTTGGGATATTTTTAAATGTATCACAAATATAAAATAGCAAAGAGAGCACTTAATGATGAAGATAACACTTTACTGAGTAAATATCAATACTAATGTAATATTCATCATAAAAAGTTATATTATTCGCAGTATGGAATTTTAAATGTGAGCAGAGAATTGTAATTTTTATTGCCTTACTAAGACTGTGATTTTGAACCTGCTGCTGTAAATACTTTACATATCCTATTATTAATTATGATTATGATGCTGATAAATGCTGTTTCCATTTTGGGGCTGTGTAGCTTGAGATTAGTGGAAGGTGAAACCTCAGTATCATCTAAAACTCATAAAGAAATTTGATGTTCTTATATAAGAAATCATTAGAGAAATTTAAAACTTATAACTTAATAACAAAATATCTTTAAAAGTGAAAAATAAAAAATTATGAGAATTGACATTTTGATGGCCCATCCATATTTGGTAATCTTCTTTATTATCAAAGTTTAATCTAAAGATGATGGTTAGGATAGATTTGAGAAGTTTGAGATTTGGAAATCAATTAGAGGCAAAAGTACTTAAAAAGGATATAATTGCAGTGAAAAAGGAAAGAGATGAAAAGAGTTTAGATTAATCTTGTGGCTATTAGAGTGGAGAGAAAAAATGCTTATGGGCATTTGTTTTTCAAGTTCAAATGATAGGACTTAATGATTGATTGGTATAAAGTTTGAGGAATAGGGCCTTATAACCTTACTTCTGAGAACTTACCCCACGGAAATAATTAAGTGAGGGGAGGAGAGGTGTTTTATATGGGAAATTACAAAACTCAGGAGCCTGGCAGGTAACAAAAATGAGTAAATTGGGCAAGTGAGAGGACTGGGATGGGGTGAGATCTGGAGAGCCTCTGTGAAGGAAGCTGCTCTTTCTCAGCATGTATTGATGTGCCATGTGGCAGTTGGGGGAGGAGCGCCCACTGTTGCCAAATTGAGATTTTTCAACAGAATCCAGTAAGTTAGATTTCATAAAAATCCTAATTTTAAAAAACGTTGACAATTTATTGTTTTTAACAGCACTATGGCCAAGCAAAACACATTCTTGGGTTAAATTGGTCTGTTGATTTGTGAACTCTGGCTTATATACATGAAGGTGTTTACTGCAGTGTTATTTATTAGAGTAAAAATTTAGAAATAACTTAAGTTGAAATAATATATTTAAGTAATTAATCTATTTAATTAGATATTATAATCATCAATATGCTGCTGAAGATGTGGAAAAATGTTGAAAGCATAGGATAAGTGAGTAAAGCAGAACCCCAAATTGTATGTGTATGCTGATTACATCCTTGTAGCAATTTGAATTTAGTTAGGGGCTTCAAAGATCAATCAATGATAGATAGAAAATAGAACCAACAGTTGTTTTAAAGTGCTAGAAATATGCATATGCTATTGTTATAATTCTTTTAGAATTGCTTTCATAGTTCTTTAAAAATGGAGAAATAATTTTGTAAAGCTTACAAATCTGTAGTTCATATTTATACTTTATTTTAACATTTTAGAGTGTTTAAAGGCCTTAGGCTACATGGAGCGTGCAGCTGAAAGCTATGGCAAAGTGGTTGATCTGGCCCCCCTCCATTTGGATGCAAGAATTTCACTTTCCACCCTTCAGCAGCAGCTGGGCCGTCCTGAGAAAGCTCTGGAAGCTCTGGAACCAATGTATGATCCCGATACTTTAGCACAAGATGCAAATGCTGCACAGCAGGTAGGCCATGTAACATAGAAGGAAGTTTTTCTTGGTGGATTATATTTTTGAACTTTCTCTTCAGATGTCTCTACAGCTTACATCCAAAAGTATTATTTTAGTGTGTATTAAATTCAGTGTTTTTGAAAAATGATTTTGAGTCTTAAGTTTTAGCCAGTCATTAGACATTACAAATTATAGTTTCTAAAAGATTGGATCTTTTAAAGATCATAAAGCAGATGTTCCTAAACTTTGGTTTCTAACATTAAATTTTTCTATGCAAATAAAACAACTTGCAGCAAAGGAATCTTGTCACACTGATTATCATGTGCTTATTTATTTAGGAACTGAAGTTATTGCTTCATCGTTCTACTCTATTGTTTTCACAAGGCAAAATGTATGGTTATGTGGATACCCTTCTTACCATGTTAGCCATGCTTTTAAAGGTTGGTAATGATATATATTTTTTTATATTAACCTGGTTGATGTTTTAAATGTTTAGAATTAGATTTAAATAGATTATGACTATTTTATAGTTCTGTTTTGCTTCATTAAACACAAACTTTTTAAAGTGAAAGTCAGATAAGGACAAAAGATTTAGAGATGGTATGTAATTGAAAGTCTACATGAGTGTTTAAACTAGGTGATAGATTAAGTGAAATAAAATCATTGCTAGTACATATTTAGAATAGTGAGAGCCAATAGTATTATCAGTTATTGGCCCTGTAGATACTACTATGTGCCAAAATTGTTCACTTTTCAAAAATGTTTTCCAGATTATGACATCCTTTCTGAGGCTAACTTTCTTCCAGAGGTGGTTATGTGCGTGTATATGTAAATGTTATAAAATTGATGTGAATTGCCTTCTTTGTGAGTAGAGTGACCCCACTTCCTTCAGTAAGAAAAAAATCTCCATTCAGTCTTTTTTAGATGTTTATATAAACACTAATTTGGGTTCTTTTTCCATACGTAAGAAGCTTTCAGGCACACCTGTGGTACTTGTGGCCCATAGATTTTTCTTTAAAAAATTATATGACTAAAAAACCTCAAATTATCTTTAATTCAGGTAGCAATGAATAGAGCCCAAGTCTGTTTGATATCCAGTTCCAAATCTGGAGAGCGGCATCTCTATCTTATTAAAGTGTCAAGAGACAAAATATCAGACAATAATGACCAAGAGACAGCAAATTGTGACGCAAAAGGTAATTACTTTTCATTTGCTTTATTACATAAAACTTGGTTGAGTTAAAAAATAGACTCATGAAGTAACACCTGACAGTAATCTAATAGTATACCCTGCTCAGTAAAATGAATTTTTCTAGTCTAAATCCTTCAATTATAATAAACTCATTTGAGGTGTTGTTTTAAAAAAAGAAAGGACATATGTAAAGACTTTGATTTTAAAAAATTAAAAAAAGAAAACATCTACTTGGATCTTTCTGTGAAAAAACTAAACAAAACTTTAAATGTTGACTTTAAGATGAAATTATACCTCATTTTATAAAATTTGTGAAAATTAGATGACAGTACAGATTACTAAATTCATCCAGTCACTTTTACAATTACATATATTCTATTCTCTGTTAAATTCTTTTTTGACAATTGTAGCAATAATAATAGAAACTGAAAATAAGTTGCTTTGACCCATTCTCAAGTAATATGACTTTAAAAGTCATCTATTTTTAGCTAGGAAAACATCAAGCATGTTTAAGTGAGATTATTACTTAGAGAACTGTGGAAAAGATCTAGGCTATGAACTGGAGATGTCAGTCTGGCAGAAAATTATTTCATTGTTATTTAATTCAACAGACATTTAGTAAACCACTGTTATAGGCATGGCAGTGTGCAATGGACAGGGTTTTAGAATCCAGAAGAGCTAAATCTCCATTAGCACAATATAAGGATATGAGATAAGGTGTCCTGTGGGAGGAGAGTCAGAGGAAAAGGAGTGAGGTCTCAGCTGCTCATAATCCGTCTCAGAGCCCTGCCATCTCTCCCGTTCATTGATTCTGACGTCATCCAATGACCTCTATCTCTGCTTCCTTAAGTTATATCTGTATATCCGATCCTGCCTGTTTTCTCTTTTTCCATATTTCCTCATTTCAGGTCCATTGTCTGTTTTTCTTAGGTTCATAGGCTTTTGTTTTGCTTTGTTAGTTAACTTCATCATGGAGGGGATCACATTACACTGGTATACCACGACAGGATGAGCTAGGAATCATTAATGTTTTACACATCTTTGTCCTCTGATATTTTCACTTAACTTTTTCTCACAGACATTTTCTTATATTGTTTAATTTTCTTTGTAGCTATCATTTTTAAGGAATGTGTAATATTCCATGGGATAGTAGTGCCATAATTTAATCATTCTCTCATTTTTTTTTGATATATAGTTGCTTCTGATAATTTTCTTTTATAAAATAATATTGTTGTGAGTATCTACATGCCTATAGATCTATTCATTTTTTTGACTAGTTGGTTAGGATAGATTCCCAGAAGGAGAATTACTAGGTCAAAGATTAAAACATTTTTATGGCTTTTGATATTTCTCAAGGCTTCTTACAGACAAATAAGGAAGAGAAGAGTTTTGAAGAAGAAGAGAAATTTTGAGACAGAGAAAAGAAAAATGAGGTTATACAAAGGACAAGAACAATCTGAATCTCAAAGTATGAATTTGAAGTCTTTTGCTGAGCAATCATTTGAATGCCGTGTATGTACAGAATCCTGTATCTGAACTCAATCATAGAATGCACACTCATTCTGCATGGAAGTCATATATTCTAGCTATCACTGAAACACAAATGAGGTAGCTGGACTTTGGAGAGAACAAATCAGCAGTAAGAATTACTTGAGAGTGCAGGTTGTTAGGCAGGCAGAACAGAAGGGGGGAGGTGTAGGAGAGTAGACAGGCAACTACCCCCTTCTTGTCATTGTCTGAAGAGTTGTTGGCAAGAATTCAGGCCATAGGACCAGGGTTTTTAAATTTAACCTTAAAATCAATCATGTGAATTTTTCTTCCTAATACTGCTATTTCTGGAAATACCGTGTCCTAACTGATTTTCATTGGTCTCATTTTAGCAATATTTGCTGTACTTACAAGTGTCTTGACAAAAGATGATTGGTGGAACCTTCTGTTGAAGGCGATATACTCCTTATGTGACCTGTCCCGATTTGAGGAGGCTGAATTACTTGTTGATTCTTCATTGGAATATTATTCATTTTATGATGACAGACAAAAACGCAAAGAACTAGAATACTTTGGCCTCTCTGCTGCAATTCTGGACAAAAATTTCAGAAAGGCATACAACTATATCAGGTGAGTTTCCAATAACTTATTTTAATTAGATTCTTTGATAGAGTCTGTACATTTACTTTGACTTAGTGTCTCCTGCCCAAGAATTGATAAGTTGTTTTACTTTAGCTCTCCTGTTATTTACTGGTAATTCTCAGAGGCAGTGTATGAAAGCATGCAGTCTTATATACTTAATCTCTTGTGCCTCATCCTTCCCATTTATAAAATGGACATCATGATTACTACTGCCTCATAGGGTTATTGTGAGGGCTAAATGAGTTAGTATATATAAAGCCTTTAAATAATGCCTGGCACACATTATTATTCAGTGTTCATTATACAGCAGCTATAGAGGGCAGAGAGAAAAGCTGAAATTTAAACCACTTGATTCTATTTTCCAATCTAAAAGTTTTGTTAAAAAGCAGAAATAATGTAGAAATAAAACTAAGTAGCATTTCTGGGAAAAATCTTTAACTGTGTAAGTGGTTTTGCTTAAATAGATTGAAGCAATTTGCTCTTCCTTGGTTGGGGATGGTACATTTATTTCACTGTTGATAGGACAGTACTGAAGAGTTTCATTCTTAGAAATCAGAAAGTTTTTTTTTTTACATTATTTTTTACCCTACCCTCTTTCTGCAATTTTAGGATAATGGTAATGGAAAATGTCAATAAACCCCAGCTCTGGAACATTTTTAATCAAGTTACCATGCACTCTCAAGATGTTCGACATCATCGCTTCTGTCTCCGGTTAATGCTGAAAAATCCAGATAATCATGCTCTGTGTGTCTTAAATGGACATAATGCATTTGTATCTGGTAGTTTTAAACATGCCCTTGGTAAGTGTCCTGGCACATGGCTTTGTCGGGCATGAGCAGTGTGGCAGTTGAGAACCAGGCCTTTGGAGCAGTAAAGCCTGGATTCTAGCAGCAGCTCCAGCATTGCAATTATTCTTCCTCCCTCTGCCTCAGTTTCTTTGTCTCTGAAATGGAGATAATAATTGGACCTATATTTTAGATTATCGTGAAAATTAAATGATTTAATATAAAGTCCTTTAAAAGTACCTGGCACATATAGTAATGTGACTGTGTAAGCAATAATGATAATAATTATTTGTTCTTCTTATGAAGTTTTGATTTCAAAAGGCTGAAGTAAGTCTTATAATTTACTTTAAAGGTCAGTAATTCTCCCTTACTTAGGCTTGTGTTTAAAATTATTTTTATTAGTTATGGTAAATTGCTACCTGACTTTAATTTGCTGTAGTACAAAAAAAGATATAAGATTTGCTGATAGATAGTTCATTCCTTTAGGAGAAAAGTCTTTATATCAAGATATATTTATATAGTGGGTACTAATTCTAATTCAAGTTAGGGAAAATTCATTAATCATGTATAACAAAGTTCTATAATAAGGAATCAGAAACAAACAAGTAGAAAAATACCTAACCAAATATTTAACCTTAAAGTGTGGTATGTATTTCCTGACACCTAAAAGCCAGTGTTGCCAAAATCACTTCTGAATAAACTGTGATTTGGCTATTTTAATACTTTCATGTTTCTTTGCACATGGCTGTTTTTATAATTGTTCAGCCAGTAACCTTGAACATCAGATGTTGAAACTTCTCTTTACTATGTGTACTTTTTGGAGTTATTTAATACTAAGAAAATATAAAATAGAGATTTATTTTATTTTTCTATATTTAGAAACTTACAGAAGGTCAAAATAGAAAGTTCAAATGGCAGTCTACGATTTGTGCTGTTAGAGATTTTATGGTGTCATTTCTTCTGGAATAGAAGCTGGAAGGAATAGAAGTTTTTATCTACATATGAATATGTAGATAGAAGTTTTTATCTACATACGATCTACAAATTATAGATCATCCCTTTAAGAAAAACTTACTTAAATTCCTTTATTTAATATGGGTAAACTTTGACATGAAATGATTATATATAGAGAATATGTGGAATTCAGAAAACCCCAATTCTTATTTTGTTTTAGATACATTTAGCTTTTCTGAGGAATGACAAATAATTGCTACATTTGGGGAAACAACACCCATAATCTAAAAAACAAAACTATTTCTTTTTTCACCTCCATGATCCATTACTTTTGAATTTATAAGATAGAATAATTGATTTTATAAAAGAATTCACCAAAAGACATTCCTCCATTGTTTTTTAAAATAGATTTAAGATCCTAAAATAGTTTTATTATCACAATTGAAAAATTGTTTATTTTGGAAGTATTAACTCTACATGAAAATGTCTAGCTGTGCCTAAAAGAATATTACTTTTCATTGCTAATATTTAATCTTCATGGTCAGGATACATTCATGGGTAAATCCTCCTAATTTCGTTACATGTTATACATGATTTTAAAATATAAATTTGCATCTGGTTGATATTTTAGAATGTGTACCTTGCATACGTTAAATATAGGTAATATTTGTTTAGCCTTAAAATATATTTGAATAAGTGTTGAAGAAATAAGAGACTATGTTCTTGTCACACCATCTGACATTGCTGTAATTTTTCAGGCCAGTATGTGCAAGCCTTTCGTACCCATCCCCACGAACCTCTCTATAGCCTCTGCATAGGCCTAACCTTTATCCACATGGCATCTCAGAAGTATGTATTAAGGAGACACGCTCTTATTGTGCAGGTAATTCATTTGGATTTCTCATTACTTGATTTTCTTCAAAAATGAATATACTTAATATATTTGTTATCCTGCTTCAGAAGTAATACCTGCTAAGTACTCATGTTGGGAATCCCCAACACCTATCCTTATGTTCAGCACTCCAGACTAACACCTAAAGGTACTCCTGGCTAAGACTTATGCAGCCATGTAGAAAGGGTACACAGCCAGATCATAAGTAAAGAAGACTCAGGCAGAATCTGGGGAACTCCTGTGTAGGCTTCCTTATACTCTGGAACCCTTAAGCCTTCCAGCTTTCTAGGTCCTGAAGACTGATTCATTTCAAATTAGTTTTAAAAAATATATAATGGTATATACATAAAACAATGTGTGAATATGTGAATGTGTGACTGTTTCCATACATCATCGTAACAGATTGCTCTTTTAAAGTTTTCTTTGTTCTTATAAAATTTGAAATTCCTTTTTTGTTTTCTGGTTTACTTTTTTTATAATTTGTTTCTCTAATAAGAACATATACTCCAAGAAATCAGAGATCTTGTTCACCACTGTATCTTCAACACTTTTATGATTGCGTTTACATTTATACGTTCGATGCATGTATAGACATGTTTCTTAAAGTACTTAGGGAAGGAAAGAAAATGTTGGCATGAGTGGGGTAGCAGGATTTAGCAAAGGATTTTATTTTTGAAAATTCTATAAATTTAAAAACATTAAAAGAAAGCCTAATTAAAATGATGCTAATTGTTAAAACTGGGAATTGAGATTCATTATAATGTTTTTACTTTTGTATATTTGAAAATGTCCATAATAAAAATAAAAAGTAAAGAAACCCCAAAAAACCCAAACCTGAATTTTTTCTTTTTTGAGTATTTGCTTGTAATAGTTTGTCCACATATTCCTTTTGTTCCTCAATAGATACTTTACTCTGTTAAGTAAGGTAGGATTGTTTCCAAAATAAACAAATATGTACTGAGTACCCATTGTGTCAGGAACTGAGGAATGGCAATGAGTGAGTACACAGACATAAGCCCTATGAAGCTTATGAAGCTGATATTCTGGTAAAAATTGATAGAAACTTTTATGAATGAACTCATTGTTAAGTAGTTAAATGTAGCTTTTAGGCCTAGTAGTACAAAAATTTATGTACAGCAGGTCCTTTAATAACATCATTTCATTCAGCGTCTTTTCTTACAACACTGATGAGATGCTATAGGAACTTAACTCGTGTTTATATCAATTAGCCTGTGGTAAAATTGGCCTTGTTATATGTCATTTTGCTTCAAGTTGCAGAACCTATCAACGATGTCAAGTGAGGACTTACTGTACTTCAAAGTACTTGGGAAGCTAAATTTCAAACGACTTTTATAGTTAAATAGTAGGTTTTAAATGGTTGGGGATAGAGATGAAATGAGGTGATTGGTAGATGGGAGTCTGTTGTACTAATCTTTCTTTTGTTGTGTTTGTTAAACATTTTATATTGAAAAAAGTTTTTAAAAAGCAAGTTTTATTGTAAATAGCATGATTCTTAAATTGTTTTTATTTCTCATGAATCTATTTCTTCATGCTTTAGGACTGTAGTTTTCCTTTGTACTACTTTAAAAAACTAATTTCAAATGTTTTACTATCTTTCCTACTTTTATATCATACTATGAGTAAACTCTTTTGTATTTTCTTACTTCTCCCTTTATTTAATGTTATATAGACAATATGTACTTGGGCCCTTTAATGATCGATGTGATAAAAATGTTTGAAATATAACATAGTCAATGTAAAAAGAACCCTTTTTTCCATTTAAAGGTTTTTGTCTGTCAGTTTACATAGTTTTTATATTTGATGATTCATAGTCTAATAAAGTGAATGTGCCCATATTACCTAAGTTTTTTAATTTCTAAATATTTGAATAGTCTTTCAGTTGTCAAGGAGATTATCCTTCTAAATTTGTTAAAAATTTCTTAAAATGCAGCAGGTAACTCCTGTTACCGTATCAGAAGACCTATAAGTTCATTTGGGTTGTCACGATTCATCTGGTATTACTGTTCTTTCTTACTCAGATTTTTATCTTTCATTTTGTCATTTTAAAATATGAAGATTTGATATTTCTCTGAGATTAAGAATTTGTCTTCTGTTACTTAACAGAGACCCATGTTTTTCAGTGGAGGAGAGGTCATATTCATATACACAAATGGGTCCTTTTTATTATGCAGAAGTATGATTCGTTTATTGAATGTAACTATTTTTGTCCCTAAAATGCATTAATTCTAAAGAATTCATTAATTTTTATTATTTATTTCCTTATGAAGGAACATTTGTGATAATTTATTATATAGCAGATAACCCAGCGAATAATTACATTTTCAATTCTATATACATACAAATTAGTTGATTTACTCTTAATTCTCAGTAATATATTTGTTTAATTAATTAATAGGACATTTGTGCCTTTGCAGTTTGAAACTTTCTGTGGGTGATAAAAGTTGCAGCTGCATTAAAAGGGAAAGTGAATATGAGGCAGAGGAGCAAGTTGCTTTTTGAATTTGTGACACACAGGGAGCCTGCATTATTTTAGCTGTGCTCTGAAATCGTCAGTTTCTCCATAAAGCCTTTAAGTCAGAAGTTTCAGGGGAAAAAAAAAACAAAAACAAGTTTTTGGGGTTAAGAGATTATTAAGGTCCTGAGAAGTACCATTTATCTGGAAAAGTTAGGTATACTTAAAGACTTTGCTCCTGAGGATAAACCTTTCTAAATTATCATTATAAGAGCTCAGATTTTCTATTTTGCTCAAACTGTTAGACATGTATTTCAACCTCTAATGCCACAAAAGCCAACTTAAAAGTATAAAAATAATATATCCTGTGTTCTTATAAATTATGGATCTTTGACAGCTAGTTATAACATTTGGCTTTGTTTTCTGTCTTTAGCTTTAAAAAACAAAACCTTTTCTTATACCATCAGAAGAGCTCCTGACCACACTGTGATATGACACCACAGTACAGACTTATTTTTTTTGCGTGGGACTGTGTCTCTTTTTATATTTGTATTCCTAGCACCTGGCACACATGGTCGTACGTACTTGTCAAATAAGCGAAATACTGAATTGTTTCTTTTCTTTTTGGTAGGGCTTTTCCTTTCTTAATCGATACCTCAGTCTACGTGGTCCTTGCCAGGAATCATTCTACAATTTGGGCCGTGGCCTTCACCAACTGGGGCTGATTCATCTTGCAATCCATTATTATCAGAAGGCTCTGGAACTCCCTCCACTTGTGGTAGAGGTATTGTATGATTTACTTTAAAAACTGAGGAGTCACTTCATTTCATATATAGATAAGGGTGGTCCATACAGTGAAACAAATTTTAGCTTATATATTAAATTGAATGCATTCATGTAATTTGTTCAGCAGCAAGTCAATCTTTGACATTCTGGCTTTTTGACTTGACCAGCAAGAACATGGACACATATGACTTGTGGTTATGACCATTTTAAGTATCCTAAGAAAGCCCCTGTGTTTTACAAGTATGAGCCAGTAGACATTCATAATCCTCACATTCCCTCACAACTGTTTTCTCTTACCCTTGTTTGATTTTAATTGTTAAGCAAATGAATACATACTTTTATAGTTATGCCAATGAAATATATATACTTTGGTGTTCTTTATTGCATAAATATATTTATGTATTGCTCCTTAAGCTTTAAAGGTACCATTTTTTTTATTATTGCAGATGTTTTTTCAGTTAACTTCAAAATTTTATATTGGGGAAGATTAGAAACATAGATCTAATCTATTCCATTGAGTTCATTGCTCTGTTATTTAAGTAGAAAAAAGGTAGTAACACCCTAAGGTAATCATTATAATCAATTTGATATATGCCTTCCTAGACCTATTCTGTATATACTTTTCTGTTATGTACTACGGGTATTTTTCCCCCATCTGGTCATTTATATTATTTATTTACTTATTTAATTTATTTTTTACATGCAGAAATTTTATAATTTTTTTGCAGTCACACCTTTAGAGTTCCTATTTTTGCTATTATATTTAGAAGGGCCTTTCCTACCCAAGACTGTATTATTATATTGTCCAACTGCATTTTTTTCTTTTGATTTCATTTTCTTATTCTTAAATCCTTAATTCATCTGGAGTTTTATTCTGTGACTTGTCAGTGAGACTTTTTCTTTAACTTATTGGTTAGGCATTTTTAAACATTCAGTGGATGATACGATTATTATAATGATTAATTGAATCAGCATTATCTGATAAAAATTTAGATCTAAGGTAGATGCATAATTTTATAATTTTTTTTTTTGGATTGTGAATTTTAATACCTTTGTGAACACTTATGCTAATGAAAGAAACTGTTTATTTGTCATAAAATTGTCCTGGTTGTCAATTTGAAATATAACTCATTCATATATTTTTCCCTCTAGGGTATAGAAGTTGATCAGTTAGACTTACGAAGAGATATTGCCTACAACTTATCTCTCATTTATCAGAGCAGCGGGAATATTGGAATGGCTCAAAAGCTTTTGTATACACATTGTTCTATATAAGGCACCTCAACAGAGAAAAGAGCATGGGGTAGCTATTATACGTGGACCAGTATTTTCTGTCTCAGGGCTTATTATTAACCCCAAAATGGAAATGATGGTTTCAGAATTATAATTGTGTATTTCATATTTAACATGTGATAATGATCTTTGGTAGACATGCAAAAGTTATTATTTCTATAAGAATTTGTATATTGTTCTGTCATTTTCCTTTAGTGTTTTTTAGTAAAATTGTCCCCAAAGCTGAAATGGACAGTAGTAAACTTTCAGTCAGCTTGAGTCAAATACACCAATTTTTCACTGATACCATTTATTCTTCTGTGCATTTAATACTATATATTAAACACTTACTATGTACCAGACACTGTGATAGGTAGTAGGAATACAGTAGTAAGACAGATGTGACCTCAGTATCCTAAAATACAGAATTCGAGCATATGTTTATGTGAAAATGTTTGCTCCTTTTCTACATCTATCATCATTATTGTTAGTCATTAATTTCTCAGAACTCTGTTACTACTACATGAATAGTTTTTCAAATACATAGAAAAAGAGTTTGCTTATTGAAGGATAGACAAATTGGGACTCTTTCTAATGTCAACACAATTAGGTAATTCACTTAGCTCCTAACAAAATTATTTAAAATGTTTATGTGGTAGTAAGACAGATAATTGAGTTAATTTTTAAATTTTTTCATCTGTATGTATCTGTATGTAGACCAACACCTGGGAGAATGGATTTAACTTAAAATAACCTGCTATAAGGCAAATTAAAAAGTGCATGATCAGTGTTTGCCAATGACTTTTTGACAAAAAAAAAATAGAAAACGACCATATTCAATAACATGACCTGGTTTTCATTTCATGATCACTAGAAATATAGGAAGAATGGGGAATTATACATACAGAATAAAGTACTGCTTATTAAAAAATAGATAAAGCCTTTTATCTCAAATATTGTTATGTTCTTGAATCTAGGATAACAATACTTGTTAGGTATACTATTGGTTTAATAACAGCATTTTAGAGTTTCTTTTTAGGGAAAAATAAATGTTATAATATGCATATGGATTATAAGACCCAGTCCAACCAATTATAGTAGGGAAGTATGACTTAGGATAAAAAAAATACAGTGAGGGCTTTTTAGGAATTATTACTACCATTTACACTGTATACATAACTTTGTATGTCATAAGCAAATGTATTGTTTCCTCTGTATGTATGTTTATATATATGTATAAATATAATTTAAATAGTTTATTTTTATAATTAAAGTGAATTGTTTCACATCGCTTATATATATTTTGTGACATTTGCATTTAATGATAACGCTAACTGTGATACAATAATAAGTAAGATTTTTTTTTTAGAATCCAATGGAATTGAGTAATCTGCGTTCAGAGTTTCTCTCTTTAATTAAACTCATTGGGCTGTGACTCCAGTATCTGCTAAACAGTCATGCAGGAAACAATAAATCTCTAGCAGTTTTCTAAGGAAAAAAGTTGTTATTGCATGACTTTAACATTAAAAGATAGTTAACATTTGCTGAGTGTTCACAGTGCTACTGTGTGCTAAGTACAGTGCTGGATTCTTAGATACATTATCTCTGATTCTCTCAGAGAATCACCTGCAAAGTAGGTGTTATTATCATCTCCATCTTATATATGAGATTAAACAGCATGTTCAAGATCACTGGAGCTACTCCTTAAGACTCAGGGATGTTCCTACAGAGGAATATACTTGTTCCCGTTCAGAGTAACAATATAAAAATTGTGCGTGTTTATTTTAGAAAAATGAGACCTCTGTAAAACACATTTTAGGGTATCTTTTAAAAAGCTGTATCATCCTCACTCCAGCCATGGATGGGATCCTGATAGCCACTTTATGAGGTGAGATTCTTTTCTACTGGTCACAGTTGATTCAGCAGGGAGTCTGCTCCTGAAGCAAGCTAGGCTGTAGAGGGTTTCTTCCTCTTTCCCTGGGAATTTTAGAATTGAGATAGAGCCTTTTTGTGGGGCTGTCACTTGAGAGCTAGGAGGCTATTTTCTGCTTTCCCTGTGCGCTAACTAATCAGTTAACCCCTTCTGTTGAGAAAGAAGAATAAAGCCTATATATTAAGAGAAGCAGAGATAAGAAATGGAGAGAGCACCTAGGGTTCCCAGAGAGTTTCCACTTTTCATTCCTTTCTAAGGCTGTGTTCTTACGTTAGGTTCTATCTATAAGATAGCCCATTCTATAATAAATTCCACTTTAAAGTTTACATTAGCTTGAGTTTTTCTGTTATTTGCACTAAAAAAGTCCTAACTGATCCCCTATCATTCCATCTTCCTTTTCATTTAACATTGATGCTTTTTAGCTATTTTCGCAAGAAGGAAGGGCATAAGTAATTTTATTTGATTCTCTAAGATAACTGTTTTCATACACTGGCTAGCATTCCGGTTGGGTCCCAAGAAGCAGATGTTGAGTGGTACAAAAGGTGCATTGGTGAGTAACACTGAGGAAAGAGCGAAGCAGGCTTGAGGAAAGCCTCTGAAATGACAGATCCATATCAGCACATGGGTTGGGGTAGGGGCACTCAAAAGGAACAGAAGCAATGAAGGAAGTAGAAAAATAAAATGTAATTAATACCCCCAGTGAGAAAATATTATATACATGGAGAAAATGTTATAAAAAAACAATATTCAAATAATAAGAGCTTTATGAAATTAAAAACATAATTGCCAAAATTAATTCAGTGAAAGGGTTGTGGAAAATACATTTTAAAAGAGACAAAGTGGAACATTGAGAGATGAGAAAACCAGAGAAAAATGAAAGGTCACAAAACATTCTAAATTACAAGTTCTTCGTAGCAGTTATATACCATATAAATCATTTATCCTTCAAGGTGTTTGCTTGGTAATAAGTAATTCCCGTGGAGGAACAAACTCTGCAATGACTTTTTTACATGCGGTAGATGGCAGTACAGTACTATAGATTTAGACTTGCACTTCATCTGATACACTTATGCCAGCTTTTAACATTTTCCAAAAATTAAGCCTAATTTTTTTGCAGATTAATTTTTATTTGGATTAGTGTTGATGAGACATGATACTGTACCTTCATTTCAGATGTTCCTTTTATCTGACTAAGGGAGAAGGAGAAAGATAGTGACCCTGACCACTTTTGTTTGTGGTGGTGGTTTTTTTTTTTTTTAAAAGCAGAACAAGAAATGGGCTCAGAATGGCGGGGGCGGGGGGGGGCGGATACTTAAGAATGGAGTGGTGCTTGTAAACTCACGAGCAGCTAAACTCAGGTATCTATTTGAGGGACTACTGGTAGTATTAATGTGTTTGGAGCCAGGTCCAGTTTACAGAATTTTTGTGTTGCCCTTTAAAATAACTTGTTATAAAAATGGGGGGGGAGGCTCACAAAAGGATAACAAATGTGGGCCACGTGTGCTGCTCCTCAGGGCTGCATGAACAGAATACTAGCAGCTTCCAGTCACAGGGCAGGTGCCACCTATTTCTCATTTGGCTGGAAAAAAACAGCTCGGGAAACCTTCACCTTTGCGAATCATGTAAAAGGGTCTGTCTCTTGCACTGATCTCATAAGCACTGAAAGGACAGCTGAGCTCTCACGTGTGTTGTCCATTTTCAACCTTGACCAAAAGTGTCCAGCAGATATAGGTAACCACATCGCACACAAGCTTCTAATCATACTGCAGATCATAGCCAAATTTACCATTTGTGGACTTCAAGCAGGCTAAGATTAGAGTGGAATTAGCAGGACCACCTGGCATTTTAGTAAAGACACGTGTCTATATTCAGAATGGAGTTCAAGCATGCGAAGAGAGGACAGAGAAATCCAATAAACTGCCTTGACTACAGCTGTATAAGAGGATGGCTGAAGTCAATCCTGATAGAGCCAGTTTTAGAGCTAGTTAGGGTTGTAGATTCTAATTTAGGTTCTAGTTTCAGAGGGGTTTGAAGGCAGCAGAGCAAATGTTTTTATTAAGCATACTACCATATAGATTTGAAAGAAGTGTTTTTCTATCATTTGCTTTATAGTATTCTGTCTTATTTGGACAGAGATGCTTGGTAAATTTGTGTTGTGGGTGAGGCATGACACTGCATCTGCATTACAGGTGCTCTGTTTTACTTGATTAAAGGAGAAGAAAGGTAGAGACTCTGACCACTAGAGAGAGCACCATCCCCAGAATGGTAGTGGGGCCGGAAAGCTTCCAGCTAGGGGACAGTCAGGACCACCTCATTAGGTCCTGGAGAGGCCAACAAATCCTAGAGATGCCTGTGTGCTCTACAAATAGTGCTGTTTTATCTGTGAAAAAGGCTGGAAACACTACCTTCAAGTCAGTCTCCAGACACAGAGAACCAGCTTCGGGGTGAGTGAAAAACAATTCACATTACTATATCCAGGGGGATATCAGATACTAAAAATATCCTGATAACTTCAGCAGTGTAAATGACAGAATGGGTGTTCTTCCCTCTCTCCTTAATCTCTTTTCTCTTCCCGTCTCCACACTTTTTAAAAGAGGGTCTCTTGTAAGCTTGAGAAAGGAACACACGTGGTTATCATGTTGACACACTGAAGTTCGGCTCTGTTAGTTACTATTAATAACACACAGGTCTGTTTGTCTTGCATATGATTCATGTAGAAAGACCTAAAGTTTTCCTCCAAGGATGCCTAGGACTTGTAGGAACGGATTTAACCTTAATGGGGGTGGGGGTACTGCATGCCTCTCTGTCGTCGGAATGAGTGGACTGTAGGGTACAGGCACTTTCATGCACACTGCCAAGTCGCCCTCCCATGGCTGTACCGATTGTATACCTGCCTCCCCAAGCACACTTCAAACATGATATTTTTTCCCCAGCTGAGAGGTGAAAAATGGTTGTTACATTTGCATACTACTAGTAAGGTTGAAATCTATCTTCTCATATATTCATAAACCTTTTGGATTTTTTTCTTCTCTGAATTGCTTGTGTCATATCCTTTGCCCATTTTTTTTAAGTGGGTCCTATTTTTCTTATTGTAGGCACTCTATTTAATTTGGAATTAAGTCTTTGTCACTTGTTTTTTCACTCAATGGTGACTTTTTGTAAAATTCAAATTTTGAATTTTGGTATAATCAAATTTAGCAATCTCACCCTCCTCCCCCCCACCCTTTTATGGCCAACATGAAACTTCAAAAGAAAGTTGGATTGTGTTTAGGAGAGTAAAGGCCCTGGAAAATCAATGTTCTCAGGAGATCGCTGTAGAAGGCAGACTAGCCCCATCTCCATCTGGACTGACAGCAAGTAGGGAACAAACACTAGGACTGTTGAAATAGCCTAGGTGGAAAGCTAACAAGTTCTGGAAGCAGAAAATGGGTACTGGGGGAAGAAAAGGCATCTCTAGAAATATGCCTGGATTTCTCAGACTAAGAGGCAGAGATGGATTTTGAAGGATTTACAAAACCCTTCTGTGAGATGTTATAAAAGTTAAAAATAGGGTACATGGCCTGTGTGCTTGACTGATTAAGGTTTTTATAGCAAGCTTTTGGCTTTGCCTTACACAAATGATTCAGCCTCATCAGGAAGCCAGAAGCCTTCTCTAGGATGAATCAAGAACTTACTATGTATGTTTTCAAAGGTGGTAAAGATTGGGCGGAGTCAAGTAAGTGTTGGCATCTGTGGGCCAACCAGGGAACTCAAAGCAAAAAATCCCCCAAACACCTGAGGTTCTTGTTAATTCTGATGGAAGGAGGGAAAGCTGGGGCTAGACAATAGAGAATCAGAGAAAATAACATAGGGTAGCTATTTTCAGTTAGCACACCTTAAAGCAGTTAAGGCCAGAAGTGGCCTTGAAAGGTGTGGGAAGAGATGTTAATGCCTATGTAGAGTATCAGGCAGTAGACGTTAGAAATGTACAAGCCTCACCTGTCTGAAAACAGCCTCCTATCTGAGATCACGGTGTCTCCTTTGGCAGGAATCCTTATTGGTGGCAGAGCACCTACCCAAAGGCACTACCTCCCTTAGTACTGGACAGGTGCACAAGTACTGAGGAGCTGTCAGGAAATGTACTGGGGGTCTCGAATGAGCCAGGTAGACTCTACCGAGCATTCACCTCTATCTCCCCTTGACTCCAGGCCATAAAGCCACTTTAGGTCTTTTTCTAGATGGGAGGGGTGGTGAAAAGCTGTGTCATAAGGAGAGCCATGCCTAGAATTGCTAGTTCCAACTCATTGTTTTGTTAGTCTACGAGTTAATATTTATAAGGTCTCCGTGGCTTGAAAACAGAAAGTTGCTTCTCGTTGGGATAGCCTGTGATGAGCTAGACATTTCCAGAGTGTGTTGTCAGGGTAAAAGTAGTAGTAGACATGCACTGTTGTGCTAGAGATCCTGGGCTCATCGCAGCAGGTGAGCATGTTACGACGAGCTCCTTGAACCTCTGTTAGCAGTAGGCCGAAGAAGGTATCACACACACATGCTTATGTACTGTTGGGGTAATAGAGCTATCCAGTGTTCCTCAGGGCTCCTGGAGGGGTGAGGTCAGGGCATTAAAAACTGGATAGTGCTTTGTACTCCTCAGCACCCACTGTAGAAATAGGTTAATGTAGAAGTTGAGGGCTAGGAACAAGCATGTTGTCTACATCTGGGAATAATAGTTATACAGGTGAAGACATTTAGGGAATGTTGGAAAGAGTATGGTCAGAGATCATGACTTAAAATGCTGTCCAATAGAACTTTCTGTGATGATGTAAGTGTTCTATGTCTGTGATGTCCAATTCGGTGGGTGCTAGTTACATTTGGCTATTGAGCCCTTGAAATGTGGCTGGTGAGACTAAGGAACTGAATTTTAAATTATAATTTAAGTTAAAACCGAAATAGCCATGTTGGTTGCCATATTGGACTATACAGATTTCAGGGAACATATTAAGGAATTCTTAATGGCATTGTATCTGAATGTTAAAGTCCTCATGCATTTCCAATAATCCCAAATAGGTGAAGGCTAATGTATGAATTATTACTGACTAAACAGACTTAGATTGATCAGTTCACTGTGCCGAGTTCACGATGCTCCGGATTGCCTAATGGGAACAGTGTGTTAGAAATAGGTGTTACCAGATGCTCATGGTGGAGAAGGCAGTTTACATTGGCCAGTTTGAGGCATCACTGAAGACCCCAGCTGTCTTCAGTCCCTGGGTGGTTAGGAAATGAACTAGTTGGCGGTGCTACTGTAGACAATAATTCAATGACGTTGAAAGGCTTTGAAAGAGCATGAGAGACAAGTCTGAAGTGGTGACTCTCCTAGAGGAAACAAAGAGGGAAGAAATCTGTCACCTGATAATTGTCATTTCTGTTGCACTTCAGAGAAGTATGCGAAACATAATTTTTAATTAAGTATTGACTTCAGATAGATTTTTTCCTTGGTCCATCAACTTCTGAGAATGAAGGACATGTTTTTTTCGAGTTCAGTGGGTATTACAGGTGGCTTTCCAGATGGTCCTGAAATCACTGACCTTTTACCAGTTTGACTTAGGAGTAACTGGGTATCTCGAGGACCTCTCCTGGGACTGGAAAGAGGACAGTACTTGCCCTTTGGATGAGAGCAGTCCAAATGCTACTGGAGGCTTTGCAACTCCCAAAGTCTTGCTTTTTGCACATTTTTATTTCGGGAATATTTTAGGGAATGAAGCTTGTGGTATATGCTAATGGTTGCTCATCTGAACAGCAATGCCTTACGTATGATTTCTGAGTTTAGACTGTGGTCTGAAGTGGTCTCTCACAGTGTGTGCCAGGCTCCATGTAGGTACTGTGCTACCAGCCCAGAGAGGGACCCTGTGTTTGTCTCATACCAGGTAGGGCACAGGTGAGGATACAGAAAGGTAGAAGAGAAGAAAACTCAGGAGTTGTATGCTTGTAATTTTGTTTGTAAAACATCAGGCTGTCTACTAGTCTTTTTTTTCCCCTTCAGATTTGCTGCATTTGGTGTCATTCTTAGTAATACCTTTCTCCACAAGATGACAAAACTTTGCACTCATAATCTAGTACTTTTATGGTTTTGTTGCCTTTTTAAAATTGTGACTTAATACTCATAACATGAAAGTTACCATTTTAGCCATTTTTAAGTGCAGTTCTGCGGCATTAAGTATATTCACATTGTTACACAATTATCACCACTGTCACCTCCAGAACTTTTTCATCTTCCGCAGCTGAAACTGTACCATTTTCCCCCTCTTTAATGCCCCACTCTCCCCCACTTCCACCCTGGCCTATGGATGTTGCCATTTCCCCTCAAGAACTGGATCCCTGAAGGTGAGGTGTCTCTTTCCACATGCTCGCAGTGCACACCTGGGGCCTGGTACACCTGGGGCCTGGTGCACCCAGGGTATGGTCCGTGGCTCCACCTAAGGCACGAACCCAGGACCTTCTACATGTAAAGCAGACACGCTAACCACTACACTATGGAGCCACCCCCAACTTGTACCCTTAAACAGTCACTCTGTTCGCTCTGCTCATAGGCCCTGGCAACTACCATTCTACTTACCGTCTATGAATTTGACTATCTACATCATTTAAGTGAGACCGTAGGGTATTTTCCTTTTGTGACCGGCTTGTTTCACTTAGTATAATGTCTTCAAGGTTCATCCATGTTGCAGCATGTGTCAGAATTTCCTTTTTAAGGCTGAATAATATTCCATTCTATAATACACCAAATTTTGTTCATCCATTGACAAGACATTTGGGTTGTTTCCACCTTTGGGCTATTGTGAATAATGCTATGGACATTGGTGTACAAATATCTGTTCAAGTCCCTCTTTTCAAGTCTTTCTGGTACAACCAGGAAGTGGTGTTTCCCCCATTAAATATATAATCTATCTGAATATAAAGGCTTGTTTTGTGTGGTAGGATGAGGTGGCAACTCACCTTTGTTTTACTAAGGCCAACTAGCTAGCTTATTGTCTCAACAGACTTTACTGAATAATCTTGTCATTGTTTTGATATGCCATCTGCAGCGTCCACTCTGCTGGACCAGTACAGCGATCTCAGTTTCAGTGAGACACTTAAACACTCACAAGACTCATAGGCCACATCTGGCATCAGCCTCATTTAGTTCTGCAGGATACAGGACAGGAATTACAGTGTCAACAGAACAGCATCAGGATCTTACAGCAACAGTCCAGGCGCTAGTCTTTTGGCTCTAAGTGCCAGCGCAGGTGTAAGGGAAGGCCACACAGGAACCAAGACCTCAGGATCCAGTCCTGCCTGTAAAACCCCACGAACAGATTACTTTCAGGGTCCCACCAGTGTTGGTGTCCATTTGGAGTCCTCCCAGCCTAGGTGCAATGCACTCATTAGGGGTCATTTTTACTACAGGCAGGATTGCCTGGCCACATAACTGACATCTACCCGATCAGGTTTCCAGGCAAATAATGCCGTGAGAAGGGAAATCCAAGGTCTTTTCCTCATGGAAAAAGAGAAAGGGTTTTGTTAATTCTTTATTCATGTCATCTTTCTCACATACCAACAATCTAATAGTGACTATTTCTGACTTTGTTCCATTAAATCTGTATTTTTGAGCCAGTACCAAATTATTTTAATGCCTGCAACCTTATAATGATGATTTTCTTTTTTTAAATGACTGTAGTGGAACTGAGCGGAAGTATAAATACTTAGGGGAAAGGTCTCAAATTCTTCTAAGTGTAGGGGCCAGTGAATTGTTTCAAAGTAAACATAACCACGAAATCGTCCACATCAAAAGGCAGACATGACCAGCTCCCCTACAGGCCATCCACACTCAATCCCGGTAGTTCGCCCCTGTGTGGTTTGAACTGTGTCAGTTTGGTTAAGCTGGAACTATTTCCTGGAATCCCTTTCCTTCTGTGGTCCCATGTTAGAGTTGGCCAGGGGAATCTGCAAGAAATTTAGAACGTGAAAGTGAAGTAGCAGCCATTATTCTGTGACTATCATGGTGGTTAGATGTTCCCCATATCTAACAGAGATTCACAAACAGAGATGTTGGTGTGTTCTATTTATCCTTGCTCTTCTCTACTGTCTCCAACTCCTCTTCCTTACTGCCTGCTCTGCTACCCAAAGTAATCGAACCTACCCATACATGCCACAGCTTTCCATAGGTCTTCACCAGTTCCCCCTTGTTCTGACTCTGGGCAAGCATGACTTCCCAGATTGCCCTGCAAACCCTATCAGGGCTTCAGGAAGGCCGGTTAATGGCTGCTCTGATTCTCTGACCCCTCCTGGACCTCTACTCCCTCATCCTCCATTGTGCAGGTCTTATTTAATAAAACTCAGTGATTCTACTTTCCTAATGAAACCTCTATAGAGGCTATCGATTTTTGTGTTTGATTTATATCTTGTTACTTAATTCTTTCATTGAGTTAGTTTTATTATTCCCTAAAGCTTTCCAGGTATACTGTCATGTCATCTGCAAATAGATAATTTTACTTTTTATTTATCCATTCTTATGCCTTGATTTTTCTAACTGCATTGTTTAATACTTCTGTTTATACAATGTTGAATAGTAATGGAGATAGTGGGCATCCTCACCTTAATGTGAGGAATAAGATTGTATATAAAATGAGATACACATTTTTATTTATATGTATATGTTTGATCGTGTTTTTTTTAAAACCCTCTCAATTCCTATTTTCTTGCATATTTATATCTTCAGTGGGTGCTGAATTCTATCAAAGGCTTTTTCAGCATCTATGTAAATATGATTTTTCCCCCTAGATTTTTAATAATTTTTCCCTTTAGATTTTTTTGATGTGTAATTGACATTAGTGTCAGGTACAAAACTTATTGATTCAATATCTGTATGTATCAGAAATGCCACAGAAGTCTAATTAACATTCATTACCATACATAGTTACAAACTTTTTTTTCTTGTGATGAGAACTTTTAAGGTCTACTCTCTAATAACTTTCATATGTGCAACACCGTATTATTAACTATAGTCACTGTGCTATGACTTATTACTGGAAGTTTGTACCTTTTGACCCCCGTCAGTCATTTCACACATCCTTCACCCCTGCCTCTGGCAATCAATCTGTTTTCTGTATCTATTATAAATTTGGTTTTAGTTAATGTTTTGGTTTGGCTTTTAGAATTCACATACAGCTGAGATCATACAGTATTTATGTCTCTCTGACTTACTGCACTTAGTATAATGCCCACAAGGTCAATCCATGTTGTTGCAAATGGCAAGATTTCACTTTTTTATGGTTTATAATATTTTATTATATATACATACCACATCTTTATCCATCCATCAATAAGCATATAGGTTGCTTCTGCATTTGACTACTGTAAATGATGCTTCAATGAAGGTAGGGGGTGCATATATCTTTTTGAATTAGTGTTTTTCTTCAGATATTCATAAGTGGAATTGCTGGGTCATAGAGTTCTATTTTTAATTGTTTGAAGAACCTTTGTACTGTTTTCCATAGTGGCCGCACTAATTTAAAGTCCCACCAGCATTGCACAGGGTTCCCATTTCTCCACATCCTCGCCAACACTTACGTGTTGTCTTTTTCATAATATCACTTCACATGTGTTAGAATGCTATCTTTTTTTTTTTTGTGCTCTGATGCATACTTTATTTTCAGAAATAAAGATCTAAGCATAGGTTTACAGTTACTATTATATTTTCCAGAATTTAAGGCTTTTTTTTTTAAGTGGAGGGCTGCTTAACCTTTAATTTTACTAATTTTTTTTTCAATTACAGCTGATATATATTATTAGTTTCAGGTGTACAGTATAGTGATTATACATTATATAACTTACAAAATGATCATCCCAGTAATTCTAGTACTCACCATACAGAGTTATTATAATATTATTGACTATGCTGTACTTTACATCCCAATCACTGTTTTTTTATAACTGGCAGTTTGAACATCTAATCCCTTCACCTTTTTCATACATCCCCCAATTCCATTCCCATCTGACAACCATCAGTTTGTTCTCTGTACCTAAGAGATTTTTTGTTTGTTCATTTGTTTTTTAGATTCCACATATAAGTGAAATCACATGGTGTTTGTCTTTCTCTTATTTCACTTAGCATAATACCCTCTAGGTCCATTCATGTTGTTGCAAATGGCAAGATTTTCTTTTTATGGCTAAGTCCATCGCATATATGTACGACTACTTCATTCATCTATTGATGGACACTTAGGTTTCTTTACTATTGTAAATAATGCTGCAGTAAACATAGGGGTGCACAGATCTTTTCATATGAGTGTTTCGGATTTCTTCAGATAAATGCCCAGAAATGGAATTGCTGGGTCATATGGTAGTTATACTTTTAATTTTTTGGGACACTCCATACTATTGTTTCCATAGTGGCTGCACCAATTTGCAAACCCAACAGTGCACATCCTTGCCAACACTTGTGTGTTGATTGATGACAATCATTCTGACAGATGTGAAGTCATGTCTCATTGTAGTTTTAATTTACATAAACCTGATGACTAGTGAGTGATGTTGAGCAACATTTCATGTCTAGTGGTCTTCTGTATGTCCTTGTTTGGAGTAATGTCTATTCAGGTCTTCTGCCATTTTTTTAATTGGATTGTTTTCTTTTTGTGGTGGTAAGTTCTGTGAGTTCCTTATATATTTTAGATATAACCCTTAATTGGATAGATCATTGACAAATATCTTCTCTGATGCAGTAGTTCGTCATTTGATGAACAAAATGTTGATGGTTTCCTTTGCTGTGCAAAACCTTTTTAGTTGATGTAATTCCATTTGTTTATTTTTCCTTTTGTTTTCCTTGCCTAAGGAAACATACCCAAAAACTTGAGTGATGTTACAGAGTTTACTGCCTATGTTTTTTCTTCGAGGACTTTTATAGTTTCAGGTCTTACACTTAAGTCTTTAATTCATTGAGTTTATTCTTGTATATAGTGTAAAAAAGTGATCCACTTTCATTCTTTTGCATGTATCTGTCCAGTTTTTCCAACATCATTTACTGAAGAAACTGTCTATACCATGTTGTATATGCTTACCTCTTTTGTCATAGATTAACTGACTCATATAGGTGTGGATTTATTTCTTGGCTTTCTCTTCTGTTCCACTGATCTATATGTCTGTTTTGATGCTAGAAGTATACTTTGATTACTATAACTTTACAATAGTTTGAAATCAGGGAATGTGATGCCTCTAGCTTTGTTCTTTTTTCTCAAGATTGCTTTGGCTATTCATGATTTTTGTAGTTCCATACAAAAATTGTAGGGTTATTTATTTATGTAAAATATGTCATTGGAATTTTGAAAGGGATTACATTGAATATGTAGATTGCTTTGGACAGTATGGACATTTCAGCAATTCTTTAAATCCATGAGCATGGGATATCTTTCCTTTTTTATTTGAGTCTTCAATTTCTTTTCTCAGTGTATAGGTCTTTCACCTCCTTGGTTAAATTCATTGCTAGGTATTTCATTCTATTTGATATGACTGTAAATGAGAGTTTTCTTAATTTCTTTCTAATAGTTATTCATGTCAAGAAATGCAGTAGATTTCTATAGGTTGATTTTGTATTCTGCAGTTCTACTGAATTTATTCTAGCAGTTTTGGGTGTAGTCTTTAGAGTTTTCTATATATAATCTCACATCATCTGCAAAATGTGAGTTTTTTTTTTCTTTTCCTATTTGGATGCCTTTTATCTCTGTGCTCTGCTCCAATACTGTGTTGAGTAGATGTGGCAAGAGTGGACGTCCCTGTCTTGTTATTTATCTCAGAGGAAAAGATTTGGGCTTTTTACCACTGAGTATGTTAGCTGTGGGCTTGTTATATGGGCTTCATTATGTTTCCTCTATACCTAGTTTATTGAGGTTTTTAAAAAAACCATAAATGATGTTTAATTTTGTCAAATGCTTTTTCTGCATCGACTGAGATAATATAGTTTTATCTTTTATTTTGTTAGTGTAGTGTATCACAAGATTGATTTGTGGATGTTGAGCCATCCTTGCATCTGAAATAATCCTATGTGATCATGGTGTATAATCCTTTTAATGTATCGTTCAATTCGGTTTGCTAAATTTTGAGGACTTTTGCATCCATATTCATCGGGGATATTGTCCCGTTACTTTCTTTTCTTGTGGTTTTGGTATTGGGGTAATGCCGGCCTCATAAAATGAGTTTGGGAGCCCTCCCTCCTCTATTTTTTGGAAGAGTATGAGAATGATTGGTATCAATTCTCCTTTGAATGTTTGATAGAATTCACCAGTGAGGCTATGAGGGCCTGAACTTTTGTTTGTTGGGTGGCTTTTGATTACTGATTCAATCATCTAACTAGTAAGTCTTCAGATTTTCTATTTCTTCATGATTCAATCTTGGTAGGTTGTATGTTTCTAGGAATTTGTCTATTTCTTCTACATTGTCCAATTTGTTAAGGTATACTTGTTTATAGTAGTAGTCTCTTAAGATCTTTTGTATTTTAGTGACATTAGTTGTAATACCTCTTTTTGTTTGATTTTATTTAGACCTCTCTATTTCGGTGAGACTACCTAAGGTTTGTCAGTTTCTTTTCAAATAATCAGCTCTTGATTTCATGATCTTTTTGGTTGTCTTTTTAGTCTCTCTTTATTCCCACTCTGGTCTTTTTCTTTCCTTCTACTAACTCTGGGCTTTGTTTTTTTTTTCTAGTTCTTTGAGTTATAAAGTGAGGTTGTTTGAAATAGCTGTTTCTTGAGATACACATTTCACACTATGAATTTCCCTCTTTGAAAGGCTTTTGCTGCATCCCATAAATTTTGGTATCTTATATTTCCATTTTCATTGTCTCAATGAATTTTTAAATTTCTCCATTGACCCTTGGTTTTTCAGTAGCATTTTGTTTCATCTCAACATATTTGTGAATTTTCCACTTTCTTTTTGTAATTAATTTCTAGTTTCATACCATTATGGTTGGAAAAGATGCTTGATATGATTTAATGTTCTTTTATTAAGAGTTGTTTTGTGGCCTAACATATAATCTATCCTAGAGAATGTTCCATGTATATTACACAAGAATATATATTCTGTTCTTGGAATATTTTGTGTAAACCTGGTAATCCATGCAGCCTAATATGTTGCTTAATGTTTCCTTATTGATTGGATGATCTATCCACTCATGTAATTAGGTTATTACTACTATTATTGCATTGCTCTCTATTCTTTCAGATCTATTAATATTTTCTTTATATATTTAGGTGCTCTCCTATGTTGGGTGCATAAATACTCAAAAATATTATATCCATTTGTTGGATTAAATGCTTTTTCATTACATAATGCCTTTCTTTGTCTCTTATTATAGTCTTTAAGTTTATTTTGTCTGTGTAAATGTAACTACCCCAGCTTTCCTGTGGTTTTCATTTGCATGGAACATCTTTTCCCATCTCTTCATTTTCAGTCCGCGTCCTCACATCTGAAGTGAGTCTCTTGTAGGCAGCATATAGATGGGTCCTGTTTTGTTGTCCATTCAGCCGCTCTGTCTTTTGGACAATTTAGTCCATTAACATTTAAAATAGTTATTGATAGCTGTGTACTTACTGCCATTTTATTTTCTGGATGTTTCGTAGTTCCTCTTTCTTCCTTCCCTTGCTCTCTGCCTTTGTGGTTTTGACTTTAGTGGTATGCTTAGGTTAATTTCTTATTATATTTTGTGTATCTACTGTAAGTTTTTGCTTTGTGGTTACCATCAGACTTACATATAACAACCTATATAACAGTCTATTTTCAGTTCATAACAATTTAAGTCTGAATACATTTTAAAGCTCTACGATTTTACCCTCCCCAATGTTTTGATGTCACGTTTTACATTCTTGTGTATCACTTAATTATTGTAGTTATATTTACTCCTTTTGCCTTTTAACCTTCACATTAGCTTTATAAATGATTAATTCACTACCTCTACCGTATATTTACCTTTACCAGTGAGATTTATACTTTCATATGTTTTCTTGTCACTAATTAGCAACCTTTCTTTCTAGCTTAAAGAAATTCCTTTTAACACTTCTTGTAAGGCTTAGTGGTGATGAACCCTTTAGCTTTTGCTTGTCTAGAAAACTCTCCAATTCTGAATAACTTTGCCAGGTACCATATTCTTGGTTGGAAGTTTATTTTATTTTGGCATTTTGAGTATATTGTGCCACTCCTTTCCGGCCTGCAAAGTTTCTACTGAAAAATAGGATAGTGTTATGGAGGTTCTCGATAAGTAACAAGTTGTTTTTCTCTTGCTGCTTTTAAGAATCTCTCCTTGTCTTTGACATTTTAATTATAATGTGTCTTTGTGTGAGTCTTTGGTCTCTTCGCTACCAGCTTATTTGAAACTCTGGGCTTCCTGGATCTTGGATGTCTGTTTACTTCTCCAGGTTAGGGAAGTTTCCAGACATCATTTCATCTGCTCCTTTCTCTTTGTCTTCTTCTGGGACCCCTGAAATGTAAATGTTAGTCTGCTATGTTAGTTGTCCCAGAAATCTGTTAAGCTACCTTTACTTTTTTTAATCTTTTTTTTTTTTTTTTGCTACTTTTAATAGGTAGTTCCATTACCTTATCTGATCCTTTTTGCTTCATCTAGTCTGTTAAACCCCTCTGATGTATTCTTCAACTCTGTAACTTCTATTTGGTACTTATATTTTCTGTCTCCTTGTTGAAGTTCTGTGTTCATCCATTCTTCTCCCAAGTTCAGCGAGCATATTTATGACCATTACTTTGAACTCTTAAGCAGGAGAATTATTAATCTCTATCTCATTAAGGTTTTTTCCCCCTGAGATTTCATCTTTTTTTTTTTCATTTGGAACATATTCCTATGTTTCCTCATTTTGCACTTTTTTTTCATGTATCAGATGAAACAGCCCTATCTCAGTCTTGAAGGTGTAACCTCTTGTAGGAGATGAACCTTATTCTTCAACCTTATCCTAACTCTTGGTTTTCTCTCAAACCTTTGTGATCGTACAAGTAGGCTATTTTTTTTTTTTAATAGGGTGTGCTAAGACCTGTCAGTGTCCCAAGGGGAGGGAAAATCTCAGTACCTAGATTCAGGCTGACTGGAAGCCAGACCCTCAGGAAGCAGCTTTTAAAGTATATAAATATATAGTCTTATGAGATTGCAAGCATAAGCCCTACTGGCTACCAGATGAGGCAATCTGGAAGTGAAGTGTCTCTGAGTGACAGTCGTAAAAATCAGGGATCCAGAAAAGTGTACAAGTTCTTTTCTGGAAGATACTGGTGAAATAAATGAAACAGAGGTAGAGCACAAAGACGGCATCCCTCTGCCTCCATTCCCTGAGAGCACCACCATAGGTCTCTCGATGTATGCCAGACCTGAAGCCTGACCCTCGGGCTCGGGCTCCAGGACAAGAAAATAGGCTTCTTTCACAGAAGGACTGGGGGGGGGGGTTTCAGTCTGTTGTCTGTGCAGTGCTCTGGGGTTAGTAGTCTGCCAAGAACTGTCTCTCTGACTGTTACAGTGCCATGAGACCCAGGAATTCAAAGCTTCCCCCTCCCCACTAGCCACCAGAGCCAGGCTGTCTAGAGGTGGCAGCTGCAAAAATCAGGGCGCCAGACATAAAAACTGGGTACCAGATATGTGTGAAATTTCCCATACACGAGTTATTGGTGCTGGGTGTTGTGACAGAGGGAAAGTGAAGATGGCATCCATCAAGGGGAGAAAAAAAAGTTCTGAAGAAAAAAAATGGTACTTGCTGGCTTTAATAAGGCAAAGGTAATGTTCAATGTGGCACCTGCTGGTTGAAGGGTAAAGATGGCACTTATTAAGAGGGGAAAAAATGTCTAGAGTTTAAAAAGGTACTGCTGGCTTTAGCAACGCAGAGTGAGAACTCCATAATGGCACTTGACAGTGCCTCTGCCCCTGGAGAGTATTCCACCAGGCCCCTGCCCATTGAGCCAGGGCTTTAAGATTAGCAAATGAATCTCTTTCCCATAAAGTCTGGGCACTTTTCAAATGGCTCCTTCTGCGATGGGCCCTGGAGCAACATAGAATGTGACTGAAACCATATACAACCCTCAAAGCCTGTAATATTTACTGACTCTTTACAGAAAAACTTTGCTGACCTCTGTTCCTGTAGATTCCTCAAAAAAGGAGTACATGGTACAGAATTCTCTAACTTCCTATGTATTTATAACCAATTTTCTATAGTTTTGATATATGGGGGACAGTTTAGATATAAAACCCTTGGTTCACATATATTGTTTTTTTGTTTTTGTTTTTGTTTTTTGAAATTCTACTTGTATTAACTTTTTATTGCTGCTACCACAACCTTGGTGGCTTAAATAAAAACTTATCTCACAGTTTCTATGCCTTAGGAACCCACATACAATGGGGTTGGAGTCCCAGGATTTTACAGGATGAAATCAAGGTATCAACTGAGTTATCTTTTCTGGAGGTCTGGGGAAGGATCTGCTTCCAAGCTCATTCTGGTTGTTGCCAGACTTCAGTTCCTTGAGGTTTTAGGACTGAGCTCTTCATTTCTTGCTAGCTTTCAGCAGGGACTGCTCTCAGCTCTTGGAGGCCACTTGTATTCCTTACCATTTGGCTTCCTACATCTTCAAGCCAGCAAGGGCACATTAAATCTGTGCTTCAAATCTTCGACTTCCCCTTCTGCAACCGACGGAAGGAAATGGCTTTTAAAGAACTTAAGCGACTAGGTCAGGCTTACCAGTATAGTCTCCCTTTCTTAAAGTCAGCTATGATATATAATCTAATTGTGGGAGTAAAATTCATTTTCACAGTCCCAGGGATGATGCAGGCATGTACTCAAGGGTGGAAAATCTTGGGGCCTGCCTACCTTAGGATTCCACCTACCATACTGCTTTGCTCTATTGTCACCTTGCTTAGTGTGTTGGGTTTTGAAACATTGAATATACTTGGTGTATAACTGTAAATTTAAGGTATACGTTTCAGCTTAAAACATTCATATATTGTAATGATTGCCATTGTAGTAATATTTATTACCTTATTACTTTGCACACGCTCCCTTTTTAGTGGTCGGATAATTCAGTTTTGTTCTCTTAGCAAGTTTGATGATTACAGTATAATTTTGTTGTCTATATTCATTATATCGTGCATTACATCTCTATGGTTTATTTACTAATTGCAAGTTTGTGCCCTTAACTCACATCAGTCTTATCCCGCCATCCCCTAGTATAGTGTGTTGGTTTGTAAATGTTGAATGCCAGTCTCTTTTAGTAAGTTTTTTGATCTTTTTGCCTCTAGAGCTTGAGAATATTTTGCCTTGAAAATATAATAGTTTTATTAGATTATGTCTCAGAATTGATCATCTGGTTTTTCCCAGGTACCTGGTGAGTCCTTTCAATATGTATTTCAAATATATATTTTTCCTATTTTTGGAAAGTGTTCTTGGAATATAGTTTTAAATATTACCTTTGTTCCATTTTTTTTCCTTCCTCAGTGTTCTTGGAATATAGTTTTAAATATTACCTTTGTTCCATTTTTTTCCCCATAACAACATATTATTCCTTTGCATATCTTCCATTATTTTTTCTCTTACCTTTTTGCCAATTTCATTTCCTTGATTGTTTTCCTGCCTTTCTTAAATGACTCTTATTTTCATCTGAATCTATTCTCTTTTGGGCAACTTGTCACTTATTCCTCATTTGTTTTAGCCCCCCTTCACTAGCTTCCTTTTTGTCTTTCCTGTTTTTTGGGGGCGGGTGGGGGTAGGAGTGGGGGGTCTGCCTTTGCCTGCTATAAAGTCTTGTGAGGTGAGGCAGAGCCATAGTATGAGAAAACATGCATTAGGATTTCTATGTTTAGTTATTCTGAAGATTCGATGTTGTCTGCCTTCAAGTTATGCATAGAATGTGGTTTTGTATAGAATTTACTTTTCCTTCCTTATTTCATATTGCTTGTGAAGGAAATATTGAGAGATAAATAGCTATGCAGTTGCCACTGTCTAGCTACCTGGAAGTCTCTCAATGTAGGTTATTAAAGGACTGGTTTTTAAAGCTTCAGGAAGAGCTTGTGGCTGTCTTATATAAATCTGGAGGGAAAGAAGTGCCAATGTAAGAAAAAACCTAGCGTCTGCTCAGAGATCTCTGGTTGTAGTGTTAATGAAGTTTGGTTAGTGAACCCCTTGGTGTATTTCTTCTACTTATAATGTTTTTACTGTTGTGATAGACATCAGTGGTTTTGATCCGAAACTACCTCCTTGATTTCCTTTGGGGAATCTGTTTCGGTGATGGGTACATCTCATGTCCAGACCTAACCAATTAGTGTATAATTCATCTTTCAAGTCACAGTGATTGGTCAAGGGTAGACATGTGATCAGTCAATCCAATGAGACTCAATCTTGGATCTCTTATTAGAACTGGTGTTGGTAAGCAGAAAATATTCCATAGTCAGTTCTAGTCTTGTGCATGTTATACTTTGTTTCTGACCATTTATAGAAGAGCTTACATTAGCAAATAGCTTAGAGTCTTTATTGCCTAAAGAAGTCCAAGGTAGAAAACATGATACAGCACAGTGCCAATATAAAGCCATCTTACTTGATGAAATGAGATTGATGACCAGATCTATCTTGAGAAGATAGATGCAAAGTTTTTAAAAAGAAATTTTGCTCTTTCAAATAGTATTCTGGGATAAACCCAACAGGTGAAGTAAAAGAAACCTCGTTAGTGGGCTCGAATCTAAACTAGGGAATTGAATAAATTGAAATGTGAAACCATTTTAGAAAACATCTAATATGTGGCTAGACGTTTTGAGAGAGGCTTAGAAAGTAAACAGCCTATGACTCTGTAGATAAAACTAGACCAAAAGATCTTTGGTTAAGAATTGGAAGCCTATTGATCAAGAATCCAGGAGATACTGAACACAAAGGGTCACTGAAATAACAACTGTCCAATACTGGCTCACAAACTGAAAAATAATTATCCGAAATCTGTCTAAGGGCGACATTAACCCACAACAACTCCTGTCCTCCTCCTAGACTTGCAAGTGGAACCATCCAGTGTGCTTGTTGATATTACTGTTATCTGCGACCCGGCAGAACAGACTGCTATATTTAATAAACTTCTCTGTAACATCTGTAGCTTCCTTGGACATTTCCAATCTGAGATACCTTAAATAAGTAGAGAGATAGTAGTCTTATTAAGGATGTACTGGTAATTACTCAGTATAGAAGGGCATAAGTTTATAAGACAGTGGAGTTTTTACCATTTTCCAGGTGATTCTATCTCTAAGGATTACTGGATGTTAAATTGGGATATGTCACTGAAACAAAGTATTACCTAGTTGCTACATCATCTAGTACTTCAGTAAACGCTTTTTGATAAAATGTACTAAGAAAAATGACCAATTATACAACAGCATCTCCTATCATACAACAAATTAATATAACTTTATTGGGTGGCAAATGGGGAAAGGGACAAAGATGGGGGTGGTTCTGTATTGATATCAGAGTTCATATAAGGATAAACTCAGGTCCAAAATATTCAGCCCACATGAAAGACTTCATGTTCTGATGACTGTGAAACAGGCCAGCCCTAGCTGCTGGGCTCAGGGAATCATGACCGTGTAACTGTAAACGAAGAAGCTCCTCTGTCAGGACATCACTTTCTCTCGAGGTCAGCATGACACTTCTTGGGTGCAAGTCTAATATTCTGTTTACTCTCCCATCGATGTAGAACAGACTGGTTAGGCATGATGTTGTGTCTTTTATCTTCTTGGTCCTGTTGGAAAGAAGTCACACCTAACACTGTTCAAAACTAACTGCAGAGCTGGGGACCTATTTTGTCTTTATAAATATTTATCAATGTAGGTGGTTTTAATCTGGACAGTTTAGGAGAGGTGGAGCTTTTAAGAAAAAAATTAGTTCATAGATTTCCTAGCAGTAATTTAAAGAAATCTAAGGATTAGTAAAAAGAGTAGCTGGATGAAGAGAGAACCTCTGTAATTAGAAATCTGAGAAGAAACAAATCCAGACTTGCTTAAGACAGCACTGTCTAAATGCCCTACCTCTTCCCTCCATGTGTTTTCCCGGGGAAGCCTCTGCAATCGGTTTTTTGTCAGCTCAAGTTGCAGGCCATCAAATCTGCACTTAAACCAGCGGTGAGCTTCTTCTAGGTTAGCTGTTATCTGAACATATAAATGTTATCGTTAAAGTAATTACAACAGTGATAAGTTTTTTAATGTATTAGTTCAAGACTTTTTATCTACATATTAAGACCAAAATTCTGACTGCAAGAACCCTGCAACCTATTTTGAATAATATACATCCTACAGATAGATGAGAAAGCAATTCCTGAATACAGGGTTAAAGAATGCATGCAGGCTTGATGCTTTTTATGCATTTGTTAATATTTCCTGGATGTGAACTAAGGTAAGAGAGGGCTCAGAAGATAATAAGAATGAACATTCAAAAATGGCACTGAAGATGAATATGGTAGTTTGAACTATTTTTTTTTTTTTTTTTGGAATTTTGAGTTCTATTCTCTACTTTTCCAAAGTCCCTAAACTGTAAAGTCCTAAACTGGATTTTTCTGGTGTGTTTTATAGTAATAAAAAGTAATAGAATGAATTAGCAAAAACCTGGAGCAGTTTAGTATAAGTTGTATTCTTTCATACTTTAGTTCATAAGAACAAACTTCCAAATTATCTTTATTAGGCTTGAAAACAGTCCCTCTGATAGTTTATCTTTGAAGATGAACTGGAATCATTATTCATTTAATTGACAAATGTTTACTGAGTGCTAATACATGCCTGGCACTTTTCTAAGTATTTGGGATACTTTGGTATTTTCAAGGTAGAGTCAACATATTTTTATATGAAGGTTGCTTCAAAACAGCTCCAGAACATAACCCTCTAAACTAAGAAGTAAAATGACTTGTTTTCCCCCTCTGATTATTGTTCATTAGACAGAATTTTCATTTTCTGATTCTGCAGTCTGAGAGGGCATCATCTGGCCTGTTCAGATAGAAATTCTCCACCACCTGGTGCCTGCCATATAATAGGGCCTCAATAATGTGCGACCATGTACTTGCCCTATATTAACCAGGTCATAGTGTACATATAAAGTAGATAAGAAAATAGAGCTTCCCAGGTCATTTAATTTTTAGAAAGCTACAAAGCTAAAATGTTCCAGGTCCGTTTGTGTATCCTAATGACAGTGACACTCCCACCCCCAAACCAAACCCAACCACACCTTTCTCCAGCACTTTTTACCAGGAGTGGAGGGAAAGATGCTTGAAATGGCATTGTACATGATGTTTCCTCTTGTATGACGAATGAGAAGGCAGCTAACATTTACTGACACTTATTCTGAGCCATCTAGCAGAATAACAAAGTAGTAGATATTAACTTCCTGACTTTTATGGATGTGGTAACTGATGAGTTAAAGCAAACATAACTTCCTTAAGGGCACAGTGTCACAGCTGACATTCAAACTCAGGTTTGTCGCAGTCCATGTTCTTTTTTTTTAAATTATTTAAATTAGTTTCAAGTAAACAATACATTGGTTAGACATCTATATTGTTCACAAAACAATCCCCCCAAATCGCTCCCTCCCTCCCCTGGCCCTCCACCTAGCCATCATATTAATGCTAACTGCATTCCGTATGCCGTGCTCCCCATCCCTGTGACCATCTATCAACTACTAATTTGTACTTCTTTAATCCTTCACCCTATTCTCCTAGCCCCTTAACCCTCCCCTCCCCTCTGTCACCAAATTGTCCACTATATTTGTGAGTCTGTTTTTGATTAGATTGTTCTTTTTGTTCCTTAGATTCCACATATAAGTGAAATCATATGGTATTTATCTTTCTCTCAGCATAATAACCTCTAGGTCCATCCGTGTCGTTGCAAATGGTAGGATTTCATTTTTTTTAAATGGCTAGTAGTATTTCATTGTATATATGAACCATAATTTCTTTATCCAATCATCTGTTGATGGCATTTAGATTGCTTCCATATCTTGGCTGTTGTAAATTGTGCTGCCATGAATATTGGAGTGCCGTGTTCTTTTTAATATTCCATTTTGACAGTCATATTGTCAAGTAATTTAATAGCTATAAAAGGGACAAATCTTGATCAACTGATAGCAACATCACTGTGATACCTTAAGCTAATGAAATCTGTTTTCTTAACCAGAAACTGAGAATGTGCTTGTAGTAAATAATGATTGCAAAGGTCCTTTCCTGCTCTAAAAAATTTATGATTTTAAATACCTTCAAAAAAGCTAATCTAAAATATTAGATCAGAGAAAGCAAACTCACAAATAAATAGGGCCTACTTTATACTCCCAGCTAAAGACTGAATGAAGAGCTATGATTAGTTCATGTCAAACAAAATGCATTAAATTCCACACACATGCTGGTATTCCCTTCTACTTAGTGGGACAGACTGGGACTTCAGGTTTACTCAATCTTTCAGCATTCTAATCTCCCTCATCAGGACACAGATCGCTTCTTCATAGCAGATTATACTTAGTAAGTTACTGGTTCTTCCCTCTTGTGCTCCTGACAACTACGTTAACGAAGATTTTTACACTGACTTGTGTTTCAAGGTGATCGTGTCTGAGGAAACTTGTCTCTGTGTCCATGGCTCTGGCTTACCTGTTCTGATTCTACACTGGCTTCTTTCAGTTTATTCTCTGTTGCTTCTTTACACTTCTTCAGGTGTCTGACAGTTTCCTCCAATTCCTAAAAGCATGATACAAAGATTTTTACAAACTCTCAATGCATCATATTGAACAAAAAGCTTCAGTATTTATAATATGTGATAGGGCAACCAAATTATGAAGTATGACTGGGTAATTTGACTTCAGGTGCTACCTAAATACAAGATAAAAACTTATTTTCAGTTAACCTACAGTATACATATGTATATAGGATTACAGATTTTGATTCATGGATTCTCCTGAAAAAAGTGATTAACATCTCCTTCCAGAATTGGATATTTTTCATAGCAGAGAATCTCGGTTGGGAGATAAGAGCTCAGTGATATCCCACAAGAAAAAGCTAAAAGGGTTCATCACCACTGAACCAGTATTACAAGAAATGTTAAAGAAACCTCTTTAAGAAGAAAAAAAAGATAAAAAATATGAATAAAATGGCAATAACTACATATCTATCAACAATTATTTTAAATGTAAATGGATTAAATGCTCAATCAAAAGACATAGGGTGGCTGAATGGATAAGAAAACAAGGCCCCTACATATGCTGCCTGCAAGAGACTCACTTCAGGTTGAAAGATGACCACACACACTGCAAGTAAAGGGATGGAAAAAGATATTTTACGCAAATGGAAATTAAAAAAACTGGAGTAGAAACACTTACATCAGATAAAATAGACTTTAAAACAATGTCTATAATAAGAAACAAGGACATTTCATATATGATAGCCAAGATAATGGAAGCAACCTAAGTGCCTATCAATAGACAATTGGATAAAGATGTGGTGTGTGTGTGTGTATGTATATGTGGAATATTGGCCATAAAAAAGAATGAAATCTTACCATTTGTAACAATATAGATGGGCCTAGAGGGTATTATGCTAAGTGAAATAAGACAGAGAAAGACAAATGTGAATTCAGTTATATGTGGAATCTAAAAAACAATCAAAAACAGAAACAAACTCATAGATCCAGAGAATAAACTGATGGTTGCCAGATAGGAGGAGGGTGGGGGAGACTGGGTGAAAAAGGTGAAGAGATTGAGAAGTACAAATTAGTAGCTGTAAAATAGTCACAGGGATGTAAAGTACAACATAGGGAATATAGTCAGTAATATTGTAATAACTGTGGTGCCAGGTGGGTACTAGACTTATTGAGGGGATCATGTCATATAAACCACTGTGCTGTACACCTGAAACTAAAATAATATTGAATGTCAACTGTAATTGAAAAATTGAATATAACTGGATTATCTTAATGATATGGCAATAAGGGGAAAAAAGATCTCTTGAAGTCCTTTTTCATTGGTATAATGTTATGCTTTTCATTAAGTTGGGAATAGATAAAAGTCCTATAACAGGAACAGGTGTATCTGAGCTATAGGGGAGAACCGAAGAGTACAAAGTTCATCAAAAACTATGAAACTCAGTTCAGAAATCTTAGTAGCTAGTATTTGGCATATGAGCTTTAACTGTTCTTTAAAATGAGTATTATCAAGTTGAGAATGGAGCATATGTGCCATGTTAAAAACTATAGGCTTCTTCCTAGATATTATGATTCTAAAAACTTAGCTAAGATGAGAAACATGTACATATGTTTTCTTTTATAGAGGCTAGAAATCCTAAGTGCTCTGATGCTGGGTTCAGGCACATGTTGTTTGCTGATCATCTCTGAGATGAATCTTAAACTTTTCACCTGGCACCGATCTCCAGTTCTTGCCTGGTTTTCCGCTCCGCCTCCAGTCGTAGCTCTTGCTGTTTGTTCCGCGCTGAGGCTTCGTATTGGCTCTTGGCCAACAGCTGCATCTCTTTCTGTAGGTGAGTCATCTCAGAGACAAATTTCTGGATACTCAGTGACTGGTAGGGCACAAAGAGGGAGACATTGGTGCATGGGTCCAAGTTTGAGATTTTACGTGAATGGTACACACAGAGTTTGCGGAAATCATCTACCTGTTCATAATTTTTTTTCTGATATTGATCCTTAATTAGTTCCATTTGCCTCAATTCTGTTTCTATTTGCTGAAAGTAAATGTGGAGATAACACAGATGATCAGTGAAACAACTAGCTTGCTCTTTTTGCCTATAGGATGACAGAAAGAATCCCATATGAAACCCAGTTATTGGTTCCTGCTGGGCTCTCCTTCCTGTCTGGCCTGCTAACCCCAAAAGAGCAAAGTCCTGTACTATCACCATGGGAGAGACAGATGGGGAGCCAGAAAGTGACATCGGTAGCTAATGGGAGACTAAACATTTATATATTTACATAGTGAGTCACGGCTAGGAAAAGAGATTGTCCTCCCCAGGCACTCTTCCCATTTCCTGAGTGTAGCTGTAATTCTCAGACCCATGGGGCTGTTAGTGCTCTGAAACCACCTCCCCTGGATACCACTGCCTGCCTCATCGGATACTAAGGAAGGGAGAAGACACTTAAGAGTTTCTCATACAACCTTCATCCTCTCAATATTCTGAGTATTATTCGCCTTAGCCGACATGTGAAGCCTAATTTGGGCTTTCTGAGTCTTTATTTTCTCCTTGCTGCTGTTCAGTAGCTTTTCCAACTCTGTCAGTCTCTGCCGCAGCTCTCGGTTAGTCCGTGATACTTCCACTGATCTGAAGTTGGCTTCATCGAGGGCTTTCTTCAGCTGTGGAACACAAAGGGAAAATTGGAACAGTTTTACCTTCTCTTCAGTAAGAGAAGTACATATTTAGCTCTGTCCCTATATTTTGTTCTCTTTAGACTTTTCTTTTAAAAGGGAGGGCAAATGAGGCCGTAATGTTTGATTAAGTGGATGTGTAGAGGAACTCTCTAGTGTTAAAATCATGAAAATCACTTAAAGAACACAATCTTTCTTAGAACAGATAAACAATGTCAATATAGGTTCATTGTTTGCTTTTTAAGGGTGTGGCTTTGGAGTCAGACAGATCTAAGCTCAAATCTTAGCTTCACCTCTTACTAGCCAAGTCATTTGGATAATTAACTTCCCTAAGACTCAGGTTCATCATTGGGAAAGTATGTGAATAGCCTACCTCATAAGATTCACTTAAATAAGATAAAGAACGTAGAGCTTGGCACATAATAATTGCTCACTGATTATTACCATTTACCATGCTTTAAGCATTTCTTTTCTGTCACTTGTGACCTCATGTCTAGAGAAGTGAAAATAAATTATATGGTAGTTTATATAGATACTTGTTAGTTACTATCTCTGCATGCATTTTTATAATATTGCTTTTGTTTCTAAAGATTTTAATAAACTTGTGTAGTGGAAAAATAGCATAATGATTACTGTTAAAAACAAGATAACAGGCCCAAATGGAGTCACTTACGCTAAGCCTTATGTCACCAAATTGAGACTTACAGTTTTGGCTTTTCCAAAAATCAACTCTTCAACCAATCAGGTATCACCTGATCAACAGTAGTTGAGTGATCTGCCTGAGAGACCCCTGGAATCCCCCAAAGGAATGTAATTTTGCAGTAACCAACCTGCGTTTTTGTCGAGTTTAAACTTTTTGCTCCCACTCTCGTCTGCCTATAACAGCTTTTCATTTTATACAGCTTCTTGAAGCTCCTTTCTATCTGCTTGATAGGATGCTACCCAATTCAAATTATTTTTGTTCAAATCAAATCTTAAGCTAAGACACATTTAAAATATTTACCTTTTGACAGTTCTGGCATCAGAAGAAGAAAATGAGGGACAGTTGTAATAGCCCCCACGAGCAATAAGCAACCAGGCAAAGGTACCCACTGAGCCCCATGAACTCCCTACTTTCTCGATGCTTCTGGAGGTCATAGCAAAGTCCCTCTTAGAGCCTAACTCTGCAGCTTTTGCGTTATGAGCTTCCAGACATTATTTGAGCATTTCTTTTTCCAAAATGGGTCTGGAAACTAGCCAAAGTTGGACTGGGTTTGACTTAAAAATCAGACTGGGTCCAGGGTTGGACTAGGTCTGATTTAAGCTAGACTTGGGTCCAGTGTGAGGCTTCCAGTGAATAAAATTTTATTTTAAGGCTAAACAAGCAAGTTAATCTTATCAAAGATATTGAATTACAGTGGCCAGAGTGGATAACTTTTAACCTATTTAAATTTATTCATTTATGAGGTACCCTGAATAAAACGCTGTCTCAGCCCTGTAGTCACCAGGGTAGAGGGAAAATTATTTTTCCTCTCTACCATTTCTGGTGATGAGAATGAGACCCACTGGGACACTCCATTTACTCCAGAGCCTACAGACAGGATCCTAGGAAAACTGGCAGAGGCTGGCTAAGGGTGAAAATTCTTACCAAAGTGAGCTTTCCCAGATCTCTGTGCTGCCTAGGTAAGAGAAGTGAAATTTCACATTGTCCCTTCATTTCCAAATTCAGATTGGCAGGCTAAAAACATCTATAAGAATTAGATCTTTGAACTGTGACTCATGAATTTGCTTTCAAGAGCCCATTGGTTGTTAATCCTTTCTCACTCCGGTACAGCTACTGCCTCGTTTGTCTTGTTTTGTGTCCTGAGAACTTGGTTTGGTAACTGCCAGGTAAAGGGCCCCAAATATATGGCCAAAGAATGTGGTTCCACCCTAGTTACAGCTAGACATGGCTGGACAGAAATGTGGGTTGCACTCCATTTGCTGCTAGGGTCCTACTATCTTTTGTCTTGGTTACCTTTGAAAGAGGCCCTGGATTGTGGGAGGGCAGTATCTTTTGCGCTCTCACTGGATATACCTCCTGTGTCTGTGCAGTTGTTCAGTACGAACAGGAACATTTACTGTTTGTCCTGGCTGATATCTGAAAGGATTTTTTTTTTTTAAGATCTGTGGTCTAAATTGGAACCTGATATTCAGAGACTGATAAGGAACTGTTTTTTAAGGCCTTCTCCCCGAAAGGTAAAATGAAACTATATAACCAGAGGGAAAGAAAAATATTCTGAAGACATTTGTGGAGGATTTACTAAAACATTCCAAAGACACACAGCTCTAAATCTAGAACATAAGAATCTTTTAATTTCTATTGTATTTGAAGATCTTCTCCCTGATATAAAGAAGCAAGCTGAAGATAACACAACTAGATGAGTCAGCCAGCCTCCTTATCACTTAGGTTTCAACCCAATTGTCTGAGAAATTAAAACAAATACTTTGTCTTACAAACTGAATCTTTATAAGAATAGAAATGCAGCTCTAGACACAATTCAAGGCCCATCCATCCTTTTACCAATCCTAATAAATCCCTATTCATCTCAAAAAGCTTGCAGATATTGGAAAAGATCTAGACTTAGAGAACAAAAGTCATTTTTGGTGGAATTTTCATTCTTTGTGCCTTTTGAGATGTAAATATTCAACCGGTCTCCAAGAACCAGGTAATTCCTATCAAAAGGGGGGCAAACTAAAGACTGTTTTGAAAACCAGACCTAAGAAAAAATCTTGTCTCTTTCACAAATTAGTTACAAGCTTTAGACATCTTTGCAGGTAATCTTATTCCATCTGCCAGAATCATGATTTGGACCCAATTGTTCTTTATATAAACTATTGAATTCTGTATTTTACCTGCCAAAATTTTTAAATCAAAACTTATCTATGTGTGCTGAATGTCTATGTATGTATGTTATAAATGTGACTTTTATTCTACCTCCGAATGGTATTGCCAAAATACTCTAATCAGCTTAAAGAAAATTAAGCACTTACATAAGTATAATCTCAGAAATATAGAAACCAAAATGTTTTTCAAGTTCATGTGATCTAAGATAATTTTTGGTAAATAAAAGCTAGTTTAAGTTTGTTTAATTAAGAGGCATGTCTTAGTTATCAGAATTAAATAGAATATTTTTATTCTACTAAGGTTTACTGAAAGATAAGCTCATATTATCTCCTATAGAATGTCAGCAAGAAAGATGATGGTTCACTATTTAATATCTCATGGAATTTTCATGAGTAACCTAAACATAACTGTTAATAATGAATTAAATAGATGTAAGATAGATTATAAGTGAACTTCTCAACTATTTTTTATGGTATGCCTACTTAAAAGTTCCCAAAATCCTTTTTGGTAATGAAACCTTAAAATTACACTGAGATCAGCTAAATGATGGATATTCATCTAGATCATTTCCAAATAAGATAAAACACTGAAACATTAACTACTGAACAGATTTATCCACCTCTGGTTTCCTTTCATAGAGGAACCACAGATATTTAGATCTATCAGTAAACATGTTTTATGCCACATTTTAACATTTACAGTGGGGGAAAATGTACTTCTAGAAACTATGAAATGCATTTATAAATTTGCTAACCCACAGTATTACAGACAGACACAATTGCTTACACCTTAGTTTTCACTAGGAATTAAGAATTCTAAGGGTTAAGAATTCTAATATGTAATTAAAACTATTTAGGAATAAAGGTAAAAGAAAATAACTGTATGAAAAGTAGGTAAAAAAGTAAAATGATTATTGCAGAATGAGTAAAACGTAGGACAAACTCTGAATGGATATAAAGAAAGTTGGAGGTTTGTGGGAAAGGAATATTATGTTTCAAGCTGGCTAAGACTGGAATGGGGTTTAAGTTTTTAAAGAATGGATTTTAATATTGAAAGTACACTGGTACAAAATTAGAATTTGGTTTTTCTTTGTTAAAGAATAAGGTTTTCTTGGACTATTGGTCTGTTCTTAATAAGAGATTGTGAAAAGGTTCTTCTACCTTTGGGGTAATCTACCTAGAAAGCAAAGAGTTTATGTCATACCAAAACAGTGTACTGTGCTTCCTGATATCTTTGTCAGGACTTTGATTACTTAAAAAAAAAAAAGTATTCTCAATATTAAGAGCTAAGTATTGTTAACAACTATGTAACCTTCTGTATTTGCCTTTATAAATCTTCTATTGTTGGAGTGACATCAGCATCATGGAGTAGTGAGACCTCTTCGAATCTCTCCTTATGTCTACAACCGGTCGGGCATCTATAATTCAACAAAGGTTCCTCTACTCAACACACCAGCATGCCTGAGAGAACCATGCACTGGGACATCTGAAGACATCTGAAGGTGGGTGTATTAAAATGCACAGGGGAGGTAGATGCAGAAAAGGCATCTCACAAGACACAACATCCATTTGATAAAAACTCTCAATAAAATGGGTGTAGAAGGAATGTACCTCAACAAAATAGAGGCCATATGTGACAAACATCGTCCTCGAAAAAAGGAAAGCTTTTTCTCTAAGATCAGGAGTAAGGCAAGGATGCCCACTCTTGCCATTGTTACTGAACACATACTGGAAGTGCTTGCCAGAACAATTAGACATCTAAATTGGAAAGGAAGAAGTAAAACTGCCACTATTTGTGGTGACTCCATTTTATATTAGAAAACTGTAAACAGTCCAACAAAAAAACTATCAAAGTTGCAGGATATACTAACAACAAAAGACATGAAAGAAATGGAAAGATATTCCATGTGCATGGATTGGAAAAATTAACATAGATTTAGGTAATATGGACATTTTAACAATCTATAGATTCAATGTAATCACTATCAAAATTCCAATGGTATTTTTCACAAAAATACTCATTTGTATGAAACCACAAAAGACTCCAAACTGCCAAAGCATTGTAAGAAAAAAGAATGAACAGGGAGTATCACACTCTGATTTCAAGCTATGCTACAAAACAGTATGCATCGGCAGAAACATTATATGGAACCAATGGAACAGGATTGAGAGCCCAGAAATAAATGCACACATATCCAGGCGAATAATTTATGACGAAGGAGCCAAGAATATACAGTGAAGAAAGTCTCTTCAATAAATGGACTGACATATGCAAAAGAATGAAACTAGACCACTACTTATAAACATGCACAAAAATGAACTCAATGGCTTAACGACCTGGAGTGAGACCTAAAACAATAAAATACATAGAAGAAAACACAGGCACTAAGCTTCTGGACTTTGGAGTCGAAAATCACAAAAACACCACGGACACCAAAGGGCAAGGAAAAAAACAAAGTGACTAAAATCAAAGTAAAAAGTTCTGCATAGCAAAGGAAACCATGACAAAACAAAAAAGCAACCAATCGAATGGGAGGAGATATTTGCAAATGATACTTCCAATAGGAGTTAATATCCTAAGTATGTAAAGAACTCACAGAACTCAACAAACAGTCCAATTAAAAAATGGGCAGAAGATCTGAAAGGACATTTTTTTAAGGACGATATACAGATGGCCAACAGGTACATGAAAAGATGTTCTCTAAGTATTATGGAAATGCAAATCAAAACCATAATGCAGCATCACCTCACATCTGTTAGAGAGAATGTGGGGGAAAAGGATGCCTTGTGCACTGCTAAGTTGTAAATTGGTGCAGCCACAATGGAAAACAGTATAGACGTTTCTTAAATTCAGAATAGAACTACCATATGATCCAGCATGCCTCTTCTCGGTATTTATCGGAAGAAAATGAAAACATTAAGAAGATCATACACACACACCCATATGTATACCTCTATATTCACAATAACCAAGATATGGAAACAACTACGTGTCCACGACAGGAAGGGAAAAAGAAGAATGGTTCATACATACAATGGAACACTGTTATATTGCCATGGGGTGGACCTGGAGGTTGTTATGCTAAGTGAAATAAGACAAAAAAGAAAACGATTTCACTCATATGTGGAATATAAAACAAAAAAGTAGGCTACTAGTTAGAGGGGAAAAGAGTGGGGACTGGGAACTGGGTAAAGGCCAAATCTATGGTAATAGAAGGAAACGAGACTTTTGGTGGCAAGCATGCAAACAGTATACAGATATTAAAGTATGCTGTAGAGCTGAAATTTATGATGTTATTAATCGATGTTACATCAATAAAAGTCTATTGTCACTTTGGTTAAATAGATTATTTCATAATCTGTGATACTATTTGGTCAAATGTTCAAACCTTTTGCCATTTAGACAACCTCCTAAAATCAAAGCCTAAATGGAGTCTTTGACCTTAAAGTAACAGATTTCACAGAGAGTCCCTGAAAAATCTCAGTAAATTTGTCTCTCACCTTGTAAAAGAGAGATGTTAAACTAATTAGATTTGGTATGTTATATTAAATGGGAAGCATTGTCAGGGAAATAAACCTTCTTTGGTTATATTTGTACAGGTGCATGTTATTTAAATAAGTTCTCTCGATATTGTGTGAAATTCCTAAAACTGTTTATCCTGGTATAATGTTATCAGTCATAATTCCAGTTATTTAAAAATGTATGTCACAGATAATAACCAAATTTCCTTATCAAGTCTATTATAATACCTTTTCATCAGGTCTTTAACCATGGGCATTTTTAAGTCTTTTGTCATTTTATAGACAGTTACTGTTTTACTGTGATGCTTTTGCAAAAGTGAGATTCCTAGAAAGGCCTCTACAAGTACTCGACTACTGACACCCTTGCCAAATTACAAAGTGTCAAAGAACCTTGGGTGCATATTTCACAACTGAAGAAGGCTCATTCTGACGCCTGGTCCTGTGCAAACACTGGAGACCTCAAAATCAAACTGACTAGAAAGAGAAGTAGCCCACAGTGAGGTTAGACTGCTTCCTCCCAGGATCAAGAACGTTTCTTTCCATTCCTCCTTCCCTCTCTGACCATGCTTTTCTAATTCTTATGACATGAAGGTCTTTATGATTGCTTTGTCCACCTTTTGCCTTGCTTTGGCCTGGAAAGTTGTGCCATTGTTCACTCCTCAGGCCATGCAAAAGGGGGTAATCCAACCTCCAAATGATTGTTGGCTTTATTATGATGCTACTGATCCCATAATTGCTCATCACAAACTTCTCCCTATTTCCAAATTCTCAGTTTCTCTGAAACAAGCTCAGCCCCTACTTTACTGTGTCAGACTCCCTACCCAAGGGGGTCCATTTCCAAACCCCAAACCTGGGGAACCATGCCCAGGCTCTGTACAAAAAAATGGATACGAGGCAAGAATAACAAGAAAACTACCTGTGTTACTGGCTCCATGGCTGTTGCCTTTCTAGTCCTGAGCTACATACTCAAATGAAATTATCTGAAGCTATTCATGATTCAAAATTAGCTTCCACTGGCAGATCTACTGCCTTGGCTAGGAGTAAATGCAAATGAAGCTGTGACGAGGAATCTTAAAGATATAACTCTTAAAGATACTGCAGAATCTGCTAAAGTGAGATACTCTCTAACAAAACCCCTAGACTCTCTGGTAAAGTTCCTGATAGTAGGATAGACCTTGATTCTGTTTCAGATGAGCAAGGACGTGTTTGTGCTATGGCCAGCACCACTTATTGCACTTGGATTGATACGTCTGGGGAAGTTGAGACTCAGATACATAAGATCATTGAACAAACTAGTTGGCTTAAAGTGACTTCTTCAATGGTGTCTTTCCTTGATCCATTGATTCTGATTGGTTTGGGTCCTGAGGATTGGGGCTCAGAAATGCACTCCAGACATTGGAATTATCTTGTTTAGAACAATCATAATACTTTCTGGTATGCTGTATTCTCTCAAAAGCTTTAAAGCATGTTCTCAGCTGCTAACTACCAAGTAAATGATCTCCCTGAGACAAGAACGTCAGAAAAAGAACGAAGAGAATGACTGACAGAACGTGAACCCAACGTCATGACCTGTGAATGCCACAGAGATTCAGCAAAAAGATGTCATTATTTGTGAATACCAAACAGAGGATCAGCAAAAGACTTCAAGAACTCCAGAGCGGTAGCTGTGAGTAGCACTAACGCCTTAAATTTTGACCACACTCTAAGTTAGGGTAAAAGTCTGATCAAAAGGTTGGGGAGGAATTGTTAAAAACAAAACAAGCCCCAAATGGAATCGTTTATGCTAAGCCCTGTCACCAAATCAATCTTAATTATAGTTCTGGTCCTCCCAGACATGGAACCTTAAATCAATTGCCTGATCAATCCTCGTTAGGTAATCTACCTGATTACCTCACTGCATCTGGCTTGCTGGTCAAGGGGATTAAAACAGCCAAAGCATGAACTGCACCCCATAGCTGGTTTTCCTCTTAGAATGCACGCAGCTAGAGAAACATCTGTGTCCACTGACTCCATACCTCAGCCACTTCCCGTTGTGTCGCTTTCTTGCAGCATCTCTCTCAGTTTGAAACTGCTTTCTTAGAGCTTCGATGCGTTCAGCATGCAATTCTGCTTCCATTTTGGATTCCTCAGTCATCCGTTCTCTGTTGTGAAAAGACATGATAAATCACCTTTAGAAATCACCTTGGGCAGGAAGAAAGATATGGAGGGAATGTGCAACTTTCCAAAAGGTGTGTGGTTTACAGATGAGAAGCAGATCAATTATCAGGCGAAGCTCACTGATCTGGAGCTTGTTAACAGAAGGGAAAAAAAGCATTACCTGTAGCATTTTAAAAAAGTCATTTAATATAAAGAGATCCAACCAAAAGAGTGAAACATATACTCTCGTTTTAACCAATAATGAATAGTCTTGAGCCAGCAACGCTTCACCAGAATATAAAATTTGCATAGATCACAAACCTGAAAAACACCTTTTCTGCTTTAGCTTATACCTGTCTATGTCAATATGTTCACTACGTGAAAGGAATAAAGATGTGCACATTGCATTCCCTTGTGTGTGAATTTTCATGGAATGTTATTAATATCTAAATCATATTCACCTATAGTTTAAGACAAAATTTTAGTGGCTTCACTTGAACTTGATGGGTTTTACTTAACTAATCACAGGCCATAACTGAAAACAATTAATGGTTTAGCATCTGCTTAGATGGAGTCATACACTCCTCCATTCAGGCTCCTATTATTGCTTTTCCAACTCATGCTTTTAAAAAAGGACACATAACCTTTTGATGGAAACATGCAAGTGTTCCTTCCAACTGATATTCTTTAGATTTTGGTTTAACCTACATGTACAGAAGAAGCTCGATATTAGATAAAAGAGCTGAAAATCAGCATACCCCAGACAGCTAGTGTCTGCTGCTGCTCAGCTATGCCTGGTTCCTTAACATGGCTCTGTTGGGTGTACTAGTCAAAGTAGGAGAAAAGGGTTTAACTGGTTTATGTGAATGAGCCAAACTTACTCTCCTAGAAGCTCTTCCCTAACTTCACTTTGACTATACTGCTCTTACTTGAAGGTTTCCAAATTTTGTCGTTCAAGTTCTTTGTTTTCCAATTTCTCTTGCACATGGTCAAGTTTTGTTTGCAGATGATTATTTGTCTGGAGAGCTTGCTCTAGGCTCATAGCCAGTTTCCTGTTGTCTTCTCTAGCTACATCTAAAGCTTTCTGTAGAGGCTCCATCTAAAAGAGAGAAGACGGGTTTTAACAGATGCAATTAGTCCATAACACTGTATGTGCACTTCTAACCCTGTATCATCAAGTGCCATTGAAACAATAATTAGTAGGAATCAGAACCAGAGATTTCAGAAGCCTGGAATACCTATGTGAGAACTTATTACAGACATTGCTTGAAGACTCTTAGAAGGTGATAGGAAGGGTCTGCTCCACTGGTCACTAGAGAATTTTGGAAAATAGAGCCAACTTAATTTATCCCAATTTAAAAAATTTTAAAATAAATTATCCTTCCTGATCCTATGACCTCTGGTCTCACTGCCTAGAGAGATAAGACCTTGAAACTGTTCCTTGTATATCCTTCCAAAAAAGCTTTTTATGTAAAATATCCATGTATAGATACATAATCATGTGTGCACACACCCGAGAACACACTCATGAGTTTGTCTCATTAGCAGTGGGATCACTCCAGCTACCTCTGACTGATGTATGAGCTATTCTCCAAGCCCTTTAACTTCTGCAATCATTTATGCATTAATAAATGAAAAGAATGTGAACCATATAAGAGAAAGAACTGGCATAATTTTGGCCCTGGTTTCCCAAGAAACGATTCACTGTAAAATTGCAGGCCCATTTCCCATTTGTAATATGTCACTGTCAAACCCAAATTTGAATGAAAACAAAATTTGCCTGATTGTTTTACTCCACTTTTCCAAAATAGCAATACCCCAATAAAACCAAAAATATCTACATTATCCTCTATAAACACCTGCCCTCTACCTCACTGTTGTGCTGGGCATCCACGACAAGCACTCTGGCCTGCCACTGGTCCACTTCTGCTTCCAGCTTCTGTACCCTCTGTTGATTTAGAGCCCTAAAAATGGAAAGCACAGAGAGAGTGACTACAGAAAAGAACCATCTAGAAATGATACCATTGGGCGCTATAGGGCACTCTTCTAAAAAGCTCAAATGGCATATGTAATAGTCTACAGATGCTCAGACTATCTGAGTTGGCAGGTGACAATTGGTAGCCTCAGCTTCAGGTTAAGAAATGAAGGCTCCTATGGATTAAAAATTTGTTCCATCTTATAATTCAGTTTGGCTTGATACTTTAAACTGTCAACACATGTCAATAAATAACTTATGGGCTGATTATTTTATATACATGTAACATTATTTATATACACATGCACGCACACACATATTATAAACATGTATCAGCAGTACAAAAACATTTCACCTCTACATGAACTGGCTTCACGTTGAGATTTCTGCTTCTAAATACAACATCTAGTAGAATTTTATTGTAAATGGTAAACAATACTTTTAGTACCATCCTCTTGAATTTTCTATTTAAGTTTAGAATATACATACTATGTAAGAAAATAAAGCACAATGAATATAAAAACTCGTTCTCTCATAACATAGAGGTAATATGCACCACAAATATACACATTACAATATATTTTTATAGGCCTTATTAAACTCAGACCATTTGTTCATTAACCTAAAAGGGAAACTTTTATATAATTTTTGAAACATTCAAGAGTTTACTTATAAAACATGGTCAGAAGTAGTTCTCACAATGATTCATCTAAATAATTATTCATCTTTAAACAGGACACTAATAAATGGATAATTCAAACTAAAGTAGGTACTTAGCTTCAATTATCTCAACAATTACTATTTTGTACCTAAGGGCAAGTTTAAAAAGTGTAGAAAACAGCAAGAATAAAACAACAGTGTATCATATGAATTTCTAGAATACATACTCCTTTACCTCACTATAAAATATAGGAATTTTGAATTTTTGAAATCATAGTAATTTTTAATTCTAGATCTTCCCTAACTTTAAACTGGTTCTTTAAGCACTATTTTACTAGTCTCCCCCAACCCCAAAATGAAGTAATATAAAGTGACTCTGTAAGGAGCATATTTCTCCTTACTACAGCACAACAGAAAAATGCAGTACGAAGACAGAAAAATCATCTCTGGTACCTTTCTTTCTTGAGGCCTGCAATCTCTGAATCCCTCCGCCCAAGCTCTATTTGCACTTTTTCCAGAGCACCTTGCATCTTACTGTGAGAAGCTAGCACATTCTCCAACATGATTGTAACTTTGCAGTTGTCTTCTTTGGCTTCTGCCAATTGTCGCTGAAAGTTTCCCACCTAATAGAAAATGAGATCAGATACAGGTATTTGATTATTTCTGATTATTCTGCTGCTGCTGAGTCTCATTATTTCTAGGAAAGCGTATAAAACAAGGCATGGTAGAATGCTAATAATTAAAGTCTATTTACTTTTATTTTGTTTTATTGTGACTTTAAGAAAAAGAAAACTAGACCCCAGATCCTATGGAGAACTCTGCAGTGCTTTCCAACTATTGTCATGTCACAGCACATACATTCACTGGAGACATCAGGATCAACAACTTCTTGGGTCTAGAGGTGGTCCCAGGCTGGCCTGCTGTGGCCCTGGTCAGCTGTCTTATGATAGGGGCAGAAGAAGAACACATCTGAAACGCATCAGAATTATCTCAAGAATGAAGACCGTAAGAGAAAGTGGAAACTGCTAAAGAACATAACCCATAGCCCTCTTCAGAGAGGCAGAATCTAGCACTTGGTATCAAGGAGAGGGTTGGCATGTGACCTCTATTTTATTGGTCCCCCACCTCTTTGGACCAGGGACCAGTGCTCCTATGAGAATCTAATGCCTGATGATCTGAAGGGGAGCTGAGGAGGTGAGGCTAGCGCTGGGGAGCAGCTGCAGATATAGATGACACTTTGAGGGCTCACTCACTCACTATTTACCTCCTGTTGTGACACCTGGTTCCTAACAGGCCACAGACCAGTATTGGTCCATGGCTCAAGGGTAGGGGCTATTTTCACTAAGCATACATACTCTTAAGTAGAAAGCAATTAATGATTTAATTTATCGTGAAATCACAGCAGTTAATATCACATTAATGAGGCATAAGTAGGCAAGTTATTACCAGGGTCATATGTATTTCAACAAGAAAAAATCAGGACTTTTAATTATTTTAAGAGAGGAAGTTAAAAAAAATCAGGAGTTAACATGTATTTTAGGGAAAAGATTTAAGAGCTCTTTTAAAGTTTTATTTAGGGAAAAAATCCTCCTCTGATTAATCCTCATTCTTTCTTACTAAATGAAGGAACATGGCTTATGAAAGACTTCATAAGCACCTCAGCCCAGTAACAGACTTTCAGCAAGGACTGATGCCTTACCTTCTTGTTTTCCCTGTCCTCCAAAGCCTCGAGGTCTCCTTTCAATTTCTGACTTTCTTTCAGTGCTGCATCACGACACTTCACTGCTCGTGAGAGCTCCTCTTCATTCTTTTCAAGAATGGATTTTACCTTAGTAGAAAAAAAATGATAAATGACTTTTCCAAAGCACAATAAATCAATAATTAGAATAAGGCAGCAATTTAGAAACCAAACTTACAATTAATTAAATGTTTATCTTCTATTATAAATAAAAAACTGCATTATTAGCTGTTTTTCTCTTTAAAGAAAACTACGTAACAAAAATAAATTTGTGTGAATAAACATGGGCAAACCTAATACATGTCAATCTCCATGAAAGTAAAGGATAAGGGACAAGGGACTAAAACAATGAATGTAACATGTGAAATGGTGGAGAAATTGATTATCATAGAATTTGAAAATATATTGTAAGTGCAAGAATATAATAAAAGCAAAGATAAATGAGTACTAAATAGTATAAAGGAAAGTGTCACAGAAGAATGACTCCTAATCATATCAGAAGTATTATATGTTATATCCTAAAACATTTTTTAGGATATCTACAGAATCATTTCAGATATCTTCATATTACTCTTCAAAAACATTGTTTTTGAAATAATTCCAGACTCACAGGATGTTGCAAAAACGGTGCATAGTCCCATGTACTCTCACCCTACTTCTAAAGGTGACACCTTATATCGCTGTAGAGTTCAACATTAAAACTGGAAATTGACTTTGGTACATTACTGTTAACTACATTAACTGGGCTACAGAACGTACTCATTTTTCATCATTTTTTAACCTTCATGCATCTGTGTTTGTGTGTGTACACACAAGTAAGACTAGGTAACTTGGTCCCATGCACATTATTTGTGTGACCACCACCACCATCACCACAAAAGAATTCGCTTGTGCTACTTGGTATTCACACCCTCCCCCAAACTCATCCCCTGCCCCCCGACAACCACTAATCTGTCCTCTATCTCCATAGTTTTGTCATATCGAGAATGTTATTTTAAATATTTTAACATAGCTTTTTATAATACCTTCACTTTTAAATAGCTTCTCTGAAGTATAACTGACATACAATAAGCGGTGTAAGCGCTGTGTATTTAAAGAGTATAATTTTGACATATATAAACTCTTGAAACAATGATAAAGATAATGAACATGTCCATAATACCAAACTTCCCTCAGCCTTTCTGTAATCTCCACCACCTTCTGTCTCTCCTTGTTCCTGTACTTCCACCCAAGGCAATCAGTGATCTATTTTCTGTCACAATAGTTTTATTTTCTAGAATTTTATATAAATTGAATAATATTGGATAACTTTTTGGAATGGCTTCTTTCACTCAGCATTATTCTGAGATTCATTCAATCTTTGGGATGTTTCAATAGTTCATTCCTTCCTGTTGCTGAACAGTATTATGTGGATAAACCACAATTCATCTGCTGGACACTTGATTTGTTTCTAGCTTTAAGATATTACAAACAGCTATTGTGAATAGCTGTGTACAAGTCTTTGTGCAGACATATATGTTTTCATTTATCTTTGGTAGATACTTAGGAGTAAAATGGGTGGGTCATATGTTTCACTTTTAAAGAAACTACCAAACTATTTTCCAAAGAGGTTGTACCATTTTACATTCCCTTCAACAATGAATGAGAATTCCAGGTGATCCACATCGTCACTAACACTTGGTATGATCAGTTTTTCAATTTCAGATGTTCTACTAGGTGTGTGGAAATATCTCATTGTGGTTTTAATTGGCATTTAACATATATTGCCCTATTGACCAATGTTTAATATCGTTTTAAGGGCTTATATACCATCCATACATCTTTGGTGAACTACTTGTTCAAATAGTTTGCCCATTATTTTTACTAAACTGTTTCTTTTTAGTTAGTTTTGAGTTTTTAATACATTCTGGAGACAAGGCTTTTACGTGGGATTTACTAATATTTTCTTCCAGTTCACAGCTTATCTCTTCGTTCTCTTAACAATGTCTTTGAAGAGCCTAAGCTGTCAATTTATCATTGTTTTCCTTTATAGATCATGCTTTTGATGTCAGATCTAAGAAATCCTTGTGGAATCCAAGATCACAAAAATTTTCACCTATGCTTTCTTCTATAATTTTTATAGTTTAAGTTTTACATTTAGGGCTCTGATCAATTTTGAGTTAATTTTTATATATGGTGTGAGGTAGGGCTCAAAGGTTTTGTTTGTTTTAGAATGTGGATATCCTACTACTCCATCACCAATTGCTGAAAAGACCATCCTTTCTCTACTTTGTTGAAAATGAAATGTTCATAAAATTATTTTGATTAGGAAGCACATTCATTTTGTTCTTAAGGTACAAAAGGGTAAAGCAAAATCTTCCAGCCACCCAGTTTCCTTCCTCAAAAATAACGCTGCAAATTAATTATGATTAATTAGAGATATTCTCTGCATTTCAAATGATTATGTATGTATATACAGTTGACCCTTGAACATAAGTTTGAACTGTGTGGGTCACAATTTATATATCTATAAGCAGTATTCACCATCATGATTTATTTAACCAGTCTCTTACACATAGAATTTTGGTTGCTTCCAGTCTTTTGCTATTAACAAACAATACCTCAGTAAGTACCTCATGAACATGTCATATGTACAAGCTAGTATATTTGTAGAAAAAAGTCCTAGAAATACAATTGTAAGGTGAAGCGTAAATTTTGCCAAATTGCTTTCCTTAGGAGTTGTACTATTTTATACTTTCAACAGCAACAAAAGTGTATTTATTTCTTCCACATATTTCTCAACATTATTATACTTCCTTAAAACTTTTCACCTATAACATTTAAAATATTTTAACTTTTTTTTTTCTGTAAGGATTCAAGAATAGTACAAAGGATGCCAACCTTTTGTTCTAGATTTTATTCTAGAAAAGCACACAAGAAAGAATACAGCTGACCTTTCAGTAGCATGGGTTTGAACTGTGCAGGCCAGTTATACACAAGTTTTCTCTAATAGATATCTGTATTTTTTTTTTGATCCATAGTTGGGAGTCCATGGATGCAGAGGGCCAATTGTATGCAATGACCTGCGCCATTTTTTATAGGAGACCTAAGCATCCATGGATTTGGGTATCCACAGGGGATCCTGGAACCAATGCCTGATACTGAGGGATGACTTAAGTTTTGTGGGAATCAAAAGTTATGCACTGATTTCTGACTGCATGGGGAGTCAACGTCCCTAACCCCCGTGTTGTTCAAGGGTCAACTGTATAGTTTTCACAATTTACCAGTGTTTATAAGATGTATATGTGTGTGTGTGTGTGTGTGTGTGTGTGTGTGTGTGTGTGTGTGTGTGTGTGTGTACATATATATATATAAAAATATATAAAATGTTTCCGGATTGTTACCACTTTTCTTGATTGTTGTAAAAGTCTGAAATTTCTTTATGATTTAATTTGTGGTCTTCACTTACCGAATCCCGTTTAGGAAAATTTGGTGACTCATCATTTATTAATGGTCTTGAGGCAAGAATGTCTATTTTACCTTCCAGTCTTCCCTCCATGGTTTTAATAGCATTCAAGAGAGTCTTTAGAGAGATTCTAGAGTCTCCAAGATCCTGAGAAGATCTCACAGAAGTCAGGGTAGGTGCAAAGGTCACATGGCGAGTGGAATTTGGAGTAACGCTGGGTAAACCAACTGATGAAGTTCTTTCCCTTATATTGGGTCTACAGCTTTCAAGTAATTTTGAAGATGCAGGCCTTTCTGGAGATTTTCTTTTCCTTGGAGGCATCACCAATTAAAAACAATAAAATCAACTAAACCTAGAGTTATTTTTCAAAGAGTGTCCCTTTTACTAGGAGAAAAAACACAATGTTCTATATGAAGCCGCAAAGGAAAATATATGTGAAAATATGTTCCAGGAATCACACTGTAAAGTATGTCCTAGTGAAGAAGCAGACCTTAAATCAAATTCCCTGTTGGAGAGTGTATCTAATGAGGCCCACTTTACCATTGTAATCAGATGGTTAGAACCCTAACAGTATTCCACTTGGAGACACATTCTGGTTCCTTGGTTGCTAAGGGTATACATATACAAATGCTATAGACACAGAAGTTACATATGCTTAAACTAAACGTTAAAATTTTTTTGTTTTACTGCATATATGGTAAATTTGTGAATCTCTTTTTATAACACATTCCTGGATTATTTTCCTCACAAAATGTTTTATATATCTAATTTTTCTTTCTCTTTTTATTTGTTAAAATGTTATGTGACCTACAAAAGGCTTTCGATCTCAATAGCCACCATGCTGACAAGTAAGCACCTGCTTTACTAATACCTCTTTGAAGTGAGCTGTCTGTTGCAGGTATATCTTGTTGGTACTGAGTTCTGTGTTTGCCTATAATTCGAAAATCAAAGATACTTGTTTCTCATGTCTGCCAAAAGTTTGAAAGCGCAAATTAAAAAACTATTTCCTCTATGAAAGCTTTTCTTGATGCTTCCATCATAATGTGCTCCCTATGAATGTTCATAACATGATCTATTTTGTTTCTGAAAGACATAACTTTCTATTCAATAATAAAGTTTATCGAGCACGTTCCTAAGTCTCTAGTTAAAACATAAATGAGTTGAAAGTTCCAATCCTGCTTCAGGCGACTTTATGAATTCCTCTATGGTTTAGTAGAGCTTGTACATAGTGGATGTTTAAAAAAAGCTTATTGAACTGAGTCAAGTGACAGAATATATTTATCTTTCTGGGCCTATGTGGTAAGGTGGGGAAAAAGGCATCAATTCTTAAAAACTAATTAAAACAATTAAACAGCAATCTATAGATAGTAATCATACCTGAGTATATTTGCCCTCTAGAGCCTTATTCAACTTGTGTAGGTGGTCATTCTGTGAACACGTTTCAGTAAAACAATGTAGCTGTTCTTCTAGCTGTTTAACTTTTATCTAGGAAAAAAAAAAACCCAATAATAAAAATAAGCCTCACTAATGATATATATATATTTATATACTCTAAAAGGAAGCAAAAACATGTCTTAAGTTTTGCAAAAAAAAAAAAAAAATCCTTAAAAATTGTAAAAAGAATTCCTAAGTTTTCCTAATCATGCGAAGAATGTTATTTCAACTTAAGTACATTGGTATTTCAACAGCTAAAAGTAGGCTATATCCATTTACATGTACAGAGATAACTCATTTGGTTTCTATTGCTCATGGAAACTCCAAATTAACATGACTCAGGAATACAGCAGTGAGACTTTGAGGGTAATAAATTTCAATTAAAAGAAACTGTGGTATAGCATTTGAAAACCCTTTTGAATATGGATGTTTATATTGTTAACATGCAAGGAGAAGACAGAGTCTTGTGTTTTTACTGACAGAATTACAAAAGTTGAATAAGTGGAACTATTATATGTTGAGTTATATTTTAAAACTAACTCATAAAAAAAAACTACTCAGACTTTTGACTTTAAAGAAAATTATCATTTGGGGAAATAAAATCATTTACTTAAAACTCTCCAAATTCTGTGTTTCTCCAATTCTCTTCCTCTTATTTCCAAATCCCTCATACAAATCAACAACTAACATTACTGAACCTATCCCTGAATCAGGAAAAAATTCATCCAAATTTTTTATTTAAATCAACTTTTTCCTCTCTTGATATCTTGTTTCCTACCCAGTTGGTATAAAAGTGATGGGGCCAATGGCAGAATGAGCCTAAAGCACACAAACTGACATGTTTAAAAACAACAACAAAAAAGTGTTGGAAACCTTTCAGACATATATAATATCCCATCTATGCGTTTTTCAACTTAAAAAATCCAAAACATTACTAGTACAGTTAAAACCCTCTGTGTGTAGCCTACTTCGACCAAATCTCCCTCCATCTTAGAGTTAACCGCTATCCGGTTTGGTGTTTATTATTACATTCCTTTTCAATAATTTTGCCATAAATGTATCTCTAAACAATATATATTATTGTATGAGATTCATTCATGTTAACACATGTAACTGTATATCCTCTTATACATACTGCTTTTAAAACTGATAAAACTACTTTTAGGAGAAATTTGACAAAATCTAGTGAAATTTAAAATATATACATCCTACAATTCTTTAACTCTGTTAAGAAAATTAAACTTATCTTAGAGAATCTTTTGTATATGAGTACAAGGAGACATGTACAATAATTTGTCATATCAGCATTGTTTGTAATTGCTTGCAAGCAACTGGAAACTGCCTATAGATATCCACGGACTGAAGAAAAGATAAATTCATGTTAGTCTATGTATATAATAGAATATTATGCAGCACTGAAAATCAAATCTAAACCATGTTTGAATGTGAGGCATCAACTTCTGACAGTATACAGCAACACTTAAAAACCAGTATTTATATTAATGATTAATTCTGAAAATGCAAACTTTTATCTAACATGATTCACATATATAATATTTTTAATTGATTCTAATCCTCAACAGAGAACATACTGAGGACGATTGTTTTGACTGTTTAATATGCAGCTCCTTCAAATTATCTTGCAAGAGTATGTGTCTTAAGAGCACTTTCTCCTGGGCTGATGCAGCCAGTTGCCTTTGGGATGAGCCAACACTAGCTTAACATACACCAGTGAATCAAAGTGTTTCAGCTTTCAAGGATGAAATACTTAACCAAAAATGCTAAGCTCTTATAAAAATATGAGCAGAAAAAAAGGCATGTATTTTCCTTGAGTGCGAAGATAACCTCTAATACAGTTAAGGTCTAAAAGATAAGAAAGGTAAAAGACTGATGAATAAAACTTTGTATTCTATTTAAAGGCAAAAATGTATTTGATTTGAAGGCAAAATTTGGCGTCAAGGCTTATATGTCAAGAAATATACTTCATTTGGAGGGGGGTAAGCTAAAAGAAAGTCAATATCATGGATCTTAGTTTCTATGGGATCACTACTGTCACAGAGGAAAAGCTCTTCAGTGCCTGTAATAATCTATAGACCCAGTCTGTAATGCTGACTTTCTTTCCCAGAGAGAAGAAATAGAGGTGTGCTTACCCTCTCATTTTATAGGTCAATATGATGAAACCCAAGAAAATGAAAACTTGTCTAAGGTTGCACAATACAGCTGATTATACTTAAATGTATCACTGCTTCTGGAAAATATTAATTAAAAACTCTTATGACCAAAGAGCTTTATCTTTTTATTGGACATACTATTTCTCAAGCATGGTTTATCAACTGCCCATCAGATAGCCTGCCATTTCTGGCCCAATTTTGTCTGCTAACCCTATGGTAAGCCCCTTGAGCAGATGAAAAGAGATTAATGCTAAAGTCTTTGGGGAGCCTCAAGTGCAATTACTTATCAAGTAAGCTCTGTAGTTGCCAAGCATAACTGGACCTCACTCCATACCATTTAGTCCAGTGGTCCTCAACTATGGTATCACACTGCCATCAGTGGGTAACTGAAAAAGTATTGAAGCCTAGGACCTACTTCCAGAGAGTCTGATTTAATTGCTTGGGGATATAAGCCTTCTCATAGAAAATTTCCTAATTACAAAAAAAAAAAAATTAAATATACAGAAAAATTAAAAGAATTTTACTGTGAACGTGCATACACCCACCACCCAAATTCTACCATTAACATTTTTTTAATACTTGCTCTTTACATATCTATCCATCTATCATTTCCTCTATCTATCCATCCTTTTTCAAAGATTATTTCAAAGTAAGTAGGAGACATCATACACTTCTCGGCATGAAAAGTTTTTAAAACCCTGAGTCTTCCGTGTAGCTAAGGCAAGGTACCACTGATTCTACTGGAGTTGTTTAAGGCAGGCCTCGCCACATCAGTGGCAAGCTTTCTGCTCTGTGGGTACTGCAGGGATAGAACCCAGAGTCAACAGAAGAATAGTATCCCATTTATTCAAGTCTATTCTATTGCCCAAGAGTCCTGATTTCTAGGGTTATTTCTTTTTAGGAATGTTATAAAAATTCAGAAGAGAGAGAGAGAGAGAGAGAGAGAGAGAGAGACACATAGGATCTCTACTTTCTCAGTGAATGACCATGGTAAAACAATTATAATAAAGCTTTGGACACTCAAAAAAAATATGGCCTTTGGCTTCACAATTTGAGGTTTCAGCATTATAGATATGCAATGTAAATCACCTAGATTTTAATATGGTAACAAACTTAAGGAGGTCCAAAGGCTTATCCAAAGTGAGAATTAGTAAATGACAGAGTAGGTCCTCTCAAAATCCAGCAATATTTACTTTGACAACTGACATTAAAAAATTAGACAATAAAAATCAGAAAATAAAATCCCATACCTGGAGTTTTCCCTTTTCATAGGCGAGTTTATTTTTACTCTCAGTAATTTTTCCCAAGACGGTTTCCACTTGCTGTTGGGCAAGCTGATAAAGCAAACACAGGTATCAGTACCTCCAGGCAGAGAAGAGAACAATCATTTTCCTTTTTAAACAAGTATTTATACCCTCCCATTTCTATAGCACTATTCATATTTATTTGCTAATACTGCCTCTTAGTCTTTCCTGACAGCGCCAGTCATAGCGCTAATATGCAACATGTAGGACCTACTAGTGAAAGTATGAGTGCTTTAAGAGCCCCAGTTTACTCTTGTTTATTAATTCTATTTTTATTATATTAACAATCCCTTTGTAGTTGCAACCCAATCTAGATGTGGGGTGGCTATATCAGCAATTACAGATCTACAGTTTGAGGACTAAATACTTCTTGGAGAAAACAGGAGGTACAAATGATCACAACCATTCACATAGTAGGAGATGCTTGTTACCACGGTAAAAGACAGTTACAAAAATCTCTGGGAAAAAAACCAAACATTTGTTGGAAACTCACTGATCATTTAACACAGTGTTTTCTGGGACAAAAACTACTGACGGCTCTATATTTCATGATATTACATATTTTCATCATTCAAACAGCCTTAATAACAGCATTTTTCCATGCCTTTTGCCTCAAACTTTGTCAGAAGAAGTAAGAACACAGTGCCTTTGATTAAATATTTAGCCTTATTGTTACTTCAAGAACATTAGTGACTGAATATGGAAAATTTCACCCTACCCCAATATTTTAATAACAGGATATATTGATAGTTTCCATATGTCAAAATCATCTTCACGAATCAACTGTGGATATATCACAGACACGAGCAAATGTGACTGAGAGCACCAACTCTTAAGCACTCAGGCCAACTAGCTGCACTTCGGATTATCTGCAGTGAGTCTGGAATTTAAAGTCTTGGTAAATATTGACATAATTCACTATTTCTGGCTTACATTTGCTTAGTCTGTGAGGAATAGAACAGGGGGCTTTGTAAGCATTTAAAGCCAAAGAATTTAGACATTTGTTTTATGTTCAACTTTGGGCAAGCTGATAAAGATGAAACCACATATGTAGGGATATTAAGTTACATGAAAGATATGCCTTACTATCCCTGACAGAGTTATAGCTATTCTTTACTCATCACTTTGTAGGGCACTTTATTTCAAGTATTGTGAATCCAACGCAATTGTAACACATATAAAACACAAAGAGCTAGATTTAATCTAAAATATGCTAGCTATAACAAATACTCAACATTCAAAAATAACTGTTTGCCTTCTTGAAATGTGGAAAGGTTTTTTATGGAATAATTTAGATGGTCTGCATCTCTTTTAAAAGGTGTCTAGAATTTCTTAAATAATGGCACTTTTCTCAATAAAATTCTCTTTTAGGAAAAGGCATAAAGAAATTCTATTATGTTTTAAAGCCATTTAAAAAATAATTTCCTTTTAGCCATAAAAAAGAATGCTAATGCAATAAGTGACAACTATCCAACAAAATAAAAATGTGTTAATGTTTGATGCAGTGTCACTTATTTAAAAAAAAAAAAAAAGAAAAATTGTTTCCAGTTGCTAAAGGAAAGTAGATGTTAAGGTAGTAACTTAAATTACTGTTTGTACATTAAACGGTTCTGTACTTAAGAGAATCAATAGAAGACCAGAAATCACAGGCCACTTAAATGAGGAATAGCTCAGACTCTAAGTTCTGAAAGGCAGAACTCAGATTAACCATTGCTTAAATAATCTAGGCAACATACTATAAAGATTATTAATATGTAGAGCAAGGCATAAACTGGAAAATCACCTGGGAAACAGTACACAGAGGAAAATTCAAGTGGTTAGAATATCCATTTAAACGCAAACACAAAGACGTTACTCCTTGGAAAAGCAGGAAGCATACATTATCTTAAGGTATGAAAGGCAGGTTGCCAAGGAAAGCCACAAAATGATTTCTAAAATCATTTTTTAATGCGGGTAAGTTGTAAAAGTTAGCAGAAGCTGTTAGAAGAATACCTAAAACCATCAGATAGCAGCATCTTGGTAAAGCTATTTTATAAGACTGTAAGAAGGGTTTTTATTCAAAATATTTGATACTAGTATGACATGAGTCCCAGCAGATGGAACCAACTTTGACACCTGCACGGGAGTGCAGTGACTGAGTGTCATCCTGGTCTTAAGATTTAATTCACTGTTTACTTTCTAGTCATTAACATCTCAGTTGTTGTATGCAGAACTATATTTCTGTCTGTTGGCACTATTTGAAATGTTTAAGCCTCAAAAGAAAAGTGGAAGGGTAGTCGGTTAACCTGAAATCAGGGATAACAAGCTTCCCACATTTGGATCTTTTCTGAGGTTCCCTGCACGACTACTTGTGGTAATGGACTTAAATTACACCATTATAAAAGCTAGAATAGGAAAAATTAAATTTAGGAAGTGTGAGAATAAACGAGAATAATATTTATACAGGGATACTGTATACTAGGTCCTGTGATGGACACTTTAGATGCCATATGACATTTAATTCTCAGTCTGGGAAGACAGACATGACCTTCTTTGTGTTCTACTTAACCAATGTTTCTTAAACACCTATTATGTATCAGGCACTATGCAAGGCAAGGGAGTATAGAGATTAGTAACTACTGTTGCATTAAGAGAGAGTGAAGGCAGATGCATAAACAGGTCAATCTGGAGAGGATCCTTTGGCAGTGAAGGCCACAGAGTTAAGAACCTGCACAGGTCATATAGTAAATGGAGCCAAGGGTTGAAATCAGGACTATGGAGTTCAAATCTGTGTGTCTGTGGCAGTGGGAGAGGGGGTGGGGGGAGTGGTAAGGAGAGGGATACATATATGCAACACACAGTCCTATGTGTATCTACAGAATCAGTAGGAGGGTAAACTAGAAGGTAGCTTTTACTGAGAATTTCAGGTATTAACACTCAAAGAACAAAAATACACTGCCAGCATTGAATGGCAATAGGTTTAATGATAGTACTAAGATTAAAAAAGAAAAATCCTGAAATCTCAGCCTCATTCCTCAGACTCCTACAGCCAATTTAAATGCTTCCAGGTAAACTTGGTCAGAGATTCTATGTGGAGAAACAGATCTACAAGCTGGAGTTGAGGTGGGGTCTCTCACTGGGAACCCTTAATCAAGAGGTGTGGTCTGCAGGCAAGAACCAACCCTAATCAAACCACTGGCAAGATCTGGTAAAGTCTCAGTAACAGTAAGGCCACAGACCTGTTCACTGGCAGTGGGGACATGAAAGAATTAGGCAGACTGAGATGTGGTTTTTCAAGGGACCGAAACCAGAGGGGTAGATAAGCCCAGCTGGGCTGGCCAACAAGCAAAAGACATGCATGAATCTTTCATCTCAGGGAAGTAAGGGTTGGTCTGAATTAGCACCAGGAATTAGAGTTAATGTACCTTATCACTCCAATAGAAACTTAAAGGCTTTTGTTTCTGGGTTAGTTCAGATACCAAAAAGTTAAATGTTAGCTCTCTGCTACATGCTCAACATGTATCAACTTAATTCTCAAACAACCCACTGATAGTATTATTATCCCCATTTTAACAGATTAAGAAAATGAGGCTCATGGAGGTTAAGGATGATACCCAAGATCATAGTCAAAACTGAAACCTAAGCAGTGTGGCTCTAAAGCTATGAAAATGTAAAAGGATTTATACTTAGTCTGTGTAATTTTTCACAGTTGAAGTAATGAGCAGCTTATGACATAGTTTGAGAGAATTTAGCTCAGATTAAGACGGACTCACATTAGGGCCTTCTATGGAATTTTTAAAGATTTGCATGTTATAGAAGCAATAACTGATTTTTTTTCCAAATATTCAAATGCACATAGGAAACTTATTAGCTGCTTAAAAGACTCATCATCTCTTTAAATCCCCTTCACTTGGAAAAGATGTTTTAAGAACTCTACCATTTATCTGTAAGGAGCTGACCTTGTTAAATAGCTTGTAGAAATCAAACTTACTACTACTGATCACTTAATGGAAGAAACTGTCAGGGTTAAACAAGAATAGTTTATGGAAGAAGAAAAAATTTTTAAACATTGGCAATATTTGTGCTTTTTGGCATTATAGATTATCTGTGTAGGCAGATATTTAATGACTCCCTTAAATTCTTGTTTTCTTAAATCCTCTATTGTTTGAATGTTGTAGGGATTTCTGGCATCTTTAGCCTGAGTCAGTCAAGACTTATGGTAATTATTAAAACACAAACAAGTGAAGAATATCCATCTCTTGATTTCCGATTTTTTTTTTAACTCAGTCATTAATTCCTACTTTAGACTGACCTTTTTATACCCACCCCATGGTATTCCGAAGTTTCTTGCTGAAGTTCCAGAGAAGTAATTTGATCTGCCAGGTGCTTATTTTTTTCCTCTAGAGTCTGCAGGCTCTGGGTTAATGCAGTTATGTCTTCCTGTGCAAAACAAAAGGAGAAAAGCAATCTATTTACTATCTATAAATAGATAAGTGCGTCTATGTCAGATCCAAAAGTATTACCTTACTTTAAAAATGACATCTGTAACTATAAAATAGAAGATATCTTATGAACACATTCCTCTGCCTTTATATTTGGGGCTTTTCAACCTGATAGATTTATGATTATTTTTTAAATGTTTTCTTTCCTTTTACATTTTTTTTTTTTAGCTTTTCTAGTTGTCTTTAGCAGGAGGGTTATTACAAATTACATAGTTCACATTTATTAAAAAAATTTCTACTAAAATAAAAATCCTTTTAGTACTTGGTATGTATTTAAATATTAATTCAAGTTGATGAATTTAGATGCAAAAATCTTCCACAAAATATTAGCAAAACAAATACAGCAACATATAAAAAGAAGCACAAATCAGGACCAAATGAAGTTTGTCCTAGTAATACAAAGTTTGTTTAACATTCAAAATCAATTTGTATAATTAATAGACTACATGAGAAAAATTATGAGTATCTTGCTAGATGCAGAAAAAGCATTTCACAAAATTCAACACTGATTCATGATTAAAAATTCAACAAATTAGAAATTAAAGAGAACCATCTCTACCTGATAAAGTGTATTTATAAAAATCGTACAACTATTATCAATCCTAATGGTGAAAGACTGATGTTTTTCCCCTAAGATTGGGGAAAAGGCAAGAATATCTGCTCTCATGGTCTATGCAACGTCATACAGGAGGCCATAGCTGGTACAATAAAGCAATAAACAGTAATAAAAGGCCCAGAAATTGGAAACGGAAAAATAAAACTGTCTATTTATACTACATGATTGTCTACACTGAAAATCCCCCCCAAATCTACAATATACTAGAATAAGTGAGTTTAGTAAGGTTGAAGGAGTCAACGTGAAAACAATTGTATTCCTATAAACTAGAAAAAAAATTGGAAATTGACATTTCTTAAAAGAACCATTAAAACTACAAAACCCATGAAATTCTTAGATACAAATCTTAAAAAAAAAAGCCCAATATTTTATATGCTGAAAATAATAAAACACTGATGAAATTTTTAAAAAAACAAATTAAACTGAGGGATAATTCATATTCATGCATTGGAAGATTCAAATGTCAATTCTCTCTAATCCCAACAAGAATAGTGTGGGGTAATTTACCAGAGTTCACCCTTTGGTGAGATTTACACTGTGGGTTTAGAAAATATGCCTTATGTTAAACACAAAAGGAAGTTCTTTAGACTGAAATAAAAGAGTGCTAGACAATCAAAGGAATCCACATGAAGAAATAGAGTAACAATAAAGGAAGTGACATAGGTACATGTAAAAGATATATAAACATGTATTTTTTATTTGTAACTTTTTGTTACCTATAAATCAAAAATATATAGTGAAAGAAAGGACAAGAGAGTTAAAATAGTGCACTAGAAATATCTACCTTACACAAAAGGCTGTAATGGAGATACGGAGGAACAAAAAGCATATAAGACATACATGAAAAAATAGTTAAGTGGCAGATGCAAATCCCACCTATTAGTAATAATGTTAAATATAAATAGATTAAACACTCTGACTAAAAAGTAGAGCTAGGCAGAATAAAAATTTTAAAAGATCCAATTATGTGTGTTTATGAGAGAGACACTTTGGATCCAAAGACACAAATGAGCTGAAAGTAAAAGGATGGAAAAAGAAATACTATGTGAAGAGCAGCCTTAAAAGAGCTGGAGCGGCTATACTAATATTAGACAAAACTGACATTCAGACAATCTGTGAGACAAAGAATATTATGTATTTAAAAAGGATCCCTTGAGAAGACATAACATTTATATATACACACATGCATCTAACAAGAGAGACCCAAAATACCTGAAGTAAAAACTGACAGAATTGAAGGGAGAAATAAACAATTCAACAATAATTTTTGGAGACTTCAATATATCAGTTTCAATAATGCAGAGTACAACCAGAGGGTCAGGGGAAAATGGCTTGACTTTCACTATAAACCATATCTAACAGACATCTATAGAACATTCCTCTCAACAACAGCAAAAATACTTACTTTCTCAAGTGGTCATGAAACATTCTCCGGTTATATCATATGTTAGACCATAAAATAACTCTTAATAAATTTGAAAGAACTGAGATTACACTAAGTATGTTCTCCAACTACAACGGAATAATATTAGAAATCAATAAAAGAAGGACATCTTGGAAATTCACATATATGGGAAAATTAACATTCTAAATAATCAATGAATCAAAAAGAAAATTACAAGGGAAATGAAAGATTACTCTGAGATGAATAAAATGAAAATACAACATGACAAAACTTATAGTATTCATCTAGTACAGTGCGCTTAGGAGGAATCTTAAAGCTACAGACACTATATTAAAAAAGAACTATCTCAAATAAATAATCTAAGCTTCCATCTTGAGTCTAGAAAAAAAGCAAATTAGACTGAAAGCAAGCAGAAGGAAGTAAATAATAAGAGCAAAAATAAAGAATAAAAAATAGAAAAAAATCAGTAAAACTAAGTTAGCCCTTTGAAAAGAGCAGACAAATTAAAACCTTTAGCTGTACTAGGCAAAAACAAAAACAGAGAAGACACAAGTTATGAATGTTAGGAATGTAAGACGGGACATTACTACTGAACTTACAGAAATAAAGATAAGGGGCTGCTATGAACAATTGTATGCAACAAATGAGGTAACAGATGAAATGAACAAGTTCATCGAAACACCCAAATACTGAAACTGATTTTTTTTAAAAGTAGAAAATCCTTTATTTAAAACAAGACCTATAACAAGAAAAGAGATGGAATCAACAATAATAGTTAAATCAAATATGACAAAACAAAAAACTTCCTGAAAAAAAAAAACCCAGAACCAGACGGCTTCGCTGGTGAATTCTATAAATATTTAAAGAATTATCATCAATCCTTCACAAACTATTCCCCAAAATAAAAGGAAAGAGAACATTTACAAAATCACTTTAAGGGGCTAATATTACCTTGGTATCAAAACCTGACAAAGATAATGACAAGAACAATATCACTTATTTATATAGTTACAAAAATCCTTTCCAAAATACCAACAAGCCAAATCGGCAACATATAAAAAGGATTAAGCACCATGACCAAGAGCAATTTATCCCAGGAATTAAAGATTGATTTAACATTTGAAATCAATTAATGCAATATACCACAGTAACAGAATAAACGACAAAATCCACAATATTATTTCACTACACACGGAAAAAGCATTTCGCAAAATTCAAAACATTTTCATGATAAAAATTCTCAACAAACCAGAAATATATGATAATATCCTCATCCAGATAAAGGGTATTTACAAAAAGCCCTTGGCTAACATCATGTTCTTAATGGTGACAAACAAAGCTTTCCCACTAAGATCAGAAACAAAATATGAATGTCTGCTCTTAACACTTCAACATTGTACTGGAGGTTCTAGCCAAGGCAATTACACAAAAGAAATAAAAGGCAGCAAAAACTGGACAGAAAAATAAAACTATCTCTATTTGCAGATGACAGTTTTATATATAGAAAATATATAAATGTTGTATTAATATTGTAATGCTCCCCAAATTGATCTACAGATCCAATACAAAATTTCAGCTGTCCTTTTCGCAGACATGGAACAGCTAACCTTAATGGTCATAGAAACGCAAGGATCCAGAATAGCCAAAACAATCTTGGGAAAAAGAAAAAAAGTTGGATGACTTGCACATCTCAATTTCAAAACTTCCCACAAAGCTACAGTACTGTGTGGTACTGGCATAAGGACAGACATATAGGTCAATGCAATAGGATTGAGAATCTGGTTATAAGCTCATATATCTATGGTTAATTGATTTTGACAATTAACTGTTTAATTGATTTAACAAAAAATAGTTTTTCCAACAAATAGTGCTGGGACAAAAGGATAGCCACAGACAAAATAATGCAATTGAACCTCTACCTCATATCATGTATAAAATTAACTCAAAATGGACCTAACTATAATATGTAAAACTGTAAAATTATCAGAATAAAAAACAAGTATAAATCTTTGTGACCTGGATTAGGCAGCAGTTTCTCATATTGTGACACCTAATGCACAAGCAACCAAAGAAAAAAACAGTAAACTTAACTTCATAAAATCTAAAACTTTACAGACAATTCATAGAACGAGAGAAAATATCTGCAAATCACATCTGATAAGGTTCTACTATCCAGAATACATAGAGAACTTTTACAATTTAACAATTAAAGAGACAAGTAACTCAGTTTAAATGCAGGCAAAGGATCTAAATAGACATTTCTCCAAAGAAGATATATAAATGGCCAATAAGCACATAAAAAGATGATCAATATCATTGATCATTAGGGAAATGCAAATCAAAACCACAATAACACTTTCGCACCCACGAGGATAACTATAATCAAAAAATGAAAAAATAACGTGCTGATAAGGATGTGGAAAAATTAGAAGTTTTGTAGATAAGTGGTGGGAATATAAAATAATTTAGCATCAGGGAAAACTGGTAGTTCCTCAGAAAGTTAAACCACATATTTAACCTTCGACATGACCCAGTAATTCCACTCCTAGGGATATATTCCAAAGAACTGAAAACAGGAACTCAAACAAATTTATGTAAATACATTCATAGTACCACTAATCACCACAGCCAAAAGGTGGAAACAATGCAAATGTCCATCAACAGATGAACAGATAAACAAACGAACGAACTGTGGTGTACATACGCAGGGGGTGGTTAGAAGCACCAACCCCATGCAGAATTGAAAGTTCATGTATAAATTTCACTTCCCAAAAACTTAAGATGTCCCTCCCGTATCTCTCGGGGGTTGGTTCCGGGACCCCTGTGGATAACAGAATCCAAGGATGCTCCCGTTCCCTATATAAAATGGTACAGATCAATGCATATGGTCAGCCCTCAGCATCTGTGGACTCCCAAACACAGGTCAAAAATAGTACAAGTATTTTGAAAAAGATGTGTAACTGGATCCATGCAGTTCAAACCCATGTGAAGGGTCTACACACATACATACATACACACACACACACACACACACACACACACACACACACACACGCCTTGAAAACATTATGTTAAGTGAAAGAAGCCAGACACAAAACATTACATATTGATTATTATCTGCATGAAATACTCAGAATAGGTAAATCTAGAGTCAGAATACACATTGGTGGTTGTCAGAGGCTAGGAATAGAAAAGAATGAGTGAGTGATTAAAGGAAGTGAGGTTTTGATGAAAATATTTTGAAATAGAAGTGATGTTGCACAACACTGAATATACTAAATACCACTGAATTGTTCACTTTAAAGTGGCTGTTTTTATATGAATCGTACCTCATTAAAAAAAAAGTGAGATACTTCATATCCACTAAGATGGGTAAACTTAACTTATAATATTCGACTTAAAATTTATTGCTCTTATATAGTTAATACTGCTTCTAATTTATCATAGAAGTTATTTCACAAAAATGTTAATCACAACTGGATTGACAGTATTTGGGAAATGTGGCAATGCTGTTTATATAAGTATACCACATTATAAGTCTACTGGAGTTCCAAAGGGATTTGCTTTTGTAGAATTTGAAGCAAACAAGCAGCACAAGCTATTGAGGTAGGTTCAGGACTTTTTTTAGTTTCAAAGCAAGTACATCCAAGTGTAAGTGGCAGCGAGCCAATCTTGGAAAATCTTGGAATCAAGAACATTCTTAAACATTTAGCTGGGATAAAACTGAGCTATGAGGATGGTGAGTGCTGTTGGTATGATAACTTTTTTTATTTTTTATTTTTAAAGAACAGATAACAAATGTAATGAGAACATGAGATATTGAAATCCTCAAGTATAGTTGGAGAGACTGTAAAATGGTACAGTCCCTTTGTAAAAGTTTGGCAGTTTCTCGAAATGATAAAGACTTGTCACATGACCCAGGAGTTTCACTCCTAGCCATATACTAAAGAAAATTAAAAATATATGCTCATCAGAAAGTTGTACACAAACACTCACTGCAGTATTCTTAATAGTCAGAAAGTGGAAACAAGCCTGAATGTCTATCAACTGCTGAATGGATAAATGAAGTGTGGTATATTCATACAATAGAATATTAATCAGCTATACACAGAATGAAGTATGACATATGCTACAATATGGACAAACCTTAAAATGAAAGTATGATGCTAAGCCAAAGAAGCCAGATCCAAAATTCTATTTATTCTATTTATATGAAATGTCCAGAATAGATAAATCCAGAGACAGAAAGATAAATAGTTTTTGGCAGGGGCTGCGGGTAAAGGGTCAATAGGGAGTGACTGATAATGGAGTACTAGGTTTCCTTTTTGGAGTGATAAAAACATTTTAGAATTAGTGTTGATGCTTGCACAAACTTGTGAAAATACTAAAAAAGTCTTGAACTGTATATTTTAAAAAGGTGAATTTATGGTATATTAATTATATCTCAATAAAAGGTACTAAAAAATCAGACATCCATTTAATAATAACATGAACATGAACCTTGAACTGTACCTTGAATGATATACAAAAATTAACTTGAATAAGATCACAGCCCTAATATAAAACCTAAAACTATAAAACTTCAGAGAAGAATAAAGGAAAAAATTTTTGTGATCTTAGGTTCGGTTAATTTTCTTAGATATGACATAAAAATATGATCCATTGAATTTCAAAAATTAATAAATTGAACTTCATCAAAAGATAAAACTTCTGCTCTTTGAAAAAATGTGAAAAAAACAAAGCATAAAATGAAAGAAAATATAGGTAAAATATGTACCTGACAAAAAAAATTTAAGAATATGAGACTATTTAAAAATCCCTGAAACATTAATAGTAAGAAAATGAACTGAATTATTTAAAAATGATTAAAAGACTTGAAGAAGAGACACTTCAAATTGTGCATGGCCAATAAGCAGATGAAAAGAATGCCTCATATTATTAGTCACTGGAGAAATACACATTACAGCCACCATGATATATCACTACATACCGGTTAGAATGGCTAAACTTAAAAGAACTGACTATACCAAGTGCTGGTGAACATACAGAGAAACTGAAACTCATATATTATTGGTGGGAATGCAAGATGATACAGGTCCTTCGGAAAACAGTTGAGTATTTGTTGTTATATCAAATACATATTTACCAAAGGATCCGCAAATTCAACTCCTGATATTTAGCGAAGAGAAATACATATATATGTTCATCTGTGAATATTTATAAAGGCTTTATTCATAATTGCCAAAATCTGGAAACAACCCAAATGTCCTTCAATTGGAAAATGGGTAAAGAAATTGTGATTCATATATTAGAGCAGAAACTATGGTACAACGACATGGATGTCAAACGTCTCATGCTAAACCAAAGAAGCCAGACTTAAAATGCTACGTAATGTACGATTCCATTTATATGATATTCTGGAAAAGATATATAACTACAAGGTCAGGAAAAAGCAGATTAGTGTTTGCTGAGGGATGTGGGTGGAGGAAGAGGTTGATTACAAAGGGGCACGAGGGAACGTTCTCTAAGATTTAGAAATGTTCTGTATTTTGATTGTGGTGGTGGCTACATGATTATACGTGTTTGTCAAAGCTCAAAGAACCAGACACTAAAAAAAGAGTGAAAAAAGGGTGAATTTCAGAGTTCATAAATGATAACTCATTAAACCTGATTAAAAAAGGCATAGCTTAACAAAGAACATGCAGTTTAAAAATATCAATTTAGACCAAAAAATATGACCGTCTTAAGTATTATCTTTTGGCCTAATACAACCTCTCTTAATGAGCAAGTATTTTCTGTCCCATCAACTTACACTCAGCCTACATTAAGTCAAGCAAAATAACAATGTTATTTTTATATTACAAACATACAGCATTTGCCTTAGCCATGAAACTCCTACTAACACTTTTAGGCAAAATGTACTACCGAATTTAATAGTAGTGACCAATTTTCCAAATTTTTAAAAGTGCATTTGAAACCAAATTAACACCAGGAAGGTCCTTGCCACAGGAAGCTAGTTTCATTCAATGATTTTGAGGGTGGACTATTTTCAGTTCACTACATATGAGTGCCTATGAGTGCCTAAACCACAGGGGCATCTGCAGCTTGGTGAATGGTATTTGAGCTTGGGTTAAGAATTTAGCTTTTCTCTTGTTCCCAATTCTTAAAGTTCATACACATACACAAATGTGTGTGTATGTGTGTATGTATACATAAATATAAATATAAGCATAAATAAATAAACACACACACACACACACACACACACACACACGTACAAATGCTATTTAGTTGAGCCAGAAGCCAAGAAACAGTCAAGGCTTGATGACCATGTTGATGTCTATTACTGGATTTATTGTTTGGGGTAGGCTCATTCTCCTTGATGCTCTAGATATATTCTCTAGATAAGTTATACATAATCTTAACTCTCCTCAAATTTTGAAAAACAAGCAGTAATGTTTCAAAGATTTTTTTGTTTGATTAATAAGAATTATATTTGTTTCTCTAGCCATCCTACCTTTTTAAACCCAGAAAAGGTTACCTCACAGATAAAATGGCAGGAGTTAACAGGTACTTAGGAAGTCTTTTTTTTTTTTTTTTTTTAAAGAAAACATCATTGACAGCAATCATCCCTTTGCCCCCCACAGGCCCATTAGCTCACTCTCAGGGGAAGTCCTGGCTAAACTACTCGGTGAACACCATGACCAGAGGCAGTGATGACTCACTGGCAAACACCAGATGCTCAACAAGCCAATGTTCCCCAGAAGCAGCCTTATGCTGCAGTGATTGGAGCACTCTGAGTTGCATCCAGCTTCTTGCTTTCTCTATTCCCCCACATCTTGGTTCTCAACAAAATAACCCATCTCCTCATTAAGATTAGCCAATACAGAAGGCAGTGATACAAAAGAAAATGAAATACAGTGAAATAACAAATAAAATGTGGAATACCTTGTTTTTAGCTAATTCCTTTTCCAAACTGCATTTTTCATGTGCCATTTCTTTCTCTGTTTTATTAACCTGCCCAAGGGGGGAAAAAAAGGAAATGGGTCAATGTTAAAGCAACTGACAGGCTCTACCACAGCAGACATACCCTGCATGTCAATTAATACCTACACTGCAGAGATAGCACATCCTCTCAGAAAAGGGGCCACTCAGGGAGTCTCTGAGGCAGAGCAGACTTCACAAACAGCCCTGAAATTAGAAAGACACGTCTGCATGTCAGACTCTGCTGGCTCCTTTCTAACCAGAAAGACAGGGCTGTCCCCATTAAGCTACACTGTTCCACTCCTTCAGGGGAAATCAATTTTTAAAATCTGACCCCTTTCACCAAGGATGTGTGAACTATTAGTTAACATTCGCTAATGCTGTATAAGGGTATATACTGTTTGGTACAGACTACTTCACATACTAAAAGACATAGATTAGCCACCTAAGGATTTCTTTAATGGGCAACTCAGACAAACTGTACCTGGTTGTATTTCTTTTCTTGTCTTTTGCACTTAAAATACAATTTTAAAACAAGATGGCCACCACAACCAGGGACTAACGCAATTCTCTCTCTACCTACCTGTGTCTGAAGTCTTTCTTTCTCTTCTAGCAGAGACCTCTTCTCTTGTACTGATGCTTCTAATTCACCTTTCAATCTTGCAATAGTTGATTGTAGCAGCTCTTTTTGCACTGCTGTCCTCTTCTCAGCATCCTGTGCTTTCTGGATACACTGGTTATTCTGAAGAATTAAATGGTCCCTGCAGGAAGAGAAAAGGAGATAGGAAGGCTAAATAAGAGTTCTTTAACAGAAAGACTAGATGTTCTTATGGAACATATCTCCTGCCTCAGAGCAGTTACCAAAATGTTCTAACAAAATTAGTTCTTTGAGAATAGTCTTTTTGTGGCTGGCCCAGCAAACACAGAATTACATTTTCATCGAAGATAATACGAATGCAACAACAAAAGATGCATAAGAAGTTGCCCACAATTTACTTACAGATGTGCTTGGAGTTGAGTTTTCTCATTCTGAACAGTCTGTAGCTCCTTTGTGATACTGGCATGGGCTGCATCCAGCAGTAAGTTTTCCTCTTGAAATCTCTGTGTCATCATTTTCTGCTCTACCTGAGTGTCAGAAGTAATAGTAAAAGCTGAATGCCATAAAGTCGTTTGATAGGATATCATTCAAAATAACTGGTCAAAGATACTGCATTAGCTTACAAAAGACAAATTTTATATATACACATACATATAAGATCCCTTTAAAAAATTTTTATTATAATGCCCAGCTTTGTAATCCCTACCCTGACGTGACCACAAATCTATCATTTTATAGCTCTACTAGCCAACAATCAAGATGCATTATTTACCGAGTTTGTTACAAAATTTATAAAACTAAAATGAATATATTTTAGGTATAAAGTTTACATTAAGAATAATTTTTGTAATTTAAAACTTCAACATCATACTCCATTTCTATCTCACCCCACCTCTTCCGAATAATCTTACTCTCCAAAGACCATCATATTTAATAATTTGGTGTAAATTCTTTTGAGAATATCTGAAATTGCATTTAGATACTGTTACACCAGAAGTCCTATAATTGTTTTTGCATAATTTATTTTCTCTGGCTCACCATTTTAGAATTATCAAAACATTTTTATTCATACCCTTTCTACATACAATTTATAAGGCTTTTACAAACATAGTACATGTTAACAATTACTTTTCTAAACTCATTTAAAAACACATATTTTTACAATATTTCATTGCATTGTAAACCTTTACACCTTCGCACTTGGTAAAATGGAATCTCACTGGCGTAATATTCATTTTAAAATGTTTGTGAAAATGTGCAGTCTACCTATACATATGACTTTATTCAGTCTTCTAAATTTTAAGTCCTATGAAAGTAGAAATTTTTGTCTTGCCCACCACTATAGTCCAAACTAGACTAGCATAGTATCTGTACAGAGTAAGCACTAGATATTTGTTGAATTAAAAATATTTATTAAGTACCTGTTATGTACAAAACACACTTAGCACCATGGGAAATAACAAAGATATATAAGCCAATATCCTTTCTTCTATGAAATTCACAAAATTATAAGAAATGAGCCATGCACATAAATTACTACTATGGAATGCAGAAAAGAGATGCGCACAGCATATGATTAAAAACTCTTGATGGAGGGGTCAAAATGGTGGTGTAGGTAAATGCTTGCCTCCTCTCACAACCACATCAAAATTACAACTACAAAATAACCATCACTGGAGTTACCTGAAGTCTAGCTGAACTGAAGTCCTACAACTGGGGCCACCTTGAAACTGGCAGGAGGGATGGAGAATGCTAAACAGGCCAGTCTCACACCCACCTATGGCGGTTGAGAATTGGGAGAAATATCTCAGCTGCAGCAGTACCCTCGAAGAGTGAGGGTGTCCTGGCCTGCACCGGGCTGTCTAGCCCACGGTTCCAGGGTCAGGAAGAGAAGGCCCCACAACTTCTGGCTGTGAAAACCAGAAGAGGTTGTGGCAGAGTGACAGGGTAAAAGGAGTCATGGACTTTCCTCCTAAGGAGCCCACATGCAGACTCACTTGCTCTGAGATCTAGTTCTGGGCCAGCAGCTCAAAAGGCACCAGGGACATACAGGGAGGAACTGAGTTGTTTGGCTTCAGGGCGAGGGCTGGAGGGATAGTTTTCTCCCAGACAGAAGTACTGGCAGAGGACATTTTTCCTTTGTTGAGCCCTCCTCTGCCCAGCTTGCAGACTCAGGCTGGCGCCATAGCTGATTCTCCATCAATGTAGCTAACACTGGTCACTCTGCCCAGGTGATTCCCAGAGAGCCCACCTCTCCCAAGTGCAGACCTACCCAGGACACTTTCAGTGGATTTTCCATACAAACAGCTTGTCTTGGCTCATGTTGCACTTTACTAAAATCTCTCAAAGGTTCCCAGAACTTGAACAAGTAGCATCACGCCTCATCATGCTTCATACCTCTTGCTGAGCAGTCCCAAGCCTGGCATTAGTGGCAGCTGGCTTCAGTTTGTAGCTTAGCCTCTCAAGGCACTTCCAAACCCTGCATTGGTGGTAGCCATCTGCAGACTGCTTTGTGACTCATGCCAGGTGGCTCCATATAGGGCACAGGCTGCAGCTGAACTTGGCCTGCAGCAGGATTCCTCCCAGGTGCCGCACCCAGCGGCAGACTTTGGTCTAAGCCAGTCACAAAGGGCACACAGGGCAAGCACCAGAGCCCTGCTAAAGCGAATACCGCTCTGTAGTGTCAGCCCCTGCACAATAGCTCCTCCACTGATCACAGCCGGTCACCACAGCCAATCAGCCCGAGGGTCAGTCCCTCCCACTGATGAGTAAACAGCAAACGACTCAACTACAATAGGAGGGCACACATAATCCATACAAGGAACATACCTGGAGCACCTGCCTCAGGTGGCCAGGGAAGACTGTGCCACTGGGACCCATACAACACCTAATATATATGGCCACTATACTAAGATTGGGAGACATAGCAGCCCTACCTAATACATACAAACAAACACAAGTAGGAAGCCAAAATAGGGAGACAAAGAAATATATCACAAATGAAAGAAAAGAACAAAGTTCCAAAAAAAACTCAACAAAATGGAGACGAGCAATCTACCGGATGCAGAGTTCAAAATACTGTTTACAAGGATGCTCAATGAACTTAGAGGATAAGTAGATGAACTCAGTAACTATAGCAAAGAGATAGAAAACATAAAAGTGGAGATAGAAGATATGAAAAAAAAGAGTCAGAAATGAAGAACACATTAACTGAAATGAAGAATATGTTAGGAGGAATTAACAGTAGATTAGATGAAGTGGAGGATCAAATCAGTGATTTAGAAAGCAGAAAAAACTCAATTACAACAGCAACAAGAAAAATTAATCCAAATAAATGAGGATAGTTTAAGGGGCCTCATGAAGCACAACAGTCGCATCATAGTGATACCAGAAGGAGAAGAGAGAGAGCGAGGAACTGAATACCTATTTCAAGAAATAATGATTGAACTTCCCTAATCTGGTGAAGGAAATTAGATATATAAGCCCAGGAGGCATAGAGCTGCACACAAGACAAACCCAAAGAGGCCCACATCAAGACACATCATAACTAAAATGCCAAAGATTAAAGACCAAGAGAGTGTCAAAAGCAGCAAGAGAAAAGCAGTTGGTTACCTACAAGAGAGCTCCCATAAGACTGTCAGCTGATTTCTCAATGGAAACTTTGCAGGCCAGAAAGGACTGACACAAAATATTCAAAGTGATGACAAGCAAGGACCTACAATCAAGATTACTCTACCCAGCAAAGCTATTACTTAGAATTGAAGGACAGATAAAGAGCTTCCCAGACAAGGGAGAGCTAAAGGAGTTCATCATTGCCAAGTCAGTATTATAGAAAATGTTAGAAGTATGCCTTTAAGAAGAAAAAAAAAAGATAAAAATTATGAATAATAAAATGGCAATAACTCCATATCTATCAACAATTACTTTAAAGGTAAATGAATCCAATAAGGGCCTAATATCCAAAATATACAAAGAACTCATAGAACTCAATAACAACAAAAAAACCCAAATGATCCAATCAAAAAATGGGCAGAGGACCTGAACAGGTACTTCTCCATAGAGGACATACAAATGGCCAACAAATATTTGAAAAGATGCTCAACATCACTAGCTATTAGAGAAATGCAAATCAAAACCACAATGAGATATCATCTCGCACCTGTTAGCATAACTATAATCAACAAAACAAGTAATAACACATTTTGGAGAGGATGCAGAGAAAAAGAGACCCTCATATACTGCAGGTAGAACTGCAAATTGGTACAGCCACTATAGAAAACAGTATGGAGGTTCCTCAAAAAACTACAAATTGATCTACCATATGATCTAGCAATCCTTCTACTGGGTATTTACTTGAAAACCCATATCCCAAAAGATATTTGCACACCGATGTTCATAGCAGCATGATTCATAGTGGCCAGGACATGGAAGCAACCAAAGTGTCCCATGATAGATGAATGGTTAAAGAAGCTGTGGTACATATATACAATGGAATATTATTCAGCAATAAGAGATAAAATATTGCCGTTTGCGACAACATGGATGGATCTTGAGATAATCATGCTAAGCAAAATAAGCCAGACAGAAAAACTTGAAGAAAACCCATGATATCATTTATATGTGGATATAAATCTAAAAGCAACAAATGAACAGGACAGAGACTCATGAACATGGACTAAAGACTACCAGAGGATAGGAGGTAAGGAGGAAGGGGGAGGTAGATGGGGTAAAAGGGGTCAAATATGTGGTTACAGAAAGAAATCTAACTATAGGAGGTGAACACACAGTGTAAATATATATATGCCTTACAGTTAAAGTGTACAGATGAAACATTGGATTTTGTTAACCAATGTCACCATAAAAGAATAAACTTAAGTAAACAAACAAACAAACAAACAAACAAATAAAGGTAAATGGATAAAATGCTCCAATCAAAAGATAGGGTGGCTGAATGGATAAGAAAAAAAGGCCCTTAGTTGGCTGTCTACAGGAGAGTCACTTCAGATCAAAAGACACATACAGACTGAAAGTAAAGGGGTAAAAAAAAATGTTTCCTGAAAATGAAAACAAACTAAAAAGCTGGGGTACAAATACTTATACCGGACAAAACAGACTTTAAACAAATGCTATAATAAGAGACAAAGAAGGACCAATTTATCCTATGTCTGGGTATTTATCTGAAGAAACCCAAAACACTACTTTGAGGAGATGTGAGAATCCATATGTTCACTATAGCATTATTTATAGTAGCTAAGATATGAAAGCATCCTGGGTATCTATAAATAAATGAATGGATAAAGAGGTGGTACACATGTACACACACACACACAAATGGAATATTACCCAGCCATAAAAAGAATGAAATCTTGTCATCTGCAACAGCATGGATGGACCTAGAGGGTACTGTGCTGAGTGGGGCAGGTCAGACAGAGAAAGTCGAATGTCACATGTAGAATCCAGAGAACAAGATAAACAAACAAATGACAGAAACAAGCTCATAGATACAGAGAGCATTCTGATGGTTGTCAGATAAGGAATTAGGGGGATGAGTAAAGCGATAGGGGATTAAGAAGAACAAACTAGTAGTTACAAAACAGTCGTGGGCGTCTAGAGTAAAGTATGGGGAATACAGTCAGTAGAATTGTAATAACTATGTATGGTATCAGATGGGTACTGAATTTATTGGGATGATCACTTCATAAGTTATATAAATGTCTAATCACTGTGTTGTACAAATGAAACTAATATTGTAATATCAACTATAATTGGAAAAAAAAAATAAAGGCAAAACCCCCTTCCATCTATCCTGGAGTCAGACCTATGTTTAAATCCAGCTCTACCTTTTACTAGCTAGATGACTTTTGGTAAGTTGATTTAACTTCACTAAGTCTCATTTTCCTTGTTCATTAAAATTACATAATGACAGCTAGAATTAAAGAAGGTAATATATGTAAAATCCTTAGGACAGTGCTTGGTATATGGTAAATATGCTTAAAAAAATGAGAGCTATTATTATTATGTCTGTTAAGTGTCCTAAGAGTATAAGTAGAAAGAGAAAATTGATCCCTTCTGGTTGAAGTGATCTAGCAACCTGATGAAAGTAAGTCTTAAAGAATGAACAGAATTCAGAGTTGAAGATGAAGTAAAGTTCATTCTCAGCATGGGGAATGGCATAAGTAAAATGGGAAAGTACAGATGTTTGGGGAAAAGGTAAGTACATTAGGGTCAGTCATAAGTGTTCTCCATGATTTTATAAATGATGAGGCAGGTAATTATTTTTCCTGAAATAATTGATCTTTAAGAAGAAACCATTAAGAAAGTACTGAGTGTTAAGGCCAAATGACCGTTCTGGTGAAAACTGAAAAACATCAATGGGAAAAAAAAATCAGTAAATTTCTTGGACTTAATTGTTATTCAGTCAGCCAAGTGCATTTCCTGATCTCTTTAGCCACAGAGATTTCCTGTTATTTTATCAGAAACTGACTGGTGTTAAATGAATACCTGCAGAATGACTTGACGGTTAGCAATAATTTTGGCATTTTCCATACTAACGGTCTGAAGCATGTTATTTGGCTCGGAACACTTCCTTATATCAGTTGGTCATCCAAACCCTAACATATACAGCAAAGCATAGATCTCACCAGTAATCATTTTTACTTATGTATCATCATTTTTGGTGACTGCATATTATTTCATTAAATATGTGAACCTAATTTATTTAATCTATCCCCAATTAATATTTCATTAGATTATAAAATATTTTCAAATATTTGGAGTCCACACCATAAACAATTCTAAATTAAAAGGAGAAATTTGTTGGTTTGATGGAGCAACCAAAGCATCTGACAGTTTACTGATCTTCTGTTCCTCACAATTTTAAACACAAATCAAACAGAATAAAACATCTACAGGATGAAATTTATAATGTAGAACCCTGGCCAATATTACAGCAATACATTCCCAAAACTGGATGATGACCATTCAGAATTGTTTAGCTGATAACAGAAAATATTTAAGCTCATTCATCACCAATTACATATTCTTAAATAGTAAAATATAGATGCCATTTCACAAGATTAATCTTCCAAATACAAAAATCTTTTGTGCAACAGAGCTACCATACTTATAATTAGTTTATACTTCTCTTGTTCCTTTGCTATTTTGAAATTTGTATTCCTGTAGAAAATATTTGTCTTAATTATCAGTTATTTTTACAAAGTTTATTTGGCAAGGATCTTATGTTTTAATGAACAAGTTCTTCAAGGATGGGGGTAAATAACTTAAGTTTCAATAGCAAAATACTAAAAAAATGGTAACAAGAAAGGAAGGATAAATTAAAGATTATCTGGAAAGCATCATAAGTGGTACGTATGGCACAGTAATTAGGAACATATTCAGAGGCATTTTCAAGTTATAACCAGATGTACAAAGTATTCATCAAGGAATACCTGGGGGTGAAACAGAGAACTCTTGCTCCTTGAAAAGAAATAGCTAATTTTCTTTGGAGCCAGACGTTGGAGCCCAAATTCCAACTCTGTCACTTAATAGTTTTTGTTTAATTTTTCTGTGTATTAACTTATCTTTAAAATGAGAATAATAATAATAGTGCTACTGCATGGATTATAATTTGTTAGTTATGTAAGGTGCTTAGAATTGTGCCTAGAATGGATTCAGTAAATGTGACTATTAGAATAGTAATAGTAGTTATTGCTATTAGTATTTTATAAAAGAACATTTATTTTGTATTTGTCATAAGGAGAACACAGCAATACTATGATCCTAACATTGAAGTATTCAAATTGTACTAACAAAAAGTTCTTTTAAGTGATCAATACTATCTCACAAGGACCTATAAGAAATAACTTGTTTGCCTGCATACTTGGTGACTATTCTCCATATACATACATATACATAAAATATCAGTTAAATGTGGAAACCGTTACCCCATAGAAAATGGTTATATATAACTCCAAATTCCAGCAAGCATTTGCTAGGTTCCTACTGTACTATCTGCTATAGAAGAAACAAAGAAAGTTTAAGGCAGCCCTTGTCATTAAACTGCTAAGTTTATAAGGGGAAAGAAAAGGTATATATTTAAGGAGTAAATTAGAAAACAAAGGCAAGGTGTAAATTAGTTCAGGATTTAGCAGTATATCTCATATACTTATGTGTTATAAGAATTTAGAGTGAAATGAGAAATGCAGTCAATTTGATAATGCTTCAAAATGAAGTAAGATCTTATAGAAATTAACATTTGGATGATAGCGATGGAATGAATTTATATACCAGATTAATCCTTAATTGAATAGAATTAAATAACATCTAAAAACCTAGAGAAATGGGAAGGCTCACCTGTGCTTTTCCTGACACTTCACGAAGGGATATTATTTCAGACCTCAAATATGCATTTTCTTCATGCTCCTTGTTGAAAGACATCTGCATGTTCTATAGGAAAAAAAAGAATTTCTTTTACATGTAAATGTTATTACATGTATCTCTATCAGAATACCTGTTCTGTCCCAAACAAAAACTAAAAGACTTCATCACATTAAACTAGCTTTACAAGAAATGTTAAAGGGTTTTCTTTAAGCAGAAAAAGAAAGGCCACAACCAGAAATAAAAATATATGAGGAAGGGAAAAACCTCATAGGTAAAGCTAAATATTCAGTAAATATAGCAAATCATACACTCAAAGATATTACAAAGGTTAAAAGAAAAAAGTATCAAACAACTCAAACTACAATAAGTATGAGATCTAAGCACAACACAAAAAGATCTAAAATATGACATTAACATAAAGCATGGAGAAGGTAGTAAAAATGCAATCCTTATGGAATATATTTGAACTTAAATGCCTATCAGCTTAAAAAAGACTGCTATAAACAATGACATACATAAATCTCATGGTAACCACAAACTGAAAACCTATAAAAGATATACAAAGAACAAAGAACCTAAACAAAACACTAAAGAAAAACAGCGCACCACAAGAGGAGATCAGAATAAGAAAGGAACAGAGGATAACTATAAAAAAACCTAAAAAATTTTAACAAAATATCAATAAGTACATACTTATCAATAATTATTCTAAATGTAAATAGATTAAATGCCCCAATAGAAAGACATTGGGTGGCTGAATAGCTTTAAATAAAATGACCTATCTATATTATTCATAAGAGACTGACTTCAAATCAAAAAATACATACAGATTGAAAGTGAAGAGATGGAAAAAGATTCCATGCAAACAGAAATGAAAAAAAAAAAAGCTGGAGTAGGAATACTTAGACAAAATAAACTTTAAAACAAAAAATATAAAAAGGCAAAAAAGGACATTAGATAATTATAATGGAGTTAATCCAAGAAGAGGATATAATAATTATAAATATCTATGCACCCAACATAGGAGCATGTAAATATATATAAGAATTATTAATGGATGTAAAGGGAGAAATCTACAGAAATGTAATAATATTAGGAGATTTTAATACTTCACCTCACATCAATGGACAAATCACCTAGACAGAAATAAATAAGGAAATAATGGCCTTAAATGAAATGTCACATTAGGTTAGAGCAACTTAAATAGACATTTATAGAATGTTTCATTTAAAAACTGTAGAATACACACTTTTTCAAGTCCCCAAGGAACATTCTCTAGGATAGATCACATATTAGGACACAAAAAAAGCCCCATGAAATTCAGGAAGATTGAAAGCATATCAAGCATCTTTTTTGATAACAATGGCATGAAACTAGAAATTGATTACAGGAAAAAAACTGGAAAAAACACAAATATGTGGAAATTAAACATGCTACTAAGCAACCAATGATAACATAGGAAATCAAGCAAGTAATAAAAAACTATCTTGCAACAAATGAAAATAAAAAAATTTATGGGATTGCAGCAAAAAGCAGTTTCTTAGAGGGGAGTCCATAGCTATACAGGCCTACCTCAAGAAACAAGAAAAATCTCAAATAAACAATAAAACTCTCCACCTAAGGAATGAGAAGAACAACAACAAATCTGAAAGTAAACAGAAGGAAGGAAATTTTTAAGAGCACAAAAAAATGAAATAGATATTTTAAAATATAATAGAAAAGGTCAATAAAAGAGCTAGTCCTTTAAAATAAAATAGACAAATTTTTAGTCAAATTCATCAAGAAAAAAAGAGAACCTAAATAATAAAATCATAATTGAAAGAGAAGTTATAACTGACACCACAGAAACATAAAGAATCATTAAAGAATACTATGAACAATTATATGCCAACAAATTCAACAATCTAAAAGAAATGAACAAATTTCTACAAGTATATAACCTTCCAAGACTGAACCAAGAAGAAATATAAAATCTAAACAGACCAATTATTGGCAATGAAATTAAAGCAGTAATGAAAAAAATCCAAATAAATAAAAGTTGAGAACGAGATGGCTTCACAGGTGAATTGTACCAAACATTCAAAGAAGAATTAATATTTATCCTTCTTAAACTATTTCAAAAAATTGAAGAGGAATATTTCCAAACTCATTTTATGAAGCCAGCATTACCCTGATACCAAAACCAAATAAAGACATTACCAAAAAAAAAAAAAAATTGCAGGCCAATGGCATTCTTATCAGAATTATAACTAATCCTAAAATTTATACAGAAGCACAAAAGACCCTAAATAGTCAAAAAAAGAAAAAAAAAAACCTTGAGAAAGAACAGTGGAAGGTACTACACGTCCTGATTTTAAACTATACTACAAAGCTAAAATAATTGAAGCAGTATGATACTGGCATAAAAACATACATAGATCAATGTAATAGAATAGAGGTCGCAGAAATAAATTCTTGCTTATGTGGTCAATTAATCTACAAAAAAAGAGGCAAGGATATACAATGTCCTTATTGGGGGCAATTTCCACCTTTTTCAAATTATAATAACCACATGGAATGATTTATTTCTTAATACCTGGTTGACAACAGTTCTGAATATACTACTTATTTATGCTAAAACTTTTTTAAATGAAGATTTGAGAATCAGAAGGACTGTAAACCAACATAAAGAAATATTATTTTGTGAAGAAAGGAAAGAATACCTCTGCACTCTCCAACCTCAAAACTTACCTTATTTTCTTCAACCAACTTGGAAATGAGGCCATCTCTAGTAACTAAAAACAAAAAGTTCACATAACTATGATAATAATAATTTAGTACAACTACATTTGAAATCAGTATGTTTTTCCTGAGAAGCTCTGATTTGTTGCAGGGAGAGGGGCCTGTATTTTGTGAAATAAGGAGAATGCAAGTATTTCTATCATATTTTTACTGACTAGAAACTAAGCCAGGGAATTATCAAGAAATGAGTCCAGAGTAATGTGCTATGGTAAATGGGGTCGTTTTTTATTCCCTGCATAGATGATAATGAATCTCTGAAAGATTTAAGTTGGAGAGGCATGTGATCAAAAGCTTTTTGTTGGAGTCTCAAAGACAGGGGATCAGTTTAGTAGCTATTCCAGTAACTGGGAGAGTAAAACAATGAGAGCTGGCTCTAAGGTAATGACAGTGGGGATTCAGAGGAAAAACATTTGTGAAATAAGCAGGGAAAATGGTCGGGACTTGGTTAGCTAACTGGTAGGATAAAGGCAATAAGTGAGTAAAGGAAAATACCTAGCCCAGGTTGGAGGAGTAGGGTGGATGATGGACTCTTCAACTGAATAGGGAATATGGGGCAAGGAGCAGGTTTGGGGAATAGAATGAGTATGAAGGATTGCAATGCTTAAGTTTTCATCATGTGTTTTGAGGTATCTGCAAGGAATCCAAATATAGATGTTTAGTTGGTAGAAATATACCATCTGGAGCTCAGGAGGATGATTTTGTGCGGCAAATTTTTTTTTTTTTTAACTAGAGAGTACATACAGTGAAAATAAAACCAATGACAGAAATAGGAGAACAACCTAGCATTGTACTGTAGTGGCCAAAAGATGTAAACTTTTCTGAGTAATGTTTTGGCTTCACAGAAAATTCACAAAAATCTATTAGTTTTGTTTCACTTAAATATTCTAAAGCCATAAAATTACAAAATCCTCACATTTTATGTAGGCTACACCAAAAAAATTATACTTTTTGAATGTCTGAGTCCGAAACTCATTTCAAATAAATTCTAATTTAAAATATCTGAAGAATCAAAAAAATAAATAAATAAACCATATGATAAAATAAGAATTAAAGGGGAGTGTTTATCTTACTTGGGAGAATAATTTAATAACTTTAATTAGTGTATGTGAAGGGGTGTGGGTTATGTATGTTTACTGCTAATAAACAATAAACAATTACATTTTTAAGTTCACTGAAGCAAATACCTAATGACATCTCTTTTATTAATCTATTTAGCATAACTACTTGTGCCTTAAAGTAATAAATTTGCATGCATGTACAGAGTCTATTATTCAAGAAACATATAGTTGGTATTCAGATGGGCTTCCTTTTTCCTCGTTTGAATTACTGTTTTTTAATCTTCATTTTTAAAAAATGATCTTGCATATATTCTTTATAAAATTCAAAAATAAAGCATTAATCCATGAGAAAGTAACATTAAAAAAATCACTTAATTAGAAGGACAACTAATATAATAGAAATACCTGTTTTTAGTCCTAGCTATTCTATTTACTATGGGTCCTGGATATAGATCTTTTTATTCTTCTGTAGAATACGATATATTTTCTTTCTCATAAGGTTGTTGTAAGGCTCACATGAGATAATGTGGCAACACCATAAAATGTAACATTTATTTTTACAGCTATGCAATCATAGGAAGACAGAAAATTATATTGGGGTATCATCAGAGAAAATGGCATAGAATAATTACAATTACTCAACAATTATAAAGAAAAAGTACTTTCTGCTAAAATCAGTAAGTCAGAACATTGAAATTGCTCTTTACTCTAAGTTCTTCCTAATTTTCCTTTTCCTTTTGGTATTTCTTCCCCTATTACAGCCAGAGAGCAGAGAAGGCATGTTAGCAACAACACTGGGCTTGGAGTTAGAAGATCCAGGTTCAGACCTCATTTCATCATTTATTCCTTTTGTAACTTTGGGAAATACAAATAGTTTTTACATGTTACACGAGATCATCTATGTGACAGCTCTGTGTAAACCATGAAGTGTTATTCATATTTTAGGTACTGCACTGTAACTCTTCATGATCTCTATAGTTGAGACTATCTGGAAACTGATATACAACTACATATTAAAAACAGTAATATATATGGTAAGGGCTGATGGGCTGGAAGCAGTATGTCTCTGAGTAACCTGGGATCAAGGCTAGGCTCTTCCATTGCTTAGCTCTGTCACCTCTAAGGACTTTGTTTACTCATCTATAAAATGAGATTAATTCTAAGCTCTCAAGTACCTTACAGCCATCCATTTCTATAAACACAGGCCAACCAAAATAGATTGGTAAAATGAAGAATGAAGAGTCTGATACGATAAATAGTTAGAATCAATCAGTTAGCAAGGATTAATGGCCTTATTTTCATATTAACATTCTGCTTTCCACTATTCAATCTAGATTTCTAGAAACTAAATGTTCCCAAGTCCACAAACACCGAAATAAACGTGAAAAGAATCTAAATAAAGAATAGTTTACAATTAAGAGGGTCAAATTCTATTTTATTACCAACATTCTCTTTTCTCAGTGCCACAGATAGAAAAGAAATCAGCGGTTTTTTACATTCTGGCCTGCAGGTACTATCAGTAACACCGGCCGCTTCAAGAATTTGGGATCTGAAGAGGTTTTGCACAAAAATCTCAAAAAACTAGCAAAAGCATAATTTGTAGCATCTATTTTCATACTTAGATCAGACTTGAGCTGTGAGATGGCAGCCTCCAACTCTTTTTTTGTTGTTGCTCCTGTGCCAGCAGTTCTTGAGTGTTCTGTATGGAACTGCGTAGGGAAATGCAGTTTTGCTGCAAACTTTGCACCTGAAATTGTATCAGAAAAACTTCTTTTCTGTAAGGTGAAGATTTCTAATAAATCACCTTAGAGCATGTGTGTAGAACAGATCCTTCAATCTTAACATTAGTGGAGGGGGGTGGGGAGCATCTCTCTATATTAAAGATCTCAACAAAGCACAGTGTTTCACAACAGCACAATCCAAGAGAACTTCCTGGCACTCTTCAACTCAGCAGCCACTAGTCACAAGTGACTGCCGAGCACTTCAGATGTGGCCAGAGTGAGAAGAAACCTAATTTTTAATTTTGTTTAATTTTAACTAATTTAAATAGCCATAAGTGACTAGAGGCAACTATACTGGCACTGCAAGTTATAGCAATAAAGGATCATTTACAAATTCCTTAAGTAGAATCCTTTTTATAATTCTATTGTGAAGGTCACTGTTAAAACAATTGAGTTAAAACAATAGGTTAAATGATAATGTTACTAATTAAATAAATTAAAATAAAATTAGGTTAAAATAATAAGGGTTACGTAATCTAATTACAGGTATTAGGATTTGGAACTACTAATTGCCTTGGGTACTTAGAATTTAAAATATCCTAAATTGCATATAGGTACTCCAAATAACAATGATGAAGGCAAATATATTATACTAATGACAACTGCAAACAGCTATGTAAACACATCTTTATTATTTTACTTCAAGTATTAGTTCAGTTTAATCTTTATTTTCTATCCATATCACATACATATAACATGAGACCAGGGCAATGCCTTCTAAGATTAATCCCTAAAACAGAGATTATATGATGCACGGGGAAGGATATCATCCCAGGAGCTAAGGGGTTACCCCTACAAAGCCTGAGGCAAAGTAATCTCTCTGGTCTTTAGCTACTTCATTCAAAAATTAAGAGTTAGACTGAATAACATCAGATGCTTTCTTATTTTGCACTAAAATATTTAAAATTGTAGTAAGAATGTTAACAGATTACTAAAGAAAAGTAAATAATAAATCTAGAGAAAATGATAGGTAAAATTACCAGCTTTCCCCTTTTGGTTTTACTTCCCCAACATAAATAAGGAGAGAGACATCTACCTGCTTCCGTTCCGCCTCCACTGTTGATCCCATTTCTTGTATTCTGAGTAACATGGTTGATCCAGATTTCTCAAGAGATTCCCTTAGGTACTGCTCTTGAGACAATTGTCTCCTTAGCTGCAGAGCAACAATGTAGTTAGGCAATACCAAGGGAACATCACAGCAGTTTCACAAAGATCAAATTCACCTTGGGACGTTCACCAGACTTGTCATCTCACCTCCAAGCATTCTTCATTTGTTTATGACTACTTGGTAACATGACTGTGTTTTTCCTTCACAAATGACCTTCTAAGAAATACAAAGTCAAATTTGTTGCCCTTGCCTATTGTGTAAGTCTGTTTTTCAAACTGTGCATCAAGATGCATTAGTAAGTTGCAAGTAGCACTTGAATAAGGAAAAAAAAATATCAAAGCATATAGCAAATAATAAGGGTAAATACTGCCTCCTGAAATGTCTGGTATACGTGTGTACAGTGTTGCAGTGTAAAATATATGTCTTATAATGGATTATCAAACAGAAGTTTGAAAAACACTAATAGCATACCTTAGTATGTGTATTTTCTGTATTTTTTTCTGACTTTTTAAAATATTATTTTCCTATATTTTTATTTCCTCATCTATATATTTTTTAATCCTGTAGTATTATAAACATAACATAGCTGTTTCAATTCTGCTTTAGAATTTAAAGGTCTAAACAAATAATGAAGTGTTAAATAGCAGATAAACTGACATTCAAGAATTGGGGTACCCTACACTATTTCTATCAATAAGTGACTATAAAATGAGTCAGAAAGAGATAAAAGGAGTCTTTTAACATGAGATAAGGAGATCCTTTCCAACTTAAAATGAGAATTGCAGAATGTTATTCCTTTATGAAGTGATGTTAAATTAGAAGAAATTCTATTTTTAAGCGTGAATGAAGATGACATAGGAGTAAACTTTATAATTTTATGTCTTTTCTTCATGGATAATATATTTTATAATATTTTTTTTTAAAGTTCAAAGAGATGAAAAATGTGTTCACATGGAACTGTTCTAATAGTCCATTTTGGAAATAGTCTATGATATCCTTAATCATACCCCAATACTGAACATTTAGGTTGTTTTACCAGTTTTCCACTATTCTAAATCCTCTTCTGCTTGTGAGAAAATCTTTCATTGCAGTTCCTTAAGATAAATTCCTATGAGAGGAATCAGTAAGTTACAAGTATAAACATTTAAAAATTTTTTTGATATGTAATGTGATTTCTCAAATTTTAGCCTATTCGTAATATCTGAATAAATCCTATCAGAACCACGTATTATCATTTTCTTAAATCTTTGCTAATCTAATAAATGAAAAATAACACCTTAAGAGTTTTTTGTTTCTTTGGTTATTAGTGAGATTAAACATTTTCTAATATGGTTATTAGCTCTTTGTATATTTTCTGAACTGTTATTGTTCTTATTCTTTGCCCACTGTTTTTCTGATTTGAGTTTTAGTCAAGTTCTTTAAAACTGAAGAATATTAACTCTTCGTCTAGCTTTGTTATGTCTTATTAGTTTTGTTTTTTGCCTTTTTTTACATGTAGAAATTTTTAGTTCTTATGTGGTCAAATCTGTTGAGGTTTTATATTTAGAAATTCCTTTCTCATCCAATGATCAATTAAAGTTTACAATCTTATTTTAAAATGAGCCATAGTTTTTGTTTTGGGCTATATTTTATAAAAATCTGATACTAAAATTATCAGGTTATAATTACTTTATAATATAAAGTAGCTTAATATACTAAGTTCTGGATTAAATTATATAATTCTCACGATAAAATTTAAGTACGCTGTAAAGGAAATCTTTACTTGATAATATACTACTGAGATATTAATTTCTGAAGCATTCTTAAAGGCAATGAGTCAATCTATTTTATGTTCATCAGAACCAGATTTTATATATTTTTTATGTCTCGAGAAGATGTATGCCACATGTATTCTGTCTTTTATGGACTAAATTGTATTCCTTCAAAATTCATATGTTGAAGCCCTAATTCCCAGTATTTCAAAATGTGACTATATTTGAAACAGGAACTTTAAAGAGGTGATTAAATTATGAGAATGGGCCCTAATCCAACCTGACTGGTATCCTTATAAGAGGAAGAAACTAGGATATGGAAGAGACATCAGGGATGTGCATGCACAGAGCATGTGAAGACACTGTGAGAAGGCAGCCATCGGCCAGCCAAGTAAAGAGGCCTTGGAAGAAAACAAATCTAAGGACACCTTAATCTTGAACTTTAACCGTCCAGAAATATGAGAAACAAATTTCTGTTGTTGAAGACATCCGGTCTGTGCCACTTTGTTATAGCAGTCCTAGCAAACTAACACGTCCCTCCTGCTCTAACACTCTCAAAACGTCTTTGGACTAGAAGAGTCCTTCCACAGATCCCTGACAAAGTTCAATGAAAATAAAGTATTTTATCACATCATTCAGAATGAAGACTTTCCCAATAACAATAAAGATAAATGGCAATCGATGATAGCCTTTTAAACAAATGGTATGGAACAAATGGACATAAACACATACATACAAAGAACTAGATATAGACCTCATACCTTTTACAAAAATGGATTAAAAATGTATCATAAACCTAAATGTAAAATGCAAAATTATAACACTTCTAATAGAAAACACAGGTGAAAAATCTTGGTAACGACTTTTTTTTGATATAATACCAACAGTATAATCCCTGAAAGAAAAAATTGGTAAGCTAGACTTCATTAAAATTAAAAGTGCTACAAAAGACAGTGTTAAAAGAATGCAAAGATAAGCTACAGATTGGGAAAAAATATCTGCAAAGCATGTATTTGATAAAGAACTGGTATGCAAAATATACAAGGAACTCTAAAAACTCAACAGAAGAAAACAAACAACCCAGTTACAAAATGAGCAAAAAGACCTCAGACACTTCACCGAATGAAATATACAAACAAGCATATAAAAAAATGTTCAATATCACATCATTAAGGAATTTAAAATTAAAATAAGATACCACTACGCACCTATTAGAATGGCAACATTTCAAAACAATGATAACACCAAACGCTGGTGAGACTGTGGAGCAACAGGAACTCTCAGTCATTGCTGGTGTGTGCAAAATAATACAGTCATTTGTTAAGACAGGTTGGCAGTTTCTGACAAAGTGAAACAAGCTTACCATGAGATCCAGCAATTGTGGTCCTATGTATTTATCCAAATGAGTTGAAAACATGTCCACAAAAACCTACATATGACTGTTTATTCATAATTGCCAAAACTTAGAAGCAACCAAGATGTTCTTAAGTAGGTAAGGATAAACAAACTGTGTTACATCCATACAGTGGACCACTGTTTAGTGATAAAATAAGTTCTCAAGCCATGGAAAGACATGGACAAATTTTAAATGCACATTTAAATTGAAAAAAGCCAGTTCAAAAAGCTACACACTGATTTTACCCTGAAATCTTCATTTCAGCCTAAGTTTTAGTATGCAACTATGACCCCAACTATAACAAAACTGTACAGAGAGAGTGAAAGGATCAGTGTTGCCAGGGGCTCAGAGGGAGATGGGCAGAGGGGTGAATATATGGAGTACTGAGCATTTTTAGGGCAGTGAAATTCTGTATGATACTATAATGAACAAAGAGTGAATCTAATTATAAATTGTGGACTTTAGTAATTATAATGTGTCAATACTAGTTCATAAGATGTAACAAATGTACCACACTAGTGTCAATATGCTAATAATAAGGAAAACTGGGGTGGGGGGAGTGAGTTTACAGCAACTCTTTTCTGTCCAATTTTTCTATAAATTTAAAACTTCTCTTTAAACAGTTTATTAAAATATCTAAAAATTTTTTTAATGTGCTAAGCTTAATATATTCTAAGAACAATCATGTTTTCATTGGTGATTTCTAGCAAAGTACATACAAGAATTTTCCAGATAGCAATACTTACCACCTTGAACACTAAAATTCATAATTTGAAAAATAATTTTGGATGAAAACTTTCCTAAGAAAAATACCGACTTCTTTATTTTGTATAACAGAATGTTTTAGATAATTTGACCTTTTGGATTTGGACTAACATCAATTATTATTCTATCAGAGAATAATGAAGTTTTGGGGCCACTGTCAGGGTATACTGAGTTAGTAATGTTTCTGACTCTTCCACTATTTTCAGCTGCAAATTTTTAGTCCAACAACTTTTAGCAGCCACCTACTTTACAATTTCCAATCTGTTATCTACTAAAACTAAGGCTGAAATGAAGGTTTCAAAGTAAAATTAGATGAGCAGGCTTATTAAAAGCTGTTTACTTTAAACACAGCTTTACTTTAAAAGGTCTTTGTATAAAGGTGTTCACATAACTCTAGTCCATGGGCAACTGCATGTATTTGTGGTAACTATTTCCCTCCTGGCTCAAACAGCATTTTTTTTTTTTTTTTAATTTCTGGTTTGTGGCCATACTGAGGCAAAAGGAAGTCTTATGACAATAAGGGCAGCCACTTTCACATGAATTTCACGTGGTGTATTTTAAAAATCTTCCTACTACACAGTCACATAATTTCTGCTTCAAAGGTTCTTATTCATTCTGTCCACTTTCGTGACTTCCTCTCTGCAATTCCAACACCCCTCAGGCATCTTTTAATCTTACCTCCTCAATTTTAAGGTTCATTTTTCGTTTTGTGGTCTTTAGTTCCTCTTCAACAATGGCTACACTCTTCTAAAAGTAGGAGAAAAGATTTTAAATAATCTGAAATGATAGGGAAAAACTGGCAGCCTATAAATGCTATTCTGAATACAGTCATAAATACTTATTGTGACTCTTAACTCATAATTACAATAAGATATTTTAAAAGATTTTATTACTTTGATTTATGACTTCTATCATTTTTTCTTATAGATCATAAAAAGGGATTAGTCAGATTCACTTCCTATGTAAAATTTAATACTCAGAGGTAAACTGATAATAGAAATTTTTCTTATGGTATATTTATATTTTTTTAAGTACTGTATTCCTTCTAGTCTCCAAGATTAACCATGCCTAGGAGTTGAGGATGAAAAACAAGGCTTTCATTATTTATTCTTTTATATTGTTATTAGTGGCACTGCAGATATAAAACCTCAGTCATCTTTTCCATCTTTCCTATCTTCAGCTCCTACCATATTCTAGCATAAAGAGTACCCATCTTTTTAAAATCCCACAACTCTAAGTTGGACTAATAAGGCACATGCCTGAATGCAACAGATTCCTAATTCTTTTCCCTTCCTCCAATCTCTTCTATAATCAATACTCTATATTACTGCCAGATTAACTTTCCTGTTCTTATTCTCTCAAAGCCGTATCAAAAACCTGAATCACCCCCCAGAGAATCAAGCCCAACTACTGATTTTACTTGATTTTGAGATCCTCTGTAATGTGATCTGTAGCTAATTTACAACTTATTTTCCACAAATAATCCTCACACCTCAGGCTAGTTTATGCATTTCCCCCTAACTGCACCCAGTGGAAAGATAAGGTTCAAACCTGAGTTACAGGAAGAAGACAAGGAAGTGTGATCTTGGAGAAGTGACTTCTCTCTGGGCCCCAGTATTATAATTAAAATGGAAACAATAATATCCTACATAATGAGGTTTTATGAAGATTAAACAAAATAAAGTTGGACACCTATTATACTATTGGGCTCATGAGATGAAAACAAAAATTTTAGTTTATTTTCCTAGTCTTTATTCTTTCTCAGTTAGCACTTATGTGTGCTCCCTGAAATGTCCTCACCTCTACTTTGTCTTCTAAACATGCAGCTCAAGTCCTATCTTTTGTGAAACCTACTCTAATCTATTATGCACCCTCTTAAACCTACCGAAATGCAAACTCTTCAATGTTCACTTACTGTCCTGTACTATCCTTTAATATTTTTTATGCCCTTGTTTTTTTCTCTATTAAGTTTTTCACCTTGTTCTCCCAGTTAGCACAGAAACTCCAGAAGAGCATAGACGACCTCATTTCTTGGGACCCTTACAGTCATGTGTACAGGGTAAGGGCTCTATAAATACTCAGTTACCGATAGCACAGGACAGTTTAGGTTATTAATATAAATACATTTCGAATGTCAAGAATCCTCAAATCAACATCACCTATTTTAAAAATCAATTTTATGGGCCTATTGAATCCTCTAAATAACACCTAATGGTGACTCTGTATTTCAGAACTCTGGACTCAAACCTTTGCCTCTGAAGCGATCTCCAAGGTGGCAGTCAACCTTTGAACTTCATCTTGTGCCTTGTCTTCTCCCTCTTTCACATCTCTTAGTTGCTGGCGCAAATTCATCACTTCCAGATGCAACAGCTTCAGGTCCTTGGAATGCTCGTCCTGTATTGTATTCAGTCGATCCTTCAGAAAAGCTACCAGAGAGCATAGGTGGGTCATAAAGCAGTTGAAAGGTCAGGAAAAGAAAAGGATCATTAACTCATTGAGCACCCATACAGGACCAAATTTATGATGGTTCTTTTCTCTCTATACCTGTTTTCTGTGGATTCAAATCCTTTTCAGTTTGCAGACGAAAGATGTTCATCTTCAAGGACTGAATGAGGCTTTCTAGATGGCACATTCGATTTACCAGAAACTCACAGTTCTTCCATAAAATATCTGATTTTCCCGAACAAATTACTTCTCTCTGGTTAGGGCTAATGACGTTCTGGTTTGCAGGTCCTTCTAAACACTTTGGAGTTTCAAACTGGCTTCTGAACAAAGATCCCAATATAACGATATTATGCAATGTTATGGGTACTATGGTAATCCCAATCATTGAGTCAATGTAATATTTCTACTAAGAATAAAAACTAGATTCCTTAGTTAACAAGCAACTGTCAGCCCCTCCAAATTTAAATAGAGCACTATTAGGCAAAGAGGGTGAGACTGGTGTGGAATGGGGAAAGATCACTGACTTTTTAAGGTTATTTCTGAAATTTTCATAAACTTTCTTGTATGTACAAACAAGTGATATATAAAAAATGTTAAATACTAATTCTATAATAGTGAACTAAGAATTAAAGTTAGCACAGGGGCAATATATGCATGTTTTTTAAAATTTTTGAACAAGGTCATAATAAATGTTTGGTTCCAATGTTTGTACAAATTTAATATTTAACTGTTGAAGAGTTCTTTATTCTATGGGTGCTACAATACCAATCCTACTAATTTTAGGTCTTTGTCAGAGACACTCAGGAAATATATAGAGGCATACCTTGGAGATATTGCAGGTTCAGGGCTAGATCACTGCAATAAGAGGGGTTGTAATCTTTTTGCTGGTGGAGGGTCTTACTTTCAATTTGTAAAAAAACACAATATCTATGAAGTGCAATAAAGTGAGGTGCAATAAAATGAAGTATGCTTGTGTGTTAATTTTAAAGAAAATCACACCAGGAAATTTGATACTGGCTGCTTATGTACCTGGATTTCTCAGGCCATTGATAATCCAGCTTTTAATGGCAATAACTTCTTTAGCAGCACAAGAGGAAAAATAATTTTTTTTTAGTACTTCATCCTAAATTATGTTTTTAAGACTTAAAACCTCTCTTTTAATTTACAATAAATTTGGGAAAAGAAAATGAAGAACATATTTTAATAGCATGAATCAAGTTTAGATATTTACTTTAACTACTATCAAAATCGATTTTTGATTAAAAAAATAAGGATATTATTTCTAATTACACACAAAAAATCACATTTGTTTTTAATCAAGTATTGAAGGTAAACGGGGTATCAGTATTTGTACACCTAATTAATCACACCTTGAATATCTGTTTAGGAGAATAGTGGTAGCAGTTCTATCACAAGATGATGACTTTGTCTTGCAAATATTTTCTAATTAATGTTCAAATGAAAAGTGTTATTTCTAATTCTTTTGTAACTACCTATTTCATCTGCTAAACCATCCACTGTTACTCCTTATTAATAATCAGTGAAGCAAAGTTCTTCAACTTACAGAGATCTAGTTCATTTTTTACTTGTTACCTTTCATCACCAAAGTCCAACATTATTAGGTCATCCCTCAGAGAACTGGTCTGTTCTTCGACTATTCTCATCTTTTGCTGAAGTACGGTGAATGTTTCAGAAGCTGTAGCGTTGACATGGGTCGGAGAGACAACTGGTCTGGACATTGCAGTTTCCACACGCACCTGAGATTAAAGTCACGATATCAGTATAGTAGGTTCTATTATTGCTCAAAATAGTCACTAGCCCTTCCTGTGGGATGATTAAACATCCCTGTTCTGTTGAGCTCAGGGAAAGCCATGTGTCCTACTTTGGCCAATTAAATGTGGGTGGAAGCTTTAAAAGCCAATGTATCATTCACCATCTCTCCTTTTCCCTCTCCATGAGATAGATGAGCAACATCCCAAATAGTAACATGACAGCCAGTGTGAGTGAGCAATAAACTTCTGTTGTTATAAGCCACTGAAATTGTTCAGTAGTTTGTTATTGCATCATAATATACTCTATTCTAACTACTATTAGACACACATTAGGACCTATGACTTGATGGAAGGAGTTATTACCTTTTTCATTACCAGCCACTTTCATTTTAATATATTCCCAATTCAACCTCTCTGGGGGAAAAAAAAAATCTATACTTGGATCTCTGAGTGGCTGTCATAAAATAGATTTACCAACTACATTGAAGCAATGATTTTTAAAAATAATTTGCAAACTTAACTTCATAGCAACAACTCTTCCACAGCTATTGACATCAAATTTCCAGACTCCTCCCTCCAAACTACATAAGGGTAAATGGGAGTAGTGAGACTACTTTTTCAGGTATTATGGACAGAAGCAGAACTAGTTTATAAGCAATCCCAACTTTTAAATGAACAATATGCCTAAAGTTTAATGAGAAGGTTGTTGGTAGAAACTTTAAGGATATTCTCCTGCAACTCCATTTTGTACTGACATTTCTATACTAATCAGACTGTAAACCTTACCCATAACTAGCAATAGTGTTCCTATAGGAATGTGAGCACAAAGGTCCCACCTGTGATATTAGTAATATATTTTCTTCCTCACTAGTTGTGTAACCATATATCTCCCTTACCCTTACCTCCCAGGCAGTACAAGTGGGGACTACCTCAGGTCCAAGTCGCTGAAGGTGGTCTCCAGGACCCACAGCAGCAATGAAAGAAGTGTTAAAATAAACTGGTGTCAGGATTTAAGGGGAGAAAAATCATAGTGAGGACCTGTGAAAAGGTTGGGCTTCTTGCCAATATACTACTACTATGACCACTGAGGACATTTCTTCATTCTGAAATAGCTCTCCAATCAACTTATATCTTTCTCCTACAGGTCTCAGAGAACGGCCTTTCTAGTTCTTACTTTTTAATAAACTTTATTGAGGAATAACTGACAAATATAATCATATATAAAGTGTACAACATGATGATGTGATATACATATAGATACATTACAGAATGATTATCTGATTTAAAAATGGGCCATGAACCTGATTAGACATTTTTCCAAAGAAATATAAATGGCCAATAGCTTTATGAAAAGGTTCTCAACATCACTAATCATCACAGAAATGCAAATCAAAACCAGAATGATAAACACACACACACACACACACACACGAGCTACCTCACACCTGTTAGAACAGCTATTATCAAAAATACGCTAAATGTTGGTAAGGATGTGGAGAAAGGGGAACCCTTATGCACTATTAGTAGAAATTTAAACCGGTGCAACCACTACAAAAACAGTACAGAGTTTCTTCAAAATATAAAAATTGAACTACCAAATGATCCAGCAATTCTACTTCTGTATATGTATCCAAAGGAACTACAATCAGTATTCTGAAGAGATATCTGCACATCCATGTTCACTGTAGCATTATTCACAATAGCCAAGATATTAGGGATCAACCTAAACGTCCCTCAAAGGATGCTACCCTGAACAAACCCGACCCCATCTGATCTCGGAAGCTAAGCAGGTTTGGGCCTGGTTAGTTCTTAGATGGGAGGCCACCTAGGAAGACCAGGTGCTGTAGGTGTAAAAAAAAAGGGGGGAGGATTGTAAACTGACAAGGTCCTTGCAATCTGTAGGGTCAACTGAAGGTTGCCTCATCTAAAAAAAAAAAAAAGATGTGACACACATACAACACACACACAGAGGAATATTATTTAGCCACAAAAAAGGGAAATCCTGCCATTTGTAACAACATGAATGAATCTGGAGCACATTATGCTAAGTAGAATAAGTCAGACAGAAAGAAAAATACTGTATGGTATCACTCACTTATATGTGGATCTAAACAAACAAACAAATCTGATTTCACAGAAACAGAATATAACTGTGGTTGACGGGCTGGGGTTAGGGAGAAATGGGTCAATGAAGGTTGAAGGGTACAAATTTTCTTTTACTCTCATTGTAGTGCTTCTTGACCAGGATTTCTCTCTTTTGTGCTCTATAAAACAATGCATTTCTGACACACAATCGTTTTGAATTCTTAAACAGATTTCCTGTTAACGATCAGCTTAAGGACATGTGGTACAGAAGCCTCTTCTATTAATTCCCTTTCATGTTTCAAATTATTCCTGAAGGGAAAGACAAAGGCACATGTAGATAGTGAGTCTTTGAAAACACAAAGAGTCTATTTAACTAATATTCATCTACTTTTCTGAAAAAGAGCCAGATCTGACGACTCCTCATGTTACCACCTGGGCCAGAATAGTGTTCCTCAGGTAACAGAAGGAAAAGCCTCTAGGACAGACCGTCAGGCTAGTTCTGTCACCATGACACCAGGGCTAGGGATGGGGTAGCCACCAATAGTGTGGGATGGAGAAAAGAGAGGGGTAACAATGGAGAAACACGACATGGGCTGACCCTCCATTCCATTTTCTGTCACCTGCTGTCTGGCTACTGATAATCTAGAAATAAATCAGGCCTCGAGTAGGGAGAAAAAGCATGGGAGTTTAAAGGGGTTTATTGCCCAGAGTTGGCTTCTTTGTCTTCTAAAAGAAGCTGAAAAGTTCATGTCCCCAGCATCCCTTGCAGCTGGCAGGCTCATGTGACATTCTGGCCAATGAGACTTTAGGCTGAAGTTTGCAAGGAGCTTCTGGGCAGACTTTTGTTTTTCTGATTAAAAAAAGACAGAAATTATGACACCTGTCCTTTCCTTTACCTATTTGATGCTCAGAGCCCTAAGAGCTCTTTTTCCATCAGCTATGCATCTCTCACTCTTAAATATAAACACAGCCAGGGATTACCAGTTTTTGAGAAACACAAAAAGGCCAGAGAAGCTCAGATCAACCGGACTTTTCTTTTTTATTATTGCAAAACTAGTAACCTCCACACTCTGCTTATTTAAGAAAAATAAACGTTCAGATTTTTGGTCATTTTTTTCTGTTGCTTAAAACAAAAACATTCCTAACTGATAGCTAGGAATCGTGGACAATAGTTGGTGGAGAAACAAGTGGAAGGAAGAGGTAAAGGAAACGACAAGCAGTGCCAGGGAGGGGAGGACAATTTCCATGGCTACTTATTAGGCCTAGGTAGCCAGTTACAATATAAAGGGCTGCCTTTATTAATTTATATCAGAAGCCCAGCAAAGAATACTAATACAAATATAGCAAAAGTCTACTTTTGGAAAAAAAAAAACATGGGAAATGGAGTACAAGTTTCCTACATATTTTGAATGGAGTGCAGATTCCTATCTAAAATTTTTCATGTATGTTGAAATGTCATAGTTTTGCTGATATTTCCCTAAGGTACCTATGATACACATAAAATTCCTACATTTATTTCACAGGGTATGTGCGCATTTGGCAATAAAATGGAAAAAACTCAAATTGCTTCATTTTCTTAAAAAACAGAAAGTCATATATGTCTGGGTAAGAATCTGATTTGCATCATCACTAACACCCACTTGAACCTGATCTACACTAGAGCTTCACAGGCTTCTAGAATGAAAAAATAATCTCAAACAAAAACAAGCACAAATGTGGCCTTCAGCCTCTAACGGGGGGGGGAGGTTTATAGAAAATTCACCCGAAGGAAGGAAAATCAAGGTGCCTGAGACAGACTGATGGTAGGCAGGGATAAAGCTTGAGTGAAATACATGGTTTGTTCTTAAAATATCTTCTTAGTTAATCATCGAGGTCATCAAACAAGTTGACTTGAAAACTAAACAGGCCAATCTATCCTTTGGGTATTTATTAAAAACAGGTCTCATGGTTAGCTGAAAATCCTTCCTCCTCTCGCAGGAGCAAGAGAGGAAGCAATAGTGGATGAACAGAAAGAGCAGGCAGCCTTAATATCCACCAGGGGGTCCCTGAGTACCTGGGAGCCTGTTAAAGGAAGAGTGAAGCAGACTTGGAATCCAGTGAGTAAGTTGAGTTATAATCAGGAGGGAGTTCATTTTCATTGCAGTTACTTATACCCTTGCCTGTCCTCCCTCATTTGGCAGGCCCAAAGCAGGAGTAACAGAAATGTCACCCACCAACACACACTGGCAACTTAGCAGATCCTCAGAAGCCATAACTCTATAGCTTCTAGTCTGGGAAGTACAATCTTACAAAAAAAGAAACTAGATCTAATTACTAATATTCCAGCCAAGGGACCATAGCTTGTACACAATTGTGCTTTGCTGTTTTTGAAAAGGCACAAATATCACTGAATGTAGCCTTGAATCTACATGCTAATGCTTGACAGTAACAATAAAAAGTGAAATATACCTTTTATTTATTTTTTAAAAAGTTCATTCACAGTTACTTTCATAAATATATCATTATCCAGTTAATACAATACTGTCTCTATGTTTAGGGAGGATATTTCCAAGGGGCTCCTAGGTGGGCTATCTCACTGACAGTATGGCATGAATAAGACCAATGTCATAAGTAATATACCAGTAAAAGCCAGATGATTTTAAAACGGGAATACCTGCTTTTGTGGATACAGGCTCCATTCCTATACTTGCCAATATGCTGTTGGTTTCAAAATAACAGACCAAAGACTCAGTGTTGTTTACCACAACCACTGGAAAATAATTTGGTCAGTAACATTGTCTTTGTTCCTTCATACCTCCAACACAGATTTCCTGAATGCTTACCATGAGCCAGATACTGTTATAGGCACAAAGGAATATAGAAGTGAACAAAACAAACAAAAATACTTGCCATTGTGGAGCTTATTTCCAATTAAGGAATACAAACATTAAGTAAAATATGTAATTTTTTCATTGATGAGAAATACAATGGAGAAAAATAAAGCAGAAAAGAGGATAAGATGGAGACTGTGGTTCAGGCTTCAATTTTCAACAGAGTGGTCGAAGAAAGCCTCACTAAGATGATACTTGAGCAAGGACCTGTGAAGGAGGTGCAAGAGTGCACCACGTGGATATCTAGGGGACACAGAGGTCCAGAAAGAGCAAATAGTGAGTGAAAAGATCTTAAGTCAGAATGCCTGACGGGTCTGCAAACAATAAGGTCAGTTTGGCTGGAGAGTCACGAGTGCAGGAGAGAAGAGTAAGAGGTGAGGATAATGATTGAACCAGATCACATTGGGCCTTAAAGGCTATTTTATAAAAGTTTGGATTTAATTCAGAGCCATTGGAAGGTTTAGAGCTGAGGAATGTTGTGATATAACTTACCTTTCAATTGGATCACTCTGGCCACCCCTTAATGGTAGAAGGACAATAGCAGAAGTAGGAAGACCACTTGGGAAGCTGTTATAATAATCTAGACAGGAGATGCCTTTGGCTAGGACTAGAGTGACAGCAATGGAACAGTTAGAAGTGGTCAGTGTCCAGACATAGTTTGAAGCTAGGTTTTGCTGATGGATTCGATATGAGAGAAAGGAAGCAATTATCTTGCCATTAATCGAGACAATGGAAATCTATTAGGAAGTAGTTTTAGAGGGAAGATCAAGAGTTGTTCTGGAAATATTAAATACAAAACAGGAAAGAAGCCCAAGAAGATTGAAATTGTAGATCTGGAGTTCTGGGGAGCAGTGTGGACTAGAGATAAAAATTCTGAAGTTATCAATATATGCATAGCTTACAATGTCATGCCGCTGGATAAAAGAGAACAGAAAGGCTTCGAGGACCTAATCCTGGGTGCTCCGAGATTAATAAATCAGGGACATGAGGAGTGTGTGGATGTTCAAGCCAAACGAACTAATGTGAGCTTCTCCAAAATAGGGTCAGATTCTTAATCCTATTCTATCTTCAGAGCCTAGCACAGTGCATGCAACAATGTTGGCAGCAAAAATCGGGGATAATGCAACAAAAATTTAACGAATGTCTAATTCTGTTATAACACCATTCCAGGTGCTGGGGAAACAGCAATGAACGAATGTAAATCGCTGACACCTGCATTCTAATAAGCAGGCCAGGGAGGATAACAGGTGGCAAAAATCAAAACTCATTAACGTCGAAATGGCTTTCCCAGGAACCTATCACCTCCAATCTAACTTATTTTTTAAAAGCTTGTACTGAGATTTATGTGGAGACCCTCCCTGGTGGCTAGCCTCCCTCCTTGAGCTAGAGCTAGGCTAATGGAAACGCTTCACTTCCAAACGGTTTCTCTGGCTTCCAGTGCCATAAATCAGGGTCTTGGAGTCCAGAGGGCGAGACTAAACTGCCAGCGAGAGACGATGGTGGCCTTATGCGAGCCGCCGACTCTCTCGCATGAGCCCGGGACCTCTTTTCCCCGCTCACCCGCCCGGGGCCCCGCAGCCTCACCCGCAGTCCATCTGTCTGCCTGTGGCTGTGCAGCAGCAGGAGGTCCGGTCTCCATGGAACTAACACAGCGCTTTAAACGAAGCCGCTCCCCGCAGCGGTATTGCCCATAGGCAGGCGCACCCGTAGCAGGGCATGCCGGGAATTGCAGTTTTCCTGGCCCAGGAGGGCCCTCCGCCCCGGGAGGGACCCAGACCGGAATCCGGCGGTGCGCACGGAACGCGCAGCCCCGGAAGCCGGATGACGACAGGGCTCCATTGTGCTCGCGAGCGGGGCACGCTGGGATATGTAGTTTCCTCCTGCTCAATCTCTCTGAGGTCCTGTTCTGTCCAGTTTTGGCAGTGACTCGTTTCGTCCCTGTGAACTTGCGACGTTTGGAGAATTTGGCAAACACATACCCTGAAAGAGGTGAGAGTCCAAGATTAGAATTTTTTTTTTTTAGTTTTACGAGGACTAAAGTATCAAATTACTTCTGAACGGAAAATAACCAATTGGTTAATGAGCATAAAAAACGGTTAAGTACAGAGTTCAAATATTCTTCTCGTTAAAGTAGAAAATAAGCCCCACTTCGTCCTCATCCATGATGGCCAGATGGAGAGTAAAACACATGCTCCTTTGTCGCATGTCTCTTCAGATAATTTATTTTTTGCCTTGTTTATAGGTAAGTGAATAGGTATTTCTAAATCTGACTGTAAGTAGCTAAGAAACAAGGAAGACCATTGAAAATAAAACTGCAGTCATTTCTTAGTTGTTTTGCTCTGAGTGGGAATTCATCCTTAACAAGGCTTCTGCAGTGAAAAGACAACGCGGCTTTACTTAGCTGGACAGAGCACCTTGTTACCACAGCCAGGAAAATTAATGCATTCTTCTCGTCTCCCTGGGGGCGCAGCTGAGAATAACTTCAGCTCTCAAATTAATGCTCTCAGATCCGAGACTAGTCCTCATTGCTTAGCAAGTGGCTGACTGAATCGATCTGGTTATTCTTATTCTTCTGATAGCTGAGCCTCAACCTGAGACGGACAGAATGTCAATCAATCCACAGCTGCAAGATATTCATCAAACTGAGCCCATCCGGTGAAAGAGAAATGAGCACCGCATACATTATTCAGATGAAGGGACCAAATAAAGCTTTTAATATGAAAAATGTGAGGGTATTTTAGAGCGTCAATGAAAAGAGCCAATTATTCTCTATGTACATTTTCTCTTGCAATGACCTCTGATTTATCTGTAGAGAGAGATGTGTATACACTCCACAGATAATCCAGACACTTCAACATAATGAGAATTTTCACCTTCTTGAATCTCCATATTAAGCAGCAGTCAGGGAAACAAATTGATTAAATTTAATGTTTTTCATTTCTTTCTTTATGTCTACCATCTGGCAAACCATATAAGAACTTAAGCAAGTACAGAGTTAGAGAAAAAAATCTAAAGTCTTCGAGAAACTAATTCATCTGCTAGAAACCAGTCTGAATACCTGAGAATTCATTATGTTAAAAGTATGTTTTTATCCTTTTAAGTGTGTGATTTTTTTTCCCGATTTCCCTCTTGATTTTCAATTAATAAATATGTTTCATACTTGTTGACCCTATCCAAAAAACAGTTGTAGAAATCCTAGGGATTCCATGAGACCACAATCTCTCATTACAATACTATATAGTCTTCTAACTGGTTTTCCAATCACCCTTCCCAATGCATCCTTAATAGAGCTACTGAAATGATCTTTCAAAAAGTCAATCTGATTCTTAATCTCTTGCTTAAAAAGCATTTAAAAGTTTCTCTTTTGTTAACTAGTAGTTTTCCATTGAACAGGATGATGCCCAGACTGCTAATGGCTTTAGCCTACTTCACCTGCCTCATTTACACCTGGTCCCTCAAGGGAACTTTGAATTCAATTCTCCTGTGCTTGGAGACTCTGTGCCCTCTGCCAGGCACTCCATTTTGTCAGTCTGATGAACTCACAGAAATGTAACCTTTTTTTGTGAAACCATTTTATTCTTCTTATTGCACTGCTTTATAATTTTCAATGTGTCATCCATCTCCCCTTAATTAGACTTTCAGCTGTTTGAGGACAGGAGTTTTCTTTTTATTTTGATCCCTTTTATTTCAACACCAAACAATATCTGGCACACAGTAGAGGATTGGTAAGTCTTTGTTAAGTGAGTGAATTAATGAATAAATTTTGAACACTTCTACCTATGGTGATTATGTCTCACTCCCTTGACTATTTATATATTCTTATTGTAGGCCTGCAAAAGGCATCTGTTTACTTCCAGAGCTGGAAATGATTTGACTTTGCAAATACACAGATGACAGCAAAGCTACCTACAGCTACTTCCCCTTGGAAATGGAACATATTCTGTGGATAAAAAAAATGCAAACACAAAAAAATTCACTTTCATATCCTATTGGTACAATGGAGGGATGAGAATGGCAAATTCACTAACTGGTTCTTCACCTTACGTGGACAGTCAGACCTTTTGGTAAGTATTGGTTCTGAGTGTAGAGATTAGAATTTGGAGGAGTCTCTGACTTTTTAATGAACTGGTAAATCATCCCAGGTCTACGAAGATTAATCTGTTAGTTGAATCAGTCTAGGGCAACAGTGCTTCTTCAAGATCTCTGGCACTTAGGTTCTCCAGCTTAATTTTGTGTTAAAGTAGATGCTCACATTTTTCTACTGACCAAACTTAAGAATAAGGTCAAAGTTATGGCGATGTTGCTGCAGCTCTATTTTATAGTTCCTAAGATTACTCTTTTTGTCATAATAGGATGATATATAATTGGGAAGAAATGTGAGTGTTCTCTTTAAATTGACTCACACAGTTCAGCTGCCTGATATTTTTGAAATTTTCTGATTGAATAATAACAACAGTGTGTTTAGTCTGTTGAATCTATCATCTACTGCAGTGGTCCCCAACCATTTTAGCACCAGGGACCATGAGAATATAATGCCTGATGATCTGAGGTGGTGAGGCTAGCGCTGGGGAGCAGTTGCAAGTACAAATGAAGCTTTGCTCGCTTGCTCACTTGTTCGCTTGCTCACTCGCTGGCCTGCTAGCCACTGCTCACCTCCTGATGTGCGGCCAGATTTCTAATGGGCCAAAGACTGGTTCTGGTCCACGGCCCAATCCCTGGAGGTTGAAGACCCCTGATCTTTTGAAATCAGTGTTTTATATATATTGCCTCACTTGATTCTAGCTGCAACCTTAAGATGTAGTAGTTATATTTCCATTTTACTAATAAGACAACTGAAGTTTGGGGAAGTTAACTCGCCTGGAGCGTATACCAGTAAGTGATATAACTGTTGTTTGGACTTGGGTCTTTCTGTCATCAAAGGCCACACTTTTCAATTTGATTCCATCTTTTTCCCATTCTCCATTCCATTCTAACAACAATGTGTCGATAGAAATTTCATCTTCTAAGCATGAGATGAGAAATACTCCACAGGATGTATACATACATTTATAAAAGCAAATGAGACAATATAGGTGTGGTCTGTGGGTGTATATGCAAGTATCCTGTTTCTCCTTAAACTTTATCCACTATGTTAGCTGGTTTATCTTGCCAGCAGCAGTGATTATGGTGATTTTCTATTTTCCTCATTTATTAATTAGAATTATTTTGTATAGAGGTGCTGCCTCTCATTTTCTGCAGTATATCTACATGTTCAACTCTAGTGCACATGTAAAGTAGTTTTAAAAATTGTAATCCACACCTGATGAGAAACAAATTTAAAACTAGAGCATATTGCTTAGGCACAGTTCTTTTTGTTTTAGCCTTACAGTACCCAGTCAAAATGCTGTTTTCCAAAGTTACTTAAGTCACTCCTTTCTTGACCTGCTTTGGTGTGGCTATTTGATTTATTCTTAATACAGTTTGATATTTATATGTCACAGTCTGCATTCTACCTTGTGTTCTGCCCACATCCCGATTGATTTAATTTAATTTATATGGTAAAATTCACTTTTTGTGATGTACAGTTCTATTTGACAAATTATTAGAGTCTTACATCTCCCACTATACTTGCATACAGAATAGTTTCATTACATCCAGAATACCAAATTCCAAGATGCTTCTCCTTTATAGTCAACCCCTTCCCCTACCTTTCAGCTACTAACAATGACTGATATGTTTCCCATATCTATAACTTTGCTTTTCTAAAGTGTCATATTAGTGGATACCCTTTAGGTTTGACCTCTTTCATTTAGCAAATGCATTTTAAGATTCATACATGTTGTTGCATTCATTTTCGTAGCTGACTGGCTTGCTGTATGGATATATCACAGTTTACTTATTCATTCACTGGTTGAGGGACATATAGGTGGTTTCCAGCTTTCAGTGATTATTAACAAAGCTGCTATAACCATTTGCATAGAGGCTTTTGTATAAGAATAAAATTTTCATTTCTCTTGGATAAATACCTAGGAGTGGGATTGCTTTATTATATAGTAAGTATATGTTTAAGTTTGTAAGAAACTGCCAAATTGCTTACCAAAGTGGTTCTACCATCTTGCATATCCATCAGCAATGTATGACATTCCCTGTTCCTCCTTATCCTTGATAGCATTCACACTTGATAGCATCAATTTTTTTTTTTTTTAGCCATTCTAGTAAGAGTGTAGTGGTATCTTGTTGGGTATCATTTTCAACTTTTTAATGACCAATGATATTGAACATATTTTCATATGCTTATTTGACATGGATATGTCTTTTAAAATAGACGTCTATTCATAACTTTGGCCCATTTTTTTAAAACTTTGGTGGTTTAATTTCTTCCTCATGAATTTTTCGAGATACAAGCCCGCTTTTAAAATGTGATTTGACAACATTTTCTCCAAGTGTGTGGCTGTCTTTTCATTCTCTTCTCAATAAATTGCCTTTTGCAGAGCAAAAGTGTTAAGTTTTGATAGAGTCCAGCTTATCAGTTTTTCCTTTTATGGATTGTGCCTTTGGTCACCTAAAAATTTCATGCCTAACCATAGGTCACACAGATTTTCTTCTTATGCTTTCTTCTAGAAGTTGTATCATTTTATGTTTACCTTTAGGTCTGTGCTCTATTTAGAGTTAATTTTTCAAAGTAACATGAGGTATAGATTGTGGGTTTTGTTTTTGTTTTTGCTTACGATTTACAGTTATTCTCACACTATCATTTAAAAGATTCCTTTCTCCATTGAATTGCCTTTGCACCTTTGTCAAAAATCAGTTGACCATATTTATATGAGTCTGTTTGTGGGCTCTTGACTTTGGTCTGTTGATCTGTGTGTCTGTCTCCATAAGTGCTGCATTGTCTCTGGTTAGTGTAATTTTTCGTAATTCTTGAAATCAGGAAGCACAGTCCTCCAACTTTGTTCCTATTTTTCAAATTTATTTTGGCTATTTTAGTTCCTTTGTTTTCCCCTAGAAATTTTGAAATTAATTTGTTGACGCCTACAAAAAATTCTGCTAGGATTTTGATTGGGAATATGCTGAATCTATATATCACATTGGGGAGAATTTAGTATTAACACTATTGAATCTATCAATCTGTGATCATGATATTTAGGTCCACTTATTTCAGTCTTTGATTTATTTAATCAGTATTTTGTAGTTTTCAGCATATAGATCTGATATATAGTCCATCACATCTATTATCTACATTTCCATTTTTTGGTGTTATTGTAAATAGTATTTTTTTTTTAAATTTTGAATCCAAGTGTTCATGTGCATATTTAGAAATATAATTGACATTTGTATTTTGATCTCATCCTGTGATCTTGCTAAACTCACTTATTAATTTTGGGAACTTTTTTCTATATTATTTGAGATTTTTTATATAAGCAGTCCTGTCATCTGCAAATAGGTATTTCCCCCTCTCCCAGTCTGAATGACTTTATTTTTCTCAACTTGTTGCACTGGCTAGGATTTTAACTATGATGTTGAATAAGAGTGTTGAAAGGAGGATATCTTTGCCGTTTTCTATTAAGTTTGATATTAGTTGTAGGTTTTAAAATAGCTATCCTTTGTTAGGTTAAGGACATTTCCTTCCATTCCTAGTTTTCTCAGTTTTTATTGTGAAGAGATGTCGAATATTGTCGGATGCTACTGAGATAATTATATATTTTTTCTATTGTCTGGTAATATGGTGAATTACCTTAAATTTTCAAAAGTTGAACCAACCTTGCATTTCTAGCATAAACCTCCACTTGGTCATTCTGTATTACCCTTTTTATATATTCCTAGATTTGATTTGCTAATGTTTGTTAAAGATTTTTGCATCTATGCAGAGGGATATTGGTCTTTCTTTTTCTCTTATTACAATGTTTTTGTTTTTGCTATTAGGATTATTCTAGCTCCACTAAGTGCATAAGAAGTGCTTCCTTTTCTTCTGTTTTCTGAAAGAGATTGTACACAATTGTTTTTTTTTTTCTTCCTTAAATGTTAGAATTTGCCAGTGAAATATCTGGGCCTGCAGTTTCCTTTGTTGAAAGGTTTTAAACTACAAATTCAATTTCATTACTCCTTACAAGACTTTTGGGCTTTTGGTTTGTTTGTATGTTTTCAGAGTGAATTAAAGAGTTTGTGCTTCTTAATGATTGTTCTATTTTATCTAAGTTGTCAATTTGCAGGCATAGAGTTGTTTGTAGCCTTCCCTTATAATCTTTTTAATCTCCGTGAGGGTCTGTCAAAATGCAAATGTTCCAGGAACGCACGGATGTGTGGTCATCCTATTGCAAGATATGTGGGGTGGGAAACATGGTAGATGGGAACCTCTGTACCTTATGTACCTTTTAGTTTTATTTTCATTTTAAATCACTGGAATGTGTAACCTATTAAAAAATAAATTAATATTATTCTTTAAATATCTGGCATTATTCTTGTCATACAGTAAGATCTTAATGTGTGCTGTTGAATAAATGAATGAATCAGTCAGCATCATGATTACCAGAGTTTCATGGAAGAAAATGGGGGTTATCATTATATATCCAGTTCTAAAGTCGAGCACGTATATGCAGAATTGAAAGATTGGTTTGCTTTGTATTCCGAACCTTCAGGTTTGGTAACATAAATTTTATCACCACAGATTTGGTTATATTGTTTTTTATTATTTGTATCTTTCTTTGCCTATTTGCCAGTTCATTTAAGTACTCTTGTATATGAAGAAAGAGTAAACTGCAACTTGCTGGATAAAATCAGGAGGAAGGAAAAGGAAATTCTTGAGGTCCTATAGAAGACATCACAGAGGGTTTCCCTATTTGTTACTTTTCCTCAAAACCTGTGCCCCATCTCCATGGTTTCTATGGGGATTCCATTTTTTGAATATCTTTCTTAATTATATTTGACATAGGTAGTACCTTGTTATAATTGTGGTATATATTCTGTTATAATTGTGGTATATATTCTACTAAAAACATTTAAATTGAGATCACAATATCACTTAGATATCTTGATGAGATAATTATTAGATATTAAAAGGCTAAATCTTCATAAAACATTATTTAATAAGGTTATATTACCAAGTAAAATTGTTTCTCTTCTAGCCCTCAACAAATAGAAAATGCATATTCACAATGCTTTCTTCATTGTTTCCCCACAATTATCAGTATAGAAGACCAACAACGGTAGTAAATTCAGTCACATTGATGATAAAATCAAATTTCTCCATTAGCTCTGAAGTGTATATTGTCTCTTGAAACCTTTGATAGCTTGGCTAATTTCATTTTCTATCCCTTACATACTCTGTTCCTGGAAAGCATCCTGGCTTTTTAAATAACTTCATGAGAAATATTCTTTTTAGCTACAGTGCTACCATGTACGATTTCTTTCTTATATAAACTGAACAGCTTAATAAAGTCAAAAAAGACTGCTGTTTTATATAATAATGAAAAAATTGGGTTCATATGTTCCTTAATTTACAATTATAGTATTAAAGATTTTCTTAAACATAAATCTATCTTTGCCCTAAGAGTCAGTATGCCTGACTCTTTAGCTGTCAGATTTTGAGTAAGTTACTAAACACTGTGCTTTAATTTTTGTATTTGTACAGTAGAGAATATTAATACTACAAGGAGACAAGAGTCCATAGGTCTCTCACATTTCTCTGTGACTTGTGAAGAAAGGCACTGACTGCACTTCGTTCTGGACTATCTTTTCAAAAATATTGTACAGGGAACTGTCTTAGAACATACAATGTCTGCCTTTGGAGCAAAGGGCAGACTTGATTACCATTCATTATAGCAGATTTGGATTCCCCGAACTTTGGGATCCCCTCCTGTAGATCAATCCACTACATGTGCAATTATCTATCTAAGCCAATCTGTGAAGTCGCTGTGGTACTTGGGTGAAAGGAGAACTAATTCCAACATGCTGATACTCATGCTGCTTGCTGTGTCATGAGTAACAAGTCTGTTTCTGACCCAGGAATCTCGTGTCTCTGTCAGCATCTATGTGACTGTGGCAAGATTACTTGTAAGCTTGCAAGTAGAGTAAAATCTTAGCCTCTTTACAGTTTCTGACACATATGAAAGAGAGTCTGGAATGTAGAAAATGCTCAGCAAATATTAATATTTATCACCATCGACATTATCTACCTTCAAAAATACTGAGATTTGACCTGGAAATTATGCTTCTAGGAATTTATCTGGCTGAAAGTTGAGAGATACATGTAAAGGGATAGATATTAGCTGTAAAAATTTTTCTAATGATAAAAAATTAAAATATACCTAAATGGACAATCTCTAAGTCTGCTATTGCCACAGTGATACTGCCTAACAAAATCATTCTAAAATTCAGTGTCATAAAAGTAAGCATTAATTTTCACACTCACGATCCACAAGTTAGCTGGGAACTCTGTTCTGTGTGTCTTCTTCAGGGTCCCAGGGAAAAGCAGGCAGTGACTACCTGGGACATGTTCTTCTTGGGAATGATAGAAGAAGAACAAGAAGGCAAGCCCAACTGTGCAAGCATATTTCAAGTCTCTGCTTGTGTTACATCTAATAACTCCCAAATGGCAAAAGCAAGTAACACGGCCAAGCCAAAAGTCAAGACACAGGAAATGACACCAAGAACACCATAAAGCCATGGCAACAGTGTTGGGTATACTACAGGAGAGTGAAGAACTATAATCCACAATTTAATTTACCACGAACAATAGGAAAGTGATTAAGTAATTATAATACATTCACAATAAGCAGTTATCCAAACGAATGAGTATATTTGAATGTTCTAAAATAGAAAATATACACAATACATCCCTGACTGAAAAGAACAAATTGTAAGATGTGTATAGGATTCTATTTTTATTTAAAAGAAAAACTTTTGAATACATGTATTTTATTTGCATAGTAATGAGCTTGGATAGAGACATAAACTGTTAGCAGTATTTATTTTGAGGATTAGAGTTGGGAGATAAAGGATAACTTCTACTTTATACTTTATGTTTGTATTGTTAGAAAAATCTTTAAGGTATGTATTATTTTAATAAAAACCTGATAAAGATAAAAAATATTGAAAGAAAAAGACAAACAAAAACATTTTTATTGTCCAGGTATTTTCTAGTTGATGACATTTCCTATTCCCTTTCCCTGGTATACATAAGAATAAAATCTAATGTCTAGTAGTTTTAGGTCTTAGACCCTGCCCCTACAAACCTTTGTTCTGGTTCAGAACTGATCTGTGACGTACCACATAAGCACTCTTAGAATTATATGGTACGTTTTAATTTTATTGGGTACCTTGGTGAAACAGAACATTCCTAAGAGTATTTGAGGATTTCTGAGTTTCTTGACACTTGTTTCAGATGTGGTATTTTTTCTGTTTAAAATTACCATTTGGTTCTTTTAAAAAAAATTATTATAGTTTCTGTTTCTCAATTGAGAACTTCTACCTTTTCATTCATTTCAGGAAATGTCCAGTGGGATATGTGAGCCTAGAACCAAAAGAGATGTTTAGGTGGTAGCTATAAATCCAGAATCTATATGTGGAATATAAATGGTAGCTGAAATGAAGTACTTGATATTATCCAGGAAGATTGTATATTCAGGCATCAGTGGAGATGGAGAAGAATTAATATCCTTTTTAAACTTGAGGACAGCCACGTTGTTCCTCAGCCTTCTCCTTTTCTGGGAAACAATGCCAAACACCCAGTTCTATTTTCTCCACATCTATTCTTTTATAATAATTTTATTCTACTCTGGACATTTACTTGTTTCTGCACATTACACCTAAATGAAGGAATTCAGATTAGAGGCAGTTATTAGAGGCAGAACATTAATAAGGGTTCTGATTAATCAATAAAGAGAACTACCTCCAGGGTATTTCATGATCTTTTTTGTTAGTCTCCATTAATATAATTTAAAATTTTTAAACTACTTTTTTTTTGTATCTTACATGGTATTTTACTTACCTAAGATAATATTGAAAGAAGCAAAAAATAATTGAAATCTTCCCAAATTAATTAAAAACCTCAGCATATCTAATAGTAATGTAAAAGGGTAAGAAGGGAACTCGGATTTATTGACATGTTTCACAGAAAAGTTAGGCCTTTGCATTGAAGTGTAGTAAATAAGGGAAGAAGGTTAACAGTGTTACCAATACATTCAATACATACCATAATATATCTGGTTTAGTTCTTTAGATTTTGTAGTCAGAATTTAGAAGAAAATTGTAAATTGTGTAGGTTTGGGAATTGCATAAATTAAATACTAATGTTAGTTTTTCAGTGTTATAGCAAATGACCAAAAGATTGGAAAAAATATTGGGTTGATTGCAAAAAAGTGTGAAATTTTGTTTTGGGATAGGGAAAATGTGCTAAAATAGGTTGTGGTGATGGACGTACACATTTACTCTGTGAATATACTAAAAAAATCGAATTACACACTTTGATGGGTGAATTATATGCTATTTGTATTATATCTTAGTAAAGCTCTTTTAAAAAATGCTGGTTAGTGATTAACACAGGGGAGAGGAGAGGGAGAAGGGGGAGGTAAATGGGGTAAAAGGGATCAAATATGTGGTGACAAAGAAATCTAACTGGGAGGTGAGCATACAATATAAATATATATATGCTTTACTGTTAAAACGCATAGCTGAAACTTATCGAATTTTGTTAACCAATGTCACCATGAAAAATAAAAAATAAATAAAATAGTAAAAAAGAAAGAAAAGAAAGAGAACTCTCTGCTCACCTTAATTCTGTGTGTATAAACTCTTGACTGAGGACTTTGTCAGCATTTACCTTCTTTAAGGCTCATTGGAAGAATAACTCCTGACTCATTAAACAGTTCCCAGTCCACCCCCCCCCCAAAAAAAAGAATGCTAGGGCAGTGGTATTTATTTGCTAACAGCATTTGTTTTAGCTACTATATCTCTGTTCTCCACTAGCACAAGATAAAGGGTAGAGCACCTAGCAACTCTGAAGGAGCTAAGTTGATATGAACAAGGATTTGGTATACATGGACTAAAGAAAGGGAAAACAAAGCCTGGACATTTAAGGTGCTAGACTGGCTGAATCGCCCAAGAAAAAAGCTAGTGTATACACAAAACAGCAAAGATAAGCTCCTGTTGTTCCAGATAATGTGATGATGTTACTCATCTTACTTCGAGTTCTCATGGAAACAGTGTCTCAGGGCCATGTAATCCCTTGCAAAAATATATTCACAAATAACTTGGAGTAGATTTAATCTTAGGGTACCACAAAGAGAGCACTCTATCAGCTTCTGGTGTGGGAAGAATAAGTCCATGAATAATAACATAAACAGAATGAAAGACTGAGAGGATGGCTGTGGACTAGGAATTAAAGGTGTTTGCTTTAAATCTTCATTTCCTGAGCTGGAAACACTTTTGCTAATTATTCTATGGCTCAAATTCTCTTTCTAGGTTTTTGGAGAAATCTCTTAAGAAACTGGTGGACTGATGCACTAAATTTTGTAGATTCTCTGAAATGTCATCGTCTCCAGTACATACTTGACGCTTTACTACACCCTCCCTAGTTCTCAGCCATGTCATTTCTGTGGGACAGACCCCATTTCCATCTGTAGGGGTAGGTCCTGATTGGTGTAGGCATAAACCAAAGGAATCAATCTATCCCAGCTTCCAGCCCCCATAGTGAAGGACTCAAAAATCTGCCTCTGATCTAATTGGAATCAATAAGACCTAAGGAGAGACTTTGCAGGGGCTTCAGGAGAAGAGAGGGGCTTTCACTCTTCCTATGGGCTTAGGGAAATAAAGATATGAGGGAGATAGTATTGCTGTAGCCATCTTGCTACCCCAAGAGGAACCAGCCTGATGATGAAGTCCTGAGGAAGCCAAGGCAAAGTCCTAGTGTTCTAGTTGGGCCTAAAGTCAGGCTGTGCCTGGTGCCAACCCTAACTGAAGGTTTCAGTAATGGAGCTGATGTATTCCTTTCTTTTTTCTCTTTCTTCTTTCACTTTCTTCCTTCCTTCCTTCCTCCTCCTCCTCCTCCTCCTCCTCCTCCTCCTTCCTTCCTTCCTTCCTTCCTTCCTTCCTTCTTCCTTCCTTCCTCCTTTCTCCCTCCCTTCTTCCCTCTCTTTCCCCCTCCCTTTTCCTCTGTCTCTCTTCCCTCCCTCCCTCCCTCCTTCCTCCCTCCCTTCTTTTATTTTGGGGGAGCTTGGGGCTAAATTTAGTTTGAAAGCATAACTAATATAGAGGTACATCATACAGTGTGACTCTCAACAAATATCCTCTAATCAAATGACAAGATATATTAGCTGAATTAGACAGGTTATCAGTACCAGCTAGGCAAGAATTGTGCTTGTGTGATAGTAACATAGAACAAACAGTGGCTTATGTATCCAAGAGTTTATTCGTTATGTAAAATAAGTCCATTTGGCATTTCAGGCTAGTACAGCACCCTGAAAGGCCAGGCTTATTCTATCTATTTTGCTTCTCTATTCTCATCATGGATTATATTTCCAGTGTTAGCCTCAGGGTCCAAATGTAGCTGCTGAATGCCATCCATCCATGTCTGTGTTTGAGGCAGAAGGGAGAAAGAAAAGAACAAAAGAATGCACTTTCCAGTTAAATCAACTTCTTTTAATCATTCTTCCCAAAAGGGCCATCTATTACAGCCATTTGCCAAACTTTAATCTTATAACTGTACCTGGAAAAGAAGCTTGTAAACGTAATATTTTAGCTGGAGTATAGCTACTTCTGATAGACTGATTGATGGTTGCCTTAATCCTCCAAATTGTGAATATGTTACCTTACATGGCAAAAGAGAGTTTGCTGATATGATTATATTAAGAATCTTGAGACAGGGTGATTATCCTAAATTATCCAGGTGGACCTAATATATTTCAAGGATCCTTATAAGAGAGAAGTAAGAGAGTTCAAGGCAGAAGGAGATGGAATAATAAAGTAGAGATTGGAGTAAAGGCCTTGAAAATGGAGGAGGGAGGGACAAGCCAGGGAATATAGGTGACCTCTAGAAGCTGGAAAGGACAAGGAAATAGATTCTGCCCTGACTACACCTTGACTTTTTCATGCAGGGAACCTGATGGCAGCTTCTGACCTCCAGAACTGCAAGATAATACATGTGTATTTTTTTTAAGCCATTGGTTTGTGGTAATTTGTTACAGCAGAAATAGGAAACTAATACACTACTCCAGATAAAGTCTATGTTCTTTTACCAAGGAAATAGCTTTATTAGTTTCTGCTGGAGTGGGAAGTCATAACTATATGGCATGTTATGCACTCCTAAATCCTTTGCTTTTGTACAGCAAGTTTATACGATGATTACCTTTGCATCTTCTAATCATAAAAAAATGTTTAATCTGAAAGAGAATGGCCTTTGTCAATGCACTTTAATTTGGAACCATAGTTGGCTGAAAAGTCCCCATTGTCATTTCATCAGTTCTTTAGCTCATAAAAGTGATTTTGTTTTGGTGGTAGCAGTGGGCGGAAGGGAATAATAGCACCTATGGTGCCACAACTTTAGTTAACAAAAGGACAAAGAATGCATTTACAACATTTCAACAAGTGGATTAGAGAGTTTATAATTGTGTTAGAAAACCCACCACTGGGATTCTGATCGTCATCAATATAATGGTTTAAAAGGGATATTTGACAATTTTTATCACGGTGTAATTTTCTAATGTTGTAGATGCATGCTAAACATTTTGGAAAATTTTGTGTGTTGAACGTCCTCACTGCAGTTGTAATAAATCAGAATTCTTCCCCAAATGGGCTTCTTATGAAAGCCATGACTATTTTCCTGTTTCTTTTGACATCTAGGTGGGTGAAACAAATCTCATTATAAATCAACTAAACTAAAACAACCTAATGCCTAAAATAATAAACTACTATCATAATTAGGAATATTATATGTAGTACTCAGAGAAAAATGATTCTTCTTTAGAAAAGTCAAGGCTAAAAGTAATAAAAGTCTTTATTGCAGGGTTTCTGTAATGCTCGTTAGTGACATTTTCTCAACGCTGTTTAAACAAAGTCCCTCTGGCATGGCAACTGTTGCCAGGTAGGGTTTAGCAGTTCAATGAGATAAGAGGCTGCTCTTAACCAAAAAGCCAGAGGAACCAGATGTAAGCTGTGTGTGCTGTTCTCACTAGTCAACATGCAGACAAAATAAACAAGAACCCAAATGGCCATGTGTTTTGGTTCTACACACAAGGCAAAGCTACGGGAAACTCTGGCCTTCAAGTAGGGGCCGCTGTTGCCATTAGATGGCCTTGGCTTTGGTTTAATGATCTTCCTCCAAAAGTGTGAACCCTTAGCTTATTTTGGCATAAAATAAGCTAAATTAGATTTCGGGAGAGTGTTTTTGTGGGTAGTAAAATATATATAATGTAAAATTTACCATATTAACGATTTTTGAGTGTATAGTGGTATTTAAGTGCACTCACAATGTTGTGCAATCATCACCATTCATTTCCAGAACTTTTCATCTTCCCAATTGAAACTATGTACCCATTAAACACTAACTCCTCATTCCTTCTCCCCCTTTCTGTTTCTATGAATTTGATTACTGTAAGCACCTCATGTAAATGAAATCATACAAGATTTGTCCTTTTCTGTCTAATTTCGCATAATGTCTTCAAGGTTCATCTATGTTGACATGTGTCAGAATTTCATTCTCTTTTAAGGCTGAATAATATTCTGTGACACGTATATATCAGATTTTGTTTATATATTCATCCATGAATAGACATTTGGGTTGCTTCTACTTTGTAGATTATGACTGATGACTGCTAAACTTTGATGTACCAATGTCTGTTCGAACAGGAGAGTGGTTTTTAAATAGGGAAGTGCATCTGATTAACCAAGAACACATTCTCAAAATATACATGACAATAAAGTGGGAGACTCTACCCATTGAGGCTCTAACTCAATAGATGTGGGAATGAGATTCTAAGTCATACACTGATTACAAATCATGTATCAAGAAGGCACATAAAAATGAGATTTTTTTTTAAGGAACGTCAATGGAACTCTCTCCAGAAATAACCCAGTCTAAGAAATTATTTCTAAGAATTTTTGCGAATGAGGTTGATGTTATCATTATGCTTTATCTGGAAGACAGCCAAAAAGTATGAGGTGCTAATGTAAAAGAATTGTGATGTTGGATATTATTATTTGAGATAATGTCACGATAGAAGCTTTAGTACTGACATGAATCCATTGGAGAAGCAGAGTTGGTGGTAGTTGGTCAGTGGATCTACAATTGTCCAAAAGAGAGCAAGCTGTAGTTCTAGAAGTGGTACTGATAATTTTTTTAAAAAAAACTTTTTATCGAAGTAACACACAATACAAAAAAGTGCACTCTTCTTATAAATGTATATATAGCTTGATAAATTTTCACAAACTAATCCACTTGTGTAACTAGGACCCAGATTAATAAAGAGAACATCAACTTCTCAGAATCCCCCCTTGTGTCTCTCTTCCAGTCATAACCCCTCATCAACCCCGACGTAACTCTTTCTTAACTTCTAAATGGCACTGATTAGCTTTCCTTGTTTTGTACTTATATCATACGTTATATGCACTTTTGCATCTGTCTTTCATGCAAACAGTACACTTGTGAGCTTCATTCATATTGTTATTTAGTTGTAACTTGTATTACTTTCCCTTACTTTCTAGTATCCCATGTGAGTACTGTTGGTTTCTGTTGTTCATGTAGGAATATACTTAAAGTGTGCAAATCATTCTTTCAAAATAAATTCATGAGAAAAGTCCTTAAAAATATCCATTCCTCTAATTCTAACTCTGTCCTCACAATACTGCAAACATCTGATTTGTAATTTGAGACTCTAAACATTATCCACCAGGAAGAAGAACTCTGAGCTGATGACCTAACAGTTTGATGCTAGAGATTTCCTTCTGCAAGTTAGTAGATAGAAGTCTGGAAATACAACTCGATGTCCTATGAGTTTGTTTGGTATAAATGGATTCCCTATGGTTCTGTCACCTTCAGGTGAATTGATAAAATTGAAATTTTGAACCTTCAAAACTGAGATATAAATTGTCAATGAATCTAGGTTTGAAATGATCTGATGGCAATTGATCTTAGCTCTACTGGTCTGAACTCTTTGATCTAAACTGTAAAGACTTTTTACTTTAAATGTACTTTAAACTGTGTCTAAATCTATCATTTCTCAAAGTGTAAATAACCTGGAAGAGAATGCTAGTGAGGAGCTCAGAAGAAAATAGAAGTCACGCTGAGATGGAATGTTGTACAGAATGTCACGAAGTCTATTCATAGAGGCGTGGGCCGAGTTAAGAAAACTAACAAGGAATGTTGAGGCACCCGGGACCAGCAACAGTCAGAAGCTGCAACTAATCCATAGGCACAAAGGGACAAGGGAAGGCATTGATGTCCTGGAGTCCAGCAAAGCCTGAATTAGTGGAAGAGGGACTGCCTGAGAGGGGGATGCTGTAACTGCATCATCAAGGCAAGGAGGGAGTTGGGGAGAACGCACTCCAAACCCTCTCTCTTACTTTCCAAGCTTCTCCAAAGCCATGGGAAAAGAAGCCTGGGTGCAATCCATATGGGTTCATCTCCCAGAATACACAACAGGGCAGAGAAAAGTGGAACAAATGTCTCCAAAGGTGGTGGCTTGGCATACAGGGAAAACCAGTATAAAACAATAAGCTGTATATGCTATAACATTGGCCTTAAGACAAAGGGACAGGAATATCACTTAAAAGGACATCATATATATATAATTTTTCTAGGACTTCACCTTTGCTTTTAATTTTGCAATGTATTTTCTATTCTTCTGTTTAACTAAAGCACAACATAAACCTCTTGGCACAAGTTTCAATAATGATACAGCTTCTGGGAAAGATGTCTTTTCTTTGGCCAAAAGTTATAGCGTCCACCCACAGTCTTCTCCCCAACGAATTATGTTTTGGTCGGGGTTTTGAGCCAAGTGGAAATGCTGGGTTGCTTAGACATATTTGTTCATCAACAAGAAAAACATGCCAACTATAGTATACATTTTGGATTTTTAAAACATTCATGGTATTTCTTAGTTACATAAACAAATTAGTATCCTCTTGGGGATTTTTTTCCCATATCTTTATTTTGACTTCTCCTCTCTGGAAATTGTGAAGATATATATTCATTTGACAAGCAATTTGATGCTCTTTCTATATGTACGTTATTGAAAATGCTATAAGGGGTAGCAGTGTTAAGAAAGATGCTGAAAAGATGAAAACAGTAAAAACGTAAGACTATCGAAACAAGTGCAAAAGCAGTCAGGCTAGTGAGTGATTTGAGAACAAGATTAATTTTAGGCATCTTGAGGAAATAAAACTTTAAAAAGTAAATTATAAGCGATCTTATTTTAACAGAAAAGATGGTACACCATGGTGGAAAAACGGAACGAGGAGTCAGAGCCTGGTGCTGGACCTGGCACCAGGTCTAGCTCACTCATTCTGTGCTGCTGTTTCCTACCTATTCAGTGGGGTAATAGGGAATTAGTTTCTCAAGTGAGATATCACATGTTGAAGTTTTGAGAAATTAAATAACTTTTGCTAATAATAACAACCGCAGTATTTTTAAATTGCCTCCTGATTTAGTTTTCCTCATTGACAAGCCAACTTTTTCCCCCCATCCTGGCCTCACTGAGGTTTAGCAATGAGGCTGGGTTTGGGACAGAGCACATTTTTAAAAGACATTGGACATCTCAAAGGCTCTGCTTCTTGCCAAAGGAATGCGAGGTAGACAGGAAATGGAAGTAAGAGACATGTCTTCCAGTTCTAACGGTCATGGGAGAAGAAGACAGACAGAAATCAGGCCCACAGTGTGACAGATGTGTGTCTCAAATATTTACCACTCCAGGCTTTGGCCCCAAAGGGGTGGACATATGAGGGCACGGACTCTTGTTTCAATTTATTTTATTTATTCATTTAATTGTATTAAAATATACATAGCATGAAAATTCTTGTCTTAACCATTTTAAGTGTACAGTTATGTACGATTAAATGTATTCACATTGTTGTGCACACATCACCACCAGCCATCCCTATAACTTTCATCTTGTAAAACTAAAACACTATACCCATTTTCCTCTCCACCCAGCCCCTGTCAACCACCATTATACTTTCTCTCTTTACCTAAGTGGAGTCATATATATCTTTTTATGACTAGCCTATTTCACTTGGCGTAATGTCCTCCAGGTTCATCCATGTTGCATATTTTAGAATGTCCTTCCCTTTCAAGGCTGAATAATATTTCACTGTATGTATATACAACATTTTGCTTATCCATTCATCTGTTAATGGACATGTGGGTTACTTCCACATTTTAGTTACTGTGAACAATTCTGCTATGAACATGGGAGTACAAGTATTTCTTTGAGACCTTACTTTCAATTCTTTTGCTCCTATACCCAAAGTGGAACTGCTGGATCATATGGTGATCGTATTTTTAATATTTTAAGGAACTGCCATACTGTTTTCCACAGTGGCTGTACCATTTTACATTCCCGTCAACAGTGCACAAGTGTTCCAATTTCTCTGTATCTTCAAACAATTGTAGTATCCATCCTAATGGTATGATGTGGTATCTCATTCTAGTTTTGTTTTGCATTTGCCTAATGTTGAGCATCTTTTTCATGTGCTTATTGGCCATTCAAATATCTTCTTGGAGAAATGTCTATTCAAGTCTTTTACCCATTTTTGAATTGAATTTTTTAAATTGCCTTTTAGGAATTCTCTCTATATTCTGGTATTTATCCATTATCAAGTATATGCTTTGTAAATATTTTATCCATTTTTCTGGAGGTGCCTTTTTACTCTCTTGATAGGATTTTTATGAAGTCCAATTTGTCTATTTTTTTCTTTTGTTACCTGTGCCTTTTTTGGGTCATATCTGAGAAATCATTGCCAAATGTAATGTTGTAAAGCTTTGTTCTATATTTTCTTCTAAGAGTTTTATTGTTTTATGTAGAGGTCCAACTTTTGCATGTGGTTATCCAGTTTTGCCAGAACTATTTGTTGAAAAGACTACTCCTTTCCCCATTGAATGGTCTTGGTATCCCAGCTGCTGCCACATGATCACATAAGCCTCCACTGCCACCTCTTCTCTCAGACCTAGCTTGGGGACGGAAGCAAAATCTGGGAAACCGAGTACTTTTAGACTAGAAGACATAATTAATGTAAAGAAATTCTCTAGACTTACCAGACGAATTTTATCAGCTGGGCTTTTTTTTTTTTTAATTAAAAAAATTTTGTTACCAAGCCGGTAAGATCAAATTAAGGGCAAAGAGAGAATCATAGAAATACTAACAGTAGTAATACCTTTGCAATGGAGGTACAACTATACTCACATTACAGTCATATCTTTATATTATTCCCTGAAACACTTACCTCTTTTTAAATAAATGAATGAATAAATAAATCTTGTAGAAATAATATATGAAAACAATCTTGGGATGGGGAAATAAAAAAAATCTTAAAAATAAGGTGGTTGTGGACAGAACCTATAATACAGTAAAATGTTGTTTATCCATCTCGTCTCTCAGCACCCTTGTACTTGCTGTTTTTCCCCCTAGAATGCTCTTCCTCCAAATGCCTTAGTGGCTGATTCTTCTCTCAGGCCTTTATTTAAAAGTCATTTTCTTAGGGAGGCTGTTTCCCTCTGCTATCTAATATTTTAAGCCTTTGAAACCTTTCATATCTCTTATCATTTTTTTTTCTTGGCACTTACCATTATCTGACTTAATTTACATTTTACTTATTTATTTTGTGGTTTAGTCAGAATTAGTTACATTAGCAGTTCTAAGAAATAACTCCCAGATATGAGTGGCTTTAACATCATGGGTATGTTATTTCTTACTCCTGTCTTGACCTGGGCACAGGTGGTGCTGTTCTCCCGTGTGGCTCTTCTCCAAGTGGTACCAAGAAAGCCAGACTTCTTCTATGTTCTAAGATTTTCATCTTTCCACATGTGGCCTTCATAGTCTAGGTATGTGGGAAGACAAGATGGGAAAACACATGATATAATTACCCATCTCAGTGTAGAAATGACCCACATTAGTTTCGTTCACATTTTATTAGACAGAACTAGTTAGGTGGCCACTTAAGACGGAACGAAGTTTCGTCTTTTAGCTTCGAAGAAACAAGAATGTCATTAATTCTAGAGTCATAAGAAAATGAATTCTGCCAGCACATTGAGAAAGTGGATTTTTCCCAGTCAAGTCTTCAGATGCAAATGTAGCCTTGATTATAACCTTCTGAGATCCTGAGCAAAGGTCTCAGTTAAGTTGTATCTATACCTTTGACCCATGCGGAAACTGTGACCCATGCAGATAATGTGTTGCCGTGTTAAGCCACTAAATTTGTGGTAGTCTGTTGTGCAAAAATAGAAAACGAATACATCCTATGTTTAAAAAAATACTCATTTCCTTTCTAAGGAAGATAGTCTAGTCATTTTTTTGGTTCTATATTCAAGATCTTTGGGTGATGTGCAGTCCTCTCTAGTTCAGATGGAGTGCCTTCATCACTTAAGGTTCAAAAGGATAAGACATCTGCCTCCCATGATGCCTAATATTTAATGATGGACACCCACAGTAGATACTCACATGTGGAAAAGAAAAGAATGGCAGACACACCGCAATCTCTTGTCCAGAGTAATTCTGAAGTCTCATGGGTAGGCATGGGACTGTCATGGTAGTTTGGAAAGTTTCGTGATTAAACTATGGATCTTTCCTCAGAGGTGACCTCCCATGTCCATTGTTCCCCTCTGCCCTCATTCTTTTCCCCTTCCACCTTCGTGAGGTTCTTCCTTCCCCGTCATTTTCCTTGGCCATATAAGAATTGAGGAACAATATGTAGGATCCCTTTAAAAGGTGTACAATATTTAAAGCCTGGTTCCTGTGCATTGAACGTTATCTTTAACCTTAAACTGACAATTTTTTTTTTTTTGGTCTGGGCTCATATTTTTTTCTGGTAATATAATTTTGTTTAAACTAAATTGACATATGATTTTTCTTTTGTTTTGTTTTCAATCAGTTGAATGTGTTTTCTAAACATTAAGATTTAAACCCCTCTCAACTTAATGGTAAACTTGAAGCTTTCTGACCACATCGCAAATTTGATCTTTTCCCTAGCTGAATTTTACTGGTTGTTTTGTCTCTTGAAGTGTTTATAAATCCCACCTTCTGCTATTTGGGATCTAAAAAGCAGTCAACATTTTAATCTTTGCAAAGAACCAAAGGTTAGAGTCTCTGTATTCTCTTTCATTTACTTTGAAAACTGGTGATTTATTTTCAGAACTCATCTCTTTCTTGTGATACTTTGTTATATGCAACCAATAGTTTCCATCACTGACAGATGGTTTTTCTAATCATTCACATTATAGCTGACTCAGCGGCACACGATACATTTTAAGTTATCACATCAGCATTTTATTAATTGTTTTGTCATTGCATATTATTATAATCATCTTTATAGCTTCCAATGTTAGTTTCTTTGCTGCTTATTACTGAACTAAGTAAATGCCACATATTTTAATTATACATATTTCAAGGTACCATTTTCCATTGTAGTCATTAATACTGGCTGCTGTATCAAATACACTCATATCTACATATTTTAACACTTTATTTCTTGCTCACATCACAGTTTTATGTCAGTTAGTTTCCTCCAAGTAACAGTTCAGGGATCAGGCTCCTTCCACCTTGTATGATACCATTTCTATACATGGCCTTTATAGTCTCCAGTAAAGATAAAGAAGACAGAAGTCAATTGAATTCTTACCCTCCACAAGCAGAAATGACCTATCATTGCTGCTTAAATTCTATTTTCCAGAAGTAGTAACGTGGCTATCCTAGATGCAATGGAAACTGGAAAATGTAGAGGAACATATGAATATTGTAAACACTAACAGTTTCTGCTACATCTTGCTTATTATTTGACTTCCCTATCCCATTAGAGTATAAGCTTTGCAAGGATGGATTTTTTCTAACCCCTTTACTTTTGCATCTTTCACACTTAGAAGAGTGCCTGGTTATCAGATATTTACTTAAAGAATATGTAAAAGGGAGAATCCAGAGCTCCTTACCATTAGAATAGGTTAGAAATTGGAAGAACACAAGAAAGGATTCTGAGCAACCAAACTAGAAGCCACAAAATGTATGCAAGAAAGCTCACACATGCTGTTCACAGAACCTCCTCCCTCCCACAAGCCATTTTAGACAAAGGTCTAAGGAGACTATTTATCTAGTCTATCAATTCCATACTAAACTATAAGCAGGAAACTAGAATGAGATGAGAAAGGTTAATTGAGAAAAGAAAAGGTGATAGGAAACACATAGGATTCTAAGGAAAAAGTTACTCTTAAAGCACAGCAACGACAAAACTATAGTAGCCAGAGGCTATTCCATGTAGGGGAAAAAACATTTTATACTTATATAGCTTCTAAGGGCATCATTGAATCATACAGCATAGTAAATAAATCATAGCCACTATGAAAATGAGTCAATTAAGTTTGTACACTTTATTTAAAAAGACAGAAAAGTTGTAATACATTTAAGAGTATATTTTGACATTCAAATGGATATTCTTCAATCATACCCCAAATTCTCTAGTCGTAACTAGGTATTAATTTGCTCGCGATGGCTGAAAGCTGAACTATGAGGGGAATGGATGTTTCACAGCATTACTGTGCTTAGTCATTTCTTCAGTAGGAAACTCCCACTGCCTGAATGCTGTGTTACTTAAAATTTAAAAATCACAACAAATTCCAAATTTAAAAAAATCACACATATCAGACATCACAAATCCAGAAAAATACCATAATTTTTAAAATTTTATTAACTGCCTAATATACCTTTTACAATACTTTTCGCTATATATTTTGGCTTCATACATTGATATCTTCTTCATATGAAAATGATACTGTCACATTTTGCTCTATAAAGTTAAAAGATATTTCAGTCTTTCCACTAGCATAGTTGATTGAATTTTATTTTTATTATTTTTATTTTAGATGAGTTTTTTTTTTCCCAATCCACAATCCAATATTAGGAGAGTCACATACATTTTAAAGACTTGTCAAATTTGAAAAAATCTCTACCAAATTTCTTATACAGTTAAAGAATAAGATGTGGGAGGATTTTCTGCATTCTAATTCTGAATTCGTACATTTCAATCATTGTCTAACCATTACCTATATACTTCTGTGCTGGGTCCTGAAGTACACATTCTTTTGCTGATGTAGTCTCTGGCTTTTCACCTTCATGTCACAACAGCAAGTGGCTCTGTTAATGGCAGGCCTTCGAGCAGCTATAATAGATGCACTGTTACTATGTAATATCAGTGAACCATATAGATTTATTCCACTTTACTAACTCAATTTCCCCTTAGCCAGATCCCCAAGGTGCCTACAACCATTTCAATGCTTCCAGATACCAGAAAAATAATGACAGAAGGAGAGTTAAAATGAAAGAGACAGCAGTCTCGAGATGAAAATATTTGACTTTTGAAACCTAAGGCCATGTGAACACACTTCTAGGACCCCTCCTGCAGTATTGGAAGGGACTTGAAGTTTAAATTTCTTGGAATCTGCCTTTGAGTTTAGCTTTGGACACTGCGCTTCAGGAGGACTGTTCACAAACTTGAGCACATTAATAAAAAGTGGGTAACTCAGGATGGTGAAGAGTCAGGACACTCTCATATGATAAGTAGTTAAGGGCCAGGGAAAGATCTTGGAAGAGACAATTCAAGCGATTCACAAGTCCGTCTTTAGTACTTGGAGTCCTTTGCGGTGAGAAGTGTTTTGACTCAGTATAAGAAATCATTTTCTAATGTTCTGACAGTTTCAACATAGATTGACCAGCTTGTGAAATACTGAGTTTTCTTTATGGGTATGGTTCAAGAAAAGGCTAGGTGAAAACCAGTCATGAATTCTTTGATGGGGAGACCCAAATTAGGTAGTGGTGGTGATGCGGCATGGGGAGTATAGTATGAAAGAACCTAGCTTTAAACGTTGGTGAGTCTGAGATTTCAGGATGACCTTGCTATGAATCTGACGGCTTAGCCTCAAGTTTAATGCTTGATAGATATAGAGAAAGTTTTAAAGATAGAGGAGGCTGCTTTTAAGGTGAAAAAAAGTTTGTATTCTAACCTATGGGCAACAATAATGATCCATTTTAGCTCTATTTTTATGCTTTTTTTGTTTAAAGCTAGATTGTAACATAGAGGTTAATCAAAACAGGAGGTTATTGCAAGTGTGAGGTTGCAGGGTCAAGAGCAAGTTATAGAAAAAGGTCATGTTGGATCTCTTGGGAGCTCTATTCTTCCAGTGAGGACAAAATAGAACTTTTTTTGTGGTGTGTGTAGTTGGGGGAGGGGGCGCGGTTCATCAGTTCTGTGGAGTAGTCTACCAATGATGCCTGGGATGGATAGATCCAGGGGAATAAGAGTTAGGGCTTTTTGTAATATGTGACAGAACACAACTGAAACTGACTGAGGGAATAAAAAGGGGGGTATTGATTGGTTTTGGCGGTAGAGCTAACTTCAGTCATATTTGCCTCCTAATGTTCAAAAGATCATCCTCTCTCCGTCAGGTTTCCTTCTCTTGAAGTTGGCTTCATTCACATGTATTGGTGGTACTTGTTATCACTAGCTTATATTCTTCCAAATTAGTTATCCTAGTTTAAAGGTCTTCTTTTTTCTGAACTGATTCAGCAAAGCCCCAGATTGAGTTCCTGGACCAATATGCCCATCCCAGAACCAATCGCTGTGACTAGAATATAATGACTGGCCAATCCTCATGGGAGGTGTCAGTATCCTGGAACCACGAAGACAAGTGAGCAAGAGGGAGGGGTAGTTCCCAAAGGAAAACGAATCCTTATTACCAGAGAAGGGGGCGAGATGTATAATACTGACAGCACACACTCAAAAATCAGATTACAGATATCCAATATTTTGGAGAAAAATGTTTTGGGACTTCCTCCATATGGTTCTAGTTGATAAACTGTAAAATCTAGCAAATCTTTCCTATATCTGGATCGATACCATGCACAGGGGGCCAATATCCTCACATTTCAGCGTTTTTACTCTTTCCCCTAAGTGGGACTGAGTCAAAGAAGATGCGACAGAAGTAAATAGAAAGCCGAAAGTATTTGTAAGGTAAGCTTTTAATTTTAGTGCCCTCTTTAGCAAAGGAGCTCCGAGCGCTTTCAATAATCCATTTTTAATCGCCACCACACCCCAGGTAGGTGACGAGTATTACCGTGTCGTCCTTACAATTGGGGAAACCGAGGCATGACACTCCTCCATTCAGCTTTCCCGTGGGATTTAGGAAGAGTTCTGTGTGCATGACCTCAGAGGGTCTCCTCCCTCCTCCGTGGCGCCTCTCAGAACCCTCCTATCCTTCGGCGTCGCAGGAGAGCAGCTCCGACTCCTCCGCAGCCTCGGGATTCGTCCTCCGCCCAGCTGCCCCCGCCCCGCTCTCCCGCACCTTCCTCAGAAAGGTTCAGCTGGCCAAGGTCTGGCTGTCCCTCCCGTCTCACCCTCATCCCTTCCCCGGTCCCCGACGTGCAGGAGGCCCCCAGCCAAGCGCCCCGCAGGGAGGTGCAGGCAGATGCTGCCGAGGCTTCTCGCGGGAGGGGCGGCAGCAACGCCGGAGGTGAGCGGGCCGCAACGCAGGGGTTGGGGCGGGCGCTCGGGCCCGCGGGGCTGGAGGAAGGTGGCGGCGCGCGGGAGGCCGGGCGGGCCGGCGGGGAGCGCAGCAGGGGAGGCGCAGGATGGCCGGAGCGCGGCTCGCTGGCGACGCCTGGAGAGCGAGCGGTGGGCCGCCGGGCGCTGCGGGGCCGCCGAGCTCGGCCCTACACCTCGTCGCGGCGCCGGGACCCGCGGTGCAATCCCGAGCGCGGGCGGGAGACATGGCTTCGCGCGTCCCGCCGCCGCCGCCGCCGCCGCCCGCCGCCGCCGCCGCTGCTGACTCGACACGATCGGCGGGGGGCGCGGGGGGCGCGGCGTAAGCTGGGGGTGGGCGGCGGCGCGGAGCCGCCCGTGGAGCTCGGGGAGCTGGGGCAGCGAAGGAAGATGCCCGCACAAAGGCGAGCGCAGCCCGGCCCGCTGTGCAGGGCGCCGGGGAGAGCCGCTGAGGGGCGCGCCGGGCGCTCTCTGTCACTGCGCCGCGTCTTCAGCCGCTGCCTGGAGTCGTGGGGTCCGGGACAGCGGCGCAGGGTCCCTTGGCCCCGTGGGAGCGGCCGCCGCAGCCCGGAGCTGCAGGCGAAGCGCAGCGGCGCCCGCGGCTGCCAGCTTTCCCCGCGGCGCGCGCCGACCGGCCGGAGGGCACCGGGGCCGCAGGGGCCCCGACTGCAGGGGCGCCCTCGCGTCCCGCGGCCAGGTCCCCGTCTGCAGAGCTCCAGGTGAGTGCGCGGCCGCCGCTGCCCGGCCCTTGCGCCGCAGGTACCGGGCAGCGGGAGGTGGCTTTGTTTTCCTCCCTCGCGCTCCAGCGCGGTCATTCATTTGACATTTTGACTTCCGCTGCCCTAAAATGCGAGTGAGAGACGCCGGGACCGGTTTCATGGTTTGGTTATCCCGGGAGCTGAGACATTCGGGGCCATCTAAGCATCACGGAGGGAGAGGAGGCTTCATTTCCTTTTTGATTTGGAATGTGTTGTGAATATCCTTTGCTGGGGCTTGGGGCCTGGAGGAAACTGGGGCTGCAGATTTAGACGTAGACGTCTACGAGGACGTGCAACTGCAGAGGGCTGGCGCTTCCATGCCTTGTCTTTTCCTCTGTTAGCAGTGCTCACGTGTTTTCTCCTGATTTATTATTATTATTACTATTATTATTATTATTATTAGGAACATCTTTACAGGCACGTTTAGTTCTTTTGGAGTTGGAAGTCTTTGGCGACAATATAGAGAGCTCTCAGAGTTACAAGGGATCAATAGATTTAATTTTCAAGAAGGCAGGCATTGGCGATCGTCCTAGATAGAGGTGGACCATAGACAAACTTTCAGTAGGCTTTAGACTTCTGTTATGTTTCAACTTTCACTTTTCTGGAGTCAAGCAAACTTTGAATTCTCATTATACGTGTATATATATATACCTCTGTCAAAGTGTGAAACTTAGCTTTTCTTGAACAGTTTTTTATACTTTTGTCATTTAGAAGAAAAATATTTTAACGTAATTAGTGGAGTCCTCTATTAGACCTGGTGAAATTTCATGTATCTATTTGTCTTACAAGTATGATTTTCATTTTACTATTTCTCCTATTCCCTCGAGGGCTCATTTCTTCGTTGCTTAGAGAGAGCTCCCTCCCCCACCCTTCCCAGCAGATGGCTGTGTGTTCTGAGAGGTTATCTTTAAAATGACACTCACATTACGTATAAACAAAGAAGGATCAGTTATTGGGTTTATCTTTGGAGTTGTTGAAGCAAGAGGCCTAATCTGGATGGGGATATTATTCATGCGAAAATCTGGAGGTTGCTAATCTGTTTGGTCATCAGAAGATTCCTGCAGGGATTGTTTATACAGTGTGGGAGACAGATGGCATCCTTAGCAGACAAGAGAAGCCCAGGATAAAGAGCCATTGTATTTCTCAGAAATTATCCACTTCATTGTTGGGAGGTGGGGCAGGGTGGGTGGAGGTGGGGTAGGGTGGGTGGAGGTGGGGAAAACATAATTTTGATCTCCCAAACTAGATGCTATAACTTTACCATCCAGCAGACTGACCAGTTAATTTCTTCTATCTTTGTACATTTAAAAACGAATTATTAAGCTGTTTGTTTTGATTATTTCTTTGGCACATTTTGACCTCATTTGTGGTTATGTGAAGCAGTTTAAACAGTTATAGTAAAGAAAAATCTTTGAATTTAAAATTATAGTACCACCTATGGGGGGGAAATGGTCAACTTTCTTAGTTCTTGATCATTTCAACAAATGGCTCCTTGGACTCATAGTGTCTACTGGCTGGAAGGACTTTAGTCCAATCTGCATGAATTCAAAAGAAGTTTCTCCTATCATCTCCATGGCAAATGGTTCCCTAACTCCCGGCATTTCCCCCCCAGCTCTCAGCTATAGATAGCTTTGCCATTGCCTCCATCACAGCACTGGGCAGCCTTAGGCAATGAATCTTTAAGAATGACTGTGGAGACTAAGGAAATCAAAGTCATTCTGAACTTTTGAGATAAACCAGCTGGAGCTTTGCTGCTTTTACCACCATTGTAGATCTTTATGTGCTATAGATTGCAACTGGATTACGAAATTGGTCTTCCTTCTTTATGAATGTGAGGGAAAATATTTCAGTAAATTAGCATTCCATCCACAGGACTAAATTTAATGAAGAATATGAGCAATGTTATACCCCTCTGAATAGGAAGTATGGAATAAGAGTAAGCATTGACTCTGTTTAACTTGGGCAGTGTGATCTTGGGAGAAAACACATTTTCTTAGTCTTTTAAAGCCTTTTGCACAACTGATCTCAGCAAAAGGCAAAGAAACAAAAGTTGTTACCTGTAGTTGAGGGCAGATGCTATAGCCTCTCTTCTGGATGAATGTGTTTTGCAAGAGAGGTCGCTTTGGGGCTTGTCCAGTTTTAGCATATACCCTGGCATTGGTGAAAGGATCTAACGTTCAAATACTTGTTAAATCTGTGGCTGGTATCTGTGTACCTTCTTAGCAGGTTGCTCTCTTGTGGAGTGTTCCTTTAAGAGAAACCTGAGGCTCCAGGCCTGGGGCTAGCTGTGGACCTGGCCTGGATCCACATTCGAGGGTGTTGCGGCCTACGTTCTTGGGTAAAAATTGAAACAGTTTTGCCTGGTGTGTTGGATAGGGAATTTCCAGCTCTGTTGTGGAAAAAAGGGCCTGGCATGAAAGTGAGAGGACTGTATTTGAAGTTTGGTTGACATAACAGAGGCAGAGGTTGCTTCTTTACACACAGGATGCCTTTTGTATGGGGATGTGACTTGAGGGATTAGAAGGATGACTGTACCTCCTGCTACACTCCAGTTTATTCTTATTGACCTATCTTATCAAATTCTCAAATGCATCCCTTTCACATTTAAAAGTGTCCTAGTTTGGACAATAAATTATATGGTCATCCTACATATTGAGATATCTTGACTATTTACCACTCTCTCTTGGCCTCAGATTTTGAGTCTATCATTATTTCAGTTTTTTATTTGTTAAATGCAAACATAAGAAAGGCAAAAAAACCCAAAAATTAAACCAAATATGCATACAGAAAAAAATAGCGAGGGAGGTAGAAGAATAATTGCTTGCTTGCTTGTCATCTATTTACACATACAAGAAATAAGATAGTTACATCTTTAAGTTGTTAGGTGTCCAGTATGACTCTAAGCCTATGTCGTTGTCGTCAAGAATGATAAGAATTAACACTTGCCCATTTACCTAGGGCTGACATGAATTGGAACAACTCCTGTGACTCGGGAGAGCAGCTCCAATAAAACCTGCTTGCAGACCTGATATGATGCATGGCTCTAGCAGATATAAATGCAAATTTCAAGATCTAGTGTTTGGTCCAAGTTTTGGATATTTACTGAGAGTTCGGAATACAAATGTTGTTGTGAAGATTTGACTCCACATTCTCCTAGTTTCCAAGCTCTCTGGGCCATGAGGATTATAGAAGAGCTTTTGTTTCCTGTCTTCCTCTGACTCCAGTCTTGAGTATGAGTCTCCACTTTTCACACAGGGGGCTTGCTGGGGAGAACTTGGTGAGCCTGGTCACCACGTGAAAATTGTCATAGGGGTTTGAGATTGTGCAGGTGACCTGGCGGAAGTTTGAGTTCCAAAGCTAGATATATGAATCTCGTGGCACCTATTTCTGCAAGTGCTGTACTCCTTTGCTGAAGAATCACCTGTTTGAAATAGTTCAATTGCAGCGGTGGCTAGTAGGTGTTATAATTGAGTATGGCTGTCACTTTTCCCATACCCAGTTCATTAAAATCCCAAAAGCTTGGTCAGCATGCCTGAATAAGAAGTTTATGTGTCTCTTTCATAAGTAGGATGACTATGTAATATTTTTGTCCAGACGAGGACCTTTTTGAGAGTAAAATGGGATACTGACTGGAAGGGTCACCAGATCAAAAACTGTAAACTAGGGATCTTCATAGGAAAACTATGAAGTACTGTTGTCTTAACTATGACCCAAGTCCTTAGCTTTTGTATAAAGAATAGCCGTATGATAGAAAAATGTTCTTAGTTTCTTCTAGATTTGTTCATCATATGTGTTTATGTATGTGCATGCATATATTCACATGAGTGTGTATGTTTACACAAACATTGATCATATATTTATAGATATGTGTATTGTGGGGTTGAAATTAACCACTTGCGAAGGCTGAGTCATTTGGAAAATTGTGGCCTTCATCATCTTTTTCGTGGATTGACTTTTTAACTAACTCTGCATCTAGCCTTTCCAAACTTTAAATCATATTCTCACCCTGTGTGGTTCTAATACCAATCTGTTGGTATAATTCTCCTGCTTAAAAATCTTTGATGACTCTCCATTTTATGTTTAATTCTCAAAGTAAGATCCACAGACAGTTTTGTGGTTAGAAAGGAAAAGAAATGAAAAAAATTTTATTCACTCATTCATTTCACTACTATTTAGAGCACCTTCTATGAGCCACTCTCTCATCTAGGTGCTGGGGATGTACCAATAAATAAAACAAAGATCTCTGCCCTTGTGAAGTTTGCATTCTATTGGGGGTGGAGGGGTGGGAGTGGGACCAGATAAACCAAATAAATAAGTAAATCATATAGCATGCTAGGAGGAGGTAAGTGCTTTGGAGGAAAGAGAAAGTAGAACAGGATAAATATGGTTGAGTAGCCCTCGTGGTGAAAGAGACCTTAACAAAGACTTAAAAGGAGGTGAGATCGGTTACTGGAGTGTTCCAAGCAGAGGGAACAGCCAGTGCAAAGTTCCAAAGGCCAGAAGGTGAAACTATGTTTGGATGTGTTCAAAGATTAGCAAGAAGACCAGCATGATGAGGTGGGGTAACCAAAGGGGAGTTAGAGATGAGATCAGAAAGCTGCTCTAGGAGTGGCAGAACATGTAAGACCTTGAGATATGAGAGTAATTATGATTTCAGCAGAAATCCCATTGTGTTCTTAAAACTCATAATATTAATAGTTATGTTTGTACTGTGAAAACTGCACTGGTCAAAATAGCTTACATTTCATATGGTGTACTTTATCTTGGTTAATATACTTTTTATGTCATTGGCTTATTGTTTATTTGTTAAAATAGCATTTTGTTGTTGTCACTGGTCTTAAATTGTGCATCAGTGGCTCAAGAGTGGTTCATCGAAGAGTGAAAATAGTGATGAAATAGTAATGTAAATGCTACAGTTCAGAATGTCATAACCAACTTAGAGAACTGAATTTCACTGCAAATATAAGATGTGAATCTCTGTGTAAAATCAAGGGAATCTGTGATGATTTCAAAACAGTACCTGAAATTGAAAAGTACAAATGGAAGTATGACGATGACTGTCTCAAAACTCTTTATTATTGGGCTTACCATCCATTCACTCCTAATCCCCAGTCATTGCCTGTTATGAAACTTTGTCTAATAGTGGCATGAAGCCACGGATATTTTGGTGTCATTTTCGAACAAAGCACAGTGGCTTCTCTGTTATACTATCGAAGTTTTCCAGGGCAAGCACATAATAATGCTTTCCATTACAAAATTAATGTATTATACTGCTAAAGGTAGATAAGGGCCTAAAAGCTCTTATAGCAATTATTAAAGGATCTTTGTAGTAAAAAATTAGAACGGATCATATTATTGAAGAGACACTTGGAAAATCAGCTGAAAAGTTAAAAAGACAAACATTATCCCTAGAGAGAAACCAGAAGTTATTGACAGAATTCTTTTGTCGAGTGACACGGTTGGCTGTTGCATAATGTCAGTGGAGTAAGAGTGTGAAAGAGCGATTACTATCAAGTACATGCTAGCAGATATTTCACTTTATGGTTGGATGAACCACTGATGTATGTAGAGAATGAATCAGCTCTGGCAATTGTTCAGGGAGGAGCGCTTGGTGATGCTTTGTTTATTTATCACTGAAAACTCAGGCTAAAGGGAAGAGATTTTTCTTTTGGTTAATCATTTTTTTTTGGAAACCAGAAAAGTTGTTCAAGGGGTAGGACTGCCAGAGTACTAGTTTCATGTTCAGATAAGGAGGTGATGGCTTCATGAAAGAAAGAAGTACTTGAAGCCAATCCACATGCTACTCCATTCACAGAAAAGACGTAGTGCCTTCTGATCTCGAGGAAATACTAAAAGAAAGAGAAAAAACTGGATGTAGTCAGATCGCGTGTGGCTGCTGACTATAGGAGTGTTCTGTGCAGAGTGGTAAGCAGTGGGTATAGGGCTTCTCTATGCTAATGTATGCTGGCTGTTTAGGGAAATGCGCTCATATAATATTTTATCTGTGGCGTAAGAAAAATGTTTCTTCATGACAGTGATTAGAAATAGTTTCTCTTACACCAGATACATTTTACCACAATCTTAGCACTAAGAAGTTTTTTTCATTAGATCATGGGAGATCCACATTGACTGTAATGGGTTAAGGAGGTAGTGTTTTCAGTAGTGGACAGTCCTTTAAATAAGCATATTACCTCTCAGTGTCCTGTGGAAAAATAAGAGCACAAAGAAATAGAACTTAGACCTAGTAATTTTGATGGGGAGAGGGTACAAGTATATGCTTGGTGTTTGGGAGCATGTAGAGAACCATGGTGGAGGGGAACCTAGGCTTTTAGGCTTTTGCTTTAAGATACCAGGTGTCTGTGGGTGCAAGCAGAAGGTGGAGAACTCTGACAATTGGACATGACCTTTCTTATACTTTTGCCTTAGGCTTGGCTTCATTTCAGAAAAATGGACATGATACTTAAAGGTTTTCAGGACATAACCTCTATTGCCCCTGACCTAAGCTAGAAAAAAATAAATGACCTCTAGTGCTCTTAGATTCTTTTCCCACAGGTTCCCTGTCTTTCTCCTTTCTTTTCTCCCTTTCTCTCTGTCTTCTTCCCTTCTTTCCTTCTTCTCTTCCTTTGTTCTTTTTTCTTTAAGCCATTGAGTTGGCATCTTTAAATTAGGCTTGAGAGCTCATCTCCTACATCTCTATGTCTTAGGCAGACATATGCTATCCAGGGCCTCTAGGGAAGGGAAGTTCTGTTCCTTGCTCAGCTAATGCACTGTAATGTGCATATCCAGATATAGCACACATTTAAATGTGAACCCTCATTCTTCAATAAAGATCCATTTCTTTTCTTTTTTGAACTTAAATAAAGATGGAGTCATTGTTGTTGGTCTAATAACTCTTCTATAGTGATGACCATTATTTAATCTTAGGGCAGAAGCCCTTCATACGTTATTGGTTGAATAGACATTGATAGTCTATATGTGTCAGGCTCCATGCTAAGTGATAGGTATAAAAGAAATAATTAACATGGCCTTGCCCAGATTAAGCAGAGAACCTAGTAGGAAAAAAGGAAACATGGACATGATAAACAAATTCATATATAATTGCAAAGCAAATGTGGCAAAAATATTTATATTTGTTAAATCTGGGTGGTGGTATATCAGCTCCTATTAAATTGGCTTCTGAACTACATGAATGAATACATTTTGGAATATTTCATAAGTAAAAAGTGAAAAAAACGCAGTCAGCAATATGATAGGTGCTCTGTAAAGGGGGACTTTGATAGAAAATGGAGTGTAATACTCCTTTAAGTGGAGTGGTCAGGGAAGACCTGAATTGTGATTTATCACTTGCCTGTATGAGAGGGATGAGGACAACTTGAACAGGGTTCAGAGAAGAGTCACAAAAATGATTGACAATAGTTGGCAATAAGACCTATGAGAACAGTCTCAACGAGCTGGGGATGCTGAGCAGCAGTAGAAGTCGCCTGGATGCAGTTATATAGGTTATCTTTTTCTTCGATTTATGAGGACTTTTACTTATTCATTTCTTTACTCATTTCCTGTGGTACACAACAGGCAAGGGAAGTGATTCAAGTTAGAATTACAAGTTAGAGGAAAATTCGAATTCTGTTCTGCAGTTGAGGAAAAATTGGAAAGGACCTGAAAGGCAAATGAGTTTAGCTCTTCCATGAAGAAATATCTCTGTAATGTTAACAGGCAGTCATCAAGTTCTTACACGATCGCTTCCGTGCTTCCTCCACTCAGAATGGGGTGGTGGCCAGTGGGGTACTCCGGTTTATTTTAATTAGGCAGGTCTTCTCTTTCCATCTCATAAATACCCCGTACTCATCTCTACCTCAGTAATGTTACCACAGAAAGCACTTCCCACCTGGAATGCCCACCTGTTCTACTCCTCCAGGCTCCATATCGCCATTGCCTTTCTGTAGACAATGTAAAAAACGGTCGTTTTCATGATCTCTTCCCCATCTTATCTTTTGGAAGAATACGGCATTTCTAAAAGTAAGTACAGCTTCCTTTGTCACTGACAGTAAGAGTGGGGTAGAGGGAGTAACATAATGGGAAGGAGCAGGGGGATAGAGGGAAGTGTGTTTGATTTGACATCCCTTCCCCACAGATGTTGATATGCCACCCCTGGGAATCACTACTTTGTAGCAGATCTTCTGCTTTAAGTGGTACACTGGTTATTTTGTTTCCTGTTAGTCTTTTTGCCACTTCCATTTTAAGCACTCTGAACATATGGAAACTTGGACAACCTCTCTGTATGGTGTCCAGTATTGATCACAAAGTGAATATACAGTGATCAATGCCTAATGACTGAAGGAACCATTAAATCATTTCCCATGGACCATTATGAAAGGCTGTTACTTATATAAGTCAGGTATTAAATAGGCACAACTGCTAAAAAAATTATATTTTTGTAGTTTTAAAGTGGCAGAAAGTCAAGTCTTGGAGGTCTAATGCATTTAAAAAGTCCTGATCTTAGAAACCTCCTTCTTCTGTAAATCTAACTCCTTGCTGTTCAGTGTAGTCCACAGACTTCATCTGCATCACCTGGAAGCTTGGCAGAAATGCAGAATCTCAATCCCCATGCCAGACTTGTATTTTAACACGATCCCCAGATGTGTTATATGCACATTGAAGGTTGATAATTATTGTTTTAACTCAAAATTCAGGAATTTAGGAGGACCATTTATCTTCGACGAGAAGTTAGTCTGGAAATGAAGTTTTCATTGGTCTATGGATGAGATTCTCAGTGTTTTCTGCTGTGTGGCCTGGAATGACGCTGCTTCTTGGAGGAGCTTGCCAGACCAGAAGATACCTCTGTGGGAGTGCCCCAGAGTGATTTAGTAAGTGGGTTGATACTTAGATGTTAGACAAGATAGTGGTTATAGAAAGGTGAAGCAGCTGTTGGAGTGAGAAACTAGGAGAGCTTGGTGAAGATAGGAGACATGGCCATATAAGCTAACAACAAAGATAAAGGAGGAGGTCACTTCTCTATGACTGGAAACAACTTCTAACTCTCAGTACTTGGATAAGTCTCAGATCCAACCCCTCCAGAGACAGCAGGTCACACTTGAAACCAGCTGGTTGTGCTGTGCATACATAGAAACCTTGGAAGTGGTGAGAATCGTGGAGAGGCATTCTTCATCAGAGGGCAAAGTGTCACCACTCTGCTCATTCAGTTATTGCCACATGGGAATTTGGTACAGCATGCCTAAATCTTCAGATTTTTGAAATAAAGCTAAAAATTTGAGCTTGTATGTATAACATCTGTTGAGTGTAATATGTTGGTTATTAAAATGTTTTTAGACAGCTCAGGCCAAACAAAATTCATATGTTGCCTGCATCTGTTTTGCAACTCCTGTTCTAGAGCAACAAAACATATGAGGTGGTGTGACTACCTGTCTTTTTCAGTGTAGGGCACCAAACACAGGTAAAGGTGTTTTGGTCTTGGTTGGGACCATTTTGATTTTTACTAAGTAAAAGAAAGAAAAAGACATAAAAGAAGGGAGCTACATTTGCTTCGATGACCTGACTTAAAAATACATATATTTCTCTGAAGACCCTCAGTAATTAATGGGGTTTGAAGGAAAGAGTTAAATGCCTAAAGGAATAAAACTTAGGTCCTGAGATGATGGTGAGGAAATGGAGACATAGAAATTACTTGGCTATCCCCGCTCCGCCCCTCTACACCCCTCACCTCCCCAAACTAGGAACACACATTGCAACAGGTCATCCAGGGCCAGGAGGCTAGACCGCAACTTGGACTTTGTGCTGGGAAAAAAGTATGATTGAGATCGAATGTGAGTTGTTGAATTTGGGCGGCTGCTAATATTTAAAGTTGATGGAATTGGGTTTTCAATTTAAGTTTTATTAAAATTAGCATTTTATATATTTTGAGACTGAAAACTAGGGAAAGGAATCAAAATTCTTTTCCAAGATTTATTATTGATTTTATTTCTTGTTAAAAATGAAATTCCTCAAAGGTCAGGACCGTTTATTATTTGTCTTTGTGTCCCCAGCATCTGGCACAGCTTGGGCTAATCAATGTTTGTTGACCTGAAGTGATTGTAAGACAAAATATAATTATTTTTCCTTTTGGTAAGTCATTCTGTAGGTATTCATTTTCCTTACTGATTAAAAAAAAAGATCGCTTTATGGAGATATCCACATACCATGAAGTTCACCATTTTAAAGTATGCAATTGAGTGGTTGAATATATTTACAACGTTTGAATATATTTACAACCATCACCACTATGTAATTCCAGAACCTTTTCATCACCCCCGAAAGAAACTCTATACCCATTAGAAGTCACTCCCCTGTTCCCCTGCCCCCAGACTCTGGTGACCACTACTCTTTCTATCGCTATAGATTTGCCATTCTATATAGTTTCATACAAATAGAATAACAGAGACATTTCATACAAGTAAAATTATATAATATGGAGTCCTTTGTAACTAGCATCTTTTACTTATAATATATTCAAGGTCGATCTCTGTTATAGTGTATGTCAATACTTCACTCTTTTTTCTAGCCAAATAAAATTGTATTTTATAGGTATACCAAATTTTGTTTACTCGTTCATCAGTTGATGACCATTTGAGTTGTTCTTGCTTTTTGGCTATTATGAATAATTCCGCTATAAGCATTTGTGTAAAAGTTTTTGCATGGGTCTATGTTTGAATTTCTCTTGGGTGTACACCTAGTTTTGGAGTTACTGGGTCATATGGTAACTATGTTTATCATTTTGAGGATCCACCAAATAGTTAATCAGAGTGAGTGCAACCATTTTACATTCCAATCAGCAATGTACAGGATTCTAATTTCTTCATATCCTTGCCAGCACTTGTTATTGTTTTTCCTTTTTGATTTTAGACATCCCAGTGGGTGTGAAGTGGTATTTCATAGTGGTTTTGATTTGCTTTTCCCTAATGACTAATAATGTTGAACATCTTTTTGTGTGCTTATTGGCCATTTGTAAATATTATTTGGAGAAATGTCTATTCAGATCTTTGCTGATTTAAAAACAGTTATTTATCTAATTATTTTTGTATTGTAAAAGTTATTTTTATATTCCGAATACTAGACCCTTGTGGGATATATGACTTGAAAATGTTTTCCCTGTTTTATGGATTGTCTTCTCACTTTCTCGATAGTATCATTTGAAGCACAAATGTTTGTAATTTTGATACAGTTCAATTATGTATATATTTTCATTCTTGTGCTTTTGGTGTTATACCTATTCTTGTTGATCTTCTAATTGTTCTATCCCTTATGGAAAGTGGAGTATTGACATCACCAACCATTGTTAAATTGTCTGTTTCTCCCTTCAATTCTGTTAGTTTTTACTCGTGTTTTACAGCCTTGTTGTTAGGTATATGTATATTTACAATCATGTCTTCCTTTTGAATTTACATTTTTTGTTTCAAAATATACTTTCTCTCTAGATACAAATTTTATCTTAAAAGTCTATTTTGTCTGATATTAATATTGCCACTGTAATTCTTTTGTTGGTTACTATTTGCATGGCACATCTTTATACCCTTTTACTTTCACCCTATTTGTGTCTCAATCTAAAGTGTCTCTTTTAGAGAGCATATAGTTGGATTACTTAAAAAATGTATTCAGACGATCTCTACCTTTTGATTAGGGTGTTTAACTGGAGTGTTTAATTATTTATATTTAGTTTAATTACGGATAATCAGACTATATGTCTCCCTTTTTGCCATTGGTTTTCTGTATGTTTTATGTCTTTTTTATTCCTCATTTCTTCCATTACTGCTTTGTGTTGTGCTAAATATATTTTCTAGTTTATTGTTTTAATTCTTTTTGTTGCTTTTCTGGAGAAGAGGGTTTTCATAGGCCTTTATTTCATCATTCCCGATGATCTTATGATATTTTTTTGAGTTCTTTTCTTAGTGGTTGCCTTGAGGATTACAGTGAACTTCTTAATGTAAAACTATCGAATTCAGACGAATTTCAAAAGTATACAAAAACTTTATTCCAGTATAGTTTCATTCCTTGCTTTATACATTCTTTGCTTTATAAGGCCATCACTACATTTTTATAATTATTGCCTTATGCAGTTGTCTTTTAAATCAGATAACAGAAAAGGGTTAACAACAAAAATACATTTATAGGCCTTTTATATTTAACTATGTAGTTATCTTTACTGATTCTCTTTATTTCTTCATGTAGATTCAAGTTAATGTTTGGTGTTTTTCATTTCAACCTCAAGGACTCTCTTTAATATTTCTTGTAAGACAGATTTTGTCGTGACAGATTCTCTCAGGTTTTGCTTACATAAGAGTGTTTTAATTTCTCCTTCACTCTTGAAGGGTAATTTTCTGGAAATAGAAGTCTTGGTGGAATGTTTTGTTTCAGGGCATTGAATATGTTGTTTTGCTGCCCTCTGGCCTTCATAGTGTCTGATGAGAAATAAACTGTTAATATCATAGAGAATTTCTTGTATATGATGAGACTTTTTTTCTGGCTGCATTCAAGTTTCCCCTGTATCTTTTGACATTTGACTATAATGAGTCCTGATGTGTATTCTTTTCCGTATATTCTATTTGAATTTGTTGAGCTTCTTGAATATAGAGATTAATGTTTTCATCAAATTTGGGAAGTTTTTGGGCACTGTTTCTTTAAATATTCTTTTTGTCCCTTTTCTCTCCTTCTGGGATTCCCAGTATGCATGTATTGATATTATTGCTCATGTCTCAGAGGTCTCTAAGGCTCTGTTATTCTTCATTTTCTTCTTTGTCCCTAAAACTAGATAATTTCAGTTGACATATCTTCAGGTTCACTCATTCTTTATTTTGCCAATTTAAATTTGCTATTGAACCCCTTTAGTGAATTTTTCATTTCAGGTAGTCTACTTTTCAACTCCAGTATTTTTATCTGGTTCTTTTTAAAAATAATTTTTAATCTTTATAGTGATAGTCTCTGTTTGGTAATACATTGTTTTAATATTTTCCTTTAATTCTTTAGACATGGTTTTCTTTAGTTATTTGAATATATTTATAAATAGCTTACTTAAATCTTTGTCTAATATGGTCTAAATTTGAGCTTCTCAGGGACGTTTTTTTGATTGACTACTTTATTTCCTGTGTATGGGCTATATTTTCTTGTTTATTTGTGTATGTTGTAAGTTTTTATGGGAAAGTGGATATTTCAAATAACATAACATGGAACTCAATAAATCAGATTTCCCTCCCTCCATCCTTCCCTAGAGTTTGGTGTTTTTGTTCTTTGTGGCTGTAGAAAAAATTCTGTAATTTTTTTTTTGTCGTTGTTACAGGAGGCTATTGAAGCCTCCTCCTGGTTACCATGGTGGTCAGCTAACAATTTGCAAGAGATTTCCTTAACGCTTTTCCTATTTTTCCCAAGATAACTTATGGATTACAGTCCTAACCTTACCCCCAAAGTTTGATGTGGAATATTTCTCTTTTACTATTATCGTCACATTGCTCTAGTATATTGATAGTCTTTTGAAACAAATGACGTTAGCGTATTGTAGCAATCTGTTTTTAGTGTTTGATCACTGAAAATGTCAAATCCTAGAAAACATAGCATTCCTACACAAGGTGCACTTTTTTTTTTTTTTTTTTTTTTTAGTGTGAAAAGAGTTAAATGCCTTGAAACAGTGGCTTTCAGTCTTTGCTGAGAGGCTGTATGTATATGTTGGGGTATACCTTTAACAATCATCCAGGAAGTTAACAACTCAGGAGACTTGAAAGCAGGGTCTAAAAGAGATATTTGTATACCTGTGCGTGAAACAGCATCATTCAAAATAGCGAAATGATGGAAGCAACCCAAGTGTTTATTGATGGATGAATAGATAAACAAAATGTGGCACATACAGACAACAGATATTTTTCAGCCTTAAAAGAAGAAGGAAATTCTGGCACATGCTATAAGATGAATGAACTTTGAGGACATTATGTTAAGTGAAATAACCAGCCACAGAAAGACAAACACTGTATAATTCTACTTATATGAGATACCTAGAGTAGTCAAATTTATAGAGGCAGAAAGCAGAATAGAGGTTGTCAGGCAACGGGGAGGAAGAAATGGGGTAGTTGTTGTTTAATGGGTACAGATTTTCAGTTTTCAAGATGAAAAGAGTTCTGAAGATTGGTTGCATACAACGTGAAAGCCCTTAACATTACTGAGTTGTACATTTAAAAATCGTTAGTTGGGATGGTGACTTTTACGTGCATTTTACCTCAATTAAAATTTTTAATTAAAATTTTTTAATTAAAATAAATTTACATATTTTTTAAAAAGTACATACTTGTTGGAGGGATGAAAAAAATCAGAAATAACAAAGATGAAAAAAAGATAATAAAACTATGTTTCAAAATCTTAAAAAAACAAGAAAGAGCAAAAGAGAAAGCGCCAGAGAAAGAGAGAGAAGGAAGCTGATCCAGAGTAGCAGTAAGACGTAAAATTCAGTAGGAAGGGGAGGCATTTCCAGAATCGCTGAGTAAAGACCTTAGGAAATCTCCTCCATAAAAGCAACCAGAACACTGGCAAAAATCGTCGTAATCAACTTTTTCACAACTCTGGAAATTAACAAAGGCTTACAACATTGCAAGAATAATTTAATCATGAAAAATGGCTTGAGTCTCAATAAGAACAGTGAACTTTGTGGCATTTTTATTTTCCCTGTTTCTATTAGTCCCTCCCCAGCATCACAGCATTCGTGAAAACCAGCATCCTTGCTGCCACAGTTGCCATGAAAAACATCCCTCAGGCCATAACTGGAGAGGGCAGAATGGGTTTCCAGTTCAACCAAAATGCCCTGTCCCAGAGAATTGTCACTATTTGACTGGCGGTTTTCTGGAAAAGCCCATTCTCAGGGCCTGAGAGGTCACTCATGGGAATAGCTCTATCCCCACAGCATTTGTTGAAAATGATCAGCTGTAGTTGTTTAATACTGCAGATGCCTGAGACAGCAATACTAGTTTGGAGCAAAAAAATAGTCTGGCAAAAAAAAAAAAAATTAAAAGGCAGGTCTGGGGAATGAGATGTCTAAGAAGGATTTGAAGAGCTCTGACATGTTCCTTAGGATCTAGAAGGCCACATCTCATTTGGCAAACGAAGAAACTCAGTTCCAAAGAAGTTTTGTGACTTACTCAAACTGACACAGCTAGTTAGTAATGGAGAGTATGTGTTTATTATAAATTTTTCTGCAGCCACTCTGAGAGTGATAATTATACAGGGACAACAGGTACAAATGGGGACAGTCCTTGGTAGTTTGGGATATAAGGTCACTTAGTGATAGAGCTGATATTAGAATCCGATCTCTTTATTCGTACTATAAACTTCTTCTATTATGGCAGGAATATAAATAATATGACAAAAATAAAGGTTTCTTAGAGGAAAAATGTATAAGTGAGGAACCAACCAGAAAGATAAAAAAATATTGTATGGAAAAAGTAGACAGAAGGCATTTTTTGAGATAAGTTTTGATATTTATCAAGGAGAAGTTGACATGAGACATTTTATGTCTATAATTTCTCTTAGTTTTTTGACTAAGATTCTGTTTTAGGCTCTTTGTTTTCTTTCATTTTAGTTTTATTCATACTTCTAGTTTTCATTTTGTAGTAGGTTGGGGGCAGTAAAACTAAGTACTCTTGAGTTTTTCAGCTGGCAGCACTGTCTGACATGTTTTTATGAACTAAAGTTTCCTATAAAAGGGATACAAAAATAACCCAGTAACATAGAGAATTTTTATTTAGATATATTTGAGGATAATTTTAAAAGAAACTTGACCTTGAATGAAGTTCTTAGCTAAATTTGGAATTCAAAAGGTAATGAGAGAGGACAAATGAAGAAAAATATGCAAAATCTGTAATTAAAACAATCAAACATTTCTAAATGATGTTCGAAATGATATATTTTATTGTTTTATTTTTACATATGTGGAATATTAAAGTGAAAGAAGACTCACTGGATAACTGGTTCCAGATTATATAAGATTAAAAATTTGTTTTTCTTCAACAAATTTTGGAGGGAATTAAATATTTCATTTTTCAATTTCCAAAATGTGAGGTTTTATTTATTGCTTTCTGTTTAATTCACATTGAGGGAGGGATGAAATTAATCTACAGGCTTCTTAAGGCATATTATCTCTGATATTTTTATTGTATAAGGTAAGGAAGCCTCTGATTTTTACTGCAGGATATAATTAGTTCCAGCATTTTCTTTGTGATAACAGCCTGTTTCAATGCTAGATGGTTAATTCTGGTTTAACATCTGGAATTATCGAAATATCTATTTCTGTACTTTCATCTACACTCCTTTGAGCATATTGTTTGACTGCCTTACAGGTTGTCTCAGATGACAGATTTGCTAACCTTTTTACTGTGATAAACAAGGGTCACCAGTTTAAGACCATTTCAGTTAGCGACATTTTTCCTGTTACCTAGCATCCAATCGCTAAGCCAATGCTTCATATTTTATATTTATATAACACCAGCACCCCACTTCTGTTACCAATTTTATGATTAATTGGGCAGAAGCTAAGCTTGTGTAATTGGCACTTCTCCAAAACACAGTGGCCCTGAAAATAGGAGCTTATTCCTCTGTGATATAGTCTCCAATAGTTCTCTCTTATTTTTATCTGATGTAGTGTTTTGGAAAAACTTCCCTCAGTTGTGTCTCCTTTACATTCACACAGACACTTCTCGCTGACACGTGCAGTCACCGGATGTTGGAGGTTTATCCCCACCAGGTAGTCCTCTGAGACACCAGTTGGGTGTCCTACAACTTAACTCAATTCTGACACTATCTACCTGGAGAGATAGCGTCAGATCCCACAGGTTAAGGCCTCGGTCTCATGACGCTTCTCCCCACATCAGATATCAATTGAAAGTAGCAGGTCCCCAGGTTACCCACTTCTTGTCCAGCTTGGCTGCAAATCGGAGGTTCCCATGACCTCCTTCCCTTTGGATTAGATTAATTTGCTAGAGCGGCCCACAGGACTCAGGGAACATTTATGTATGTTACTAGTGTCAAATAAAGCATGTGATAAAGGATACAGATGAACAGTCAGATGAAGAGATTCATAGGGCGAGGTCTGGGGGGATTGAGTTCAGGAGCTTCTGTTCTGGTGGCGTTGGGGTGAGTCACCTCCCAGTACGTGCATGTGTTCACCCACCTGGAAGCTCTCCAAACCCCATACTATTGGGATTTTTATGGAGGCTTCATCACGTGGGTACAATAGATCATTTCAGCCCTCCTCTTTTTTCAAGAGAATGGGTATTGAAAATTCTAAGCTTCTAGTTCTTTCTGGTGACCAGCCCTTATGCAGGAGCCATTCATAAGCCCACCCACTGTCTCCTAATTAGAACAAAAGACATTCCTATCACCTAGGAAATTACAAAGGTTTTAGGAGCCCTGTGTTAGGAACCAGGGCACATAGATCAGAATATATTTTTTCCTCTTATTTCACAAGCAGACAGGTAGTCCAGGATGTATAGGGTCATTGAGCACTGGTCGTTTCTTCTGTTTTCTTATTCTGCATCCCTTAAGGTGCTGTTGTCCTCTGCATGGTTGAAATTGCCTCAGTTCCACACTGTTTTCGGCCTGTGAGAGAAACGTGTGACATGTAAGTTACATATATCACTTCCGCTCTTATGAGAATTTAGTTAACCAGTGGGAACCGTTGCTGAGACCTTGGTCCATGACCACGTCAACACTGCAGGGGAGCTTGCAGATGTACCCTACAGCTAGCTGCATGGTCATGTGTCCAGCCAAAGCTCTGTCACTAGGAAAGAAGGGAAGATTGGATTCGGGTAATCCCTGGCAATTTACTGGCCACTTAACTTCACTGAATTTTTGTTTCTTCATTTCTAAAATGGTGATAATAATAGTCTCTACCTTGGAGGGTTGTCTGGAGGGTTAGGTAAGGTAATACATATTTATTTATTCAGTTTCTGCATATACAATATGTTTAGTTTTAGTTTTTAACCATGAAGATATTTTTCTAATGACAAAAGTAACGTTTAGAAAACTCTTAAGCTGTGCTTATTTCACTTCAGGAAAATTGTACTGTTTAAAGCATTAAAAGATACTGAACTAAATACGTGGAGACCAGATATTATAGAGATATAGTATCTAGGTTTTCTGTTTTAGCTTACTTAAAAAAAAATTATTGATAAAACATTTCATGCTATTTCTTAAAATGGTTTAAATGTAGGTAATACATAAGTAGGTTTTGAGGTAAGTAGTCCATTAGAGTAATTTAATTTCACTTGTGAAAATTTTAGTTAGATTTTTTTTTTTTTAAATGGGTCATCGCTAGAAGCAATTCATTTATTTGGCAAGATATTCTTAGCATATGGATTTGCTGCAGAAGTGAGAATTTTAAATTGCCTCTGTAATTTTAAAAGTTGTTTTTCTAATCTTTGGAGTGAATAAACTATGAAACCTCCTACTAACTTAAAACAAAATTATTGTTGATATTTTTAAAATATACAAAAGTAGAGATCTTACTAATATTTTAAACTGCCTAATTTTCAGAGTATGCACTATATATTATTTGTCATTGGTAGTTAGAAAGAAACATTTAAATCTATAACAGATTATCTTTAATATTTCATAATCAAATTGTTATTATTTTCAAGTAAAGAAAGATTATTTTGAGTTTTAGTTTCCTTATTCATTTTATCCTGTCAGTTGTTAAGGATCATTCATTAACATTTTTGAAAGCAGTTCTTAGCCGAAGCCAGTTTTTGGTAAAAAAAAAAAAAAAAAAAAAAAGATGAAAGTAGGCAGTTAGTTATTCAGGGATTTTCATTAGTTTTATGAAGTCATATGTTAATTTGGTTAAAGCAGAGTCTGTTTCCATTGGAAATGTATTTTAAAGATGTGAAGATGATCTTTATATCTATTTGTGTATTAATCCCCTGCTTACTTTGATGATCAGAACATAAGAAGTAAACAAGCAAATATGTTAAGTTTTTTTTGTTGTTGGTTTTTTCTTGCTTTAGCATCTCTAAAATGTGTTCATTTATAGTTTGCTATTTCTTGGGCAAAATGCCAAAAGAGAATATGTGTGCCATCTGCTTTGTCATCATCAATTTTAGAATAAATTTCCCCAATTTAGGTGCGTTTGCATTGATGTAACCTGTAGCTTTCTGTACTTTTATTTTCTTGATCTCAAGACTCACTGCTGACTTATTTTGTGAGTGAGCTTAAGATGATCTTTACATGTAGTCAGACAGGGATGGTGCACAGCCATCAGGCTCTTGTAATCATTTAGGTGGGACTTCATTGTTAACTTGGAGGGGAGCACTGGGCTGAAGGCAGCTTTGAATTTTACCGAAGAGTTTCTCTATCTCTGAGGAAATAATTGAAGTGCTTGCCCTGAAAAGAATTGAAAGTGTAGAAACAGAAATTAGCTCTCAGTTTTGAACGTATTAGCATCTAGACTACCTTGCTTATTCAACTTTTGATGCCTTGTTTAATTTTAAATACTTCTTAAAATTACAGTCTGTGTGGATTTGGAGTATTGAATGCATAGTTCAGAGATAGCTGTAATTGCTACCAACTCCAAGGATACATTTATACTGGAAACTTCTTCAGGAGGAAGCATGAGGCTGAGGAATGCAAGCTTTTATGGGGGAAAAAAAAGACTGAGGGGGAATAGAAAAAAAATTAATGCTTAAAATAAAAAATTTTCTCCCTTTTTCATTTGTTAATTTTGAAAAATTACTATCTGCAAAAAAGTCAAAATATAAGGAAGAAGCCCTCATATACTCTTCATCTATACCAATCAATTGTTAACATTTTGTAACATTTTGATTCTCTCTCCATATCCGTACATATATCTCTCTGAACTTAAAAAAAATAAGTTGTGGATACCATTAAACATGACCTCTAAATACTTTTGTGTTTCTGAAGAATAAAGATATTCTTCTACCATGCCCAATATTATTGTTTTTGTTATTATCATCATTGTTGAAAATTAACCATAATTCAATAATGTAGTCTCAGGTATATTTTATGTTTAAATTGTCTCATAACTTTTTAAAAAATCGAGGGTGCAATAAAATTTCATGTGTTGCATTCATTATCATATCTCTTCTGTTTTGTTTTATGACGTTGGTTATTTTGAGTTTAGATCTCTTGTAGAATGTTCTGTATTCTGAATTGGTTGGCTTGTTTTCCAATTTCTGGATTCAAGTTAAGCAGTTTTGGCAAGAAGACAGCTGAGGTGCTGTCACCTACTGCATCACACGAGGAGGCACCTGAGATCTGGTTATCCTGCTGTTGGTGCTTGTGGAATAGAGTCATTTGATTAAGAGGTGGCCACTACAGCTTTCCTTTGTAACAGTACATCTGTCCTTTTATGATTAGTAGGTCATCATGGGTTGATGCTTGAAATCATGTAACTATCCTATTCCTTAATTTTTTCCCCAAGTACTTTTAGCTCTCACAGGTGATTCTTGCCTGAATCAGTTACACTGGAGATTGCAGAGGGATTATTTTCTTTTTTTAAAAATTTATTTTATTTTATTTTTCAATTATAGTTGACATATTATATTAGTTTTGGGTATATATCATAGTGGTTAGACATTTGTCTAGTGTCAGAGGGATTATTTTCTAATCGTCATTTCTTTTTCATCTAATAGCTGGCATTCTGCAAGAACTTCCCTTATCACCCTCCTCCATTAATATGGATTCATGGATTTAAAAAATATTTTTTACTAGTTATAATTGATCGTCAATATTATACTTTTAGATGCGCCAATTATTCTAAATCTGGTGGCTCCTACGTCCTTTACATATGACTTCTGTAGTCTTTGAGCACTTTCATGCTTTTGGGAATAAATATTTTTAAGTGACTTAAAGTAAAGTTATATTTATTTTAAATAAAGTAAATAATTGTACTCTAGACTTTTTACACAATTAAATCAATTTCTTCTATTTTAATTATTTTGTAAGATTCTTTTTTCCTTTAGTTTAGGGATGTATACTTAACTTTGATTTATTGAAGATTATAAGCATATCAAGAGGCCAGTTTTTGGTGTGTTTCCCAAAGCTGGTCCTTTTCTGATTTATGATTCAGAATTAAAACTCTGGAGTAATGCCTCCGGGACCTTCTGTGGTTTCAGAGACACATAATAATGTTATGCTTAAGATGGAAAAAACGCTTTGGGATAGGCTTCCTCACACATGTCTCCACTCTGTCCTTCCCTCCTCCCATACACTTTGTAAATACTGTGTTTACTGGTGCTCATTTTCCGGTATTTTAACCAGATTTTAACTGGGAAAATATCTACTGCTTTTCCGCCATCTACTTTACCTCCTTTTTCTATTTCCAACCTCTCTTTAAGCATTAACCACTAAATTACCATTGAAAACTTGGGTTGTTTCTATTTTTGTTCGACATTGGGAGGGTTGAGTGGGGAAGGGAAGGAGCTATGAAGGGATCTCTTACTAGGCTGACATTATTCCAGCCATCCATTGTTTTTGCATATACACATTTTAACCAACTATGAATCTATTCAGCACATGATTTAGTCTGAATTTTTCTCTTGTTAGCTGCAAGTCTGTTTTAAGAGACTCAAATACCTTGCTGAAATCTAGATACGCTGTCGAAAGCATTGTCATAATCCACCATTCTTAAAAGACTGTCAAAAAGGAATTAAAGTGTTTAGCATAACTTAATCTTAGTGAAACCATGCTGTTTTCCAGTGAACGTCTCTTTTTCTTGCACTGAAAGTTCTCACAAACCTTATTCAGTAATCCATTTCAGAGATTTGCAGGATAGGAAATCAAGCCCTGTGATTTTCAGAATCTATTCTTTCTCCTAACTTTTGGCTATTCCCAAACGACATAGACTCTGTAGCTGGATGTTGGCTGTATGCTGAAAAACTCTGATTAAGAAGTGATTATATTGTCCTCTTTTATGAAAAATTTCTGAGGGCCCTCCAAGAAGATGTCTGCAGATACCGTTTTGAGAAAAGCGAATTAAGAAAAGAATTTTCTGGATGCCTGTCAATTATTTCTTTAAAAGAGAGGTCTTTTCATTGAACTAGTAAAAATATTTTTCTTTTAGGTTATCAGAAAAATTGAAACAATGAAAACTCTGTAACATTCAATTCCATGGGGAGAGTTGAGGAGCACAGGTATGTAAGGATCTGAATGAAGAAACAGTGGCTGAGACCTTTGCTGCTAAAGGAGGTCTCTGAACATCAGCGTCACCTGGGAGTTTGCTAGAAATACAGAATCTTAGGTTGCAGTCTAGCCTTACTGAATCAGAATCTGCATTTGGGCTCTATTCCCAATTGGTTATATACAAATTAGGTTTGAGAAGCACTAGAGATCATTTTCGTGAGACTACCCCTTCTTAGCAAGTTATCTGGTTGGATGATAAAGGCTCACCTTGTGAAATACCAGAAGATATTCCTAAATAGCAAATATAGGAAAATCCTTTGAGAGTAAAAATATTTTCCTCTAAACTTTATTGTAAAGTTCTGTCTCAATACAGTTGTTGGATATTGACCTTTGCGCACTGCTCCTTCCAAGAAGACTTAAAGAAATGTGTCCCACATACCAAGAAAATTATTTTTAAAAATGAGTTTTTAAGTCATTTTGCTAGTCATAGGTGCGAGTGCTTTATATATTCTTTGTATTGTGGCACCAGGTGGTTAAAGTTTTGAAGTCACGCTTCAAAGGTAGGGAAAACTACCTAGAAGGCTTTAGGAGGCCTCTTTTGTTTGCACCCTAACTGCTGGGGCCCCTAAGCACAGTTAGTTGCCCCCTTTTGTTCCATGACACTAGATGGTTAGGGCACAGGTGCTGATTTACTGCATAAACTTGTGAGTAGTAATCAGTTGAACATTAGATGTCAATAACTCCCATTAGCCCAGCATTAACTTTAATAATGTTGATGACAGCTTGATATACATCAGAGGTTTTCCCACTCGACATGTTTTACTTACACCTGGAGTGATGATAAAGGAATTGAGTCTCCTCCCTACATATGAGACTACGTATTTCTGAGGGGTGGGTGGGTCGGATGGGACTCTGATAGGCTACTATATGTACTGTTGAAGCAGATACCTTAAGCCAATGCCAGACTTCAAGTACATCTTACTGGCTCACTCAGGTGGGAGGGTCCGTTGGGAGCTGCCAGTACCAATGAGCTGACAGAGGGCGGCAGTATGGTATAAGTGAAAAGAGCATTGGATTTGGAATCAGCTGGATGTGGGTTTGAATCCCATCCTTCTTGCTTATTAGTTTTGTGACCTAGTAGCATTTATTTAATCCTTGATTTTTGAATTTCGTAATTGTAAAAATAGGGTTAATTAATACATCTCAGGGTGGTTGTGGGGCCCTAATGAGGTGATATATTAAATATCTAATCCTGTGCCTGGCCTAGGTGTCCATCGAATGGTCAGTATACATTACTGTATACATTTGATATATTAAATACTTATTTTTGTTCATGTCTGCCCCAGCCAAACTGATAGGGATTTAAGTAACTGATAGTTTTGCTCATCAAATATATTTCCAAGTGATTCTTTGCCAGGTCAGCATCATCCTTTGTTACTGTGGCCTTTAAAGTGCTTTCAACCTGGCAGATTCATCAGCTGGATCATAGCCAGCAGAGATTACATGTCCAGAAAGTTTAGAATATGCAGAGGGTATGCCAACATGTAGTCAGAATCAGGAAAAAGAGAGGGTATGTGTGAAATAATAATATTAACTTGTGGTGAAAAGAGCTTTGGTGAGTTAATTTGTTTGAACGGTTGCAGTATGTGGAATTCTTTTCCATAAGGAAGACTATAAAATGCAATGCTTGGTTTCAAAAAGTGTGCTTATATAAGTCCCGGAAAGGAAATTTTTTTTTCACAATTGAGAAAGGATATCGAATTTAATGGAAGTTTCTATAGCCAAATTCAGAACTCTGCTTGCATTGGGAAACTAGGAGATATGGCACAAAATTTCTAATTTATCAGTGTTCTCACTGCAAATATTTGTTATAACCTTTCCCTTTCCTATTATCTCTTCTTGAATCTGAGCCCATAACCAAGTCTGAGCTTGGAGGCTCTGATTTTAGATGTAAATGGAGTGCCTTGGCTACTTTTAACTTTATGTGGTTGCTATTTGGAAATGTTAGAAAATGAATTTTAATCTGATTTAAGAAGGTTACCAAATGAAAAAAAAATTGTTTAAAGTTACATTTAGTCATTTATAAAATGGAGATAATAATACCTACTTCATTAGCTTACTACCTACCTCATAGTAATGAAGTAATTAAGTAATATATGTAAAGTGCTTAGAATAGTGCTTGGCTTATAGTAAGCACATATAAAAATATTGTCAGGTAGTATTTTTTGTTATTAGTTTCTCTCTGAGTACCGGATAGAAATATTCATTGTAGGAAATGTAAAATAAAACAGGAAAACAAAAATCACCACAAACTCTCTACCTAATAATAACTGATGTTAACATTTCGTCTTCTTTCTGTTTCCCCATGTACATATGTTTTACAGAAGGAAACCAAAATCATACTGCTTTGAAATCCACACTTTCCATTTATTATATTGGTAATATTTCCCCATGTCATTGAATGTTCTTATGACACATGATATTATTGGTACTTTATGTTCTAAAAAATTTGTTTCTCTGTTGTTAGATATTTGCGTTTTCAGTCTTTTTTTTAAGACTTTATTTTTTAAGAGCAGTTTTAGTTTACAATAAAATTGAGAGGAAAGTTAAGAGATTTCTCATATAATACCTGCTACCACACATGCATAACCTTCCTCATTACCAACATCACTGATCAGAGTGGTGCTTTTTTTTTTTTTTTTTTTTTTTTTTTACCAAGGATGAGCCTATATCGACACATCATAATCACCCAAAGTTCATACTTACCTAAGGGTTTGCTCTTGGTGTACATTCAGTGAGTTTGGACAAATGTCTAATGACCTATCCATCACTGTCATATCATTCAGAGTATTTTCACTGCCCTAAAAAATGCTCCGTACTCTGCTGCTTCTTCTTCCCCTCCCCAGTGTCACCTCTTCAGCCACTGATCTTTTACTGTCTTTCTAGTTTAGCCTTTTCCAGAATGTGTAGTTGGAATCATACAGCATGCAGCCTTTTCAGCTGGCTTCTTTCACATAGTTATATGTATGTAAGGTTCCTCTGTGACTTTTTGTGGCTTGACAGCTCACTTCTTTTTAGCTCTGAATAGCGTTTTGTTTTCTGGATGTACCACACTTTTTTTTATCCATTCATCTTGAAGGGCATTGTGGTTGCTTCCAAGTTTTGGCATTCTGAGTAAAGCTACATAAACATCTGTGTCATGGTTTTTGGGTAGACGTAAGTTCTCAGCTGTTTTGGATAAATGCCAAGGAGCACGATCGCTGGATTGTATGGTAAGGTATGTTTCTTAAGAAACCACGAACTATCTTCCAAAGTGGCCGTACCTTTTTGCATCCCCCCAGCAATGAATGAGAGTTCCTGCTGCACCACATCCTCTCCAGCAGTTGGTGTTGTCAGTGTTCTGGATTTTGGCCACTCTAATAGGTGTATCGTGGAATCCCACTGTTGTAGTGTTTCATTATTTATAAGTAATTCTCCAGCGAATACTATTTTCCTGGAAGAGGAATTGTTGGATTAAAGACAGTATTCACTTTTGTACATAGTACCAAATTGCCCTCTGGGAAGCTTCTACAAATTTGTATTCCCACTTGAAATATATGAAATTTGGTACTCCTCCTAACACTGACAATATAATTTAAAATTATTAATTTGGTAGGTCAAAATGTTATTTTTATATAAAACTTTAAAAATTTTCTAATGATATTGAATTTTTTATGTTTAGAAACTGTACTATTTTTTTTTTTTTAGGTGAGACAACCCTTGGTTGACCTCACAGATTATAAGGACCTTCTCATTTTACAATCTCTTAATTTTTTAATTTTTATGCCTACCGCACCTGTTCTTCCTAGGCGGTCTCCCATCCAAGTACTAACTAGGCCTGACCCTGCCTAGCTTCCAAGATCAAATGGGATCGGGCTTGTTCAGGATAGCACGGCCGTAGAAAGAAACTATACTATTCAGATTTCTTGCCTTTATCCTTTGCACATTTTTGGGGGGTTATTTATTTGTGAAAAGCAATTTACATTTTAAGGCTATCATCTCTGAATCAGGGATATTGTAAATATTTTCCCCAGTTTTCAATTTGACTTTTAAGTTTTTTCATAATGTTTTTGATAGAGATTTAAATTTTTCTGGTAGTCAAATTCATCAATTTTTTTTCCTGTATGGTTTGTACCTCTATATTATGCTTAGGATCTGCATCACTCTAAAATTACGATCATACATGTTATAGTTCAGTTCTTCATTTACATATTTTAGTTTCACAGGTATTTGTTGTCTCTTCTATGGCAATGTTAAGTCAGTTGTGACACAAAAAGTAATGATCCTTAACCCTTTGGAGCTTTAGTCTAATAGAAAATAAACCTTAATTTCTTTAAAATTTCACAAATAAAATTAAAACTGTGGCAAGTGTTATGATGGAGAGGTAAACAGTAATATAAAAATGTCTAATGAGAGTGACTGACGTACTTGAGGAGGTCCAGAATGTCTTTCCTCAGGAAGTGACCTTGTACTTAAACCCCAAGGAAGATGGTAGCTATATCACAATAACAAGGTGGTGGAGAAGTGCATTTCAGACCCTGGCAGAGGCCATTGTGGCTGATGCACAGAGATCAAAACAAAGAGTGAATATGGCAAGATTAAGCCTGGAGAGGAATTCTGAAACCAAACCATGTATAGATTTGTAGGTCCTGTTGTGGATTGTGAGTTTTTATTGTAAGAACAATGGAAAGCCCCTAATGCCATTTAAGCAGTATGATTAAAGTAAATGGCATGATATCTTTTCTTTAAAAACATTTTTTAACTCTTTAATCCTTTTGGAGTTTATTTTTAAGGGGCCCGTGAATTTTCTTTCCAAGTATTTAATCATAGCCTCTGTGCTGCTTCTGCTTCTGCTGTTGCTGCTTCTTTTTTTTCCCTCCTCCTCGTTTTATTTTGTTATCCAATCCTTCCTTTCTCCTTTGATCTGAAGTACACTCTTATCATCTAATATAATTTTTATCTAACTTGTGTCTTTTATGCAATAAATGTTTTAATAAGACTTATGCTTGTTTTTTCTTAGTTTTACCCGTGGGGAAATCTGTTCATTTCTGATGTAGGCCATATTTATCCAATTATTCTTGGTGTCTTTATTCTGGGTTTACCTTGTAGGTTTTATTATATATATATTTTTTGGCCTTTTAACCCGGAGGGCTAAATGCTGTGCACTGTGTTACTGTGGCCTTTACTGTTTATGGATCTGTTGTTTAAAACAGGGATTTTCTGATCTCTTGTACTTGTTTTCATTTTATAAAGGTGAGAATTTATTCCTGGGTGATCAGAAAATAGTACAAGTAATTTCCAACACAGCAGTTTTGCACACCAGAGAGCCTATTGCTTGTTGTTCTTTTAGGCTTAATTTTTCCAACGCCTGACATCATATTTGAGGATCAGATACCCCAAAGACCCTGTATGCTGAAGTGTAGTTGGTGGGGATTAAAGTGGAATCGGTACTAGAAAGGAAGTAGTGGCATAGGGGGGCTCCCCACGGCCTTAGAAAGCAACATGAGAGGGTAGTTTGCTTTCCTTTGTGTGCAGAGCCCAGATTTGAGGAAGGGGTGGGGGTCCACATATTTGGGTAAGTGGGTGAAATTCACCTGTCTGACTATCCCCCTCATTCATTTAGATGTCAGTGTTTCAGATGAGACCTAGGAGATGTTTCTCCACGTTTTTGATAGGTCTCTGAGCCATTCGTTGAGTTTCTAGGACTGTGAAAATGACACTGACCAAACAACGAGCCAATGAATGGAAATCGGGAGTTGATTGTTTTTGCCACTGTCATTCCAGAAATCTGTTTTTTTTTTTTTTTTTTTTTTTTTTAAGCAGAAATTCCTTCCATTCCTGTCTCAGATGTCTGGGAGATACCCTTCCTGCTGAACAGCTGCTTGGCTTCTGTGTCACTTGGAGCTGAGTCATTTGAGTGAGATGTTTGAGGTTACCGAATTTGAGGTTACTGACTCAAGACACTTTACTGGTTATGTGGAAATGGCACTCCGGAGTCTTGTGTAGGTTGGATATTGTTGATGGCTTAGGTTAGTGGTGTCTTTGGTTAAAAACTCATGTAGCATATGGGGCATCAATTTGATGGCATGTTAAGTGCTATAAGAGGCCCCTTTGGTCTAGTGTGTTATCAGCCTGAAAACTTCTCCAGACAGTTATTTTGCAAATCAGTGTAAGTGCAGATGTCTCCTACACCAACAATTTGGTGCAATGTTCTACCCTGTTTTCTTGGTAACTGCTTCATCCTGCTAACTAAGATGGCAATTGGGTAGTGCCTATGAAAATAATTTTGTTGCAGTGTGTAATGCAAACATCAATTACCATTTGTAATGTTTTTTTTCCTTGTTTACTTGTTTATTGTCTGTCTCCTCAGTAGTCTCTAAGCAGTGGGCATATCGCTTTTATTCCGGACCATGTGCTCAGAGCCTAATGTATTATCTGGCATATGATAAATGCTTCATACATATTTGCTGAATGAATGAATGACCTTGAGAGTGGCAGTGCCTTCAGGTTATAGGGGAATTATAGACTTAATTTTTTACTTTTGTGGGCTAATCCACAACCCGAATAATTGGATTCCAAAACCTCTTCCAGATGTAGTAGAATTATTGCATGTAATTAAAACTGTGAGCAGAATTTGAATTGTGCCTCTGAAGAACTGTTGTTTACATGTGAAATGCATTTCTCATGACTTGCAAAAACAATGGTTAGCTTCTAGCTTATCTAAATTTGACTCTTAGAAAGCAATTATAATAAAACATAAAGCTAGTGAGAAAGGATGGGATTTTCTTCCCTTTGGCTCCACCAGACCCAACTTTTCTGGGGCTTGGAAACAAGCCAGGTTAATGGAAACAGTTTGGGTGAGGTGGGATGCATATTTGGATGTGTTTCTGGGTTCTAGGGTTATGCTGAGATACTTTAATTTCAGGCTGTACCTGGGAGTTTCTTTCTCCTGAATCTCTGAAGAAGAGATATCCACCCCATTCACTGCCATTCTTACCTTCACCCTGCTCCACCGAAGGAAAAATGCAGTGGAACCAAATGATGGAGACTCTGGGCCAGCAGCAGAGGAAGGTGAGAGGGAGCTTAGGGCTTCTGCCAAGGAGTTAAGACAATAAAGGAACTGATGGGAAAGAGAGAGGAAGGAGTTCCGTGTGTTTCTCACAGTGATCATGTTAGGAGATGGTGATGTAGGGAATAATAAAAGATATTTTGTGCCATCCTCTGTGCTCTGTGCTTCATTTTTTAATATTAAGGCGTTTCTGCTAATGAACAGTATTTCCTGTACCTGGAGTTGAAGGTTAGGTCATCTTCTGTGAGTGAGACAGACAGAGGCTGTCTGGAAATTTGGAGAAGAGTGGACAAAGCAAGAAATAGTTGTCACGGAAGTAGACCAGAGAGCTGCCTAGGAAAAATCTAGAAGTTCCAGGAAGCTGAGGGCTTGAGGGTTACTTTGGGAGATAAAATATGTCTGTCACAAACCTGGTTGTACAGCATCTCATCCACCAAGAAGCCTCCTTTGATCAGAAATACTCAATTCTTATTTACAACTTAAATATTTCTCCCTAGTACTTGTACATCAACCTGACTATATCTTGTAAGTCTTATCATTTGGGGCTGAAATATTAGTTTCTTGCATCTCCTCAAGGGCAGGTTATCTTCTTTTAAAACCAGTTTTAGTCTTGAGAATAGGTCAGTTCAGTTAAACAATTACGTCTCATTTTAGGAGGTGGTGATGCAAGTGAGCTCCCAACGTTAGGCCTGTAGTTTAAGGCATCAGGTATTTAGTAAGTAAGAGGCATCACTCTGGAAATAAAAGAAAAACAATTGTTAATGATGGGAGCAGACTATAATCCCAGGTTCTGACTTGTGAAGGTAGTCAGTCGAAAAGATTCTAGATGTCTTGCTTGGAGAATTTTCAGATGGGGTGACGGCAGGCAGTGGCAATCTGATTGATTTTTCAGGTCGCAGTCTCTGGGATCTTTCCTTAACAGGCACAAAGATTTTCCATATATAAGCTGTTGTGGTTATTTCTCTGAAGTTTATACAAATTATCCTACTTTAACCTGCATGGCTTTGGGAAACGGGAAGTTTTAGTTCTCAATGATTTCAAGTCAAAGGATGGGAGAAAAATTGGAAAATCTGTTTGGAGAGTCATAGCCAGAGATTGGAGGCAACATAAAGAATTCAAGATCCAGTCCAGTTTAAAAGTAGGAACAATACCTCAATGAACAGGACTAGAATCAAGTAGCCACAAAGGTGTTTTTCGAAACAAATTTATCTCTAATCATCCCCATTTTTACAAAAGATATCCAAATTAGACTAATTTGTTTATAAAATAAGTTTAGTTTCAATAAACTTCGCTTGTTATTTATACAGACACAGCAAGAATTATAGTTAACCATATAGGCTTTTTAAAATCTGCTGTGTTGGAATTTTCATCAGGAATCTTTAGATGGAACTTTAAAAGGCCTCTTGAGGTCAGAAAAACCAATCCAAGTACATGCTTCAGACTTCACCTGCTATACCTACAGATTGGGGTGAGTTTCCATTTTCTGAAAGTCCCCCAAATACCTTGAGATTCCTTCACCTGCCAAGAAGTGACCTTCTTTGCTCTCCTGGTAAGGTTGCTGAGAACCTCGTAAGCAGGGTACCAGGCGAATATTAACAAGAGCTTTATTTGCTTCCATAAGTCAGTCTTAATTCTTTCAAGCTGGGTCTATTTCATATCTGGGTCTATTGCATGTCTTTCTCAAATGTAACATTCCAGTCAAAGCCTTGGTAATATAATCAATGTTTCCGCTTGTGTCCTGTGACAGGGAGAACAGATTCTTAGTGACTTTATGCCAAAAGAGACCTCCTAGCCTTTGTTTTAAAATTACTTCCATGAGATAAGGTAATAAGCTAAGTTTATCCACTCAGATGGTTAAGGGTTTTTTTGTTTTTGTTTTTTTTGTTTTTTTTGTTTGTTTTTTAATACTTGTGGAGAAGACATTTAAGATTTTTATTTTTTTCTTGATGAGGGAAGATTGGAACCAGAGCAGCAGTTCGTACTTTCGAAAAAGCCCTTGTTTCTCAGTTTTTTTCCTCGTTTTGGGAATTGAGGATAGTAAAGATAGGTGGGCTTTGAACAGCCTCTAGAACTGCATTTCTGGTTTCACAAAGATTCATAAGGGTAAGGACAATTGCTCGCAATTCTCCGAAAGAACTGGATTGTAACTTAAGCAACACCATAGGTTGATCTACCAGTCCAACTACATCATCCCTAATTGGCTTCTTTCCTTCTGGGCACATAATTTTATTTCTGCTCATAGTTATTAAGCCCCTTCAAATGTCATGTCAGGTTTCGGCCAAGAAAAACAGTAAATATTTCTGGCAGTTTTAAACGATTCCATGGACTAAAGAGGTTGCAAAGGTCATTACCTTCCCAACTCATTCCTTCTGATAGCCAAAAGAAAAAAAAGGACAGCCTAGATGCCCCAGGCAGGCAGAAAACCACGCCACGCCCTTAGGATGCAGGCAGTAGCTATCCTTGGATGAGGCAGGATCAATAACAGATTGGTCTGGATTTGGGAAGGAAAAGACAATGGGAAATTTTATTTCTCTCACTGGGCTTAAGGGGTAATTCATTTACAATAATTTTTGAGGATTTTCTGGGGTTTGAGAAATTCCTAGATTGACTGTAGTCCAAGGAGTGAATGATATCTGAGGATCGCCTGTGAAGGGTAACATCAGTCTTATGTTTCATTAGCCTTTTGCATGTTGCAAGTTCATTTTAGGACTTTTTTCCTTTTCTTAGCAAATCTGATTAATACTACTTGAAGGGTAGCTTTATATGCCCTCCGTTTTACAGCATTAGGCAGGAGAAATGTTCCTGAGTGAAATACATATCTATCCCCCATATTGCAGTTAGGCAACAGAGACACATCATTTCACATAATGCCTGTTCAAATACCAATTCCCCTATAAACTTTTATCCTAATTCCATCAACTTACATTTCTGTCTACACCCTCCATTAGGACTTTATCAGTAGGTTTGGGTTTTACAATACTGGGTAGAAGTGTTCCCAGCCTGACAATAACCATTTCCATAAAACAGTCAGATAAAATATTGACACAACTTCTTATCTTTACATTTCTATATTCTGTTAATCTAATTATAGCCTGAGGTAGAGCTTCACCAATGGGTTTTGGTATCCCATTTTATGGGATTCCCATATCAAGGAGTCTTGGAAATTTCTCTTTTCCCTTGACCATTTTACCCACTCTTACGTAAAAAGGCTTTGGGTCCCCAGTGAGGGGGTCAAACCAAGAAACCTTAGCCTTTTTGTCACTCTGTAACTTGATGAACCAGCTTTACCACTGCCCTAAGAGATTGCTGGTTAGGTTTCTCATTGCAATCTCTGCTTTCTGATTTACAAATATTTTTTAACCTGGTATAAATAGAGCAGACTTGTTTGGGGCCCTTTAATGTTGGGGAACCAATAGGGAGTCACTTTGGCACATCCAGCCTTTTATAGTACTGTATTAAAACTTTTATTTTAACCTTATCAATATCCATTTTATTTATCCTTAATTTTTAAAAAAGACCTATCTAAAGATTTCCATTTTGCTGAGACAAGTCCTATGACTTTGTTTTCTTTTTGTTTCACGCTATCCATATTTAAAAATAGGTATCTCATTTGGTTTATTAGATTCGGAAGCCCTCTCTTTTAAATGTACTTTTAAATGATGTAATCTAATTGGGATGTTCCTCATAGTTGCCGTTGTAATTTAGATTGTGAGTTCCTTGAGGGCTTGCAGTGATTTGGGAGAACTCTAGCCATAAATGGGGTTGAGCTCACATTTCTGTCTGGCCAAATTTTGGAACTTCCAGCCTGATGGTTACCAAGCTGAGTTCTTGGGGACACAAAATTTTTAGGTTGTATTTAGTAAAATTTTGCCATATTTTCCTTTCCTTTTTCTTCTTAAGTGCAGGACAAGTCTACTTCTAATGTCTTGATTTATTATTATTATTTTTAAACAATATCTGAAAATGTCTGAAGGCAAATGGGAAGGGGTCTGATTGGACTTTGATTTTCTTTGTTCTAATTCCTGTCCTTCCAAGTCATTAAGGAACTCTTAATGACTAGCCATTATAACAATATGAGAGCTCTCTAAAAATATTTTTCTTCTTTTTTTTTCAGTTTAGAACTTTTTCCAATTCAAAGGATCCATCATCTGGCTGTGATAAGTAGAATCTTAATAGTGACTCAAACCAATAAGCCCTATTCTGGTTTAACCAAAGGACACAAGAGAGTGTAAAAAGATAATCAGGCCTCACAAGGTCCAGAAAGTTCACTCCCAGAATACTCTAAGACAGTAAAAAGCCCTTCGTTGCTCCAGGCAGTCAGGCAATGAAGATTGAGATGACAAGGCCCCTGGAGACCTTTTGGGGAGGAAGAAACTTTCCTCTACCTATCTAGGTTTTTCCAGCTGGTCTAATAATTAAATTGACTTGTGACAGATTAACAAGAGAAAATAACCAAATTTAATTACATAAGTACATCTGGGAACCCCACATACATGAGAGAGTCAGAGATCCTTCATGCATGAGAAGTTCAGAAACAGAAAGGGAAAATGAGGTATATATATATGACATTCTGACCTAAGGTAAAGCACCTTGGGGCTTCAGAGGGGAAGAAGGTCATTCTCAGGACGATAAGAAGAACGAGCTTCAGTAACTGGAAGTTTGCCAGGCCCTGTATCTCTGGTGATAATTCTTACTATGAGCAAGGCCCCTAATTTAAATTCTTCAGGAGAGAGGTAAACATTTCTTATGTGCCCTCAGGGTTTTAGTTTGCCTTCAGCTCCAAATAGTTCATGTGCCTAAGTGGCACATCTTAAGGGCCTGCTCTAAACCCCTTCAATAGGAAAAACTATTTTATTATTTAAACAACTTTCATGGAAAATTGTGTGTCTGTAGTAATTTCTGAATTTCTCTTTTTATTTAGCTCAATTCTACTTCATAGGGATACACCTAGAGAGACAGAGAAAACAACTTCCAAACTGTGATTAATTTTGTGGGGGAGTCACATCACTATTGCAACATGAATTTAAGTTGGGATTGGAAAATAAAGACCAGGAAATGAAGTATGGATGGAACTTCTAGCAGGAATTAGGATCTAAGTTTACAATGTTGAGTGAAGAATATGAGGTCAGCCCACCTGCACAGGGCTAGGGCCTTAACCAGTGGATGAGTTAACTAAAATAGTGTCAGATTACAGCCCGAGGTTGTGGACTGAAATACATGTTAGGAAGGTAAGCAGGTAGACAAGATCAGAGAACTGAAACTGTTCAGTTTAAGCAGATCTCTAATAGAATTGACAAAGGAGCAAATTTTCTATGTCCTTTGAAAACACAAGGTTTAGGCAAGCCTTCTAGATCAGTGTAGCCTAGTAGGTTACATTGTCCTTTTTCCTTTAAGGTTCTGTGCTCATCAGTGTAGCATATCAATTAGACCTTGACAAATGACTGTCCCTCCAAACCACTGGATCATGTCTTCTTTTACCTCTACCTGGTGGTTCACACACTTCATGAGAAATAGCCCATGGACCGGTTTGACCTAGAATATTATGGCAACATTACGGAAACATACCAGGCCAACTGGTACTTTGCTACAAGTATTGTTTCTTGCTCAGTTTTTCTGGGAAAATGTCTGTGGAGGCAATGCTGAAGAAATTGCTTCTATTATAATCTGTCTACATAGAAGCATTAACCAAAAGTGCTTTTTTTTTTGTAAAGAAAAAGACAATAAAAGTAAGTTTTAAAGTAGTTTCTGTGTATTGATATGGCTTTGATATAGACTTCGAAGAATGTGGGAATATTAAAAAAGATTGAGGATAATAAATATCAGAGAAGATATAGTTTTGACCAGTGAAATTAGATTTAGGTTAATGAAATGTTCTTTGGAATCATTAAAAAATGTAAACATATGGATAAATCTTACAAACATGTTGAGGGATAGAAGAACCCAAATAATATATTGCAATATAATTCCACTCACGTGCATTTCAAAAACAGGTGAAATCAAACTGTATTGTTTTGGGATGTATTCAGAAGTGGTAGAACTATGAAGGAAACAAAATCATTTTCCTAGAAGTAATGATGGTGGTGCCTCCTCGAGGAAGAGGATTTCTGATTGGAAGGGGCACACAGAGGCTCCTGGCTATGGATAGTGCTCTCTTTTTTTGACCCAAATGGCAGTTACACAGGTGTTTGCATTATAATTATTTATTATACTGTGTATTTATGTCCTGCGCATTTTCCGTATCCATTATATTTTCCAATAAAAAGACTTTAAAAAGGATGTGATGACCGTAGTGAGTATGCAATCTTTGTCTCAGATGAGCCTGGATGGTTGTGTTATGGGTTGAATTGTGTCCCCCCAAATTTACATGTTGAAGTTCTAACCCCCAGTACTGCAGAATGTGAACTTATTTTGAGACTCGGTATTTACAGAGGTCAAGTTAAACTGAGGTGGTTAGGGTAGACCTTAATCCGATATAACTGGGGCCCTTATAAAAAAGGGAAGTTTTGACACTGAGGAAAGACATTGTGATGAGACGTAAGAAGATGGCCATCTACAAGCCAAGGAGAGAGGCCTGAAACAGGTCTTTTTCTCATACCCCTCAGGAGGAAACAACCCTGCTGACACCTTGTCTTCGCCTTCTCCTCTCTAGCACTGTAAAATAATTTTTGTTACTTAAAGCCACCCAGTTTGTGGTAGTTGATAAGGCAGCCCTAGCAGAGTAATACAGCTTGGAAGACTAATAAAGATTTTACTTGTTCTCTTAATCAGTAGTTTTATTTATGACAATGACCTGTTTTGGGGTGTTTTAAAGTAGAGCAGTGACAGCTACTTTTCCCATGTGCCTTAGGAATCTCTAATTAAGGTGATTGAAGAAAGTTAGGAGCAAGGATGTGGTTTATTCTCAGGTCTGCTAGCTTTTGTTTAATATAATGGTTATCTACTAATTTTTCAGATCCCTGACTTTTTTTTTTCTTTCTGATTGTTTAAACATCTGTCTCTTTCATGTAGTGACCTCACAGTGGATTTATTTTGGTGTTATTTAAGTAATGAGTTGCATTCCAGTATTAAATGCAGCCATGTTGTGAAAAATAGTCCTCATTCAAGTTCCCTCAGATGATGGGAGCTGCACGGGGAAGAAGACCCCATGTGAGGTTCGACAGTATGATTCCACTTAATGGTCCTTCAGTTACTGGTATAGAAATTAGTTTTCTTGCTGCCTTGAAGCTAGGCATGATCATGTGATAAAAACTAGCCAATGGGGGAAGGGTGTGCCTTCCTTTTCTTTTTCTTCCAGTGGACTGGGAGATGGTGAGACATGAAATAGCCATCTGGAACTAGAAATGTAAGCTCTTCCTGCCTAGACTGGTAACCTCTGGACTATGGAATGTTAAGACATGAATAGGGCTCTTGTTCAAGCCATTTTATTTTTCAGTTACTGTGTAATAGCACCTGCATCTATAACTCCAACTAATATACCCCAGTAATTAGAGGAAGGTGAGGGCTATCGGTTTCCCACTAGTTCCCCACCCCCAGTTATGAAAATAATGTTTATTTGTAAGAGGGCATAAGAATATACCTACAACCTGTTTGGTAAATTTAATAATGTCTGTGTCTCTGCCCTTTTAGACATTTTTTGCTTTTCTTAAGATGTTTGCTTGTGGCAAATATGACAATGTTGTGAAGGCAGGATTCAGTTCAACTTAGAGTTGGCTTTGGACCACAAAATGGTCCAAATTAACTGTGCCTGAGTGCAGAATCCAGCCTGGAGCCCTATTCCTGAGTCTACCATGCCTTGTGAACATGCTAGGTCATCTACTTTCATGGAGTGGTGGGGTACCCCTGAAGTATTTCTAGCCAATTCACAAGTCTCGAACATCTTAAATTTTAACAATACAAATGCATAGCTAATGTCCACTTAATAACTGACCACTTTAGCTCTTTATTAGAAGTAAAGATAGCTGAAAAACTTATAGTAGCTGTCTCTTTATGTGGTATTTTGATTAATTAACTCTTTATACTGTGTTGTAAAGGAAATTTCAGACCACACAACAATAGCTGTAGTACTTTCCTGGTACTTTTCTCAGCTTCTTGCTGTGTCTACTCCATCTGTTCTCTTTCCTCTTATATACTTACTTCCTTTCCCCAGAGTCCTCATAGCTTTTGAGTATTCTTGGCTTCTGCTTTTGAGTTTCAATTTTTACTTTCTCTGAATTTTTTTCTGTTCTACTACATGAGAGCCCTCTCTGTACACGTTGTATTAAACTATCCTGAGAAAGGATCTTATTGAGTTGCTTTATCATCGTTTGGTACATTTTATCCTTTCTTGGGTCCAGCTCTTATGCCTGGTCACCGTGAGGCCCATGGTCTTTCTCATGTCCAGCCTAGAGCTGACATCTTTAGGTCAGGCCCCAACTCCTGGGCCAGTAGCCAGGGTTGCAGAATAAATTTTACAAAGGTTGAAAACTTGTGCACAAGACACTGTTGCTGGACCCTTTGTTCTTAGAGGAGGGCAGACACCAAGCTTCTAAGACTCCTCTCCAATACCTTCCTTGATGCTTACAACCAAACAGTAACATAAAGGTCATAAACCAGATATTCTGGTGGCATCTGACAAGTATAGTTAATTAAATCCACAAAACTAATTTTATAGAGCATCTGCTAGACAGTGTGCTAGACTAGTCATCGCGTCATCTAAACTGCTGAGTCTGGTGGGGGAGACATGTAAACAAATAATGACAACAGCTTGAGGAGAAAATCCATTTGCTTCTCTTTGTGGCATGGGTTAATTAGCAAAAGGAGCTGGGAAGTGGCGCTGGGGCGAGGCCCTCAAAGAGTCTAACCGTGGGCAGGATTTGTGTCTGAAGGGAAGAAAAAAGTAATACACTGCAACCTCTGTTTGCATAAAAGGTAGCTATGATAGGAGCTACGCTTACAAAGATGCACACTTTATTCTTGTCCTGTGAATTTCTTATAGCAGTGAGGGTAACATTATCTAATATGGGTGTAAAGAACCCACCTTAGTCAAAGTATAAAAGCTCTATGTTCTCCGTAATTGAAAATATCATTAATAAATTCTGATAATTGGAAACTGTTGAGTATGTCATTTTGCTACAGCAGATAATTTTTTTTGATGCTGGAATTCACTGGAAGGAATTCATAGTATTTAACCTGGAGGATTTATGATTCTGTTGGGTCTGTAGAATTTAATAATCTGTTAAGTGGCTTTTGATTACTTTCTGTACTTGGGATCCCCCTTAAGAACTTGAGACCAAGGGATATATGATTGCCCTCTGAGAGTTAAATGCTTGCAGGTGGAGTGAATGTGTGAGCATGGTGTAAGCGTGTGTCAGTGCAAGTGGTGTTGGTCAGGTGTCGCAGGACAGAAGGATGTTCAGGCATGAACTCTGGCCTGCCCTGGTGTAGATATGGATGCATTAAGCTACTTTAAATTAATGGTGATTAAACATTCAAGTCATATTATAAACTCTCCGTCCAATTCCATTTTCTCTGTCAAACTCCTATGTATTAAACAAGACTTCTTTTTTGTTTGCAAGAGAGAAATCCACCTCAAAGTGGCTTAACCAAAGAGAAGAGAATTCACTGTATCTAAAAGTTCAAGGGGTATCCTGGTCTCAGGCATGTTGCCTCTGATGTTGAATGATATTGTCAGGCGTGGCTTTCTCCACTCTTCATTCTCAGCTGTTTGGGCTTAATTTTTAGTCAGTGCTCTACTCCTTGAGATGGCTTTCAGTCTCCCAGTTCACATTCTCATAAACTGGCAATCCCACCAATTATTGGGGCAATTTCAACCCTGGGACTGGCCGTCCTGGGGCAAATGCCCATCCAAACATCTAAACCATAGATTCTCTTAATGGGGAGTGAGTAGTTCTCAAAAGTAAAATTTTGTAATCAGAATAAAGGAATAGGAAGAAATGGCAGCTTTCCTTTCTAGTTCTATTATTTCGTTTCCATGTAATATGCCTACAGGAAGAAAATGGACTTGCCTCATGTTAAATACTCCCAGGCTCTTTGATAGAGTATTCCCTGCTGATTAACACATTGTTTGTCTGTATGTCGGTCTATCTGTCTTTCTGTCTTGTCTCTCTCTCTATGCAATCACGTGTAGATCTTATGAGTTATGATTGGGTGAATTTGCCCCTACAGAAGGGTCTACTCAGAATATGGTAACTAACAGTGTTCCAGAGGCTTCCAGACTGGGATACGAAGTCTGGACCTAGGCAAGCAGAGACTGAGGTGTGAGACCCTGTGGAGGTCATCTTTTCCTTGCTCTTCCGAACCCTTGCTTTTTTTCTTTTGAATCCCCACACTGATGATCACATTGTGTGCATGGTATGCCAGTTTTTAAAAAGGGCATGACAACAGACAGATGTGAATCGCCACAACAGATCAGACCTGTCCTCTAGCCAGCTTTGTATTTAATGTAAATACTCTCTAGAGACCTCTGATCTGACTTGCTCTTTGGGAGGTAGCACTAGTATTTTTTCCTGTTCCTATTTCCTGCTGTGAGAATACGACTTTGGATGGGATTCATTTCCCACAAATGATACCTGAGGAATTGTGAGGTAATTATGCAAAAGTGGGTTGAGACTTTCTGGGGTTTGTCACCTGGAGTGGTCAGCGCAGAGGGGGGAGTCGAGGCTGGAGGTGGGTGTAGGTGTTTAAGCTGTGAGAGGAAGGATGGGTGGCTATTCAGGCCTAGCATCTCCCTGTTTCTCCCTTTATTCTCCCTGTAACAGTGAAGGGCTCCTATTTCTCAGCTCAAGAACAAATGGGACTTCACTAACCACCCTTGTCTGCCCCAGAAGGTAAACACATTAATCTGCCCTTCCCAGGGCCTGTAAGGCTCTTCTGGGAAGGAGGTAAACTCCAGTGGGACAATTCATTCTCCTGGGGACCCGGCTAGAGGCCTGCCCTCTGTTAGGGCTTGGGTAAGGAGCAAGGCCGCACTGCCAGTCTAGCTCTGAGTGCAGCTGTGCCAGTTCTTCTAAGGAACGGGTCTTTTCCTTTCATCCTTGCTGGACTTTGAAAACTTACATATTCTCTTTCATGTAATTGGATGACCAGTAATTTCTTGTGTAATCATTCTCTGCAGTGATTAAAAATTGTATTCAGGGAGGGAAAAAAACGGTGTAGATGATAGAGGCTCTGTTCATCCCTCTGGCAGCCATATCAAAGCAGCAAGGTAAAATCATCTGGATCTAGAGGAACAAGCCATACCAGGGAGAAATCCAAGCAATCACCCTACAATGGCAGAAGGTAGGGTGGGGTGAGGACTTGGGCTGCCCGGGCCCCAGCAGCTGAGACAGAGGCTGCGGCAGTGGCTGACGCCTCTTAAAGGGGCCGTGTCTGCCAGCGGATTTTCGCAGTGACAGGCCTGCTCGCTCTGAGCACCAGTGCCGGTTTGGCTGCGTGCGTGGGGCATCGGGGACTTATAGGGAGACATTGTTGGAGTCAGGGCCTAGGTGAGACTCGCTGTGTACAGAAGTGCCGGTGGTATCCATTGTTCCCTGTGGAGCCCTCCCCTCTCCAAGTGGGTGGACACAGTGACGCCATTGCTCTGAGGTCATCAGACTGGATAACAGAGGTCGCTCCACCCAGAGGAGTCCCTGAAATCCTACCTCCCCCTACATGTGGCCCCAGGTGTGTCCTCATTGAGTCAGGTGCTCCTGGCTGAGCAGCGCCTAGACTCACACTGGAGCAGCTGGCCTTGGTTTCTGGTGTGGCCTTTTGAGGCAACTATAAGCACAGCATCTGTGGATTGCTTAACGGTGGCCCGGAGGGGTAGAGGCTTGGGCTAAGTTTGGCCTGCAGCTGAACCCCTCTCAGGACTGTGCCACTGGACACCTACTTCACAAATCCACACTAATAAGACCGGGAGACTTAGGAGCTTTGCTTAGTACATAGAAACAGACACAGAAAGGCAGCCAAAATGGGAAGACAAAGAAGCAGAAACCATATGAGAGAACAGAACAGAGATCCAGATATAATGGAGTCAAGTAATCTAACAGATGCAGAGTTCAAAACTGTTATAAAGATGCTCAATGAACTTTTGGGAAGTGTAGATAAATTCAGTGAGAACTCAACAAAGAGATAAAAAAAAAAATGGAAATGGAAATTATAAAAGAACCAGTCTGAAATGAAGAACACATCTGAGATGAGAAGTATATTAAATGGAATAAAAAAGGAATAAACAAAGTGAATAAAGAAAGGATCAAATGATATCTAGAGGATGGGAAAGCCAAGGACACTCAATCAGAATGGCAAGAAAAAAGATGCCAAGACTATAAAAAATTTAAGGAGCATGTGGGACACTATTAAGGGTCCAAATATCTGTCTGATCGGTGTAACTGAAAAAATCAAGATGTTGAACAGCTGTTTGAAGAAATAATGATGGAAAACTTCCCTAACCTGGTGAAGGAAATGGACATAAAACCCCAGGAAGCTCAGAGAATCCAAAAATCAGGGATCCAAAGAGGCCCACACCAAGACACATCATAATTAAAATGCCAAAGGTTAAATACAAAGAAAGAATATTAAAAGCAGCAAGAGAAAAACAGAGAGTTACTTATAAGGGAACCCATAAGACTGGCAGCTGATTTCTCAAAAGAAACTATGCAGGACAGAAGGGCTTGGCAAAAAATATTTGACAGGAGAAGACCCAGGATCTACAACCAAAATAATTTATCAGCAAAGCTATCATTAGAGTTGAAGGAAGATAAAGAGCTTCCCAGACAAAAATAAGCTAAAGGAATTTATCACACCAAGCCAGTATTACAGGAAATATTGGAGGGACTTCTTTAAGAAGAAAAGCATGGATCAAAACAGAATACAGAATGGTAACAATTACATTCCTATCAGTAAGACCTTAAATGGAAAAGAATTAAGTGCTCCAACCAAAAGATAGAGCAGCTGAAGGATAGGACACCAAGACCCCTACATATGAAAAGGAAGGGGATGGAGAAAAATATCGCTTTGATGAACCTAGAAGGTATTTAAGTCTAACAGAGAAAGATAAACACTATATGATTTCACTTAAATGCGGCATCTAAGGAATAAACAAAACTAATCAAAAACAGACACAAATATAGTGGACATGTGGTGATGGACAGAGGGGAGGAGAGAGAATGGGGTGAAGAGCCAAAGAAGTACAAATTAGTAGCTGATAGATGGTCATGGGGATGGGGAGCACGGCATAGGAAATGCAGTTAGCATTAATACATTGGCTAGGCGGAGGGCCAGGGGAGGGAGGGAGCAAATGCGGGGGTAGGAAGGTGATCGTTTTACTAACTATATAGATGTCTAACCAATGTGCTATATACTTGAAACTAATTTAAATAAATAAATTAAAAAATTGTACTTCACAGTGATTTCTGTTCTTTGTTTTAGAAAAATGTGTGATGAAAAGAAAATGATATTTGAAATTTAGATTCCTTAGACACGAATACTCCTCCTCTCCTATATTTGATTACTAAGTACTGATCAATTTCATTGACTAACAGACTTTTTTTTAGCGTAGTAACTTAAATACAATGAGTAGGTCATTAATGGGGAGAGCAACTACTTGCTCTTCAAAATTTTAAAAGCTTAAGGGAATAGTAATTATGGTGATAAAAATATATGTTTTTTGACGAACATTTTACAGAATGTTTTCTGTCATTCAAACCTTACCACTTCCTATGAGGAGGGATAAGAGAGAATATTACCATTTTTTATACATTGGGAGTGAATATTATTTTTTTACACATTGTAAAATGAGCCTCAGAGATTCAGTGAATTGCCCAAGGCTCTAGAGTGGTTGAGCTCCTCAGACAAGAATCCAGGAGAGTTCAGAGTTTCTCTACCAATCCATCTGTAGTCTCAGCTTAAGACTCTAGGATATTCAGGATTTCTGTCACTATTTATGCCATTTAGGTAATAGTTCCTTGCTTTTAGGACTGAAAGAACTGAGCAGACTCTTCCTTTTCAGACTACCACTTCTCACTGTTGGAAGGACTTGATTTCTTTGTTCATAGATATTTTTTCCACCTTCAAAGATTATTTTAGCGCTAACAAAGCTATATGGTAGTGGGCTGATTTGGTGGAGAAAACAATAACTGCTTCCCAGACAGGTTACTAAGCATTTATTTCTGGTAAGTTTTGATGAAGTAGCCTGCAAGCTGGCCTCTGTGTTCTGTCATATCACCAGGGTTTTCCTTCAAATAAAATGAAGGTACCTGGGAGGAAAACTTATACAAGCAAACCCAAACGTTTTGGAATCTGTTAGCTCGTGATATATTTGTGTAGTTTCACAAACTCAAAGTTTACAGTAAGATAGGTCATTTTAAAAAAAAATACTCATTGTTGGGCGTGGAGAGGCACTTGGCTGTCTGTGATTAACTGCGCTACAAGATGACTGTCCTAATTGAAGAGCAGGCCATGTTGGGGTCGTGCTCCCCCATAAATGTAGTGTGGGAAGTTCTGTGGAGGTCCTCTGCAGTAACCTCTCTGAGGATGACTGAGTGGTCATCTTTGACATTGGCAGAATGAATCTGAGGCTGCTGCGTTACTGGTAAATGACCCTTTTTATTGTCCCCACAATCATTCAGTGTTTGCCAAAGTGTGGTCCAGAACGGCCTGTGTTAGAAACTCTTGGGGCTGAGCCTGGGAGTTTTAATTTTAACAAAACTCCCCAAGTATTCATAGATACTCTAAAATTTGACAGCTCCTTTCTCCTCTCTCATCTCTGTTGAAATACATTCAGGCATAATTACTCGGTAAAGGGAAGTGGGGAGTACACAGGGGAAAGATCTCTATAAGGTAGAGAAACACTTGAAGTTCTTGACTATCCGTCTCTGTTAGACTGTCTTTCTACTAAGCATCGTTCAGCCACACCGCAGCCTGGCTTGTTCTTTGCCCTGTTTTATGCTATCCTTGGTTTTGTGAGAAATCTTTTAATAATTGTAATCATTTGTGCTTTGTCTGGTCTGCTTTTTAGGCCAAGTACTCTGTCACCTCTTGATCCTCAGCTTTAGTTGAATTATAAACCTTTGGATCTAGCTAGTTGTCTCTAGGTCGAATGTTTGAATTTTTCTTGGATCTATTGCCTTCCATCCAGAGCCTTTTAATCTGCTCATCTCCCACCCTGTCACATTACATACACAGTCTATTCTTAAATTTCAAACAGATTTCCCCAATATCCTTTTTTGTTTTTTGTTTTTGTCTAGGAGTACATTTTCCTGGAAATTGTTATGGTATTAAGGTGTTCAGGTTCTTCTACCAGAGCTGACTTGAATAATTGGTTCCTAAGAGCAGGAGGCCTCTGATACAGAATAGTTTTCTTCCTTCTTTCTAGGATGGGAATAACTAGCCTCTGTATTTGAAGTTAGTTGATCAAGCAATGAGATGGGTGTTATGTGGGAAGCTCTGGCTTGTTTAGTTATAGCTTCTGCTGCCTTCCACCCAACACCACCACTGATGCAGCTGTCAAAGGTCCCATGAACTGCAGTGGCCTTCTGACTTAGTGGATTGATGTTCTGTATATTCAAGTAGCATAGTGGACATGTAGCGGATTAATAGTGGGGTAACTGGCCCTGTAGCTCTCAGCTCCCAGTCCGATATTTGAATTATGTGCCTCCTGAAGCTCATTTGACATTTAACTTTTCAAGATGTATAATTTCCTTTTCTCCTTCAAGCTGGATATGAGTCCTCGATTGGGTGGGGTGGGGAGGTGGCAGTCTAGGCATCAAATGGCAAGCTCTAATGATTATCAAGAAATTATTTTTTTATTGCTGCTCTTCTTGCTTATCAGTAGAAAATTTCTAGGGTATCGATACCTAGGCAGCAATTGTTTAATGAGGCTGAGCATGCCAACTTTTAGATTTATGGGCTCTAGACACATAGTCTGGAAACTATATGCCCACTGACATTTCTGACCTTTCTAATCCAGCTCTCTCATACGTCCTGTGGCCTCTACAGTTGTCCTTTACCTAGGCGTACCAAGAAAACTAATGACTCAGAACTGGAAAAGTTAGAGGGTCCACGTATATTTTATAGGAGTAGCAGAGTGTTCTCATATCAGGTTACTCTGCCACAAGATGTATTAGTCACTGATTATTCATCGTGTCCTCCATATTCAACCTTGGCCATTTAGAAAAATAGAGCTTGAGCTTGTAGGATGCCATGTGGTTCCTCAGGGCCCACCGTACTTATCCAGATTGTTCTAAAGTACTCCCAAATTATTAAGCCTCAGTCATCCTTTTTCCCCCTCTGTAGCTGTTCTCTGATAGGTGTTAGAGTAGAAAGTAGTCTGATTAAATTTTTCATCGTGTAGTGATTTCTCTGGAGGTAGCTGGTAGCTGATTTTTTTTTTTTAAATTTTTTTTATTTATTTTTTAAGCAAGCAATGCTTATTAATTCAAATCTAGAATTGATGACATCTAAAGTAATGTATCACATGTGAAAAGATGCTCAACATTGCTAGCTATTAGGGAAATGCAAATCACAATGAGATACCATCTCACACCTGTTAGAATACCTATAATCAATAGGACTAGTAATGACAAATGTTGGAGAGGATGCAGAGAAAAAGGAACCTTCACACACTGCTGGTGGGACTGCAAATTGGTACAGCCACTATGGAAAACAGTATGGAGGTTCCTCGAAAAACTAAGAATTGATCTACCATATGATCCAGCAATCCCTATGCTTGGTATTTACCCCAAAGACTTGAAAATCCATATCCAAAAAGATATTTGCACACGGATGTTCATAGCAGTGTTATTCATAGTGGCCAGGACAGGGAAACAACCGAAGTGTCCTATGATAGATGATTGGATAAAGAAGCTGTGTTACATATATACAGTGGAATATTACTTGGCTATAAGAAGAGATGAAATACTGCCATTTGCAACAACGTGGATGGACCTCGAAATAATCATGCTAAGCGAAATAAGCCAGACTGAAAAAATTGAAAATCACGTGATATCACTTATATGTGGGATATAAACTTAAAAACAACAAATGAATAGGACAAAGAGAGACTTAGGGACATGGATAATGGAGTAGTGGTTACCCGAGGGAAGGAGGTGGGGGAGGAGGGGAGAGGTAGACAGGGTAAAGAGGGTCAAATATAGGGGAATAGAGGGAGGGTGAAGTGGGTAAATGGGATCAAATATATGGTACCTGAAGGAAACTGGACTTTGGGTGGTAAACACACAATAGAATATATAGTTGTCAAACTATAATTACACCTGAAAATTATATAATTCTATCAACCAATATTACCCAATAAACTTAATCAAAAAATGTATCAATGAAATGAGCAAGTTAAGACATTCTGGAAAAAATGAAAAGATAGTATAAAAGAATTTATGGCAGTTTGTTCTTGAGGTCTAATTTTCTAAGCTGTTTCTGCTTTCTCTAACTTTTCTTCTGCTACTTTTGAACTCACACAATCTCTGCATTTCCAAAATGATTGTAGTAATTAGGGATACTTGAAGTGAGGGAAGGAAGAATAGCCAGGTATAAATTTAGAGTTGACTATGCCATAGACAGACCTAGAAAGGTATAGTAAGGGAATGAGAGATTTTTGATGCCATGCAGTGTATTTGAGGCTTCTAATTATATCGCTTTATATTATGCCTTTATCAAACCTCTTTATCTTTCAGTACATCATGCAAGGCATTACACTAAACTCACCCAAACTCTGCCCGTACCATGTAAACTGGATGTGGAACAGTATAAAATTTCTAAACATTGATGTATTTACAGTCTTGTCCTTTTCTATGCTTTATGTTGGAAGCCGTGCTTAAGAAATAGCAGGAAACCAGCATGATGTGCTGGGTAGCAGTGCTATTTCTCATACTGATGGGTAAGGACCAGCCCTCATCTGTTTTAGTACTGTTCCTGATTTTGTGTTTCTTCAGTTGGAGTCTTAACCAACTATCTGAAAGCAGCACTGATTTTCACAAATTGGGAAATCTGTTTTCCCTTTTATGGGAGTGCTGTGAGAAATGAAGCTTTAAATATGGCTTTTTAGGGGCAAGCTTTTTTAGCAGTTGAAGAAGAGTGTTTTTTAGTTATACTGACAATTTGTTTTCTTCTTAGTCATTTTGTTGTGCAAATTGGTACAATCTGAGGGAGACCACTTTAATTGAGGAGTTAGCTACTTTGTTAATTTAGTGTTTGCCATTGCGAAAATTTTCCTGTTTAGACGTGGAAACTGTGTGGCAGTTGAAATAGGGTTTAACTTTAGTATCTCAGGCTTGGAGAAAAATGGTTCACTGTTAGTACAATTTGAGGCAAGAAAAGCACAAAACATGCCCTGTTCATTCTAGTCAACCCTGTCCAGCCAGGCGAAGCCACTGAGGAGGCAAATTGAGCACCATCTTGTTTCACGGTAGATAATTACAGTGGAAGTGCTGTCCGAGGCTGAGGCAGACAGTCGTGTTAAACAGGTTCTTGGGATCTACTTTTAGCTCTTTGAAAAATTTATATCTCAAAGCCTCAAATCTCCCTCCTGCGTCATAGCAGCTGGCCTACATTCCCTAGAATATGCGGCCTCTCATCTGATATTTATGGGAGGTGGAATGAGGCACAAGAGACTAAAAGAGGATTTAGATATCATTTCAACCCCCTTCTCATTTCTAAGGATGAAAAAATTCATCCTTGGGTATGTATTATTTAAAGAGGAGAAAAGTAACAAATTCCTCCCCCCCCAACGTTTCACACTCACTAAAGATCTCAGTGCATGTTGCTACTAATAATTTCTTCCTGTTTATTAATGCTGACACATAAATGGTTTAGTGTGTGTGCTGGGGAAGAGCTGCATAGTTTGAGAACAAAACAAAGATTTTTTGCTGCACAAGGACTGGAGATCCTGACATCTACTAAAGATTCATTTATAGCCAGACTGAACCTTTACTGTGGTCAGGAAATATATCCACGAAATAGGTCTATACAATTGAAAATAGAACTACCATATGACCTAGCAGTCCCACTTTTGGGTATGTGTCTGAAGAAATTCAAAACACTAATTCGAGAAGACACATGTACCCCTGTGTTCATTTAGCGTTTTTTGCAATAGCCAAGTTATGGAAGCAACCATCGGTAGACAAATGGAAAAAGAAATGTAGAACATATATACATACAATGGAATATTATTCAGTTATAAAAAATGAAATCTCGCCATTTGCAACGGCATGGATGGCCTAGAAGGTATTATGCTAAGTGAAATAAGTCAGAAAGACAAATACCATATGATTTCACTTATATGTGGAATCCAAGGAACAAGATAAACAAAATGAAAACAGACTCGTAGATATAGAGAACATTTTGATAGTTGCTAGATGGGAATGGGGTTGGGAGGATGGTTGAAAAAAGGGAAGAGATTAAGATATAGAAATTGCCAGTTAAAAATTAATGGTCATGGGGCTGTAAAGTACAGCATAGGGAATATAGGCAATAATATTGTAAGAACTACATATGATGTCATGTGGGTATTAGATTTATAGGGGAGATTACTTTGTAAGTTACCTAAATGTTCAGTTGTATACATGAAATTATGTTGTACACCTGAAAGTAATATAATATTGTATGTCAACTGTAATTGAAAAATTTAAAAAATAGCTGGAAGTTACAGTTTATATGTACTACTTTCCAGTTGTCTGATCTCATTTAGTTTAGGACACAAAGCTGGAACATTTTAGCAGATGCATCTTATCAGTAAAAGCAAATGAAATCAGAATTCTGGAATAGTGTGCAACAATAAATCAGAGAGCAGTAATGAAAAACCAAATCAAATCCCCAACCCAGCTAATGGCTCATGATCAGTATCAGGGCAGCAAATGCATTGGGTTGGATAGTTCATGGCAATGAGGATATAAATTATGTACAGTAATCATTTTTTCACAAGGCTAGTATATTTTAGCCGCAAGCAAAATTTGGTTTCTTATTCTTTATGCAAAGAAAGAATAGAAGAGATTGCCAAGCTTTCATCTTAGGCATTTAATTAAATTCTGTAATCTAACATTGACCTCATACTGTTTTATAGTGAGGTAAGCTGAGCTAGAAAATAGTCAGCCTAGTTTAAGTGACAATCACAGAGCTACTTGCTTAATTGAACACATTACTAATGGAAAACCAAGACTGAAATTACATCTATATATTCCTTTTGTGAGTCCATAGACAAGGATACATATTTCGCTGAGATTAAGACTCAGAGCTTTTCCTGTCTGCAGTTTGTAAATTGAAGGGGAAAAGTAGGAAGGCACATGGGGAAGTGAGATACAAGGTAAGACAAAGCCAAACCCAAACAAGAGTTGCCTCTTGGCTGCTGTAGTTCAAAATTATTTAAAGAGTGAGGTTTATCTGTGGTGGTGGAGGCTGCTTCATATTATGGAAGTGTCTCTACAATGTCCTACATGAACAATAGGCATTAGTGTGCTAGAACACAGCATTGGAAATAAGTAGGGGTCATTTGTTGCTAATTCCCAACCAATATAGGGATCCTTCTTACAGTTTCTCTACAGGAAATAAGGTAACCTTGATTTGAACATTTTCACATTATATTTATTTGTTTTACCAAAAGATCAGTTGCCTAATCCCTGGTTTCCAGGAAGAATTAAAACATACTAGTTTAGCATCTGTCTTGGTCTTCAAACAAACACGGTTAAGATGTAATTGAAGTTTTTTTTGGTTTCAATTTTATTGAGATATAATGGACATACATCACTATAATTTTAAGGTGTGCATCATAATGCTTCAACTTGCATATATTGTGAAATGATTACTGCAATAAGTTTAGTTAGCATCTGTCATCTCAAATAGATACAATAAAAGGAGAGCAAAAAAAATAATTTTCTAGTGATGAGAACTCTTAGATTTACTCTCTGAACTTTCCTATGTATCACATAGCAATGTTAACTACAGCCACCATGCTGTACATCACGTCTTCAGTACTTTTTAATCTTGTAACTGCAAGTTTGTGTCTTTTGACTACCTTTCTCCAGTTCCCCTCCCCCTCTCCCCCACATCTGGTAAGCTCAAATGTGATCGTAATTTAAGTTCTGTCCAAGGTAAAGAGATAGTAAGAGGGCACCCAGTTGGTTTCCACACCAGATAAATTACGTGCTATTGGCCTGAAAAATTATAGCTAAAGGAACTATATGTTATCTAACATTCCTCAATCCCCCAAATTTTTGAATGTATTTTCTTAATAAGATGTTTTGGGGTGCAACCTAGACAGGAGGATTCACTAAATCATGCCAAATTAGCCAAACTAATCTCTTTTTCTTCTCCCTCTCTTTTATTCCCTCCCTCCATTGTCCTCCTTTTTCTCCTTATTACTGTTATTATAAGTAACATAAAATAAAATATGAAGATATGTCTAGATTGCATTTCAAGGTAATTGACAAGACCTCTCCAGATGACATTGTAGTCAAGATAGAAGGATGTGCTCTGGGTCATGGCGTTGGGTGCCAGACACAGTGCCAGGTGCTGCCAGTGCAGCGGTAAACAGGTGAGAAGTGGCCCCTGGTGTGTAAGTGATAGCTGAAAGTCAGAAGGAAGTCTGCTACTGGAACACATATCTAGGGGAAAGGAGCCCAGTCTCAAGGTTAGGGATGGTCTCTCAGAGGAAGTGTCCACTGAAGATGATGTTGGCTAAATAGATAAAGGTTTGGAAGTGGAAGAATTCCAGGCAGAGGGAAGAACATGTGCAAAGGATTCATGCTAAGAGGGACTGTGGCATATTTAAGGAACTGGAAAACACCAAGTATATAGTGTTAGGGTAAAATTTTAGGTGCTGTAATAAAGAGGTCACAAATTACAATGACTCAAGCAAGACAGAAGTTTATTTCCCTCCCATAGAACAGTCGGGATTTGGTGCAGTGGCTTCTGGAGGGTAGACACTTGAATAGGGTCTTTGCAATGCTAACAGGAGTGAATTCTTGATTAGGTAACATGAACCACGAACCGTTAACTAATTGTGTTGTGTGTGTGTGTATATGTGTGTGTGTTATGTGTGTGTGTGTGTGTATTTCACTCTCATGATATTGAGAGTAAATTACAAAGCAGCTGACAGTTCCACAAACTATGTTAAGGAGTTTAGGATTTATCTAAAGGTACATGTGAAACCGTTGGAAAGGAAGGGATTAAGTTTGCAATTTAGAAAGGTGGCTCCGGTTTTAATGCTGTGAATGAATAGGTGGGCAAGACCAAAGGCCGGGAGGCCAGTTAGGCTCTTGCTGTAATCCAGATGAGAAAAGGTATGGTGGTCTGGACTCTGCAGGGATGGCTATCTATTAGACATAACATATTAGGCAGAATTTGTGGAGAAGAGTTTGTGAGGAATGAACTATTTTAACCTATTGCTGCTCAGGCCCAAAATTCATAACACGATGTGAGTTCCAAAAATTTTAAATGTCCACAAGTTTATTTAATGAGTGGTTGCAAAGTCAAATATTTGCTAGGACTTGAGAACTGGAAAACGAAATAAATAAAGCAGCCCCGCTATTAGGGTGGGAGGTTAAAGGGGAACTGGGAGCACATGCCCTCGCTGAGGGAGCACCTCTGCTTAGTTCCAGTCAAGTGTCGCCGTTTCTAAATAAAATTAGTTGTTGCTGGATCTTCTGAATCTTTTCCTTTTTATAAAGCATCTTGGTTTATTGTAGGAAATCTGATTTTTAAATGTTGACGTATAAGGAAAAATTAACCATGAAAGTACTGTGTAGATCAGCGTTGTAAAGGGGAAACAAAATAGGTCTGTGACTGGGATTTGGTTTTCACAGATCCCTTTGTGTTTAGGCCCCAATAACTACAGTAGCCGAAAGAACAGAGATGTTTAAAAATTCCAGTGTGAATGGACCAGGTGGCCAGAGATCATTGTTCTTTACAGTTAATCAGGTAATCAGGTACTTTCCAAATTGTTGTTCCACCATCCCCAAGAGTAATGTTATTCATCTGCCTGGTGTAGGATGGGTCATCACACCTGGATTCAGCCCTCATGAGTGAAAGAGCATGGAGGAGGCATGCTTATTGTCGTAAGGCCCTGACCAGATATTCATAACTATTAGTATTTATTTGCATTTTTTCAGCTTACTTTCCTATTGATTTTTTTTTATATTTTCTTGTAGATTTTTAAACCTGGCATGATGGGTTATTATTCCTGTTTGACAGAGAAATGTGGTTCAGGTAGGTAGTGACTTGCCTAAAATCACAAAGAGAGTTAGTGTCAGGACTAGAATCTACTTTGATTCCCTTTTAAATAATAAAATGACTTTAAAATTTTAAAAGTCATTTTAAAATGACTTTTAAATAACTTCTTTGAGTTTTGGTTACCAAGAAAAATTTAGTCACGAAAATATGAAGGGAGACGAAAATGTATATTTTTCCTCCTGGATATGTTTTTATTTTCCCCTTGTAATGTATCATTCTTGATCATGCCTAGCATCACATGGGAATCCACAAAAGCCAACAGCTCTTTGAGCCTTAGGGTGTACTACTCAAGTAGGATGGTTTTTGCTCTCTTAGTACTAGAACATTCTTTTTGTCCTAAATGTTAGTTTAATTATATGCAGGAACATTGATTTCTTATGGTGTGGTTTATACATGTGGTTATGACCGTCAACCTCATTCAATTTCTGTTTCTGAGAAAACTGTTAGAGAATGTCATGGCCAGAATTGCTCTCATTAGTCAAATCTCTCTTCTAGTTCTGAGTAACCACAATGCCCTGCATTTTACTCTACAGTTTTGGGGAGCATTTCACTAATTCATATCAGAGAAAACCCTGATTTTTATTTTCACTCAAGCCTTTGAATGAAAGATTAAATGGTCAGTTTGGGGTTCTGGAGAATGAAAATTGGAAGGATGTAGAAGTCTTTTCTCCTCTAGCTTTTTTAGAATTAGGTAAAGAACCAGGCATGACCACATCATTGTGACTGCTTGATGGAGAATGAGCAGAACAATGCAGCAGTGATGTGTTGACAATGCCTTGGATGTGCACAATAGAAAAGCCTTTTTTTGTTTGTTTTGTTTTGCTTTTTGAAGGAGCATCATGTTCTGGTCAGCAGAGATGGGTTTATAAGTCCAGGATACTAGGGTTCTAGTCTTGGTGCTTTGGCTGCTGAATCTCAGCATTGACTTTGAAAATCTATCAGCTTTTGGTTGCTTCGAGCAACAAATCATTTTTCTATGGGGAAGCTGAGTGTGTTCTAGCTTCAATGTAGAGAATAGCATGGTGGTAATGTTGCTTTTTATGTAATTAAAAAAATTATATGTTTGACTCTGTTTTCCATTAATTAGTCAATTTCCAATAATGTAGGCACCATTGTAAACTTAATACTTAATTAATTGCTTGGTAAATGCATCACACATTTATGCCATTGAGTCATTAAAGAGATGTATTTAAAAGTCTGTATCATTTTTATTGAGGGAAGAATTTTAAGTAATGGCCTAAATGATTCCCTGGAGATATAGGTGAACATTAATCAAAGATACCACTAGTATGATCACCATCACCTCCATCATCAACATCTATTGAGCCTTTGCTGTGGTATTTATTTTCTAGAAGAGAAAATGGAGCTTTGAGGGGAAAGCAATTCACTCAATCTTATGATCTCTATAAATAAGAAAATTAAAGAATCTTTATCATTATACTTCTTAAATGTTGAAATATTAAAATTTGTAAACCCGAGAATCTTCATGTCTGCGAGCTGTCTCTACAGACTAATTTATAGGACTGCTCATAAAATTTTTAACCAAGACATAAAAATTACTTAATGTTTCTTAAACTGAAATATTTCTAGGAGAGGATGTAAACCACTAGGGGCTTGAAATAGGGTTCAAAGTATTCTGTTGCAAGTTTTTCTGAAATGCATTATTTTTAATATTTATGCAGATGTTATATTCTATTTTATAATATATCTCTGACTTTAACATAAAAACACTGATTTAAATTATTCAACATTAGGTCAAATTTGACACTCCAAGAAAGTTTTCCTGTCATTTGCAGTGCTTTCAGTATTGCCTCAAACCCTGAGTGTGCGTTCCCCAATTTGGCAAGTACAGCTCTATGTTATATACAGTGCCTGGGTTAAAACGATTTACTAATACTCATATATAAGTTCTGAAACATTAGGAAGAAAACATTTTATAATTATCTGTTAGAAATTTCCTGTGTAAAAGTTATGAGTTAGCAGCTCATAGTAGGTTTCCCTTTTGCTACTCACTTCACGGTAGTGATAAAGTAAAAAGGAGACAGTGAGGGACAGAAGAAAATGCTTTGAGGTGACAGCCTTAGGTCTCTTTCTGGTTCCAACTTTCTAACTTTGTGAACTTGGGCCAGTTGTTGATTCTTTACCTACAAGAGAACTTCAGTTTTTCATATGTAAAATGGAGTGAGAATATCTACTACGTTCGATTGTCGTGAAGATAAAATGTAATAATGCTTTTTGGCTTGTCTGAACCCTTCCCAGTGTGTTCACATGCCACACGGCTGTTGGGTTTTGGTGGGGATGTGAGCAATGCTCAGGAATGGGAAGCTTGTCCCTAGCTATACACGCATACTTCCTTCTATATATCCCCAAACTGTACAGTTTTATGTTTTGGCCAGCTTTCTCCTATTCACAGTGACTTTTTCTGCCCTTATAAATAATTTTTTCTTCTATATGGTGAATGATTACTCATGTGTTTCCTCCTATGAGAGCTGAGTTTTGTCTTAAATAGATTGAATGCCTTCTGACCTACCTGTCTCCATGTTAACTGCTCTGCTTAACCGTGGGACATTGATGAACGTTCATCATTAAAAGCTACACTTCAGAAACTGCTTTGAGTATTGTATTAAAAACTGATCTAAGCCATTCTGGGTATGCACAATTATTAGGCTCCTTTGTTTTGATAAACATCTCTAACCTTCAGTAGTTAGGAGTAACTTTCTTACTAGGTTATAATGAAAGCAAGTTCAGACTTCATTCTACTGCATGTAAAGATGTTTATTAAGGTATAAAACAATTATACAACTTGTTCTATAAACTCTATGAGTTTCCAGTAATCTGTCCTTTTAGATGATCTTTCCGTGCACATTACATGATAGGTTTTTTGGGGGCAATCGCAACAATATTCTTGCAGAAAGACTTTGTTAACTACCTAGGATTGGGTGCACAGGAGCTCACTGGAACAGAGCCTATACACTGGAACAGGGCCTTGAAGAATCAAGCCTGAGGTACCAGTCAGTATCACAGTCTGTATGCCTACTGGATTTTTTTTTTGGTTATAATTTAAGATTTACAGAATAATTGCAAAGATAATACAGAGTTTTTGTATACCCCTTACCCTATTTCCCCTTTTGTTAACCTACCTTATCATGGTGTATTTTTCAAAACTAAGTAATCAACATTGGCAAATTAATATTAACTGAATTCAAGATATTTCCCCCCCGCTAATATTCTTTATCTGTTCTAGAATCTGATCTAGAATACCACATTGAATGTAGTCATTAGATTTTTGTAGCAAGTTCATGGAAGAAACAGTTCATACATTTAAACATGGCTAGTTTTGCCTTTGAAAACTCACCTTTAACATCTACAACACCTATGATCAGAACCACCAGTGTTGATTGGTTAGAAAGGTGGCTGCCTCTGGGGATGTGGTTCTTTTGAGTCACTGTCAGTTGACCACCATTGGAATGTGTAGTCCCAATGAAGTGGAAATTAAAACTAATACACATACACATTCCATATTGCTCTGCTTGGTATTTTAAAGTAAACTCCAGGTAATATAACACTTAGGTTATATTTAAGGTCAGTTTGAGTATGTGTTTATATAGATCATTGATGAAAAGAAGTCCTTAGTTTTTAAAAATTTTTAACATTTTCCACTCCAATTATAAAATGTATTACTTTTGTTCTATGTGTAAGACACAGAAAATATAGAAAAACAGATGTAAATGTGCCTAATTCATGTAATACCTGTCATTCTGATTTTCTTGGTTTAAACATTAATTTTTCCCTTAAATCTATTACCCCTCTATCCCCTAGAAACAAGGAAAATGAGGAATACTTGTAGTCTGTGCATCTACATCCGCCTTTCTCTAAGTGTTTCAAGGAAGTTTTTGCCTTTTTTGCCATTAGGGTTAGACTGGACTGATCTCCAGAGTTGAGTGGCAAATAGACAAAATGCCTACTAGCATAAATTATTACTGTTGTTTAAGCAGAGTTTATGATGGAATTTTACACTTCTGTGTTTTCAAGAAATAAGAAAGTCTGCAAATGCTCTTCAGAACATAGATCAACATACTGGTGTTAGCTGAGGCAAGCTGCCAGCACCCCCTTTATGTTTCTTTTCAGTTTATTTCTGTTGAATTTGATTTTTTTTTAATTCGGTTGTTGAGTTACTGATGTATACTCGTGGGGGACAGTGATGACAGTGGCTTTGAATGTCTGCTGTACAGGTGAACCTGTGAAAGTGGAACCAGCTGGCAGAGGAAAGTCAGTTTCACATGAGGCGGTTAGTTTCAGTCCCGACGCCACCACTTCCTAAGGGTTTGAGATTGGACATGGACTTGCTGTTTAGCCCCTCCCCACCTTGTTTCCTTACTTGTAGCACAGGGACAGTGTTAAATACCTCAGCGGGCTGAAGCTTACATTAACTGAGACGATGTGTATAAAGCACTTAAATACGTGGTAGCTATTATTCATACTAAATGTATTTTCTGTTGCTTTTTTTTTTTTTAATGGTTGTGAATGGAATCAGTTCTTGTCCTGAGGCAGACATCTGTTGAGCTCCCTCTGTGTGCTATTATCTGGACATGGGGCGAGGGACACAGAGAAATGACCTGTCCTTTAGATTTACACGGTTTTCTCACGAAATGCGAACCTTGTTTGCAATACCCCTGGTTTTGTCCTTGTATATCTTTTATAGTACTCTTTGTTTCTTCAATGTCTTTCATAACTTTAATCATATATTTATTTATGTGCTTATTTGTTTATTACCAAACCGTAAGCTCTATACTGGGCCATCTCCACTTTTTTCACCACTGATATCTCAACCTCTTCTGTCCTGTGTGACATACTTGTTGGATAAATTCACATATTTGTTGGTTAAATAAAATGAAGATATTGGTTTAGTAAGCTTGAGGGTGGGTTGTGAAATTAATTTGCACCTTTACAGTGTGCAGTATGGCAATCAGTCTTAATTTAAAGCCAATTATTCTAGAAAATTAATGGAAAGATTGATATTTTGATAAGTTTATTAATTATATTTTCAGTACTTGTGATTTCATTTTTAGGAATGTAATATTTTATAATTCCAAAATAATTTTTTACTGTACCAATATTATCAGTCAGATTACAAAGTCTGATTTTTAGAGATTTTCAAGAGAATGTGGGAGAAGTTACTGCTTCTTACTACTAATTGCTTGTTATAATTCTGAGGGGAAAAGTAAGTCACCATTAAATTAGTTTCATACTAATTAGAATTGCTGCTGCACAATAATTAGAACCGTTTGTCAATAAGCTCTTTTGGTCTTTTGATTACACCATTAAAAAATAGCTAAGTAAAAAATATAATACTATAATCTCATATTTATGGAAAATAACTACTAAAATAGGTATCTTTATGAAGCATAACAATTAAGGAAATATTTTAAAAGAAAATCTTACAATCCTATTAAAGCATTTTAATTTTTCTACATTTGAAACGGAAGCTTATTTAAACATTTAATAATTTATTTTTGTCTTGACTTTGGCAGCAATATTTTTTACAGAGTAATAATTATGGTTATTTGAAAGCTCAAGATGAAAATATTCATAAAAAGAAATCCTGTAGGAAGTAATGGAGTTCTCTTCAGAGATGGGCCAAGTGTAAGATACCTTTGGAGGATGTGGGAATGGAGGGCAAAGAGGCAGAAGGGTGGAGAGGTGCATTCTGGGGTAATTTGCACATCCTCAGAAACAGTGGGAAGCCGGAATGAAGGAATTAAATCTGCTATGGAACAAAAATACTGTTCTTTCTTATTATATCCCCACCTACTCATCCTCTACACAACCCTCCACACACACAGATGCTTTTTATAATCCATGAATTTTGAAAGTTAAACACTTCATAGGCATCAGCTACAGTGAGAATCCAGTAGCTTTCATTGCAGGCTCTTCAATTGTGATCTTGAAGAAAATGTTTACTCATTTAGTTTTATAATTTGTGTTTTAGCTGAGCCAAAGGGAAGGATGGAAATATTAACTTATTTGTCTTCAGTGTACCCAGAGGCTGATGGACACAAGCTGCTATATTTGACACTTATTAACTGTTCTTTTCTTCCCTCTGTAGTTGTAGTAAAGGAGTAAAAAACAGGTTAGAAAAAGTAGGTCACAAGTTTTAACTGAAGAAAAGTAATGTATTTATGTCTTCTTCCATTTTTTTTCAGAAATCAGTACTCTTCTAGAGACAGTTGGAGAAGGATAAAAATATCTGCTTGTTTAAAGCAGTCTGTTTCTTCCCCCTTAACATAAATTGTATAAATGAAGTAAGCAAACGGTATTTAAAATATACTAGCCTATTATAAAATTTCCCAGGACAGTTTAAAACTATGAACCCTAGTTTCCAGAGCATATTGGAGTCAAAGAGGAATGTTAAGGTCACAGGAGAAAAGTAGCTGGACCCATGATTTGGTAGTTAGCTCTTTAATCATCTGACCATTGTCCGGGGGTGGAAGGAGTATGTTAACTCTTCTCATAGTTCAACTGGGAGAAGAGACTCCTCTTAGAGTGAGATATCCTTTCTCTTAATTATGATAGAACGTTTAGGTAAGTTTTAGAGTTGGTTATTTGGAATTCAAAATGCATTTTTTTCCCCATAGAAATAATATTTTAATTCAGCGATACAGAAAAGGGTGGGGATGGGAGGAGAGCCCTATCTATATCCTTGTCTGGTTTCCTTTGCAGATTCTGGGTGCCTCCTAAATGTTCAGTAGCTTTCCATATAGGGATTATTAGTTCTTCAAAAGCTTGATGGGCCTATTTTTTTTAGAGGCATTTTTTAAAAAATTATTTTTCTCATTTCTTCCACACTTACTGGTCTATGTAGTATTTTCACCTCTCTTGGGTGTCTTTCGACCTAGAAAGCTTCTTTTAAAGTGCATGTCAGATCATGTTACTTATTTGCTCCCTTTTTCACAGACTTGAACAAGCCAAGTAGTTTTCAGTTCCTTTTCCTTTTTGGCCCACATGGCTCTGTCCTTCTCTAATCCTTGCATTTAAAGATAAACCTCCTCCCTTGTATCTCTTTACTAACTTTTTAAATTTTACTTCATGGCGCTTATCACCATATAACATGCCATGTATCTCCTTCTTTCTGTCCCCCACCCTACTCCCCCAACCCCCTAAAGCTCTACAGTGGGAGGGGCTACATCTGCTTTGTTGACTGCGATAGCCCCAGCGCTCGACATGTAGAAGATCCTCTGTAATATTTTTTTGAACGAATCCATTTATGTTTTTCTAGAAAATTATCCCTTTGGGTTAGAGTTTCAAATTTATTGGCATAAATCTGTACTATTCCCTTATACTGAATTAGCAGTTTGTAGCCCGTTTTCACTTTTAGTGTTGCTTATTTGTGTTTTTCTTTTTTAAAAATCGAATAGCCCGTGATTTGTTCTATTGGTCTTTTCAAAGTATCATCTTTTGGTTTATTAATCAAGTTATTTTCTTTTTTTTCCTCTCATTAATTACTGTTTTAATATTATGAATTCTTTGTTTTTGCTGTCTTGGTGTTTAAAAATTATTTTAAAAGTTCTTTTTAAATCATGAAGTATGGCTAGTAATATAAAATTTTATTCTTGTTATTGTGGATCAGCCTTTAAAAGGTATTTGAAGGCATGATCTAGCCAAATACTGATACATAAAACTCTCTAGAGTCGACCATTCATCAGGCAGGAAACCAGTGCAGTGGGAAGAGAGTAACTTTGGAGTGTCACAGGTATAGGTAGAGCCCTGGTGTGTTCACACATTTTCTAGTTTTATGATCTTGAGCAACTTGCTTAGTCTCGCTGAGCTCAGTGAATAAAAGTATGGATAATCATAATGGTTGAAAAGTTTTCTAAGAGTAAATGAGAAAAGATATGTAAAAAGAACAGTTATGAATATGGAAAGAATGTTCAGAAATTTCTTTCTCAGTATTTGAGTATGTGATATATAAGATTTGATCATACTCACTCTGTCCCAAGGAACTCACAAATAAACACACAATTCAAGTCAAATAAAAGATATGTTGGAAAAAAAAAAAAGAGAACTTGAATTCTTGTGAGGTGAAGGCTGGTATGGAGGAGGAAGGGGAGAGTTATACTGTAGATGGAAGTGTAATATAGAATGTAACATTACATAAAGGTTTGTGGACCTGTGGGCTGACATAGACCTGTAGGCATTTCCCTGAAGCCCATAGCATTTGCCTGGTGGGTAGGAGAGTTAACTGCTGTGATGTCATGTGAGTTAACCTCCCTGCCAGGCCTTTCTGGCTTGGAGGGACTGAGAGGGGGATTAATCAGGTACAAGCAAACAGCAAGTGAGCTCCGGAGAGTATGTATTACATTTCTGTGATTGGGGGGTGGACGTACCAGAGTCCTGGCACCACTAGTTACCCAGGAATTGCATGACCCCTGCCGTTTTTGAATAAAGCAAGCATAGGATGCTCCCTAAGTAGAAGAATCTGTGATTGATTTGACATTGGGAGTCACTGGGTTGGTGTTTCTGCTGTGGAAGGCTCATGAAGAGCAGAGCAAAGCCTGTGGTAGGAAAAGTACCTTCTAAAAATTTTTTTTCCATATAATTTAATAAACAACTTTTTAAACTGCTTATGTTGGAAATTTTTATGTTTGTATTTCTGGCCTCTGGACTGGGCACCAGCCTTGAGCAGAGGCTTAATAAATGTTAGTTCCATTCCACTTTCCTTCTTGTTTCCTTTCTTTCCACGCAATTCTTCTGGGCTGTGTACTCACCTCAGCTGTCACAGGGAGATGTCACTCCTGCAGCAGCACATACCGGGCCTCTCCCTCGTCCCTTCCCTCTGCTGCTGTTGGCTGTCTGAGTGGAGAAGCACAAGGCTGGGAGGGTGGTGTGGACCATGGGGTAGCGTCAGGATAGTATGTTTTTTCCTTGCCCCCGACTCCTCTTTCCCCCTTTCGCTCAGCGCTGAAAAATCTAATCTCCTGCTTGTGTGTTTTGTGAACACACTACTTCCCTTAGAACTAGGCAAGAGGCCCGTTCTCTGGCCCTCCTATGGCTCGCCTCCCAGACCCCGGTCCCCACAGGGCAAGAAGTCCACAGGGCCAAGCAAAGTAACCAGCTGGAGCCTGTGGAACACTCTTTCAGCACTCTGGGTACTGGATTTCCCTGCCCCAAAGCCCTAAACCTGCTTCTAGGGTCTGCTTGGGCCTCTTTATGGGGGTTTTTATTGAGGACAGATAAGGACCGAAGCCAGTGCTCCATACCCTTAGGCCCAAGTAACGTCTAATTTGCACGAAGTGTAAATAGAGCTTGATGAGCTTGTTTGGGTGCCACAAATATGCATGAGCCAGGCCCCTTGTAGTGCCAGACAAAGCTGGAGATAGAGAAGGGCACCTGGCAGGCACTTCTGGTACCTCACGTTCTGGCTAGAATTCTCAGTTCAGACCTGGCCTTCAGGCCATCGTGAGGGCCAAGGTAAGAGAATAGAATATGTTTGTTAGCTTAATTTATAGCCTTTAAATATTTAGACACATGGAGGTGGGCCTCTATTTGCAAATGTTAGCCGTGGACCTGCATGAGTGTTGCTTCACTCTCACACTCTAGTGCCTGTTGTCTTGGAAGGATCAAGGCGGGCAAGAGCAGGCCTCTCCCACCCAGCGAGCACCATCGGGCAGGGACCGTCACTGCTTCTGCTCACCATTGTTTCTTAGAACAATGCCTGGCACACACTTGTTGAATGAAAGAAGGAGTAGTCATGGGATCCGAGCAGCAGTGGAGAGGAGGGATCATTCAGCAGCAGAGGGAAAGAGAAGGGGAGTACCCTTGGCGACTCCGCTGGGGTGCAGGGATGTGTAGTAGACTGAGAACCGGCTGTTCAGGGTGTGCTGCCGTGTCCACTTTCCTTTTGGATTATACAAGTTTGAAAAGTTTTCTGTAATTCCTTCAGATATGTGAACTTGATAGTATGTTTTTATTTACTTCGTAGCATAGTTTCTCTCTGAGGGAAGGGAACTCCATAATAATTTTCTGATTCCCATTTTTACCACTAATACTCATTATAGTTCGATTAGAGTGGTGTATGTTTCGATTAGATTGGAAGAACTAAATAAAGAAGGAAAGAAAGAAAAAAAGAAAGGAGTAAAACAAACATATAAACAAAACCCTATACTAGAGTTGATTAAATGAAGCCGAGTAAGTAGGAAATACAGTATAAAAACCATTATGATTGTTATTGATCATTGAGACTAAAGTTTTAAGCAAAATGGGAACGTGGCATTTTTGACTTTTTTTTTTTTTCTATAGATCCTTACTCTATTTTGAAAGCATTTTCAAAATAAACAAAACCTTCTATGGAAGTTAAAGTCAAGGAAAGTTAAAGTTTTTATAGTGAAGAACACTTAACTCAGTGTGACTTGAGTGATTAAGTTAGCTTGTAATTAAATCATTTATGGCAGTTAGGGAGTGTTAGAAGAGAATGTGAAGTGAGAGTCATCTCATGTCATGGTTTTTTTTTGGAGGGGGGATGTACAGAAGCTGAAGTTTACTAAAATGCTATGTACTGATCTTGCTTCTGGCTTTGGAAAATTATGCAACAGCTCTTCCTATTTGATGTTCAAGACAAGTGTAAGCATTCTTATTTCCAAATCAGATGATATTTTTCTCTTACTTTTAATTAGAAGTAAGCCTAAGTCACAGTGTTTTGATCTGTAATAGGACTTGTTGGGCTTAGGTATTGAGTCTTTTATATTTTAAAGGCGTATTTCAAAAATCGAAAGCAGGAGAAACTGCGTGTTCATGGGTATAACTGCAAAACCCATGGAAGACTTTGCCTATTAAAACTATTTGAGAATTAGTAGTTTGTTCCTAAAAAAATTTCTCTTTTGTCAGTTTCTGTAATTATGGCATCTCTTTAATACCATGCAAAATTTGAGTTTCATAGTAAAAAAAAAAAAATTTAGTCAACTTTAATAACATAATTTAAAAGAGGTATTCTCCTATTTTATGATTTGCATAAAAGACAAAGAAAATACGTTTTTGTCTCTACTAGCAGATTATTTTTTAGTGCATGAAAATTCGATGTATTTTTACTTTAACTTCTGAAAAGAACTACCTTCTGTATAAGGATTATATGAAGTAGGTGGTTTCATTATATTATATAGGCTCATTTATCTTTCTTCCTTATCCCTGTCTACCTTTACATTCCAAAGAGAAAAATCTTTACTTTTGGAAGTGGTTTAGCCCAGCCAGGTAGGAGAGGAAAATTCAAGATGTCCTCACTATTGGAAATTTACCCTCTATCTGTGGGCATAAGCCAACCCTAGTTTGGCCTCGGTTTCTGAAGTGTCAGCGTTGGAGCGGGTGACTGCCCTTTTGGTAGAGAAATGGTGGAGGACAAAAAGAAGTAGCAGCGAGGGGAAATGTAGACAAGGAATGAAGTGTGGAGCGCACAGTGGTTGTCTTTAAATCCAGTATAGTCTAGGTAAGTCATTTCCAATGCGATTCTGAGACAATGTGTTTGTGGATTTAGAAAAGCACAGACAACATATTGAGTTTTCCTGAAAGCTGAAGTTATTCCACTTAAGGAATTAAACGGGAAAGTAGTAAAATGACGTTAATGGTGCCAATTTTTCCTTCTCTTAAGTATCTTTGTTTGACATAATAAAAAGTTAGTTACTCTATGTTGGTCTGTAAAATGTTTTTGGAATGTTACTATTCTGCGCAACCTGAAAATCTTCCGTTTAGTCTTTTGGTGGCAGGAGCAATTACTTTATTAGCTTTTGGTCTTTTTCCCTAGCAGTGAGAATTGTTACTATGAAAGTTCTTTGAAATGCTCACGTATTTTAATACTGGAAGATTCTTGTATGTAAGTATGTATGTATATATTTTATGTAGTTATGTATTAAAGTGGTCAGCCTGCTGCTAATGCCTGTGTTGTCTGAGGGTCATGGGGTGGGGAACTGTGCTTTGAGTTTGTTTTATCTTGACTTCTATCAAGTCGTATGCTAGTCTTTCTTTTTTCTAAAGGTTGATATTCAAAGTGCTGTACCTTAGTCAAAAAACTTGAAGAAAGAAAGTTCTGTAGTTATTTAGAGTGTTGTTACATGTATTATCTCATTTAATTCTCACAACTTGGCATCATAGAGATAGCATTATTCACTTGAGAATTTCAATTATGAGCAAAGAATTTACCATGTCTTTTTTTCTTTTTTGAGGAGGTACATTTTTAGGGATGCTTAATGTTGGAGCAAAATACAGAGTAGAATTTGAAATAAAATGGAATCTTAGACACATTCCAACCATTGTCATATGCTTACAGAAAAGAGTAGAAATGTAATACAGAAGTGAACTTTGTTGTAACAAAGTCAGATCTCTGAAAGGGTATGCGACATAATCCTTACCTCAGAGTGATTAAGAACAGTGAAGTAAAATAAATAAAACCCATGAAGAAAAGAACTGTGAGTCCTCGAGTTCTTTAAGGTGGCGTAGAGGGTTTGATCAACATGTATGTTTAATGTATATTAAGAACTGTTGCAAATTTAATTTTTGTCTCTTTAAGAAATACATGCATTTTAATATGCTGTTGAGTACAAGAGTGGGAAGCAAGCCCCAGAATTCAATGTAATATGAACATTTACAGAGTTAAGGACTCTAAATTTGCCATTGAGAAGGTCACCAGTAAAGATAAAAGATGCCTGAAACTGTGGATTCTAAGAATAAATCTAGCATTGTTTTCTAAGCTAAGCATCTATCAAAATAGCTTATTTTCTTATGCATCCTCTTTTCAGAGTCCCCTTGCTTTGAAACTGTTAAATGCAAAGAACGTTATTTCCATTTATTTGTCAAATGTATTTAAGTTAGCAAATTAGTATCGATTTAGAAAATTAAGAATGCTAATGTTGGCAAAGGTCCAGTGATATAATTTTATATCCTGCAGTCGGAATGAATTTAAGCCTTTTTGGAAAGCAGTTTCTCAGTACATCATATGAACTTTAAATATGTGACCTTTCAAAATCCTACTTTTGGATTCCTCTTCTAAAAAAAACAAAAAAGAAATACATACAAACTTTTATGTGGAAATATGTTCACCATAATATTATTCATACAACAAATAAAAAAGACCTTTGGGTTATTTCTAATAAATGAGGCTGATTAGAAAGCCATGTAGTCATATGATAAGATATTTATATAGCTTTTTAAAATGATACATGCTGAGGATGTTTAATTAAATGAGAAAAGGAAACACTTATGCTAGAATGTTAAGTGAAAAAAAAAGGTTGTAAGATTTATACAACTTCTGATTAAGAGTAACAGTAGCTCTTGAAGTTCTAAGATGCCTTTACCTTCCTGGTTAGTTGGTCAATTATCATTGCCTGAGAGTGGCTCTGTAATTCATTCAATCAAGTCAACAACCTTTTGTTTCCCATTTACTCTGCTAGATATTCAGCTGGGCCCTGAGATAGAAAGAGGAAGAACAGTAACTGAATGCAAACTTGATATTTACTTGTACGTGTTAAATTGTAAGCATTGGAGTTCTAGTTAAATGTGACAGCCTGGATTTCTTTCCTGGGTGGAAGGCTTTGTTTGCTTTAGGAATCAAGATGGGACAAACCAAAGTGCAGCAGAAAAGAAGCCAGGAAATTCAACTTTCTTTAGGAAATCCTAAGGGAAGAGTTTGGTCTGCACACGTTCAGCATATGTATTTGGGGGAAGTCTATAGATTCTAGAATTGGGAGTAAGATTTGATATACTTTCTAATGTTGCATCCACATTTCTTTTTCCTCTGGACTTTAGACAGTTCGGTCTGTAGTTTGTGCTACCAACTGGGAATGAGTTTGTTTTCCCCAGGTAACTGAGAAGGCAGATACTAAGACACGTTCATCTTTCAGTCTACTTTGCCAATCCTTTCATAGTATCTGGCTAATGGTAGGCACTCAGTAAATGCTTAGGAAAAAAAAAAAAAAACTTTGGCCCTCACAGTACTAGCACTCTTTAGTGGTGGACTTTTGGGAGAATATTTACTCTGATTTATAGGCCAGTGGAATTATATAGTATTTCATACCTATTATCTCATAAGGATTTAACAGATTTGAGACTAATTATAAAGCAAACTAAGCTCCTTGGAAGAAAAGTGCTCTGTAAATCTGAATTGGAATTTGATTATTTTTAACTCCAGTGGGAGTTCATTGGCAAATGAAGAGTGAAAAACGGCTTAAGATTTGGAGGAAAACATACTGTATAAAGAATATGCGTGTGATAATGGTAATGCTTGAGATTAGTTATACTGAGAGAATATAAACATATGGGAATATCTATATGTATGGATATGTTAATATATATGTATGGATACATATGTGTTATTATATATACACATATATGGAAGAGTTAATGTTTCTCATAACAGCACCAGTATATTGCATTTGTGCCAGGCATCATGAGAACTCATAGTCTGGAAACATGGTCCAGTTTATATGATGCCTGTCGGGTAACAAAGGGACACTCAGGCTTGCTGACCCTGGTGTACCATTGTCTCTGGAACATTCTGTGATGATCTGCATGTTTTGAACTAGGCAGTGTTACTCTCAAACATAAACATTTGCTTTTCTCCATTTACTTTGCAACATTTTTGATTATGTTAAACAGTTTTTCTTAAGAGATTTTTTATTTTAAGCTTTTTAATTTTTATTTTAAGCATTAAATGGTGGCATGTACTATTTAAAATCAGGATTTTATTTCAAGCTTGAAATTTTGAATTTCCACCCAGATTCAGAGTTTTTCCCCACCTATTTGAAAAAAATCTTCATGAAATTTTCTATTAGTTCTGTTAATATTCACTTTAGTGAAATCTTAGAAGAGCTAATCTGTAATTATAGTGAATTTATTCCTTGTAATTATTTTCTTTACCTTATGAGTCAGTTGTATACTTGGGGTAAATATGCTTTAGTTATTATACCAGTATATAGATAATTCTAATACCAAGTTAGGAATTGAGACCATCTGGAAATAATACTTTACTATTTTAAGTTACATCAGCTATCTGAAAACATCTTAAAAATTAGTTTTGATTGACTGAGGTTGGTTTTCTTCCATTATAGACACACAGTTCTTTTAATAAACAAATAGGTCGGAAAGCTAAAGTTTCTATTTCATTTTAAATGTTAATCTGTTATATTTTAACTTTACTGGGTACAGGGGCTATGTCACAGTGTTTAGCTAGGCTTTGAATTCAGTAGCCAATACATGGCACACTTCTTTTCTTATGACTTAATTTAGGTGTAATTTATATACCATAATATTCACTCATTTTAGCTATATAATTCAGTGTTTTTTAGTGAATTTACAGAGTTGTACAGGCATCACCACAGTCCAGTTTTAGAATATTTTTATCGCCACAATAAAATTCCTTACCATGTATAGTTAATTCTTTTTGCCACCCTTGGCCCCAAGCAACCACTAATCTACTTTCTGTCTTTCTAGATTTGCCTTTTCTGAATATTGTTTTGGTTTTGGCTCTTTTCACTTAGCATGACATTTTCGAGGTTCATTCATACTGTAGCATGCATCAGTACTTCATTCCTTTTTATTATGGAATAGTATTCCATTGTATGGACACACCATCTTTGTTTAACCATTCAGTTGGTGGACATTTGACATTTGTCACTTTTTGGCTATTATAAATAATGCTGCTATGAACATTTGTGTACAGGTTTTTACGTGGACATGTTTTCTTTTCTCTCGGATAGAACATAGGTTTGAAATTGCCGGTCGTATGGTACATGTATGTTTAACTTTAGGAAAATGCTTGTTTTTCAAAGTCTCTTTGACCATCTGCCATCCTGCCAACAGCATATGAATGTTATTGCTGGAATGCATCTTTTCAAAGTGCTTTGAAGGCATTCTCTGGGTCGAAGGAGAGCAGATTTGTGAATGAATTCAGTTTATGGGTAAGTACTTCTGGCATTGTCAAGCAACAGATGGGGAAGTATGGCCACTTTCTCGAGAGAAATGAAACAGGAGAAGAAGAGAAAATAAAGTGGAGGGTATCCTCCAGCCTTTGAACAACTACGCTTTAATTTTTTGTTTGTTTAATTTGGTCTTGGTTGTAGTTTTTTTCTGTGCTTATGAAGCAAGGGTTGTTAAATAAAATTCTTTCAGAGTCTAGCCTAGGCAGTGAATGGAAATTCCCAGGCAGTCGAGCATCTTGTCTTTTTTTTGGCATCTCCCTCAGTGGGTCATGTACGGAAAAGTTGGGCTGCTGACATCTCCTCCTGCTTTGCCATGATTGTAGTGGAAAATAGAGTAGATGCTGCCCCGTTGGAAGAAAGAGCTCCCATGCTAAATCAGGCAGCCTTGGCTTTGAAATGTATCTCTGCCTGTTACTGTTAAGCCTGTTCAAGTCCATTGCTCTCCTGACTCTCAGTTACCTCATTCTCTTTAGTTACCTAGCTCTTCCCTCTGTAGTCTTCTCTGAAGATGACTTTCAGATATAATCGTGGGGGTTAAAGTATCATCCAATGACTAGAAGAAAGTAGGGGATGGTGCATTTCTGTTCTTTACCTCTTACTGTGCCATCTTGCCAGTGTTCCTTTGTGTTATTTCCTAGTTAACAAGACCCACTTCCCAAGGCTGGGGACCAAGTGCCTCGTGGACTCTTACAATGGCTGTGGCAGACTAGAGTGTGTGAGGAGCAAGCACTTGAAACAGGCTGTGTGGTCTGCTTCTACATACTCCCAGGGCTATTTTCTTTTGGAAGTTTTAGTTAAAGCTTTGAAGAAAAGGATTCAGATTGAGTATTTGACTCTATGAGACTTTCTTTATTAGTGTGTGGACCCATGATGTGGGTTCTTTTGATCTTTCTCCTGGTCACTCATTAGTCCCTATTGAATTTAGCAGTGTTCTTCCAACACCCCATTGAATTATAACAGCTTCTTGAAAATAAATAGCTTTGAGGACCTTAAAAGAAAAGCAGTACTTTGTTATGGAAAATGATAGCTTTGTTATGATAGGGTGGTTATATCTCCCTATTTGAGTCCTTGAAAACCTTCTCACAGTTTCTAGCAAAACATAAAAATGAAGCGCTATTTTGAAAATGTTCAGTATACATTTCTATAAATCTACTAATTTACAATATTATACGGTCTTCTGATTAACAAAGCAAAACATTCCAAGACTCACTGCCTCTGTAAATTCCAAGTTTCATGAGATCATTTACTTGTCTAAGTACACCTTAAAAAAAGAAACTTAAATAAGATTACAAGAATAAAAGATGCCAGCTCTATTTGCATTACTCCAAAACCTCTTACATTTCTTTTAGTCAATATACAATTTTTAATACACTGTAATCTGTATAGGTAATATTTTCTCTTTTGCTTTTTAATTTACTTTTGTATGTATGCACTTTTATGCATTGAATATTTAAATGTTCATTGAATGTTTACTATCTGTAGGCATTGAGTTTTGTACTAGACCCAAGTGTCATCTCATTTAATTTCCACACTGTACTACATGAGGTTAGATGCTATTTTGACTTTTGAAGTCATGGTCATTATAGAAATTAGGAAAATCCTGAAAGACAAAAATTAAAAAAAAAGTTATTAGCGATCCAACTATTTAGAGATAACATTTTAGAGAAATTAATTTTATTCCCTTTCCCCCTAGGTTTATGTGGATGCCATGATAAAATTAGGATGATAAAATTAGAATCTTAAAGTATATGTCGTTTTAAAATGTGTTTTTTATTATTTTAACCATGTATAGTGGAATGAACATTTCCCCATGCCGTTAAGTGTTCCTTTATAACTTCATTTTAATGATTTTCCCTGCTTATTGTAAATGGAATAAAGCTTGCTGTTATTCGGTCAGTGAAATCAGAAATAAAAAGAAGAAATAGAATCACTATTTTGTGTCTATGCTTTGAGACTTTTTTTTTTCTATTCTTGATCACTTTTAAAAGAGCTGTTTACATATAGGTGGAAATATTTGTCAGGATTATGATCAAATATGCCTTAACTCTTACTAGTGTTTATTGTAGGAGGAGAATTGAGTATTTTGTTGTTATGGTGTAAGAGGGATTTGATCTTGTTCCTTATAATATGCCCCTAAAAAATAGGATTGTAAGAGATCCCTTGGAAAATATGAGCAAACTGACTAACATGCATGTGGATCTGTTGCTTAATGTGGTAATAATTTATTGCTATTTCCCAGTCTTAGAATATGCACGCATACTTTCCCATTTTAAAAACAAAACATAGTAAATGGGTTTTTAAAAGCATCATTGTCTTTGAAATTATCTCATTAATTTTTAGTTCTAGGACCTTTAAAAACAACAACAACAACAACTAAACCAGACAAAAAACTAAAGCTTGTTCATATTCCCTAGTCAGCTAATTTAAGAATACAAGTGTCTCATAAGACCTAAGAATTCCTACTAATGCTGGTGCATTTTGGATAGATGTCACTGATACTATGCTCCAGGGAATACTGCCTAGTAAATGCATTGATCTAATGGAATTACTGTTTTTACGTGAAAATTTTATTTTATAACAATGTCAAAATATTTGAGCCATGCACTAATGGTTAGTACAATAGTTTCAAGATGATTAAATTCTTCCAATATTTGCCTCCTTTCTGAGAATACGTCTGTGTCAAAGTCAATTTGTCTGAGAAGGCAAGGCCTGGTGAGGGATGTGATTTAAGGCAGTTATCTGGGGACCCCTTCTGCAGGGGCTGTGACACAATAGGTCAGTTCATTTCTCTGGAGAGTGGGGTGTGGTTCCACTTCAAGGCTAAAGCCAACATCACCATACTGAACCATTAGTAAGCAAGGTCTGGATAGGGTTAAAGTTTTCCAGGAATAAACACGGACCTTTCTTCAGGAGCTAGCCTGAGTATTATTAGCCAGAGGTCTGTGATGTAATGATAATTACCCATCTTTCATGGAACCACTTTGGCAATAATAGCAGTTTATTTAAATCCTATTTTTGAGGATTTAATATCAGCCTCACTTTCCTATTGAGGAAATGAAAAGAGATAAAGCTGCTTAAATTTCTCTGCATTTGTGTTTGGAATCATACGGATCAGGGTGGACACTGAGCACATTTCTATTCTTGTTTAATAGCTCCCTTGGATGCTGGGTACCAGTCTTTGTTACCAGGTTAAAATACCATTCCATTCATTAAGCCTCTCTAAAAATAGGGCAGAAGATGCAGTAATAATTAAGTCTGCTTCATCCCCCGTGTCTTCTTTCCATTTCTGTCTTTTCCGGGAGAAGGCTGCCATCCACACCCTGGACCCTGAGAGGATGTTCAGTGTTGCCACTGATGTTATTTTTTCTGTTAGGAACGCTTATGTGTGTAATGCTGGCACAGTGCATGGGCTTGAGGGTTTTGCAAAATCATAGTTTCGCTCTGAGTCCAGGGGGATTGTATTTACAGCATAAGACCTTGTGAAGCTTGGCCACCCTCACTGTACTCTGACATAATGAGAAGCTCTGTGTAGCTGATCAGTACTGCCAACAGTATTAAAGTTGGGAAACGTGCAAGCAGCTTGGTGGGGAGGCCCTGGAGAGCTACAAAAATGCCTTTTAGTTTGCATACAGTAATGTGTGATCAGATGTGAGGTGGTGGTTTGGCTTTGAGGGCATTTTCTCTTTTTCTTTATCTCTCTCTCAACATAACAAAAGGCTTCTGGGACTGAGGTCTTGGCTAGATTCTGCCTCCCAAAAGAAGTCAAATATCACAGGATCATAGGAACCAGGGTGCCAGAATCTGGATCTAGAATACCACCAGACCCTTTATAAAATCCGCAAGAATCACCATGTTTCTGACACTATTTCTGTGTGCCATAGGTCGGGAATTACAGTTGCTATATTTGGTATTAATAAGAGATAGGAATAGTGTGGTATGATGAAAGATAGCTGGTTCTGAATTGACCCAGGGATTTATCTTTCTGTGTTTTGAGAATTTCTACTTTTTACTTATTTTACTAGTCTTTCACTTTCTCCTTCATTTTCCAGATTCTTCCTCCTTCACACTTTTGATAACATTTTTTTTTCTTAAAACACATTTTTCATTTTTTTAACTAATCGTTTTTTAAACCTTGGCTTTTATGGTTATCTTAACTCCTTCTCATCTCCCTGGCCAGTTCCCTTTCCAGTCTCTTTCTCAGATGCAGCTTCCTCAGCCCGCTTGTTACAGACTGCTGTTCTTTCCTCTTCTGTTCTTGGCCTGATCATTTTCTCTTCCTGATTTCAGCTCTGTGGTCTGCTCCCAACTCAGTTTCTCGAATCTACGTCTTTCTGGAGATCTCCGTTTCGATGCTTCACAGATACCTCACACTCAACATACCCTGAATGGAACTCCTTATTTTCTTATATTTTCTCTTCTCTAGCTCTTCCTTCTCTTGTGATCCTGCTCTTCAGAAAACTCGTCTGGATTCTTTCTTGTCTCAATAACCATACTCAATCAAGTACTTCCAAACCTTATTGGCTCTTCCTCCATAATAACTGATAACTCAGTCCTCCTTGCCTTGCTGCCCCCATGTTGAATCAGACCTATATCACTTCTGACTTAGAATCTTGCAATAGAACCTCTGGTAGCTTTCAGTCTTCTCACTCACCCAAAGTACAGCCGACGACTGTTTACCACACTGAATATGTGATGTTTGTGCTCGAATCCCTCGATCACTTCCATAGTTTTCAAAATGAAGTTGAAACTCTTGAGAGTACTTTCAAAGCCCTCTATGATTTGGCTTCTTCATGCCTCATCAGGCTTCTGGTTGCTGTTTTGCCACGCACCCCCCTCAAAACACATTCGTCCACTTGACATATGCACACACACTCATGCACAACCATACACTTTCACTGTTGCCTTCTTTTGCAGATTAACTCTGCAGTCTCCTGAACATGCTATATTCTCTTATTTCTTTATTTTTGCTTTTGATTTGTTTTGGCATAAATTGTTCCTCCTGATTGCCTTTCTTTGTTTTTTTACCTAGTTATCTTCTTGTGCCCTCTTTTAATATTCAGAGTAGGCACCATCTCTTCTGGAAGAAGTGACTAATATTTTGAGTATTATTCTGTGCTTTGGTCCTATCACTGGGTCATAGCCCTGTTGTGACATTTAACATTCTGTCCTGTAGTGATTTTGGTACATGTTTGCTCATTAACTGGCAGATCATAAATTCACTGAGATCACAGACCTCTCATTCATTCATTCCCTCATTCATTCATCCAACAAGTATTTGAGTGCCTTCAACATGCTAGGTACTGGTCTAGATGCTGTTTTACTTGTATCTCCAGGCCCTGCACCTAAAGTGTAGTGACTGGAAAATAGTAGGCTATCAGTTCAGTCTGTTAGATTACAATTTGGTGTCACACATGCTGCATTCTGAGGACCACATTTTAAATAGACTGGTTCTAGATCATTAATTTGGGCAATGTTCGGTACAGGAGGAATCGGTTTGTCTAATTTCTTGGTAACATGGTCAGGTGTAAATGATAAGAAAAGAAATATACATATATATTTATGTATGTAAAATATTTTTAGGAATATATTTGCGTTATGTACATATGTAAACACATTTTTAGGAATATATATGTACACATACATCTATATATTATGAACATGTGATACATAACTATATTTTAAGGAATATATATGTACATTTTGTACATATATAAAATATACATTGTAAAGGAATAAACATATAGTATGTATATATAAACATACTAATCACTGGGAGTTAAGTCCGAGCACCCACAAAAATACCCTTTGAATCAATCATACAAGAGAGATAGAAGACATATGGAACAGAACTGTTTATGCACATTAAAGTTAGAGAACCACTGAGCTAGATGACAGGAAGGAACAAAGGGAGGGGCTGTCTGTATCTGCTTTGGTATTTGGGTCATCTTGGCCTTAGAATAATTCCAAATCAAGCTAGAGAATTCTAAAATGTTCCAGTTAACCTTCAGATTTATTCATTTTTGTTTTAATATCAAGCTTCTGTTGCTTTCCTATTTTTAATTAGGTTTACCGTTGTGTGTAACTTCATCTAAAGCAAAAATTGTATTCTAAAAATCAGGGTATAAGTAAAAGACACCCCTGAAAGAAATGCGATGTAGTTAAACACAGTGGGGTCCTGTTCTGTACTGTTTTGGACATTTTAAAAGCTTTAAACTTATCTGTGGTTTAAGCATTTCTCTGTGCGTACGTGTGTCCTAATAGCCTCTTCTTATAAGGACACCAGTCATATGAATTAGGGCAGGAGTACAGGAGCTCTAGGATATGGCTGTGGAGAATGAAGTCAACTCCATGCCTTCCACTGTATTTTTTATCTTATTCCTGTTTCCCAATCCATTTTTCAATACGGTGGAATGATTTATCAGTTGTAGTTCATTAGATTTGATGTCTGTTAATTTTCTGTCCTTTGATTCCTGCATATGTATAACTTAACACATGAAAGATGATGAAGAATGAAGTAATAGTGAAGTATTAGGGAGATGGATGAAGCGATATAGTGTTCTGGTCTTATTTGTATTCCTAACTCCCCTCCTAGTGCCTGACACAGAGTCGGCATATGTTATGGGCGAATTGTGTCTCCTTAAAGTTCATATGTCAAAGTCCTAACCCTCAAAACCTCAGAATGGGCTTTATTTGGAGATAGGGTTATTAAAGAGATAATTAAGTTAAAATGAGGTTATTAAAGTGGGCCCTAATTCATATGACTGGTGTCCTTATAAGAAGAGGCTATAGGAAACACATACACACAGAGAAAAGATCATATGAAGACACAGGGAGGGGAAGGTGGCCCTCTGCAAGCCAAGGAGATTTGTTTCAGAAGGAACCAACTTGCCCATACCTTTGTTGGACTTCTAGCCTCCAGAACTGTGAGAAAATAAATTTTTGTTGTTTTAGCCATCTAGTCTTTGGTACTTCGTTATGGCAGCCCTAGCAGACTAATTCAATATGTCATAAACATTTGTCGAATTATGTATAATGATTAATAATTGTCTTTGAAGTTCCCTGCTATCTTTTAAAAATTATAATTGTTGTTGAATGACTTTAACTAGATTGTAACATTTTCTTAAAAACTTTTTGATATGGTGAGATATCACCTTGCTTATCTAGAAAGGCATAAAAAAAGCCTGCAAATGGGGATCTAACTTGTGTAATTATTTTCACAAATATATGTAATATATAATTTTTCAACATATATAATATATAATTAATCTCAACAAATATATATATGCTATGTGCATTGATGATACTAAACAGTTTGTAGGAACTGGGGTTATAAAGAGAACCTCATCTTCTGCCCAGGAGGAGCGTACGGTTTAGTGGTATTAAGTATCACTGCTTTGGCACAACATGGTAAAAAGCTAGCATGGTGCCCCGCATGTGGTGGACCCTCGATGAACATTAATTGTCGCCCTTTTTTCAGGACTCCCTTCATCCACTGGATCTTGGGAAGACCAGATGAGTGCTAGGCTTGCCATGTGTCCACTTAGGGCAGAGGTCGGCAGACTTCTGTAAAAGGCTAGAGAGTAAATATGTTAGGCTTTGCTGGCATTATTGTCTGTGTTGCAGTTACCGAACTCTGCTGTTACAGTGAGAAAGCGTCCACATGTACATGAATGCTCACGGCTGGGTTTCAGTAAAACTTCATTTATAAAAAGCAGGTGCAAGGAGACAACTGAGGTAACCCTGACTGTGCTGAGACGGGGTTGAAAATGCACAGGCTTATGAGGAATCTGGATATTGACTATTGACCTCAACGTACTTCATTTATGGTATGTGAAGCCATAAACACATGCCTGCAGAACGAAGGAGTTCTGTTTTTGAAAGAAGTCAAATGTCTTAGCCTCCCTGAAACAAGGTACAACTGGGATGCTTGGGAACTGAGAGTGGCCAAGTGGTGGGGCCACACAGAGGGATGGTGTAGAGTTCAGCATGAAAACATGTTAAAGGGCCTTGTGGGAGGGCTTTAAGAAAGGGAGTGGACAGAACAGTAGATGTCAGTTTCAACCACATGGTAGAGATTGGTGTGCAGATGAAAGAGGAAGGGTTTCTAAGGAGGAAGGGTGAAATGGGGAAAAATGGCAACCCAGATATTTGGATGAATGTCATAGATGTATAGATGATGAATTTCGAAAGCACCTTAGAGATCGGGTGATCAAGTCTCGTTTCAGTGATAAAGAAATTGAGGTCCAGAAAAGGGCAGTGACTTGATCAAGTGTCAATCTCCTTTTAGTGGATGGCTGGCTCTTGAACCCAAGTATCCAGATTTCCTTTCCACTATGTCTTTCAGCAGCATGATGCCAAAAATTTAAAGAAAGACTGACAACTCTGATTTGATCCCATCACCAGAATGCTACTTTAAATTGTGATTGTCCCCCCATTTCCAATTTAGTGTTTTTGTAGCCAGTGAGGAGGACCGATGACATTTTTAGGCTGATTTTCTTTTGAGAGCATCCTTTTGTCTGTAATACAGTGTGGGCACATTTTTGCTGGTGCCCTAACAAATACTTGCTTTATATGTCATTGCCATTAGGTTGTGACTCATTGTAATGGAGTTTCCAGGACAGGTAAAAATGTAGGCCACAAACAGGTTCCAGCTGGCAGGAAGCTGAGCTGAGATCCTGCTTATGTGCAGGCTGTGATTTTGTGATTTTATTTACAAACATTGATTTCAATTTTTTTTTCAGTTTCCAGGAAACATTTCTGTCTCTAGAAATGTTTTATAGCCTTGGCTGCTTTTCAAGATGCTGGTTTAAGGTGGGCTAGCCTTCACAAAAGTGGCTGATAACTCAATTTTATACCTAAATTTCAGAGAAAAGAGGGAGACAAAGAAAAGGGACTAATGGAATATTCCAGTTTAGCATGGCATCTCACCTTAGCATGATATAGTCTTTAAAACCCGGACAAAGCTTCCTCTGTGGGAGGATTCCTAATTAAACTTAATGAATTCAGCAGATATTGGACTGCTTACCATGTACAAACTATGGTGCTAGAAGAAATAATCATACTTAGTGTTTGAAAATGTACTGGGCCCTGTGCTAATAAGTTGTTAATATAAACATTGTTATTATTTCACAGAATGTTAGACTTAATGCCCTGTGACTCTTGTACATGCAATTTAAAAGTCTATTAAGTAACTAATATATGTGTTATAATATTATTATAATTTATAATAGTTTTTGTAGTCACTTTAGTATTTAGTTTAGTAGGCAGGAAGTGTTTTTGGTTAATGATTATTACAAAAATTGTGGCTATGAGTACCATTGCCTTAGACATAGCATGGACATCTGCATCTGCGAGTTTTATCTCCCACGTTTAAAATAATGCTTTTAGAGCAGGAAGGGTTTTTAGAGATTCTGTAATCGGGAAGAGCTGGTCATTTTGCAGCTAGATCCATAGGGAAGAGTATGGTCAATTTATTTGTATTCTTATAGGAACAACATCTTCTAAGCTGTTTTGTTTGATGTACATTTGTAAGGGCATTTCAATCCCCTGCCCTTTTTTGTTTCCATTTCAGTGTTCACCAAAGCAATCTTATGATTGTGATTTGTCTCCCATGAACTGAGAGAATGCAGTGATCCAGTGAACTTTAAGTTTTCGTATACTTAATGCCTAATAGTTTTCTAATACCTACTATCTAATAAAAGATAGTTATGCTTTATTATAACCTAACTAATTGGCATTTTGATTTTCTATATAGGTTGTAACCTTATTTTGCGAAAGTTCCCCTTTGAAGATGCTACAAATAGGTTTTTGAGCTTGTAAGCTTGAGGGCTAGAACTTGAACCTGAGGGTCAGTTAGTCTTAGAAAGGAGCAACACCCTGTGAGATCTCTTACAAGATGGTCTGCCCTTGATTTCTTCTGTGATTGAGTTTACAACGTCACAAGATGGCAGGGCACATATGAGCTTTTTCCAAAGCATTTATGCTCTGGGCACAAATAACAACTGGGAGGCTTCTTCAGACCTCGAATAGAAGAAGCATAACTATATCTCTTTTGGCAGTCCCTAATAAGCCTGTGACTTCAAAGGAGGATGAAATTAATATGTAATTGAAAGGGTCAGGGAAGCCAAACTAAAATTGTGATATTCTACCTCATTTTGTACATGAGAAACAAGTTTGTGGTATTCAAAAGACTTTTAGAAAAGCATTTGCTGCCAAACACCTGCTTTACCATATGCCACTAGTACGTAAGTAATCCTGAAATCAGGGATGGATTTTCAGAGAAGAGTTTTGTTTGAATGCAAAATCTTTCCGAAACTTGCTAATGGAAGCTTTTCAGTGTCTTCTGACTACAAGGTAAGGTGATGACTAGAGAGACTGCAAAAGGCTAAAATTAAATCCTTTATTTCCTCCCAGTTAAAATATTTATTCAAATTCATGTCAGAAATACTTCTCGAGGCCAGTTACTTAAGCACAGTAAATACATGTCTTTGTACATGTGTATAAGGTATAGTGACCCAGTGGAACTAAGCATGGAGGGGAAACAAGAGTAAGGGTCAGATACATAATAGCCAACAAGTAATAGAAAGGATGTTTTAGGTAGGACTTTATGGTTGTGGGGACCTCAAAGTTGCTTAAGCAAGAAAAGATATTTTTGACTTATGTAGCTGAAAACTCTAGGATTTGGACTAGGTTTGTATGGAGTGATGCAGGCGTCAGGTCTCTCACCTTTCAGCTCTGTGTCCTGCAGCCCATCCAACTTTCCATCCTCCCTGTTGAGTGCTTTCTGCAGTCCCTGAAGAAAGGCTGGGGGCTGAATTTTGACCAAACACTGTTATCTCCACTTGCATTATGCACACAACCAGAAGCCATCACTGTGGGGAGGGTGTGGAATGTGCAACTGTCTGAGGCCGGAATCCTCTGCTCCACCCTTGGGGCCTTGGGGGAGGCCTCATCTATTCCTATGGACTGAGAATGGGTGGACAGTGGGTCCCCCAAAAGAAATCAGGCTTTTATCACACGTGGAGTAACCCCAATGCAGCATTTTTTCACGATAGGGGATAAATGAGTACCAAAAAAAAGTATAATTAGGGTAATAAAGTACAGAGTACTGTGTGTGTGTTGCGGGGCGGGGAGGGGGGAGATGAAAGGAAAAAGAAATCTACATTGGGGAAGCTGGAAAAGCTTGGGGTGTGGGGCCTCCCAAATGGATGTGATTTGGTTGGAAATGTGGCAAGGAAGACATTTCATGAAGCGCCATCTCTTTTATTGGGAGAAATGGGGAAAGCATATGGCTGAGATGGGAACTGTGTTGGAGAAGAATACACAGGTTGGAGAATAGGTATTTTTAGGGAGTAATGGCTGGTGTGTTCGGAAAAACCTGTGGAGTCATGTTGTGAAAGGTCCCAAATGCCAGGTCAAGGTATTTAATTTAGTAGGCAGTAGAGAGTCCTTGAAATATTTTTAAGCACAGTAACTTAAATAGAGTTGTGATTAAGACAGGCGAGGCGGAGATTCAGGTCGTAGTGAAGAAAGGAGACCTGTAAAGGACTTAGTCCTGCAGGCAAGGGAATAATAGCAGGAATGGAAAGGCAGGGCAAGAATGAAAAGAAAATGTGGGAATTGGAGGAAGACCCAAAGATAACTCGAAGCTATTGAGGCAGGTTTTTATTTATAGAAATAATGAAGTCTGGAGAGGGAGCTGTTGGAGGAAGAGGAGCGAGAGAGTCTGAGTTCGTCCTCAAAAATACTGAGTGCTGCGTTAACACAGCGTAATGTGCTTGGTTAAGCGTTGAATGGAGACTCGGCAATGGAACAGTGAGGAGCTATGGCCCAGTGACGCAGCGATTCTCAATCAGAGGCGTCTGGGAAATGTGTCGTGGCAATTTTGATTTTGAGGGTGCTGCTGAGATTTAGTAGTCATTGGCTTGCAATACTTGAGACACCCCTACACAAGGAAGAGTGGTACCACCCAGATGCCACTTGTATTCGCTCTTCAGAAGTCCTGACAATGGTAAGTCAAAGCGTCTGCAATCTTGTTGGCAGACCTGAAATCTCATTCTTTGTTTTTGTGTCCGGAAAGGAGTGATGATTAGTTTGCCAAGGGGTGAAGGTATTTTTGTCATTTTACTCCCAGTTTCCTTTAGAGAGAGATGGGGAAGGTGTATGGCTGAGATGGAGCTTGAAGTGATGTGAAAGGCCCTAAGGCCTTCTAAGGGTTCCGTCTTTGTTCTGCTGCCAACTTGTATGCGCTCACGGTGGTGGTCAGTGTTCTGCACGTGGCTTCTTTATCCATGACACAGAAAAGGAGGGGGCAGCTTTGTGTTTGAATAGTGATATCCGAGTGGAATGTTTACGCTCTACTGTGTCGTGGCTAATTCTCAAGTATTTCAGGCTAAGCGATGTACCCTTCTCTTTGGCCCTGAAATTGACCGTGTTACTCCGCCCTAAGTGGGGTTCCAGTGGGTGCTCTGTTGGGTGCTGCCTGACCCCATCTTTTTCTTGGCATGCAATCCGTAATTATCACACTCGTTACAAGATGGCTCCTCTTCTAGGTACGATGGTTTAGAGGTTGTCTTTGCCCTAGCCTTGGCTGCTGCCCATTCTTACGGATGTTGTGAATGAGTTTCTAAACAAATCGGTATAGGATTTCCCAAGAACTGAGAAAGGCGATGAAGACTGCTTTCCAGGGTCTTAGGTGGCCTGTTCTCCACTGCGGGGCTGGGTTGCTTCTGATATGAGTTGGAATTTCCTCGGGTACTTTTGTCATATTTTTTCTGATACTATTCCTTGCGAAAGTATTTATGGAGATTAGGTAAAAAGCAACAGTTGAGGTAACATTAAAATAACTAGTGATAATAATAACAACAACAATAATTACTCCCCCTCGATGTACCTTTTTAACTAATTCCGGTTAGTGGGTGGAAGCAACATTCTGTTGCTTTCAAGAACTACACCAACCACAGTAATTGCAAAGCTACCAGGCAATGTAAAATCTGCTTTTTACATTACTGAACAGCAGGGAAAATAATCACATTGCATACCAGCAGCCAGGAGACATGTCCGTGGAAATGCGTCAGGTTTTACAAGAACCATTGTGCGGCGCATGGGGATTGTAGTGGGATGTTTTTTCCTCTCCATTCTGCCTGTCTAAAACCTACTACTCTTCACAGTCTAGGCCAAGTCTGCCCTTTGCTTGGAGCCACTCCTGTCACCAGGGACACTCTGATTTCTCCTTTTCGACTTTCTGCTATTTCTGTTAGTCGCAAACCAGTGTTGCTCTCTGAGCGGGTATCATGAGTGGGATTTGTGTTCACTGTGAAGTGCTCAGCTCCTGCAAGATGTAGGTGGTCTTCCGTGCTCTCTCCCTCCACTCTGTCAGCTCTGCAGTGGGAGCTTCTTATCTTCCTGTCAGTGTTACTCGGATTTCATTTGAAAGAAAAAGAAGCATTCATTCAGACTCTTTGACAACAAGCACTTGAAAAGAATTAGAAGAAAATTAATTAATAGCATAGACTTTGTGTTAAATTATGGCACTATTGAAAATAAAATCCCCTGGGACATTTGAAAGGATTTGGAGGATAAATGCATTCTGCATCTCATTTAGGATTTTCTTACTGAAACACTCGAATGGTGAGAAAGCGGAAGAAGTGTTTTCTTGATTTTAAATAGCATGCGAGATTTCCTATAACGTGATCTATTCATTTTCACTTTAATAGGAAATGTAGATTGAGTTTGATTTATTTGTAAAATGGCAGCAATTTGATAAATTGAATAGACCAAAATTCTTATGAGGCAACTGCTGGAAAAATATCCATTATGACTTTCTTCTACACATTAAATATGAGCTAATTTCTCCTTTTCTTGTAGTCACTTACTTTTGCTTTTAATGCTTGGACATGATATTATTTCTATCTAGGTATCTTGCATTTTTCGAGGAGGGGGAAAATGCAATCTTTTACAATTCAGAATTTCACTTTCCTATATACTCCAAATTTTAAGCCCTATTCCTTCTTTTATGGATTTATCATATCTAAATTATATAATAGACACAATATGAAATTAGAGCTTTGGAATAAATTGTAAGTTATTGTATTTTTAGATTTTTAGGAGATAGTGTCTTGTGGATTAAAGAATATCTACTTGATAGTTGTTAACTGAATTTTTTATTAATGGTTCTGTGAGAATATTAAAAAATAATACCCAGTTTGTTAAGGATGTAGTGAAACAAGCCCATTTATACATTGATGGTGAAAATGTAAATTAGGAAATATAATCTTAGAAAACACTCTCCAGATATATGCCATGTTTATGTTATATGTGTTTTTAAGTGATATCTTTTTGTAAACTGCATTTATAAAACATCTCAGATATAAGTGGAAATGGGACAGTGACAATACAACATTGACCAATCATCGAATACTAATACCTAACATTTTTGAGATAACTTTGTGCCGTATGCTGTTTTAAGCAATTTGCACATATATCATCTTATTTATTTGACCCAATAATCTAATGATCGTGCTATTGTTGTTTACCTTTCTTTTTGATGAGGAAACCGAGGCACAGAAAAATTGTGCAACTTGCTGACGTAGTAGAGCCAGAATCAGAACTCAGGCTGTTTGACTCTAGGTTCACTACACCACATGGGTTTTTCTTGTGTCAGGAAACTGCGTTGGGAGGTCCTATGCTAGATAGACATGGTGAGGGCCAAAGGGCCCTAGGCTGGGAAAACGTCAGAGGGAGTTTGTATACAAGGGCAGAAGAAGGAAGGCCCTGAGATCAGCTGTGGGTTTGTCGAAATGCCCTCCTCCTATAGTAAGTAGCACCTGGGTTTGCCTTTTGGAACCGCTCTTCCTCCTAATGCCAGGTGTGGGCATGTGACCTGGCCTAGGCCAGTCCCTTTGCACCTTGCAGACCACAGTGATTGGTTCAGGATGGGCAGATAAACCACACAAGGCCAAACAGCACTGGTAAATTTTCATTCCGGAAGTTTCATTGGAACTCTTTACAAAGAGATGCTCTCTTTTAGCTGGACTTAAAGCTGGAAGATGTAAGCCTGAAGCTGCTGGCAGACATCTGGCCACTACTAAGGTGAAACCTTGCTAGAAAACGAGGATCATACAGAGAAAAGCAGAGGCGAGAGGTGGAGAAAAAGAGATCAACGTCTGATGATATCTCCTGGATCTAGCTGTGTCTGAAGATATGTGACATAAGAGATACACCTTAAATTTTTAAGTTTTCTAAAAATATTTTTTAATTGTTTTATTACAATTGACATATAATATTACATTAGTTTTGCATAACATAGTGATTAGACATTTATATAACTTACAAAGTAATTACCCTGTTAAAACTAGTACCCATCCAGTATCCAGTACCCATACACAGTTATTACAATACTACTGGCCATATTCCCCATGCTGTACTCTGTATCCCCGTGACTGTCTTGTAACTACCAATTGGTATCTCGATCCCCTCCCCCCTTCTTTCATTCTCTCAGCACCCCCATCGGGCAACCATCAAAACGTTTTCTGTATCTATGAACTTGTTTCTGTTTTGTTTGTTTGCTTATCCTGTTCTGTGGATTCCACATAGAAATGAAATCTTGTGACACTTGTCTTCTTTTCTGTCTGATTTATTCTATTCAGCACAGTACCCTCTGGGTCCATCCATGTTATTGCAGATGGCAAGATTTCATTCCTTTTTGTGGCTGAGTAATCTTCCATTGTATATAGACAGGTACCACCTCTTCTTTGTGTAATTATCTATTGATGGACACCCAGGTTGCCTCCATGTCTTGGCTACTGTAAACAATGCTGCAATGAACATAGGGATGCACATATCCCCTCAAAGTAGTGTTTTGGGGTTTCTTCGGATAAATACCCAGAAGTGGAATTACTGGGTCTTTCTTTGTCTTCTTTTATAGCCTTTGTTTTAAAGTCTATTTTGTCTTGTTAAATATTGTTACCCAGCTTTTTTCTTTTTCTTTTTTTCATTTTCATGAAATATATTTTTCTGTCCCTTTATTTTCAATCTATGTGGGTCTTTTGGTCTGAAGTGAGTCTCTTGCAGACAGCGTATGTAAAGGTCTTGTTTTCTTATCCATTCACCTACTCTGTCTTTTAATTGGAGCATTTAATCCATTTACATTTAAAGTAATTATTGAGATACATAGTTAGTAGCATTTTAGTATTTATATTTTTAATACATTTTTTTTTCTTAAAAAAATCTCTCTAACGTTTCTTGTAATACTGGTTTGATGTTGATGAACTCCTTTAGATTTTTCTTGCCTGGGAAGTGCTTTATCTGTCCTATTCTAAGTTATAGTTTGCTGGGTACAGTAATTTTGGTTGCAGGTCCTTGCTTTTCATAACTTTGACTATTTCGTGCCAATCCCTTCTTGCCTGCAAAGTTTCTGTTGAGAAATTGACTGACAGTCTTATAGAAGCTCCCTTGCAAGTAACTGTTTTTCTCTTTCTACTTTTAAGATTCTCTCTTTATCTTTAAACTTTGGCGTTTTAATTATGATATGTCTTTGTTGTAGGCCTCTTTGGGTTCATCTTGTTTGGGACTCTCTGCCCTTCCCGGTCTTATATGTCTATTTTCTCTGCCAGGTTAGGGAAGTTTTGCATCACTATTTCTTCAAATAGGTGTTAAATTCCTTGCTCTCTCATTTCTCCTGCTGGTACCCCTATGATGAGAGTATTGATATGCTGGATGTTGTCCCAGAGTCCCCTAAACTGTCCTCATTCTTTTTTCTTTTTGCTGTTCTGATTGAGTGTTTTCTGCTACCTTATCTTCTAAATCAGCAGTCCCTAACCTTTTTAGCCCAGGGACCGGTGCTCCTATGAGAATCTAATGCCTGATGATCTGAGGTGGAGCTGAGGCAGTGATGCTAGTGCTGGGGAGCGGTTGCAAATACAGGGAACTCTTTGCTTGCTTACCTTCTGCTGTGCAGCCTGTTTCCTAACAGGCTGTGGACCAGTACTGGTCAGTGGCTCAGAGGTTAGGGACGCTGGATCTAAATCACTGATTCGTTCCTCTGCTTCACGTGATCTACTATTGATTCCCTCTAATGTATTCTTTACTTTAGTTATTGTGTTCTTCATTTCTGACTGGTTCATTTTTGTGTTTTCTATCTTTTTGTTGAACTTCACACTGAGTTTATCTGCTCTTCCCCTAAATTCATTGAGGATCATTATAACCAGTGTTTTGAACTCTGCACCTAGTAGATTGTTTATCTAGTTCTTTTCCTGGACCTTGTCCTCTTCTTTTATTTGGTACATGTCTCTTTGCCCATTTTGGCTGCCTCCCTGTGTTTGTTTCTATGTAGTAGATAGAGTGCCCTTATGTAGTAGGTGTCCTGTGGGGCCCAGTGGCACAGTCTCCCTGGTCACCTGAGCCTGGAAGAACCTGTGCCTACAGCCCTTGCCCTAAAGCCAGATAATTCAGTTCCTCCCCATACGTCCCTGGTGCCTTTTGTGCTGCTGCCCCAGCTCTGGAGCTCAGAAAGAATGAGTCTGTGAGTGAACGCGTCATTTCATGGGCCCTTTAAGGGGAATGCCTGGAACTCCAGCAGTCTTCTGTCTCACTCAGCCACAATCTTACCTGGTTTTCATAGCCGGATGTTATGAGGACTTCTCTTTCCAGCACTGGAACCCTGGGCTGAGGAGTCTGTGAGGCTGGGACCCCTCTGCAGCGGAGACTTCCTCCCGATTTTTAACTGGCACACAGGGTATGGGACCAGCCCCGTTCTGAGTCTCTGCATCCTCTTACTAGACTCTATGTGGCTTCTGTATGTTCTTAGTTATAGGACTTCTGTTCAGCTAGACTGCAGGCGATTCTTCGATGTGGTCGTGGGAGGAGGCAAGCACAGCTTTTACCTACTTTGCCCTCTTGACTGGGATTTTTCAATTTTGTCAGTCTCATTTTCCCCCTTTCCCTTATCTCCCCTCTTTTCTTCCCTCCCTTCGTTTCTCTTCCTTTTCCTTCACCTCCCATTATTTGTGACTGAAAGAGTGCTATCACAAAAGGTGAATACATTTAGGAACTGTCCAGCCGGACAGCTCTTCATTTCTGTCCCCAGTCTGAAGGAAGAATTGGTCAACTGCATCAAAACTGGTGGGTGGGGGTTGTATTGTGGGGGACTTTTGAACCTGTCTGGAAAAACCATGGAGAAAGACTTTTGTTCTTGATCCTTTTTGGGAGGCAGAACTGTAGGACCATGGACAAAGCCACTGTTGTGTATCAGAGAAGTCTGTAAGTTGTGGAGACCCATCTATGCCAAGTCCCTCTCCCTAGGTCCGAAAGATTGAGTCTAGGGAGTAGAAAGATTGAGCCTAGTAGTAAAAACAAAAGACCATGTTTTTTATATTGAACATATTCCAATAAATTGTCCTCTGCTTTGAGACCCTGCATGTTAGAGAGATTAATTTGCTTAGTTTCATGCACTTGAGAGAAGAAATTAAAAATTTTAGCAAATGCTTTCATCAAAAATTTATTTATCCTGGAATGACTTATCCCATCCTATAATATACCTTGTAGGAATCAATCCTAAACTAGTAGTCAGTAATGGAGTCAGGGTACAAATTGTTCGGTAAATCTTTCCATTATCAGTTATGAAGTGACAAATAGCTTTCTACCTAAGCTTTGCACCTTTCGTAGAGATATGTAGCTCCCTTATAAGTCACAGAGTCGATGTATGCATAAATTGGTACTACTAAAAGCCTATGACTTTTAGTGAGATTTTCTGAGCTAGTATCCAAATGAATGTTTTTGAGAAGGCTTCCTTTTGCCTGGTATGAGAACATTTTTATTAGAGAAAATGCGCACATTATCTCATTAATTTCCCTCAATTTATGGCTTAGTGATATTTGTGGCATCCACCCACCTCTATTTCTGTGTCCACCAAAATGCAAGCCTTTATGGTAGCTGGCTGATGTGCACTTCCTTACATTGTCTACTCATCATTAAATTGATAAATGATACATATGAATAGTCATCTCATTTTCACTAAAAGGTATGTTTAACTTTTTAATTATACATTTAGTAAAACCACATTTTTATTATGAATTCATTTGGCAGTAACCTAGATCACTAGCTTAAATGCCAAAGAGATTATTTTACAATGCAGCGTCTTTGAACAATTATTTATAATAAGATGATACTATTTGATTTATATTGTTTATTTCATTAGAAGATCACACTGTAAAGGGTTTGGGCTGCAAATTTTCTTTTCTAGCCTGAAGTTGGTTCTGGAAAGATCTTAGCTGTACTGTAATAGGCAAAAACCTCACACTGTCACCCACATATTCTGGTGATGTGCCACTTTCTAAATATGTCCTGCCTGTTCCAAAATGAATATCAATAGCTGGAAGCAGTTGGAGAATGTTAATTTAGCTCTTCGTTAAAGAGTGGCTCTGTTTCCTAGATTGTGTCCTGCTCCCACGTGGGGTTTCCAAATAATTCCTTTTCTTTTTTTTTTTCTTTTCTTTTCTTTTTTAAACAAAACATTCAACACTAACAAATCCAGATCTGATGCTGCACTGGTTGGCATTTATAGCAATCTTTATCTTGAAGCCTGATGTAAAATTTGATCTGTAGAAAGTTGGCAGACCTCATCTGTTCTCAGACTGCAGTGTTAATCATCTGGTTCAAGATATTTTTCGCTAGTAAGTTCTCTCTTAAAAATCCAGTTCTCTTCTAAAATTTTTATTTTTAACCTCCAGGGTTTGGATATAGGTTACTTGGATGGGCGGTTTTGAAAGTCAATTTAAGGGTCGTCTGAACACTGGTTTTTAAACTTTTTTGACCTTGCACCCTGGTCACTGTGTGTTTATTTGTAGATGATGTATACTTACCACTGTGCTAGGACATATTATGAATTAATGTGAAAATTGTATATTATGTAAATTAATGTAAATAATTTATACTTGTGTCTGTAACGTATATTATATAATAAACGAAACCTAGGAATTGAAAGGATTTTATGAAAAAAAGTTGTAATATTTTCTTTTTGACCCCAGTGCACCTCACTTTAGAGATCACTGATTTAGAAAGCAGAAGATTATTTGGCACCCAAGTAATATCTTTTTTTTCCTTAAAAATTTTGTTCTTTATTACAAATAATCCCAGTAGGGATTTTTACGGTGAAAATCTGTAAAGATTTTCCTAGGATGTACCTGGGACTGGAATTGCTGAATTGTAGGATGTGAACTTTTTTGCATTTATAAAACACTCCCCACCAGTGTGTATATGAATCCCCCTTACTCCTCCTCCTTATTAACATATGGTAATGTCAGACTGTTTAATTTTTGCTAGCTTAATGGATATGAAATAATATCTCATGGTGGTTTTAATTTAGCTTTTCATAATATGTTTATTTGCTATCTAGGTTTCATTTTCTGTAAATTGCTTACTCATATATTTTGCCCAGTTTTTTTTTTTTTCTTTTTTCCTTTTTTCTTTCTTCTTTTTTTTTTCCTTCTCTCTCTCTCTCTCTCTCTCTCTCTCTCTCTCTCACACACACACACACACATACACATACACACACACACACACACAGTGTTTTAAGGACCCTCAATAGAAAATAAAATGATTTTTGTTTTTCTTCTTACATCTGGCCCTGACATGGTATCATATCAAACCCCTACCCTTTAAAAAATCTTGCTTCTCCTATGAGGTAACATTACAGTGTAAAGAAGCTGTCATTAGCTTGTTAAAGGACATCTTGCAATGTAAAGACTGTCTAGGAAGATGAGGCAGATAAATGTAAGAAAAGAGCAACAATCCAGGCTTTCTATAATTCTGTTTTGAACACCCACAGGCTTAGTTTAGACATGTGTATATTGATAATCCTGCCTTTTGTTCCTTCCTTTTCCAGTTCATTTCCAGTGTTACAGATCTTGTCCATCTTAGAGTTATTTTGAGGAAAAAAACCCTCTTTACCCCTTCACACATTTAGAAAAGCTATAGTTGTAGGAGTGAAGGTATTAACAACATGCAATAAAAAAGTGAAATAGCTTCAGGTTGTGGTCTGCAAGACAGGCAGCTTGGCCATGACTTGGTAGTTTATTAAAATGCAGATTCTCAGGCTCCACTGCAGTCCTATTGAATCAGGGGCTGCATTTTAACAAGAGACGTTTGAGAAGTTTTGCTTTCAGAAACAATCCCAGTCAAGGGTGATCTGTCTCTGGAGGAGATTCCTCCTCCCCGGTCTTCTTTCAAAGTCACTAAAGCCTGGGGGTGGGTAAGGGTTGACAGTGTGGTACATATGCTATAATATTTGAAACTCTACCGGTGAGAGGCCCATTTTAGTTAATTTACCTAAACACTCTTTAAAGAAATAACTAGGATAATGAAAGGATTACTAGTAATTTGTATGTTGATGATTATTAGACTTTGTTGCTCTCTGCTATTTTATGAAGAAATGGAAGTTTTCAGGAAGAGAAGACAAGGTAATTTTGTAACATAGATCACTTAGGGGAGTAGGTAAGGCTTGGTTTGGAGGGTCCTGTAAGGGAACGGCTAGAGAAGCATGGAATTTATTTAGTTAGAAGAGGAAATAGGAGGTGGGATAAAAGACGAGGAAGGATTTTGCTCAGAAATGAGGAGAACATTTTCCCTTTCCTTACTTCTGTGTTGTAATAATCTGTATTGCTAAGATCCAGGATTATTAATTTAACCTTTTAAATTTAACCTAGAAAGTGAATTTTCATTTCTGATGCTGTTTCTAGTCAGTTTTTTTTTTTAATTGTTACTGGCATATAGCCAGCTGGGGTTATACACATACATAGCCATTTCGTTCACTTAGGGCCCATAGAACCTTGAAGAGTCGACATTGAAATGAAAATTATAACAAAGTGTGGGAAGTGCAATAAGAACAGTATTGAACTGAGCATCAGTTTCTTCCTGTCTTATAGGTTTACTGTGAGGGTTTAATGGGACTTGCAAAAAGGCTGAGAGAAATTCTCAGTAAATAATGGCCACTCTTCCTCTCCTTCCCTTTTTCTGTCCCCCAAATCCCATCTCGAATAGTTTGATTTCAGAGTCTATAGAGATTAGTACTAAGAGGTTAGTACTAAGAAAAGTAGTGGTGGAAGTATTTATAAGGTACAAAGATAAGGAAGAATTGATTTCTATGGGAGGAGACATTTTGGGTTCCAAGTGAATGTTTTAAACCGCAGTGATCCTCAACCTTTGTAGCACTAGGTATTGGTGCTCCTATGAGTATCTAATGCCTGATAATCTGAGGTGGAGCTGAGGGTGTGACGTGCTGGGGGGCAGCTGCAAATACAGATGAAGTTTTGCTCACTAGCTGATGGCTCACCTCCTGCTGTGCTGCCCTGTTCCTAACAGGCCACAGACTGGTACGAGTCCTCGGCCAGGAGTTGGGGACCAATATTTAAAAGAATGCATATGCATATTTTTTTTCTAAATGTCGAACATGGGGATCGCCTTTATTTAAATTCCAATAATTTACAACTTGCTGAAGATGAAGGCTAGGCTGACGTTTATTCTAAACCATTTATTTGGTAACCCTTAACATGAGCTTTATGAGACAAAGCTGGGGTTAGCTGTTACTTGTTATATCCCAGCAGGAGGTTCAGGGTTATAGGTGACATGCTAGGATGCTGGTACCAGTGTGAGTTCTAGTCTAATGAGCCTGAAGACTAAGGGGCTCGAGGTTATCAGGGATCAGAAGGAAGTTAAAGATTGGGAAAACAAGGAGTTGAACAATATTGGAACGGATATTGGAACGGATATTCCTAAAATACTTCTGTATCACTTTCTTCATACAAATCCAGTAGCTCCCTCTTCCTCTCTAGCTCTCCAGTCATCCCCATGCTGGCCCAAAGTCCATTTCTGGCTCATCTTACTCTTTACGTCTTTTGCTCTACCCCTTCACTAATCCTACCAGGATGACTATATCCACTTTTTCCAGCTGACCCAAATCTTAACCATCAATTAAGATCTGCTCAAATCCCTCTTCTGTTTCCTCTCTGAGCTCTCCCCGACAGTGATTTCAGATGCTGTTCAAATGATTTCAAATGCTGTTCATCCCTCCTGCAAACTTCAGCAGTAGTTTGTGCACCTGCCCTTCACTGCATTTCCTTTGTCTTGTCCCTGTGAATGCTTTGGAAGTTCCCTAAGGCTGGAGATCTTATAATTTTTGGCTCTTACAAGTTCTGGTTTCTTAATGTTAATAGACAGTCTTGCAGCTAAACTCCTGTCATCTGAACCTGGGAACAGAATGGATTTAGATAACTTTTTGGAGGAGGGGAAATTTGAAGGAAAGTCACAGAAGTGTATGTAAATACTTTCTGGCTCTCTTAAGTGGCCAGCCTGAGGTCTTTGAAGCTTGGGAAGAGATGCACATAATTGGTCCTGAGCCAATGAGATCCGGGTCCAGCACACCACTTAAAAAGGGGTCCCCCTGCTTCCAAAATTATTATCCAAATCTCAGGGACCAAATATTAACAGACTTGAATGACATGGTTTCCTTCACTATCAAGCTCCTGGCCGGGGTGTGGGGGGTGCCATTGGTCCTTTCAGTATGTGAGTATGGCAAAGAGAGCACTTAGCCTTTAGACTGATTTTCTAGTTTGCAAAAAATATTTTTACAAACTTCTGTGTTAGAAAGGTAATTAAGAGGTTACAGGATTGGATTTGAGGAAAGATTTATAGCTGTTTATTTGGACAGTTCTTTGAAGGACTATGTGCATAGCAGATGTTTAATAAATTTTGACTAGATGATTGATCTAAGGAAAGAGCCAAAGAAAGAGGAATAATTCCATTGTATATCCAGTGGAATTGCACAAGGGTAATGTAATGTAAAGCAAGAAACTGGAAATCTTCATTTTTATTTAATGTCCTCTTGGATCAGTGGTTAACCAGATGACCAAGGGTTTGTCTGGCACAATTAGGAAACATGAGATATTTTGAGCTTAATATAAGTGCAGGCATTTGCATTTATATTATATTTGTACAGGTACATACTAATCTTTATTATGAATAAAGTAAAAGATAAGGCAGATTTCCTAAAGTTAGGTTTAAAATCAGTAGAAGAAATGGTGATTTTAAGAGCACCCTAAAAATCATGGTGTAGGTTGTTGGGTTCATATCATCCTGGGCACCTGGTTATTTTTTAATCTTTCCTTATTTTGGTAGATTAAAGATGCTGAATCCAGCATTATTTTGATTATTTGGATTTGCATTCCTAATTCAAGCTAACTACTGCTTCCTAGATAATCCAGATAAGAAAGTTAAAGCCTGTTGCCTTTAATACACTCTGCTGAATTTGGAAAAAGACTAGATTAGCCAAAATCTTATTTTATAACTCGAAATTCTAAAAAGCAATAAAAAATCAACCCCTTAGCATTTCCCAAAATATTTCAATCCATATGCTTAAAAATTGCTGCCAAGTACTTTAATTTGTTAGTAAGAAACAAAATACATTCTCTTAAAGTTGTGCTCTGGGTCCTTTGTCCTCCATTGAGATGTATATAGAATCACCTCTCCAGGAGGATGTTAGGATTATAGGCAAATACAATCCCCCTTTTTTAAGCAATTGTTTTACAAACATACAATCTCATCTTATTGAAAGGGTTGTCATCCTCTTCCCTAATATGTGCATACAAATTATCAAGACACTAACCTTTTGCCCTCCCTGAATTCTTATAGATTTGATATAGCCAATGAGGTAATTACAGGCTGAGTTTTTGCCTCTTGTTTGTGAAATCCGGGGAATTATACTTCAAGTTTTCCTTTGACTTTTTCTATTTCTTGATAGTTTTATAATGGAAAGAGGACTGAATATCTGAGCTTAGTCTTCAAAACCTGTCATTTGATGTATTGAAAGGAAATAGGGCCTGCTTTAGTTTTGGTGGAGCCTTCGTGGTTAATAAAACAAAATAAAACACAACAAAAACACTGACGATACTTAGATTGTAATTCTAACTCCCAGCGGTACTATATTTTTTTTTCCTCCTATGCGATGTATACAACTTTTCAGATGGGAATTCTGGGGTAAGTTTAAAGGCCCTAAATTGAGAGTTAGTATGAGGCGATAAGAGTTGGTGACAAAGTGGCAGCATTTGCTTTTTTAGGTGCCATTTTCGTAATGTTCATTTTGAAAGATCCAGAATGAAATGGGAAGCAATAGAGATGATGAGGGCCCCCAAAGTGGGGGGCAATTTTAATGTATCCCTCTTCAGAAGTATTGGTAAACGAGCTTTCCCAACAACAGAACAAGCTTAAAGATGGTTTTGAAAGCAAAATAAAAGGACTTAACTCCTCATAGGTGGAGGAGGGAGGATGAGGAAGTAGCTTAAAATAGTTTAAAATAGTACTTATTTTTAGTTTATTTCTATGAGGCTTCCAGCACAGTTCGATTTTATTTCTTGAGTCAAAATGAAGCGCAGATAATGAATGTCGCTGATTGGTTCAGTTGTCACTACGGATTTTCAGGGGAGGAGACTTCCTGTGCAGGTGCTACCTCCTAGTCGTAGCTGTGTAAAGTGTAGCAAGTGTCAGAGTGAGGAGGACTTTGGCAAAGAACCATTTTGTCTCATAGAGTTCCAAGAACAAAGAGATCAGGTAGTTCAGTCAAATCACCCTGGAAATGGTTTCACTTTATAACATGAAATAGGATATTAAATAAGGAAGTTTTAAACAATGAAAGCAGCATCTCTCTGCAATTATTCCTGTTATAGTCATAATAAAACTGATGCCAGTATACATAAATATTCTAATGAAGTCCAGCTCCATAGTTTTGAACTTCCATTTCTGTTGAAATTCTGGCTTTGCAATTACAATTTAAAAATTAAAAAAAAATTTGGGGGGGGGAGAGTTGGGTGGTGGTGGTGGTGTACAGCCTGGTCTGCATGATGAATCTATTTTGGATCTCCTTCAATCTATTCCCAAACATTCAGGCACTAAAGCATTACTCTTTTCTTTTAGGGAACTCATCTCAAACTCAGTAACCCATGTTAACAATTACAATTGATAGAACAATTACCTGTTAAATGATGACTGCCACTTTTCTTTTGTTCTAATCTCATGAAAAAGGTGAGACACTCTTTCTACACCCACAGGGCTATTGGTGCTATCATTAGTGATCACCAGAGAAGATAGAATTGGGTTATTACATATTCCCATGACTAATTACTATTTGTCGATTACAGAACCTCTAAGTTAAACTTCCACCAGGACTCAGAAGCCCTGGCATGAGTACCAGTGGGAACTGCAGAACTTACAATTTATTCACTGCTGGTACGAGTTAGGGGGCATCTCTCTCTTGTTTGGAACAGAGGACTATGAGCAGGTGAGAGCTGCTTTCCCTCATCTGGAGACCTTACCCATTGTCTCATGTGCTTAGGCCACTTCCTGAAGGCTTTCCTATATATTTTATTTTCTAGTCTTTTTATTTGCTCTCCACTGGGTCTCCTTAGAGTATACTTTTCTAATGTTGAGATTAAGAGTACAGTTGTTTTCACCTGATTTTTGTCCAGTAATACTCAGAATTGTTAAGCATGATGAAAGATTATTTCATTTTGTTCAGTGTCTTCTTTTTTTTGTTGTCGGGGGTAGTTAGGGGTTGCTTTATAGAGTTACAAATGTATCATTTCCTAAAAAATTCAGAACTGTTTTATAGATATATGGCCTTAAAAGAAGACTATGAATGAAAAGAAACCTGTTTTGATTAAAATTCTGGGAAGTAGTGATTATTATTGTTTTAAGATTCTATTTAGCTAAGACCTGATTAAAGGAATTGGCCATCTGGAAAGCACAGTTAATGGATCCAGAAATGTCATTGTCATCTTGGCTCACATAGAATTTGCACCGAAGAAAAAATATGGTAGGTTGAGTAGAATGCAAAGTCTATGAAAAAGTCTGGTTTCCCTCATTCTACTTTTTCTTTGGACCTATTGCTTTTGCATGCCATTTCTAATTAGCAACAATTCCTCTATCACTTACATGTAGAATTTAACGTTTAAATTTTGTTACCTGTGCTGTTTGTTTTCTTAATGTTGCCTCCCCAACTGGACTGTAAGCTTCTAGCGAACAGGAACCAAGTCTTTCCTTTTTCTGTATATTCTGCAGGGCCTAACATGGTACTGGATTTAAAATAAATGCTGTATCATACTTATGAATGTGTGATTATTAGGTCAGGGTGTTTACATTCTTGTCATCGTCATCATCTGGTTTCATTGTTTTTGCTCTGGTGTTTTTCAGAGTCAGTAGTATCATTTGCTTCAGTACCTAGCAGTACATGTACCTACTGAGGTATGTAGTTGAGAAATCTGGCTCATAATTCCAAATCTACGAATTACAAACTGTATGAACTTGGAATAAAAATCATATAGCATTCAGAAAGTCATTTGGTGGTGTTATTCAAAATGAAAGAGTCAGACTAGATTCACTCTGGGAACCTGTTTAGTTTTACAATTTTGTGTAAAAACAAAGCAATGGTAGAAACTTGGAACACGACATGATCAAAGCTTTAAGAAATCAGAGTAGAGATTGATGTGTCTTACCAAATGTGTCAGCAGCTCAACATTTAGAATTTCATTACTCGATTCTGTAACTTATCTATCCATTAGGCACTATTGATGCTTTTCTGGATATCTATTTCTGAGGCTTAATTTGGTTAGCTCTCCTTTGCTTGGAGCTTTTTGCAGGAATATGAATACTGGGAATAAATACATATGAACCAGTAAATTTATTATTTGGGAAAAAAACTAGGTTGTGTAAGTTTGAAGCACCTCTTGTTGAAAACTACAACGGCCCTATGGGGTAGTTTTGTTGAATTAGTGTATTTTGCCTGATAAGCTTCCCATATTTTACATTCTGTGGAAAAGTAAATAGTTTCTTAGCTATGCTCACTCTTATTCAAGGAGAGTGTCCCAGGAGGGTAAATAGGAAGGCCATGTGGTCATACTTAAGTGTCATTTTACCTTGTCCTGCACTCTGGGATATGATTACTCTTACTTGCTGATTATAGTGATCTTGAGTAATCAATCTTTCACCAGCCTGATCTCAAACTATGTCTGCGGTGCCTGCAGCCCTGAAATCTCCCCTACCTTTCTTCAGAGGACAGCTGTTAGTCACGACTTCGAAAGAATCATTTGCAATCTGTTTATAGGGTGCTTTTGGAAGACTGTGGGATAAAGGCAATGTGCAGCCAGCGAGGTAGCAATATTTTCCTTGTTGGGGTAAGGTAAATTGTTGATGGGAGATAATGTATATTGTACAAGCTCATAGCATAAGAGGCACATTTTGAGTTCTCAGTAAACATTTTATTATTCTGCATTGTAATTTTGCCTCTAGATTTATAGACCTCAGGCAGTCAGCAAGCAGACTTATGTATTTTGTTAAGACTTGGGCAAGGACCTCCAGAATATTTGATTTAGTGTAGAGTTTTAGTATAGAATCAATTCTGTTGTTTAATTTGGAAGAAGAGATGCTAACCTGTTCTGTAATTTGAGTATCCTTTATTTTGTAGATTAGTAATTTGAGCTTAATTTGTACTGAAGGCTTTTATATCTGGAAATAATTTAGACTCCTTAAGAGTGTGAGAGTATGAAAGTGTGAATTGTGAGAAACAGTCTTTCTTTTGAAATTTGCGTGCTATTTTGGATGAAAACACGGAGTTAAAATACTAGATTAAAATGCAACTGTAAAGTTTAAGGGCTCGATATTTTTATCTGCAAATTGTAGTTTAAAAAGTTTTTGTTATTTACTCAGTATATTTCTTTAACAAAAATAATTGATTTTAGGTCATTGGATTTTGAATTTCTACATTATTGTCTTTTGAATTTCTTTTGCTAATTCACAAATTCATTTGAGTAATATAGTGTTTTTATCCTATACTTCATATTTCTAGTGTTAAATAGTATTATGGTCTTTATTAAAGGTATGTGCAAGTTTATTTAATAAAGATTTTCTTAAATTAAAATATTGGAAAAGACTTTCTCTCAAAAGAATTCCATGATTTAGAAACAATGCAGAAGTGTATTGCAAGAATATTTTGTGAGAAAAATGTGTAGAAAAAGTTGTCTATACCATCACGTTTTATAATTTTGAATTCTGAAATACTTTAAAAATGTTTTTGTTACCATAAAGTCATGAAAAAGATAAGGATATTAATGCCCACTAATATTACTTAAATTCATTTTAGAAATTTTAACTAATACAGTAGTCTTTCCCACAAAATCAATCAGAAAGATAGAGAAATCACTATTATTTGTAAATGATGTGATTGACTACTTAAAACAAACAGACCAAGGAAATGAAAATATAAAAATTAAATAAAACAACCTCTGTTTAATCCTAGTAAGAATCAAATAAATGTAAATTAAACAAAAATGAGATTTGTTTTTACCTTTCAGATGAGTGCTATCTAAATACAATAAAAGCAAACATTTATTGAGTACTTATAGTGTATCAGGTATTGTAGTAACTCATTTAATCCTTAAAATAATCCTGCGATTCTACAGATATAATCTTTATGATAAAGATACAGTCTCTGCTTTACAGAAATCTGCAGAAATGTTGAATAACTTTCCAAGATCATAGTGCCAGTCCATGGCAGAGCTGGGATTGGAACCCAGCTATAGAATTCTGGTCCTAGAACCAGTGCTCCTATCCACTGAACTGCCTCCCAAAGTCGGTAACATTCCGTGTTGGTGAAGATATCGGGAAGGAAACAGCCATCTCCCTTGCACTGCAGCTATGGGGAGTGTTTATTGCATCTCCTTTCTAACGGGCATTCTAGTTACACTGTTCAACACCTTACAATCCAGTACTTCCGCGTCGAAGAATTTATACTAAGGAAATAATCAGGCACGTGTGCAATAACGAGTGTATGAGGGTGTGTTTACTAGATGGTTTATAGCGATAATCTAAATAATGATTTTGAGGGAGTTGTTTAAATTATCATCATACAATGGCATATCATATGACTGTTAAAACTGATGGTATAATGTTATGTTTATTAATATGTTTATTAATATGAGTGCCTGAGTTACGGTTTTTGTGAAAAAGAGCAGGTTACAAAACAATTTGTACTCTGTGGTATGATCTCATCTGTACATCTAAATAGCTATGCATGTATTTATAGACCAAAATGTGGTGGGCTGGCATCTCTGGGTGGTGATATTATGCATGATATTTATCTTTTTTCTCTTATCTTTTTTATAATTTTTATAGTGGGCTTGTGTTATTTTTAAAGTTAGAAAAAAGCCTTAAAAGTATTTCTTTTCCTAGTCCCTTTAACTTTTTATGTTTTGTGTGTGTGTGATAAAATTAGGTTGGCAAGTTTTACCTTGGTTTCATGCCTTCTAAACGTGAGGCAATCTTTTATATGGAGCTTTAGATGAAGCTCCATGTCACAATTTTGATTTCGAAGTTTCAACTTCCCAAGTCATTTATTCCTTACACCAATACTGCTCCAGAGATCTAGGTGTGCTTTAATTAGGTGGGGCTAATGAGCTTCAGGTGTGCTCTAAACAGCAGCACCCACCCTAGTTCGCTTGAGCTTCCTGATTTAAACATGACTTTTGCATGACTTAATTTATATAAAAAGAGATCTCTGTTAAAGTAGCTAAATATCAGTGATCACTGAACATTAACAAAGATGTTTTAAATCTGCATTTAAAATCAACAAATGCCATTAATAATCAGGAAGCTTTTGTCAAATAGTCAATTTTTCTTTCATGATCATATATGCAGATCCTGATGAGGATGTTCTTTTCTTCTTAAATCTTTATTTTATTTAAACACCTCCCAGAGCTGTGTTCCATTGCACACCCCCACCCTGGCTTTGGACTTGGCTGGTATTAGAGCACTCTGAACGGTTTATTTTTTACGTGGACTTCACGTACATGTGCTTTAAACTAATTTAGTTGGCTTCATTCATTCTTTCAAAGTCTTCTTTAGGAATAATTAATTGTCTGACAGATTTTAATATTAACCTGTTGGTGACCCTAAAATTCTATGATGCAAAAGAAGAATGAGTCAAAACTAGTAGTTCCTTGCAGAGAATCCCAAACCCTTGGTTATTAGGAGCTTTCAATCATAAAAGTTAGTTTTCCTAAAGAAGAGCGAAGCCTACATCCTCCTCTCTTGTGTGAGAAGATCGATTTGCTTACATGGTTTCTGTAGGCAGAATGAATACATATAAAGGTCTTGTTGAGTTTCCTTAGAAACATATTATTTAGAGCAGAACTAATTACTATTAAAAGCGTATTTACCAGAAAATAAGCTAGTTTTCACTTGAAGCCACACTTTGGTTATGAATTCTCATTGGTCCTTTTGGAAGGGGCTTATTCTTAGTTGTTTTTATATTCCCAGCCCTGGAATTGATTTGCTGAAATCATGATTATCTCATTGGACAGTGGCCCATTGATAAGCCCTGCTCTGCAAATATGCCAGGCTATGCTTATTGGGCCCAGGTTTTTTTTCTAAGAGCTTTGGGGTTAGTCACTCATTTGGCCATACATAGACAAGACCTAGAATTGTTTTCTGAGGAAGATCTTGCCCATAAATGATCTTCCCACCAACCTCCATTCAGAAGAGGAGCAGCCTTTTGTGTAGGTATAGGTATTGTTCAGCTTTCTTCATATTCATAAAACGATGAGTTCTTCCCAGTGGCTTTGCCCTTTGTCACTTCTGTGATATATTCAAGGCCAGATTTCTGTTAGTGGGCAGTATCTTGAACTTTCTGTTATCAAATTCTTGTGAGAAATATGTATAAGAAATATTCGCCAAGAATTGGTTTAAAAATATGAGGTCCGGCCATTGCTTTAAGACATAAATCATAAATATAAGTCTCAGTTTTACCCTTGAGTTAAGTTGGAGTATAGCTGCTAGACTAGCACTGTTTCAGTAGATATGTAATGTGAGCCACCCATGTTAATGTTTTTAGTAGCCACATTGAAAAAGTTATAAAGAACAGGTGAGATTAATTTTAATAATCTATTTTACTTAACCTAATATAACTAAAATAGTGCCATTTCAATGTGTAATCAATATAAAGCTTATTAATGAGATATGTTACTTTTTTGATGTGTACTTTATACTTACAGCATATCTCAGTTTGGACTAGCCACATTTTAGATGTTCAACAGCTACATGTGGCTGGTAGCTTTTATAGTGGACAATACGTTGTAAACTATTGTAGAACTATGTATGAATGTGCCTACATCGGCACTATGTGTGTTGAGCCAATGAGATGTCATAAAAATGATAATACAATAATACTGTTGTACTTAATGTAGATATAAGAATGCATATTAGTACTTCCTACATCATAAAAACAAATAGGAGAAAATTCTCTCAGGCCTCATCCCCAGCAAACCATTTATGTTTATTTTATGGCTATGCGGACTAGGCCTGTGAATATTGTGATTCTTTGGTTGGAGTGCTAGAAAGTAGAAAGTTCAGAGATAAATTAATGGCCTGTTTCTAGCACCTAGGCAGTGCTGAATGGTGTGAGTTCTGGGTATAAACTTACTCCTGTCTTGCTTACCCTTGTTTTCCTCACAAAGTTTTTTATTGGATAAAGGTGGGAATAAATAAAATCTTGTGTTACTTAATTTTTATTAAGTTTAAATATGTCACTCCAAATTTTATGGAAAACAGAATTTAAAAAAATTTAGAAAGACTCACGTGTCTTACTTTACATAACTTTTGACCTAAAATTAGTTTAATAAATGGATATACTCGGAAAGATAGTATTTAAGTTATTTGGTCTAACTTGAGACAATATAGAGATATTAACTGATTTTTTTTTATGTCAGCGTTCTCAAATTTCAGTGTTTATCAACATCAGCTCAAGAACATGTTAAAAATCTGATATCTGGGTCTCACCCCATGAGTGGGTTAAGATCAGTAGATTTGGGTTGGGGTCTTGAAAGTGATAGTTTAATAGGCTCTCTTGGTTGTTATTCCTAGTAGCTTTTTCTATCTTCCTTCTTAACCCTAATCTCCCAGAAAAAATGCTTTTTATACCTAATCTCCATAGTCTTTTTTTTTTTTTTTTTGGTCTTTCTCACTACCCCCGGCTATTTTGAGATTTAATTGTGTGTGAATTGTTCAATGTGATGATTTGACATGCTTGTTTTTCTGTGTAAAAAAAAGTGTAAAAAAATGTTGTAGTAAAATCCCCACTGTAATGCTAGCTAACACCTTCATCACAGCACATAATTACCATTTCTATTTTATAGTAAGAACATTTAAGATCTACTCTCTTAGCAACTTTTAAGTATATAATACAGTATTACTAATCATGATCACTATTAGCTCCCCAGAACTTGTTCATCTTATAACTGGAAATTTGTGCTCTTGTCTATAGCTCTTCTCCCCTCCCCCAGTCTTTTTTTATTTTTCTTCTCCTGCCTCTCTCTGGTTAAGCATGTTTTGTAGGTCAACTCATGTTCTTTGGATTTTTCAACTTTTGCCACCTGGCTTCTCCTATTATCTAGATTTTGTATCCTGAGCAGTGGGAGGTATCCAGCGTATTATCTAGGATACTTTAAGTCTGTGACAGAAACTGACCCACTTGCCTGCCAAAAGGAGAAAAATGTCAGGAGAGCCCAGGGGTGGGCCTTGTCTCAGGCACACTGGATTTAGCCTGGAGCCACCTACAAACCTTTCTCTGGTTCTCAGTACGGCTGACTACCAAGGTCCTCAAACCTCCAGAAGGCAGGCAGGGAACACTTTTCTCTTTGAGGAGGGAAGGGGAGAGAAATGCCAATACTTATGATTCAGAATCTCTTTTTTATCATTTACTCATGCATCAGGACAGAAAATGTTACTACTGTTGCAAATAATGGGGTTTTAGTTCACACTGGGATCCTTCTTTTAAAAAAGTTATTAGATTAATGAACTCTAATGGATAAGTGCGTAGCATTTGAAATTTTTCCCTAATTACAACCAGTTATAATTGACTTACATTGATTGTGATTTTAAATTGTTTGAAACTATTATTAAAGCCATAGTATCTTTCTAAATTTATTAGTGCAGCATTCTAAGCAAAAATGAACATTTAACTCTCTTTATAAACCGAATGGACTTCTTTCTTTTAATAGATTTTAATCTATTAATTTAAATGCTGTTTCTTATAGTATATTGAATTTAGGAATGGGAATTCACTTTCTAATAAATTTTATAACAGAATAATTGACTCATTGAAAAAAATGAAATTTTTTCAGCATCTTTAGAAATTGACAATTTTATGTATAGTCATATAACTTTAACTGATATAACCTAATTAAAATAGTTCTATCATTTGTATGAATTATCTGTTTTCTAGAAATTTTACACCAGACTTTAAAACTTGCTTCATCCATATTCTTATTTGTTCCATTTTCAATAGTTATTGTGTGTCTATTACACTAGACATCTGACAGAACTATGGAGAAGGGAAAGAGCTGGAGAAGACCAAATTGTTTTGTGTAAGGATTTTAGATGTGGTTCTGAAGTCCATCAACCTTCAGGGTACCTGAGAACTAGTTATACACCTCAATTTTGGGTGCAAGGAAGCTGGTACTTCAGGCAGGCAAGGTTTTCAGACTCGGCATTACCAGTTTCCTCCTTCTTCCCTGTATCTTTAGGCTAAGAGGCTATTAACAGTCTTCCTTTTTAATACATAGTCAAATGCCATGGAAACCAGCCTCAGCAGTGACTTACGAGGCAGAATTTCACTTCTCAGCTTACTGCAGGATTTCTAAGTACAAAGGTTCATGTGCTTGCTCAAGGAACCTTTTAAATAAATATCTGTTCATTATTCTTTAAAAAAGGTCAGGCAAAGAGAAAGAGAAAGGCAAAAAGGATGTAAATTTTCTTGAGCCCTACTCTGGAAGGGCTCCCATTGGCAAGGCCAGTCCTTCAAGCCTCTTGATTCTGCCTGCTCAGTACACTTGTCAGAGTCCATGAAGACAGTCATGAGATAGGAAATTGCTCCTTCTCGACAACATTATGGGCTCGTAGAATTGACTTGTAATAAATCTATGGCTCATAAATAACTAAATTATTACTTCCTATGCCTGCAAAGTTACGATAGATGGACCAAAAATTAAAACAAGAAGGTGGGGGATGCAAGGTGGTGCCTGCATTTCAGGGACTGATTTTAAACCCTGTAAATAGAAGATTTCATCTTCCCCTCCAGTTTCGTGGGTAACCCTAGGTACCACATGAAGTGACCCTGTTACAAAAGCCACAAGGAGTTATGGCATATGGGAAGAAAAGCAGGCTTTAAAGACTAAGTGTCAGCCTCAGCTGTCATCCACTCGCTTGGTATCCTTATCTGGTTATGAAATCTAGAATTAACAGCTCTATCGTAGGGTAATTGTGGTGCTAACATGAGGGTGAGGGTGGGGGCAGAAAATAGGAAGAGATACCAGAAAAGCAGGCCTGTTAAAGTCAATCCATTTACACTGGGATGCTAAATTTTATAGTAAATAGGGGGAAAAGGGTTTGATCTTGACAAATAAAAGTTGGAGTTATGGGAATCAGTTTATCTTACATACAATAAAATTTAGGTTCTAATCACAAATATAGCTTAATTATTAGAAAGAAAAAAGAACAAATGAAGTGTTGACATTTCTCAAAGGTGGAGAAGAGTTAATTTTTTTCAAGAAAATTGCATGATAGCACAAGATGATACTGGTCGTTCTTACCACAGCCATGAGGTCATATTACAGAAGCATACCGGGGCCTCGCAACCTTCCTATGTCCTCCCTTTAATCTCACGACATTCACACTGTTCTCAGTTTTCTTTTCCTTCGGGTGTCAACTCTTCTAACTTTGCCAGACTCTTATTAATCAGTGGTTTTGCATGTGATTCAAGGACTTCAAAATCTCTTTCATTGACTTTTATGAATTCCTGAATATTTTATTAGTTCATACCGTGCCTCCTTTGCAATCACCTTACTGTTGGAACGTCTGAAATTCAGTGAGTGACTAACACAGAGACATGACTGGCAGGGATCAACTCTATCATTGCATGGGAGAACTGGTTGAATGGGTACGAATATAAAAAGTTTTTTTTTTGTGATATTTTTTGCTCTTTTCTTCATCTCCTTAACAGTGTGGAGCTGGATTATGAATACTTAAGTAAAAAGGATCTCTTTTTTTTTTGGTCAAAAAATTTGAAAACTATAGTGCTATGAAAACGTAGTCAATCAACCTTGGAAAGGTTTCAAACATTTTTTTATCCTAATACTTGAATCAAGGTCATACTTTGTATCAATAAGCAGGATAATGTACTGAACACAATTGTTTCTTACCTGCATACTGCACTTGATATTTATTTAATTTTTTGGTTTTCCCGATGATCCTCTATACCACTGGGAATCTCAGGAATTGGGCAATTTATTGTTATTTAAAATTTATTTTTTCTTAATTTGAAGACTGTAAGTTCCTTGAGAATGGTGTCTGTTTCATTTGTCGTACTGTGGAGCTAGAACAGTGCCTCACACATGGTATACAGTGGAGAACTAGTGTCTGTATGAACAGTCAGGTAGGTTTAGCACTCTGTGTTTATGACTTAGGTGAGACTCCTCTCTAACATGATTATTCCTTATTGTTTGATTCCATCCCTTCTCCCTTTTTCTGTTCTAATGTGCCTTTTTTTTTTGACCTCTGTAATAGTGGTAAGCACCAGTCAGTAATTCACACTTTGAAGTTTAACTTGTATGGTTTGCAACTTTTGCATACAGTCATTGCATTATGCCAGTGAAATGACTTCAGTTAGAAATTTTACTGTGGTGGCAAATCACTCGTAAAATCTAAAACAGTAATTGATTTTTTAATTGAATGGATATTGTTCTAGGTGCTCTGCTGAGAAAACCATCGAAGCACAGTTGCCAACTTAGAGGTGACATCAGTGTGTCATTCCCAACTCTTCCTGAAACATACATTCTAGTGGAGAGAGACACTAGATACTAGAGAGACACTAATAAGTTAAACTGTACACTGAAAAGTGCTATGGAGGAAAGATAAAGCAGGGAAAGAGGATAGGTACTGTTGGGGCAGTTGAAATTTTGCAAAGGGTAGTCAGGGAAGGTTCTACGGAGAGGGTGGCATTTGGCAAAACTGTGCAGAGGTAATGGAGTGAGACATGTGGGTATCGAAGAGAAGATCTGCAGAGGAAACAGCAGATGCAAAGGCCCTGTGGTTGGTGTGGCTGGTGCCTTCTAAGAGCAGCAGTGGGACTAGGGTGTCATGAGCATAAGTGGCCATTCTGATAGATGAGGTTAGAGAGGACCAGTGGCCAGATCTTGTGGAGCCTTGCAGACCTTTATAGGGTTTTGGCTTTTACTCTGAGTGAAATGGAGGCCACTGGAGGCTTTGGGGTAGAAAGTAAATTATCTGACTTACATTTGAAGAGAATCACTCTGGTTGCTGTGTTGAGAATAGGCAGCAAGGAATCAAGGATGGAAGCAGGGAAGGCCATTATTTATCCAGAGGACAGATGGTAGTGGTTTGAACCAGAGTCAAGTTTGTGAAAACTGATTCCTATCTTTCTTTACTTTTTAATTAGATTCTTTCTTTGGCCTATAATTTATGCCATATTTCCATGGCCTTTTCCTATCTTTCGAAGTCCACCCCTTTTTCTCATTAGGCTTTTCTTAAACACTGGCCCTTGCTGATCATTTCTTACAGTGAGCTCTTACTGGCTTTCGCACTTATACGTTATGGTATAGAAGGCAATTGATTGTTCTCTATTTCTTTCATGTAAGGTGATTTTTACTTTTTTTCCTATACTATAGCAAAGGTCTTATACTTTCCTATGCTCATCAGGCACTTGACTCAATACATTTTTTGGATGGCTGGCTAAGTCTAAGGAAAAGTCAGTGTGTTCTCATATGGTTGATTTGATTGTTTTGCATTCTTTTCTCATTAGTAGCAGTTAACTTCATTCATTCATTTGAAAAATATGTACTATTCACTTACTATTTTGTAGAGGATGTAACATGTAAGAGAAACAGTAATTGTCCTCAAAGAGGTTATAGTCTGGTAAGAGAAGATATGAATCTTCATAATTAAACTAGGAGGCCTTGTTATGTATAGGTGATATGAATGATATAAAACAAATCACTGGAACTAAGTAGTAGGAATGTTCTCCTGGGTGTTCTTTAAAAGCAGAGTAATCCTTAGACCTTGCAGGTGGAGTGAGTGTAGAAGTTGGGGGATGGGCAATTGGGGGCATGCTAAGCATTTTCATGGGTAGCAGAGTAGATAAACTTGTGTGGAGAAAGTTTGTATGGGACTTTGAGTTTATTTAAGGACATATAAAGAAATTGGCTCAAAATCCCTCTCCTCTCCACCCTGACCGCCATAGTCATCGCTCAAATACATGCCATCCTCACCTCTCACCTGGACTATGCAATGGCCTGCTGACTTCAGGTTCTACCTTAATCAGCTTAAATGTTACTGTTAGGTAGCTAGTCAGACATTAGTGACAGGGGGTACAAATGGAATAGGGGCCCAGCCTAGAGACCGCCCAAAGAACACCCCAATTGTAGTAGGATTCTGGGTACGCACATGCACACTAGGCAAAGTTATAGCAGCCAGGTGTCCATCAAAATGACTTCACCAGCCAGTCACCTAGGAATGCCTTTGGGACCACCCAGCGCAGCCCAAATATAAGGTAGGCATTTCCGCTTCTGGGCCTATTTTTGCCTGTCTGGGTTCTCTCTCTTTTTGGTGGCCTTTTGTGGCCTTTTTGCCCTTTTGTGGCCATTTTGGCTCCTTTGTGCTAATAATAGTGCTGGGACCATGTGTCTCTTTGGGGCATACGTTGCCTTTCTAAAACATATTTTTAATAAAACTATTAAACCTCAATGACTTGTGATTCTTCACTGCCACTTGAGGAAGAACCGAGGAAAAATGCTAACTACACATCTGCACGTCGTTTATCCCTCTCCCTCCCCACTACCGTTGGGGTAACACTGAACTCCAGTCATCCCCATTGGTGACATTACTACCTGCGAGAGGCCCGCCCTGTTTACCCTACCTCCACTTGGCCCTGCCCCTACCCCTTTGTTCATGTCCATCATGGCCCTTTAATTGTATTATTACTTGATTGGGAGTGTTGCCATTGAAAAAGTGCGGTGGAGAGAGAGTAGACAAACTGCATAGGGAAAAGTACAAGGGTCAGAGAGGCCTGTTAAATGGTGATGGCCTTGATATGATACGACGTGAACTTGGCTTAGTACTGTTGTGGCGGAGGGGGTGGAAAGAGAGAAGCATGAAGGTTTAAAAGTGTTTTCCGTGGGGTACAGAGTACATATACAATTACTAGTTTTTATATAGTTATGATATCTGATGTTTTATGGAATAAAACAGTTGCATTTAAATACAGTTGGTTGTCTTTTCTAGGAGCTTTCGATAGTAATTTGGAGCTTGCGTTTTGTGGTTTGATTTGCAAGGGAGACTTTTCTGCACAGATATGCTCCAACCAACACAAGTAATGGAGAATTCTTAAATATATGATCCCCCAGCCCCAACAATTGGTAATTATCTGCAGCTTTAGCTGAAGTAATGTTTTGGGATATGGCCCATGCAAAAGAAAAAAGGCATCTTTTCCTCTATGAATGTACAAGGAATAAAAGTTTAATATCTTTAAAAGATGACTCTAAAATGAGTTTATTCCACTTCCCCTACATAACCCATCAGTATTTGTGAAGAGACAAACAAACCACTCACAGTGCTTGATAGAAAAAACAAAAATTTTCTTTTCCTTTTTTTAATTACCTGGATAGACCATGAACTTCATCTGTGTTTACTGAAAAATAGGTTGCAATTTTAAAAAGATTTTGAAAATATATGAGGTTTTGGTTTCCATTTTCCTGATCTGACTTGATGTTTAAAAAGGATTCTTGAGGTGAAGTGCTGGCTGCTCTTCTTAAGTTAATGGCATTTAAAAAGTATAGACCAATGTTTTCGAAAATTGGCATCTATGCCAGTGAAGATCATTCTGGTAAGGGGACTCAAGGACGTTCATTGCCTCCTCTTCTAGTAACAGTTCACTTCTTTCTGGAGTCGCTTCTGCCCCACTGCCTTCAGTTTTGATGGAATTGCTGGTCTAGATGCCTGTTCTTCTCCAGAGGGGCATAGGATTCTCTCTCCCAGGACTCAGTCCTGAGCAGCATGATGGGGAGAGGACAGATGTGTCGGTGGGCCGATCTTGGAGGCTCCTGTTACCCAAGAGTGTCTTGGACTCATTCTTTTTCCTCTTCTTTTTACTTTATAAGCTACCTGGGATCTAGTAAAGTTCCTTTCTGTTTTAGTTTATCAGATTAGAGTTGATCAGATTTAGTTTATCAGAACAGAGTTTTCTGTTCCTTGGAATAAATGTATCATATCCAAAGGAAAAGAAAATTATTTGTAGTCCTGATGTCTATTACTACTGAAAAGTGTCTTTTTATTTTTTTTCTGTATGTGTTTATTAACACAATTTAAGTACAGTTGACCATTGAAAAATGGGTTTGAACTGCGTGGGTCCACTTGTGTGTGGGTTTTTTCAATAAATATGTGTAGTACTATAAATGTATATTCTCTTCCTTATGATTTTCTTAGCATTTTTTTTCTCTAGCTTTTACTTTATCATAAGAATACATTATATAATACATGTAACGTACAAACTATGTGTTGATCAACTGTTTTTGTTACCGGTAAGGCTTCCAGTGAAAAGTAGGCTATTAGTAGTTAAGTTTTTGGAGAAGTCAAAAGTTATATGCAGATTTTCAACTGAGCCAGGAGTTGAGTACCACCTCCACCCAACCCCTGCATTGTTCAAGGGTCACCTGTATGTTGTATATGTAACAGTATTTGATTATGCTTATTATATTATGGTGAATAAGTTCCTATGTCACATGTTACAAATATTCTTTTAATGGCTTCATTGTATTCTATAATATAGATAACCCGTCACTGAACTCTTCTTCATTGTTGGAAATTCATTTTGCTTCCAAGGTGCTTTCTATTATGAATAATGTTGCGATAAGCATTTTTTTCCATAAAGCTTTGCCAGTGTCTCTGTTTCTATCCCTAGGCTAGAAAGCGCTGGAAATGGATCACTGAGCTAAAGAGTGTGAGCTTATCCCCGGTGCCAGCAAGCTTCGTAAAACTATCCTCTCGGCAGCATATGAGTTTGTTTTAGCGTACCTTCACTTTTTGAGGACTGTTGTTTTTCAAAGTTGACATTTTAATGGATAAAAAATTGTATCTCATTTTTGTTTTAATTTTTTTTGATATATAATATTGATGATTTAATTTTTTCTTTTGTGGATTATCTATTCATACCTACAAAGAAAAGTTTACTTAAATAATTGAATAAAAAACCTTATTGAGTTCAAAGAACTGAACATAGTAAAACCAGATCTTAATTATTTTCTGTTATTTATCTAATTGTATAGTCAGCAGTTTAAACCCAAATAACATCTTGAAAGCACAGTTGGTTTCAGTCTTTAAAATCAACAACTTTGGAACTTAAAGTTCTTTCTTTCTGTGCACATCCGTTTTCCAAAGTTACAGGTGGACTATTTTTACGTTGTGGATCATAAGTATCAGATAATAAAATTGTGAGAAGAGCCTTTTCTTAAAGAACAGCAGCCCGGAGGGAAAATTGCATCTTCTGATACTTTTCCATCTGGGGAGAGGAGGTGAGGGGCACTTTCAGCCAACCAGATTCTCTGTGGAATGGCCTGAAGTCTTGGAACATTTACTGGTACATTGTATAGAAGGAATATTTTTGGCCTTAATCACTTTACTAGCACTCTCTTGCTGAATAAGCTAAGCATTGGGTTGTGATCATGTATGATAAACAGAGTTATGACTCTGTGATTGCTTTCTCTTAACAGTGGCCCAGTGGAACTCCACTGGGGAGGGATCCTTGATTGAGAATTGGGTGATGGCTGTCGGCATCTCAGATACCAACAGATGTTATGAGATCTGATGGACCTGTTGCCTCTTTCTAGATCTTACATGTCTCTGCTTATTGCAGACTAATGTTCCTAGTGTCTCTTGACATAAGTATAGCTTTATTCCCCTTTGTTTTCTCTCTTCTATAATAAAACACACATGGAGTTTGAAGCATAGTATAGTTGAACAGGGTGAGTATATTTTGGGGGGCGTTTTTGTGGAATTTGAAGGGTTAAACAAGGATGATAGTTATTATTATTCGTTTATTATTATTGGGTTATCAATGTCCAGTCTAGGTTAAAATCCAACGATGCCTTTCTAGTCTGTAAAAAATCTTTTGACAGTGAATGTGTTCAGTACTTGCCCTTCAGATGAAGTTTAGTAAATTGACACTTCACCTCTGGATTTTTTAGTAAAAATATTTTAAATAAAAACACTTTCTTAATTATTTGTCACCTGCTACTGTCTGTATCTTCTAAGCAAAATCTGCTGCTTTTGGAAATGAAGTTGTAGTCTAAGGTGTTTTGCAATTTGCTTTGTAATTATATCTATCTTGACCTCTGGAAGAAAAGTGATTTTGTTTTGGTTGTTTAAGCAGATGTCTGTTATCGGAGAGAGCAGCATAGTGCAGACCTCATGACAAATAGAAGAGGGAGGTTTTTTTTAAAGGAGTGCTACATCATGTTAAATTTTGTCCTTTGGGATTGGGACATATCGCTCCAGCAGAGGCTCACCATGGGAGGCATTATCTAAGGAGCTATAAATATGCTTAATAAATATGGTGGGTACTACTCAGTTTCCCTCACTATTAGCTTTGTCTTCTAAAGCTCTTCAGAAGAGCATGGATAATATTCCGAAGAAAATTTGTCTTTCTCATTGCAGAAGGCATAGGTAGGAAACCAAGAAGCCGATCAAGAATTTAGATTTCGGTAGGAGAGAATGTAAAGCAGCCACTCCCTGTTGTTTGAGTAGCACTATTTTTTTTTTTTTTTGGTATGAAAACATTACATTGAATAAGACTAAATTTTTAACTATAAAATTTAGAGTGGTTTGATTTTTTTTTCATTTTTATGAAACTCTGCAAATTCACTTTTGCCTGGTGTTTGGTATTTATTACGGAAACATGAACTCTCAAAAATATATTGCTTCTCCTATAAGAGAAAAATGAAGTTTTTCAGAGCAGATTTGGTAACAGTCCCTCATTGAATTAATAAATACTAAGGCCATTATTAAGCAGAAACTTCCACTTGAAAATTTGTTTTATCCCTAGCTTCATAATAACCAGCAATTCAGGCCCACCCTCACAAGAGTCTTCAGGATATAGTTACTTGGATATTTTGCATTTACTTCAAACTCACCTAAAATGGTGTTGATTTTCTTAGCCCGATCAATGTTTCAGGGATTCTGTTGACACTTAGATTGAAACTCTAAAATCTAGTCCTAATTTCTTCCTCACTTTTATCTCCCATAGTCAATCTGCCACCAAATCTTTGGGCTCTGTCTTTGAAATATTCCTGGTTAATCAGTTCTTAAAATCCATTATTTGGCACTCAGTGCCAGATGCTTTAACTAATCAGTTAGTTTCAAAGTGGTTTCCCCACCTCTGTTTTCTTCCTCTTATAGTCAGCCCTTCATAAACCCTCAGATTAAGTTTCCCATACTTAAATTTCATATTTTGACTCCTCTGCTCAAATCTTGGAATGACTTCCTGCTCAGTACTCTTGGTGAGGTTCCAGCTGAATTACTTCGCTTTCTGTGCTCAAAGTTCTGGTCTTTTCTCTTTCTAATCTCACATCTTACTATGTGCAGTCACCAGTAGGTGAGTAGTTGTTCTACATTGGGTTGTTTGGAAGTTGGATTTAAATTTTATGTTGAAACAGTTCTTTAAAAGCTGTGGTTCTGTCCTGAACTACATCTCAAAGGCCTGTGTACCCTAATGCAGCTGTTTTCTGAGCTCTGGGAGCCAGAAGCCATGTTCATATGTATTCCAACTTTTGTTCTTTCTTATTGATCTTGCTGGATCATATATCTCCCCTGTTTCCTGTACCTTCATCTTTTCCTCTTCACTGCCCCTTCTCTCAATTTTCATTTACTGGTATTTTAAACGAGTATTTCCTGTGTGAGTGTGCTAGTATTACAAACATGCAAAAGTCTCTCTTATCCTAAAAACAACAAGCAAACAGATCCAATCATGTCTCAGTCCACATCACCCTCTCTCTACCACACACCCTTTTCCCCTTTGCTGTCCAGCCTTTAGGAAAAGAGTCTGCACTCTTTACCCCACTTACCTTCTCTGCCTCCTTCCTCAAGCCTCAATGGTCTGGCTTTTACTGGCCCTGTCAACCGTTTCTTTAAAGACACTGATTTCCTTCTCATTTTCAAATGCTATAATAACTCCTCAACTTTTAGCTGCAACACTTGACAGTCTTCCTGTCTCTTCTTTAAGATGTCCCCACCACCACCCTTCCAAACTCCCCCACCTCTCCCCCTCTCTTTTCCCCCCTTCCACCCACTGAACACAATAATGGTTAGAAAGTGAAATTTCAGCCTTTGTATCTGCTGGAGGACCAGAGAATGGTCCTTGCAAGGTTATGGGGTTAAGGCTCATACTTCAGAATAGCCGTTCCTCAGTACCCGAATGGCTCTTTTTTTCTAGTTTGGGGGCTGAACTTTGAATAACTGAGGATGCTGACAGCCTACTCTTTCAAAAAGTATGTATGCGGGTTGGAAATCAAGGAGTATTAAGACTAATTTTACTTGATATAATTAAAGTAGAATGTAGTCATGTAATGTGAAAAGCTGAAATTACTATATGCCAGGTACTGTTCTAAATGCTATACCTGTACTAATTCATTTAGTTCTCTTCCAAATCCTATGAGATGGGCATTGTTATTCATACTTTACAGAATGGAAAAATGGCAGAGAGTTAAAATAAAGTGACCAAGATCACAGAGTGATTTGATAGTAGAGACATGACTAAAACTCAGAAATCATGTTTTGAAGCTTATTCTCTTATTCATTGTACTAACATCTCTCTGATATAAATAGAGGTCATTTTAAAACAATAGTTTTGGTGTATATACGTTTTTTCCCTTTCTTCTAAAGCAGAGTAATTTTCAGTAGTTCTTCTGTTGTGGCTTTAAGTTATAATGGTTCTGGCCTAGTTCTTTCAAGGGAGTAGTTTAGTTATACATGGCCTGAATTTTCTATTTGACTATGGTGTGTTAGGAATGAATTATTTATATTATTTGCTGAAGCTGATGTGGTGCTTGATTCACTCGGGGATTTTAAACAGAGATCCACTAAAATTTTGTCGAAATCCATGAAAATTTCATGAAAGTGTCTGATAAGAAGTTGACCTGTATTTTAGGCTTCATGGATTTGAGTTTGTTTAACAGTTATGGGTTATATTATGTCAGAGTTACCAGATACCACATAAGGATAACAAGAGCTAAATTTATGAAGAGGGATATTAGTTTGTTTGTTCATTTTAAATTTGTTCTTTTTACATAGGATATCTTTCTCACCAGTACAAATTATTTCAATTCAAGAGATAATGCTAGAAATATGAGATCAGGTTTATGACAGAAAATCAGGAATGGTGAAGGGCAGACCCAAAAAAGGGACTCAAGTTTTAAGTCATGGTCCTAGAAGCTTAAGGAGTATCTAGGAGAAAGATACTCCTCATCGTTCATTAATCTATTCATTTAACAAATATTTATCGATACCTACTGTGTACCAGGCACTGTTGTAGATACAGGGACAAAACAGATGAAAATCTCTGCCTTTATGAAGTTACATTCTTTTTTTTTTTTTTTGGCTTTATGGAGGCATTATTGATAGATAATATTGTAAGATATTTAAAGTATACATTGTGGTGATATATATGTGTACATTGTGAGAGGATTCTCACCCTCTAATGAACACATCCATCACCTCATACATCTTTTCCTTTAGTGAGAACAGTTAAGTTCTCTTTTAGCAAATTTTAATTATATAATATAGTGTTATCAACTATAGTCACCATGTCTTATATTAGACCCTCAGACCTCAGTTATATTATAGCTGAAAGTTTGTAACCTTTTATAAACTTCTACCCATTTCCCTCATCACCCAGCCCTGAAAACCACTCTGTTTCTAAGAGTTTGACATTTTTTTTTTGTAAGATTCCACATATAAGTGAGGTAATGCAATATTTGTCTTCCTCTGACTTATTTCACTTAGCATAATGCTCCAAGGTCCATCTCCTTATTTGTTGATGGATCCTTTGGTCGTTTTCATAGCTTGGCCACTGTGAATAATGCTGCAATGAATGTGGGCGTGCAGATATTTTTTTCATATTCTGTTTTCATTTCCCTTGGCTGTACACCCAGAAGAAGAATGGCTAGATCATACGGTAGTTCTATTTTTAGTTTTTGAGAGACCTCCATAGTGTTCTCCATCCATAGCAGCTATACCAACAGTGCATAAGGGTTTTCATTTCCCCACATCCTTGCCAACACTTGTTAACTCTTGTCTCCTTGATGATAGCTATCCTAACAGGTGTGGAGCGATGTCTTACAGTGATTTTGATTTGTGTTTCCCTGATGAGTAGTGACGTTGAGCCGCTTCTTGTGTTTCTGTTGTCTACTTGTATATCTTCTTTGGAGAAATGAAATTGGACTGCTTTTTTTTTTTTTTTTTTGCTATTGAATTATATGAGTTTTAAAATATATTGTTGATGTTAATCCTTTATTAGGTGTTTGATATGCAGATATTTTCTCCCATTTGGTAGGTTTCCCTTTCATTTCGTTGGTAGTTTCTTTGACGCCCAGAGGATTTTTAGTTTAATAGAGTCCTACTTGTTTATTTTTGCTTTTGTTGCCCTTACTTTTGTTGTCCAGTTGAAAACATCATTGCCAAAACTGGTGTCAAGGAGTTTACCAACTGTATTCTCTTCTAGGAGTTTCAAGGTTTCAGTTCTTAAGCCATTTCTGAAGGAGAAAGGATAGGCCTAAAAGAGATGGCAGAGAAATCCCTTTTTTTCCTTACTTGCTAGGAGGAAGTTGCGCCGAGGTGTGCACAGGTGTGCGATGGCCTTTGCCATCATGTGACCTCATTCTATAGAAGCTGAGTTTGACATAATCATTTGACAGTAGAATAATAGGTTTTATTTTGACAGCAGAAGATTATGGCATGGTCAGGCTTTAATAAACACTCCTTAAGGCTTTATATCTGGGAAGCTTAAACCTAATTCCTCACATTGTAGCACTAATGCTTTGTGCTTGTCTGTCTCTTGCAGCTTTGTAGGAAGCCAACCTCCGAGAGGCAGACGGGATGGCCAGCTCAGCCCGGGAGCACCTGCTTTTTGTGCGACGTCGAAATCCCCAGATGCGGTACACTCTGAGCCCAGAGAACCTTCAGAGCCTCGCTGCCCAGAGCTCCATGCCAGAGAACATGACCCTACAGCGGGCCAACAGTGACACGGACCTGGTGACTTCTGAGAGCCGCTCCAGCTTGACTGCCAGCATGTATGAGTACACCCTGGGGCAAGCTCAGAACCTTATTATCTTCTGGGACATTAAAGAAGAGGTGGACCCCAGTGATTGGATTGGACTTTATCACATAGGTGAGTCAACTGAAATGGACTTGTTTTGTTGATTTAAGCATGCATTTTGCACCAACATAATACTACTCTGTATTTTCTCCTGGAAAAAAAGTCACACACATAAGTAAAAACAACAAGATTCTGGGAATTTTTCCTTTCTTTTTGAGAGGTGGAGAGACAATTATCAATATCTTGCTGATATGAATTCTGTAGTTACATCTCTATCCTAAATAAATGCCAGAACCTGCAGATTTTACAGTATTTTCTTTTTAAAACTTCATATTGCTCTTTATCAATAGTTTTACTTCAGAAAGAGGTGGCTATTAACATTTAGTATTTTTAAACTGATGAAAAAGATATCTAGATTTAGATAAGTAATATGAAAAAAATGTTCTGTATTTTCTTTAGGAACAACTTGCAATCTAATTTATCTTTTTATTTCAGAATTCCTCGATGTGTCCTGTATCAATTAGGTGAAGAAAGTGTCATATTTTCCTAACAAATGACTTAGAAATGGATTGCTATTTGTTTTAATAAAAGTGTCCTAGCTCTCTTTAGCTACTCTGTATCCACAGATGAGGGATGCTATAATCGTGCATACTAGAAAATACAGTCTGCTTTATCTGAAAGCAAAAATCAAAACTTACCTACCAATCATAAAGAAAATCTAAATCAAGCTTGATAATAAAATCTAACATTCATCAAAGTTAGAGGACTTTTTCGCTGAATGAAGAGAATTAAAAATTTAACATCAGTTATTTTATTAGAAAGACTATTGCTTTCAATGTAGATTATAAGTCAAGCTTCTTTTTGTGTGTGTCAGTTTTGTTTTTAAATGAGTCAATTAGGGGAGAGGGGATGACCTTTTATGGCAGTGTTTCTCAACTAGGCGCAATTTTGTTCCCTACAGGACATTTGGCAATGTCTGGAGACGTTTTTAGTTGGCACAGCCAAATGGGGAAAATGGGAGATTGGGGATGCTGCTAAATACCCTGAAATGCACAGGACAGCCCCTCACAGCAAAGAAGTATCTGTTCCCAAATGTCAGCAGTGCCACTGTTGAGAAACCCTGTTTTGAGGCAAAGTATCATCCTTGCTGAAATTTTATTAGAATGTTAAACCCACTTCACTTTATTTTTCTCTGGGGCAGGGAATTTAATGTTAATTGGTTTGTGTTTGCTTTTGTATATCTTAAAGTTTAATCCTATTGGATAGAAAGAAATCTAAAATGGCAAAAAAAAAAAGTTAATGATTTTTTTTCTCCTGTGACAACAAAAGGGGAAAAATTTTCAGAGTTTTCAGCATTTCCCCCAAGTATGTTTAAATATATGTTTTATATCTGATACTGTTATGTTCACAAAAAAATCTTACCGTTTTCATGTGGCTTTTGGAGTAACTCTTTTGGCTTTGAGGTAGTTTCACTTTTGGATTTCAAAAACTTTTTTTTTCACTTTTCTCATATTATTTTTTCCCTTTTTTTCTCATTTTAGATTATTTTGTAATGCTTATTTAATATGGGACTACAAATAGCAGACTGTTTTTTCCTAAATGCTTTTTATACGATGTTTCTTTGGGACATAATCAGTTTTGCTTTCTTATTTAGGATGATTTCTTTTTCATGTGAATAACTTAATCCGTAAGATGCTAGAATCACTTGAGGCAGTGATGCCTGTTACATCATACTTCCCCCCTGCCGTCTTTTCTGTTTCCCCACTCCACTCGTTGTAGTTCCCTGTCTAAATTTAATTGAGAAGTAACTAAGGAATCCAAAGCCAAGTTCTTCTTACTTCCGAGTGACCAAAGCCACAAAATCTTGGTGTTCTTACATTTCACTTTCTAGTGACAGAAATAGAGGTCAGAGTTCTAAATCTGGCATTACTCTAAGGATATAGCTGGGAGAGTAGAATTAGGAAATAAATCTCTTTTGAAAAGTGCTAACTCTAGTTTATTTCAAGTTGCTTCTGTATCTTTCTCACATATCATCATTGTATCTTTACAAACTTGTATGTAAATGTGTCTCTTCCCCTCCCCCCTTCCCCACCTTTGTCTACTTTCAGCATTTTCTCTTTATCCTGGTTTTTAGCAGTTTGTCTATAATGTACCTAGGTGTGATTTTCTTTTTATTTATCCTGGTTGGGATTCTCTGAGCTTCACAGGTAAATGTTTTTGATGAAAGCTGGAAAATTTGGGGCCATTATTTCTTCAAATATTTTTTCCTAATTTCACTTTCTTCTCTTTCTGAGACTCTGCTTACATGTATGTTACATACAAGGCTCTGAGGCTCTGATTAATTTTCTTTCAATAACTTTGATATTCAGATACAGTAATTTCCTGTTTACATCCAATGGATTTTTAACTTTCAGTTATTTGACTTTTTGTTTATAGAATTTTTATTTTTTTTCTTTAGCTTTTATTTATCTTATGAGATTCCTTGTATGTTAACTCTTTTGGACTATATTTTTGTTCAGTTCTTAGAACTGAATTGAAGACAGACAGCTGTTTTAAATTCTCTGCTAAATCTAATATCTGGGTTACCTAAGGGGTGGTTTTTGTTGTCTGTTTTCCTCTTGACTGTGGGCTCATTTTCCTCTCTGTTTGCTTATCTAGCAATTGTCATTGAGGATTCTATACTGTAGCAATCCTGAGTTCTGTGGAATAATTTTTTATAATTTATTTTCTCATAGGTGGACTTATTTCCTTGAATTTCTTAGGTGTGATTTTGCACTTTCTTAACATGGATCTGTGGAAAGTCCAATGTAGTTCCCCAGCACTTTTAACTTGGCATCCAGCCTCCAAGCTTGGTGTCCCTTAAGGATTTTGTCAGAGCTAGGTTTGAGGCTTTGCTAGGGTAGGTGTACAGTAGGCCTTACTCTAGGACTTGGTACTTATTCCTTAGTGGCATTTCTGATGTCTTAGCTGAATGCCTGCAATGTTAAAAAGCTCCCTTCACTCTGGCTGGGCTGTATTGCAGTATTCTCCAGCATCACTTGACTTCTAGTATCTCCATTTTATTCTCAACCCTGTAGTAGCGGTGTCTAGAAAGCCTTGTTATTTTCGCCCTGCACATTAGCCAAAGGCTTGTGGCAGGATCCACATGTGGGCTTTTGACCTTCATTCCTCCATGATTCTTTCCAGTGCTCTGCCTGGAGATTCTTGTCACCTCGCTTGACCCAAACACTGATCTCTGCCTCCTCAGCTCATGAGAACTGCCATGAACTCTAGTTCCCCACACAGTACTCAGGAAATTGACCTCTGGCTGAGATCTGGGTGGTTGTAAAGTTACCTCATAAATTTCTCTTCTCTCTAGGATTTTAATTTTATACCACCTGTTGTACAATGTCTGAAAACCATTGTCTGCTACTTTTATGGTTGTTTACAATTAGGAGGGCTAGTCTGGAGGAATGACTTCAGTGTAGCCTGAAGCAGAAGTTTCTCCCATGCTTTTGACTTAGGGTAGGCAATAAGAGGCTCCACTTAATTTTCCCATCTAGCCATGTCCAGAGAATTCTGAATAAATGGTAAATGATTCTTAGAGTTCCATGTGTTTGTCACTCTTCTTAGTGTACTTTCTAATAGTTTTAGATCCTTAGCAGGGAAGAAGGGTGGGAGCTGGCATTCCCACACCTCTCAAGGGGCTGGGACAAATACAGATTAGCATATGCAAATAAAAATACCACATAGGTAGAATGAGGTACTTGGTGTTCGCAGGCATGCTGTTGGTTTTAGCAAGTTTTCTCAATGAATGGCTTTAAAAGGCACAGGTCCCAGCATTTATAACATTAAATATGGCTCATTTGTATAGTTGCTGGGCCATGGCTGTGTTTAAAAGAAAAAACTGGCTTATCTGGGACCTCGGAAAGCATGAACTAACACCTGGCTTTAAGCAAGATAGCCATTTCTCTCCTGAGGCCAGGACAGGTTGTCCCGACCTCTAGACTGGAGGCAGCCTCACTTCTGAGGGGCTTTTGCTATCCACATGGAGAAGGATGGGTGGCAGCACTGTGGTCTTTACATGAAAGCCATTTTCTGATCCCTTCTTCCTGATGAGGTCAGGGGGTTGGCAGGCAGCCGTTGATCTCAGGCATGGTAGGCCCTCCCATGCTCAGGAAAATTTTAACCCTATATGGTAATCCAACTAGTAAGTAGTCTAGGAGTGGGCATGTGACCTAGTTCTGGCCATTGAGATGTAAGGGGAAGACTTTGGGGAACTTCCTCTTCTAATGAAAAGCCAGAGCTTTATGAAGAGAGAGTTTGAACTTGCCCTTTTCTTGTACTTGGGCTCTGATGTTGTTATATCCATGTAGCAACCATAGGCATCAATCAAGAAGGTTAAAAGCTAAGGACGACAGAACAGAAAGTTAGAAAGAGCTAGTACTGGCACTCTAAAGTTCTGGCTGTTTGTGAAAGAAATCTTCCTCTCTTAAGTCATGATAGTGAGGCTTTCTTGTAACAGCAGTTACTCCTACCTGAGCTGCTTGGGTGCTGTAAAGACAGATGAGAAAGGGAAAATGAGGGACACCAATTTCTTTTAACAGCAGGATGAAGAGTGAGTGGACTGCTTCAGTAGTTACTGCTTCGGGGAGCATGCTCAGGGCAGCTTTAATACAGGCAAAAACCCACTAGGTTTTAAAAAGCAACAAACAATTTGATATAAAATATTTGAAAACTAACTCTAAGTCATGTGGAAATTTTCAGAAGTTTAATAGGACTAATAATGTGATGGAAAGAATCTTTCAAATAAGTAATGAGTAACCTGAAAATATGTGAGTTTTCTTGGGCAGTATTGGATGAAGATAGGTTAGATGATACATTTGGAGAAGACCTGAAAGAGATGAGGAAGTGCAAGGCTAGGATAGGGAAAAGAATTTTGGGGTTCCAGTTATGTCATAAATTTAAGGCTGCTAGAGCTCTACAGCTCTTGAGCTCTGTGAAATAGGTGTGCTGAGAATGTCGATTTCATAACAGTAGCACATATGTCACGAACAGCTTCAGATTTCTATACTTCATGGTAGGAAGCCACCGCTCCCCTTCAGTTGTGTCCTGAGAAGCTGGGCTGTTTCCTAGCAACATCTAGTTTTATTTGTGGAACAGAAAGATGATCTCTATAGAAATAAGTCCCAAAGGGGAAAGATTTGGGTGGAACGTTGGCTGGCAAGGTGTGGCTTATTGGCACACTCTGCATTTTGATTGTGTTTCTCTTGGCTTAAATTTTCTTCCTCTCTGCGAGTGTGAGTTTTGTTTTTGTTTGGCTAATTGTTAATAATATTTTGCACTGTACAACTCACTCCAGATGACTTTTAGCACTACTGATCTGAAGGGGAAATATAGCCCTCTGGATTAGAAACATAAATCTTTCTTTAAGAATTTTAGATAGTATATAGGTTCTATTGTAAATACAAAGAAAAAAATTGAAAATATCAGAGTGCCATTTGGGAAAACTGTGGGTGCGAACATGGTTCTCAGAACAGATGTTTATTACATTGTCTCCCTTCAGAAAATCTTATATATACCCCGAGAATGCCAGACATGATCTCAATGTAGCTAATATCCCTGAATCTCCAAATTACAACAATTAATGCCTTCAAGGTGGTTTTCAGAAATTGCTAGGTTTATAATTTATTGTTGGTCTCCAAAATTGGAATTGACCCCTTACAAGTTTAACAGTGCTACCGGCTACCTCCTCCTAAACTCACTAAATAGAAAGAGCTAAATGCTTATCTTGTGCAGAAATACTTAGAGTACCCAACTCAAACAACTTTCCACAAAAAATCAAATGGACACCATTTAATTAGGAGACAGGTGTATTACATTTGTTTTAGGCTCACTATCTAATTCCCTTTACTGTTTGGACATATGCTTATTTTTCCAACTGTTCGAAAGAAAAACACTTCAAAAGGCTTAACTTACCATTTCTCATTTGTAAGCAACTTCAGGTACCTGAACAGAGCTAGGAAAATGCACAGTGTGGGAATGAGAAGCATTACCCTGTGCTGTACACCTGTGCTACTCGCAGTGCTGGTCTGTCAAGTGTTCGTTGCTGATCTGGGACTAGATGAGAAACTTCCTCTAGAATGTAAAGCAATGTAACTTCATTTATTTAGCAATCTTGCTATTAAAAATTAACCTAACTAAATAATGGGTTTCTCGATGTAGCTGTTTCATAGTCTGGCTCAAGTGTCTTATCTTGTCAAGGACCTGGTAACAGAGAGTTTACCAGCATTTGTCTGGCCCACTTTGAGTGTACCTCACAGTGTCCATACATCGATTATGTGTTCAACAATGAGTAGCAGAACAACTGTATTTTGACTCTGTCTTACAAAAATCTTGTGGCTTGTGTGTTATGACTTTTTCATATTTCTTTGCATTTGGACAGTAAGATAAAGTACGGTCTCGATAGTTAGCCAAAGCATTAAGATCATATATTTTAGAGCATTATGATTCCAAAATTTCAGTTGATGTTTTATAGAATAAAAAGGTCCAGAATGGTGATGCCATAGAGCTAGTTGGAGGCAGTCAAGGCTGGAAACCATGTATTTTGAGTCCCAGTCTATATTTTTACCTCTCTGTGTTGAAAAATGCAGTCCAGTGTTCTCTAAGCTCTAGTTATATTTACTCAACACCTTGATTTTTGTAATATTGGATTATCACCTGTACTATTAATATTTTTAAACCATCTGATTAAAACAAAACAAACTGATTTTTTACCCTGACCTTGTTCTAAGCAAAAAAGATTATCTGTTAGTTATATTTCTTTCTAACCTGCATTAACTGTTAAAATATAACTTTTGTCTATGAACCACCCAGAATCATCACATGCAGCACACTGAAAAATTCTGGGGTTATCAGTGATTAAGAGCACAGTTTCTATAGCTAGAAAACTAGTAAATTCATGTCTACCTACCAGCTTGGGTAAATTATGTAATTTTTTAAAACCTCACTTTCTTAATCTGTAAGAAAAAAAAGACTTAGAGAAGTACAATATTATGAGAATTAAATAAGATAATGTGTGTAAAGCTCTCAGCAAAATGCCAGGCTCATTGTAAGGTACTGCTGATTGTAAACTCTCATCATTATTTTGGCTACTATTAATAATAATAAAATCATATCCTGGTAGTCTGAAGCTGAAGCACAAACTCACCAACAGAATGAATCCACATGAAGAGATTTCCAGATTAAAGTAACACACTGGGTCACTTCTACTTACATAAAACAAAATCCATTCCAATGAAACAAAGCACTTGAAATTATATAAAGCACTGAAAGTATGAATGCTTAATAATACAGTATTTTAACTTGAGTATTATGTAGATTCTAAACCAACATGCTTTCCAAGGTGACAGGAAAGCTGCATTTTAATCTGAAATTCAATCAAATGGAACAAAAAAATTATGTATTAGGCATTTAGTTTCTAGAAAAACTATCAAATACAGTTAAGAATGTTTGCTCTTAAGCTCTTTTGGTATTTTTACATGATTACTGCCAAAGACAAGTTGTTTTAGGTCATGTCTTTAAAATTTTAAAAATACTTTTAGAAAATAAGAGCTTTCAACATGAAATGGCTTTTGGAACAACTTAACTCTAAATTACTTTTTGTTATCCAGTTGTTTTAGTCATGGTAGGTCAACTTATGCTATAGAAATAAATGAATCCTGACTCCTCAGTGGCTTAGAAAACAAAAGAGGATTTATTGCTAATGCTATGTGTCCAACGTGGGTTGGCAGAGGGCTTACTTTGTATTGTCATTTAGTGATACAGGGTCACTACCCTCTTAATTTCTGCCTTATTGGATTATTAAAGGTGCAACAGTCTTATCATTACATCATCTATAACACAAGGCCTCCTCAAGCGAGTATCAAGGGAAGAGAGAACTAGGGACTTTTACACCAGCTCTTCAATACCTTGGGCCTTAAGATGACATATTTCACCTCTGCTCAGAGCCCATCATTCAGCATTAGTCCCAGGATCTGCCTAACTGCAAGGGAGGGGAGCTGGAAAATGGAGAGATACCCTTAGCTATTTAGTGAGCAGTCAGTGTCTCTGCCATAGTAGATTTATATGTCTTGCTAACAGTGTGTCTGGTCCTCTGGTCTGTTCCAAGGCTTAATATATGCTGGGGTTAAAAAATGTCAAACTTTGGTATACCCCTTGCAAGGCATTCAGGAGACTGAATGAGAGGACACATCCAGAGCAGAACCAAGGACGGTACCTGACATTATAGATGCAAAATAGCAGTTAGGGGAATTCTGAATTCACAGCATTGCATTGGCACCTCAGACCATCAAGGATCTTCCTTTTAATATGCATGTCAAGGCTTTGGCTCACAAAGAAGTCCATGTGTTCAGAATAGTTATGGAAGACTCTCCTGGATATAAGATTCTAAAGAATTGTATAGCTCAGTATATCCAAAGAAGCCTTAGCGTACTTTATTGGCTAACATACCGATCGCACACAGTAATGAAATAGGCATTCTTCTGTCCATATATTGAGATTTTTTTGTTTTCTATCTAGTTATTCTATAAACATTACTGAGGAATTTTTTTTTTTCCTCCATGCTGATTTGTGTCACTTTTCCTTAAAGGAGGCTAGCTTAGATAGGTGCCATAATTAATAAATGTTAAATAATTGTAAATTTTTGTGAGGGAGTTAAGATAGCATGGTGTGAGGTTTAGAGATTCTTTGTTCTGATAAAAACCTATTCCCAACCAGCAAAGTAATCGCTTACCACGCATACTAATGTTGCAGTGTTTGTTATAATTGGCTTTTTTGTATTTTCCTAAGGAACATAATGGGCACACCAATCAAGAAAGTACATTTATGTCATCTTTTTATCTTGATCTCTCTCTAAAGTCTGTTTGTTATCAATTGCTGTTGTGAAAAGCAATTTTTTTAAGTTAGTTTTTTGCTTGAGTATCTTTTCCCACTGGTTTACTTTCAAGCCGTTCTTTGGCACGCCTCAGATATATCTGCTGTAAATCATCTATAGCTTTATGAGTTTAAATCCAATATGAGTGACTGACTTTTAAAATTGATGCAGTTGATGTTTTTTACATTTGTTGTCATTTTTAATATGTTTTAGACTTTTTTCCACATCTTATTTTGTTTTTTATGTATTACACTTTTTCTTAGTTATCCCTCCCGCCCCTGCTTTATGCATTCCATTGAAATGATGAGTTTTCTTTACTTCACATTCATCCTCAGTCTGTTTGCTTGGGAGGTAAACATTCTGGTTTTAGTCTGCCAGGGGTTTTCCTTAACATTTTTGACGTATGTGACTGAGTTAACAAAGGCTATAATATATTACTATCTTTAAACACCTCTCAAACAAAGATCTTTAGGACATAGTTATTAAAATCACTTCCCTCCCATTTTCTTTTTAAACTGTTGACATTTAATTGCATCTTGTTTTAAATCCCCTTACATATTATTATTATTTAATTATTGTGTTTTGTTTTGTTTTGTTTTTTTAACAGAGAAGGATTGTTCCAGTTATATATTCTGCATTACAAACCATGACAAAACTTAGTGGCTTAAAACAACAATTTATTGACTGAGTTAACAATTTAAGGATAAAAAAAAAAAAAAGACCTGAGTCAGCAGCACAAGAGCACAAGGGGTTTGATTTTCTTATAGACATATACACACACACACACAATGGAAGTTATATTTTTAAAATAAATGGAGCGTTATTGAATTTTTGAAAAATACAGAGTTACTTTTACAATATTGTATACTTTATATGGACTTCAGAGGAACTATCTAGAGCAACGCAGATTTTCAGTCTGTTTTAATGTGCAAGGAAACAAAATATATAAATTCAGATTTAATTGGTGATTATAGAATATATTTCCTCTATGTCCTTGTAGTTTACCTTGGGTGCTTATTTTATTTAAATTATGAATTGTAAAAAACATCCCAATGTATGCATGCTCATTGAAAAATCTGATATTTCCTACATAAAAATTTATAAAAAAACAGTCAAATGGTCACATTTTTCTCAATTTACTGTAGTTCAGAAAATTCATTAGGAGGAAAACCACACCGGTGCCTTAGTTACATACAAAGCTTGAAACTGGGGTAGAGTCTGGTTGGATCCGTTAACCTCAGCATTGGGCAGTAGAGTGGCCAGGAGGGTGGTTTTGGAGTTGAGGTATGGGACAGACCTGGATTCACATTCTGGCTTGCCACTTAGTTGGTGCATGAGAGTTAGTAAAGCATTCTGAGCCTCAATTTTATTCATATACAAAATGGGAATACTACCAACCTTGTACAACTGCCAGGAAGATGAAACATGATAACATTTGTAATGTGTACTATGGGTAGTTGCTTCATAGGAGGGAGCTGTTATACCAGCCACAAACATTTGTTGAGAACCTGTTTGTCTGCCATTGGCAGTGGGGTACAAACATGAGTCAGCTCACATTTTAGTGGGCTGAGAAATAGATAAGAATGGTGCAGTGTGTTCGGAACAATATTACAGAGATCACAAGAGAATGGAGAAGGAACAATTTAATACTCGAAAAGGGTTCAGGGACGGGAAGGATATAGAATAGGCTTCACCAGAAAGATCATATCTAGACTTATCATGAAGTGAGGGTTTTATTTTATTTGTATATGTTTATTTGTTTGGTATTCACACAAGAAAAAGTCATTCTGGGAGGTGGGAATTACATTTGCACGTGCCAGGCATTCCTCGTGGAGGGCTTGCATGTGCTCTCCTTGAAGATTGTACCGCCTGTCTCGACCCCGCTTTCTGCCTAGCTGACTTCTGTGTATCCTTTTGGATAAGATTCAGAAGTCCCCCACTCTATAATGTACCCTCTAACTCTTCCAGGGAATCGATCCATTCTCCTGTTCCCTTAGAAGTTTTTTTCATATCGCTGTTTCAGTGCTGATTATTTTGTGCTGTAATTTGTCCTTTTTCATGTTTGTCTTTTTGGCTGCACTCTTAACTCCTTAACCGTGTCCTGTTTATGTTGCATCCTGAGCACCTTACCTAACTCTCTGTGCTGCATTCTCCACACAGATTAATTCATTTCATTAAAGAGAAGATTTTAGGGTAGAGAATAATTTTAGGGTAGTGAAACTTTATTCTATATTATGTTGTTTTCTCCTGATGACTTAGTCAACAGATTATTTTTGGTATTCATTCACTCATTTGCCCAACACTATTAGGAGTTTATGTATCAGGTGTCTGAAAGAATTTTTAAGATCTCATCTGTATTTAAGATCATAGTTAAAGAGCTATCATTCTAGGCTTTCTTCAAGCTTTATACAATATATTGGCCTTTTGCTTCCTGTTTCCTTACCCATGGCTTCTGCTTCAGTATAGAAAGCACTGTATGTTTAAATAGAAGTAAATTTATTCCCTGAATTTAGCGTGTTTACTGCCTTATACTCTCATATTTTTGTCCTTTCTTATTCTTTTGTTTCCAGAAATAAGCATCTGCTGCTCAAGCAGCCATAGATGTTTTCCTGAGAGTTATGTGTTGTTTGCCATGAATATCTATATAGTGTTTTGACATCCTGAAATATGTAATTATATGTTCGTGATATAACTCTTACACCTCTAGTACATACAAGTGCTATTATGAAATTATTGATGAATCAAGGAATTATCATCCTTTCACTCTACAGAAATATGTACTACTTTTTTGGGGGGACTATGGTTATAGGACTAAGCTATACTATTAGAAGGAAATATCTTACTGAAAGACTAACCTAAAAATAATAACCTTGGATTTTCCAACTGAGGATTTACGTTAAGTTAGTTAATAGGGTTCTAAATATTTATGATATATCATTTTATAGCACCCAAACAAACTTTTTTCTTTAAGTGTACGTATGTGGCATATTTTTGATATAAAATATTCATGCAAAAAGGAAAGCCTTGAACTTTGGTGAACATCTGGAGAAGGTTGAATTCTTAGTTTTGGGCTGCATGACAGCCATTTTTCCTCTGTTCACTTAAACTGACGAAGCCTGTCGTTTCTGAGTCATTTCAAGAAGGTAAACAGGGTGAACTGTGCTATGCATATGACCCATTGCAACTGCTGATCTGAGTAAGGTTACAGGTCAGGATCTGTAGAATTTTCCAGTCCATCATATGATTTCATTCATCTGAATGGAGTACTATGAAACGAATCAAATTTCTTTTAAAAATCATTATTACTATTTGTAAAAGTCTAACTACAGCAATACTTCTAAGATAAGCAGCAACATTACATCTTTGCATTATGTGATGCTATTGATGGAACCTCCAGAATTTCTTATTTTATATGTTTTACTCAACTGTAAGGAAAACGTATTACTCATTTAAGGAAATTGAATGCTTGTAGTGAAGTTCTGTATTTTTCATCATTTGGAATCATTAAATATATTATTTGCCTGTTGACATTTACTGTGAAACTTATAATCAAAGAAGTTTTAGATTTAGGAAGGAAATTAGTGATCATCTACTCCACTGGCCTCATTTTACAAATAAGAAACTGAGGGCCCTGATGGATTAAGCAATATGCCCATGGTTGCTAAGTAAAATAGAAAAAGAAATACAGTGTCTAATAGGAATTTCCTCTACAGTGGAGTTACTTTTTAAAGGAAGTTAGGTGCTAAAGTCAATTCTTACAGGTGATTTTTGAGTGTAGTTAAAATTACCTTTGAAAACCCTGGTGGGAACTCAATATGACTTAATGAGTTGAGCACAGCCAGTTTTTCTTCTAGCATTGGAACAGACTCCTGTTTTAGATTGAACGGCAAAAAAGAAGTTGGCTTGTGTTTAGGGGCTGTTTTTATACGAAACCCCACTGTCGTTTGAAACTAAAATCCCACTTGGTCTGGTGGAATGCTTGGAATAATGGCATATTTCCTGTTCCTTCTAGGGCCCTACGCTCAAGGTCCGGAATGGGCCCCATGCTATTTAGATGGCTCTTTTTCTCAGTCTCTTGTCTTGTATTGAGTGAGCTTGTGGGGTTAGAGAAGATGTTGAACAGGTATGTGCTGTCCCTCCCCTGAACATTATTTTATCTTTGAAGATTCAGTGGGTTATGCTGAGTCATTTTCTTTAATGGAGACTCTAGAGATTTATTTTATAAATCATTTTTTATAGCACTATCTAAAATAACCCCTTGATTTACTGTCTATTTGTCTGTGCAGTACTTCAATGAAAGAGTTTTTTTATTTTAAAGCTGTCACAGTTTTTCAGGTGATTTTTGAAATCGGACACATAGAAATACTTTTTTGTTCTGTTATGTTCTCTTTTCACCACGGCACCCCATTTATTGGGATTCTAAATCAGGACCGAGTATCTATAAAAACTCTGGGCTTAGAAATGGCTGAGGTGATCTAATATGATTGTTTAGTGTACAAAAATTTCTTTGCCATAAAATATCAAACCTACTCATTTTTCTCTAAACTGTAACTGGTGTTATTTATTGTGTCATAAAGGCATATATGACCTATGCCCAAAAGTGTCCATGAGCTGAAATATTTCAAATATTATTTGAATATTCAAATATTTCAAAAATTTGATATCTCTGTTAAGAAACAGGCATGATGAAATAGACAGTGGTTATAGAGAATTCTTATTTGTAAGCAGTTACAATAGAACCCTTCGGCTCCTGTTTACCATGTACTTGCAAGTCAACAATAATTCCTAAAAGTCAGACCCAGACCCTTTGCTAATCTCCACCGGCCCAGCATAGATGCTATCTACTGCCCCTCTTTTGAGGCTGTTTCTTCATTAGCTGTGACACTGTCCTGGTTCCCACAGTCTTCTGGCCATTCATTCTTTTTCTCTTTACTGAAACTCCTTTCATTCCTTATACTCTTATATTCTTTAGGCTTTACTATGAATTCTCTCTTTGAATAATTTTATTCATTCTCAGTCTTTAGCCAATCTCATCAGAAAGTGTCATTTCTAATCAAGGGTGACTGGAACCGTCTCTTCCTGGCCCATGAGAGACACTTCTGTACCTCCACTGTGATGAGGGTGTTTACACCACAGAAAGGGGCCAACACTGCCAATCAGGGCTCCCCCTCAGCCCAGCTAACCCAGAGCCAATTTGCCAGCCAAACACTATCTAATCCTGGCCTCTGTCTAAAGCTCTCCAAATCAGTTCTCTCTGAATATCCTTCTTTTCCCTCAAATTCAGCTTTTTCAAAACAAATTGACATGCTAAACCAGTTCTTTGTGATTCTCTATTTTTGTGAGTGGGAATGAAGTTTTTTTAATCTCTCAGACTTGGAAACTTTGCCCATGTTTTGACTCCTACCCCACTTTCAACCAGCATATCTAATGTGCTACTAAGGGATGTAAAATTTAAGTTAACAATGTTTCCTGGCACTGTTGTCTTTTCAAATGTTTAGGTCTTTATTGTTATCTTCCTAAGAAATCTTCTTAGTCTAACATATTCTGGTGCAATTCATATTCCACATTGCTGCCAAAAATTTAATAAATAAAATTTTATTTTTTCATGCATTAAGCTAAGCGCCTTTATATAGCTTACCTCATTTAATCCTTAAAACAACCTTATAGCCAGTGACTAATAAAAAGGAACAAGGATAGCCCTTCCCTGGATCAATAGCTAGGAAACTGGCATATGCAAATTATCCTCTAACCCAGGAAGGGCCCACCTGGAGGTAGGGGTGGGGTTAGTGTTACACAAGCTATATTGCTGCAGGGAACCAGAAGAGAGATGGCTGCTGGGTAGTGCAACAAATGTCTGATTTAGACAGTTATTAGTATTCTCATTTTATAGCCAAATCAATTGGTCAAGAAGTTAATTAACTCCTCTAGGGTGTTTTCAATTAGGATAAGGAGAAGCTGAAATTTTCCTGACTTTATAGCCTATGCTGTCTATTATCCTTTGTCATAAACCTCCCCATTTGGCATAGTAGAGGCTAGTGGCCAAGCGCTTACATGATGAAGGTGGATAGACCTGCGTTTAAATTTCTCCTTTGCTTCTTGTGTCGAATGACAATGGGTAAATTACTTACCCTCTCTGAGAACACTGTCAGTCTCACAGGAAATAATAAAATCCTCAGTAGGACTTTTCTGCATACACATAAAGTCCTTGGCATAGGACTTGTTTAATAAAAGTATGAGAAATGTTGACTAATGATGATGAATGATGATGATGATGATAACTATATTTCAACAAGGCAAAGGACAAGTTTTTCTATTTCTACTTAATATGTTGGCAAGAATAGCCCATACTTTTGAATGAAGTATTTGTTGTTTTAAAAAAGCCTAATCATTAAATGTAGGAAAATGTGATGACTTAAATTATATATTCAAGAATTAATAACATCATTAATGTGCAAGGATGTTAAAATGAAACTTGTCCTGGATCAGTTGAAAGGTAACAACCACCGCCCCCCTCCCATTCCAAAGCTGTGCCACCCAAGCAGGTCTTGAGAAGGAAGTGGTCCAGAATCATTCTGAGGACCCTCACTGCACTCGGGTGAGAGGGGAGTTGTTGATTTGGTGGAGGATTCTTTGGGGGCATCGTCAATGTGCTGGGAGCCCATTCTCTCTGTTAAACACATATACACTGGAGATAAGCAGGGTGCTTCCATCCACCTCAAGTCAGGAGAGAGGAATGTCACAGGAATTGACTGTCTGAGAGCTTCATGAGTGTCGTCTGCAGTGTGAGGGACACAGCTGGTGTCTGATCCACACCTGAGGACTCTAAAAGCAGAAGCTATGGCTGGAATGCAGAGTGAGGAGGGCTTGCTGGCAATGGCCTGTGCTGCTTGAATTGCTAGGACAAGATGCATATTTCTTGTGGGCAGGGGTGGGGTCTGCCTACAACGGAGCCAGTTTGGGGTTATTCTCACACCTGCTCCCAAAAACCTGGAGTGAGCTCATGTTCCCCAGGGGCATGCAGAGGGACAGAACAGAAGACCTTGGCAGAAAGAGGCCAAGGGTGTTCCTGGAGTCCTACTGTCTGAGAGCCAGACAGAGGGTTGTCTGTGACCACATCAAAGAAATCAAAGGTGAGAATCCCCAGAAATGGGGCATCTCTCCATAACCCAGGAAGTTTCCCTTTGAGGGTGAAAGATGCTCCACGCTCGCAGAATGCCGGCGTCAGACTGTGGCCGTGCCAGCTCAGTCAGGCCTTCCCTGCCTCCTAACCTCTCCGCTTTCCATTCCACTGAAGGAGTCAGAAACTGGCGGGAAGTAGAGAATCCTCCATGCTTCCCGCTCTCTCCAAAGGCTTTCTGCCTGAAGCAGGCCTGAGCTAAGACAGAGAAGATTTCATTTTAACTGAAGTTTGGAGTTTTGACTATGCCACAGGACTGGACATTTTCTTTATGGAAGTGAACATTTTTGGAGCTCAGTATGACCAGAAGACTCTTTATTACCTCAGAATGACCAGAAAAGTCAAGGGGCCTCCTCTCATCTTACTTAATGGTAAGCAAAGAACTGGTCCCACAGAAGCCGAGTAGAACAGACAGCAGGGTAAAAGAATTACGTTGTTTTAAGTTGTGCCCTATTAGTCCTACTTGCTTCATGTAATGGTTCACCAAATACCCAATTCTAAAACTTGCATGAGAAAATATGGGGCTAAATTGTCTTTGGAGTTTGGAGCGGACATGTTGGGATTTGTTTGGCTTGGTCTTCAAATTGCAAATTGAGGTGTTACAGGATTGGGGACCAGGCGTGGTTTTAGCCTTAGATTCAGAGGTGAAAGTGAGCTGACGGTGACTGGGCAAAGTGAGACAGTAAATGGTACTGTCGGGGAAATGTTGCCTTTCTCTGGTGTCTTGCTTCTCCGTCTAGCTGACTGACAGCTGTGCCAAGTCCCTTGGAGAGAACCACTTCTGAAGAAGGATGCATATGGCATCAGGCTCTGAACTATTTATGGAAAGGCGAAGCATTTCACTCAAGAGCAGCAAAGAAGAGAAAATCAGGGGACTGTGTTCTGTGCTTTCTGACATTAGTGGGATACAGCTGGGTACAGAGGTGAACTGCAGAGTAGTGATCATCGCCAACAACAGCAAACAACACACTGAGGCAGGTCCTGCCTCAGTCCTTGAGATGTAAACGCAGAGTGACTGAAATGAGGCCACCTGTCCCTAAGAATGGCCTCAGTGTTCCCAGTAGGAGACGAGCAGGAACCAGCAGGCTAAGAGAAATGAGGGATGGTGTTTGTGGGGAGTTTGTGTAGTTATAGTAGACCTTAAAGAATAAGGGGGGAGCTCCAAATTAGAGTGGAAAAGAAGGCAGAATTAAGGTTTTAAGATTTGAGTCTTCCAGTTTTTCTGTGATATATTTATAGAGCTTTTAAATTTAGAGTTTTTTTCAGAAACGTTTCATGTAATTTTTATAGCAGCTATCTATCCACCTGATTAACTGCACCAGCTGATGATAGGAACTAGATGAAAAAACTAAACGGGTTAAGCTGCTCACCCAAGGTCAGAAATATGGTAACAGAATTTGATCAAAGTGTTCTAATTCGGAGAGCTCTTTCTAGTTTATCAGCCTTAGTACTTTTAGTAAAGTGGGGTGAGAGGATGTCAGGTGGTTTACATACATTTTTAAAAATTTAATAAGCGATGCATTCATTTTTAAGGTTGCCTTCTGTTTTTGGCAAGGATACTGGTTTTGCATTAATGGACTAAGATAAACTTGTTAAGTAAAAGAGTGGAAATAAGCATCAAGTAAGTAGTGCTACTGAGATGTGGCAGTGATTGCGAACGGGACCTGTGCACACATGTGATGTTTAGGAACCACTCGTCTAAAGACTTTTGCCCCAAAGATAGAGCTTATAATGCGATGACATCCTCCGAATGTTATTCTTGAATTGTCTCATGTAGCTAAGTCCCAACCTCACAATTCAATTTTAAATTTTTTGTGGACAGAGGCCGTGTCATATGTAATATAGGAATTATGGGTTGAACTGTATTCCCGCAAATTCATGGGTTGAAGTCCTAACCTATAACTTCAGAATGTGACCTTATTTGGAGATAAGATCTTTACAGAAGTAATCGAGTTAAAATGAGGTCATTAAAGATGGACCTTAATCCATATGACTGTTTTCCTTATGAAAAGAGGAAATTTGGTAAAGACATACAGGTAGAATGCTATATGAACATGAAGACAGCCATCTATGAATCTGTCTTTCAGAGTAATGTTGATCAAACTCATAAAGAGTTTCAAGTTTAAAATGCCTTCTCAGGGGCTTTAAGGCCTTCCAACTCTTTCTACTTCAATAAAGTGCCCACCCCCAACTCAGCACCACCATCCTTTGAGCTCAGCCACCCTCTGTGTGTCTCCTTTTATATCCAGTGCCCTAGATGCCTGGACTTTGACTCCTGGCAAAAGGCTGTCCTCCTTTCCACAAGGCTTCAATATTGAACCTGCATTGCTTTTTTAAACTTCCACTACTTTGTGGTTTATTTATTTAATTTTTTTACTTCTGACTGGAAAAAAAATTGTTAGCTTTGGAAGTGATGGCACCCACTAGGATGAAAGAGTGCTATTTGAATTCACCCTTAATTAAAGGATGTTGCTGCCTCCTGCTGAGCTGTTGACTTGCCTGGCGTTTGAAGCTCAGAGTCTGTATTTATCTGGGTGGGCTGTTGTCATCACACTCTCAGCACTCTTTACCTTTCCACTTGGGGGTGTGTGACTTCTACTGTATACTATGAGTTTACAGATGGGCCATGTCTTAATCATTCAAATTAACACAAATTTGTTGAATCAATGAGCATTTTAAAAGGAAAACAGATTCAATGTCCTATAGGTTGTACCTATAGGTTATACCTTTGACATATATAGTTGAATTCTAGGATATATTCTACCTAAAATGTTCTGGTCTTTAGATTCAGAATATTGTTTGTTTGGAGAGTGCTTTTAATCCTGGACTGGATTCCCAAGATTTTTATGGGTAAGCTTTAAGAATTGTTTTTAATAGTTTATGTTAATGATCTGGTTAGACACAGCAGACAGACCTAAATAACCCCCTTTTTTCCCCCTGTAATCTCTTAAAGGCCTATTTTTATGAGTTAGATTGGACATATATGATCATTTTCTGGAATCTATTCTAGTTCAAACCACTCTATTTTTAAGCTCTTCTCTTTGTGACTAAATTTTTAAAAATCTGGCTGTCAGCACACAGACAAATTGGTCCTCCTAGATGTTGTTCTACTTCTCATCACTTTTAGGATTATGCCTAAATGGTCTGTTGCTATTTACTAATTAAATTTCCCTCCAAAATGTGTTATATGAATTTTTATTTTGAAGAGGAAGACAATGGAATGATAATGATACTTACAAATTCTTGCATTCAGAAATGAGAATACTTGATAGAGCAACAAGAGCATTTGCATCTTTTGATGATTAAACTATGACGCTGCCTTTTTTTTGCAGGATAAATCTGTGCTGTGTTGTCAGCAGCAGCTATTCTGAGGAGTCCTTTGCTGCTCTGTAAGAAATATTTAACTAAACCTTAGTTGTTGCTCATATACCAACCCCAGGTTGATGAACCCCAAACTCTACCAAATCAGGAAATTTATTTTAGCAAAGCCTGTGCCAGGCTTTGTGGGTACTATGCAGTCTCTACCTTTAAGGGCCTTACTGTATAATGGACTCAGGATGGTGGCTCAGGTTCAAGGCAGGAACTCTGGTATTAGTGCATATGCTTCTTTTAAATATTATTCTGGCAGCATGGCAATTTTTATTTTTTCCCCCATGCCTGGAGGGCTCCTTCTCCAACCTCGCCACTACTATCGTATATAGAAGTAGTATATACTTGAAATATGGCCAGGAATGCTCTGTCGACCTTTTGCCCAAGTCTAAAGGAAACCCTTGGATTTGCTAGAGGCTTTCTGGAACTTTCGATTTGATGCAACTCAATAATTAAGAGATCCTAAGAATTCAGAGCTATGGCCAGGTTTGAACATGGTTGGTTGGCCAAATGCATTAGACTGAATTAGCACCAAACTGCTCTCACAAGTGGAAGGAAGATTGATCAATGTGTTGGAGCTGCCCAGTTTTTGTTTTATGGAGCATTTCCTGTAAGAAGACCTCAGGAGTCAGGGTAGGTATGACTCAAAGAGGTTAACCATAAAATCCTAACTTTTAGGTCTGAAAGGGATCTTTGAGCTTGTTTAGCTTCTCTTACATTTTAGTCAACAAAGCAGAGGTTCATAGACTTGCTCGAGTTTCCATGGCTGATTAGTGGGAATGTCTAGAGCTATAATTTAGGTCTTCTCTTTGTTCTCTGTTGGTCTTGCATTGTCTATGTTGCCTAGAATCTTTCCAGCCAAGAACTGTATTCAGTGGTATGTTGATGTACTGACTCTCTCTTTGAAAAATGCCCTCTGATATGTAGCGTTTATAGATTTCCCTGGTACAAAACTCCACCATGGCCAATTTCAAGCTATTAATAATCTCACAATCAGCTTTCAGAATTCTAGAGACTTAACAGTTGGCTCAGCACACCATTGATTGCATTCTCCTACCTGTTCTTTTTGGCATTGTTGGTGGTGTATCAGTGACCAATGCCTTCTGAAATAGGTAGGCCCCTTGTGGTGATGGGAGATAAAATAGTGTGATTGAAGAAGGGCCTATTTCAGTTAAAATGAGTCCAGCTTTCTCTGGATTCAAACCTCTTCATAAGATTCTGTAGTCTTCTTGAGTTAACATAAGATAATTAATACAGGATGCTAAGGGGTAGAGGGATGTTTCTTTTGGTTCTAAAAATCTCAGAATAGTCATGTTGTGGGACTTATAATTTGCTATTCATAAAGATTCTGCATCTTGAGACAAAGTCCAGTGGAGGGGTACAGAACATTTCCTATCACCTCTCGTCCACCTATGCATCTTCCTTCCTTCTTGCCTTCCTTCCTTCTTTCCATCCTGCCTTCCTGCCTTCCTGCCTACCTACCTATCTATCATCTACCTACCTACCTACCTACCTTGATTATTATTAAGTGCCCAAACTTATAATCAGACTCCTTCATCTAGCTATTTCGACTGGAGGAGATAAGATACTGGGATAATATCATCATAATCATAACTGCTTACAGAATAACAGATTTGAGACCAAGAAAGATCCGAAAGCTAATCATCACTCATACTATAGAGGAAGAAACCTAGAGTCTGCTGGAAACGTGCATAACCCACACAGCTGTTGGGAGTCATCGTTTAGAATCATAACCTGTGATTCTTTTTTTTTTAAATTAAGTTATTGGGGTAACATTGGTTTATACAATTATATAATTTTCAGGTGTACATTATAATTTGACATCTGTATATTCTATTGTTTGTTTACCACTAAAAGTCCAGTTTCTTGCAGCTACCATATATTTGATCCCCTTTACCTACTTCACCCTACCCCTACCTCTCTATATTTGACCTCCTTTACTCCGTCTACCTCCCTCCTTCTCCCCACCCTCTACCCTCTGGTAACCATTGGTCTATTAAAGTCCATGTTCATGAGTCTCTGTTTGTTTGTCCTGTTCGTTTGTTGCTTTTAGGTTTATATCCCACATAAAAGTGATATCATGTGATTTTAGCTTTTTCTGTCTGGCTTATTTCACTTAGCATGATTATCTCGAGGTCCATCCATGTTGTCGCAAATGGCAGTAGTTCATCTCTTCTTATGGCTGAATAATATTCCGTTGTATATATGTACCACAGCTTCTTTAGCTAATCATCTATCGCAGGACACTTCAGTTGCTTCCATGTCCTGGCTACTGTGAATAATGCTGCTATGAACATTGATGTGCAAATATCTTTTTGGATATGGGTTTTCAAGTCTTTGGGGTAAGTACCCAGCATAGGGATTGCTGGATCGTATGGTCGATCAATTCTTAGTTTTCTGAGGAACCTCCATCCTGTTTTGTACCAATTCGCAGTCCCACCAACAGTGTATGAGGGTTCCTTTTTCTTCATATCCTCTCCAATATTTGTTATTACTTGTCCTGTTGATTATAGTTATTCTAACAGGTGTAAGATGGTATCTCATTGTGATTTGCATTTCCCTAATAGCTAGTGATGTTGAGCGTCTTTTCAAATACTTGTTTGCCGTTATATGTCCTCTAGGGAGATGTGTCTGTTCAGATCCTCTGCCCATTTTTTGATTGGATCATTTTTGTTGTTGTTTTTATTGAGTTGTATGAGTTTTTTGTATATTTTGGATATTAGGCCCTTATTGGAGGCGTTGTTTACAAACATCTTTTCCCATTTGGATGGTTGTCTCTTTATCTTGTTAACGATTTCTTTTGCTGAGCAGAAGCTTTTTAATTTGATGTTGTTCCATTCATTTATTTTAGCTTTTACTTCTCTTGCTTTGGAGGTCAAATTCATAAAATCCTCTTTAAGTCCAAAGTCCTTGAATTTAGTTCCTATATTTTCTTCTATGCATTTTATTGTTTCAGGTCTTATATTCAGGTCTTTAATCTATTTTAAGTTAATTTTGGTGTGTATAACCTGTGATTCTTGATATCCCATTCAGTGTTATTTCCATTATACCATTACAACTATTCATTTTTTTCCTCCACATCAGAAAATGGAAAAAATATATAATATGTGACCTCACGTTGAATAAGTGTTAGATTTTTCTACATGCCCTTTGTTCACATTAAGAAGTGGAAAGTGAATTGGAGTGCTGATTTGGAGGACTGCCTAAGACTCGTTTAACCTCCTGTGATTTGTGGAGCATACATTGTCAGTGAAAGGACTCATAGGTGCTGGATGATGTGAAACTTCAGGCTTTTCAAAAGAATCATTAAAGGATTTTTATATATTCAGAGTGAAATCTTCAGTATTGACTTAGAGAATAAGCCATCTGGTTTGCATTGAGAAGACTTGGCTCTGATGTGAATATTCAGCTGAATTCAACAATCGTTTAAACACCTACAATGTGCCAGGCAGTGTGCTAGGCATTGGGAATACACATATGAATAAAACATCAATTTTGTTTTGTAAGAACATATCCTGTAGGAGAAGAGATGTGAGAACAGATAACTTCAGCATAATCTTCTAGGTGTAGCACATACGCAGCACATTTTGGCAGAAGGGTTCAGTTCAATAATCTTTTCATTTGTTAACTTAGGCTTAGTAGGAAGAGCACTGAGCAAGGAGATCAACAGTTAGGTTTTAGTCCCAGCACTGCACTGCCTGACTGTGTGACCTGATATAAATAATTTAACATCTTTCCCTCTGTGTTGGGGAAAGGAAAAATCATGGTGAACTCCTAAAAGGTTATTAGGAGTGTTAAACACATATCTATGAAAGTGTTTTGAAAGTATTATCTGTCACAGAAATCGAAGTATAGTCATCTCATTTTGAAAACAGATAACTTTTTTTTTTGTATCAGAAAGCTTTAATATCAAATATTTATTGAGTACCTACTTGGTGTTAGACATCCTCTTAAATCCTGAAGTAGAGTAGTGAATTAAATAGAGTGGATCCCTTTTTGTGGCATTTGTATACTATAGAAAAAAAGAAAACAAACACATAAACAATAAAAATATAGATAGTCTTCCAAGCAACTATAATGCTAAGAATAATTGATAAGAATAATTGGGTAGACTTTAAATTGGACATCAGGAAAGACCTCTGTGAAAGGTGACCTTTAAGCTGAGTGACAAGAAAGAACTAGCCATGTCAATATCATAGGAAGGAGGTTTCTGAGCAGAGGTAACAGCTCTGGCACAAGCCGTAGTCCAGAAGGAGCTTGGTAGATTTTAGGAACAGAAAGAGGCCACTCTGGTTAGAGCACAGTGGATAAGGGGGAAATAGGGAATATGGAGGTCATAGAAATAGACAGGGGTCAGATCACAGAGGACTTCGTAAGCCAGCATAAAGTGTTTGGGTTTTATTCCAAGTACAGGGAGATCAGTGAAGGATTTTAAGCACCGTAGTAACAAGATTTGATTTTTTAGATCACTTCAGCTTCTGTGGAGAATGAATTGTAAGTCAAAGTCTTGTGGCAGTGAAAGCGAGAGAGAATATGGGCTCATAGCAGAGGAGTTGGTAGTAGTAGACTGTGTATCGGGTGTTACTGAAAATAATATCAACAGAATCCTCTTGGCTCAGATATTGGATTCTGTGGGAAAGAAAAGAATCAGGGATGGCTCCTTGATTTTTGACCAGAGTAGTTCAGTTTATTGAGGGAGGAGTAATTAGGGGGGATGGGGAAGAAGAGAAGAGATAGTCATGAATTGTTTTGGCCGTGTTGAACTTGACATGCCTATTAGACATTCAGGTAGAGATGTAAAGAAGGAAGTTGGCTTCATGAATCTGGAGTCTAGAAATTACTGACAAATAGATGGAGCCAGGGGGAAGTTACTGTGAGAGAGTATGTATATAGAGAAGAGTGGGAGGTCTAGAATAGAGAATACAGAGGAAAGAAGGAGTCACAGTGGTCTGAGAAAGAGTGATCAGGAAAGCAAACTATCAGAGTGAGGTGCTGTGGAAGCTATGAAAATAAAGTAGGACAAATTAAGTAGGAGGGAGTAATCAATAGTACCAGTTCGAGCTGAGAGGTCAAGTACCGTAAGAGTAGAGAAATGACCATTGGGTTTGACAGCATGGTAAGGGAGATCATTGGTGTCTTGAAGGATTAATAGGGATAGAAATTGGAATGAAGTGAGTTGAGGAGAACATATAAGATGAAAGAGTGGATATTTGGGCTGCAGATCAATCCCTAAGAAAGTTTGCTGTGGAGGAGGATAAAGTAATGGGGTAGTGCCTAGAGGGGCATTCAGAATAAAACGAAGGCATTTTTATGTTTTGCATTAATGAATGTGATCTAGTAGGCATTGTCCAGATGTCATTGATGATGAAGGAGAGGAGATAATTGCAGGAGACAAATCCTTGGGAAGATAATAGCAGATGGGATTTAGAGTGCAAGTCAGGGGCTTAGACTTCACAAGAGCAGAGGGACTTCATCTAGAAGAGCAAAAGGGAATGTAGAGAAGACGTGTCTAGAGGGAGGTGAATGGTAGGTCTGGAAATGAAAAGATGAACTTGTGTGATTCTGTTTTTATGCATTTAAATGTTTCCTATGCATGGGTAGAGAGGTGGAGGAGAGAGGTAATATGTGACATAGTACCTAGGAAAGTGAGAGAGTACATATGTTACAGCAGTGTAGCAAACATGCCTGGCAACATTGAGTCCAATGCAAGATTTTGGTCATGAGTCTAAAGTAAGATCAGTAAGCATCCTTCTGTTTGGTTTTATTCTTCCACCAGCTGGGCTGTAGGTATGGTCTAAGTAGGCAGCAATGTTTAACTATCGTTGAGCTTTATGATGGGTTACAGGAGAAGGGAGAAGGAAGGTGGAGTTAGAAGCTGATTTTAAAAAATGAGTCAAGGAATTTAGCAGGATAAGGAGGATGTTGATGACTTTGCAGTGATAGAGAAAATGAATGGAGGGCTTGAAATAGAAAGATTTCTGAAGTGGGAGCCTTGAGGCAGGTGAGCTGGAAAATCTGGAGGTGTTTGAATATAGAAATACAGTAGTCCTTCCTTATCCACGGTTTTACTTTCTGAGGTTTCAGTCAACTGTGGTCTGAAAATATTAAACAGAAAATTCCAGAAATAAGAAACGTATACATTTTGAATTGTATAACATAAAGAACACATTCTGAGTAACACATTCCTGCTTCGTCTCACCCAGGTCATCAGTCATCCCTTTGTGCTACCTTTCCATCAGTCACTTAGTAGCCATCTTGGTTATCAGAGCAACTGTTGTGGTAGCACAGTGCTTGAGTTCAAATAACCCTTATTTAAATTTTAATGCCACATTCACATAACTTTTATTAACTGTATTTTTATAATTGTTCTATTTACTATTAATTACTGTTGATCTCTACTATTGTGCATAATTTATAAATTAAACTTTACCATAGATATGTATGTATGGTATGCATAGAGTTTGGTACTGTCCACAGTTTTAGGCATCCATTGTGGGTCTTGGAATGTATTCCCCATGGATGAGGAAGGGACTAATATACACCATGACAAGAAACCATTTCCAGGATGCAAAAATGAAAATGTGAAGAGTGAAAATCTTTTTTGGGATTTAATGTAGGTATTTTGAGGGTTTCTCCACAATAAAATAAAAGTGTCATTACATTCTCAAGTTATAATCTTTTGACTAGAGAAGTGTTAGAAGACCCTCTGAACATTTCTGACTGGTCAGGAGAGGTTTGTTTGGTGTGAGAAATGGGACATCATTTTCTTCTACTAAAAGATCTGGGAAGATACTTTGAAGAATCTCTTTATTCCTGTGCAACCTTAGCAGACATGGCAGAAAGAAGCATGACTAAAACTTTGGGAGAGTAAGTAAACATGTGTGGGGAGAGTCACAGGGAGAATTATGCTTTGTAACTATTAAAGTCCCCACAATGGGACTCATAAGCTGTCTCCAACTCCAGGACCATGTGTCTCCTCACCTGTCAACAGTGATTTTAATAAATCAAGTTTATTCAATGTGAATAGTACAAGTTGCTACAGACACTTTAATTGTAAGACAGCTTGTTTATTGTATGTATTCAAACAGAAAACCCTCCCTTGGATCTTAATTGTGTGTAATAAAAGCCTTAATATAACATGGCTAGCCAGCTGCAGTCAGTAAGCGATTCCAAAGCTTATATCGCCTAAACATTGATTTTAGGTGAATATGAGGTCTAAACTACATTCATGTAACATAATTTTTTTAAAAAGTCTGGAAGCTATGGACCGTGTTGATAGTGTGGCGTGGAAGTAGGACAAAATGCTTGCTATACATCCTGATTGAAAATTTGAAGGAAAATGTCTGACTTAAAATCTGGCTACATATATTGAGCTAGGAGACAGGCATGTTTTCTGTGTTTTTATAATTCCCTTCTAAGGATTGGAGGCCCTAATACTTTTTGTCATTCTTCCCTGTGTATTTCCTTACACCTACTGGTCTTACAGCCATGGTTATCTTATCGTCCTGCAGAGAATGAATTTTCCAGAATGTTTTGGTTCATTTCCTTGAGAGCTTTTAGAATTTTTTCACTGGCAAGAGAGAGCTGTAAAACTTTAGGGAAGTGACTCAGTCTCCTAAAATATATCACATAAGTTGCTAAGGACTTTGTAATCAAGTCACATTTTGCAGAAATGAGCTGCATAGTATAAATGTCTTTTTGAAAGGACTTTAAAAATGTGTGGCATCTTGAAGATCTGAAGATTTGTACTTATTGCATCTTTCATAAGATGGGATGAATTTTTAATGGCAGAGTCCTACCTTTCCCTGAAAGTCTTTTTAATAGTCTATATGTATATCCAAATATAAGTGAAAACCAGAAACTTTTAGCCATCTGTTGCTTTATTAGTATGATAATGTTCCTTGTAATGCATTTATTAAAACACTTTATTGCCCATCACATTAACTATTAAAAAAGGAATCAAAATACAACATTGAGTTGAGTGTCATTTTGGTAGCCTGTGGCTATTCGGTACTTATTAGCTCTTTCTTTGTCCAGGTTCTGCTCTACCCAGCATAGTTAAAAGTGGTTATCAGCTGGAGAGAACTGCAGAAAAATAAAACCCCTCAAGGCAGACATCCATTTGTTAGTTAATCCTTTATTTGGTTTACAAATATTCAAGTTCTCTTCATAAGTATGTATTTGGTGTCTCCAAATTAAATTCTTAGGCGTAGAAATTTTGTTTACCCTTTACAGTTTTTTTTTTCTTTTGGTGGGGGTGTTCTGGGTCATTGTCAAAGATACACTGAGGTCGTTTGTGTTAGGTACCATGAAAAACATATCATTCAATATGGTGTATTATTACTCTTTTTAAAAAGCAGTTAAATGAATAACAGAAACATGGGGGAGCATATTATCTCTCAGGGGGACTGAACAATTCAAGCAGAAATAGCTGAAGTAACTCTTGGTGTGGAGGTGCACCATGTGCAATGTTCATGGTAGAAAATCTCCCAGTGGATTCTTACGTTGGACAACAGATCCATAGTTTCTTTGACTGCTCAGGAACCACCCACAAACTAAATCCAAGATCTGTTAAATGGCCACAGCTTGCCATTTTTTCCCATTAGTAACTTAAGATTAGGATGGCAAGTTTCTCTGCTTAGGAAGCCTAGTTATTGCTGTTACTCTCTCCATTTGATGACTCTATAAATGGTAGCCATTCCTTGATTCAGTGTTTTTAATTTATCTGGGGAATTTTGTTTTCCATTGGAAATCATACTGATGAAGAAAGTATTGCCATTAATAAAACTCTTTCTTTAAGATTACAAATGTTCATGTTTCATATTAAGACATCTGTGAATGTTTATTCACATCTGTGTGTATAAAACATCTGTGAAAGGCATGTCGTTACCTGACATATTTTGAAACATTTGGTAAGAGGAAGGGATGTTTCATATTTTTTAAATAAATTTATTTATTTAAATTAGTTTTAAGTATATAGTACATTGGTTAGACATCTATAATGTTCAAAAATGATCTCTCCAATTATGCCCGCCCTCCCCTGGCCCTCCATTTAGCCATCATATTAATGCTAACTGCATTCCCTCTGCCGTGCTCCCTGTGCCCAGCTATCAACTTCTTTAACCCTTCACCCCATTCTCCCCGCCTCCTAACCCACCTCCCCTCTATCTGTCACCAAATTGTCCACTATCTTTGTGAGTCGGTTTTTGATTAGTTTGTTAGTTTGGTCTTTTTGTTCCTTAGATACCACAAATAAGTGAAATCATAGGGTATTTCTCTGTCTGACGTATTTCACTCAGTATAATAACCTCTAGGTCCATCCATGTCATTGCAAATGGTAGGATTTCATTTTTTTTAATGGCTGAGTAATATTCCATTGTATATATGAACCATAATTTCTATTTTTGAGCATTTTTTATATTAAATTTATTGAGATGACATTGGTTAATAAAATTATATAGGTTGAAGTGTACAATTCAATAATATGTCATATGTATTGCATTGCATGTTCACTGCCAAATATTAAATTTCCTTTTGTTTCCATATATTTGACCCCTTTCCCTCCTCCCCACTTTCCCTCTGGTAACCACTAAATGTTGTCTGTGTTTATGAGTTTTTGTTTGTTTGTCTTGCTCGTTTGTTGCTTTTAGTTTTATATCCCATATGTAAGTGAAATCATATGATTCTCAACTTTTTCTGTCTGACTTACTCCACTTAGCATGATATCATGCTAAAAGCCAGAGTTTTTAAAGACAATTTTATTTAAAATTTACTACAAGAGTATTATATATTTTTGTAAAATTTTGAACAATACAATTTTTTCTCTTTCTCCACCAAGGATAAGAAGTATTAATGATCATTATATATGATACACATATAAACATACATGTACATATAGATGCACAAAGAAACTTTTAAACAAAAAATGTATCATGCTAGATGTATCTTCTATAAATTGCTTTTCACTTTGCAATGTGTCTTGGACATCCATCCATCTCAATATTTGTTGTTTTTAACTTTTTCATGGTACTTCCTAATATGCTTGTGCCATAATTAATTTAGCCATTACCCTATTGATGGTCATTTGGGTTGGTGCCAAAATTTGATATAAAAGATAATTCTGTAATAAACATTTTCACACATATTTTTTGAGCATTTTTTCCATATTTTTAAAAAATTAATTTCTAGACACGGAACTGTTGAGATAAAGAATGTGCACATTTGAGGAATACCGTTAAACATCCCTCCAGAAACACCATATCAATTTAATAAAGCCCATTATTAAGCATTAAATTAAATTAGAAATTGCTCGCTCAAATGATAGAGGTTGCAAGTGTGCTGTATTCTAAGGTATACATCACAGATGAAGTTTTAGGTTTCATGGAAATTTAAAATTTGTATTTTAAGTAGAAACAACTTTATGATCAAATAGGAAATTATTTCAAACTTTGTATTTTGCATTTCTAAGAATGCAGATTAGTGGCTCAGAGAGAGGGCAAAAGAGTTGCCATTTGGTCTTGAAAACGGAGATGAGTGAAGGGCATCTTTACAGGAACGAAATGGATTTAGTCAGGTTTTCATGATTTTTAAGTAAACTAACTGAGATCGGGATTCAGTCCAACAAGGTCTTTGTGCTTGGACAATACCGATCTTTAGGCTATGGAACAGAAGTAGAATAACAAAATTTCCTGTGCATATTTGGCTTTATAAAAATAACCTCTTTGAAAGTACATTTTCAAGTTTCAAGTATCCCGTGCTTCTGAACTATTTCTAGGCTATCCTGTTTCAGTCAAAGGGCTTGATTTTAATACAATACACGAGCTTATCTTTTCACTCAAGAGTGAAAATGCTATATCTTTTCCAGAGGTGTGCAGGCATTAGTCATATACACTACTCTCCTTCCCCTAAACACAAAATCCTTCCTCTGTCTGTTCCATTTCCTTGCTGATGTATATAACAGGAGTGATGCAATTTCTCTGCAATGTTGGCAGTTATAATTAGGCTATCCCTTTTGGAAAGACCTCAAGAATCCCATAGTGAAGGTTACAGAAGCCTAAATACTATTCACTGTGATTTGAAAAATTGCTGAGAACTTGAGATTTGTTCTTAGATTTATGAAAAGCTTGTGAAAATCTGGCCCGAGGGAGGAAGACAGTTAATTTCTTATAAGACAAATAATAATGCTTCCAGATGCTAGTATATTTTATTATTCTATGGGGTTCTCTGTTATTAATTACTCTAATAATTCAATTGTGTGTCATGTAATTGTTGAGATCTACTATATCAGGACCTTCTTCAGGAGTTTATTGAAATCATAGAGCATCACTATTCTTTTGCCTAGAAATTGTTGGTAGACACGGTAGCAAAAAGCTATTAAACCATTTGTTCAAAAATGTGTTAATAAGTGCATATGATTTGAAGTATTCTCTGAAAACTATTTAGCCCTATAAATCCAAGCATCTGTCAGTCCTGCTTAAAGACTGTATGGTTGGAACAATAGCATTGATGTTTAATAGGCCTGGGTTTGAATCCCACCATTGTCAGTACTAGTGGCTTGAACTTGAGCAAGATATGTAAATTTATAGTTTTGGTATCTGTCAAATGAGCACCATAAATCCTGTGGGACTGGCGAAAAAAGAAAGAAATGTTTGTGAAATGCAAGGCACCGTATTTGACTTGGAGTCCCTGTTCTAGTAGTTGACCCTTCAGTCTCAGTCTTGTGGAAACTTAAAATTGTGCTTCCCAGAATTTTGCACCAGAGTCTTCCTGCCGCAGATGGCGGTGAATAAGTAACATTGGTCTCTGAAAATTTATCTCATAGTAGTCTGCTACTAGGATAGAACTCTTCGAAGTCCTGTTTTGCTTTAACCAGTTTGTACGATACAAATGTTTTCACATAGAAAGGCTTTTTAAAAATTACTAGTTAAATTACTTAGTGTTACTTGGTGCTTCCCTTTCTTCTTCAAATCTCTGAAAATGATTAGTCTCCCTAAAATATGCTCCATGTTAATGATGGGACTTGAGGAGTCCAGGGCATACCCAGTGTATTTTTCTAGAGGACGCATGCTCAACTTGAGAACCATGGCCTGAGAGGAGCTCTAGAGCCATTGAGGCCTGTATGCACTTGCTATTTTGAGATTAAAAATGGATTTTCTGTCTAATACGTCATCACTAATTGAAGCAAAAGCATCTAATAACATTGCGTTGTAAACATAACATTGGTTTGGAAGCCATGCTTCTATCTCTGTTTTAAAATTTATTTCTCCTCAGAGTTAGAGAGTATGTGAATCTGTAGACTACCATGAACCTTTTTCTCCCACTGGGGAGACAAGATATTGGGATACAAGTATTAAAAGATTCATAGCTGTGTACAGTGGCAAAAGATTAGGTGAGAAATGAAGTGGTGTGGATCGTAAATGACATGCTTAAGGGAAGAAGATTCCACTTAGGACTGAAAGCCAGGGGTAATTTCATAAAGGTTCATAGAGGACCTGATTAGATTTTGAACAGTGGGTGGGGTTTGATTAGTTAGAAAAAAAGACATTTTAGGGACCTTTCTTTTTTTCCTGGTGCTTGTCAGTCTTAACTACTACGTCCTCTACCAGATCCCACAACACTCAATTTATTAAAAACCACGCATTATCTCTTGCCCTCACAAAGACCTATAGTAATTATATAACAGTTGCGCTGGCTGAAGTTGTTAAGCATGTTTATTTTAACTGTCATATTTTGCTAGATGTCTGTTTCTCTGCATGCATAATCAAAATACCTGTTTACCCCTCTGCCACCCATTGACTTGGCCATATTATTTTGTCTTCAAAACCCTTAGCTTGACCATTAGCCTTCCTCATCAATTTCTGAGTCCTTCTCACCAAGCCAACTAAGATTATTTCCAGGCCACTGTGTCCTCCCTCATTCCTAATCACGTGACACGTGCTGACTTCCCAGGCCATTTTATCCTCTTCTCTCCCCACTGACCACACCTGTTTTGCACCTCCTCCCCATGCCTCTTTCCCTCTTCTTTGCTGGCCTGAAACCATCAACCACTTCTTAAGAACTCCACTTCCTGCTGATATGTATCAGAAAGGGCATGCTTTCTGCAGGGTTGTCAGAGCTTTGTGGAAGCTAGTCATTATTATTCGGCTCAGTGTGTCTCCAGTGAGCCCTAAAGTGAACATCTTTGCGTGTAGGTAAGGAGAATGAGGCACATGAAGCAGTGGTATTGGAGCCTTCTGCTGAGTTTTAACAGACTTTATATTGGAAGCATTTGAAAAACAATGTCTTGGCATATGTAGAAGGAAATGGCAGCCAAACATGTCAGTGGAGACCTGTAAACTGAAGAACTGAACTATTTGCAAGGGAAAACAGATTGTGGCAAATTCGGCACCTTAATAAAAATGGGAGGTGCCTGAGTGTTTACAACTAATGATGCCCTCTGCCATTTGGCGGGAGACAAAGGGTTCTGTCACTATTGCCTGTGAAGTTATGCGGAGAGCTAGCAAAGCTGTTGAGCATGAACATGTTCTTTGAGAGTAATAAAAAGAAAGAAACCACAAAAAAGCAAACTTATGTCCTCATAGAAAGAATTTAAGATTTGACAAATCCAGGTCCTTAGAGGCTGACCAAAAGGAGTTTGGCCATCGAGATGATATGAAGTGGAGTAGGTACACAGTGTCCCCAGGAAGCGAATATCCGTAATGTCTTGGGGAATGAGTGGAAGGCCTATTTTAAGAAGTGAAATTTCTCTGGTACCTGAGTCATATTAGGTTCTACCTCATGGATGCCTTCATTTATTCTTCTGGAGCAGAAAGCAGGGACGCAGTGTTTTTCCTCTGTCATGCCAAACTCTGTAAACAGCTCCTATTCTTTCATATGTAGAAGACTTTACAAAGGCGGTTTTTGTGTTTTGTTTTTTGAATTAGAATATACACAAACCTAGGCCTGTTATATCTGCAGGATCGCAATTTGCTGGAGCTGGCAGGGGTGTTGGCCAGAGTCCCAGCCAGGCTACCTTACTCATTGTTGTTCCGTTCTTCACTTCTGTAAACATTTCAGTGCTCTCACCACCACTAAGGAAATGCCTGTAGGTATCTCAGGGCTTCAGGCCGAGGGGTGTTTTTCTCCAACAGGAGAAACAGTAGGGATATTGTTATATCTTATGTTGGACATTGAAAAATATTCTTTAGAAGATTGGAACAGTTTTATATGTTGCAACCAGAAATGTATAGGAATGCCCGTTTTTACACGTGTATTTTTACCTCCTTTACTAAACATGCAGTAAATCTTTAAAAATGGTATTTTTGAACTCTTCTCCATGTGATTATTTGCTGCCTATTTTTGGTTCTGTATATATTTTCTTGCATCGCTTTGCAAAGAGACCCTGTGAATTGACCACATATGTTTATCTAAAAATTATTTCATAGTTTCAGTTATAAACTTCAAAATTACTTTTATGTTATTGCTTTACTTTGTACTTTTTTTTTTATTGCATTTAGACATGTGAACTCCCAATTCTTATTCTCCCTTCCCCCCAACCACCGGCAACCACCAATCTACCTTCTTCTCTGTGAAGTTGACTACTTTAGGTACCGTATATAAGTGGATTTTACAAAATTTGTCCTCAAGGTTCATCCATGTTGCAGCATGTGTCATAATTTTCTTCCTTTTAAGGCTTATTGAATAACACTCCATTGCATATATAACCACATATTGTTGATCCACATCCATCAATGGACACTGGGGTTTTTTTTCACCTTTTGGCTATTATGAATAATGCTGCTAGGAACATGGGTATACAAATGTCTGCTTAAGTCCGTTTTCAATTATTTCGGGTACATAACCAGAAGTTAAATTGCTGAGTTATGTGTTCACTCGATGTTTACTTTCTGGAAGTATTGCCATACCAGGTTCTATAGCAGCTGTATGAATTTTTAGTCCCAACAATGTACAAGAGTTCCAGTGTCTTCCCATTCTCATCAACATTTGTATTTTCTGTTTTTAAAATAATAATCGTCCTAATGAGTGTGAAGTGGTACTTCACTGTGGTTTTGATGGGCATTTCTCTAGTGATTAGTGATGCTGAGCATCTTTTCATGTGCTCTTTGCCCACTTTGTATATCTTCAATAGAGAAATGTATGTTCAAGTCCTTTGTTCATTTTTTAACCAGGTTGTTTGGGGTTTTTTTTGATGAGTTCTTTATGTATTCTGGATAGCAATCCCTTAACGAATATACATGATTTGCATATATTTTCTCTCATTCTGTTGGTGTTTTCACTACGTTGATAGTGTCCTTTAATGCATAAAAATTTTTAATTATAATGAAATCTAACTTATCTATTTTTTCTCATGTCTGTGTTTTTGGTGTTATATCTAAGAAATTATTACCAAATCCAGTGTCGTAAAATTTTGTTCTGTGTTTTCTTCTAAAAGTTTTATAGTTTTAGCTCTTATGTTTTATGTCTCAATCCATTCTGAGTTAATTTTTATATAAGTTGTAAGGTAAAGATTCAACTTTATTCTTTTATGTGGATATACGTTTTCCCCAACACTTGTTCAAAAGACTGTTCTTCTCTATTGAGTGGCAAACATTTTTAAAGATAATATTTGTAAATCCAATTTTTTCTTCTTTCAGAGAGGCATTGTGTCATATTGGGCTTTAGAATCATACAGACATGAGGTTAGCTCTAGCTCTTCTACTGTCTGATTTGGGTCAGTCAGTTGACCATCTGAGCCAGGTATTAGATAGATATCCATCTGGCTCCTGAATCTACTTCTAGGTGGTCTGAACTCTGTGGTGGACTATAGGGGTGGTGTTTATTGACTTGCTAGAATTATAACACCAACCCCAAGTTCGGGCAAAGAGATGGAAGAAGTATATTATTCTCAAAGTCAAGATACAACAGCCTCCCTATATCTACTTGACTTATCTTATGCCTTATGTAATAAGAGAAATAGAAAACAAATATGCTCTATTTTCACTCTTATTATCTGTAATATTTTTCTAGAATCACTTTCTAAGTATATAAAAGGTTTGTATGCAAAGACCAATGTTTTCATGTCTTCCTTTTCTCTGTTTACTGTTGTTTCGGTGTTGATTTCTATTGCTTTTGTATTTCTGTAATGTTTTCCAGCAATATTTGTGAATCATAGTGATGGCATTTGGCATTTTTGTATGTTGTATTTGAAGGGAAATGATTCATGTTTTTCCGTTACCTCTTCTACATTTGAGATTTATAAATAATTACTTTGATGTTCTAGAAGATGGAATATATTGTGTTACATTTCTGACAAAACAAACAAACAAATGTCTCCTAAGGCCTTAACTTGAACATTTACTGTTAAAAAATAATTTCTATAACATAGTACTTTAGTACTTCTGAACATCGTACTTTAGTTAATGAGTATAAACTTAAAATTAAAGGACTAGGAGGGTCCTTAGATATCATAGGGCCCTGGTATAGAAAATAAGTTTCATCTTAACATGCTTAATTGAGCTGAATAGTGGAAGCTACATAGAGTGCTATGTTTAGTAAGATTGAGGCTTTTTTCTGGAGAGTCATTTTGATGTTCGGCATGAGTCGGAGATGGAGAACAATATTATTCAATTTCATTCTATTCTGTTACCAATCTTCATATAATCTATTTTAAAGATTTTAAAAACTGGATCTAAAAAAGAATGATTTACAAAATTCAAATCAGAAAATCCTCTTGTTTAACTAGCCCGTTCATCACCAATCAAACATTATTGCCTGGTGTGAAGTCTTAATCGACTTATTTCCAAGTATTTTGTTTCTTATGATAACTGGTGACAGGTTTTATAAAAATATGTACTTGTTTCTAGAATGGGGAATACATTGAGCCCAACAGGCATTAAGTATGAAAGTGTCATACTACTACTAATAATTTTTTTAAAAGGTTGTAGATGGCATTATTTCATCCCAGGAGGCTGAAAGTGCATTTCCAGCACCTTCCCTGCCATGGTATGAATTAATGAAAGTGTAATTTCTGTTTTACGGATGAGAAAATCAAGGCACAGAAAGACTAGTGACCTGTCTCGGGCCACTTCTAGTGTGTTTAGTATTTCATGCAGCGACTATTGCCACTCAGTTTGAGAAGTTATCAAGTGGCTGCTGTGAAGTCATGGTTTGTAATAATTCGAGGGAGTACAAAGAGTGCTTGCAAGAAGATAAAAATAATTCCCTCTGAGAATTAGCTATAAAGTTGACATATTAATCATGCCAAATAGCCTTAAAGAACTTATACGGTTCTCAGGTCTCTGAATCACCAAAGCAGCTGGTGAAGAGTGTGGATTCCAAAAACTGGTGGCACACATTTAAATTTTTACATGGCCACTTCTCTGTGATATTGGGCAAGCTATTTAATTTTCTTGAACCTCAGGAACCTCATGAATGAAATGCGTGCTGTAAAGGATCTACTTCATGGAGTTGCAGAGAAAATGACAAGAGCTAACAAATAAAAAGTACTTTGCATCATACCTGACACTAAGGAAGTGCTGAATCAATACCTATATTATTTTAAGCACAGGCTGTAACAGACGTAAGGTTTTGAAATATCCAAAGAGGTGATGAAAAATCAAAAGGGGTCCTGGAGAGTTGTAGAAACTTAGAGTGAACAGGGTGGTTCCTTGGCAGTAGTTCAGCAATCACTGTCCGGGAGAGCATGTGCTGGCCCAAGGATGAGGTCCGCGTGGTCCCAAGGGCCGGAGGTACATATATCAGATGGTATTAGCCGGGGACCTTTTAACATCTGAAGTCACGTCCCTTCCTTTGATTTCTTGCTATCAAGCAAACGTGTGATAATTTTGCTTCCTGGGTAATTTTTCTGGAAGGCCAGAGGGTGTAAAAATTAGGCCCCCTTCAAAGTTACATTTTTTTCCAACTTAGTCTGCCTTTCTCATTCTGACCAATTCTGGAGGCCTGCCAAGATCAAAGCTCTTGCAGAGCCAGGAAGAAGATTCAGAATAATGGCGTTTCACCAAGTCACAATCTCTCCGAGTACATCCTTCAGGCTTTTTGTAGGTGTTATGTGGTAAAGGGTTCCCTGGTCAGTCAGTTTAGGACACCCTGGAAGTCAGAAGGCTTCTGGGAGCTTTTATATTTGCTATGAATGTTGTAACCTCTAAGGGGTGAGGGTGTAGTGTCCAACCCATTCTACTCTTATTTGACCACAAGCCCCCTTTACTCATAACTTTTCAAAGCACTGAGGCTTTTTCGCGTGCACTTTAGAAAATGCTGCACTCCTAAGGAAATCTCTCTCTCTAGTCCTCTTGGTGGCACATCCATTTGCGAGCAACAGACAGCTCCGCACTACGACAGTTAATTTCATGCATGGGATATTCTTCAATTAATGGCGGGAGGTCGCTGTGCCATATGGAGAGGGAAACGAGACGTGTGAAAAATTTGTCCTGAATGGCCCATAAAGTGACTAATCCACAACAGATTGCACTTCAGTCACAATTTATTATGTAGCGATCTATGCCCCACATTCTCAGAACGGTCGCTTTCCCGGTGCCTGTCAAGGTCATCTGGTAGAGGGTTGAGACTTCTGTTTAGTTTTTCACAGGGGTGCTTCTCATAGTGGCAGCAGCATGCCCCTGTGCTAGCCTTCCCTCTCAGCAAAAGTTAACTGCTGTGATAACCCCAAACTAGCTCCGTGGCCAGTGTCTCTTGCGTCCGAGAAGTAAACCAGTAACATCCAGTAACCCTAACATTTTTACTTCTACAAAACTGCCACAGTATTTTGCTTTGGTACCTAGAAAAATTCACCTGCTATTTCACTTTTCTGGTTTCTAATCTTATACGTTGAAAGCAATACATATAATTAAATGCTGTAAATACTTTAAGGAAAAAGAAAATAGGTATATATTGAAGTTCCACAAGTAAATATAAGGTAGCTCTAGCATAGCATGGTAGTTAAACTTGTACTTTTTAAAAATTGAAGCATTAATATTTTATTTTATTTGTTTTTTTAAAAGACATTTTGAAAAAAGGCCTTTTGTCTTTATAAATTAAAAAAAAATTTTGATTACAGTTTACATAGTATATTAGTTTCAAGTGTACAACATAGTGACTAGGTATTTATATAACTTACAAAGTGATCACCTCGGTAAGTAAGTTCATGCATTTTTGAAACCAGATACCTGGATTGAATCCTGCCTTTACTACTAATCATTTGGGTGCCTGTGGGCATGTTACATAATCTTTCTGTGCCTCAGTTTCACCATATATCACATGGTAATAATAATAGCATCTAAGTCATAGAGTTGCTGTTAGGATTAACTTAATTTATATTTATAAAACTGAACAATGCACGACTGATAACACACACTATATAAAGTCTTAAATCCTTATATTTAAAGTCATGAAAAAGCAAAAAAGAGAAACAAAAACCAATCTTTAGAAAATAACCTTTTTATACATACAATTAGAATAACAAAATTGTATTATAAAGAATGTTTTTTTAGAATTCAGTGCTCGCAAACTCTAATTTAACTGAGGTGAATGAGAACTTTGAATTTGATAAAAATTATCTATTACTGCTACTCTTTGATGAAATAAAGAAGTTGCTAAATGATATTCCCAAGGTCACAGCAAGGAAGACAAATGTTCTAATTTGGCATGTTATTCTCTTACCTACAAACACACTGCACACACCTCAATGGTCTCTTTTTAATATCTTGACTTCATGCTGAAATTCAGCCACAAGATGTCCTGAACCCTGGGCCATGTGTGCATGTTCTTGGGTGTTTCCTTACAAGAAGTTTTACATTTTGTGTTTTTGTCCAGGGATAATCCCCTTAAAGTGCTTAAACAAATTCTGACTCATGGGATCACCAGTTTAAAGCATTTGTACTTATATAATATTTCTGTCACCAAGTTAATACTGCTTTAATTGTTTGAGCTTATGAAAAAGATTAAAAGGTAGGTCTAATATGTAAGGGATGTGCTTGTGCCAAGAAAAGGCCAAACCAGAAACTTCACAGTAATAGAGAAAAATGGGAATAACTGAGTTATCAGATGGCGTCATGTATTATTTTCATGATGAACTCAAAATAAGCTATACTGTTAGTAGTGTGTTAGTTCCCTCAAACCACCATTCTCAATAATAGTAAATGGCATTGTTAATTATAATTTTATTTGTTTTCCAGTTTTGTTTGTATTTAATGCATTTTTTTGCTTTATAAATTTGGCATTTAGTTATTTATTTGTGTATATTTAATATTAAAAATAACTTACCTCAGCTATGATCATGCCAGGATATTTTTTCTCTTTATATAAGGGACCCATTCATTAGTCAAATTTAAAAATACTCTAGAAAGGAGATGGTCTTAGCCCTAAGGACTTCATTTTCCTTGAAAGAGACTCAGAACACAGAAAGTTGAGGAGATTTTTCCCACCTCTTCCTAACTTGCAGTGCTGGGGTGCCCAGCTCATCAACTGAGACAGATCAACGCTGTACACAGTGGCTGAAGTGAAAAGCTAAATCAGACAGGTGGTCTATTTCTTTATAGTGCTCTTAATTTCTCTGTTCCTCTTAAATCTTCAAAATTTCCCTTTTATCTCATTGCAGTTCCTCAAGTGTTTTCCGGCAGGGTCTTGCATTAGGGCCTTTGCACAATCATTTCTCTGTGCTCCGAATACAGGGGCTAACTCCCATACCTCATCCAATTCTTTGCTTCAGTATTACCTTCTTAATGGGGCCTACCCTGGTGTCCCACTCTTGAGCCCTTCTTCTGCTCTGCTGTTTCCCCCCAAACACTTGTCACCTTCCAGTACACTCTATAACTTACCTTATTATGTTTATTATTTATCGTCTCTTCCCCCCTTCCATCTCCTGCTAAAATGTAAGCTCCATGAGGACAGGAGTTTTTGTATTTGCTTACCAATAGTGTCTTCTGAGGGCTTAGAATTGTTCTTGGCACAAAGTAGGCACTCAATAAATAAGTGCTGAGTGAATCTGTCATTTTACTTTCTCCTTAGTCCAATTCTTTATAAAGTTATAGCTTACGTTTCTTTTTTCTAGCAGTTTTGAGGATTGGGTGGAGGTGGCACATTTGAATATATTAGTAGGAAGAAGTTTGGGATATGCAGCTCTGCAATGGCCTGACATTTTTCACATTAAAAGAGGCATTTTTGATTAAATGAAACATACCGAACAGATATCAGTACATACTTTCCAATAAAATATGTTGCATTAATGTTGCACTTGACAGTTGGAAGAATACTTTGGTAAACTTCCTTGTGTGTTCTTTTCGACAACCTGACGAGGCTGAATAGGCATTCAGTTCTCCTTCACCGAACTTCCAGAGAAGTTAAAGATGAAGCCCCGCATCACAAAACTGATCTTCTAAGACATGCAGCTTAGGTCTTTAGAGTCCTACCTCAGTGAGCAGAGTGCTTTTTTAGAGCAGGTTGTGTTATCAGATTATAGAGCTATTAGTGGTGAGGGATGACCAAGGATACAGGATCTCTGGAAGGTGTTTTACAGGATGAAACATTTCTCTCTACTGAGAGAAATTTCTCTCTACTGAGATCATGTTAAAAGATTTGGTTTATTGTTCCCATTTTTAGTGGTTTATTGAATACTCTTCATTAAATAACTATAGCTTTTATATTCTGATTAAGTAAATAAGCTATTGTTTATAAAACAGAGAAGGCTTTTATATCTTAATGAGATTACATTCTGATTTATTCTATATGGGATACAGAAAAGAAAACATCCAACAGGTTTCTCACGCCAGCAGGAGGTTTATTGTTAATGTCATGAAGTTATTGAGAAATGCAGAGAAGAATAAAATAGATTAATTATAGGTATTTAGAACAAGTGATTAATATTTTATAAAGCATGCAAAAGAAATTAATCAACTGGCAGCCTAGCATTTTTTTTTTTTTTCAACTCAGGACATGATAGTGAAGGACTGAAAGGTGCTAGGGAGGGGCATTACACATGTTGTGTTCATCATTTCACTGTGTAAGTACTTATAAATTTGCATTCTCTTGTTCACTTCTCTACAACCCTTTTTAGGAATCCTTATAATAACGCTTCTGTTATTTTACTTCCACTTTGTGATTATTCTTTGTAAGTAGCCATTGCCTCCTCTGGCCTGTGAGAGTTGGGACCAAACCTCAATCATTTTGGTGTTCCCAGGATCTAACACATATTTGCCCATGGAAGGTGCTCAATAAATGTTCATTTTCAAGTGAATGAGTAAACTTAATGAACAGTCCTGAATGAGATTATTATTTTAAATAACCAGACCTTCAGTTGAAGAGATCCAGATTTAATTTCTTTTGGTTTTGTACAGATAGAATTAGGAAATATAACATCTGAACGTGAGTGAGCAGACACTAAGCTAGTTGCTTTGTATTCACCTTCATTACCTCATCTAATCCTCAGTGATCCGTTGAGGTTGCATAATTCCTGTTCCCATTTTATGGATGAGTAATATGGAGCACAGAGGTATTAAATTATTTGTCCAAAGTCACACAAGCAATGACCGATAGAAACAAGACTTGAACACAGTGAATATATTTAACTACTACTGAACTGCTTACCTTTTTTGCATTAAATAAAAGAAAATTTCACTTTTTAAAGATCTAAAATGAATGGTATGTATACAGTGTGAAAGTGTACTATTGAATGATTTAGTTTTATTGATTACAATATTCACCTTCCAGTTCACTCCTCAGCCCTCATCAGTCTAGCTTCCAACTCCAACATTTGCCTGTTTCTGTCTTCACTAAGATCACTAGGGACCTCATCGTTGCCAAATGCAATGTACATCTTCCAGGCTTTATCCTTTAATCTTTGCAGAATTTGATGATGTTGTTCTCACGTTTCCCTTCTTGAAAAAGTGTATATTTTTTGGCTTACATAAGACCATTCTCTTCTAGTTACCTTCTCCTACATTTCTTTCTACTTTGTCCTTTATGGTCTCTTCTTTCACCTTAAATACAGGTTTTCTCCAGGCTTTTATCTGAGGCTTTTTTCTTCTATTTTTGTTCTGGGCAGTCTGAGTAATTTCGCCCATTCCTATAGCTTCAGCTAACATTCATACATTTAAATTTCCAATTCTCCTTATGTTTTGTTATTGTATTTCCAGTGTTCATTTGACATCTTTACCTGGATTAAGACTCCTGAAATTCATTATAGCCCGAACCAAACTTGACCATATCCTCTGCCCTATAACCAACCCACCTCTTGTTTTCTCATATGTTGCTGTTGGCAGTTACCTAACTCAGAAATTTGAGACTATTCTTAAAGTTTTTTTTTTTTTTTTTATACTTTCATCCAGTCGGTCTGGTCATTTCACCTCTTCATCTTAACCTATTTCTAATCCCCACTGCCTCTGCTTTTATTCAGAGCCTTATCACCTGTCCCTTGATTTTGAAACACACTTTCTCTTTGACATTGTTTAATAAAATTATATAGATTTCAAGCATACAGTTCAATAATATGTCATATGCATGTATGTGTGTGGTGTGTATTGTATTGTATATCACTACCCAAAGTTAAATTTCCTTTTATCTCCTTGTATTTGAGCCCTTCTACCCATATCTACCCCCCCTTTCCTCTGTTGATCACTAAACTGCTGTCTGTGTCTATGAGTCTCTGTCTTGTTCATTTGTTGCTTTCAGTTTTGTATCCCACGTGTGAGTGAAATTATGGTTCTCAACTTTTTCTGACTTATTTTACTTAACGTGATAATATCGAGATCCATCCATGTCTCACATGGCAGTATTTCGTCTTCTTCTGGCTGAGAAATATTCCATTGTATGTGTGTGCCACATCTTCTTCCAGTCACCTACCGAAGGCCCTTCAGTTGTTTCCATGTCTTGGCCACCAGGAATAATGCTACAGTGAACGTTGGGATGTATACGTCTTTATGGGTAAGTTTTTTTCAAATTTTTTTGGGTAGATGCCCAGAAGAAGGATTGCTGGGTCATATAGTAATGCTATTCTTAATTTTTTGAGACGTTTTCATACTGTTTTCCGTAGTGGCTGTACCAATTTACATTCCCACCAGTGGTGTAGGAGGGTTCCTTTTTCCCTAACCTTTCCAACCCTTGTTATTACTTGTCCTGTTAATTATAGCCATTCTAACAGCTGTGAGGTGGCATCTCATTGTGCTTTTGATTTTCATTTCCCTAATAGCTATCTTTTCATATGTCTGTTGGCCATTCGTAGGTCTTCTTGGGGGAAATGTCTGTTCAGGTCCTCTGCCCATTTTTTCATTGGATTGTTTGTTTTGTTGTTATATGAGCTATTTTGTATATTTTGGATAATAGCCCCTTATTGGAGACATTGTTTATAAATATATTCTTTAATTCAGTTGGTTAACCTCTTTATTTTGTTGGTGGTTTCTTTTGCTGTGCAGAGGCTTCTTGGTTTGATACACTCTCATTCACTTATTTTTGCTTTTACTTCCCTTGCCTTTGAGGTCACATTTATAAAATCCTCTCTAAATCCAAGGTCCAAGAGTTTAGGACCTATGTTTTCTTCTATGTAATTCATTGTTTCAGGTCTTATATTTAGGTCTTTGATCTATTTTGAGTTAATTTTGGTGTGTGGTGACAGCAGTCTAGTTTTGCTCTTTTGCATGTAGCTTTTCAGTGGAGCGTACTTCTGACTGATATTCCTGCCTCCAGTTTCTTCTTGCTGTAGTTCACTCTCCGCACTGCTGCCTGAGTCATCTATTTTGTAAAAAATATAGTTTTATCCCTGTTGAAGGTAAGCTCAGTGAAACACTTGGAAAATACAGGAAATAGAAAAAATAAAATAAAAATTATTTTTAGTCCTGCTACCATCTCCAGTATAATTTTTACTAATATTGAAGCTAGTTACATTTCTAAAATGCAGTGTGACCATGTCAACTACCCTGGTTTAGAACCGTCACTATGGAGCAAGATGGAAGTGCAGTGCCCATTTGAATCAGTTGCTGTATCTTTTAAAATCCATATTATTTATAAATCATGAAGTTTCAGGTATACAGTACATTGATTAGACATTTATATAGTTTATATAAAACAATCCCCTGAATTACTCCTCTCTCCTCTGGTTTTCCACTTAGCCTGTATATTAATATGGTGTGAAGAATACAGTCCTCGTTACCTTATACAGACTCTTACTCTGCGGTCAATAGGGCACGTTGCACTTAATTGTTTTTTGATAGGAAGGATGGCTTTGTGCTGAACTGGTATTTAGAATCAGTGACATGATAACCATGTGGTTATCAGTGAAGTTTGTGGTCACAGAATAGTGTCTGTAAAGGACTTTTGACTTCCTTGACTTTCGTACTTTAAGAAAAAGCGCTTATTACTGAAAACGACAGCTGGTGGAAATGACAAATCCAATAGGAAAACCCCTCATCTAATCTTCAAGGGATGACTGTGAGAAGAAGCATTTCTGAATGGTAGAGTAGGAACCTCCAAAAGTTTGTTCCTCTAAAAAATGAGTACACTGGAGAAAATTTTCAAAATCGACCAAAGACATGCAAGTACAGGAGGAGCATTTATTCAAGAAACAGTTGGATTTCAATTAGAACGGAAGGCTTTGCGATAGTTTAATTGCCTTATGTCTATACCCCTTTCCCAGCTCCAGAGTAGCTTTGAAAACCAACAGACTCGTGACCATGGTAGCTGAGAAAACTGACAGCTTAACAGCCACTAATGGGCACAATGGGTTTCCTGCTCTCCCGAAAGCCTCATCCCTAGAGGATTGTCACTACTTGATATGTCTGATAGCTTTTGAAAAAGGCCCATTCACAGAACTAATCCTTATTTGATCTGGCTCAGAGCATACTCAGTGCAAACGGCTCTATCTCCAAGATATTTGTCAAAAACGAACACTGGCAGTTATTTAACATCACAGCTGCCTGAGGTAGCAATACCACTTGAGGCACACAAAGGGCAATACCACTTGAGGCACACAAAGAATGTAAAAGGACAAAATGGAGAATGAGAAGTCCATAGAGGGGCTTTGAAAAATTGTGATCTATTCCTAGAAATCTAGAAGGCTACACATGTAGGCAGGCTGTGCTAGGCCCAGGAAAGACCTGAAAAGGGCCTCATTGCCGGCCTACCTCAAGGCTCTATGCAAGCTGGAAGTAAAGGCTAAGGCAGAGTTGTAAAATAGTAGTGTGTTGAAGATGTGATCCATCGTATACACAGAGTCCCTTAACAAACTGGGAAACTTACTGGTTCAAGGCATTTAAGGAAATCTCTGTCCAATTGTTATCTGACCATTGAGGTAACTAATCATAGACTTCAGTGGCCACACATAACAACTGTTTTACCCCTATAAACTTCTAATAAATAGGAACATTATCACGTACAAATACAATGTCTTTATTATACTTAATGCAATACACAGGAATTATTCAATATTAAAATTGCACTGTCCCTCAAAAAATCAGCTGGTTTGCTTAAAGAAAATCCAGTAAATAATTTGATTATTATTTCACCTTTAATATGGAGTAGTACTTCCTTTCTTCACCTTTCTTAAAATTGGAGCATGTCATTCATACTGAAAAGTGAAGTAATCGTAAGTCTACAACTTGATCTTCTCAAAATGAACACGTTTATGGTAACAGTGCTCAGTTCAAGAAAAAAAACATTTCTACTACTTTGGAGTCCTTCTTCTGCCTTTCTCAATCATACCCCCTTTTTAAGGCAACCATTGTCTCCTGACTTCTAACACCATATATTAGTCATACCTCTTATATTGTTTTTATTGAGGAATAAAAGCATATTTATGAAAGTCCTTAAGGTGCCTTAATCTTTAATATATAGCATGACACATTTTTACATGTGTACACAACTTTATAACTACCACCTAAATCAAGATATAAAGCATTCTCTGCTCCCTGCAAGTCCCCCTCATGTCCCCTTCCAGTCGTAATCTCCAAGGATTGACTGCTAAAGCTATAGGTTATTTTTGCCTATTTTTGTTCTATAAAAAACAATTATATGGAGTAGTTTATTTTTGTCTGATTTTTTTTACTACCTTCTCTCTCTTTTAATTTTTCTCAATGACACTGACAACTGTATCAGTTATCCTGTAGAACATCTCATATTCTGGATTTGTTCTTTGTTTCCCGCTAATATCTTTTAAATTTTTCCACTATCTCTCATATTTCTTGTAAATTTGAGTTTAACACAAAGTTCTTAACTAGGTCAGTTGTATTTTTTTCCCAAGGTGGACAGTCGATGTTGCTGTGTACTTCATACCACATTTAATCAAAAGATACACAAAATGCTTAATCCTGGTCATCCATATCTTTGTAATGTCCATATCTTTGTAATGGTAGTTCAGATTGTGACATCCTAATGTTCAGATTGGAAAGTTTCCCATCAATTTTTTGCGTAATGTATTCAATTATGTTATTTTCTTAGGTGTTGAAAAATTGTGAATTTTCTAATTCTTTCATTCCTTCCACATTTATTTCTTGTAATTCTTGCGTAAAAAAACACTTCCCCTCATCAGCTACAGCTCCTTAGTTATTCTGAAATATAATTCATACTGAAAAGGCATGGTATATGCCTAATTCTTTAATTTTCATTGACAAATTATTTTTGGAGTACATAAGCAATAGTGCCCTGGTTATTGCCAATTGCGACTAAAGAGATTTGATTCCTTTCAGTGAGTGGCTATGTACATTTTAATATTGTTATGAACATATGTTTAAATTTTTTTGTGTGTTTTAACGAGCTGCAGTTTTTTTTTTTTAATGCTCAAGTTGTATCATTTGGGACAATGGAAAAACTATATAAGAAGTTGTTTTGAGGGCAGTATTATATTTTACCCCTGATGTCTCCATATCTCCACGTGAACCCTCATTCTCTCTGTAGGGGAAATTTTGTGGTGGCTTCTTTATCATTCCCATGTTTTTTACCCCCATAAACAAAAGCAAATTGTGTGTGTGTGTGGTGTGTGTGTGTAGCCTGTATCATTATATATACTATTTTGGCACTGTGCAATGGGACCTGAAGTTATTTGGCCAAAATGGCAAAAAGATGAAATGGCAGGGTCCAGATTTAAGTCCAGGAATCAGACTCCTGGGCGTGGACTCTTCACTGCTCTGCTATCCTATAGCAATATCACTGATGTACAACCCAAGTACAGGTCAGAGAGGAGGCATCTGGGACTTTGCTACTTGAAGTAATGAGTAGAACAGTAATCTAAACATAGAATAACAATGAAACCTGGTTTCCAAAGAATTGTAAAAATGCCGTGTGAGAATACATCTGAGTAAACTTGTGCCAAAAAAAATGTGCTTCTTTTCTCCTCCCTTTTTATCTTTTGTATTTTGTTTGGTTGATTCACATTTTCTACTTTTGATTTAGCAGTATTGATTTAATCTACTGGTAAGAAATGAGAAGAGTTTGTTCTAAGCCCTTTGAGATGTTATAGTTGTTATACATGATCATTTGGTAAAATTAAAGCTTTGCCTCATTCATGCATTAATTATTCTGAGGCCTTTTCAGGAAAATCTGTAGTAAACTTGTTTTAGTAGCTTAGGTCAAGAATGCCATTCTCAGTAGATAACCTTATGCAGATAAATGATTAAAAGTGGTCATAATATAATTTGCCTTTTAGGTTACACTTGAGACTCTCTTTCTCTCTCTTTAGGATTCTAAGAATTTTTACTTATTGTTTTATCACTGAAAGTCCAAGATACTTTTGCTTGGCACTAACTGTTGTGTACCTTCAACTAACTTGGTTTCCATTGTATTTAGGGATTAATGTTATTAAAACTTCCTTGCCCTGCTTATGAAATTTAAGCATCATCAAGGAGTAGTTTTCACAGAATTTGTAACTCTTTTATGTTTTCACCCTAAAAAAATGAAATACTATTTTAATTTATGTTTTATTATCACATTCTTCATTTTTACTTCTCAGTATAATAATGTTAGTTAGATGTGGCTTGGCATCTGTTTCACTCTTAGTATCCTCAAATTTTTTCTTTAACAGTTGTTCCTAAATAAATAAATTTGAAATACACAAATTGAAAAAAGTAAAAATTGTTTTTCTAGTAGAATTTATTTAGATTTCTCTAAAAGAAACTGAAAATGATATCTCTGGCCATGAATGCTTACAGTGGTTGATTGTACTGTGATTTCTGTGTGTGTGTGTGTGTGTGTGTGTGTGTGTGTGCTCGCACGTGTGTTTTCAGTAGGAGTTAGAGAAGCCCTGAGATGAGATAGCCTGGGACTCTGAAATCTTTTGATGTTTATATTTTATTTAAATTGATGTTATAATTCCATTTAGAGCAGGTGTCTTTGGGCTGATGACTTGAGTACTTGAAGTTTTGAATATAATTTTAAACTCAGTCAGATTCAAACTTGTTTTCATGTGACATCTTTTGCTTCAATTTTATCTTTTTTGTTTTCTTACCAGATATATCTTGAATACTGTTTTTGTATTTCTCATCACACTAACCAGATTGAAGTCTCTCTTTTCTGGTTATTAAAGTGATGCAAGTTCATTATAGACGAGTTAGAAAATATGGAAGAATATAAGGGACTCTTAAGTCTTCCTGCCAAGCAATAATTACTATGAATATTTTGGTGTATTTCTTTTACAAGTTTATTTTAATAAATATTATATGCATTTAAACTCAAATAAGTTCATATTGTGCATATAGCTCTGCCGTGTATTTTTTCATTTATTATATATGAGCATTTTCCATGTCATTAAAAATTATTTGAAAAGAAAAAAATTATTTGGGAACATCATGTGATGGTTACATAATACCCTGTTATATGGCTGTGCCATAATTTACCTATTCATTTATTTTTTGGACACATATAGTATATAATTATTATGACTATGATATAATGACTACTGAATTAATATAGTCTTTGGTGGCATGTATTTCTTGAACATACACTTCATTTTCCTTAAGCCATGGCAGATAATTTTTTTATGTGTAAAATAATCCTTATTTTACTTGTGTTTCTTTCCTCCATCCACCCCTTGTACTATTATTTTTTACCAAAGGAAGTTTTCCATTTAAAAAAAAAAAACTTTTTAAAAAGTTGATTGAGATGTTTATATATAAACTCTAAAACAGATTAGAAGGTAAAATTACAAATCCTGATGATAGCAGTTTACAATGGAAGTGCTTACAGACCCTTAAATATAGCTTGATAGGGAAGGGTGGGAATGAATCAAGTTGTTACAGTTTGTTCCAGGAAAGGCGTTTTGGATAAATGCCATTTACTTTTACAAAGATGTCTTGTGATTTTGGTTTTATCGCTTCATTTAACCTTTCTCAAAGTGATTGCTGAAACAAATGTATGTAGTACAATAAAAGGTATTAACATAATTATAATGTCTTTAGTAAATTGAAGAAAGACGATTCTTTTTCTCCAAAGATGTTATTTGAATTTTCCTAAAAGTACTGAATTTGGGCCCAGTTTAATCATGTTAGATAACCTAGACATGGGTGACTCCAGAGGTCAGTTCATCTAGCCAGCCGCCTCCCTGATGGACTGTCATTAACCTGCTTAAGTGTAAATATTTGTTGCAGAGGTTAAATTCTAAAAACTTCTGGAGATAATTCAGTGATTTAGAGTCTTCCCTGTTGAGAAGAGCAACACTAATATCTGAGAATTTACTGACAGTGAGTATACACTCTATGCCAGGCTTTGTCTACTTGCTTTATGCAGCTGTGTGGTCCTCTCGAAATTGTGCTGGCGATGCAGTGTTATTATCGCTATTTTTTACATGAGGAAACTAAAGGTTAAGGTTAATCATTTGGCCAAGGTCACACAGCTAATAGTTATCCATTTTAGCTGCAGAACTAGTGCTGTTCTGTGCTGCCAACAAGCTGTCAGAGAATTCTTAGCATCGCAGAACGAACTCGGATATTTAAAGTTTGACTTTATTCTCTTGTAAAAAAGGAACACAATAATTTAGGGGAGAAAAATCCTCATTTTTCATTTACCCTGGCTAGAAATCTTGGCAACTAGGAGTGAAGTTGCTATTATTGTGCTTTTGTCTGTTGTGTGTACAGATTCATACTCCCAGGTTCTCCAGCCCTCACATTTTATAAACACCATGTTTCACTTGGAAGGGGAAAAGTTATTCTTGGCAACACTCACAGAGCAAAAGTAGCAGCTGCAGGCTGCTACCAAGGGATACAGTGACCTGATGCAGGAATTTTTAGAATATGTCTAGAATTTAGCTTCAATACTGTTTAGAATGCAGGTCTTCAATAACAGAGACAATTATTATTTAAAGTTTACTAGGAGGCAGGGAAACTGCAAAATGAGTTCTGTGTCCCATGTATCTACTTAAGACTGGAATAATTTATTGATACTTTGTGCTTCTGTTGTCATTGCCAAACATGAAAAATCATTATACAGCTGATAGAGACCAAGTACTAAGATGACCGAGATCATTAAAAGACCTGCTTTTTGAGAACATCCTGAAACAATAGTTTCAGGTCAGCAAAGATGAACAGATAAGGGATAAACACCCTGTGTACACCCGAAAGTGGTAAAGTTCACCACAAAATCCTCAAATATCAAAACTCAAGGGTCTCTTTGAAAGTAGAAAGGTACACATTTAGAATAAGTGAAACAAGTACTGTTTTATGCTATTGAAAGTAAACAGGAAATTTTACTAAAATATCATTCTAAGAGGTGGTACAAGCTATAGAAAAGTTGGTCAATCACACACACACACACACACACACACACACACACACACACAAACAACACAGATTGGTGTAATGCTGACAGATTCAGACTGAGTTACCATGAGACATTAAGGATGTCTATTCAAGAAATCCTTTCGACCCTGAAACCTTGGAGATGATACCACAGAAAGCCACCTTTTTATCCAGTTCTGGCCTGGGAGTCTCACTGGACTGACCAAGCATGGCTGGATTCTTTGACCTGGAGTCCGCCAGTGCTTCTCAGATTACCTGTTGTCATTTATATCCATCACAGACATTGATCTTCTGTAAGCTAAAATAAAAATGAACTATTAGAAGAATTAAATGGAATAAAAAGCAAGACCTATAAAATATAAGCCCACATTTTCATTATTAGATGGAACAGATTTAAAATTACTCTTGACAGATTTCTGTAAAAGTTTCTAAAGGCTGACACTCAATTTCTTTATTTTAGATCATTAAAAAGCCCGTTCATGGCCTAGCTCTAGTCCATGGTCCGTATTTCGAGGAGCACTGCCCTAGACTTAAATATAGATGAAAACTTTATTTCTCAGGTTAACATCCTTTCCTGTCTTTTCAACTTGCCACGTGTGCCCTGGATCAAGTTACTAGACTTCTTCAAATTGTTTCCTCATCTTGAGGATAAAAACACCTCTCAAAATTGTGAGAATTCTATTGGTAAATGATTCTGAAATATTGAGCATAGTTCTTGGCACTTGGGAAATAGTAGTTTTATTGTTGGACGAAGTTGTATAACAGTGAGAAATGTGTGGATAAGCTTTGATGTCATACAGACTCTAGATTTGAAATTCAGCTAGTTTCTTGCTATGTAATCTTGTGCAAGCAAGTTATTCAATCACTGTATCCCCCAGTTTTCTTAATTTGTGAAATGAAGATTGTAATAATTATGCCAGAAGGTCACTCTGAGGATTAAATGAGGGAATGTGTATACATACTTACAGGGCCTGCAATATAGTAAGTTCTTAAGAGAGAACAGATGATAGCCATTACTATTTTTATTGAATTTAATTGCCTACCACTTTCTAAGCTAAGTTTAAAAAATAACATGTTTTATATATACGCATCTATTTGGTTTTAGATTTAGGTCCTCCCCTTGATCTTTTAGCAGCTGTCTCATTTTTAACATATTTTCAAAACGCTTCTGATTTACACACAAATGTATGTGTATTTCCATTGGAAGATGTGGGGAATCTGAAATGATAGTGATGATGAAATGAACATTCATCTGGCTTTCTTATGAACACAATGTCAGAAGAAAAAGCAGCCAATAAAAATTGCAGCAGATAAGCAGACACTTGCTGTAAAACAAATAATGCATATGAGTTTCAGACTCAGAGGCATACAAAATGCATAAACACAAAGGAAATTCATAATGGGCTTTTCAGGAAAAGGGTTGTTCCTTCCTGATGTACTAACCTTGATACTGTTTTATGTTTTTGGTGCCAGCATAAAGACAGATGGAGGAGACACTGTTGAATTTTTCCATTGTCAATTTGTATTGTCATTTAAGAATTATGTCTTGGCTCTTCTCTGCTTTACTCTTAAATATTCTGTGAGCTTTTGGGAATAAGCTATTTTAGTTGTGATGCCTTTAATTTTCTATGGTTAATCCGTTCAGCAGCCACTCCCGAGTATCCTTGCTAGATCAATAGCTTAGAATGTTGGCAACTGTGATAATCAGTTGGGCTTTCAGAAGATCTTACAGAGATGGGGAAAGGGACAATTTCCATTCCCTTATTCTTAAGCCTCCCTTTCCCTATACATGGATGCTTACAATTTCTAGTCTGTTCATTGTTGGCCACATCTCTCCCTCATCCTTTGCGCTATATGTAGTCACACTGGTCTTTCAGCCTTTGCTTCCCACCATAAGACCTCCGCACAGCTCTTCCATATGGAATGATCTCTCTTTCCTCTTCCCACCTCTCCCTACCCAATTCCTAGTCATCCTTCAGCGTTTCATTCACACACTGATTCCTTGAGGGAGCCTTTTCTTTTTCTCCGGCCTGGGTCAATTCAGCAGCTCAGCCATTCCCTTATACATTTCTATCCTTCCTTTGTAGCACGCTATCATTGTAGTAACTAAAGAATTCACTTCATGTTTGTTATTTAGTGTTTTTTTTCCTCTCTCTCCTCTCTCTCTCTCTCTCTCTCTCTCTCTCTCTCTCTGTCTCTCTCTCTCCCTCTCCCTCTCCTCTCTCCCTCTCTCTCTTTCTCGCTCTCTCAGATAGAAGCTCTGAAAGAAAGAGCAGGGGCTATGTTTGTCCTGTTCACAATTATCTCCTAACAGCATATGATACCACAGTAGGTGAAAACGCTAAGGTGATATGTGAATGCAATATTGGTACTCATGCGCTTCCTCATTTTGTTTGTTGTCGTTGATTTTCTTTTTGGCCTTTCTTTCACAGAGGGGTGTGGTTTGAATAAAGGAATAGCATATGTAAATTTTGAGGTCTGACAGTATGCTCCTCTGGCTATATCTGCTCAATATTCTAGTGTATTGTGATTGAGTGGGTACTGGCTGAATGACCTGGGTTTAAGAAGTACCATCTTTATGAAAAGGTATGTGTATGTGGTGGCCTTAAGTCTAACTGCAACATTCATCTAACCTCCTTTACTTCACTCTATAAGTTCTTTCTTGATCAACTTGGAATCTTGTACTGTTATGACAATGGCTTATACTGTGGAGAAGTAGGTTTCCTTGCCATAGGAAAATAGCCTGAGCTATTAAGTACTAGTTGCATGGGTAAATGCAATGAGCATCAGTGACACATGGGAGGAACAGAATCTAGAGTTCAGCTAAAGTGGCCTATCTGGAAAATGTTACAGTATTGGAAGGCAAAGCATCAGGTCTTGGAGGGGCCAGCGTGATGGAAGCATCAGGCAGAGTCCAGAGACCTGGAAGAGAGTGGCGATAAGAGCTGCACTATGATCAGACAGTGTGAGCCTCTCTTCAACCCCAAGGAGAGTCTGGTGGTCCATGATTCGGAAGTAGGCAAGAGTTCAAGATCATGCCTTTCTTGAGGATGAAAACAGAGATTGTCGAGAACTTTGTTGTTCACAGGCTGTAGTCATCTTTGATGCTGGTGCATTATCCTTTCTAGATTTATTTTTCCTAATCTCCTAATGGTGACTTAGGCTGCTGTGGGCCCATTGGCCATCTGTGAATTACTTAGTATTTTCACAGTGTTATTTGAGGGAGGCAGTGTATTGTAAATGAGCTAATGAGCTTGGGCTTGCCTGTCACTCAGCTCTGACTTTAAATCCTTGTCGTTGTCACTTCCACTCTGTGAGCCTCAGTTTCCTCATCGGTAACATAGGCCCAATAACACTATTGACCTCAACCTTAGAGTACAGTGGCATTTATTAGAGATTAAAACATCTATTATGTGTTCCTGGAACATAGTAGGTATTCTGTACATGCTTGCTGCTATTGTTGTTTTCCAGGACACACCTAAAAATTCACAGTGATTTGATTTAGGACTTGACTGGGTTTGTCTGTCCGGAAGAGGCCTGGTCAGCGTGGTGACGATTCTGGATTGCCAGGCTTGCTGTGTTTACTCAGTCTATTCCAGAACCAGTCCAAAGCAATGTTGGCTCTCAAAGCTTCATGACAAACTATGTCTGAGTTAAAGGAACAGTAGAGAGGAAATTGCAGCCACCATATGTAGCGCGGAGCTTAAATCCTGTCTGCCTCACTTCACAGTAAAAGCATGTGACAAATGAAGACATTTCATCTTGCTTTCCTGGAAGTTCGCTGGAAAGGTGTGGTCTTGCAGCCTTTGATTGCATTTACCCATTCAACTAGTACTTAAAAATCGCAGTAACTGCCCTAGGTTAGCCAATAGCTTAGGGGGCCCCTTTCTCCATTAAAGAACAATGCATATGAACTGGGGGTTCCCCTACCCAACCTCTTCCCAACATAAGACAAAAGCACCAGCTAGATTGATGATTGTATTTATTTTTGCATTAAAAGTGAGGTCTGAAATAAATTCTGAATTGATAACAACATGCCCGGGTTTTCATTAAAGCTATGTGATGTTTGAAAAATTTTATTTCTTTTTTTACAGCCCGAAATCACAAGTCCACAAACTCTGTTCTTGATTAAGGATACGCTAAGCCTATTTCAGTAACCTAAATGAATGTTATATCTAATTAATAATGGCAATAGTAAATTAGAGTTCCCAGATAGTGACCACACGAGTCTGAGTAAATCAAACAGAAAGTTCCCCTCTTTGTGACAGTAGTCAGCTTGTTTACATCAGCCCACTCTGTATGACCGTGTGTGCGTCTGTGTGTGTGTGTGTGTGTGTGTGTGTGTGTGTGTGTACTCATAACTCATTCTTTGGAATTCTCCCATGGAAAAGCAAAGGAAGGAAGCTGAGGGGAGGATGGGGTGATTGCATCCTGTACCCTTTGCAGGGGTGTGGCTACAACTGCCTCAGCCAAAGGGACACTAATATGTTATGTTTTTTCACTTAGGAAGCCTGAGCTATGATAAGTCTTGATGAAAGGCAGGAGTGGCCCTTAGTGTTGTTCTTAGTTGGACAGGAGTCTCCTGGTGGTGTATTGCTCAAATTCTTCTAGTATTTTATTTCTAGAACTTTGGGGGAGGAGGAAGAGAAGCAGGAGCATCGGTGAAGTGGACCTGCAGTGCTCTCAAAGCCATGTTAGGACTCCACACCCACCTTGACTTCAATTCTGGCCACTCCTGTGAATGAACTTGCCAAGTGGGTAGGCCAGGTACAAGATTTTAAGGAGAATGAAATATGTTTCTTCAGGCTGCTTCCTAAATCTGATTTGAATGATGGAGTTTACCCTGGCAAAGGCAGAGAGAAACTCTTTGGGATTATATGAGGTAAGGTATTAGTAAGTTCTGGAAATGAATTGAACTTTAACCTGATTTCTGTGTCCATCTGTTTGGGATTTACAGTTCTCTCTGCCTCTCTCTTTGAAAAGTTCTTAAATGTTGTCCCTCCCACCTTGGTTAGGGATAGTCCATTTATAAACTATGCAGTGCGTTTTTCAAATTTAGTCACTTGACACCTCAATATAGGAGATCAGCACTGGGATTAAAGCAGGTCAAACTAAATATGTAATCCCCTCATTGTGTGTTTCTGGAGTCCCATTGGTTTTAAATGAATTATTTACTGTGAAGTTAAACACAACTTCTACAAGAGTGCTTTTGATAATGGCATTTCATTGAGTCTAAATAGATTTCATGACAGGTTATCTGCCTCTGGAATAATAATGTTTTTGATGAATTTACTCTTCTCTCATGGAATAAGATATTAAGGGATATTTATTTGTAATGTAACATATGGACAAATATTTGTAGATATTACATTGTAGAGACTGTTGATTTAATAACAATCTTATAACAAATTTTAACTTGAGAATAAAACCATGGTTTTTTAAAAAAGATTTTCTTGTGGCTGCTGTGGCAAACTGGCCCAGTTTTTATAAGCCTTCTAAATCTGGTTTAATTGTTTAGGAACTGGAATGAAGTCAGAGAAAAATTCATTTCAATCTTAATTCTGTACAAATTAGCTTTTCAAATGAAAGTTTTTATTTTTTATTTTTTGGCTGTGAAATGCCAATCAGTGGTTCTCAGGGACATTGAGGATGTTATTTTTTAATTGTCATGTAGGATGCAGTGATATTTACTGCCTGAGAGCTAGGGACACCAAAGGTTTTATAATGGCATTGGACAGACCCTCACAAAGAATTATCTGCTAGAATGTCAGTGAGACCCTCATTGAGAACATAGATAAATGCTCAGTTTAATAAAAAATACTTTGATGATTTAGTAAAGGTTCAGTGGCGTTCTGATATTTGGGAAAGGTCATTTTTCTTCTGATTAAGCCGTTTGTGGGGAGGGATCATAGGGAGTAGCTACTTCTGTGAAGTTATTCTTTAGGATCAGCAGCAATGAATGTTCCCGAAGAGATGTTCCCACATACTCCTAATTAGTATTTTCAGACCTAGTTGGATTAGCTCTAACAGAATTAGCTATTACAGTTCCTGAACCTTGTTGTTTGAGCTCATTAAGCTCAAAGGAGTAATTTACTCCTAACCAAAGGATGCTTTTGTGCTAAGCATTATATTTTATAATAGCTATATGTTTCTCAGACTCTTCAGCTGTCTTGCACAATGTAAAAGTTAACACCCTGCAGAATCTAGAGGTTGCTTTTAAGCTACACTTAGTATTAAAAGGGATTATTTTTGAGTAAGAGCTGAGTGTATGCATGGTATTTAAAAAAAATAATTAGAGGGAAGGAAGGAGGATATATAATCAAAACTTTGTCATTTCTGGCAACTTTTTACACACATAGTGCTGAGTTGAAGACTGTACTCAAAGTCTCTGTTTTATTGTGTAGGGAGATGAGGCACCTCTGTCTGAGTCTTTCTTAAGCCAGGCTTAAAGCTCATTGACAGAATTTTAAATTTTGAGTGACCTTCCATCCAAGGACTGGGCAGTGTTGAGTTACTCAGTGTGAGACACTGTGCTACATGTGTAAGGGCATAATAAACTATTACTGTATATATGGCCTGGACTTTTATCGTCTGGTAATTTGGCATCTGTTGCTTAAGAAAGCAGAGTCTCCAAACACATACAAATAAGCATGTATTTGTTTTAATTTATGTATAGTTGTGAGACATTAGAATAAAATAAATTTATTTAAAAATCAATTTAAAAAGTAAAAGTTAAGAAAATAAAGTTGAGGAATTGTGCTTAGTATTGGGAAAAAAACAAACCATAGCTCCTTTTGAAAGAAGGCTGAAATGGACTGAAAAATTTTAAAAACCCACATAGTTAGCACCTGAGATATACAGGTTCACATACTGAACCATTTATTCCTTACAGCTTTCTGTGGTAGGTGCTATTATCACTTTATAGAATAAAGAAATGGAGTCTCTACAGTTTTAAGACTTACCCAAGATCATAAATCTAGGAAATGAGAGAAATGGAGTTTGAAGTCAAATGTCCTGTCTCTTGAAGTTCTGGGATCTTACCATCACCTGGCAGCCAGAGCCTGACAACATCATTATCAAATGGTGTCTTACTTTCATAGCACCTGTAATAAATCATATGTGCCCCAAAACAAAAAGCATACTTTTTTTGGTGAATAGAAGGTCCATGAGGACTAAATGCTAGTGATATATTAAATATTTTTTTGAGTACTAAGTGATTTTGACTGATTACGGTGACTACAGGCACGCTAGACTTTCAGGAATTATTTGAATAGAGAGGGAGGGGAAAAGCATGGTGGACTTAGGGAAATTGGACTGAAGAGTCTGGAATCGGTGCACAGCCTTTTGCACAAAGGGTGGGTATTCATAGCTGCCACAGCTCTGTCTGCACAGAAGAGATGGAGCCGGGAGGAGGATCATGTTTAGGTTCTGCTCCAACACTTGGTGCCGGGCCTGGGCACGAAGCATGTGAGCCATACTCTTACCCTTGTATAATCTACTCTGTGGGCAGTAGCCAGAATGACTTTTTTTTTTTTTTTTTTTTACTGCAGATCATATCACTTTCCTGGTTTAAATTCTTCAGGGACTTTCCATTATCATCAGAGTGGAATCCAAACTATTCGCCATAGACAGTGTGGTGTCATGTTGAGGAGCATGGCCTCTGGAGCAAGGCAGCCTGTGTTCACTCTGCGTGTAGTAGTTTTGGGATCTCGGGCACATTTCTTAACTCCTCTGTGCCTTAGTTTTCTCCATCGTTAAAAATCTAGTAAGAGTAGCTCATAGAATTGTTAGCGGTTTTAATAGAGGCAAAACAGTAGAGCGTGCTTAGCATGTAGAAAGCTCTGCAGTGCTTGCTATTACCGTTGAGGTCTGTGAAGTGGCCCTAAGTGTCTCTCTGATCTCGTCTTCTCCCTTTCTCTGCCTCATTCACTCTGCTCTAGCTGCATCACTTTCTTGTTCTTCAGAACACTGTAGGCTTGTTCCTGTTTTGGGGTCTTTGCTTTTTTAGCTTTTGCTTTTTTCCCCAAATCCCCCTGTGGAAAATGCCCTCATTTTATTCAGGCCCATCTTTCTGTAACTGACCTACATAAAGTAACACTTTCCCACCAACTTCTTTATCCTTCCATCCCCTGGCTGTCATTCTTTGAGCCATATTTTCGCTGCTTGAGATTACATTATATTGACTATACTACCTGACATATACATTATTTTGTATATGCCTGTTGATCACTTTCCCCACTGGGCCACAGTCTCCATAAGGACAGTGACTTCTGACTCTCTTATTCCCCTGGAATCCCTGTGACTTAGAATATTGCATGGCAGATAGTGGATGCTCAATAAATATTTGTTGAATTAATTTTCAATAAATTTCATTTTTTCTATCTCTTCTAGAATTTTTTTTTTTCTGTCTTCAGGCCTTAAACTATTCCTTTTAACTCTTATTAGCCTGTCATCACCATGCCCCAAATTACAGATCTTTAGAAAAATATCATTTACTCCACTCTTTATCATGAAAGTTCTTTAGCAATAGAAGGTCTTGTTCTAACCTGTCAGCCTTGTACACAAAATAAGATTGAGGCATTTTAGTGTTATTGTTATTGGATATTCCTGAAGGGCCTGATATTAGACCTTGTGCTGAGGTGTTTACCAAGCTACCAAATGCTGGCCACACTCAACCCTTTAAAAATCGTGGGCTTACATTCTCATCATAAAAGTGTAATTGCTAGAGGAAAGTAGTCATGCAAACTATGATGGGGAAAATTATGCACTGATGGCAATGTGTACTTCAAAGAGACTTTGAAATTTTTTAAGCTTCAAATTTTACGAAAAGCACCTAATTCCTACTGATAGTTTAATCATGAAATTGGATAACATAATCACAAATTGCATGTCTTATTTTTACAATGATATTTATTATAAATTTATACAAGAACCAAGTAAAATAGGCTTATTTGTTATAAGTAAGCCTTTAGTAATTTTCCCTTTTGAGATATTATCAAAGAATTTGTGTTTCCTATATTCTGTAAAGGAAAACATTCAGTTGGTAAAAACAAATCTTCATTTGGAAATGCTCTGAGTCTTTGTCAGGAAAGAACTTCTTAAGAGGTTTAAAAGGCCTTTACCTGAAACTGGTCATGTGATCTTAGGTAAGCCAAGTCATCTTTTTGTGTGACCTACTGTAAGTTATTATGATATTTGAATGTCAGTGCAGCACAACAGTGTGTCGAATTAAGTTAATTAGAAATTCTTGTTATAAAGACTGAGCATTTAAATAAACTGTTTTTGTTAAATTAGCCCAATAAAACTTACCATAGAATTTGCAGTATTGTCCTTGTTTTTCTCTGTTCTTAACAAGATGGAGATCTCTTTAAAAAGGCTTTATGCATTCTTTGGTGAGAATTTTATTTCTCTTATATATTTTAAAAATATAATACTAATATTCCATTAATGTCATATGCCAAAAGAAGATATCAAGATGTCTTTCATTCAGCCGAATCTGAGCACCTGCTATGTGCCAGATATTGTTCTAGTCACTTGTAGATACAACAGTAAACAGAATAGATAAAAGATTTTGACTTTCTGGAGTTTAAATTCTAGAGAGACAGGCAGACAATATAAAGACGTATAAGTAGGTTATATAGAACGTTAGATGGTGATGAGGTTATGGAAAAGAAATTGAGCAGAATTAGGTCGTCCAGGAATGCTGGAGGAGTTGTGGTTTTAAATGGAGCAGTCAGAGTAGATTTCATTGAGAAGATGATGTGCAAAACAAAAAGGGAAAACATTGCAGAGGCTTGAGCCATAATGATATATGGGAAAAGTTCATGACAAATGGACCTTGAGGAAGAATCCTGACCACACCTTTGAGGACATATAGAGAAGGAAAAAATCCTTTCTTCTGTTCTCCTTGGTTCAGCTACTGGGCCTGCAAATTAGATTGACAGAAGGCAGATTAACAGGAAACATGGTGTACAAATTTCATTAGTAGTTAAACTCAGGGGCTTATATACTATTTTAATGAAGAGCAAGAAATTGTGGGAAAATAACTAGACAAATGAAGGGAGGGTGTTGACCTCTAGAGGCAGTAAATTGTAGGAAGGCACAAATATCCTCAAGGCCAGACCTTGTGCGACTTGTCATCAGCTCTGTCAGCCTCTGTTGCTTTTTCTATCCTGTAAAATTCTAGTGTCTTTTTCTCCCATCTCCAGCACATTATAGTCAGCAAATTTTTCTGGTACTTATGAGAAGATTACCATTAAAATGTCTCCAAAGCTGTGGTCACAAACAGGTGCATTCCCAGCTGATGGCATATTATCATGGTAATCTCTAAGCATATCTGACACACGCTCTTTTTCTTTCCCATCCAGAAAGAGCTTCCAGAAACTGGACACCTAGGAAGATTGGGTTAAAAACGAATGGCAAGTTTGCAAATTCATCTGGAAGTTTGTTAATGAACTCTCATAGCACTTAGTGAGATTGGTGCTCTACTTGGTACATTCACTGATAGAGACTCATCCTTCCTCCACAGAGTATTTCTAGTCTCAAAGTCATTTGTTGTCAAAGTTTTCCTCTCACACTGCAGTGGGTTTCCATAACCCGCCTAGTACATGCTGGTGAATTTCAAAGTTTGTACCATCAAACAGTCTCTGTGAAGGTATATACTTAGCCCAGGTCTAGAATGATCATTTTGATTCATATTGTAACTTAGTATTACTCTCCAAATCCCAAATATCAGATAGAGTGTGACCAGAATAAAGCCAGGTCCCTTTATGTCTAATCTCAGGACATAGAATATTCAATTTGTATCCAAAAGGTAATTTAAAATCAAGTTAGATGTTTATTCCATTTTTTTTGTGAGAATATAGGGAGGGATTACTTTAAAGCAAAAGAAAATTTGTAAGCATCAATTTTCATCTCTCTGCAGTTTGTCACATGGCATCTTTCTCATAAAGTTTCTCATCTTTTCTCAATTCCTCTAGGTTGACTGATAGAAGAGTGAGGCCTTTGAATACTTCTTTTTTTTTGTTTTGTTTTTTGGTTCTTGTTTTATCTCCAGTATTGTATGGAGGTTTTGGAAATATTAATATAGACATAGAAACATTTTCAAATCAAATTATGTTGGGATATGTTTGATGTGTCTGGTTGTGTCTCTTATATATCCTCTTATTATCTTAAAAGCCTATTTATAGGATTTTTTCCTGGAATCCAAAAGTCACATTCTGGAAAAAATTAACTTTTAAAGATAGTTTCACACTAAGCTTTGTGTGTGACGTATGATGGGGAAGAAAGTTTGAAAAAACTTAGAAGACTCTATGTTTCCATTATTTTAGCTTTTTGTGGCATTTTATTTTATTATTATTTAAAAATATTTTATTAAATTTATTGGGGTGACATTGGTTAATAAAATTATATTGGTTTCTAGTGTACAATTCAATAATATGTCTTATGTATATTGTGTTGTGTGTTCACCACCCAAAGTTAAATTACCTTCTGTCACCACATATTTGATCCCCTTTACCCGGATCTACCTCCCTCTCCACTTTCCCTCTGGTAACCACTAAACTATTGTCTGTGTCCATGAGTCTCTGTTTGTCTTGTTCGTTTGTTGCTTTCATTTTATAGCCCACATAATGAGTGAAATCATACGGTGCTCAACTTTTTCTGTCTGACTTATCTTGCTTAGCATGATAATCTCAGGATCCATCCATGTTGTTGCAAATGGCAGCATTTCATCTTTTCTTATGGCTGAGTAATATTCCATTGTACATATGTACCATAGTCATCCATCAAAGGGCACTTCGGTTGTTTCCATGTCTTATCCACTGTGACTAATGCTGCAATGAACGTTTTTGTGGCATTTTAAACAAAGAATTAATTTCATCTTTTAAAAATTACTCTTTATAATCACACTGTAGGCTAATATAACTAATTCAAATTTTGCAAGCAAGGAAAGGATTATATCCTGGGGTCCAGGCAACAACAGCAACTTTTATGACTGAATTCAGCTCTAAATATGGCCGCTTCTTTGTTTTTTTCTAATGACCATTTGTGAAACCAAAAAAAAAAAAAAAAAAATTTCTTGGAGTGATGAAGCAAAGGAATGGATGGAACATATTAACGACTGGCTTAAATGTGTAGATCTCCCAAAGGATATCTCCACATCCATCTCCTAGAGACACTTCGAACTTGATAGATCCAGAGCCATATTAATTATACATGGCCACAGGAAACACTGACTGTCCCTCTGGGCTCTCTTTTAACACTTTATAAAGTATGTACACCTCCATTTGAAGCACTTTTTACATTGTGTTGTGCCTTGTGTGCCAGTCCTCTCCTGCTGTGCTGTCAACTCCTTGTGGCAGGAAATGGGTTTTCTGATCAATAAATGCCTTTGGAAGGAAGGAAGGAAGGAAGGAAGGAAGGAAGGAAGGAAGGAAGGAAGGAAGGAAGGAGCTAACAAATGAAAGGGACAATAGTCAAAGAGATATTCATGTCTGCAACATTGCAACAATTGCTAAATTTCCCTGGAAATAACCACGGGACACAATTTGTGTGTGTGTGTGGTGTTCGTGGTGCCTACCTGGTTGGAGTGTTAGCTAAAATTCAGATTTATGTGACCCAACTCAAACCTACTGAATCAAAATGTCTGGAAGAGCAGAACAGGAGTCAGCATTTTGAAGAATTCCCCAGGATATTCACTGTGAGCAATGGAGTTGGGTGGTCAATTCTGTAGAGGATCAACTATCTAAAGGGGGAGATAGACAATGGTGATTTGTGACCTACTAAATGTACGGCAGATGCTTACATATAAATTTAAGATTTTAAGGTGTTCCTCCTAAAAAAAAATCATGTGGTTTTCCTTTAGAAAAGGAGGTATTTTTCTCACCTAATTAACCAGAGCTGCTATACTCTGGTTAATAGAAGAGAGTTAGTTGTGTGTGATGTGTAATCTTATATCTTTTCTCCTTTATTTCTTGGGTCCAAACACTTTATTTTTTGTACCTTGGGAAACAAGCTTAACAAAAATAATTTCTGTATTAATTGGAACTAATTGAACTATCTCTAAGAAGTAATCTTTTAAAACACAAAAGAAATCATTTTGGAAAAGTATCATGGATTGCTAAAATAAGGCAGGAGTAAAGATTTTTCAGAAGTTTTCCTGATCATGTTCTCATAGTATTTACAAGTTAGGTATGAAAATTATATTAAAAGGATTTTAGGACTTTTTAAGTGTGCTTTGTTTTTTTTCTATTTAAAGGAAAGGTACTGCCAGCTAGACTTGTAATAGAACAAAGGAGATTTGTGAGACATGAGTGTACAAGCTTTGTATAAACCCTACCAAACAAAATTAGATTTAGAGAAGGTATTTAGGTACATGAATTAAACATCTCCAATGTTTCCTTCTATGATTACATTCCAGCTAGAAAGTTACCTAAGTATGTAGAAAATATACTCCTAAAATATAACTCTGTTGTAGCTGAAAGAGAAATAAGAACAAAGATGGGAAAGGGGGCAAAAAAAGGTAATTGTCAAAGAGCAAAAGCAAAAGTAAAACCAGGAAAAGATGCCTCTTGGAGGCTGACATACTTCTAGGTTGAGAGGAAGGTGCTAAAGATCAAGGAGAGAGGAGGTGACTGGTGGTGAGGATTGGCTCAAGGGTACCAGCGTAACGGGGGTCGAACTTGGGCAAGAAGACACAAAGTAGGTATAGATATAGAAAAGACAGTGGTAATAGAGAAATGGAGAAACCAGGGAGATGAGGCCTCATGTCTTCCATGTTTGGATGGTACCCTGCTTCAAATAAGAGGATAGAAATTAGGGAGTGTAAGGAAATTGCAACAGATTTGACTAGTTATTAAGAGAAATGGGACTGATCTCAGAAGATAAGAAGGGTTGGGCCTGGTTAGTGCTTGGATGGGAGACCACCTAGGAAGACCAGGTGATGTAGGCATAAAAAAAAAAGAAAAAAAACTTCAAAAAAAAAAAAAAGGTGGGGAAGATGAGCAATTAAATATAAATGGAACAATTGGTAATTGTTTTTAAAAATTGATTATATTTCTTTGATCTATCAAAACCTTTATTCAATTAAAGGAAAAAAATAGATTTATAATTACATCTATATGTTATTTGTACAGTACTTAAAAACATTTCTTTGGTATACCATTTTAAACTCAGTTTTTTTTTTTTTCTCTTTTACTTGGATTAGGAGAATTTTTAAAAGACTGAATTACCTAATATAGATGTTAAGTGAGAGTAAAGGAAACATAACTCATACAATCTGGGAAAAAATATTCTGTCCTCGAATAACCATGGAAAGTAGATCTGAGCAGAGAAATGCTGTCACCATAAAGGAGTTTCTGGGCGAGATGAAAATTGACTGCAACTAAATGAAGGTGTTAACCTACTTAAAGAAAAAAGCTTTATTCTGAAGGACAAATTAAAATTGGTCTTGAAACATAGAAAAGGAGTGGGTCATTTCAGGCATTCTTTAGCATGGTGTGCCCAAGGCTGGCCCAGGCTTCGCTAATTAGCAGCAGTAGGAGCAGTAATAGTTGTGGAGGTTGTGATGGTCACATCAAAATAATTTGAACTCTGTGCCCCTGAACTGGTTTATTTCTAGGGCCTTTGTATTTGCAATTAAGGATGTTGGTGTCACGCAGGCATCAATTCTCTTTGGTGCTCATACCTCTTAAGTATTTCTCCTCATCCCATTACTGCCCTCTCATTCTATTTCTGCTCCTTAGTGGCCCAGTTCCCAAAGTTATTATGCCAGAAGTGTGTACTTAGTTTGTCTTAATCGATGGTTTAGAGTGAAAAAGTTTAGTAATAATAACAAAAATGCAAACCTTTTTACAGTGAGGTCACATTAACAAGAACAATTTTCTTTCTGTTAATTTTTATCATTGTGATCTGGGTGCTTGCTCCTTAAAGCAAGATTTTATGCTGCCTCATCTTTCCTGAGGCCTCAAGCGGAAACTGTCACAATTTTTTCAGAAAATGTCCCATGTGCATAGCCACATTTTAAAAAAACATTTTGAATAGCTGGACACTTTCTACTCATATGCCTAAATTTTGTTTCCTGTAGAGTCCAACTTTCTGTGCCTTCCCAGTGACCAATAGCTAATAGAGAACATTTATTTGTGAAAACATCAGAATCCCTCTCCCCATCCAAGCAGCTCTGCGAATTATAGTATCTTTTAGAAGGGAAGCAACTACCTTTGTTGTCTAACCTGGAGCAGTGATGCAGTTTTGAAGATTCTAGGTCAAGACAGGGATGATGAGTCTAAATCACTGAGGATGCTGTATATCTGTTATTATTAATTGTGTTCAGCTGCAAATAACAGAGACCCAACAACAGAAACTTCATCAAATAAATTCACAGGAATTTATTTTTGCCTAGGTAGCAGGGAGCCTGAGGGTCATTCAGGACTCAAAAAAATCATCATGGTTGCTTCTAGCTTCTTGCTCTGCTGTCCTTGCTTAGCATGCAGTTCCCCTCCAAAAAGAAGGGAAGAGAAAGAACGAAAGGATTACTGAGTCTGTCCTCTTATTAATCAGAAAAATAATAGCTTTCCCAGAAGTCCCACCCAGTAGACTTCCAGTTTCACTGACAGAACTAGATCACATGCCACCCTTAGCTACCAGGGATTCTGGAGAGGTGAGTTTTTTACTGGCACATTGTAGCTTGGACAAAATTGGGATTTTAGTTTGCATGGAAGAAGCTCAGAGCATAGGCAGTGAGCAGGATCTGCCCTGAGGAGCCAGCCAGTCACTTGACATCTTTTGAGTAAATCTCAACAGCATTGCAGTTATATTTTTGTGATGAGGTAAAGGTCTGTTCTTGCATTGTGTGTCTAAGAATGCAGGTGGTGACATGATGGGTAGTGCCTTTCCATTCCTATGAAGAGCAGTCACTGCTTCTTGGCCTTTCACAAAAAGAACCTTCGACTTATAATATGCTGAATGCAAATGGTACGAAAGGACCATTCCTACCAAAGTGCTTTGGCTTATCAATATGATGAAGCCGGTGGGCCCCAAGGATGGCTCTGAGCTGGATTATACGACCCCTCACTTTGTCCCACTTTCTGTTTCTTTTATACTCAAAAGGAGAGAGGTTTTTCTTCTCAAGATTATTCCCTTGGATTTAGGACCTTTTCTCAATCTTTTCATTTTAAGTGCAGCTCTTGCTTCACCATGTCTGGTTTATTCCAGCTCTCAGTTAAATTGCATCTCTAATCTTTCCTCCTGGGAAAACATCTGAGGTACATCGGACTTAAGAGCCAGTGTCACTGTACACATATCTGTGTGCCTGTGAAACCCTGATGGTCTTTTTTTTCATGTTTTTAGTTTCATTTCTTATTCTAGTGCTCTAAGACAGAGCTTCAAACTAATGAGATGTGAGCAAGTTATAAAGAATATGACTCTCTTCAGCCTCAGGGTGTAGGGCAGAGCCTGGGCAGCCAGGGCATCCCTACCTGTCATCTGAAGTTGTAAGCATCTCTTCCATTTACCCCGATATGCCTACAGATATTACCATTTTCTATGTGCCATGAGGTCAGAAAGCTTGGAAAGCGATGCTTTCAGGCCTGTTCCTCAGATCTGTCCCATCTCTCCAGACAAAAGCCTAAACCTGCGTCTTTTCTTTTCCTGTATTAGCTCAAGGTCTAGTGCCTTGGGCATTTTGTAAAGATTTTCCCAGCAGACCTGATGACTTGGTTGGTATCTCCTGGACATTGTTCGTGGCAAACCTGGACTGTGTCTTGACTCAGTTTCATAGCTTAATATCCCTTTTTCTTATCCCATCTTCTTTCTTATTTTCTCCCAGCTTCACTATTCCTTTCCTTTTCATCAAGGGTTTTATGGATGAGAGATCAACACCTTTCTTATAACATCAGCCCATCACTCAAGCTGCAGCAGCTGTACCCGTTGTTCTGCAAAGTTTTATCTTTTGGCAACTTTGGCCAAGCCCAGATGCCATTTTCCTTCCACCCCACACCCTACCCTCCTCCCCAGTTCTCCCATATAAATGCAAATATAGAAATTCAGGGAAATAATCTGCTGGGAAGGTAGTCGTTAATAATAGTGTTCATTACTGTTTTCCTTTTTTTTTTTGCATTTATTTTAGAACTTGTATCTTTGAGTAAAGAAGAACAAATAGATTATAATTAAGCTGAAAAGTGTTTCTTTGTTTTTCAGATGAGAATTCTCCAGCCAACTTCTGGGATTCTAAAAACAGGGGTGTGACTGGAACACAAAAAGGGCAAATTGTATGGAGAATTGAGCCTGGGCCCTATTTCATGGAACGTAAGTAACTGAGTGTGAAATATAAGTTTGTTACTGAACATTGCATAAATACGTAAAAATCTATGGAGTCTTTTCTGAATGTTATTTTAAAAGATTCTGGCTTTGATTTACATATTTATGCCATCTGGCCCAAACTTGAAAATATATTGTTTTAGAAAATGCTCATATATTACATATACATTATGAATTTATGATATATAAGTTATGTATGGCTATATTAATACTTTGCATATTTCTATATAGCCTTATATCTACATTTGTAGTTAATATGTAATTAGTTTTCGGGAGCAGGAAAAATAATTCAAGATGTAAGTTAAATTTAAGAATTTAACTTAACTTAATTTTTTTTTTTTTTGTAACTTTGCTATTATTTTTCTCAGTAGCAGAATAACTAGCATTTGGATCCTGGACTTTACAAGTGAAGATAAGATAGTCTTGGGCTGCCATAGAAGTCAATTTACTAGGAAAGGGAAATTGGCTGCAGATAATTCAACAATTATGCATTTGATCTGATGTTACATTTATTTGTAAATATGAAATCATATATAGTACATGGTTCACAGAAATATCTCATCCCTTTTTATTTTGGATCAAGGGAGTATTTATATTTGCCACTAATATTATTGAGAATATAGTAAATACACTTTTGTGAAGTAACTAGCAGCATGAATAAATAAATGATTTACTGGTTGGTCCAGGTTAACTGCTACATTCATAGAATTTTTCTTTAGTGTAGAAAAAAATGGGCTCTTTAAAAATTTTCTGAGTTGTTTAGCTCTGTGTAAGTATTAAGTTTTATATGCAGGATATTTAATGTTAGAGAGAATGTATGGATACCAAGGATGGTACTTATAAACCTTAAAATATAAGGTTAGGCTGGATAAAATAGAAACCTGTTGTAAGCATATCTTCATGGAAGTATATAAAACGTATAATGTATATAATATAAAAAGTTATTAAAAAATTAACATCTATTACTTTGAATTGTCATTAAAGGCATCAGATAATTTCTTCCACGTTTTTCTGATAGGTCAGCATTCTAGAGCTTTCTCTAATCCTGTTTCTGCCCCCTAAGGAATATCTTCTTTTCATAGTTCAATTCCTTACTAGATTCTTGATTTAAACTTTAAATGGAATGTAATATTTAAGGGGAAAATGCTCATGGAATGTCAATAAGTGATGGGGAGAAAGCAGTACATACAGCACAATTCTAACTAAAATCATAGCATATAGGGAAAAAAAGGAATGATAGTAGCCAAAATGTGAACAAAGGTTGTTTCTGGGGGCGAGATTACAAGTGATTTGTTTTTCTTGCCTTTTTCTACATTTCTTTAGTTTCCAGCATTGGCCCAGCAGGCATTACTATCTAAGTTATGAGAAAATAAATGGTAAAAGAATATGGGGAAAAATTGAATAGGAAATGGCCAGGTTTACGCTCTGTGATTCTTCCTTTGAAAGGATCCCAGGGTTTAAGACGTTGATCCAGCAGAGAAATTCTGCCAACTGAACTTGCTCCCAAATACTGAAGACTGCTAGGAAGGATTGCCTCTTGATAGAGTGTGCAGATTCATATTATGGGGTTCGTGTGATCACCTGGGAAGAAATCAGTATCATATGCTGCTGTAATCTGGAACATTATGTGTGTGTGTAGGGGGAACATTTATAGAGTATCTGATTAGCCACAATTGATTTTCTTTCTCCCCTCAAAAGTGTTAAATGTTTGTAATATCCTGACTGATTAGAGTACAGTAACTATCTCTGTCTCAACAACTGTTTTTCTTTACCCCTCACTCTAGTATTTAATAGAAATGGGCTTGATATTGACGCTAGAAATCGGAAATGAAGAAGAAAGTAGGGTTTCTTTTTCTTTTCTCCTCTAATTTAGCATTTCCACCTTAATTCTTCCTTCACAAAATTGGAGGTATTGTGTTACATGATTTCAAAACTGGAAATATTTAGTAATGTGTTTTTTTAGGGACTGAGAAAATTTGTACAAGTCAACGTCCTAGTGAATAGGAATTATAGAAAGATTTTTCTTTATAAAATGTTTATCTTCATTAATTGGAATTAGGCCTCCCCAACACACATCTCTATCCTTTCAATTTCCATTCAGTGGGAAAACCTCAGGTGATATTTATGTCTGTTTAGAAGTATAGTCTGTGTTTTTTGGACATCTTTTCTTTTCTTCTTTTTTTTTTTTTAACCCCATGTCTGTCTGGAGCAGATGTAAGGGGACTTCATAGCATAATGAAATTTTCCTTGATTCTCTGAGCTCATGGCGTGGAACTTTAAAAACATTGAGAGGTCAGGTGGGGTAGGTTAGACAGCATCTATATTTATGTCTGTCAGCTCTGCAGTGTTTTGGTGTCCATAAAATCTGCTTTGCACAATTCGGAATAAGTTTATTTTATAGTTTTGGGGCTTCTAATTTGTCACAGGGATTGGAGATTTTTGTTATAGTAAGGCATGAAATAACACTCCAAATGAGTCAGCTAGCAAAGTTGGCCTCGCTATCAATATCCTACAAATAAAAATAAGCAGTTATTTTTTGTCTCATAGTCTGTTACCTAACTGACAATGAGAACCTTAGAAAAGAATAAATGGCATCCTAACTTGAAAGAGTCCAGGGAAGATGGCTTATAAAAATGCTCTTCTTATTGAAAATGAGTTCCAATTCCCTAACCGTTGATTTGATGATCTTTGAGGTACCACTATAAGCAGATTCACAGACTGCTCGTCTCCAGCATTGAGAGTGTGACACTGACAAACTCATGCCCAGAACTCCACATCTCATGCTCATCACTGAGCTTGTTCTGCTTTAACAGGCCTTGTGCATGTTCTTGCAGAACACATGCTGTTGGTCATGGAAAAAAGCAAGTGGAAAAGTAAGGTTTCCTCATATCTACCCAGCTGTTACTATTTCAGTAGTAATTAAAAACCTGTTTTAGTATCCAGGAAAGTCATTTATGGAGAGTTCTCAGGGAAGTGATGCAATCGTAAAGATGGAATTCCCGCGTAGATTGTCCTACTCTTCTTCAAATGCAGCAGCGCGCTGATAATTCCTGCTTCCCTGCTTTTGCCACTCATCACTCTAGCCTCTCTACTCCCATCTCTCTCATCTGCAGGTTTGAGTCCTGACCTGTTCGTTCGTGAGGCTTTCTGACTCTGCCGTGTCCTCACTCATCTTCTCTGTGGTCTCCACAGCCTTCCGCCTTTCCTTTTTAGTGTGTGTCTTCAGTATTTTGTCAATCCTGTGATTGTCATCTCAACAGCTTTACTATAAATCACCTGCTACTCCAGAACTCTTTCTTTGATTCCCTTGCACTGTCTGGCGTAGTGTTGGTCATGTGTTGTGGTGGGTACGTGATAACAATCTTTTGCCTGACATTGCTAGCTGAATTTTGAATCACTGCTTAGTGATTAATGTACATCATGGAAAGACTCAATATTTTACCTCATGACAGACTTTTTTTAGTATTTCATTATTGATAAGAAATGTGTAATAATATAAATCCCTAAAAAAGGATTTTTTAAATCATTATCTTTTCCCTTAAAATAAGTGAACTAAATACACTGTAGGAGGTTGTTTGGTACAGTCAGGAGAGTCAGTGGAAGATTAACTTCTTTGGGAAAATACAGTGACTTTAATAATCCAGGTGACTCTTGTAGGCTAGGACTCCCTGGGGCTGCCCCTGAGTGTCATTGCCTATATTGAATGACCCTTTGGGAAAAAAGCATTTTGTAGTGACACTTCAGTGTCTCAGATGCTCTCTATATAGAGAAATTCCAGTGTCCATGTGTTTTATCTTTGACATAGTCTGGCTTTGTTGCCTTTGAACCTGTACTTTTCAAAATCAACAACTGACATTCCTGACATTCGTATTGCTTTTTATCAAGTTCAAATTACACACAGACACACACACACACACACACACACACACACACAATACATGTATAACATACATAAAATACAAACATATAATATATATAAATACATATTCTACTGATTTGTGTGTATTTTATTATGTATATATGTGTGTATCCACAGGATATATATCAACATATATCTATCTATACCTATATCTATATCATCTATATCTATATCTATATCTATGTCTATATATCTATCTATCTATACCTACACCTACACCTACATCTACACCTATACCTAACCATCTATCACATACTGGTATAAATATAACAGCAGTTCCTAAATTTGATCTCTGTCTAGTGGCTGCCTTTGTCACTTGGAAATTGAAAATAATACAGATTTCCAGACCCTATCACTGCATAGTGTGTGGCAGTATTTTATCATACTTGTTAAGCTGCTTTTTTTCTATTTCCATGGACAGCTACAACCTACATACATTGTAGGGGTTAGGAGTGAATGCTTTGGAATTTAACAGATTGAGTCCTCACTCCTGTCGTTTCCTGTTTGTTTGATCTCCTGCAAACTTCAGCACTTCATCTGCAAAATGGGGACAGGAATTTCCGCCTCCCAAAGTGGGTGTGAAGGATAAATAACAAGTGAGCCGAGACATAGCACTGCATCTGGTACATCGTGGAGCTCCTCAGTAAATCGTAGCTAGTCTTACTCTAATTCTACACTATTTACATTTTGGCATGTTTTTGCGCATTATTTTTCTAATATATTTGGGGTCATTCTTAGAAAATTCCAGAGACGTACATAAAATGAAATAGGAAATGGCATGATCAATCTGTTGTTTTTGATCAGAAAGGAAGGGATAGTTCAAAGAGCCATCCATGAGTGGGATTTTCCGAGAGGTGGCGTGGCCAGTTTCCTCAGTTTATTCCTAAATGCCTTGTTTCTATGTTTAAATTATTGCTTTTCTCCAATTGATTTGCAGCGGAGATAAAAATCTGTTTTAAATACTACCACGGCATTAGTGGAGCCCTGCGAGCCACCACGCCCTGCATCACCGTGAAGAACCCTGCTGTGATGGTGAGTGCCCCTGCTTGCGGGGCTTCCGCGCCACGTCTCCAGGGCCACGATTTCTATTTTTGCCTGTGCAGCTCTGGCAGGGTTATGGGGAACAATGAAAAAGGAAGTGCAATACAGCGTGGGCGCCGCTTTAGTAAAGGAAATAACTTACAGGCTGGTTTACCTTCATTTACAGTATAAATCAGTGGGTAAATATGATTTGATTTATAACAATTCTGTATGTAGTCAACTCTTCAGAGAAACCTCATGAAGCAAACTAGTGAGGGCCCCACCATGGGAAGGTTTTTAACCTTTGTCTGGGTGACAGATTGGTAGGAAATAGTGACACCGAAGCTTATGTGAATTTAATTTACATGAGCTCAGTGGGTAAAGGGAGAAAAATAATGATTTAAATAGTGTGGATTCTACCTGCCAAGTCAACGTAAGCTTTTACCCAAATAAAGAATGAGATGGGGATCAGGAATATGCTATTTCCTCAGGAAGCTTTAGGCTAGATCCCTCTCAATGCTGAGTTAGGGCCTTTTGTCTAAAAATACCACACATATTTTTGGTATAACATGGCCACTCAGTGAAGGCCAAACCTCTTCACCAGGTCCTCAGTAGAAAGAAAGAGATTTTTTGCTCAATCCACTAACATTAGGATCTTAGAGTTTCATAAGACATACTTCATTGTATATGGGTGGTTGGACTCAGATGGTTGGAGAGAGTCTAAGAGTGTAAGATATGTAAATCATTGCAATTGTTATAAGTCAGTAAAAATCATGCCGTGAAAGAAGAGAAGAAAAATATTGCCTTCCATAATATGAAATCTTAATAACTTTGTGTGTGTATGTGTGTGTATATAAATTTATAGATACATGCATTTTTGGATGTAGGCAAGTGGCCAGGTTGACACCCTGAAATTCAGAAAGTAATCTTTGCAGATGGCATTTTACGATTGTCCAGACCCAAGAATGCTGTATCAATCAGTCTTTCCCTTTCATTGTTTTTTCAAACAAGTATTTGCTGGGTGTCAGCTAAGTAGCAGACATTTGACCCACCACTAAGGATGAAATGATAAGCAAAAACTCCGTCCTTGTTCACATTGGTCAGCTGGGGGAGAGAGACATCAATTAAAATAATTTATGTGAGTGGAAATTACTAGGAGAGGAAGTAAAGTGGGACTATCAGAGCACATGCTACTAGGCTTTACCCTGATCAAGAAGGTCTTAGAAGGCTTCCCTGAAGAAAGTGTGTGTTTGCAAGACAATCTAAAGGACAAATAGGAGCTACTAAGGTGAAAAGAGGGAAGGAAGAGCATTTTAAGTAGAGGGAACAATATGTGCAAAATATTAAATATCTAAGTACTCTTCTCACATTTGAATTCTATTTGAATACCCATTGTATTAAACATGGCATAGGATATGAAAAAATAACCCATTTACTATATAAAGACTTTGGAGGCCACAAGGAGAATAACAGTTTTGGACTTCAGACTCTGCCATGTCACAGAGTAAGCAGTGGAATGTGCTTTAATTAACACTGTAAAAAGAAAAATTATGGAGCTACGAGTGTGGGGTTGTAATAAGACCTTTGAAAAATTAACTGTGTGTGAGATTAGACAATAGCTTTCAAACATGATTTTCTGGATTTACATTTTTGAGACTTAAGCAATTTCAGTGATCAGATATCACAGAAGTGAGCAAGCATTCACACCCCGGTGACCATTGATCTCATTCCATTGATTTTTGCATTGATATTACTCTGTCAAATCCTGGTGGATAGTTTGGAGATAATTAATTTCCGTCAGAAAGGTTTTAGAGCACCTTCAAAGTTTCATTGATACAGCACTGGCAATTAGAATAGAATATTGTGGTTCAAAGGCTAATAATATTGGTGGCCAGTACATTTCTGACCAAGCTTGAGACTTAACATCCAAAATTGAGAGGCTGTATCATATGAACACTTCATTGTGGAGGGTGAGCGCTCTATTTGTATTTTACCCAGGAATATGACATGTGTTGAGTTACTGAGACTGAATAACAACATTTAGTGTGATTATTCCATGACCAATTGCAAAGAATAGTCCCGGGAGAAATAACTAAGTAACTCTCTAGGGCAGGAAATAAGCTGCCATCCTAATTGTATGGTCTCCTTTCTCATATATCCTTTTGCAGTGAGTCAAAGATAAAAAAACATTGTGTCTTCTCTGTCATTGGCACTTCTGACGTCATTGTCATTTATCAGAGTACACAGTGATATGTATCTCAGACACTTGGAACAGGAAATCCTTTGGCTTCAGGGACCAATAAAGGCTACCATCACTCACTACCATGTATTGTTTCCATACTTGGTTGACAGTGTTGCTTCTGGGTTTTCCTGGAATGAATCTATGGAATGAGTTTATTTAAAAAACTCTCTAAACAGTGAGTGCAGATGTGTTTATTATCACTGATGTCCCTATATCTAGTGTAATGTTTGGTCTTTCCTGGCTTTTTTGTCATCAGTGATAAAATTGTATTCTTTCAGTATAATTTCAGATAAGTGTTTTGCCACGATTGTAGTAAAGGAAACTTTATCTCTGAATTCTGTGAGAATTGTTTCACATTAGCCTTTTTCCAGAACAAATTACATTTAAAAAAGAGGATTCAAGGACATTTTCTTTTGTTTCTATAATATCTTATAATATTTTAAATAGGTTTTAAATAAAGAGTATCCCTTAGCAGGAAGAGACGTCATGTCTTTGGGGGTGGTACAACTCATGGAGCAGTATCCATTTAAGGGGAGGCCATGGTTTATCAGATTCTGGCTTACCCAGGGCACAGGAGGGGCAGGCTGCTGAGGATCTGTGCAATGTCGCTATTTACCGCTCTGTAATCTGGGGTTTTGTGTGGTTAAAGCAGGATTAGATTGCGACAGCGATCAGTTGTCTGACCAGTTTGCTGTTATCCCTGCTTTAGTTAACCTGGGGGTGATGAGGCAGAGGGATATTACACAATATAGCACACCATACATATCTGTTGAGTGCCAACTCAAAGTCCTCAAGGAGTTGGTTTTTTGGATAGAATGAAATAGAAGACCTGGAAGGTACCCTAGCATATTGCAAATGACATGTGAAACAATCAGGAAGAAGTGTCACAGAAAATAATTTGACTGAGTTACAGGAAGTAGAGAAGGGAGTAGAAATTATATTTGAAAAAATTGAATGGAATTTATTTAAAAATTTTTCAACTTTTTTTGTATTAGTGAAAGTTTTATTTCTTTGCGGCATATGATTTTTACTGGAGTGTGGGAGTGCCACGAAGATAAGATAGAAGAGTTTAACCTAAATGTTAGAATTAAAATATAGTTTCTATTTCCCAACTATTCAAAATATATTCTGCTTTCACTTCTCTCTGACAGTATTGTGGATTTTGTTTTTTAGAGAACTATGAAAGTCTTTTTTACTAGTGTCCATAAATTGAGCACTAATTGTAGATAAATTGAGAGAAGGTTAAATCTGCTATGTGGTTAAATCTGCTATGACCGGATTCAAGGGAAATATAATTACTCAAAGGGTTTTAGGAAAAAGCTTCGCAATACAATAATTAGTACAATAGCGTTGCAGAGTATTATTATAGCTAATTATAATAGCATGTGCCAGGTACCTGTAGCACAATAAAGCAGGAATCTGTGTAGAGCAATGGGACATCCACGTGGTCACTCAGAAATATTTGGTGAGAGGATAATTTTACATATACATGGATGACTCTGATATAAATCATCTACTTAGTTTATTCCAGGTTTTCCTAACAAATCTGAAGGAATTTAATGTTCAATTTTTAAATTAAATAATGTTTTACTATAGTAATAGTAATATAACATACATTTATCACATATTAACTATATTCTTATCAAAGAAATAAAAGGACATAAAGTAAGTTGATTCACAGCCCAAGCAATATGGAAGCTCACGTTGGTTTCATTTTGGGTAGAGATTAAGTTTGAGTATAATCCTTTCTCTCATCTCTAAGAATCTACATTTGTGTCTCAATTCCAAGATTTGTAGCATATGAAAAGGCATACACTAAATCCATGTTTGATACAAAATCATCCTATATGCAGACATTTATGGTTCCCTAGGATGGGTGAGTAGCATTATACTCCTGTGAAAGTGCAGAACATGTTTTCTCTCTGCAGATGGGGGCAGAAGGCATGGAAGGAGGCGCTTCGGGCAGTCAGCATTCTCGGAAGCTTGTTAGCTTTACGTTGTCAGGTAAGGATGTCTTTAAGCATGACGTCCAGTTTGAAAGTGTGCAGTCTCACAGGCGTGAATAATCACTTCTTTCTACAGATTCTCACATATGACATGTAAACTAGTTATTTATTTACTTGGGGGGTAATGCCTCTGAAATTCAAGTATATCTCTACCTTGATAAAATTAGATTATTGATATAAACTCAGAAATTATTTCTTGTACCAAGTGTTCTGGTGATAAAAAGACTATAGCTACATATAGTTACTTGAAAAAACTGTAATGTAACATGTGTTTTAAAAACCTGTAATATAACGTGCTAAACCGACTGCAGGGCTTTGATGATTAGTTGGAAGTAAGTTGTACTTACCTAATCTAGAGATTGGAAGCATTAGGAGAGTAGGGGGAAAAAAGCCAAGGCATACTCCTATTTCTGTGGAGGAATACACACAAAAAAATTAGAAAGTGAATGAGACTTTTTTTTGGCTAGCAAAATATTCTGATTGCTTTTTTGTTTATCATAGAACCAAAGCTTTTCAGGTTGTGACTGGAACCATTTCATGGTTTATAAGATTAATTTAGTTGAAACTAGTAATTTAAATAAAAAAGAACAGAAAAATCAGCATTTACCACAAAAGGAAAGATTTTTTCATAGATCATTGGTTTATACAACCTGAAAATTTTTACACACACAATATGTACACCAATTTATGTGTATACTAGGTTTTAATGTGAAATGTATTTTATATGTAAGTCACTGTCAAAAAAGTTTGAAAGCCACTGGTTTTTAAAAATTGTCAGTCATAAAGTCAAGAATACTCCAAGAAAATCAGTATTTGAAATGGACTTTTAAAACAACTATACTACAATACATAAAAAAAAAAAAAGTCTAACAGATGTCTGTCACTGTAAGATGTTTTGTTTCCATTTTTCCATCAGTGTAGTGCTTCTGAAATTTAATTTAGATTTACTTTCTTGGTTGCAAAAAAATGTGAATGGAAATAGACATTCTCAAGAGTGAGAGTTAAAAGGTAATCTTGAAAACAGACATTGCAATGATACATAATTATCTCATAAGACAGAAGTGTGCACAGTAGTTCATTGCCAGCCAATGGCTTTCTGAGTATCCGTTTCTAGTCTAGCATGTTCCTCCCTCCCCCCCCCCCATGAGGTTACTTACTATGCAAGCCTCTTTTGTTTTCTTTCTCTGGTAAATCTCAGAGATGGTAAACTTGTGGCTTTTGGTTCAAATTTGGCCAATAACTATGTTTTGGTTGGAACCTCCAAGGTTTAAAAAGTATTTAGAAAGACACTTAGAAGTACTTCTACCTGTGACACTACTGCCCTACCCGCCTTATGTCTGTCTCCTGAAAACATTTCAGTTGACCACCTGTGCCTTAGGCCTTCACAGTCCTGAGGGGCTGCAGGTGCACAATCCTTCCTTTATAGTTTGGGAAGAATTAGCCAACCTTCATGGCCCAGAAATTTAATTTGACCACAAACACCATGGTTTTCTTATTTAGAAGCATTTCCTGTGCTTCCAAGCGAGCTGTATCATTCTAAATATGATGCGCATATTGATTTTGACTTCATAGGTGTTAATTAACTCACTGTGGGGGAGTGACCGCTAGAAGATGAAAATCCCAGGACATAGCAGGAAATAAGCTTTGGGGCACAGCCTCATATTTCTTCTGTAAATACAACTCTTTCAACATTCCACCTTAATACACATAGCAGCTAGCTAAAAATCTATTTCCTACCATTTAGTCAGATATATGCAGATGGTATACAGAAATGGCTAAAATCATAGAAAATGAAAGCAGTCCTATGATAGTAATTCTAAAAAATTTATCTGGTTGTAGCATATTGATAATAAATGATAATATTTATTTAAGAGAATTTCAGCATGGTGGAATGGCTGTCTGCAAATGCTCTACTCTTGATGATCTAAGGATAAGTAGGAACACCAGTAATCAAATGCAACAGCAGGAACCAAAACTGTGTTTTGATTATTATCTTAAATTTCTTCTCCGGGTAAGACTTTAAACTAGATATTTAATATGTTATATACCTTTGTGACTTTAGTCCTTTTGGTCTTTTCAAAGATGTGGCTATTAATGAGCAATAAAATATATTGAAGACAAAAGAGAGAAACAAGAACAGAAATGAGATGCCTAAAGGGGGTTGAATAATCAGACCACAGATAATTTGTAGTTTATTGTATTTATTAATGAAGATTTATTTGTACAGGGTCCCTTGTGGAGAAGTTTGGTATGAGGGTTAACTAACAGCGGCTTCTCTCATCACAGTGACTTAATCTTCTGGTGGAATTCTTTTTGTTCAAAGGAATATTTTACATGAATAATTTAGCCCTGTCAGACTCTGTGGCAGCCATTTCTGTTCATGTTACTCTTCTTATTTACTGCAAAGAAATCTCTTGTTTAGAAGTAGATTTAATATCTGAAGAATATCATTCTTATGTCTTTGAGTCTGAGGCTAGCATAATTAAGAGAGGTAGGAAAATAAATAAGTAAATTTCGTTTTTCCTCTCCAGGCCATTCTATGCTAAATAAAGCCAAGTGAAAACATGTAGCATTATTAAATTGATAGTCCGATGCAAGTGCCATATTAATAATGACTTGTAGTAAGTGCCAGGAATGGGAACTCTACGGCTAATGAAATGACAGCAGCTTCTCTGAAGTGCCTGTTAGTTCTTTTCTCATCTTTCCCTTCTCCCACTGGTTTTCAGATCAAAGACCTTATTCTGCTTTATGCAGTATTTTTAACATAAGGTTATCTTGGTTAAATTTTCAATCTTTGTCGACATATTAAACTGCTTCCCTCTACTGCCTGTTATGTGTCATTGGACAGTCCTGGTCTGTTTGCATCATGCTGATATCTAGGCCATAAGCTCTTGTTGGCCTAGACGAGGAGGTGAGGCCCCTCCAGGGAGCACTCCCTAGGGAATATGGTTATATGGGCAACTCTAGGCCAGTTCTGTCCTTCTAAGAAAGACTTTGTATTTCAGAAATGGTATTGAGTAGGATAACCTTGGTGACCTCCTGTAATTTAGGGTCAGTCTATAGCAGCTGTCCCCAACCTTATTGGCACCGGGGACTGGTGCTCCTATGAGATTCTAATGCCCGATGATCTGAGGTGGTGATGCTAGCACTGGGGAGCGGCTGCAAATACAGATGAAGCTTCACTGGTTTGCCTGCAGCTCACCTCCTGCTGTGCAGCCAGGTTCCTAGTGACTCCGTGGAGAGCCCTGCTCCACAGGGTCTCTTCCCAGATGATCTGGGTAATCCAAAGGTCTTTGAAGGTTCAGAGGCCAACTGCAGAATTTCTCTGAACACAGGTCAGGACCTACCTAGACTGATCATAACTGCCTAAGGTTACTAGAAACGGTCTATTCTTCCAGAGGCTTTCAAGACCACTTGGCTCTTAGGCTGTCCTAATTCAAACTGACATTCTCAGAAAGGCACTGAGGACTCAGTAAAGCCAGCTTTATTTCCTGACATTTTATATTCACTGGTCTGGCCATTTAAATAAGTGTCTTTTCTTCACTAACCAGACTTTAGCCAGAACTTTCATCAGCTTGTGTAGTGTGAAATAACAACTGGTGAATCTCAGCTGAGTTAAGGGACATTCATCAGATATTTAAGTTACATAAGAGGCTATGAGAAAGTAACCTAACAATTATTTAATATAGCAAGCAGGTAGAAATCAATTTAAAATATTTCTAGTCTTTCTTTTTTCCCTAACATTCATTTTATTTTTAGAGCATATACGACATTTTAAATGTGGTACAACTGACTGTGAACATTGAAATTTCATCCCCAATTAAACTCAGGTCAATGTATTTCATATAAGTACATAGAAGATTCATTATCCTTTCATGAAGGATCATATCGTTTTTTTTTTTTTCAAATGAACTGTTTACTAAGGATCTCTCTCAAGACAGTGTTTGAAATGATGGTTGCCAAACCACATAGAAAAAGCTGGTGAAGACATACATGTCAGAATCAAAATGGTTCCCAGGAAGTCACTTTAGGTGTGTAAGGTGGTAGTAAAAGTTTGGCTTCATTTTTGCAGCCTGTTAGGAGACCCTTCTGCTGGGATTGTTATACCCCACTCTTCTTTTTGTCAATCATGATATGAATAACTTTGTTATTGTTTTACCAAATAGTTTCTGTTTAGAGCTTCCTGTGTGATTATTTAAGAACAAATTGTCATTGAGCTGCTTGTTCTTCTGTCTCTTTTCCTCCCTGTCTCTCTTCCCTCCCCCCTCTGTCTTTCCTTTCTCTAAAGATCTAAGAGCAGTTGGGCTAAAGAAAGGGATGTTCTTCAATCCTGACCCTTACCTTAAGATGTCCATTCAGCCAGGGAAGAAGAGCAGTTTCCCCACTTGTGCCCACCATGGGCAGGAGAGAAGGTCTACTATCATCAGTAACACCACTAATCCAATTTGGCACCGGGAGGTAAGGTGATCCTCACGGGTCTTCTACTTGTCAATGAGGAAGTCGGCCAGCTCTGTCTCTTTCCTCCAGACTCTGTGCATCACTGAGCTGTTTATGGGTATGGGCAAGATGGTTGAGGTGCCTAAGGGATCAGTTAGGAAGAGGCACATTGAGAATGAGATATTTCCTTCCAGCAGTGGCCGGTCTAGGATGAGGCATGTGAGGCTCACCTCAGGTGCACAATATGAAGGATGCCAAAAGACACAAAGATCACAATAAATGCTTTAATGCAATATGTTTTAAAAATCAAAATCAATGCAAAACGTTCACAGTGAACAAAATATCAAAATTTGAAGTAAGGACAGGATCAGTAATAGTGCCTTGCAGAGCCGTATTGAACCTTGACACAGTGATAAAAATCAGGAAAACCTGTTTTTATTTAAAATTTTGGTATTTTGTTAAAGCATATATCAGTACAAATTATAGGAATTTCTCTGCCTATAGGCTTTTGCAAATGTTTTTTTGGATTTCTAGATTTCAGTTAATTAAGCGAGCCATTCAAACAGTTGTCACCTTGAGTGAAGCCAGATTGTGTTGATGGTACTTTAAACTCCATAATAGCTACATTATGCTACTAGTCATCTTAGTGAACCACATCAGTGAAATCAAGCAAAGGGTTTTCTCATTAGCACTACAGAAAGTCAAAGAATGAACAAGGAGATGTCGTTTCTCACCTAATGAGCAAAGTGTGAGCTCTTCAGCCAGGGGCTCCAAGACACATTTCACATACTAGTATTAGAGTGTTTCTGGGTAAAGCTTTATTAGCATAGGAGTTACACAATTAATTAAATCATTTCCTAAATGTTTAATGACAATAATATGTTCTAACGATGTTGTAGATATATTTCATTGGAGAGGGAGATAATTCAGGGGATCTAAAACCAACTGGAGAAAAGATATGGCTATTTGAGCCTAGCTGACATAGGAAGATGTTTCTGCTGGGCAGTTCTTACAGTTATTTAAATAGGTAAATGTACGTTCATCTGGTTTTATGAATGTTCCTGGTTTTAAAGACTAGTATCTACTATCTCCGAATTGTAAATAACTTTTAAAGGTGTACCACCTAATTTAACACATTAGAAGGCTAGAAGACAATATTTTCTCAGCATGAACTCTAGAAGGCATATAGTGGATATAGTAAGGACACTAGCGGTAACTTTATTTCCTTCGTATGTAATATTTACAAAATTCTTAACCATGTTACCAGTGCAAGCCTGATAAGGTGGAGGTGTAAGGGATGAGATTATCATTTCTCCGTTTTTATATTTAAGAAACCGAAGCTTAAAGTGTTTATGTAACTATTCAAGGTAGAAATAGTGCTTAAATTTATCTCTCTTATTCTAAGCAAGTGCTTTTCTCATTAAGCAAATAACTAAACAGCATGGCCCTTTGGAGAACTTTAATTGTTACAACTAAATAAACTTAGTGATCCTTAGATGTAAAGCCGGCTAACACTTTCCCATCAACGTGGTTGTGTGGATACTGGAAGAAAAGGAGGGAAATTATTTGGGTTAGATTCCTAGGCTCCATCACTTACTTTTCCTGAGATCCTCATTGTTAAAAAGAAAATTTTACCTTTGTAAAGACAACATGGAGGTAATATATCTGAAAGTCTTCGTAAAGGGATAAATCCCTTTATATTTATTTTATATCCTATTAATATCTAGTGCTATTTTCTCCAATGATATTCTTAAATAATTTATCTTAACCTCATACTTGTATCTTTCTGTCCTGTATAAGAAGAAACGACCCTGAGTGCCTTTTAAATTAAGTAATTTTCATTTAAACATTGTTTTATTTTAATATTTACCAGGGAAACCATCGTATTCCATAGATGTTCCTATTTTACCCACTAAGTGAAGCAATGTTTTAATCTCTGTTGTGCAACTTCAAAATACCATGGGATCAGAATGAAGATTGTTGTTAGTCAAATATATTGATTAATTCTAAACCATCCTTTAACAGGATATTAAATTTAAAATAATTAAAACACAATAAATGTAGTGAGTATTAAAATTGTATTGTGCACAATATAATATTTGATAGCATCTCCTAAAGCTGTTGAACCATGAAGGGCTGGATGATTGAAAAGGCTTCCTTTGTCATGTAGATCCTTAACTGTTGCTTTTCATTGTTGTGAATGTTAATGATTTTACGTGAATAAAGGTTGACAATAACTGCAGATATTTCTAGCAATGTGGACTCTTTATGTCATTTGGATTTAAGAGACACCATTTTCTATAATAAATGATATAATTTCATATTTATCTTTTTTGAATCAACATGTTATATGTTTCTGTTTTCAGAAATATTCCTTTTTTGCTCTTCTTACTGATGTCTTAGAAATTGAAATTAAAGACAAATTTGCCAAGAGCCGTCCTATCATCAAGCGTTTTCTGGGGAAACTAACCATTCCAGTCCAGAGGCTGCTGGAGCGGCAAGCCATCGGGTAATAAGCCCTCACTTGCAGGGATCGTGGTGAGATTAGTTTGTATAGAAGCAAATGAAATGATACTTTCATTTTCAGTCCTAGGACTTTCTTACCTATAAGAAGTAATAACATAATTCTTTGAAAAATGAGGGTGCTTGTAGACTCATTAAAATGTTCAGGACAAAAAGCACTTTGTTTTAATTATATACATTTGTTGTTTGTTTGTTTGTTTTGGTATCTATCTTTTCTAAGATATACCAACCACTAGCATTTCAGCATCAAATGTCAGTGCTCATTTTTTTTTTTTTTTGAGTATATTGAAATCTTGCTATGAAATCCTCTTCCTAGATCAGGATGCTAGTGTCAGGTTAACACTGCCTTAATCCTTGGTCAGTCCCATCTGGAAAACTTGTTATTCCTGAAAAACAAAAACCATAGAGTTTTGGGGCCATTTAAAACAAGACCTAGACTCTAAGGGGGTATTTTATATTATAGTAGAGCTCTGAGATGTATGCATTCAATCAAGCAACTAAAATTTACTTTTGATGTGTTTTCTTTCTGTGAGCTTTTTGCAAGTTGTGAATAAAGTAGTTAAGAAATCGAAACATGCCTCTCTCCCTTATTATAAATGGTGTATCTATTTTTACATGGTAAGTACCAGAAAACTCAGTATCACTGGTGCTCCAAGGTGGCACTAGGGGGCAACTTCTTGGATCTTTTTGATTGTAGGAGAACATTGTAAACATAGGGTAACAGTAGTAGCAGCAGCAGTAGCAGTAATAACAACAGTAGTAATTATAGTAGTAGTAAACAAAAAAGATTCTGAGAGCTTACCTTATACTGGGAGTTAAGTATGTTATACTCATTAGCTCATGTAATCTTCTCAGCAACTCTGGGAGGTAAATAATATGATTATACCCATTTCAGAGATGAGGAATCTGAGGCTAACAAGCAAGAGGTGGAGCTGAGATTTGAGTTCAGATCAGTCTGGTCTAGAATCTTGGTTTCTCTGAAACACCTCAAGGACCGACAATAATGTGATATAGTTGGAGCTGAGCGAAGGGGATCATCCATATTCACTCTGCAGCTGATTAACTATTCATCACGGTTTCCTTGAGCATTAGTTTCCTCACCTGAAAAATATGGTATTTAGACCAGATGATCCCTGCGGCTCCTTAAAAATCTGAAAATAAAAATTTCTAATGGATTCTAATTTTCTGGCCATTAGAGACCATGGAATTTGTGGTTGATCCAGCCCACATGAAGTATAAATATTATCCTGAAATTCTAGCAGCCTGTCTTATCTGATAAAAGCTAGAAAATCACAATTATTTTTAAGGATAATAATTACGGCTTCCAGTAGAGATAATGTACTTTGGGAGGTTTTTAAAAATTATATGAGAATTTATAGAAAGTGAAAATTTATAAAGAGTGAGAAATAACTATGGGAAACATATCTGCCAATTAATTTCTATATTATATAATTTACACAATATGTATGATATTTGGTAGAAGTGTCAATTGATGTATGCCAGTAAGAATGATCAATGAAAAGTAAAACCTTGTCAGTGCTTCAAACTGTTGTTGACTTGCTGGCTTTTCATTTAGTCTTTTAAAGAACTGGACACATAGAGAACTGCCAGTCATGGATTCCATGTGCTGGAAAGAAGTCCAGTATGAATTCATAAATATCAACATTATAAAATATTTCTGTGTAAGTACATTAAAGGCATTTTCTGATACAGATACTTAGGGATTTGCTTTGTTAAATAAGAACGATATATACTACATATTTGTATACAGACATTAGCATTTAAATATATATTTCTGATCTGATTCTTGCTTTCCATCTAATAACTGATACATCTTGAAAAATGCTGGTTTTCATTACTTATGTGTTTTGTAGACTGCAACTTTCTGTAGTAGTTGAGGTTTTACAGGATGTGGTTTTATAGGGTGAGCTAGAATTCCTTCGAATTACCTATTTTGAGAGCATTTGTTTGAATTTGACATTTTTCAGAGTGGCTAGCATCCTGTCCAAAAATGCACATCACTTTCCCATGCTTTGCCAATTGCTCTGATTACATCAGTGAGAAAAAGTCTTAGGTAGTGAGAGTCCTTTGGCACTTATTCTTTATAATTATATATCATAATAGTATATAACATGTTCACAATAATATATCACTTCAAGAAGCAGGGTGAGTCAGGTGAGACTGGGTAAGAACAAGAAAGCATGTGAATCCTTTAACAGGCACTCAACAAAGGAGGAAGACCTTGACTCAGAGTCTCCAAATACAGAGGATTTTTGGTATTTGTAGGTTGAATAGTTGAATTGAGTATTTTGTCTGTTTGGTTAATAAACAGCACTAATACCTGTTAAAACTTTTTTTTTTTAAGTAAAGAGTCTCATTTGTTAATTAATTTATTCAAGTATGTGTGTGTGTGTGTGTGTGTGTGTGTGTGTATACATATAGTGTCTACTAGATGTTTAGCACTGTGTTGGGTATTGGGGATATGATAGTGAGCAAAATAGATGGATGCTGTTTTTTTCCTTACAATTCCCACTAAACATTTATTTCCTAGCTAGAATCTATCATTTTTATAAAGCTTCACTGTCAACAGCAACAATTTATTGGTCAAGGAGGAGAGGAGGGTCAGTTTATTTTTAACAAAGAAATAAAGGTTTTATTATTCCAGGACCAAATGTCCAAAGAGATGGGTGAGGAACCAAATATTGAGAGCAGACCCATGTAATTTGCTGCTGGGTTCAAGCTATAGTGGACGAAGATGGAGCACCTGTGTGTCAGGCACTGTTTTAATGTTAGAAAGACAGGGGTAATAGAAAAAGACACCCCTGTTATTATGCAGATTATGGCCATTATATAATATTATTTGAACACTAATATGAAAGCATGTAACATACCTGTACTGTCTAGTACAGGTTACAGATGCCTATGTATCCCTTTACAGAAAAAAAAAATTTAAGTACCAGTTTAAGTAGAAAAAGTATTATGATAACAGTCGCATTGAGGTGAGCCAGGAGCAGATATTTCATTAGAATGCATACTACTGAAAGCAACGTAGAATCACTGAGAATGTACATAAAGGAGATTGTGATATGGTGATAGCAGAGCAGGGGCTTCTGTGTCATTTGAAGCTTATGTTTTAATCCTGGTTCTGTTTCTTAATTGTTGTCTGGCCTTGGGCAAGTTGCTTAGCCTCCCTATGCCTTTGTTTCCTTCTCTAGAGAACAGGGATACCCACTACCCTCCCAGGGTTGCTAGGAGGATTAAAAGAGATGATGCATGCAAGCTTTTAGCAGAGCGTGAGTGACACGCAATAAACACTAAATTTGGGGAAACAAAAGCGTTTTAGAAGCATCAATCAAGAAAAAAATTATTGCGTGTTTCTAGGGAAGAAAAAAAAATAAAGGACAGAATTTTATTAAACGTTTCCGATGAAGTAAAAGAGATTCATAAGAACTGAACAGGGATTTTATATTAGCGTGTGCTCTTTTAAACAGATAACGTATCTTTATCATTGTACTGAGGAGGGAGCGAAGAAGAAACAAATAATTAGGCAGATTAATAAGGGCTGACAAGAGGCTCTGAATTGCACTGTGTGCAAGCACTGGGTAGAGGCGTTGTCTTCCTCCTGAAGTTGACAGTAGAGGGCAGTGCGAGAGCAGAGATGGTACTACACCTTCGGTTATTTTCCTGAATTAAATGTAAAGCAGATTCAGAAAAATAACGTTGCTTGCTGCAAAGAAATGATATAATTGCATTTGACTTTGATAAATAAACATGGAATTGAAAAAGATGGACAACTTTGTCCTTGAGGAGGCTGGTAGCCTGAGCCTGGGGCCCAGGTGGCGCAGGAACCGGGTAGGCCCGCTTGTGGTCCCCTCCAGCACCCCTCCAAGGGACACATCTAGTTTCTCCAGCTCTCCCATCAGTGTCACTAACAAGGCAGTCTGAGAATCGGTGAAGGCCAGGCTCCCCCACAGTGACAGCCAGCAGCTCCAGCCCCCTTAACTGATAGATGAGGAAGATGAGGTTCAGCAGCTCCCTGCTGCCCACACAGCTGGAGCAGCTTTCGGGGTGTGGCCTGTTTCCGTGCTGCTCTCTCTTAACTCCTAGCTCCCATTCTTCAGAAAACGGCAGCACAGCGCCCTCCATGCCAGCGCGTGATAACCCTTACCTGTGCGTATCTTTCTAAAGCCAGCTTTCTCTTGCGCTCAATGCTAAGGCACCAGGCCCTCTATACTTTTGCACCTGAGCCCAAAAACACCTATAATTTCAGGACTTTCACAGCTCCTTGATGACTCAAAATGCCCTTTCCCTTGTCACACTTAGCAGTGAGAGAGCGAATTAGTGCCTTTAAAAAGACCATATAATAATACTGTATTGCATTTTCTGCTTTTACTAATAATTTCCCTTATGACAAGATTTCTCTTTATCCCTGGATTTGTAAGTATTCACTTGTGCAAATGAATAATACTACACTGGACTCTAATATGGCTTTGAGTCTTTTCTTATGAGTCTGAAAGTTTTAAAAGAAATGTGTGTGATTGGGGGGATGGCTCATGGGAAGAAGACAAAGGCTGACACCAGTGTACTAAAAATGAAAGAATCATTCTTCTTCTTGCAGTGACCAAATGCTCAGCTACAACCTTGGCAGAAGGCTCCCAGCTGACCACGTGAGTGGGTACCTCCAGTTTAGAGTGGAGGTTACATCTTCTGTGCATGAAGGTGAGATATCTGTATAAATAAATCACTGTAGGAAAACGTGTTAAATCTCACTCAGTTGTCAGTGTGCATTTCAATAGAATCAAATTTGTGTTCTCTTCTGAAAATAAAATAGCTATGAAATGATTACGTGCTGGAGTTTTCCAAGCAGATATCAAAAAATATCTCTTAGGTTTATGCCTGAATTTGGAAACTGGGCTGTAGAATTTCCAGCAGTAGTGAGCAAATGTACCCCACATGTCAGATTGACTGGCAATATACTCATTTAGTAGTGAGTAAGGAATCTTAGCAAGTTGGTAATACTGTAAAGAAGCCTCACTGGGATGACCGAATTTTTTGAACTGATTCCTGGCAAAGCAATAGGACAGTAAAACTACATGGGTTGTTACTACTTCGTTTTTTTGTAACTGCCATTTTTCTCCTTCAGATGCTTCTCCAGAAGCTGTTGGCACAATACTCGGAGTCAATACTGTGAACGGAGACCTCGGAAGCCCTTCTGATGAGGAGGACATGCCAGGGGGGCATCATGACAGCCCGGTTTGTTCTAATGGACCAGTGTCTGAGGAGAGTGCCGATGGGACCCCCAAACATTCTTTCAGGACTAGCTCAACTCTGGAAATAGACACAGAGGATTTAACCTCTACTTCTTCAAGGGCCTCACCTCCCAGAGGTCGTCAGGATTCACTCAATGATTATTTAGATGCTATTGAGCACAGTGGCCATTCCAGGCCGGGCTCCGCTACCTGCTCGGAGAGGTCCGTGGGAGCCTCTCCAAAACTGAGGAGCAGTTTTCCCACCGACACAAGACTCAATGCCATGCTTCATATCGACTCAGATGAAGAAGATCACGAGTTCCAGCAAGACCTGGGTTATCCCTCTTCTTTGGAAGAGGAAGGAGGGTTAATCATGTTTAGCAGGGCATCAGAACTGACGACGTGAGCCTGACGTCTCAGACAAAGCCAGAAGACAGCCCAATGGAGGTCGAGGAAGCCGCCACCAATGAAGCTGCTTCCTTTGAGGATAAGCCGGAAAACCTTCCGGACCTTGCAGAGAACTCCATACCCTCGGGCTCAGTCCCAGATGAGAGTGAAAATGGCCCAGAGTCTCAACCCCGCGCTGACCAGGATAGCACCGAATTGTGTGGCTCTCAAGAGGTAGATCAGCCGACGAGTGGGGCAGACACAGGGACTTCCGACACATCGGGAGGAAGCCGAAGAGCCATCAGTGAGACTGAGTCCCTTGATCAGGGGTCTGAGCCTTCCCAGGTGTCCTCTGAAACAGAACCCAGTGACCCCGCCAGGACAGAGAGTGTGAGCGAGGCGAGCACCAGGCCTGAGGGAGAGAGTGACCTGGAAGGTGCCGACAGCTCCTGCAATGAGAGTGTTACCACTCAGCTGTCCTCAGTGGAGACACGGTGCTCATCTCTTGAGAGTGCGCGGTTTCCCGAAACCCCAGCCTTTTCTTCCCAGGAGGAAGAAGACGGAGCCTGTGCAGCAGAGCCCACAAGCAGCGGCCCCGCGGAAGGGTCACAGGATTCCATATGCACTCCCGGTTCTTTGCCTGTGGTGCAAGTGCCCAGCGGAGAGGAGGAAGGGCCAGGGGCAGAAATGGCTGCTTTACCTGACCAGGACGAGGTGGGGGAGGTCTGGCAGCGGAGGGGCAGCCTAGAGGGAGCTGCTGCTGCTACTGAGAGCCAGCCCCAAGAAGAGGGTGATGCTGGGGATGCCCAGGGGGCTTGTGAAGGGGCCACTGCCCAAGAAGAGGGCGCTACTGGAGGTAGGATGTAGAAGACAGCATGGCTCTCGGCTCAAGCATACCTGCTCAAAGAGAAGTTTTGTGGTTTTGTCCCTTAATGGAAATTATACTGCAGGTTGACTGTTATCTGGATTCTTTATCTAGGGTTTCAACTTTAGCTTTATTATTTTGTAATAGATCTTCTATTGCTGAGATAAGAGGCCCGTTGAATAACAGCCTTCAGACTTAAATAATGAATCTCAAAGCTCCGTATCAGGAGTGCTGTTTGGGGACCCGCTCTCCCCTGGAACGGCCCATTAGGTGGAGGGGTGGGGGCCCTGTCCACACAGGCCTGGAGACCTGGATACCTGAGGTTAGGTTGCAGGATCAAACTGCGCATGTGCATGCCGCAACAAGGCGTCCAGGGTGCACCCAGGGCACTCGGGGCCCAGTCCCCTTGGGGCCCAGTCCCCTTGTCTGGGCAGTATGAAAACAAAACAAAAATAAACTTAAATAATGACTCTGGTGGAAGCTGCATTCGTAGATACAAAACCAAACAGGCCAGCAGTTCAGTGTTAGTGTAATCTGTAGAGGTTTTCAGGAACACCTTAAGGTCACTTCTTGCATAAAACCTTCACAACAAAGTTGATATGTGCTTTGCATCAAATGTAATAGTTTTGCCTTCTGGTTGAGTTTCCGGGGATGCAAATTTACACATAAAATTTGTATTAGGTTCAGTGAATGTGGCTCAGTTGAATGATCCCTTTAAAATGTTCAGTTATAGATGCATTGAAAAATCTAAGGATAATTTCATATGCCTAAATAGCGTAGACTCAGAAGGCCCTTCTTTTCTTCCTCCTCTTTTGTTTTTGTTACCTTCATTATCTTGTGGCCATTATGTGGCTCTAAAGCATTAGTACATGACCAGGACAGAGGCTAGGGTGGGAAAAGGTGGGGGAGGGGGGATGGGAGCAGATGGGCATCTCTACAGAAGACCCTTTTTTGACTAAGCATTCACTTCCTGTTTTCTCTTATTTCTCAGTCTTCATATGGAAAATGAGGCTAAGGAGAAAAAAGACACTAACCTCAGGATTTATGTTAGATTAAGAAATTTTTTTAAAGTATACAATATTGTATTAGTTTCAGGTGTGTGTGTTAGTGTTTTTTTGTTTGTTTGTTTGTTTTTAAGACTGTTTTGACACTGGAGGGGAAAACAATATCTGGATAACTTTTACCTTTACTCCTAGGTTCTCAAGCCAACGGCCACCAGCCACTGCGATCGCTGCCTTCAGTGCGCCAGGATGTTAGCCGGTACCAGAGGGTGGACGAGGCTCTCCCACCAAGTGAGGACCTGTTGACTAAAGGGCTCACCTTGATCAAAGGGCACAAGGGTGACAGGACCCAGGAACCTAAATGGATGCCCTGGTACCCAAGAGGAAGGGACCTAAGGGCTGCCACCTGACAGGGCAGATGTAGTCTGAAAAGTGCTCTGCTGAGGACTCCTTTCTGGTGAATGAAAGGGCAGCAGAGGGAAAAATAAATACTGTGATGCCTGAGGAGCAAATAGTGTAATCAGGGAAATAGATCTAGATATTTTAGACAATAGGATGTAGGATTTTTTTTTTTTAATATGCCTAATGGCAGCACAGATTTTCAGTTACCAGACAAATTGGTAAATCTCTTAGAAAAGTCTTACTCTGTAATATGCTGCTTTTTTTTCTTCACTTGCAACATTTTAAATCATTAAGTACAAGGTTCTGGTATTTTTCTTAGGTATATACAGAAAAGTGTTATTAATTTTAGAAATTAATCTACTATTTATTTGGAACATGATAATTATCTGAGGATTTGAAAAATATTTCATTTCTTTCACTTTAAAGAAATACGTAGCACTTAAAGGAGAGATGGTTGAGGATTAGGTATGCTGAGAAATAGTTTTGCAACCTGCATTCAAAGGTTGAGTGATGCCCATGGCCAGTTATAATCTGAACATAATTTAAACTCTATTTAAATTTCTAGAATCCCTGAAAACAATACTGCTTTGTGAAAGCAAAGCATTTTGATAAAGTTGAGGAAATACTGCTTTTAAGAACACATTGGAAAATATACCTTTCTGTCTTGTTGCGTTCCCTTCTTATTCACCCTCTTTACTTACCCATCTGACATGTGATCACGGCAAGAGGCCGATGTCATTGGCCCTCTGTGTTTTAAAAATGGTGAGACATAAAGGGATAGGGGGAATATGCATTTGAAAAGCTAAAAGGCTGAGTGGTTAGTTTTGGTGAGTGCTGACAGAAAAGCTGAATGATACTGTGTACAATTTGTTGAAACACTGGCTTGATCCTTTTGAAATTCTGTTGTGCACAGATCCTCCCCTTGTCATACATTTGGATAACGGAGGGTGGTTTATCATAGGAAACATATTTTAAGCAGTTTTTAAAAAATCAACCAAAATTAATTGACCATCGTGTCATCTTAATCAAGGGAGGAAATACCTTCCTTATTGTTTACCCTTGGAGAAAAGATTAGAGTCAGAAAAGGAAAACATATTCTGGAAGATATTTAAATACAATTGGAGAAAAACGAATTAGAAACACCAGAAGAGAATTCTGAGAGAGCTTTGATTATACGCATATGTGGATTAACAGTAAGTAAGTAGAGTTACAGAGGCCTGGACAAGAGGCATAGTATTTCATCCATGTGTGGATAGATGACACCCCCCTGGCCACATCCAATTGCTCTGATTTTTGTTGGACCATGGTTTTGGTCTCTAGAATAGATTTAATAAGGACAGACACTTTTCTAATGAAATTACCACTATTTCATTGTATTTGTTTAAACACTGATATTTGTGTTACACAGATAGAATATATTTTAGGATGTTTAAAATATAAACAATTGGTAGCTCATTTTGATAAGTTGATTTATTCAAAGGTAAAAAAGCAATTTAATCTTGTATCCAGTTTGAAGAGTGACTGATGAACAGGATTGGTTCATCTCTTAAATGACCTGGCTCAATTATTTTAGGGCTAACAGTTATATTTTTAACACTATTAAAATGATAATACCTGAAATTTGTATAGTGTTTTACAGTTCACAAAGCACTTTTACATGCTTTCCTTGTTTTCAAAAAATTCTTTGTAAGTTTGGTGAGGTAGGTCAAACTGGTCTTATCTGTAATTTATAGATTGGTGGGTAGAAATCAACTAATCTGATTTGCCCATTTTAAAGATGAGAAATTGAAGCTCAGATTCATTGGAAACTTGTTTAAGATACCATACTAGTAAAATTTGAGACAGAGTCTCAGACATTCCTTCTCTATCAGGTATTCTGATCTAAGATTAGAAGGGAAGGGACTAATGTGTGGGTAGGTGAATGTAAATTCTGTAGCTGACAGAGTGGTGGCTATAGTGTGGTATATTTTCTATTAGGTGCAAGCAACTTTTCAAGTCAGAGGGTTTGGAGGTTTTACTAAAGCTTTATATTCTATAATGTTTTGAGGTCAGTCCCAGGAGGGTTCTTCTGGGTTAAGTTTACTCAACAGGACCTTCCCTGCTCCTCAAGTATAGGAGAAGTGGTTGCAGTGACTTGACAGTATGAGTGACTGTCTCATGGCCCATATGTATCTGATTCAGACTCAGAAGTGCCTTTCCTCTCTGTGTAGGTCGCTGTCTCCAGACCCATAGGACAGGCTGCTGAAGCTCTGTACCTTGGCTTTTGATGCCCCGATTCATGATTCTTTTCTTTTTCATGATTATTATCACTGTTGTTGTTTTAGCTTATTTTCTCCTTATAAAATACTTGGGTGCCAACATATAGTGAAAAAAGTTATCCAGCAAACTTACACTTCTCTCCGAAGATTATCAACTTAGTTAAGGGGATTCGGTGGTATCCGTCACTATGGCACTTTACTCTTATAGCTGGTCATACATAGTCTTCATAGCAGTGTTATGACTAGCCTCTGAACACCTATTTGATCTCTTTATGTAAAGCAGTTTTCTTTGTTTGTTTGCTTCTTTCAGTCTTATTCCTTCTGTCTTAGGGTTAGGGAACATTATCTTGGATTTAGTACAAAGATTGCTCAAATGTAATGATGATCTACCAGTTGGTTCTCAAAATCTTACTCTTGCTTTAGGACCTTGTGCTGTGACCTTGTGGGCTGTGTAACTTCAACCACTTGTTGAAGAACGAAATTATCCATGAAAAATAAGAAAGCTCCAGGTCTTGAGAACAGCATGGCACTGCTGAGAGCCTTCCAGGGAAGCAGCTTGAACTTAAAGCACCGAGCGCTTTAAGAATTTGCTGTATCTTATCCTAAGATGATTGATGACTGGCAGCTGGAGGCAGTTCAGGGTTGAAGCCTACCAGAATTCATCAGTATGACAGATCTTGGTTTCTTTTTAGCATTAAGATAAATGAAAAAAGAATGGCCAGCTCAGCTCCTTCTAAAAAACTATTTTACTTTTCTCTTATTGGCTCCCATGTAATGATGACTTAACCCATTGCTATATCGGAGAAAATAGGGTATTGTTGAATAAATGTTTTTTCCTCAAAAAGGTAGGAATAGGAATAGATTCAGGATGAACTATTCGTGGACTATTCTAGGACCCCAGAATTATTGCCATATTGTTAGGAAAAATGCGTTGTTTATGTAGTGGGTCCCTATGGGTAGCTCTGGAAAAATACAGGGGAATGTTTATAATTTTTTTTGTGTCATGCACTTTCATTTCATTTCTAAGGCATCCTTTGAAATGAAGGCCTGAAAGTAGGCAGTGAATCTGAAGAATATAATTTAATCTTAGAGTTTCTATTATGTTTAAGGCTAGGGGCTCTTATTTTCTAAAGCTTGAAAGTTTTGAGAACAGAAAGGATACTTTTAATCTAAAAAGCTACTACCTTCAAAATTGAAGATTAAGGTGCAAAATTTGTAGCTATTTGAAATTTTTATAAACTTTTTCTTTCAAATATGATACACATACAGGAAAGAGCACATTCGGCCAGCTGAATTCTCCAGAACCAAACACACCCATACAACCACTACCATGTCACTGGCACCAGGAGTCCCTTTGTGCCCTCCTCCAATCACTAAGCCCCACTCCTGAAAGGGGAAGGGGGCTACCATCCTGACTCCAAAATCACATATTAGTTCCACTTACTTTTGAACTTTATGCAAATGGATCGTACTACGTTGTATCAAAATGAGAAAAGCAAAAAATCTTTTTAACACTGATGTCTAGCATCTATCACAAAGTTGTCCCCCCGCATCAAAGTACCCTTAATTCATTATAACTTCAACATCTCATCATTTTGGTGAAGATACCATGGTTATTATAATTTTTTATAGTGGGTTTATAAATTTATAACATTCAGGTATTTGACTTTTGTAAATCCAATTATAACTTGATCAAGCCCCACTCATAGTTCCCCTCACTCCTTTAAGTCATGTAGAGTCTAATTCTGGCTTCCCCCAATAATTTAATTTATTCTGTCTAGTCACCGACCTTCTTCTCAACCTCAGCATTCACAGAGATGTGTTCACATCTCATCTGCTCACCACTTGGGTAAGAGCGGATACGTAGTTCCTGAATCAGTCAACAGCCTAATAGTCTTTACCAATCCAATGCCAGGTGCCCATTTGAAAAACCAGCAATACAGCATTTCTCTTTTTGGGAACTTGAGTAATGACCTCAATTTTAAGATATGAGATTTGATGGGATAATTTAATGTGCATCCAATGTCCTATGTTCTTAGAAAATCCTTGGAACTTGTTTTCTTATTCTCCCCACTGTGCATAGAAATGCCTCGGTTTAAATACAAATTAAAGTTATTCCTGGCCTTTGTGGAAAGTGAATACAAGAATAATTCTTTTTTATGGCTGTATGTTATCTAAATTATTTGTTCATTCATTACCTGCTATGTGCAGGGTACAGTGGTGAATACTTTGGAGATTTTCTACCCTGCCCCTATTTTGCTACCATGTGGCTTTCAAATAGGCCTCATTTCATGAGGTTAATTCTCATTTAGTTTGTTCAAGGAAAAAGTTCTATCATTGAAGATAATTTTTTTACTTTGTTTTGTCAGCACATGGAAAGCATGCAACATTGTGTTTTCTTTTCTGCCTTAGCTGCCAAAAAAGTGAGCCACATTGTAGTTATAACCTTATCTTGGGTGTTTGGCAGCATCTTTCTTTCTGCTTCCTTTGGTTGGTTCTGTTCTGTTTATATCCCTAATTGACCTATTCTACATTTTTTAAAAATTGGAAGCTACTTTAATAATTCTTGAGGAAGGAATGGCCATTTATTTTCATGTACATTTGATACGATGTATAGTATATGTTTGAATCATCCTAGCTCTAATAAGAAAGGAAAGAGATGAGAATAATTAGTTCTTCAATCTTTGAGATGGGAAAGTTATGTAAGGAACAGATCAAAGGGTTTTGGGAAATGGTTCCTGAAAATACTTTAATGTAGTTACTATTTGTCAGCATATGGCAGGCTAAACACAAAGTCTTTGGGAAGTGTTTTATTAATGGAATTATAGCTGTCCCCTCAAAATTCCAATTTGGCAAGCTGGTTCCTTGTGAGTCTGTGTTACCTTGGAGTGTGAGAGACATTGAGTTGTATTGTGATTGTAGTGCTTTTCCTCAGCCCAATTTTTCTTTCTTGCCATTTGTCATAAATTACCTGGTACTGAGATGAACAAAAAAGATCTTTCCACTCCCTGCTGAGGCAGCCCTCAGTGATCATCTGGTGTTGGCTGGAATCTACTGTGCAGGTCTCTCCAACCCTAAGGACTTTGTTAGAATACTTGCTCTGTGGGTAGTCAGGAGCAAACATGCCTTCCTCCTGGTCTCCAGATTAGATCTGTAATATCTGTTGATAAGCTGTGCGATCACATGGAGAATTTTTAAATAATCAAGCTGCTTAGGAGAAAGGGGCTTATTAATTTCAAAAAATAGTTTACATAGAAATAGAAATAATAAGAACTTTCCTCAACTATATGGTGACAGAAGGAGACGAAACTTCGGATGATGAATTCACAATGCAATATACAGATGATGTATTATAATATCTTACACATGAACTTATATGACCTTATTAACCAATGTTATCCCCATAATAAATAAATAAATAAGAGTTGTGTGCATGACAAAAAAAAAAAAAAGAAAAGAAAGAAGGAAAGAAAAGAAAGAACTTTCCTGGTTAAAGAATAGATCTCTGTTATTTTCATATGTTTCTATATTAATTATCTTTCCCAACTGCAATAAGTTTAAAATTTTTGCCTTTTAAAAATATTAGCACATGCTCTGTGTACTTTATTGGGGCATAACCTTTTATAAAGTCACAGGGGTGAAACTTCTGGGTTTGTGGACCAGTCTCCTTGCTATTTTTACTGAATATGCACTTATATATTGTTTACTTAATCAGTGAGATTGCTTAAACATAAAATTAAATAATCTTTTAAAACATTGTATTTATTTGAGGTTAGATGCAAGTGATTACCCTTGCTCTGAAAATGTATCCATCTTTGGGGAAGTACAGATAAGTGTGTAGATGATGATGGTGTTTAACGACTAGGCTAGCATTATTTTCTGCTGATGACTACATTTACTAAAATTGTATAAAAACGTGCATGTGCAAGTTTCCAGTTATGAGTCTATCATCTAAACTGGAAAAAAATAGAAAAAAATCCATTTTTTTAGTGAAAACAAACATCAATACCAATTTTGATGGGACTGTCTAAAGAATTATAATATAATACTTGTATTTTTTAAATACTAGCGCTCATATATAAAGGATGAGCATTGTGGGCAGATCTGGAAGGATTCTCTACATTCAGAATCTTTAAAGGGTTGGCATTACACGCAGAGGATGTGTTTATTAACCAGCCACAACAGAGTCTGGTATGGACTGAAGGGAAATGCTGGGTTATGCTGTGAGATATATGTTATTAGCTCCACGTTACAGCATGTCAGAGAGGGAAAACACATGCCGAACTTAATGAAGCACGTTAATGGCCTCAGCCCCTCCTTCTAACCCCTCTGGATGCGTTACTACTCTTTAGACTGGGAGGCGCGCATCGACAGCCACGGCCGGATCTTCTACGTGGATCACGTAAACAGAACCACAACGTGGCAGCGGCCCACAGCTCCCCCCGCCCCGCAGGTGCTGCAGAGGTCAAACTCCATACAGCAAATGGAGCAGCTGAACCGGAGGTGAGGATGGGCATTTTGGCTATAGCTGTTCTGTTTTGTGGTTGGGCTAATTTTTACATGATGCAAAGTAGAGAATACGGTTGTCTCCCTTTAATCTTTGGAAGCCCTGTTATTAAGGTGTAGCTGTTCCCTCTTTTTGATTCATAAGCTTCATTGAACTTCTTTTGGTTAAAAAATACACACACACACATACACACACACACACACACACACACACACACACACACACACACACACTGCTGGTGTGGAAACTGGAAAGGAAATAAGTCAGCCCAAGGCATTGATCTTTAATAAAACAGAGTATATACATTTATAATTTGAAGCCAAATATCATTTTAAATATATAGAATCTTCATTCAGCATGCATCTTTATTATATCAACTTAAGTTTTTAAAATCTATTGCTCTTTTTCAAGAACTAATTGCTATGGGACAAAGTTGTGTTTTTTTATTTAGCAATAGAGGAATTTCATTTTCTTTAGTGAAGAGCCACAATTTTTTTTTTAATTATTAGGTGAATGTTCCACAAACAATAGAAGAAATTCAATGGAATGGATGTACTTAAACAGATAGCCTAGAAGGTTCAGGAATGGGGGTTCGGAATGGGGATTTGGGGGTGGGGGTTTGGGAATGGGGGTTCAAAGACGGGGGTTCAGGGAAGGAATGGCTGAAGCTGGGAAGATAGCAAAAACTTCTGGGCTTTAGGGAAGCAGTTGAGTCCCACATTTTAGAGGCTACTGTGCTATAACTATAGATTCATGATTTTAGATATCAGAGTATCCGCAGAACCATGACTAATGAGAGGCCTGAGGAAAATACCAATGCTATTGATGGGGCAGGGGAGGAAGCTGAGTTTCACCAAGCCAGTGCAGGTAAGAGAGCCTTTGGGTTGCTTTGTTTTGTAATCTCATAAAATTGGAAAACAAGTAAGGATTTCCAAGAAATGAAGCTTTTCTTTTAGAGAACTCTTGATCTTCAATGAGGTCTGGTAATCCAGTTCAAAAAGTAGAATTCTCCAGAGACCTCTTCTAATCTTTGACTTTTTATAGAAACTAAGAAAAGAATCACAAAACCAAAGAGAATATAAATTACTTTAATCTCTGGATCTGTGGGAGTGTGGAAAAAGATTGAATCGGATCACTTAAAACATCTAAGGATGCATTAAAATGTTAATAGTGACTAGAAATATTCGATTTCATTTTAGTGTAATTAAGAGCAGTCGGGTTTTATGTATGAATTTACATCAAAGGAAAAAGTATTTGGAGAATAAAATAATAGCAAATGATGTAGATCTACATGGATAGAAGTGAATAGACGTGTTTCTTCCACATGGAAAGCTCTCCCTGAAAGCCTTGTGGTCTGCTCCATGTAGATTTCCGCCGAGAGAACGTCCTGCCCCACTCTACCTCCAGATCCAGGCTCACGTTGCTCTTACAGTCTCCCCCTGTGAAGTTCCTCATCAGCCCAGAGTTCTTCACTGTGCTGCATTCTAACCCTGTGAGTTCCAAACCTGAAAGTATGTGATGGAAAAAGTAACAGATGCAAAGGAAATTATCCTTGTGTATGTAATAATAAGAAGAATGATAACAGCAAATGTTTACTGAGTACTGTGTGTTCCAGGCTCTATGTTAAGCACTTATATATGTTTTAACCCATTCAGATCAAACAAAGCTATATTTTACAGGTGAAGAAACTGGGGCCCAGAGAGGTTAAATAGCATTCTCAAGGTTATTTAGCTACCAAATAGTATCATTGGGGTTAAAATCCCAGAGATACTGACTCCAGAGTCTATGCTTTTAATGACTACCTTATTTTGCCAGTACAAATATAACTAAATATCTGAGCATCGACAGCAGGCAGTGGTCAGATTGGGCTTTGAGATTGTGGTACAGGTTCTCCAAAAGAAATACATTGCTGCAATCCAAGAAATAAATCAATAAAGAAGGAATATTTTAAAGATACGTGAAGTTTGTTTGGAAGATTAGGTTTTTTGTTTGTTATGTTTGGTGGGGGAGGTATGGTGATTTGTTTAGGATGACGTACATTTACATTTCCCTCCTTTTACTAATGTGTCTATTCTTTAGAAGCCCTACCTCTGTGATTTCACTAGATGCCTAAAAATGTTAGTATCATCTAAAAGAATAAATCTTCTGTTAACCAGAAGATGGTAAGAAACTTCCAGTTTTTAATCAGTGTTCTAAATAGAAATCATTTGACTCTCTCCTTTACCTATTTGCTTTCATTTCCTCTAGTCCTGATCTTTAGCCAAAATTCTATCTCTTTCCTGATTTTGATTCCTTAACCAAGAAATCCCTCATGACAACACTCCCCCGCACCCCCAAATAAATTCTCATGACAACCAGCTTCTCTAACTCTACTCAACATACCCATTTCCCACATATACTTTGGAATTACAACTGGGACTAGGAAATTTTTTATTTTACTCAGAAAATGTTGCCCTCCTGGAGGCACTAGGGCATGTGAGGTCCATGGAGTGACTGAAAAACATTGTACACCTGTTTTCTGGTCATGAAGCATGGCATGTAACAAAAATGTTTCTAGGTAAAAAAAAAAAGAGGCTTTTTGAATATTCTATAACTTATGCTAAAACTTTTGTGAGATAAAAATTACAGTGTGATAAGAGAAATTAGAAAGCATTTCTTTATGATGTGAATCTTAAGTTGGACCACAGGATAAATAACAGACATCGATTGGTAAAAATGGAGTAAGAGCTTTCTAGCTGGAGGACCTACATGAGTGAAAACAGAAGTGAAACCATGTGTCCATATGCATAATGAATTATTTTACTCATCCGATAAATGATACTGAAAACATGATTTATGCCAGAAATTATGGTAGATAGAGACTTAGATGAGGTTCTTACCCTAAGGTAGACAAATAATAAGGGTAACTTTAGAAAGAGGGTTATAGAATGCCTCTCTGAAGAAACAGTTTTGAGTTGAAAGCTGAAAGATGAGAAATCATCAACCATGGGAAAAGCCCAGGAAGCTCAGTCCAAGCAACTGGAACAGCAGGTGAAGGGACCCCAGCACTCTGACAAAAGCAGAGGGGCCGCTGTGTAGTGATAGGAAGAGGCAGTGATGTGATATTGGGTTGGAAAGTCAGCAAGATCCAGGTCATGGATCTGGCTGTGGGATATGACAAGGAATTCAAATTTTATTCCGCGATCCGTGGGAAGCCGTTATGCATTTAGTGTGACAAGCTCCAATTTCGAAACCGTAGAAAGGCAGGAGTAAACAGAGTGGTGAACACAAAGGCTCGTCCATGGCCCAGTAGAAAGACAATGATGACTGGAACCGGGATGTTGACATGGACTAGAGCGAAGTGCATGGATTTGAGAGAGATTTTGAAAGCAGAATCATAAGTGACTTGGTGAAAATTTGATTGCTAGGGAAGAAACGAGAAGAACTTCCAGTGCTTTGGTTTGATAAAGGGTTTAATCTTGTTGGATCATCATGCCAGTGTAGGAGTAATCAGCGCTACATTTGACTAGGTATGAGGGAGACAGAAAGAAAGAGGTTTTGTGTTTAGGAAGGAGTTTGGGTATAACACAGTGGGCAAAGAGGGATTGCTCCACAAGTCTCTGAGGGCTAAGGGAGTGGCTTGCTGAAGATACTAATCAGAGGAAGGTTGTAGCTGCATGGACTGATTTAGAATGAGGGAAACACTGGCCTTAGAAGTCGAGCTAGATGTAACCTATTCATCATGATGTGAGTTGATAAGACCTAGACTGGGAGGTAAGGAAATAGAGAAGGATCGAGCATGAAAGGAGTCACAGGCAGACATTGTCAAGGCTTGGTGGGTAAATAGATAGACAGAATCTGATGATGACTCTGAGTGTTAATAATAATAAAACATAAACAATAAACAATAATACACAATTAATGAACATTAAGAGGAAAATTGGAATGAGAGTCCTGTTAAGGGAATGGAAGAACGTATTGAATTTAACAAAATAGATTATATGCCTTAGGAAAAATAAAGTAGACTGCAGGGAAAAGTAGAAGTCAGCATAGTCCTATCACCAGTTGTTGGTGAGGCTATTAGTGTGTACATGTTTATTGACAGTAATATATTTCTGTCTTCTTTCATTAGTTTGGCTTTATATGTATAAGCATCTGTCTGGCTTTACTGCTCATTATCTTCTGGTTTACAGGTTTAGCTTGGAACAGAGAAGACATGGAGGAGGGCGAGCAGTGAATAGCATGCTAGCTGTCGGATTTCATGCAAGAGGAAGTAGGCTCCCCATGCATTCAACTTAGCGACAGTTTGTTGATTTTTTATTATGTCCTAGGCACTGTGCTAAGTAATTGAGATAAAAAAAAAAAATGACAGCAACTGTGGGTCCAGGAGTCCCAGACTTGAAAACACATTCCAGTGTAATGAGTAGAGTTATGAATGCAATAAAAATGGAAGGCCATATAAAAAACACGCTGCTGGAATGAGTAATTAACTCTGGGAAAGGCACATGGGAGCAGACGTAGAGGGTTTGCATTTGAGATAAGTTTCAAAGGCTGAATAGGAACTTGCCCTAGAAATGAGAAGAGCCAATGCATTCTAGGTAGAAGGAACAGCATTTGCAAAATAAGAGATTCAACTTATAAAGTAGTAGGGCTATCTTGATAATCACTTGATTCTTAGTATAGTAGTTTCTTGGTACTGAAACTAGATTCTTAGTATAGTAGGTTGGTGTTCCTGGTGTTTTGAGAGCATAGGACACTAGTGAAAGGCAAATTTGAGCCTGGAGAGGTAAGCAGAAGCAAGTTATGTGAAACTAAATGCATGCGTGGGCAGTTTTAGGATATGATAGGTTGTCATGCAAGGAAGAATGGGCTAACATTTAGAAATGTCACTAAAACAGAAAGTCTCATGGCGTGGCAGGAATAGCTTTTGACTTGCAGTCAGATAACACAAATTTTCCTTTTGATATTTGTTCATTTGTCATGCATTTACTCAACCAATGTTTATTAAACATCTATGCTTGCCTGGTACATTGTAGACTCTGGAGATAGAGTGGTAAATAAGATAGACAGAATGGAGTAAAGATAAACTAGTGAACAAGAAAAGATAATTCAGATAGTGCAATGTAGCATGAGGCAACTGAAACAGTGCAGGTGACTGGGCTAAGGTGACTTGCAGACAAGTTACTGGGGGTGCTGGCTTTAGGTCAGACGGATGGGGAGATCTCTCCAAGGGAGCCATACATTCAGGCTGTTGTAAAATGTCAAGTGAGTTAAAAATCCGGGAGCAGAACCGCCTTGCCAAGGAAGAAAGAGCTAAGGTATGAGGGCACGAATGAGTTTATCGTGGTACACAGTACGGTCAAAGGGGTGAGCGGGACTTTAGGAAGAGGGGCTTGTATGATTTGGCACGGGGTTTGGGCTTTACTCTAAATGGAATTTATTCTAAAAGGATTTCCTATAGGGATGTAGTTTCAATTTTTAAAAGCTCCTTCCAGCTGCCAAGAATGGGTTTGAGAGGGGAAAATAGGCATCAAGGAGATAAGTGAAAAGACCCTGTAGTGAAACATGCAAGGGGCTTGGATTAGTGCAGTGGCAATAGAGATGGTGACAAGCGGATGAATATGGGACATAGTTTGTAGGGAGAGCTGAAATTTTTGCTAATAGATTAGAATGTGGGGATAAGAGAGAAAAACTTGAAGAAAGAACTACTGATTGAATTGTAGTGTTTGGGGTTGGGGGGTGATTTGCTGGTAAATATTTAACCAATCTGCTCTCTGAAAGAAAATTGTGTGTGTGTGTGTGTGTGTGTGTAAAATATACATATTTTACCAATGTAAAGCATACAATTTACAAATAATAAAATACGTTGAATACGTTTGTTGATTTTTGCCAAATTGTTTGTCAGTAGTCAATCTGCATTTGTAACTGATGAACAAGTATAGGTCTAATATGAATGTTCTGTTTGTTTATGTTCACAAAGCAAGACAACAGTGAAACAAGGGAGAGACATGTCAGAACTTTACACTCCTCTGTCAACGAGGCCAGCACTTCTTTATTGAGCCAGATAAGAGTTTTTGAATACCAGACATATACTTTTTCATTTTTTAATGTGTGTGCTATTTGCAATGTAACAGCACAGTTTGACGTGTAATCTATATTCTTTTTAGCACTTTATTTTCTCCACCAATTTCTTTAGTCCAGACCTTATGTCTAGAAAAAGACAGCAAGCTTTTTCTGTAAAGGGCCAGAGTACATATCTTCAGTTTTCAGGCCAAGGACAACATGTTAATGAACAGATGTGGCTGTACTCCAACAAAACTTTGCAAACATAGCCAGCCAGCTCATGGGTCTGTAGTCTACCACTGCTAGTCTAGAACCCACCAAATAATACAAGGCCTGATTTGCAATTACCGATTTCCGTAATTTCAAGCTACCAATATGACCTCACTAAGCACTGAGTTCTATCTTCTCTATATGGGCTGCCTTTTTTTGTAAAAGTTTCTCATCAGGGTTTCAAGTAAAGGCTGGATTATTAGTCATTGGGTTGTGATATAAGGCTGTGGTTTTTAAACTTGGTAGACTTTTATAAATAAATGGATATTCTTGGTTTTCAAACATTAGAGATTCTGGTTAGCTAGGTATAGTGGGTCCCAGGATTCTGTATCTTTTTTTGACTCCTTAAGTGATTCTGATATATGTAGTCTGTGACCTGTAATTGCAGATTCCGTAGTATAAAGAGATGTTGCATTAAATGACCTCACTGCCTTTGTCACAACCATGATTCATCAGGACTCATAACAACTGACTTATTTAAACTGTGTAAAAAAAACTCAATAGCTTATTCATTTTTTGTTTAGTTTGTTTTCCTGTTTTCTTTGGTTTTCCCATTTCTTTCCTTGGGCATGATTTTAAAACTTATTTTGCTGGACAGCCCATCCTAAGTTTAAAATATTCTTTCTGAAGCATTTTACTTGTTCTCTTCCTCCTACCTGAATTGTAGTCATTACTGGCTAAAAAGAGCATCCATTCTATGCTCACCTGTGCATATCTATAAGATTTAAATTCTGTTGGGTTTGCGAAGGTTTATTTCCCTGATTTATGTATGGCAGGGATTAAAGTTGCTGGATTTTTCTTGCTGATGGTCTCAAGGTATGAATTTATGGGGATAAGTCAGCTAATTTTTTGTAAAGAGCATTACTTACTAGAATTTCTTCTTTTTCCTAGAGTAGCAGAAAATGTTACAAAACAAACTTTAATTTACGTTCCTTATTTTAAGATTTATTATCTAGCCTTTTTTCTTGAATTGTTTTGAGCTATAACTATTTCACTAGATTCTCTTTTTATATTTACGAAAATGTTCAGCGTACAAAAGGAGTATATTAATTTAAAAGCTTTCCTAATTCTCTTTTTTTGACTTGAAGATATATCAGTTTATGTTGTAAGCTAGTCATGAAAAATAGATTTCATGTAGCAGCAATTTACCTCATCATCTTTATTGAAAAGAACAAAATTAAGAAAACGTGAGAAACAAAATATTGGTTTTTTTTTTTCTGTTTTGCATTATAGTTGCTTTAAGATATATTCTGCTGCCCTCTGTTGGTTGTGATTAGATTTCTTCCAAAATTGTCTTGATAAAACATTTACTCCTGATAACTCAAAATTTAGTTATTAGTGTCATGCCTTTTATGTCGTTATGCCTGTTTGTCTAATAATTGTCATATATAAATATATTTATTATATGCAACTGAATAATGTTTTCAACATATATGCCAAATAGTTATTACTGTCACTTGTAATAAGCTCCAGTAATACATTAATTCCACCATAAAATCTCTTTAGTACTTAATGAAGAAAACTATTGTTCCAAAATACATAAACTTATTCTTACAATCAGGAATTCCTGCTATTGCAAAATAAATGAATTTATAATTTACAGTTAGTTTGGTCAATATGTTAAAATTTCCCTCCATTTTACTGTTTAGGTAGATAAGAATGTAAAATCCCTGTGATTAAGAATATAGACAAACTGTAAGATAAAATAAAAATAGATGTGTAAGACAGATATTTCCATATCCTAGCATACATCTTATGGAAACAATGTTGTTTGATTTTGTTTATAATAAATTCTGTTTAGTGAATAATATATACAGATGCTCACATGTAGCACATATAGCAAATATATATATTTGTTTTAAAATATATATGAGAGACATTTGGTATAGATGCAGTGATGATATTTTCCAAGCATAAATTCATAATACCTATTCTCAATGAAGGATTTTCGAAATATGAGTGATATATTTTATTTAGCAGTAATGTGCTTACCTTTATTATGGAACAGAACAGAATTAGGTGAAATCAACACCAGGTCAAGTAATCTAGGACATATGGTCTCCATAAAACTAAAAACAAAAACCCTGCTGCAAAAAAAAAAAAGGATTATTTTTGCATTTGTTGTTTGATAAGAACTGAATGTTTACACATAATTTTCTTACTCTGCTGCCAAATGGCAGAAACATTCTCCTTAGCTCCTTTCAATATTTTTCATTTGTAACATCTCAAACACTTAACCAAACAACAACAACAACAACAACAACAACAACAACAACAACAACAAAACACATTAAGCTCTAAGAAGTGCTATTTTAACAAAATTTCACTAGAGAAATTCAGTTGATCATTCAGTTGATCACTCACTCAGCTGTCAAGTGTTTATTTCTTGCTAGGAAGACAAGAATCAACCAAGAAGGTTGAGAAAGGCAGTTTTGGAATAGAAGGACTAACTGAAAAGGATATTTTAAATCACATCAAAGGAAAACAAAACCTTGTGCTGTTTAGAGTTCATTCAGAGGGCCTCTGTCCTCTATTACCAACTGCCAACTGCACTTAACTGCTTGTGTTCACACATGACAGCTTCCCAGGTGACACCGTTCTGTGCAATATCATGAGTCTGCTCTGAAGTAGGCTCCACTTGCCCTTCTTGAATCTACTTTCATTTCAAGTAGAAAATCACAACCTTTTATTGCATCTTTTTCTAGAATATTAAAACAAAACATCAGTTCAAACACAGAAAAGATCCTCACTCAGTTAGAACCACTAAACCCCAGAGAGAAATAAATACTTTTTCTCTTTAACTCACAGCTTTGCCAATGTCAGTTTATATGAAGACTAAACTCTTTCAATCTGATCCCACCTGTTTAGTGTTCCTATACTCTCTGGACTACTCTCATCCTTAGCTCTGCTTGTTCTATCACTGTATTTCAGTATTTTTACTGCAATTGTAGCCTTTGGTTTCCAAACTCTACTTTCTGCCTTCAGGGAACCTCTTCCTCCCACCTCCCCCTATAATTTTCCTTCTCCATCATTTTGAGTGATCAGGCTGTGCTCATTTCAGTATCCTCAGGGTTTAGAGTAGGGGTAAGCACACAATTTATCAAAGGTTATGTACCCTTTTTTAGTTAATAGGAAGTAGGATTCTGGCCCAAGATCTTCAAAGACCTCAAAAGTAGAAAATAATTTTATTACTATCATTCATCTGTTATAACATAGGTATGGTAGGTATAATCCCTTATGCATTCGTTTACTTCTATTCTGTATTTTTATCATTATTTTTATTCTTCAAATTACATTTATATCCTTTGATCGGATTTGAATCCTACACACCCGTGAAGAAGACAAGGTAGTTATTATTTTCTCATCTTACAGTTGAGCAAATTGAGGCAGAGGTTAAATGACTTCTTGTTTCTGTCAATGAATGATAGGCTGTAACTAGAATCTTTACCACAGTTTTGTATGAACTGGTGTATAAATTTCCTTTCTGAACCAAATTTCACAGAAAGGACATTTATACTCCAGTTCATATATATATGAACTTTGCCAGTTGCTGTGCCTATATATATATGAACTGGAGTATAAATGTTTATAAATAGTATACATATTGGATAAACATTTATAAAATATATTCAAAATAGAATAAGCATGTGTATATAAACAGGTATAACTATATGCTACATGTATATACATATATAAACATATAAATTAACATGTATACGTAAACAATGTATAGTTTCTTAATAAAAATGTAGAGGTCTACAGGGATGTTCCTGTTTGCAATAAGTGTTTTATATAACCCCTAATAGTCATGTGCATGTTATTCAGACTTGAAAAACCTATAATTCTAAAGGTTGTTTGTTAGTTACTAATGAGAGAAATCATTCTTGCACTTAATTTACTTTGGTAGATATTTTTTGCAAAGATCACTCGAATGTGGCACTATATTACATGTCTCATTGAGTAGAGAGGAGGAAGATGAAAGGACATAATTAATTATAAGACCAGTCTAAAGCCTCCGCTGCTTAAAGAGCTGTCCAACCCCAGAGAATTACTTCAAGCCTGAGGCTTGGACGGGTTCCCTCACCTAATTATCATTACTTCTTGCCCTAATGAAGTTCTGCTTCTTTTCTTTAGCAGAGTGAAGAGCATTTCTGGTGCTTTGGATAAAGAATCGGGATGTGGCCTATTAATTTATTTTATAAGGAGAGGAAGAAGTGTGGTGGGGTGGGGGAGAACAAGAGATAGACCTATTTAGAACAACAGTTAATCTAATGATTTATCTGACAGAATTATTCCACTCTAAATTGTCCCCAAAGAGACTTATTAGGGAGTATGAATTGAAAGCTCATTACCATCACCTCCGCACACGTTAGTGTGATCTCAGTTCTCTAAGCTTGCAATGGCTTATGTGAAAATATATTAGCAGCACAGAGCCAAATGCAAAAAACACATGCCTTGCTGATTGCATGTTAAACTCCAAGGTAGGGTCAGCCACAGGCTAAACTATTAATTAGCTTATGTTTGTCTCTGACAAACCTTCGACCTCTTTTATTAGTCTCCTTTGCTTTCATGGTATCACCTTCTTATTCTCTCATGCTCTCTAATTGCCCAGAACCCCTGCTTAGGCTTGCTTGGTTTGGCAGTACTCTGTGCTGTGAACCTCACGATTTCTCACGGCCATCAAACCTCCTTTTCTTCAGGTTGAAATGTGACCCCCAAATATTTTATACTCGGTGTATTAAGGAACTAGTATACTAGTATTTGAGGAAAGTTCAATGTGCCCTTCCTCTCTCCCTCCCTTATGCCTTAATAGAGAAAAAATATTTTAATGCAAAGTGGAAAGTATGTAATGATGGTGAATCAATCAGAACAACTATATAATAGTTATTTTATGTACTTTAGGTTACATGTCAATAATGGCAAATAACACATCTCAGTGGCTTAAGCTAACAAATGTTTGTTTTACATTCCAAATCGGGCCCAGCCTGGGGAGCAGCCATCATGTCAAACTTTGCCAGTTGCTGTGCCAAAGGGAAGAAAGCTGTAGAAGGACTCACAGTGGCAATAAGTGTTTTGACCTGGACGTGATACATTCTTGAGGAACCCTGGAAAATTAGGAACAATGTTGGCAGTCCTCATACTGTTCATCTTCTGTCGTTGATAACTACCACAGTACTGGGCACAGCAAAGACAAAGAATGTTTATTAAAATAAATTGTTTATTAAAATAAAGGGTTTCTTTTGGGTTTGGCTTTGTTTGCCTTAAATTGAAATAAATAACAGAACCTATGACGAAAAACCTGAAGGCCTCCAGATTCAGTCTAGTGTCCCTGGGACTAAAGGTAGAGGAATTCAAAGCCCTTTGAATCTATCTGAGAGAATAGAATTCCAGGCTTGTATCACTCAGGGGCAGGTCAGTTTCATAAATATCGTATTTCTTCTGATGATTCATGGAAATAGCTCCATACAGGTATTACTTTTGTACTCCTTGGCACATGATATTGTGCAGTGAATATATGTTGACTGACTTATATGTGGATAGACCATGGCTTATGGTCAGTTTTTAGAATCTCCTTTAAGCATCAGAGATGAAGTCTGTAGCATCTTTGACAAAACAATCACTTTTCATGTGGTTGTTTAAGTGGGATTTTATTAAATGTGCACTTTGATCGTATAATCCAGCCATGTAAATACATAGGAACAATAGGAAGAAAAAAAATACCAACATATGTAGTTCAGGAAGTTCTGTCTACCATTCTATCCACTGAGAGTGTGAGATGAAGAACCTCAATCTACCGTGGTCTCAGTTGAACACGACTCAGCTGTGTGAGCAACTGAGCCCATTGCGTGTACTTCTGATATCCAAATATAACGGCCAAGCATTTTCCCCTACAATTTGACTTCTAAATGTATGCCCACTGCTTCATGTGGCATTCACCCAAATAACCAGTGATCTGTGCCAGTGCGGGAGGGAAAACTGGCTATGTTGGGGCTCTCTGTGAGGTGGTCTATTTGTCTCCAGCATGGTATGATTTTGACTATGTGTATGTGTGTCTGTTTGCCTAAAAGCAACTTTAGGACCTAACATCCCCTATAAAATGAGACTCTACAGCATTCTTATTCGTCAGAGACCTAGACATCATTGGCAAAGATGGCCGTACTTTCTGTAGTCTGTCTATATTATTTGATGAAATATTTTGCTGTCTGCTGTTTCCATGTGTAGGTCTAGAGTTATGTTGAAGCCTACATACCCATAAGTAGACTAGATATACTCACGTGTAGTATACATGTTGCTTTTGCATATCGCAAGCGGTTTAACATTAGCTCTCCATCCTTTTTGCCAGAGTGCCTACCGCATGTTTACAAAACAACACGTGTTTGAAGCACATGATCACCAAAGTCCGGCGGGACACCCACCACTTTGAACGCTACCAGCATAACCGGGACCTTGTGGGATTCCTCAACATGTTCGCAAACAAACAGCTGGAGCTGCCGAGGGGCTGGGAAATGAAACACGATCATCAGGGCAAGGTAACACCAAGAATTACTGGGGGGAAGCTGCTGAGTGCCTTGGGGGCTGCCTGCGACCTTGGCACTTGGCTCTGCTCTTCAAGTGAGGGCTAAAAACCCTTTGTGAGCTAAAACAGTCTATCTCCTGGTTTGAGTGAAACTCGGACGAGCAGGTTACTACAAACAGTTAAACTACACTATTTTGAAGTAGTGTATGCAGTAGACAGGGTGAGGGCACTTGTTTACCAAACACTCACTTTTGCCTGGATATTCTTCTATCTGTAATCTCTCACCATTTTCTGCTGATTAGAGGAAAGGTTTCTTAGGAAATGACACTTCCTTCTCCCTTGCTAAACAGCTTGTGTTATGACTAGTTGAATAAAAGTTGTATTGTTTGGCGAAGGTGGCTAGGAGGTTGCTAAGCAACTGCCCAAGGTGTGTCTTTGTGACGCTGTCTGGGCTTGGGACCTCAGTCTTATTGTGTTAAAACCCTGATTTTGTTAGCACATTAAATAAGACTCATAGATTGATTAATTTATGATGAGACATATGTAGCTGTTTCTCACAGGCCAGAGTAACCACATGTGTATTTCTTTTGTAGACAGATGAAGCTGGGTTATAATCAGGAGGTTGTTAGATAAGCATGAAATCAGAATTGAGAAAATTTAGTAATTTTTTATAAGGTTCCTTTATTTACTTAGCTCTTGTGTTTAGCATAGCTATGAGCCATGAACTGTTTAAGCTTTTATATATTTAAGCTCTTAACGACAGCTCCATAAGGCAGTACTATTATAAATATTGACAAGGAGCCTTAGCTCCAGAGTGGCTCAAAGACTTGCCGAGTGTCACAGAGATGAGCAGTGACTGAGCTGTGCTCTAACCCAGGCAGTCTGGTTTAAGGGCCATGCTTTTAACCATGACATTATGCTCTCCAAGTAGTAACCAACCTCAGTTTCCTTGTCTGTAAAGAAACTTGAAATATGGGGCTTGTAGGGTGAGGAGGATTAAAATGATATGATATTTAAAGTAACTGTGCTTGGCTTATTCATTCAATAAATATTTATTGAGTACCCATGCAAATTACTAATAAGCCAACTACTTCATACAACTGCCATTCTCCTGGAAAGAGATGGGCAAAAATAAATAAATACATAGCATGCCAAGAGTCTGTTAATGCCATGATTTAAAAGAAAGCAGTCTAAGGAAAGACAGAAGTGGAGACTTATTTATTGTAGGGTGGCTGGGGAAGTCCTCACAGACAAGGCTATACATGAATAGAAACCTGAACAAGTGAGGAGAAAACCGTATCAGAGAAGAGAGCATTCGAGGTGAATGATATGTGTAAAGTACTCAGTAAATGCCATTCTCCTCCAAAGGAGGAGCAATACTACCACAGTAGCATCTTATTTATCCTAAACTCAGCTTCCAACAATCTCATCTGGAACCTATAAACGGACAAAATAGGTGTTACAAAGTGCATGTAACACTCAGATTCTTATTGAAACTAATTTTTTTTTCTGTAAATCTTTTTAATATACCTCTAATTCCCTGCCCAGAAAAGGTTAGATGTGGCAAGAATGAAAGTTAGATAGGTGAAAGAGAATGGATTTGATTATGTCCCTCGATCACAGGTAAAATGGCACTGTGTCAGTCAGGTGGGCATGGCAATTAAGGACTTTGAAAAAAATACTGGTGGAGTTATACTTGGGTATGCAAGAGCAATAGCATACCTAGAATTCAGTTCTGTTCTCAACTCTGACATTTACCTGGTGTCATGAAGAACTCTACTCATTAGAGAACTATGTCCAAAGAAAACCAAGTTGCTATAATGCTACATATATTTCTGCTCTGTGTAGACTTAACTTGCTACATCATTTTGTATCTTTAGCTAAAGGAGATTGGGAATTTGTAGTGTACACTAGAAGTGGAGGAGACAGTCCCTTTCTGCCAGTCATAATTTGCTAGACATGCTTCAGGAGAGAGCTTATTAATAACCTCTGGACCTTGAGAAAAGTTTAAATTGCATTTAGGATACTGTTTAAGATGAGTTATGATGAATTGTTAAGAACAAGATTGGTCTCATAGCTTTTACAAAAGTGTTGATAGTTAAACAGTGATAAACATTATCTCACCTTTGTGGTAACACAGCTATCCATCTTATTCCCAAGGGTTTTGGACACATGTAGGGGTTTTGACCTAAAGTTGCAAGCATTGTAAAGAACCCTGAAAGTGGGCTTGTAGATAGCCAACCTCATAATCTACTGGTAGATTTGCAGTTGAGTGCTGTTTGATGTGCAAGGACCCCTGCCTTGTGGACAAAATGGATTATCGGACAGGCCTGCAAGCTTATCACTTTAGCCTGACCTCTCTGCTTCATGAATTAGGATTTTAACAAGATTTCTATCCAAGCAGGACTCTGTAACTAAAGCAGATATACCTCCCTGTGACTTCTTCTTATCCTCCTTTACAAACGACTGGCTTCTGATGAACTAAAATAACTTAAAAGAACATTTGGGAGAGGCTCGTGCTATGTCTGTGTTTGGCGGCGCTGCTTAACTGCACTTCAGAAGTCACAGCTTCATCCTCCAGGCAGCTAATAGGTTTTCTTCCATGCCCTGAAATTTTAGCCTCCTATTTATTTATTTATTTATTTATTTAAAAAAATTTTTTATGCCCAGCACCTGGTCTTCCTAGGTGGTCTTTCATCCAAGTACTAACCAGGCCCGACCCTGCTTAGCTTTCGAGATAAGACATCAGGCTTGTTCAGGGTGGCATGGCCACAGACCATGGACCATGGCTCCACTGGGGCACAAATGCAGGACCTTCCGCATGTAAAGCAGATGTGCTAACTGCTACACTATGGAACCACGTCCTAGCTTCCTTTTTATCAATGAATTGCTTTGCTTCCAGAACATTTAAAGGAGTGAACTTTTTTTTTATTTACTATAATAACAAAAGCTTTTAAATATCACTAAGTTATTTTCTACAATGATGACTGATTTGTAGAATCTACGTGAAATAGGATGTCCAAATCCTCATCTGCATGAAATGATTTTTAAAAGGAATATTCTCAAACTTAGTCTTTCAGGCTTAGGAAATTTGGTACTATGTCCTCTTCTTAAGTGCAACATCTTCCTTTCATGTTTCATTTAGTCATTCAACATACTTTCGAATGCCTGCTGTGTGCATGCCACTGTGATAACAATGATAAAAGCTAATACTTAATGTAGCATTATGTAACATGTAACATTGACTATGTGCTAGATGCTGTTATAAAGTTCCTTTCATTCTCATAGCAGCCTTGTAGATAGCTGCTAGATTTATCCACATTTCATAGAAGAAACTGAGGCACAGCATTTAAGTGAATTGACCAGCATCCCACAGTTAGCAAGCAATAGAATTGAATTTGAACCCAAGCAGTCTAGCTCCAGAGTCTGTGCTCTTGTACTGCCTTTCTCCAGTGAGTCAGGTGAATGGATATTGTCAGCAATTATAATGACGGTAGTAAAAGGTGCTGTGGAGAAGGTAGGGGCTTTCAGACATATCCTAGAAGGGCAGCGTATTGGGCGGGTTGCTCCTAACTCTCCAGAGATAAATGATCGGTCCTTTCTTAAATACCACATAATTTCACTTGCATGGTTTCATGACATCTGTCCCCATCTGTCTCATGGTATAGTTTTTCCCAAACAGATGATCCCCTTCTTGGGAATTATTATATTTATTTTTTAATTACCCCCTTTTCTACCCCAATGCCTTTCACGTAGAAGGTGCTCAGAACAAGTTTAATGAATGACTGAAACTTGTCACCAGTAGTTTCACTGTTATTCAGTAATCTTTGCTTTGGACAAACGAAGAGGCTGCCAGCCTCCCTCCCCACTCCAACTCCCTCCTCCTGTGTTCTCACCGAAGCGGCACCTAGATTTGCCCCATTTGTCTTCACTTAAAGTTATCTTGGATTTTTCACATTACATGTTTGAACAAGGTAGTGATTATGCTTGCACTTTAGCTGTCTTCATTTTTTTCTAATTACTTAGGCCAAGGGTTTAAATTGGGTGAGATTTCACAGGATTCTTGATCTGGTATGCTCTTTTGGGGAGTTTTAGGGTGAAAAACATCCTTGACTCACATAAGAGAAGTAAAATTGTTTAAAATTAACCATTAATTAAAGAATAAGAACAGAATATTGGGCCTTGCTAGGTAAGATGGTGATGATGATGGTGACAATGATAATGATGATACCTGTATTTACTCAACTCGTACTATGTGCCAGGCACTGTATTAGGTACTTTTCTATGGATTATCTTATTTACACTTCATGGTACTTTATGAGGTGGGTATTATTATTTATTTTTTTTATTTTTATTATCCACATTTTACTGAAATTTAGAGATATTAAATGATGTGTGCATTAGCAAGCAAGGAAGAAATCCAGGATTCAGACTCTAGTAGTGTGACTCTTAATCACTGCACTGTACTGGGAGGGATTCCCTTTGGAAATGAGAGATTCTTTATCATCCCAAGGAAGAAGAGTTTCAGGCCAGATGCTGAGATTACTGGTATCCTTCAAGGCTGAATGACATGTAAAGGTATTGATTAAATCACGGGTGCTCTGGCAAAGATCATATCACCAGAAACATATACTTGGCTTCACGCTTAAATACTACAGAGTCTTTATGGTATTCTTATATGCTAAGGGCACATGGAGTTCACACGTATTGATGGCTTATTAGATGCTAGGCTCTGTATTAGATGCCAGGCTCCCTTCTATGGATATTATATGAGTTCATTTAATTTTCACAATAATCCTATGGAATAGCTTTTATTATAGATGAAAAAAAAAAAAAAAACCAACCCAAAGCTCAAAGAGTTTAAGTATACAAGTAAACTCTTAGATACAAATCCATCTTTATTCAAAACCTGTAAGAATTTTTCTAGGCAATGTTAGTCTAGAACTCACTGGCCACTAACCACCTAATTTGAAATAATGTCATTTAAATTTACTGGGTCTGAGTTTCCTTATCTCTACAAATGAGTAGGTCGATCATCTTTTCATATGCTTATTGGCCGTTTGTAAATCTCCCTTGAAAAAATGTGTGTTCAAAGCTTTGCCCATCGGGTTATTTATTTGTTTTACTGAGTTGTAAGAGTTTTTTATATTTTTTGAATATTAGTCCCTTATCAGATATATGCTTTGCAAACATTTTCTCCTGTCCTGTTAATTGTCTTTTCACTGTCTTGATGGTATTTTTTACAGTGCAAAAATTCAATTTTGATGTAGCCCAGTTAATTTGTATTTCCTTTTGTAGCTCGCGCTTCTGGAGTTATTTCTAAGAAAGTGTTATCTAACTCAAGAGCGCAAAGATTTACCCCTGTGTTTTCTTCTAAGTTTTATAGTTTTAGCTGTTGCATTTAGATCTAAGGTCCATTTTGAGTTAATTTTTTTTTTTATGGTGTGAGGTAGGGAATTCCACTTCTTTCTTTGCCTATGGATATCCAGTTGCCCCGACACATTTGTTAAAGACTATTCTTTCCCAATAATCTTATTAGTTGTTAGGAAAATCCAAATCAAAGGCACAGTGAGACTCATTTAATTAGCCATAAAACAAAACAAAACAAAACGGTAGAAAATGGTAAATGTTTGCAAGGATGGGGAGAAATTGGAAGCCTCATATATTGCTGGTGGTAATATAGAGCAGCCGCTTGGAAACGGTTTGACAGTTCCTAAAAAAATGGTTATACAAAGAATTGCCATGATCCAGCAATTTCACAAGTAGGCATATATACAAGAGAAATGAAAATATGCTTCCACACAGAAACATGTACACAAATGCTCAGTAGTAGCATTGTTCATAATAGCCAAAGGGTAGAAACAACCCAAATGTCCATTAACTGGTAAATGGATAAATGTGATAGATTCATACAATGGAATGATATTTGACAATACCAAGGAATGAGGTACTGATACACCATAGAGGAACCTTAAAAATATTCAGAGTGAAAAAAACTAGTCACAAAAATCACATATTGTATGATTCCATTTATTTGAAATGTCCAGAATAGACAAATCTATAGAAATGTGAAGTAGATTTGTGGTTTCTTTGTGTTGCACAGGGACTGGGGAGTAAATGGTAATGAATATAGAGTTTCTTGGGCGGTGGGGATGTTCTAAAATTATGGTGCTGGTTGCACAACCCTGTGTGTATACTATGAAACAATGAATTGGGTGAATGTGTAGTATCTAAATTACATCTCAATAAAGCTGTTTAAAAAATTAATAGGTGGGATAAGAGGAAGGTCAGGATTCCCTTTTTAGCTACTAGATTCTATAGGTCTCTGATTCTTCAGTCTTGAAGTTTGAACAATATGGTTCCCAACTGGATTTGCTATCAAATATGTAATACTTTTGGCTTTTAATTACATTTGGAAAGGTCTCGTTCATAATTCGACAGTGTGTTTTAATCAGTATTTTGTTCCATTACTTGACTTCCTTAATTATTTTGATTCTGTAATAGTGGGCCTGGCAATGAAGCCAGGTTTTATTTCATGCAGGATCGTCCTTATAAGACTGTGATCAGCATCTGTGTATATTTGTTAAGTCGAAGGCCTAGAATTTTCACCTAACATAGAGGACACCTTTGACTTGCCTTATTTTGAAATAAAACATGTAAGCAAAGAAAGTGGCCCAATACAGAAAATTTTTCAGCTCGCTTCTTATTGTAATAATTTTTAAATTTTTGTATAATCTCAGGAGTATGAAAATCAAGAATAATTTGGGTTCTGGGTTACAGTGTTGATATAGACTACATTTTTATAAGAAATAGCATCAGTAGTATTAAAATGTGAGTTTAAAATGCTTATGGTTCTTGGCTGGGTTTGATCATTAGTATGTGCTCATGGGATAACGTATCTGGAAGACGAATATGAGCTTTAATAAAGAAAACCAAATGTTATTTAACTTAGGAGCCTCTCTCTCTCTCTCTCTCTCTCTCTCTCTCTCTCTCTCTCTTCCTTCCCTTCTCTCCCTTTCTTCCTTTCCCTTCTTTCCTTCCTTCCTTCTTTCTTTCCTTCCTTCCTTCCTTCCATCCTTTTTCCTTTTTTCTTTTTTCCTTTCCTTCCTTTCTCTTCTTCCTTCCTTCCTTCCTTCCTTCCTTCCTTCCTTCCTTCCTTCCTTCCTTCCTTCCTTCCTCCATCCTTCCATCCTTACTTCTCTTTTTCCTTTCCTTCCTTCCTTTCTTTTATGCTATTATTAATTGGATGGATTTGAGAAAATAATGCTGCAGTGGTGTCAGGGTTTCTAGATCCATCACTATCTGATCTGACCTCTGTGAACTTCAGTTTCTCCTACAGTGAGGGTTAGTAACCTTTCTGGTTCCTGGCTGTAGTTAGCATCAACTTCAATAACAGTGGGGTTACAAATGGAAGAAAAACTATTAGTGCTATAGTTATCACAACTTACTCAGTAATTGACTTAATATGATTAGAGTTATGGTGTAAAAGATAAAAGCTGTACAATTTTAAAGTTATACAGGTTTATAGTTTAGTTTGGGGAAAGCAAAGGCAGGTAATATACAAAATATCTACAAAATAAAATATGCCATTTCATTTTATTTTATATTTTATATTTTATTTATTTTTAGCCAGGAGTTATTGCTACCCAGCTTACCACAATCTTGATTCGAAGGGTTGGGTGGAAGTAAGGATATATAAAGAACAATAACTAGAGTTTCATCTAGTTAGAATTTTGTGAAAGTGTTAATATGTTGTTAATAGCTAAATCCTTACTCTAGCGGAGAGACATAATGGTTTTATAAAGGATATACTGTAGGATTAGCAAATAGCCTATTCTTCTTCTTTACGAACTGCTGATCTCCTCAGACATCCTTCTGTTGTCTTATTCTTCGCTATCCATGTTGTTCATAACACCGCAGGATAGTCTGTGCTTAGATGTTTGCTCCCGCCTTAAAACTGTATAACAACCCAAAGCGGCCTCTGGTTCTTTACCACAAGTACTCTCATTGTGATCATTCTGATAGGTTTGTCCCCCTGCTGGATCAGTGGCCTCCTGCTCTGGTGGTTACATTCTCTATCAGCCACGGTCATGGAAGTAGAGTTTTTAAAACATGCTTAGCAAGATCATTTCCTCCTTAGAATGGGACCTGAAAACAGATCCAGACATTTGCACAGCATCATGTACTTCCTTTGTAAAGCCATTAAGCACCCCTCCTCAGACTGTCTTACCCTTAGGCCTTTCATTTGGAATGCGCACTGTGCACTTAGCACAGGGTCTGCAAGGGTCCAGTGCAGATTGGCTTAGTTCTGGTCTGCCGTACTGGGGAAGTTTTCATAGCAAACAGAACCGATTTGAACTGAACTTTGAACGATGAGTTGGATTTTAACAAAAAAGATTATGGAAGAGAGAAAATGGAGGACAAGGAGGGAAAAAACCCAACCTAAAGTTACGGGCTAATTTTGAGAGACTCTACATAAGACACACACACACACACACACACACACACACACACACACACACACACACACACACACACACACACACACACCCGCCCCCGCTGTGATGTAAGTTTCTATCCAAAACCTGGCAGACTCAAGGCCCAAGAAGAGATGATGTTTCAGTTCAAGTCTGAAGGCCAGAAAGCACCAATGTCCTACTTCCCTGTCCTCAGCCTTTTTCTTCTGTTCAGGTCCTTGATTAATGGGATAAGTCCCACCTACATTAGGGTAGGCAGTCTGCTTAACCAGTCTGCTGATTCGAATGTTAATCTCACCCAGAAACACACACCAGACACATCCAGAATAATATACGGCCAAAAGTTTTGGGTACCCCATGATCCAATAACGTTGACACGTAAAATTAACCATCACAGACTCTCATCAGGGAAGTAAAGTCAGTGGAAACTTCATTGCAGAGGGTTAAGGATAACAGAGAGAGTGATGCAAAATGACACAGATAATTAGAAAAATATTGCAAAGTTTGTTATTTCTTAAGCTTACATGATTGGTTATAATTTGGTTTAATTTTTAGAAAAAGTGTTATTTTTTTATTCCCCTTTCAGATGTTAAGTATGGAATAATTTTTTTCCTGCCTCTTTATTTTATACTCTCAAACAATATTAACAGGGGGTGTTTTCCCCAGATCTTTTTTCTTGGGCCTAAATTAAAATCCTAAGAAACTTTGAGCTTTAAAAATGACATATGATAAACTTCATGTTTTCTTTTTTAATAAAAATGAAAATGGTAACCATTTCCATATTTAAAAATGAGATGCCCTTTCCCACAGTTTCTTATGTTTTTCCTTATAAAAATCTTATGCTATCATATCGCCCAGCTAAACTAACATCCATTTCTATATCCAAACTTTGTAACTCTAGGGGTTTGTGACTTTGGATGTCAGATTGGGGGTTTTGGTGACCATGGCAAGTGGCAGTTATGGTTATGAGAATAGATTTTTAGAAAAGAACAAATGTTTGTGCAGTGAACGTTACCACAGTCTGAGCCTACTTGAGGATTCTCATTTATCAGACCCTGATAGCTTGTGTGGCTGCAGAAGTTGTGCCAGTGATGACATAGACTCTCATTTCAATCCCTAATGAAGTTGATGGCACAATTTATTGGGTCAGGTTCATCTCAATGAGTGAAATGCAACTTATTTTTTAGAGGTCTCTAGTGAATACCAAAAGTCTCTTAGCAAGGTAAGTTCTGTACTTTGAAAAATACAGGGTTTTTCTTTTTTGGTCCATTTGATCACTACATTTATTATTTTTGTGGCACATCTCTTTAACTGCTTTGAAACAAGTAAAATCTCTTTGAGGTGGTTCCTTGGTTTAATCACTTCAAGTTACACAGCAATCCAGGTGGAGATGGAACTAAATTCTAAATGAACGCACATAGCACATGGTTTTTAGACAACCTCTTGCTCATTTTTAAGGTGGTAAAATGGTGTTAGACTTTTAAAAATGGCATAAATACAGACAGAAGGCAAATGTAAAGACTCTTTCTTCAGCAGTGTACCTTTCCGAATGAGAGAACAGAACAGTGATTGGTTTTGTGAATGTATTTCTAAATAGAACCTAGACCTATGCACTCTTGAAGGAATTCCTCAAGTACGGAGATGGACTTTATCTCATTTTAAACAGTTGTCTTCATGACCTGCATTGTATCTTTTAAAAAATATATCATATGCTATTTTAAAATTTCATGGCAATGAACTTTTACTCTACCTAATATGGGCTGATTCGGAGAACTATTCTCAGTCTTCTATAGTGATGTGCTGATATATGTTTAACGAGCTCTCCAGGGGCGGTATGAAGGAGGGCTGATTTGTAGCGTTTGCCATTTTCCACGGTGTAAATTCTCCCGCCATAGCCAGTTTCAGGCTGCCAGCATCGCCATCAGCCAGCTCACATATTACTTTAAAATTTCTTAAAATTTTTCTCATGAGCCAGTACAAGCCACCCCCAGGACATTACTGGCTTATTTCTAATATTTCCAAAACCTAAATATGACCATTCTCAACATATAAACTCTCTCTCCTTTAGCTAACATTTTACATCTGAAGTGTTAGGGGATGTTATACTTATCCACATCTAACCAACCAGCTGTTTCCAGAACTCTCGCCCAAGTACCCATGATTCCTGTTTTCTCTCCTAGCAACTTTAGATCTCTGATTATAACAATTTAACTAAATAACCTTCTTTAACTTTTGTGTGACTGATAAAGATGTCATGAAATATTTGGGAGCACTACCTCCTTCTAATGAACCAAGTGGTAGAAAATGTAAGCATAACCATTTTTTTATTTATAATGAACGGTATCATTTAGCCTTTTTGATCTCTGCTGTTGGTAACAAGGTTCTGTTTGGGATATAATATAGAGAAAATAATAACATATAATTCTTTATAATTGGAGAAATACTAGGGAAAGAGCCAGGAGCTGAGAAGAAATTTATATGTTGGAAGAGAGAGAATGTGTGAGTAAATACAACCTTTATAAAAATTAAAGTAGATTATAATGAACGTTTTTGAGCATTTCTAAGACTTTATACATTTGAGAAGCCAGAGTTTAGAACAGATTCATGACACAGTACTTATAACTTATAAATCGTTCTTCTTTCATTGCTTCCATAGCTGTTTAGAAAAAGAAAGATAGATTTGATGTCCTGTCTTTCTGTAGCGTAGTTACAAGTGCCTTTTGTTTAATTTTGTTTATATGGTCTTTTAATATGGATTTCTGGTTTGGCAGAATGTTAACTGGAAACAATTTCAAACTTCTGTAACTTAGATTTGTTGTGTTTGAGGTTGGTATTTCTTCACAAAACTGATGGCTTTTTCTTTTCTTAAAATAATAGAAGCTTTAAAAAAAAAAAAGAATTGTGTAAAGAGAGAAGTGTGTTTTGTTTGGCCTTGCTAAAATACCACTTGGCTCCAGCCAGCCCATATTTCCTGACTGTGACCGTGCCCCAAAGCAGTGAAAAGATAGAAGTTTTTAACACACACTGAGATTTAAGTGTGTGTTTGCATTCCTTTCAGTTTTTAACTGTGCTGTTAGTCTTAGTTGGACCAGCACTGTGAAGCTTGAGTGAATTTCCTTAATGAAACTTAACAGTAGGGAATTGATGTTGTTCAAATTTGCTTTGCTAGTGGCTAAACTGAAAAACAGACTCATTTTTTTTTTTTGATACAGTTGCTTTTTTCATGGCTTCTACATTCTTAGCATGCTGTTTATCTAGACAGTATTTATTAACACATTAGATACTATTATAAATAAAGGCAGGCTAATTCAAAAATAGTGACATAAAAAATGACCCAAATTTTTTTATGAAGAGAGTATTAGGTCAACTTCATTACTGGCTTGAACTAGTTGGGATATCCTGTGGGAAAGTGATCTACTTCCCTGACATAATTGAATTGTGCATCAGAAATAGAAATAGCAAGCCTAAAATTTGCACGGTAATTTTTTTATGTTTCCTTTGTGTTTTAAAGTAGAATACCTTTTTCACAACTCAACGGTGACCTGAGTGGTCCCCTCTATGTAGACAAAGCAAAGCACCAGGAAAACCTGTCTAAGGTCACACGGTGGGCAGAGCAGAGCTAAAATGCATGCTGAGGAATTGCTGCTTTGTGCCGCATTCTGTTAGTGCGCGGTAGCTATGTGGCTTTGATAAAGGTCTGAATTGAGCCCTTTCTTCCCCGGTACTTGGCAGACTTAAAAAGCATGTGTAAACAATATACACATTCCATTTGACTCTGAAACTGAACCCTTTGTGGGATACAAATAGCACCTGCTCCACACCCACAGCCATGCCTACAACAAGTTCACGATGCGAATTGTGCACAGTATGGAAAGTTTGCTGTCTGGCAGCAACCTTTTCAGCACTGAAACAGTGGTGAGGCCCAGCACTGTGAGTAGCTGTTATTGTCAGTCTAATTCAATAAATAATTAAATGCTTTTCTAAAATCAAGTACTGTGTTGGATGTGTAGAGAGCCGGAAGAACATAAAAAGGAAAAGATGGCAGTAGGAAGCAGAATGGAAAAAAAGAGAGAAGATATGTGAAAAGGAGAGAGAGAGGAAAGAGGTACTGCTCAATGGTCTTTGGAGTCAGACAGAAAGACAAGTTCATATCCCAGCTTTAAAGGTTCCCAACTATACATGTCACTCAGATCAAGAACTGTTACACATTTGTATTGAAGGTGAATGATAACAAGATATCATCATTTATCAAATAATCTTTATTTATAATAGTGATTGCTGGTTTATGTGTTCTTCTGCACTTTTAATTTTAGAAAGCCCACATTTCATGTGCCATGCTGAGACTTCAGTTTATCAGTTAGGATCTGGTTTGGCTGTGTTGTAACAGAGACACATGCAAAGTTTAATATACAAGATTTTATTCTCTCAAATAAAGAAGTTAAGAGACAGAACGTCTATGGCTTTTAAGGTGGTTCCTCAAGTTGTGAGATCCGTGGTTCCTTCCAGTTCTTTGCTCAGTCATTCTTCATCTTCATAGTTCAGTATGGCTGCTGGAGCTCCGGCAATTACATCTGTGTTTCGGGGAGCAAAATGGATGAAGAATAGAAGGATTTTTAAAAACATTTTTATTTTAATTCATTTCAAGTATATATTACATTGGTTAGACATCTATATAGTTTGTAAAACGCCCCCCCCCATTATTCCCTCTCTCCCCTGACCCCCCACCTAGCCAATGCAATAAAGCTAACTGCATTCCCTATGCCATGCTCCCCATCCCCATGTCCATCCATCGGCTACTAATTTGTACTGCTTTAACCCCCTTCTCCCAGCCCCACAGACTCCCTCCCCTCTGTCCTTCACCAAATTCTCCACTGTATTTGTGAGTCTGCTTTTGATTAGTTTGTTCTTTTTATTCCTTAGATTCCACATATAAGTGAAATCATATAGTGTTTATCTTTCTCTGTCTGACTTAAACATCTTCTAGGTCTATCAAAGCGTTTTTCCATCCTCTTCTTTTTAGTCTGTGTCTTTTAATCTGAAGTCAGTCTCTTATAGGCAACATGTAGGGGTCTTGTTTTCCTTTCCATTCATCCACTGTTTTAGTTGGAGCCCTTAATTCTTTTCCATTTGAGGTACTTATTGATAAGACTATTGTTGTTACCATTCTTTATTCCTGTTTTTGATACATGTTTTTTCTTCTTAAAGAAGTCCTCCAACATTTCCTGTAATACTGGCTTGGTGGTGATAATTCCTTTAGCTTATTTTTGTCTGGAAGCTCTTTATCTGTCCTTCAACTTTAGATGATAGCTTTGCTGGATAAATTATTCTTGGTTGTATATCCTGAGTCTTCATCCTGTCGAATATTTTTTGCAAGCCCTTCTGTCCTGCATAGTTTCTTTTGAGAAATCAGCTGCAGTCTTATGGGTGTTCCCTTGTAGGCAATTATTTGTTTTTCTCTGCTGCTTTTAATATTCTTTCTTTGTATTTCATCTTTGGCATTTTAATTATGATGTGTCTTGGTGTGGGCCTCTTTGGATCCCTGGTTTTTGGAATTCTCTGATTCTGGGGTTTTATGTCCATTTCCTTACCAGGTTAGGAAGTTTTCCATCATTATTTCTTCAAATAGCTGTTCAACATCTTGATTTTCTTCAGGTACGTCAATCAGACAGATATTTGGAGTCCTTACAGTGTCCTATATGCTTCTTAAATTATTTTTATAGTCTTGGCATCTTTTTCTTGCCATTCTGATTTAGTGTCCTGATTGGCTTTCCTGTTCTCTAGATAGGGCATTTGATCCTCTTCTTTTTTCACTTTGTTTATTCCTTTGTTTATCTCATTTAATATACTTTTCATCTCAGATAATGTATTCTTCATTTCTGACTGGTTCCTTTTATAATTTCCATTTCCATTTTTATGTTTTTTATCTGTTTGTTGAAGTTCTCACTGAATTTATCTACATTTCCCAAAACGTCATTGAGCATCTTCATAACCACCTATTAGATTCCCTGACTCCATTATATCTGGATCTCTGTTTTCTTCTCTCATATGGTTTCTGCTTCTTTGTCTTCCCATTTTGGCTGCCTATCTGTGTCTGTTTCTATGTACTAAGCAAAGCTCCTAAGTCTCCCAGTCTTATTTGTGGTGTGGATTTGTGAACTAGGTGTCCAGTGGCACAGTGAGAGAAGGCTCAGCCAAATTTAGCCCAAGCCTCTACCCTCCAGGGCCAACTGTTAAGATTCAGTAAGCAATCCACAGATGCTGTGCTTGTCGTTGCTTCAAAAGGCCACACCAGAAACCGAGGCCAGCTTCCTCCAGTGTGAGTCTAGGCACTGCTCAGCAAGGGGCACCTGACTTGCTGAGGACACACCTGAATGTGGCTTAGGTGGGGCCGTGAGTTGGGGAAGACGGAGTTTCCGGGAATCCTCTGGGCAGAGTGACATCTGTTATCCAGTCTGATGACCTCACAGCCTGGCGGCGCTGTGTCTGCGCGCTGGGTGGGGGGAGGGCTCGACAGGTAACAATGGATACTGCCGGCACTTCTGTACAGAGTGAGTCTCCCCTAGACCCTCACTCTGACAATGTCTTCCTGTAAGTCCCCGGTGCCCTCTAGGTGCAGCCTACTCAGCACTGGTGTTCAGAGCGAGCAGGTCCATCACCGCGAATACCCAATTGTAGATGTGGCCCCTTTAAGAGGCGTCAGCCGCTGCCACAGCCCCTGTCTCACTAAGCTTTTGGAGACCAGGTCACCCTGTGTCCTTGCCCCATCCTACCCTCTACCATTGCAGGATGTTTTCTTGGGTTTCTCCCTAGTTGTATGACTTGTTTATCAAGATCCCAGGCGATTTCTCCTGGCTGTTGGTCTCTGTTTCCATCACAACCTGGATTTGGTCGCCAGAGGGATGAACAGAGCTTCTTTCATCTATGCTATTTTGGTTGCCCTAGGATTTTTTTTTTTTTTTTTTTTTTTTTTTTTTTTTGTAAAAAATCTCTTGGATAAGTGGATTGTCCAGAAGAACTATGTGACATTCTGTTTACATCTCATTGGTCAGAATTTAGTCTGGGTCACACATACCTACAAGGACCTTGGGAAGTGTAATTTCACTGGAGCCTGTGCATGGACTGTAGCAAGAAACATGTGAGCCTTAGAAAAATGTCTTAGAAGTTAAAACTGTTATTAGTAATAACAGTAGTAACTCACATTTAAGGGGTCACAGGTACTATGTTCAAAAATATATATAAACCATTTTATTTAACCTTTCTTTGATGTAGGTGTTATTATCCCCATTTAACAGAAAATAAATTGTAGTTTAAAAGAGTTAAGTAGTTTGCCCAAGGTTATGCCTCTAGTAAGTGGTGGAGCTAGAGCTCAGAACTGGACTTATATCTTTTTCTAGATCCCAAACATTTAATCACTATTTTGCCTCCCACTTCTTGAATTTTACTATGTTAGTTTATTCATATCTCCAAAGGGATGTTTTAAAACTTTCTATCCTGTTTGCAACTTTATAGACTTTAGCTCTTTACTCTGTCCACCCAACACACACACACACCCCTCATTTTTTTTCAAATCTTTAAGTATTTCTATGCTTATATAAAAGAACATGACTTTTAATACTTAATTAGCTAATTGTGAGTTGACTTTCTGTATTTTGGTCAGGAGTCTGCATATTAGAGTTTTGGCAATTTATTATTTACAGAGCACCCTTTCTCTCCCAGATGCAGCCCTAAAAGCTACTAGGGATAACAGGATGAGTAAGAAAGAGTCCCTACCCTCAAGGCATTTAAATGTAATTCTTTAGAGAATGGATTTTAGACAAGTCTCTTAACATCAAATTATACTATGACACTACATGTAAATCGTAATTGACCTAGTTGTGCACACCCATTTGTCCTTGTAATTACAAATGCGTCATGGTTACCTCTGAATGGCCACCCGTCCCTTCAAAGCATTCCCAAGAAATTAGGTACACAGGCAATTTTATTTTAGAACTCTTTGTATTTTTCCCTTAAACAACATGGCTTATATTATTGTTTTAGTAATAAAGCTTAATCTTAATTTACATAAAGTAGATATGGCATCGATTATAACCTATTATTTTGAAATGTCCATTTGTAAAAATGATTGAATTCTTACTTTATGACATTTTGAATATACAAGTGTAATAGAAACCCAAATCAAATGGGGATCAGTCATGACATTTGAACCAGAGCCTACGAATACAAGCCTGTGTAAGGTTTATTGTTGGTGTTTTTGTTTTGTTTTGTTTTGTTTTGTTTTGTTTTGTTTGTTTACACAAGATCAGGAGAGAAAGATGTTCCACCTGACAAGTAGGGTAAAAAGAGCATTACCTAGGAATGTGAGGCTAGTGACACCGTATCCTACAAGATTTCTATTTAATCTAGTCTTCGTTACCTGGAAATGGGATATTGAGAGAAAAGACTGGCAAGGATTCTAATTTTCTTCATTTCTCTGCTTTGTTTTCTACTGTATCTACTGCTCAAAGTTATTTCTTTACAAAGAAGTCATTTTTTTTTCCTATTTGGGAACTACCTACAAATTATTTTGCCCTGTTTTTTGATTATGCATATACAAAAATATTTTATTTCATAATGGAAAGGGGATTTTTTTTTTATAAGCATAAATACATTATCGGCCCTGGGGTTTGCCTGGATGTAGTCATTAGTAGTCTTTAAGGTACTTTGTTAATTGTGCTCCATCAGTTTGAGAAGTCCGTTCCTTTTTACTTAGGCTATTTGACATGTTATCTTGTGCCCTGACACTTGATTTATAGGTAATGAGTCTCCTGGATCTGCTAATAGTCTCTTTTATCTTTGATGGCCTAATTAACTTTATCTGATCATGGAAAATGTATGTTTTCTAATTGCCATTGAGGTCATGGGCTTCATTATTACCTTGAGTGAATTTTACTTTGAAGATTTATACCTTTTGGTTCCTAAAGATAATGATAAATAGCACTCATGCAGAGCTTTAGAATTAAACAAGAATTTTTTTAAAGGCTCCTCTATATTGTATGCAATTCTTACTGCAGCACTGAGCAAGTGATTTATGCTCATTCATGATTTCATATCTCCAGGGATTCTGCAGTCAACATAAACATGGTTTCCTCCCTCTTCTCACATTATGGGGGAGAAATGTTTATTATAAATGAGGTGACATGTTTATATAAGAAATCTTACGCAAGTCCAGAGAACTTAAGTGGCTTGCGCAAAGTCATTGTATCTCATAGAATTTGTATGGTTGTGTGTGATCGATGACTAAACTGGAAAGGCAAGTTGGAAGCAGATTTTAAAGTCTCGGAAGACTGACCAGAGAGCAATGTTTTTTATCTATAGCTAATGGGTAGCCAGTACAAGTTTGGACTGGAGTGGTGATATAATCAAGCATTTAGAAAGACTATTCTGATAGTGAAGTGACAGTTAAATGAATCATGTTGTAGATGTAGAACTGAGACTATTAATATTAACTAATAATATAGTTATATGTATAACATATACATATAGTTATATGTATATAAATATAATGGGATGTATATAAATATAATGAAATAATGGGATGGTAGTCAGGACAAATAGAGGAGACACTACAATGGGAAAATGGGGAGGATTTTGTGGCTGACTGCATAGGAGAAAGAAAAGAGAAGTCAATGATGTTTGCAGTTTCCGGTGATAAGAACTTTGTTATAACTCTGGGTGGTAGTAAGAGCTTAAAGAGCATCAGTTAAGAGAAACCTAAATGTCCATTCATATGACTTCTTTCTAAGGTCATATCTTTGATGACTATCTCTTAGAGTATTTTCTAAAACCAGGAATAATGTTCCTTCGTGCTCTCTTCATTCGTGATCCAGTTTAAACGTGGCTTTCTCACTTTGGTCTATCCTGAAGGGGTAAGGAAAAATTCCCCCAAAGATTTCAAATTAGGAGAAAATGGAGCTAAGATCGTTACTCAAAAGTTGGCCTTTTCCTGAATGTGTGAAATGGTAGGTCAGCTAAGACAAGTATGTTGTGTGTACTGACTGTTGAGTGGATTGTTTCCTAGGCATTTTTTGTTGACCACAACTCCCGAACCACCACTTTCATTGATCCCCGGCTCCCACTGCAAAGCAGTCGACCCACCAGCGCGCTGGTCCATCGGCAGCACCTGACGAGACAGCGTAGCCACAGTGCGGGTGAGGTGAGTCACCGGCCTTAGGAACTGACCTGTGGCCAATAGAAGCTCCAGGAATGTGGTGCTGTGTGGAATTGTTCTGGCTTTGCATTATTCTTTACCTTGTTTTTCTTGCTTGACTTAGAGATTGTCAGTTGGAGGCTGAAAGTGTTGGAATATTGACAGGGCTTGTTTTAGAAACATACAGAGCCTTAACGACGGAATTTTTAAAAGCAGGATATGTGAGGGAAGGTTGAAGAAATTAGAGGTTTTCTTAAATTCTGAAGACAGTGAGAGAGAATACATAATATAATAAAAAGTTCAAGAGAGGATGCACACCCTTTAGCACACTTAGGTGCAGCTTCAGAGGAAGAAAATGAATGTAACTTTTAGTGAGCTAAAATTTGGTAAAATGTGGGAAAATTTCCTAAGTAAGGGTTGTGGATTAGATTAAAACCTAGGGTCAAGAAGTGGAATCGTGGTGTTCTCACTAATATTCTATAAAATTAGAAAATACCTGAGATTTGACTTATGTACTCTAAATGCCCAGAGAAAATGGGGAAATTAAGAAATATTAAAAGCTCTGCTTTTGTCCACTTTGCTAGCTTGCAGTGACCAGTGGTAACCACATGAGGGCTTTTTAATAGCCTTCCTCCCTCTTCCTCCAAAACACCCCAACAATTAAAGAAAATAAAAAAGAAATAATCTCTTCCTGCTTCCCATTTTTGTTCGCACCTTAAAGAATAGGAATGTTTTAGGTCAAATTTTTTCCTCATTAATACAGATTTATGCTTTGAATATATATCATCACTTAATATACACTGTTTCTAAAAATTCCTTTAAACATATTTAAGATTCTTTTCCTGCATGCCTCTTCCACATCTGTGTCCATATCATATTTTCCATATTATATTTTAGGTCAAATATTATTGTATCTTCTGTTATAAGAAAAGATTAGGAATACAGTTAATAACTGGATTTGATTCATCAAAATTCCAGTCTTAGAATTTCCTCTCATGATTTACATACTTGCTCTAATGCATTCTGTGTGTTTGCTGGTTATAAGTGCAGACACAGAAGAGTTTATATGAGAAGCTCATATAAAAATAATATACAAATTTATTGCAGGATGAGGTATCCACAAAAATATTTATGTTTTATGAATAGCTAATAAATCTTTACCTTGCTGTCATATAAACCATTAGTGGTGAACTAGATTATGCTAACAGCATTCCTCTTAAAAGCAGACCAGACCTCTCACCTTTAGACCTTGTGCATGATATGTAGCATGGTTAGGGCCCTGCCTGGCTTTATTACGTGGCCAGTGCACTTTAGCCATTTGCCTTAGCTTGCCTTCACAGTATAAAGCTGACTGTTCAGTCTGGTCAGGACTACATGCACAAGATTAAGAACTACACTTACATTTTCTTTCAACCCCTCTGCCGCAGAATTTGAATTATGTTCGAGGTTTAATAGTAGCCTTTTGTGGGAGAGGGATCCTAAGGTACACATTAAAGTTTGAATGAAGATTTCCCTTTTGATGGAAACTAAGCGATGGACCAGAGATACAGCATAAAGACTCAGCATTCGGCCCCAGCATTGTTAAACTTTTGAGGAGAATGTGCTTCCTGGCTCAGTCATCAGAAGCATGAACATCCTACAGCTATATGCATATTTGTCGCTGTCTGATGGTCTAGTTCGAAGAAGTGGGGTGTCAAGGAGAAGACCTTTGGCAGTTCTGGGAAATGATGACACATAGCAACATTCCAACAGGAGGGAAAATATATGTTGATGTATTGAAATAATAAGTTCTGTGAGTGACAAACAAGGTGTAGTTAATGATTGAATCTCTCCAAGAGTGGCTGACTTCATTCCTCAAAGCCAGTAACTCAGGAGAAGCAGAGTGAGACGTTCTTAGTTACACAAATCTTTCCAGACACTCTCTTATACTTATTTAGTAAATATTCCAGGTAGTAGAAACTTTGGTATCTCTTCCATACAACAAATTAATACTTACCAAACATCTACAGTGTAGAAATGTGTGTTCCTGTGTTCTTATTAAAAGAGAATATCTGAAACTAATCATAATGCAAAGAAATAAAAATAGGAGTGAAAAATGCTTTATAAACTGTTAGTAATGGCAGCTGCTTTATAAATGTACACCAAGTGCCATGGCAGCTCAGAGAAGGTCACACTTAATGACAGCTTGAAGTTAAGGAAAGGATTCATCCAGGAGCGACTGTTTGAACTACACTTTGAATGAGTGAGAGCATTCTTGAAGGATAAGCAAGCAGTGTAGGGTGGGGATGATATTTCCAGTTTTAGGGCCTTTAGGAAAACCCTCACCAAATACCTAACTGATGCAATATGATAAAATGTTTGTGAAGGTTCGAATGGGCGGGAGTAGAAGCTAGCTCTATTTTAAAATACCAATTTATAAATCCAGTATGTTACTTTATTTTCCCTTTTGTTCTCTTATTTTCTTATACTACTGTTCTAATGTCATCTTAAAAGACTTCTGTAATATGTGGGGAAATGCTAAAACAGAAGCTAAAGCCATGTTAGAGTTTTCTGGTAAGTATTAATAGGTATTTTTGTTTGTCTACTTGTATATGTGAGTTTCTAAATCTGTAATAGGTACAATAAATAATTCAGGTCAGGGCAACCTTATTTAGCTCCTCCACACCTGCTATGATTAGCTCCCTGGTGTGGGAGGTTCAAACCAGAAAGAGCTGTTGTGCTGGGTGCTCTAATAGGCATATAAAATTGCCTCTAAGAAGATAATACACCAACTCAAAAACCCACATGAAGAGGGCTGCTCTTCAGCCTCTCTGCTGAGGCAGGGAATTCCCCTACCTCCCGTGGCCAAAAGAAGGCATATCCTGGCACTGCTGGATGTATTTTGGACTGCCTAGGTCTTCTCTCTGAATGCATTGTTGCAGATTTGTGTTCTGTCAAGGCAGAAGTTATTCCTGATAAACAGGTCTTCTGTTTAACATCTAAAGCCCCAATAATTGTAAACATATGGAACTGCTCCTCTACCTGGGTAAATAGTCACTCCCCCAGCCCCTCTCAGGGACTTGGATGCCCCAACCCTTCCACTCAATTCAGCAACCAAAGCAGAGCTTTTGAGAATGATCCTCAGCTGGCATCGGTTCTGTTCAGTTGGTACTTACCAATGCTCGTCGTCAAGTATTTTGAACAACTTGGCTCCGGTTGCTGATATAAAGTACTCTAAGTCTTGAGGCAGACCATAAATGATGCTTGTGTTTGCAGGTAGGAGAAGATTCTCGACATGCAGGACCACCAGTTCTTCCCAGGCCGTCAAGTACATTCAATACAGTCAGTAGGCCACAATACCAGGACATGGTTCCCGTGGGTATGTCAGCCTTTTCCAGAACTCTTTATCTTTGCTTTTCATGTCAGTATGTACCATGCAATCTGTGCTGTGCCTCCCTGTTGTCAGCCTTCTACTTTTGCCCCATACTTGAAACTGTTCTATTATCCCTAAGAAATTGATTTGAATCTCAAAGCACTTATGTCTTACAAAATCCTATAGGAGGAGATTTTTTTTACTATATCTTTTCCGAGTAGAGCTTTTATAGTGGATCGTTGACATTAAAGAAAAATAAGTCTTTAAGGCAACTGTACTATGTGGTAATTTCAAATTAGGCATTTGGATAAGCATATAGACTTGATATGTATTAATGCTTGGACACAATTTCAGTGGGATGTGAGCCTGTAGTCACCTCACAAAATACAAAAGCAATGATAGCACATCCTTAAGGATTTTTGTAACAAATTTCAGAGTAAAATTGTAAAATAAAAATTAATGGCTGTAGGCAAATAAGCCTAAAGAATAGCTTTGATTGTTATTAAGATGATAAGGTCGAAGTAGGTCAGTTGTCAAACTTGGAATCCCTAAGGCAGGTGGAGTGGACAGGCTGGCAAGGGAACATAGGAGCTCCCTGCTCCATCTTAAGTGCGAACGGCTCTCCGTTTGTCTGTTTTTACTTTAACATTTTCACTTTTTTAAGAAAAACTTTACCATGAAATGTAATGTAATGCTCATGGCTTAAAGGAGTTTGAAAGCCAGTGGATAAGAAAATTCTTGGGTCAAAGTAAGCAGATTTTGCTTTATTATGTCATAACTAAGAGGATATTAAATATCGAACATAGAATTTTAAAGTACTATAAAATTGTTGCTCAAGAAATTATCTAGTATCTGATTGTGGATAGAATGTGAAAAAATCATTGACAAATTTTAATTATAGAGGCAGTTTTATGATTGATATATGCTGAAATATGCAGTTAGGGACACTTCGAATTTGACAGTGAGATTCCATGTCAGCAAATAGTATATTTAAAAAGTTTATTCACATTTAACTTAAATGTGTATATGTAGGCAGCATGATGCAACTAAATCTGAACTGGCAAATGCCCAAAGAATTATACTTCTTTTGTTTGACCATTTATTACTTTAGGTAATTACTTAGGTAAGCCATGTTTCTCAATCACATTTATGAACCCAAGAGTCATGACCGAACTGGATTTCTGCATGGCTGATATTTAATCAGAAGATAGTTTTTCATTTCTAACAGTTACTTATAAAGTTGATTTTGGTATGCATTCGCTTAAAACAGTCAGTATCTAGAATCTTGTTTGTGATCTCATCTTGCAATTTGATGACAAATATGGCTCATCAAATGAGTTTAATGAGTGCTTAAGTAAGTCACACCTAATATCTATGTCCAATTCTCATATAACAGGGTAGACACAAACTGGGACTAAATATCTGTAGTGGCTCCAAACTTTGACTTTGAGTACAAGGAATATTTACCAGAAAAATTAATTGTTTAAAGTTTGGATTTATATGCACTAAACTAATACCAGATTTTTAAATATTGCTATATTTTCTGATTTTTTAGCTTACAATGACAAGATTGTTGCATTTCTGCGCCCAACCCAATATCTTTGAAATTCTACAGGAACGCCAACCTGATCTTACCAGGAATCACTCACTCAGGTAACCATAATATTGGCATTTGGTTCAAGTTGTGTAAGCCCAACTCTTAAATCGTCAGTAACAATGAAAATCTTCTTGAAAATTCACTCTTTCTTTCTGGCATTCTGAACAAAGTCATCTTGCAACAGATACTTTATGTCATCAACATCAGGTCACTGTAGTCCTGGCTTTTCTCTATTAAGTACAAAGATTGATTAAAATTAACTAAAGAACCTAGAACCCTCTCTAAAGGTTATGAAAAAGAAACAAAAATTCACAGCCAAGAATGTATCCTAGATGTGCAGATCATAATGAAAATAATAAGACACTAACCTTTTTGAGTATGGCTTGAGTAAACAAAAGTAGCATAGAGTTTATTGAATTGAGACTTATTAAATCCTAGACTTGGTAGTCACATTTTTCCATAATAAAAACATAGCAGAAACCAAGGAGGGAATCTGATACTCTCCACAGTCCAGCATTTCTCTGCATGAACCCTCTCTTCTAAACAACTTTGCAATACATCGTGCTTCAAGCCGTGTGTTTATCTTCCTGAATGCATGCTGTTCCTTTTCCCTTGCAAGTTTTTCTTTTCTGTGTTGGGCAAGAAAGATCTTTCCTTTAAAACTTGACACAAGCTGCCCCTACATGAAGATGTTCAGCTCTGCTGTGGACTCTTGTTCTCATGATCAAGGCGGGTATTGCTCAACCTCAGTGTTACAGCAAGATGGAAGAACGATGAGTTAATGCTGAAAATCTGATATAATTTAAAGCCCATTTGATTTACATGCCACCTTTACTGGTAGAAATATGTTTGCCCAATCATGCCATCCTGACTCACAGCAGTGATTCACAAATACTACTCGATTTAGTTGTGCCAAACTGTCTTCATCAGGATCACCTGGGAAGTTTTATAGAGTACAAAATACCCGGTCTTATCTCCCACAACTTCTTTCTTGTCTCTGAATTTATAACCCCTGTCCTCCCACAGACCACCCAGAAATTTAAATCAGGTCTGGGACAGAGCTCAAGCATTTAAATTTTAAAAACCATATAATTCAGTGGCACAGCCAGGTGTAATAAGCTCTGGTCCAGACACTAATTTGATAATTAATCATGCAACAAATTGAGTTGTCCTTCTTACTATTTTGGTTATGTGACTTTTCTGCTTTAATTAGACTTTTCAGGTCTTTATGCTTTATTTCCAATTAAATTATAAGCTCATTCCAAATGAAGATGTTACTCAACTCATAATTATTTCCCCTCCTTACTACTCAAATATCTGAATAGCACTTTTCATGTAGTGACTGTATGTATGTACGTGTGTGTATATATACTTAATAAATTACCGAATATCCTTTTCGTGATGTTCTCAGTCTCTCACAGCTTTTTTTATGAGGTATAATTGCCATACAACATTATGTTAGTTTCAGGTATACGACATAATGATTCCATATTTATATATCATGAAAAATGATCGCCACAGTGAGTCTAGTGAACATCCATGACCATGCACAGTTACAGAATTTTTTGTATGATGAGAACTTTTGAGACCAACTCTCAGCAAATTTCAACACAGTATTATAACCATAGACACCATGTTGTACATTACATCCCCATGACTTATTTATTTTATAACTGGACGTTTGCACCTTTTAACCCCTGCACCCGTTTCACCCACCCTCCAACCCTGTCAGTCTCTCATATCTTTAAAGCTACCATTACCTTCTAAAGTTCTAAAGGCTAAAGCTACATATAATTTCAAGTATGACACTATAAAAGTTGCTTATACAGAAATCCTAGTTTCACATTAGTTAACATCTAACTCAAGTTTCAGTGCTTTACCAACTTGGTAAGAATTCTATTCTAAATCACAAAAAAAAATTATAAAAATGATACAGGTTATCATTTTGTATATTTGTATGTTATGGCATCCACCCAGTAATTTGTGATCCCAGGAAAATCTTGTGTAAGAACTTCTAGTTAATAAAACTGCAGACATGAGCTCCTCAGTTGTCTAATGAGAGATGCTAGAGACTCTGGGCCACAAAGCAAAACAAACAGACAAAATCCCTCCTCTTGTGCTAATCATCAAATAAGGAGAACTCTGTTTTCTCTCTTTTCTACCAACTCCAGCCCCAATACACACATATACATACACACACACTTCGAATCAATATCTGTTCTTCCGAAAGTCTCCCACCCCCCCACAAAAAAGAACAAGAAAGTGGAAACTCAAAGTTTTTCACTTTTGCTCTGCTCTGCACATTATTATTTACACGAATCTAACATATCTTCAAATCTGCACTTCCAGAGAAATCAGATGATTTAATCTACCTGAACAGGCCACCCAGCATTATCATTATTCTTTAACGACTTCACAGAACCTTAACAGATCCTAACAGAGGGAAAAGCTGCAGACCCCATTGGTAGCTTCCAGTTTCGTTTTTGTTTTCTTTCTGCTTTTTGGAGTCTTAAAATTCTTTAATCTCCTAAAGATTGCTGAAGATTTTTATTTTTTAGTGATTCCAGTGTCCTCAGTTAAGCACAGTCTTCTCAGGAAGATCTTACATGGCAATCAGTTGCTAAGAAATTATTTGATAGGTTTTGAAATAAATTTTCATCTTATTCCAAAATTATTTATAAGTTTTATTTATACTTTCTAAAACTGATTACAGAATTTAACCATAAAAATCATATGCAGTCATGACAAGTAGGAGGAAGTAGAAGCTTAAATCAGTGAGATAATGCCATTCTTCTAACACAGAATGTGTATATGTTGCACTTTTATTTTCTGAAAAGCTTTTGGTAGTTAAGCATTTTACTTATCATAACAACATAATGGGGAAGTTTGTAATATCTAAGAGAACATTCTGTTTCATATAGTTAAAAACCACATTATAAGAAGTATTCCCACGAATACAGGGGTAGGGAACCAGCTGGGGTTCTTTAATCTCGTGTTTCAGTGATATTTTTGACACGTGATTTATGCAATGAGTAACTGTGTCATAGGTAATTGCGACCCTTATATTCATATCCTGAGCAACGCTTCTCAGCACAGTGGCTCTGTGTACATTCTTCCTCCTCCACAGCACAGCCATTTTAAAGAAATATCTCTTCTTATTTTCTTTACAATGTAATGAGAAAAAGTGTTAGCCCTTGGGAAAGTCAAATAGGTATATGTCTTTACTTTAAATTTTTCCTGTTTTGCTCGTGATTCTCCTAAACCAAGGATAACAAGCAGTTTATCTAGTTTGTATCCATTTGTAGCTCCTCTTCCTGAGATTCCAGTAATGTATCTTTCCCTGCAGAATGGTTGTGGTTTCCACGAAATGGGCTATGGCTTTGCTTCCAGCTCTTGTATTTAAATCAGTGCTCCCTCTAACCTTACCTATTATGCAATTGTGAATGCTAAGAAGTTGTCCTCTTTTTTTTTTTTTTTAACCTTAGAGGAGGTTATTTCCTCAGAAAAGTCAATTCCCTAAAGTCAGTACCACCTCCATCAAATGGGTAATGTCTCCACTGGATTCCTATATCTACTACTGGTTCTCATTGAAAGACAGGAATCATACTAAGGAGGTTTTTGTATGCTGTGACATTAACGTAAAAGCTGGAATCAAATGTTCTAATATTTTATCTGAAAACAAATATATTAATTTAAAAAAACAACTTATTAACAATACTTTATAGGTGACTGTAATGAATACAAATTCAATAAACTTTTTACTATTAGTATTTGTATAGTATAGTTTTATGAATAAGAATCTAAGTGTTATAAAACTGAATTGAGAATTGAGAATTTCGCCTCGCGTGTGATTATTAGGTCCAGCCATTAAAGCTGTTCCCTATACTAGTCCAGCTTTTCCCAGGCATCGATGGTAATTATTTTGAGCTCCAGGCAGATTGCCTTCTTGAGTGCTTCCTAAATAAGTTCTCTTGCTATGAGGATGTAATCTGTGATACTTTTTTATTCTGATAAATTGACCATTCCATTTTTTGTTAATAGTAAATTAGTAACTTGAAAGTCAAGAATTCGGAGCCACAAAAGACAAATAGATACATATCTCAGGGTTCACCAGAAAAGAAACAAACACAGACTATGACCTTCTATTTCCTTCCATTATCATGTTTTAAAAGCTCTGGAATTATGTTATTGCTCAATTATACTCTTTTTTTTTATTTTAAAAATAGCACATGCCATTGTAAAATTCTCAAACAATACAGACTTTTATGAAATAAAAAATTAAAGTTTCCAAAAGCTGGTTTTTATAAAACGAACCCGTGTTCAAAATTTCTAACCTATTCCTTGTCCATTTTTTAGCAAGTGAATTTTTCTACATTTAATATTGCACTGGAAATATTAATCTCAGCGAAGACCTGGGCTACTTGGTCGAATAGCATAAATTTACTTCTGCTGATCCTTATGCATTTTCCTGTTACAACCTGCCTGGTCCTTGCTCATAGTGTTCTCCTAATTTGTCCACTGCTCATTCATATGTCCTAAACCAACATGACAAATTTTTTATCTTTGTTGTACTACATTTAGATAACAGGAAATCTGGATTGGAAGTTTATTTTCCTGTGGACCATTCAGATAGGCATAATTGAATTTTTAAAAGCACCTGATAAAATAATTTATCGACACCGTGTTAATAGTCATTGGAGGGTCCTGGTCTGTCTCTCACTGGGAGACCAGCATTAATAATGGCTCTTAGGAAGTGGTAGAGTATACATCTTAAAAGTTCAGGTTTAGGGTCAGACAGACTAGTTTGAATTCTGACTCTGTAATTTACTTTCCAGATGACTTTGAATGAAGCAATTAACCCCTCCAAAGTTATTGTAGTTTCCTTATCTGTAAGATGGGTGTAGGAATTTCTAACTTGCAGGGTCTTTTTGAAGATTAAATGAAATAATTTATTTAAAGCACTTAGTACTGTGTAAGCAGCATATAACGAATTTAAATTAATATTATATTAGTAGTCTGTTCTACCTTATTGAGTCACAAAAACTCAGTTTAAAGTAATTTGCCTGTAAATTTACTCTGTTCTCAAAACCACTATTCCTAAGATTGATCATGTATATAAGTGAAACGATATGATCCTGTGGGTATAGTTAAAACACTGAAAGAGTCTCTTGAGTTCCATGATTAACTTCTGTGTAAGAAGGCTTTCCAGTGTTGTGCTCGTGCTGTTTCCTACAGAAAGCTTTGCTCTAAAATCTTTTACATGTATACGATGCTCCAAGTCTACAGGGAGACCTGAGCCTCTGGCTCCAGGTTCAGCAGAAATGACTGAGGATCAAAACACCATGGCCCAGTGTCATTTAGATAACATTTCAGAAGATATCCAAAGGAGTATTAAAACATCTTCACAGACAACTAATTTTGTAAATCTCATGAGAAGTTTGGGATTTTGCTACATAGGACTGTAAGGAACAAAAACCCTTACACCATGTCATCTATTAGTCTATGGCTTCTGTAAAAGGAATAATTGCTACTCATGCTTTTTTTTTTAATGGATCTGTTAATTTATGTTTGTTTATAGGTTTTAGACATATTTATCATATATGTGTCTTTTCATATTTCTCATGCATGGAATCTTATGCAACTGGATAGTCAATCAACTTAAGATTAAAAAGGCCCAGAAGAAGAACTCTTTTTAGCCAAAATTAATTTAAATTCTTTTAAAGTATCATACCCAGGTGTTTATTAAATCATTTCCCCATAAAATAGTTCCCTGGTATAACTTTGAAAGATTTCCTACCTATAAACATGTTCGTTCATCCACTGAACGTTTCGCTGATGAGTTGTATTTTCTTGCTAACAAATAGTTCATTAAGGATTTACAAACCATTTTCTAGCTTGAAGTATAGTCGTATTTAAGGTATATCTATTCAGTGTTAATTTTTGCTGTTTTCTGTTGTATTTAGCAAGAAAAGAGTTCTGAAAAATGTTATCTTTCCTTATAGTTCATCAGAAATGGACTCTGTGTACACCAAAGAAAAATGTCAGTACTGAATCAAGCCTCAGTGCTTTCCCCAAATTCAAAAGGATAATAAGCCATTCTAAAATCATAAAAAACAGTGCATGTTGCATTATCATTTATGATAGCACAAAATGATGTTAATGAAATCTACTTTTTATATGTTTTTACATATATTGCTAAATTATCAGTGAATCAGAAGTATTTCTTACAAAACAAACAAAATATACATCTCCCTATATTAATAATGCTTCTTTTTTTCTTTTTTGTCTCTCTCAGTGTATTTAAATAGTCATGGAAACTATCTTCAGAAAAATTAACTAAGCTAAAATTAAAATCTCCTTGTTTCATATACATTGTCCTACATATAAATAGATACTATTATATATCCTATTGAATAAATGATTACTTTTAGTTACTTGGGGGCATATTTTACAGAAAACATCTTTGCGTGCCCATCAGGGTTCCATTGTACTAAGAATCAGGTACCCTATATGTCTGACTTTTATAGTTTATAATAGAAATGGCGTAATAGTACAATCTGTGCTTAAGGTGTTTAAAAATATCTTGTATTTCTACCATATTTATTCTTATAGACATATATTCCAAATCAAGTGCAGGGTATATGAAGTCAAGGTATATATCTTACTTATCTCCTTAATTTTCATAGGATATCACATCTTATATTGCATAGAGAGGGTATTTGACAAATATTTAGTAAATCAATCAATTTCATAGGCACTTAAGTCCCGTATTTAGGACTTGATGATAACACTTAAAACAATTTATCCTGAAAGTCAAGTTGCTACTTTTCAATTATAAAATCACATATTTAAACATACAGAATCTATCTTTTTAATACAACAACTTACATCTCTTTGTAATTCTAATATGTCATTTTAGATCTAGGAAATGACAACATAACAATTTATTTTGAAAACTTGGCTAAATTTCTCTAGCATGTGGCATTTTTTTGAGGTTTGATATGAATTTTTGAATAATGTTCTCAACTTTTAAAATGCATTGGGATTATGATGGTGATTGTTTTTTATTTTGAAGTTACTATGGATACAATTAAAATATTTATAGTTTTCTTTTTTTTTATATAACTAACATTTTTTCACATATTCAACCTTTTCATTTCTTACAATAAAACTTTCTGGTTTATTTATTTAGGAGCTCATTATTTCTTGTCTAAATTTCCCCAAAGTATTTTATGTTTTTGCTTCTGTTGTGGGTGGACTTTATTTTTAAGTCTTCTAAATAAGACTACCAAAATGTAGGAAAATATTAGTTTTTATAGTACCATTTTCTAGAAATTAGTACTTCAAGTTTTTTTTTTGCCTTTACATTTTATATCACTGTTTAGAAAACGCTATCATGTCCCTACCTATCCCTTTATATGCGGTTTAACTGGCTTATTCATTCTAATTGCTTTGCATCAACCAATTTTTTTTGTTTGTCTTAATATGTAGTTATTTTAAAATAAAACTACAGGCAAGCATAACAGTTTCAATTTCTGAATATATTTTCAGTTAAAACACCTGTTATCAAATGCACAATAGAATATTATAATTCATAAGAAAATAAAATCTAGTTATACCTTCTAGTATATCCTAGATATTAATTCCTCAGAATAATGATGGACTGAGAGTTCAAGCTATTAGAATGCCTTAGGTAAGATGTCTATAACCAGGTTCTTTTGTATATAATAACTAAACTCCTTTTTTAGAATCTGTAATGGTTTTGCTTCATATAGAATTTTGCTGCATTGAGAATAATGTTTTTCATTATCTATTGAATTATGAGAAATGTGAAGCCTTCATATGTGTTATCTCTTTGGTATTCATAGCATTATTTCAGTTTTATAGAGGGACCAGTATCTTGTCTACTGCATATCATAGAAGTATTCAATAAATATTTGTGGAATTAACCAAGGTAAACAGCATAAATAAAACAACTTGACAACAACAAAAACAGGGAAGTCAGTCATAAGGCATTTAATTTGGCTCTATTTCCAATAAATTATACTATTGAAAAAGGAATAAGTAATTATGAAACCTATCTAATAATATATTCAATAGCTAAAAATTATTGAATACTACCATGTAAAAGGTCCCATGCTATGTATTTTATTTTATTCATTCATTTAATCCTTTCCACACTCCTTTGAGGCAGGTACTGTAACTATACTTATTTCAAAATGAAGAAACCAGCAAAGAGAGTTAAGTAACTCTTTAAGTTCTAATCAAGGAACTTATTTATATCTATTTACAACAAATTTTTCCCTGAAACTTATAGGTCATTAATGTCAATTCTGTGTGTCCATAAAAATCGTATGACCGTAATGGACCAAATCGAACCTGTATAGTGGGAAATAGAAAGAAAAGTTGATCTTTTTACAAGTCAGACCATACCTTTGACTGAAATAAAAAGTGTGAATGATCAATGCTAACTTTTCTTTTCACTTTATACAATTAGAGAATTCATGGGGATTTCTCTAAAATTGCCCTCAGGCAGCTTTTTTAAAATGTGTTTTTGAAGGTGTTCCTGCCCTGTATTTGCAGGAACCATGTGTGTGCAGATTGCAATCCAGAGAGTTTTGTGGTTTAGAGGCATTGCTGCTTCTGATTGTTTTTGGTCATGTGCCCTTCTTTAACTTCACTAAAATGTTGGTTGGTTTCGATGAGAGTATTTTCTGTGGGAATTCCGGTCTTGAGACTATGTTCATTGTCCTCAAATGATCTTCTGCTAGAGTTTTTTCTGGGGTGCTTTGTGGCCTGGAGAAGTGGTTACAAAAGTCTAAATATTATGGGCATTGAGGGACAAACCATAGCAAGCAGCTTTTTCCTGAGGTTACTATACAGTTAAAGCATCTTGTTATAACAGTTGTTGAGTTTTCTTTGAAGATTACCGCTTTACCTGTCTTTGAACTTCCCTCAATGGGTCCCGTTTTAGTTAATAATCTGATGTCAGCTTTCTGATTCTCTTTTTCTCTGCCACAATAAGTGATAGCAAGATAGTTTATTCAAAACACTGAATAGACTATGGAAATTTGTTAGGAGCCAACTGTGTTATTATGGCATTAACTGTGTCTGGTTAATCCTGTGTCTGGTTCGTGTTTTACCGAGCACTCGTGTGCAGAGGACAGTGGTAGGTGCGTGGGGAACCCTGTGAAAAGAGAAAAGAGGGCTTTGCCCTCAAGAAACTCGTGTTTTAAAAGGAACTGAATTGTAACTGAGTGGTTCTGAGAAAAGGCCCAAAGGAGGAAGAGCTGGAATTTATGCTGAAGGGCACAGAGAGGGAAACATACCCACGTAGAGAAGGTCAAATGATAAGATGTTATTTGAATATAATCTTAACCCTCATTAGAAGCCACTAAAATTGAGGTGAAGGCAGTAAAGAAAGAAATTAGAAGACTGCCACGGATTCTTTATAACTCTATAAATTTATAAAATAAACTTGAAAAAATATATTAATGTGACTTTCAAATATCCCCCTAATAACAATCATGTATATCTTTAACAATATTCCTCAAACTTATTATGTTTATTTCAGACACTAAGTGAACTCACAGAAATTTGTTAGGAGCCTGTTATTTTCTATTCTAAAAGGAAAATCTGTTATTTTCTATTCCAAAGGGGAAAAAAATATTCTACAATATTGACTTTAACCACTGTTGTTTTAATGAAACATAAAGATATACAAATATAAAATATGCGTAAACTACTTATCCTTATAGCTTTTCTAAACTATAAAGCCAAAAGACCAAATATAAATTAAGTAAAAACTTAAAAAACCGGTAACATTTGCATTAATGATATTAATGTGAGAAGAGTTTGTTTCTCAAAAGCCAAATCACCAATATTGAGACCATTGTCAGTGGAAAGAAACATTTGTGCTTTTTGTTTCACTTGTGTTTGATTTGATTTTTTGATTTTGCATCTAATGGTCTATCACATGCATCTGTGGCATTTATCATGGTCATCATTTTTCCTTCTTAACAAATAGCTTATTTTTATCTACCGATTCATTGTTTTGATGAACCAGTTCATTGAATAATGCACCCCCAAATACAATGCTGAAGAAAAAATATATCAAATGTACTCTGTGTTATTTCTACTGCCAAATTTTCTCTTTGTAAACTGTTGTAAAATTTTTTTTAGAGTGAATCATGACATCTTTTATGCTTTCTCTAGTATAAATGCTTAATTTATTTTTTAAGTCCATTTATTTTGTTTTCTTTTTAGCCTCTGGCAATTTATATATACATTACTTATCCTTACTTCATCATTGTCATTATGCAAATTAATACTCCAAAATGAAAGCTTTATGCTTTTAATTAGTAAGAGAATTGTTCGTGAGTGGCAGACAAGGACTATTGCTACCTTATTTAACATCAAGGTCCTGATAATGACTTAAGGGCCAGGCATGGACACTTTGAAAGTTAATATCTAAGCACTCGGCACCAACTGTCTTGTAAACGCAAACATGAGAGCTAAAGTCACATGGCAATATTCAGTCATAAATATCACCTAGTGGGCATATTATCCAAAATTGTTAGCAATTTTGATCAACAAAGGGAAAACAGAAAAAAATTTAAATTATCCCATAACTCAAGATTATGTCTGTAGATTTCTAGTAGACAAGGACACCAGTTTGAGAAATACTAGATTATTAGGCAAATAGATATTTGATAACCAAGAAGTAGTTCCTGTTTTTTGTTTTTTGTTTTTTTCTTTTTCTCTTTCTCAGTAAAGGTTGGTGACATTTCTGGGTATATTTGCTAACTCCTTTCTTGTCCTCAGCCTTGATCTGTTCTCTTGACCAATGCCTTCTTTGTTTCTACATGAAAAGACTTTAGGAAGCACTTTATAGAATAGGGGTGGTATAAGGCCTAAACAGAGTTCAGGTAAGCGAATGGAACAATTTAAATATTTTCATGTAATGCTAGAATTGCCCACTAATGTTCCCTCTTCCACTGTGCCATGACCTTTTGAAAAAGAAGTCATTTGTTGGATTACTATCTGTTGGATTGTCAGTATGTGATACTATGGGTAGCACATAGTAGGCACTCAGAAAATGTTTGCTGAAAGAATAAATGAATGTTAATATAAGATGGTACTTAGCGATATGATGTACATCATATGACATGCTCCAGTGTCTTATTCCTGGAAGCATATGACACATGGCTTGCCATTGTGATGAGTTAGCTGGCCTGGTAGAAAGCTAGTTTCAGCCTACCACTGGTATGTTCTTGCCTAAAAAATCAGATCATTTGCCTTCATTGCTTACGAGTTAATATCTGGAAAGTGATAAAAAAAACTTTCCCAATTGGTATATTTACTCTGGTGTCTTTCCCTTTCCTCATCCTGTCATCTTTTTGACTGAGGAAGCTATGATCCTTTTCTCATTCACAGAAAACATACAAGCCACGGTCCAGAGCATGATGTCTTTGTCACCACTCCACCTGCTCTGAGTAACTCCAATTTAACGAAGTGAAGGAGAGTGCTCAGCCTGTTTGTTTTCTGGTTTTGCTGTTTGCCTGATTCATTGTGATGAGAGACTAAGGAGATAAACTGTGTATTTGCTGAAGATAACTTTTGATTCTTCAAGATCAAAAGCTGACTCTTAATAAGAGTACTTTTTTGGTTAAGTTATTGCTATTTTTTTTCTCTAGGATAACTTTTCTTTAGGTTAGCTTTTTAAAAACTTTTATATCTCTTATCAAAAAATCAATCACCAGATAGTGAGCCTTGGTTTTCGTCATATGCTTTCGACATGTGATTGTAAAGCTTCAGGGCAAATGTTCTGCTTGGTTCAAGCCTTCAAACTGAAATAACTTGAAGCAAAGAGGCTGGCCTTTTTTTCTGAACAATTCCTTAACGTATGTGCCTGCCATTTGTTTTATATACGTATATATGAAGAACAGAAAAAAAATTAGGCAATATCAAAGATTTGTTGCTTCATATGCTAACATATTGTGTAAAATAGATCTAGCTAGAAAAAGCCCAGGACTGAACTCTGTTTTTTTTCCCCTCCCCCCCCCCACCCCCAGCAAGCTATGTGACTGAGGGCAAATCAGTTGACTTTTCTGTGCATTAGGGAATTTTTCATCTCAACAATTAAATCTTGTCTTCTACCTCATTGCCTTCAAGCAGAGAATTTAGAATTTTTTGGAAATCTAAAATGCAGTGAAACTTTAAGAAAATATCATATAAAAATACTTTATAGATAAGAACTGAATCTAAATAAATACATCAGAGATTGCTATTTTATGGTATACAGAATCCTAATATGTGTTATTAGCACTAAAAATTGCTTACTTATGTTGGCCCGATGTTCCTATCAAATGTACTGCTTTCAGTACCAAAGTTTATGTTCTTATTTTTTCTCATTTAATACAAATTACTATGGTATGCTTTGAAATAACATTATGTAAATGAGGGGGAAGCAACTAGGAAAATTTTTATTAAAATTGTATTCATGTAAAGAATTGAAAATAGTGACATGGCTCATCAAACAAAAAAAAAACCATGTTAACATGTATATCACATATATCTATAATAAAATAATGATAGAAATATCTCATATTGTGTCCGATGTGTGTTTACATAAGTATATATTCATGTACACAGGTATGCACGCAATCTGTTTCACCAGCTGTAGTAACTGAAAGTGTTTTACAGTTTCAGTTATTTGAAACAGCTGTATGCTTTTATATTGAGTATATAATGCATAGATACTGTCTGCTTCCAAGTAGGAATGTGCTCATCACACATAATTTAGAAGTATACCCTCAGGAAAAGAGATGAATATCCCTACACACTCACTTTTTGGAGTAACGGAATCAGTCTTAATGGTCTAGACTATTGCTTAGATTCAAGCCCACAACAAGTTTTAATTCAAAGCAGAGACTGAGATTTTTTGGTTGGATGATACCACTACCTACAGTAAGACTTGGACAGCAAAATAATGAAAGCAATAAAAGAATCTTTTCCAACATTAGGACTAGGCAATGTTGATGCACCTGAGGTTCTTCTTGAAGGCAAGGACCATGTATATTACTAGAGTATCACACAGTAGCTGCCATATAATAGGTACTGCCAAAATGTTGTGACTGTTATTTTTTTTTAAGTGGTGCCTAAAGCACTGAGTTATGTCCCCAAAGTCTACCACATATGCTGTGACCTGTTTCTTTGCTTAAATAGGGAGAAGATCCAATTTATACGAACTGAAGGGACCCCAGGATTGGTGCGCCTTTCAAGTGATGCAGACCTTGTTATGTTGCTGAGGTATGTAAAACTAGTTCTTGAAGTAAAAAGTCTTCTGTCATCAGATATAATGGAGCATTTTAGAAAATAATATGACTATTGGTAGCCTAAAAAGGTCTCCTTTATTCTTGAAAACTTGTGGAACTACCAGATACTGGTTTAGTGATCATTCATTTCAGATTGTAGTTCTTATCCCTGAGATAAGAAGGTAAAGAAGGTGAGGTTAGAGAAAGGAAATATTTGTAGAGTTTCTTGAATGGAATAGTCCATAATAGAACAGAAGGGTAGAGATACAGCTTACTCCTCCAGAGTACAAGAGGTCATGTTTATATTTTCTTTCAAATTTGTTTGCTCAAAATATGCTTTGTCCCTTTTGCTGATTCAATACTATTTATTTACTTTATGGTTTTGAGAGTTTAGGTTTGAGAAATCAAAACGAGTTGAAATTTGGTCACTGGTATTCAGGGCCAACTTGATAGCCTTTCATAAAACTGACCAATTGTCTTATCTTTCCTGATGGTTAGATCAGCTTTGGTTTTAAATTTTAGAGTAGTTTAGAAGGGAAACATAGCAAGTTTTCAAAAGCCTTTTCTCATTTTTAACATTATTCTTCTTCAAATGTCGGAGGCCAGAGTGAAATAATGCTTTGTTCTGTCCAGTGACTGGGACACCCACCACTGTAACCTCCACAGAATTAAGAGGAAAGTCACGTTGAGCCATTATCAGGCAGTGTTTTATTTATACCAAAGTGCTAATAATCTCATTCACGGTATTCATAATGATCTTGACCCTAACCATTTCTAACTACTTATGCAGTAGTTGCCATATTTGTAAAACTAAAGCCAAAGAGTTACTCACCTTTACTGGGTAGTTGGAATATAATTCAAAGGGATATAATCACTTTCCAGAAAGATTTCACTTGATTCTGAACAAGACCTATTGGGGGAGGGGGGTTCCTTTTCACTTTAGGGGGTGACCCTTGACTATGATGCACTGAGCTAGTTCTGAAAACAGGATATAGTATGCTAGATGGTCAGGAAGACTATTGATCAGTTAATATGGAGTGTGATGTTTCTACCATAGTTTGGCTGGTAATAAAATAGTCAATTTTGTTGTAAAATTCTGACTCTATAGCTTCATTCCAGAAATCAAGGATTTTTCATTTAAACTAAAGAATTCTGCTTTGGTATTAATAAAAACAACAATGATTATAAAATAGAAATCATGATAATCTTTAGGTGGTATGGTTCTAAATATTTCAAGTTACAATATAGCTTAGAATATTTGTACTTTGATAAACACTACAGTTTGCATGAGTTTCTATGTGTTCTGTGGTAGAATTTTGAAATATTTGAAAACTGATATATGTATATGTACAATAAGAGCAAGGCTACATTTTCTCCCATTCAGGGGAATAAGCATGTTCTCTGAAGTTTATAGGCCTTGAAAGAAGCATGAGAAATTCACTTATATATAATAGTTCTTATAAATGATGTTATTATAAATAGTTCTTATAAATAGTTATTATAAATGATGTTATTCAATTCTAAGCATATTAGGGTGATTAAATGTATTTATTATTTTAATAATTGTACACAGCGATACAGTGTATTAAATGTGTATGCTGAATAATTTTAATGATTATTGAAATCTTTTGGGATAACCTCAGTTCCTTTTTATTTTATTTTGAAGTTTGAGTCATTTGGATCAGTGACTATAAACTCAAGCAATGCATTTGTTGCATACATAGGGAAAGACTTTGTGTCTGTTTTTAAACTTTGCCTGTTTCTTAAAAAGAAAGTCACTTCTGGTACAAATGGATGTGGTTCTCAGCAAGCTGCAGTGTAGAGATGATGTGGCTCTAGGAAAAGATTTAATTCAAAATAAACCCATGTAAGGGTGTTTTCCAATATAGTATGATAAAACTCAAGAGTTTTGAAATGACCTTTTTGTATTTGTTGTTGAGTATTCTATTTTGTATGTTCTTCCACCTATTCAACTCATGTAAAAATGTGCCCCTCTCAGAGCTTATATAGGAAATGGTTGATAAATTTTGGTACATTTGAATTTTAAAATTTATATAATGAAAGACACCACATTAAAGACATAAATAAAGGTAACAAAGTGGAAGAATATATTCACAACACCTAAAACAAAGATATCATGAATACATAAAGGATGCCTTAAAATCAATTTCGAAGAAGAAAACCCAAAAGAAAAATAGGTCAAGGATATAAAAAGGCATTTCATAGAAATTGAAACAAGAATATCCAATAAGCTTATGGTAAGATGTTAGCAATCATAAAATGCAATTTCAAGTAATGAGATACTATTTCACATTATTAGATTTGAAAAAAGTCAGAAAACCTGATAATACCAAGTGTGAAATAGGAGGTCTCATACTGTCTGGACTTGGTGGGATTGACAACTTGGTCGCATCTTGTATAGTTGAAAAGGCATCTGCATTATGATGGATTGATTCTGCTTTTAGATATATACCATACTATACTAAGAAAACTTTTACATATACATAAGTTGATATATACAGGGTGTTCCTTGTACCATTATTGATAAAAGCACAAAACTGGGGAAAAGTAAATATTTGTCAGAAGAGATAGGGATAAATAAATTGATTTGTTCAAAGAATATCCTACTGCCTAGCAGATAAAAGTAAGGAAACTAAATCCTTACGTATCAACGTAGACAGATACCAGAAATATATTGTTGAACAAATAAAGTTCAAGAATGCTATATACATATAGCTATTATAATTTTTAGCAGCGCATAAGACAAAACTGTATATTCGTCTATGCATATATGTTGCAAAGTAAAAAACTGTGGAAGGAAGGATACCTATTGAAGTAATGATAGAGGAGAACAAAAAGGACTTCATATACACATTTGCATACATGTGGATATGTATATGTACATCTATATACAGATATGTGTGTTTGAAGTAAAAAATAATGATGTTAACATTTATTAATACTGGATGATGTGAATCATGTATTTTTATATCATTCTCTATCTCTTATGTATTTAATTTTTCACGTAAAAAATTTCTCTTGGGATATGAAAGATTCCTAAGTATTGGTTATCTTTAAAGGAAGCAATAACTATCATGGAGCAAAGGGACACAGATGTAGATGTCTGAGAACAGGATGCTAATTCCTAGTCTTTAATTAATTTAATCCTTGGTTTCTAGATCTTCGAGGTAGCAACTGTTATATGGGACTTTTCCTAGCAATTACATTTAAATTCACATTATTTCACTGGATTTATTGAAAAAGAAATGACTGTTTCAGGGTTTAATTTAGTACTACAAATATGAATGCTTACTGCTTCTGTTTGAACGCTTACTGCTTCTGTTTCCAAATCTATAGACTTTTTAGTTCAAAAGTGGAAAGATGGCTTTAAAAAATATCATGTCTAACAATGCTTTGCTGCAGTGGTCTAGCAGACGTGTGCATGTGAGTAAAGAAGAAAAGACTTTTCATATTGTTATTAGTTTGTTATAACCCAGGGTTTCCCAGCCTCAGATGTATTGCTATTTGGGGCTGGATACGCCTTTGTTGCAGGGAGTTATTCTGTGCATTGTAAGATGTTTATCAGCATCTTGGCCTCTACCCAGCAGATGCTAAAAACACCCTCTCATCCAGTTATGACAATCAAAAATGTCCTCAGACATTGCCAAATGTCCTTGGATAGTGTGGCGGAAGGGTAAAATTGCCTCAGTTGAGAACCAGTGCTATGGCCCTTAGGAGTCATATCCTGAAATCTCTAGAAAATTAAATGGTTGTCACTTTTTCTGAATGTTTCCTGAAAACAGGTTTCTAGATTTGGAAAGTTTGAAGTGAACCTACTTCCACTTCTTAATTAATAAACTCTTATTGTTTTAATTCTGTTTTGTTAAGTGTTTGTATATTTGAGCTGATTGTAATCGATGCTACTTCTGTTTATCATAATATTTCTGATATTATGGGATTCCAAAATATCAGTTATCTGCTTATTATCTTTTAAAAGAGTATTAGAAACAGAAATTTCAATATAGAGGAGAAAGAAGACTCAGGATTGAATAATCTAACATCCAAACGCTCACATTTGAAAACCATTATAAAGTCAGAGTAAATGAGGGAGCTAATTATTTAGCAGTTGTAATTATTTAGGAGGAGTTTATTTTGTTTCAACTCTCCAGTTAAATCCTAAGCTCTTTGAAGGTGAGACCCTGCTGTACGTTTCTTGGAGTGAAGATATAGGACATATTGTGTATATCTATTATGGGTTCTTAACAAACATCTGTTGTATTTGAATCTTATTCCCAAATTAAAAAACCCAGGTATGATTTCAAACAAACATGTGAACGCAAACTCACATATTAAAGTAGCAAAACAGAAATTATGTTCTCCAGAGTTGGTAGGAGAATAGACAAGTAACCACAGGTTTGACAAAAGCTGCAACAGCCAGCCAAGAAATGCGTGCAGGAAAAAGAGGACAAGTGCTCGCTTTGGGATGTGGACTGGACCTCGGATGACATGGGTCAATGGAAAATCACCTGTCTCCTCATTGTGGTAACAAGGCTTTTCCCCACCTCCTTGGCTAATGTATGCATTTCATTTCTTGTTTTCCCCCAGTTTATTTGAAGAAGAGATAATGTCTTATGTGCCTCCACATGCCTTACTCCACCCCAGCTACTGTCAGTCCCCACGTGGCTCCCCTGTGTCCTCTCCCCAGAACTCGCCAGGTGAGTCCTCCGGCAGCTCACCCTCAGTTCTCTCAGGAGTGAGCCCTAGAGTGAGATGTTCTGTTCTACGAAGAACAGTAAAGGAACACTTTGGGTATATCTTTAGTGTTAGCACAGGTACATATTGTGTGGCACTTTCTGTCTTTTAAAACTGGCTTGTTTCCATGGGAATTCATTTTGACAGGAAGATAATGGCACTCCAGAATAAGAGGATAAAGGTTAGCAGTGTGATACACTCAGATACAGATTTTACTTTTCATCATGTTATGTAGTGCCTAATGGACTTGAAAAATATTAGCACAAAATACTATGTTAGCTTTTTTGATTTAAGAATTTCTAGTTAGGAGACTGATTTAATGAATAACAAAACAAGATCTCTACTTTCAAGAAATAATATAGAATTAAAATTAGTTTAATGGGCTTGGATAGTTTCTCCCTGCAGTGGTCACAAACTCAGGTAGGAAGACAAGAGACATATGGGCAGAATATGTTGATAGATGGAACAAACTAAAATGTTTCAGTTTAATTTTTTTTTCGAAAGATATTGTGAATGTAGGAGTAGATGAATGAATTAATGACTGGTGAAAATGGAGCTTGACAAATGAATTTTTTTAAAGGAAGGTAGTCATATGTTGACAGACATCAGCTATATTTATTTTTATTACAGACAATATTGTTCACACTTTAACAGCTATCAGATTTTAAAACTATTTTGATAGACATCCAAACTCCATATGTATCACTAGAAGCTGCTCTGTGTTCTTTGATATATAACATGTGTTTTTACATATTGTTATGATAATGAAGCTACAGCCTAATTGAATATCAAAACAGGAAAAGGTCTATTAACTTGTTCATTTAACACAGATTTAGTGAGCATCCTCCTATAGTCCAAGCACTGAAACCCTGATGCTGTAAAGATGAATAATACAGTCTCTACCTTTGAAGGATTCATGGTGGGGCAGTGAGTCAACAAATAACTCCAAAAAGCTCTGTGGTTAGTCTTATAATCAAGAGATGTATGGGAACACAGGTGTGGAATAATTCTTCCTTTAAGACTGAGGGTGGGGTGTTTGGGGAAAGATGAAGATTAACAGGTATGAAGGGAAGCCTTGAAAAGTGGTGAACAGGAGTTTACCGGTAGACCAAAGGAAGAAAGACATTCTAGGTAAATGAGTAGCATAAGCTCAGCCACAGAAGCATTAAAGTAGCTTAGGGCAAATTAATAGATACAAATGAAGGCAAGTTCTCAAAGCTTAGGTTAGAAAGATAGGCTGGGGCCAGCTGGTCATTAAAGCCTTATCTTGTAGTTCATGGGAGTCACTGAAAATTTACAAACAGAGGAATGTCATGTTATACATATCAATATGATGGGAATACAGAGGATGGATTGGAAGATGAGAGAGAGTCAGAGAAACTAATTGGGAGGCTGTTGCTTTGATCCAGATGATGTGCTAAAGGGCTGGACTAGTGACAATAAAGAAGAGGGAATTCATTAAAAGGATATGTAGGATGTAGAGACACCAGGACTTTGAGTCCGGGTGTCAAGGCAGATTCTGAGATTCTCACCACCTAGACTACATAGACAAATAGTAACGCCACTCACCAAGGAAGGAAAAAGATTAGACTAAAGCAGAGAAGGGAAACGAGTTTGGCTTGGGACGTGTTTTGTTGAGGAATCTTTGAAGATGCCCAAACAAAGCTGGAAAAGACAGTCCTGGAGCTCAAGAGAATCAGTGGCTAGGAATACAGGTATGGCATAGAGTGTAGACTAAAATAACTAAGGACAAGTCTGTGGAAAGAAGAAAAAATAGAGGATGGAAACATGAGGACCTCCAGTGTTTAAGGGATGGCCTGAGATATGGAAGCAAGTGAAAGAAAGCAAGCCAGTGGGTTTTGGAAGAGAATTAGGAAAGTCTTTTCAGAGGAGCAAGGTTTCGAGAAAGAGTGATTAACAGGGCCAATTTCCAAAGAGTTTAAAAAGGATGAAGCCTGAGAAGAGGCCATTAAATTTGAGAATCATGTAGTATAGCCTTTGCCAGAGCAGTTTCTATGAAGTAACAGGTCACAGACTGGACTGTGACCAGTTACAGAATGACACAGGATGTAAAGTAGAAGCCAGGAGTGTAGACTCTTTTTTTCACAAAGTATGAACAGAATGAAAGAAGTATTCTTTTCTTGAAGTATGAAAGGAAGGAAAAAAACAAAACAGTACTTAGAAGGAGAAGAAGAGTTAAGGAAGGCGCTTTAGGATGGGGAAGTTGAGCGTATATGTGTGCAGAGGTCAGACAATGTGCGTGGAAAGAAAGCAGTTCTTCGAAATGGGGCAAAGTAGCGGCAGTCAACACAGCACAGGCCTATGGGAAGGCAGGACACTAGAGGCAAAAGCACAGGTCATCTTTGGAACAAAATAGGGATACCTATTTTGATAATGCAGGATAAAAAGAAATAAGCATATGATAGTTTAAAGGTGTAAGGGAAAACTGATATAATTCACAGCTGGCCTCAGTCTTCATCAACTATCTATGACTTTGGGCAATTTACATCCTTCCTTGACCTAGAATTTCTTTTTCTGTAAAATGAGAATAATAGTAATCACTCTCGTAGTCCTGTGGAGAACACCATGAAAAGCATCCAGTAAATGTTAATTTATTTCCTTTTTTTTCTTTTTGGAAATTGGATTCTGAGAAGTATAGTTTGTCAATATTTGAATCCATCCATAACTAGAGTATATAACTCCATTTCTTCCTGATTTGCAGAGCTGGCTGCTTAGATATTTAATTATTCTAACTGATCCTTATCTTAGCTGAAACCTATGATGAGGTTTAAATGTGTGGTCCCTTTACCGGATGCTTTATGGTTAAGGAAATGAAGCTGTGTGAATTATTGCTCATTGCAATCATGGCTCTCCTTTCCAGGCCTTTTCTGGTTGATCCTCCCCGAGAAAGAGGTAGATCGCCAGATTCTGTCCCTTCTGAGCCTTACAAAGGCATATCTCTTGGAGACTGGCTGAACAATCACTGAGACGGCATGAACATCCTGAATGGCAACTAGATCACTTCTTTTAATTTAGCATCACAAATGTACATGCGTAACCCAGGGTAATACTAAAACACACTCTGAAAGCAGATTTAGAGTTAAATATTTTCCAAAGACATGTAGAACCCAAATATATCTAAATGGCCAGCAGTATTTGTGGTGGTTTCAATTTTCAGGAAGAATCATCTCCATATTTTTGGCTTCTCCTTTTAGTGGGCTTTACTTGATCTTGAAATTGGGATGTACTGCCCGATCTCAATGGGAGTAACTCTTAACGAATTCCACATGATACCAGGGCAGGACTAGCTAGCCGCATTGACCCAGTGGAGCAGTCTTGAGTAAAATAGCTTCTCCTTGTACCAGTATCCCTAAAGTTTTTGTGAAAATACTTCAAACAGATTTTTAAAGTTGTCTGATCCTCCTCGTGACTAGAATTTCATCCCTTTTTGTGGTGTGGGAATAATATTGTGAAAATTATGACAATAATAAATTTTAATGATCTTCTTGCAGAACGCCTAACACCCTGGTACAGTTACCACACTTTTCCTCATTCCAAGCACATTTACTTGTCTTTTCAAACACAGAAGAGACAGGAGCTTTGGAAACTTTGACTCACTGCTATTTGCAGCTGTTAGAGTGCTCACCTAAAATTCGTCAAAATCTTGGAATGTGAAGGTTCGTTTTCCAGGACCGTTATAATGCCAATCCCAACCTTAGCTATGCCAGAAAGAAAAGATCTCTGCAAACACCATATGGTTTGTTATGCCAAACATGGGACCCAGAAGTTTAGCTAAGGACCTTTTCTAGCTGCACATTTCTAGGAATTTAAATGCAATAGCACCAAATTTATCTAATATTGTTAGAGATGTGCTCACTTATGTGAATTTTCCATGCAACCAAAGCTAGTGTATTGAGGATATTTCATGGTTTGGGGGGATCATCGTACAGAGCTCTTGTTACTTGACTAGAACTAGACTATCCGGAAGCTAGGATTAGCATTTGGTCCCACTCAAAGGAAGTAAAACAGAACAGAGAGCACTGAAGAGCCATATAGGTCTTCATTGGAGATTGTCTCCAGGGCATAGGATATGAGAGGGAGTTATTTCTGCCCACACACGGTGCAGCTCCTTAAGGATACTCCTTTCCTCACTCACTCTTTTCAAGGTTTTAGCATCTTAGCTGCAGTGTATCTCATCACCTGTTCTTTTTCATAAACATTCTTTCTGTCTCTCTGTCTCTGTCTCTCTCTTCCTCTCTTCTTTCTTCTCTTTCCTCCTCTCTCTCTCTTTCCCATCTTTCCCACAGTTCCTGAATATACTTCTTAGAAACAGTGTTCTCTCCCTTCTTTGCTCAGCCCCACAAAGATGACGTAGGAACCAAATGGTACAAATGAAGGGTGTTCCCTGAGTGGCTGGGGATGGGGGAGTTGTGATTCCAGAGACCAAAGAAGAGCCTGATACTATCTCTGTCACAATAGAGAGGTGTTTTTGTTTTCGTGTTGTTGTTGTTGCTGTTGTTGTTGTTAGTCTCCCTTGTCCCCCAGCCCTAACGCTGTCAGAGGATGCCTGTCACCGGCATGCCCTTTCAGCTTTTCCCTTTAAATAAATTAGTTCAGTCTGAGAAATCAGACTATCAAATTGGGCTCTTTTTTTTTTTTTTAAACTAATGGTATGTAAATGAAAGCATGAGCAAGCTCAAAACAATGACCTGAGGGCCTTTTACTGCTCTTAGGGAATAAAGCAAAAATGTGAAGACTTCAGCCTTGTGCTTGTGCCAGCTATTTTGTAGGTGTTTTTTTTCCCTTTAATTTCCATTATTGAGCTATGTTCCAGAAGAGGGAGTATTCCAGAAATTATTGTTATGCTTGATAGTTTGTTCTCATTCAGTAACAGGGAATTGTTAAAAAAAAAGAAATATAGAAGATAATATATATATATATATATAATATATATATATATATATATATATATATATATATATAAAATCATAGAGATTTTTTTTTAGAAAGTGGACCAGGAAAGAAGCGAGCTCCTGAGCTGTCTCAGTACAGAGGCCTGGAGCCACGTTGGCTTGGGCCAAGCTCCATCCCTGGCAGACACAGAGTAAGAGCTAGCTATTAAAACAGTCTGAGTTCTCGGTGGCACATCCAGAATTAAAACAAAACAAACAAAACAAACAAACAAAAAAACCCCAGGCTTCTTAGAATTTTGTTGCTAAGATTTTTCTGGTACCATCCAAAGTATTTTGTCAGGTAGAATTTTTTAAGTTTGTACGTGATTATGCAATTTTGTAACAGTGAATAGAAATAGAAATAGTGTAACACTATATAGAAGAAAAGGGGGGATAAAACTAATATCTTACTGAAATTTTTTCTGCAAATAATTAACATAATGCTGACTGTCCATAAAGTCAGCCCTTCATTTGATCATTTCCTATGTGTAACACTGACTTTTTCATATCTGACTTCCTATGACCATAAAAACCATAAAATGACTCTGTCTTTGGGAGTATTATATCCTAGAACTTCACTTGGAGTTATGGTTCCCATACAATTCTGTTACCTCAGTCTTCCAAGATCATTTTTGATTTCCAGAGTGGAAGTAACATGGTTCTTGCCTAGACGTTCTTGGCTGTTGTACCTGAGTTGCATTAAGAATTTGACAAAGGCCAACAGCATAATTTACTGTACTTTTTAAACCATGAAGTAATGTGTAAATGATTTTTTTATGATCGAACTATTAGCAAAAGAATTTTTGCATTTAACAATGTCTGTGTCCAGAATCTCCATAATTGAATCACTTTACCTAGAGCGTAAATGGAGCTAATTTTTATTAAGTGTCTGTATTGTTATTGATGGAATGCATTAGGGCATTTCCCACATCCTTTTAAGCATCTCAGATTATAAAGCAATAACAATAATGTGTGCTGTTTTGGTTTTTTAAGTAGTGAACTTTTAAAGAATCATATTTCTTTTGAGTTCCAAAAGATTTTCATTCAGTCTTTTGTTCTTCTTTTTCCTCTTCCCTGTCAATGATTGTGCTCCTGAAACCTGATTCATTACGGCTGCTTTCTGAGCTGTCTGGGTTTACTAGTCTGCAGTTTCTCAGACTGCAGGACTGACAGCTTTATTCTGCTACCCCTGAGTGGACTTGTGACCCATTGCCCTGTCCCTCAGCCATCCAAGAGAGCAGCCTCGTGTCGATGGAGATCATGTTCCGCCTTCATGTTGCAAATGATGCCTTTCAAATACACAGGAAGCATTGCCCCATGTTGGTACCTGATGCTGCCCAGGTGTTTAATTGGTTACATTTAACTCCCTGTAGGGAATAATGGTTCTCAAACTTGACTGTTCTTTGGAGTCATCTGGAGAGCAGTATAAAACACTTATGCCTGGGTTCCACCCCCACAGATTCTGAAGTAATGTGTCTTGGGTGTGGTCTGAACACTGAGATTTTTAAAAGCTTCCTAAGTGCCCAAGAATCTCTTCTGTAACCCAGACATTTTAAGGTCAAGTTTATTTGTGTCTTTTATGACATAGCTCTTACTTAGCTCTTTGGGTGAAGGATTCATAACTATACAGACTGACTTCTGGACATATTTTTATTCAATAGACAGTTTATTTCAATCCAGTCCTAAAACCCCAACACATTTCCCTATGTCTTTAGTATTCACCTCTATGCAGATAATAACAGTAAGAGCTAACACGTATATGGGCTTCTTATGCAAAGGCACTGCACAAATGCTATATATACACTGGCTTGTTTAATCCACAAGTGAGGCCCTGATCTCTCACCAGAACTCTGGTACCATATTTTCAAGTGTCTATAAAGTATATCCACCTGAACAGCTGTTATCTCCAGCTGCATATGTATAAAGTTTCACATGCCCTGTCCACCAGCATTATCTCCTTTACTGCTTTTAATATCAGATAGACCTTGCTCAAATCCCAAACCTACCATTCACTGATATATGACTTCAGTTTCCTGATTTACAAAGCGGTGATCATGGTGATGATAATAATGCCTGCTTCACAGATTTATGAGGATTCTCCAAGATCCTCTAAGTAAAATGCGTGGTCCCTCATGCGGAGCGGGCATGTAACAAAGAACTACTGTTACTGTTTTAAAAACTTTGTATTACCACTGAGAGCTTCCTCTTTATCTTCTTTACCTATCTACTCTCGCCAACTCTCATTTCGCATTGTAAATGTTTCTCTGACTCACCACGCTGCAGCCTCATCCTTATCCCCTCAGGCTTCCATTGCTGCAACGACTCCTGGCTGTCTCTGAGCCCTCCAGTCTTTTCACGCCCTTCATTTACTCACACTCTCCGAAAATCATTTCTTAAATGAAACACTGCTTGTATATTATTTGCTTGCTCAGGAACCTATAAAAGTTTCCCAGTGCTCACTGTATTGTGCCCTGTCTCCCTAGTTAAGTTTTTAAAAAATTTCTCTCATAATTTGCCTGTAACCTTCTGACTGATTTAATCTCTCGCTGACTCCCCACTACGTCCTGCTCCTGAGCATGCGTGCAAGGTGTATTTAGCTCCTGCTGCCCTGCCGCAGTAGAATACAGATCCTCCTGTTTACAAGGCCTGATGGCAATGAAGCCTCTTCCCTAAGGCCTTTTCCGTGTTGATCTCCAGGTATCCTGACTTACTATCACTTTTCTATAACACCGACCTCCAAAGCAACTGCCGAGGGGACCCAGGTAGTCAGTGTCATTGAGTGGCTGTGAAACAGTGAAGAGCACATGCTTGTTTACTGGAGCAGCTGCCTAGTGCAGCCCCAGGAAAAGGCAAGCCAGTTGTTGCAAGAGCTCCCAAATCACATTCAAGACAAAATCTGGATTTTTTTTTTTTTTACTTAATATCTCCTAATTTTTAAATGTTGAAAGTTAATTTTAAATCTTTAAAAGTGATTGTGTAGCAAGCAAAATAGATTAATAGGTCTGGCCTCTGGGGTCTAGGTCTGGCCTCAGGGCTATCATTTTGTCCTCTCTGCTTCATAGTTTGTATACCATCTAGTTTAGGACTTAATTATTCTCTAATTGTTTGATATGTTTCATTTCTGTCTTCTCAACCGAGAGAGCCAGTCCAGGAACCTCATCTTATTCATTTTCAGAATCTGTTGCTAGGCTTAACAGTATTAACGATGAATTTAGTGATTCATTCATTAATGAAATATTTAATGAGCTTACATGGTGTGCAATGCACAAGACTCCACAACTTTTGTTTTCTGGTTTCTTTTATTGTGTTGTGAAATATTCAGTGGAAATAGTCAGTGTTTTTGTCATGGGTCTGCTTCTGATTCCTGTATTCATCATCACCTTTGTATCTTGGCTTATTGGTTAGTCACTTTATCACCCAAAGCCAGATTTTTCTATGAAAAGAGGAACAAACTGTGTTACTTCTACATTTTATTAATGATACTTGCCATAAGATGACATATAAAACATCCTTAGATGATCTGTAGGTAATCGCAGTACTGGCACATAATACAAATATAGCAAGTAGCAGTATTATTTACTCTTTGTGCAACCAGGAGTCGTGTGACTTCTGCAGGTATGTCTGGATTCTGTTTTTATATCAAGACTATTCTACCCCGCAATATGAAATGTATGTACTTACGTGAATAAAATAGTTCTCAGTTATGGTGTATATCTAAAAAAGTTTTTGTAGGTTTTTCCAGAAAGTATGGAACTCACTGTTCTTGCTTTATGTGCTGCCAGATACTTTCACACTAACTTCCTGTCTAATTGCCATGATATCATCTCAGCAGCAATGCTAACCTCTACAGTTACCATTAGACATGAGTAACCCTGTTTGACTCATATTCATTTGGACTGAAAAGGGGAACATATTTGAGTAATACATGGGCATGATTGTAACTATTTGAACAGCATTGTTCTTTTCAACCAAAATGCCACAAAGAAGACATAGCGTAAGGCCCTGATTAAGCTCTGGTGTAGCCTCAACTTGGAGATTTGAAAATGCAGGAACTTAAAGTATTGCCTCCTATCACTTGTTAACTCTGATCTCAACCCACAGTGATATTTTTCATGGTGATGTGATGAACATCAGGACATTGCACAAATCCACGCCCTCCTCTGTTTGTGGTTTGTTGTAGGTACGCAGCGTGCCAATGCCCGGGCTCCTGCCCCTTACAACGAGACTTTGAAGCCAAACTAAGGAACTTTTACAGGAAGTTAGAGACGAAAGGATATGGACAAGGCCCAGGGAAATTAAAGTAAGTCAAAGTGATACAAACCACAGGATTCGTACATGGTGAAAGGATGGGATGCAGTTGAGAATGCAGGATATGATGACTTGGGACAACCAACCTTTGTTTTAGTCAGTATAATTGTTTTGGTGTTTGTAAATGACGGAATTATCTAAAACACTGTTACGGAATTAAGCACAATTAAGCTTAAGCTTTTCAAACAAACAGTAAACAAACTACCACATTCCATGCAGAAATATAGGCAAAATAAAAAGCTGATTCGTTTTTCTCTCCTGAAAAGCACCTCTTTGTTGCTTCGAGTATATTCATCAGATACAATGCTGTCACAATGTCCTGCATTGCACATCACAGTCTGCAGAGCTGACCTGAGTGTAGGAACACTGCTCAGCTCTATTTTGTTCTGTGAAATAAACTTCACTTGTCCAACGTAACCTCAAGAATATTGTGTTTGCCTGTCTTTATCCACCTCCATGTAAATGAGGGAATTGAAACATCATCATGTTTTTCGGCCTAGAATTATTTTCATTCCCTCTGTACTAATACTCCCTTCCTCGCCACCTCTACCTCTGTGCCATGTCCCCACTAGAGATCACTATGCCACCTGAGAGAGGACAGAGGAGGGTGGGTCTCTCCTGCAATATTGCCCTGTTCCTGGGCGCCTGAGAGAAGGTCCAGGGGCTAGCCCAACGGCCCATGGCTCCATGCCCCACGAGGAGGGCTTTCTTGATTAAATTCACACATTGCACTTTCATCACCCACCGAAAACATCAGCCTTCCCAAAACACTATACTTTTCAGAGCTCTTACCATTCTCACGTTTCACTTACGAAGAAGCTCTCCATCCAGCTTTCGTGTGTTTGCCTCCTTGTCATCTCCCTTCCATTACTGTTTTCACTAAAGGCAAATTGATATCTGCTTAAGGATGATTTAATTGTTGTTTTCACAAGTAGATTAATCTACTGCAAGTATCAGTCATTTGCATCTGTCCCTTGGGGAATCTCAAGGTTCACATAATTTGAAAATTAAACTAAGCACAATTACAAACTCCTCTGCTGTGGACACTGAGAAGTTTTTCCTCCCACTGTTCTCACATCGTCTCTCTAGGCACTTACTAATTGAACGTCTTGCCTAGGTGCGTTCAGGCTTCAAACATGACCTCATAGGTTTGTTCTTCCTTTACAAGACAAAAGTCTTGTGCATGTGTTGTTTCATATCCTTCTTGGATAAATTGGTTTGCCCAATTCGGAAAGGCCTCTTGAATTGTTTTCACAGGTTATAGGTGGGGTACTCGCTTTACCAATGACTCTCTTATGTAACTTTTGTTAATGCTGTTAATAGTTAAAGACAAATGTGTCCTTTATGGCAGATAGCAATGACGTGAAGTCACTCCTTTTTGCCTAGTTAGTTATGGTAAATGGAAATTAAATGGCAAGTGCCCAGTTCTAGAAAGATAAGGCTTAGGAAATAATCTGTATTTTTCAAATTGTTTTTTTTTTTTTACGCACAGGTTGATTATCAGAAGAGATCACTTACTTGAAGATGCCTTTAATCAGATTATGGGCTACTCCCGAAAAGACCTGCAGAGAAATAAGCTGTATGTCACATTCGTCGGGGAGGAAGGGTGAGTAGTACAGAGAAGTGGCCCGTGGAACACAGGCTGTGACTGCAGGGCGGATGTTTCACCACATCCTCACTGTGGTTGCCTGAAACAGGAAATCCTTCTGGCAGGAAATGCAGTTCTCATGCACTTAAGCCTCTTGGCTTTTTACTTTTTTAAGAAAGAGTCTCTGGTTTTTAAATCATTTGATATAGAATTTCTTGGGTACACACTTGTAACTGTAGATCAGTTTTGAGAGCAGAAGCTTGGTTTGATTTATTCTTTCTGAAACTTGCTTAAAGGGAAAAAGTGGACTTTGAGGGGGAAAAAACAACATGACATTGCATTTTAGTATCTGTGATCCTGTGATCTACACTGGGGTGCTGAGTAGAATGTGCTTCACCTGTTAAATAAACTCGGTTTCAGAATCATGAGTTAGAATCCTGCTGCTCTACCAGGAAAAGTCTCCACAGCAGTAACTGTTGGGCCTTGGTTCTTATTTCTCTGTCCCCAGTTTTCTCTCCTTTTGGGATGGCAGCACACCTGCCAAAATTATAACCTGCTATAAAAAAAGGGTCTCCGACCTTCTATGACTCTTCCATGAGAGCTCATATAGATAAGGATTAGGAAATGAAGGCGTGAAGACTCCCACACAGTGATTATTGCGTCCGACTAGACGTAACAGTTGTTATATAACACTCGAGAAGATGACAGCTCTCCTCTCCTTTTTCCTCATTGCAGGTCAGAGTTTTGAGTTTCAGTACCTTCTCTGTAACCCAGCCATCACTAAAGTGAATTAAAACAGTACCACACAATTACCTGTGAACTCTGGTTGTCTTTTCTTTGATTCTGTTGATTTAGATCATTTTAAATCTACCCTCTCAGTCATGCCCAGGAATAAAGATTATGGGATCATAGTAATAATACTCAACCAATTTAACCATTCAGTATATGGTTCATGAAATAGAGGCCCCAGAGTATGGAATAACTTGCCTGTGCTAACAGAACTAGATAATAGCAAAATTAAGATTCACAACTATGTCTTAGTCTTTCATCCAGCAGTCTTGGACTAACACTGGGATATAGGCAAACTGAGCTCTGGTCTATCTGAATTTTTTTTCCTACCTATGGATCTTTTCACTATTCCAACTAGTGCCTGATAACTTCTGCTCTTCACATATATTGTATTGTCTTCTGGCTGTGACTAAAGTAAAATATTACATGGGAAAACAGTATAATGTGACAAAAGTTTGAGCAGAAGCTTGCCTGAGATTTGAGTCTTCCATTGCTGGCATGCCTTAATGGATTTCTGGCTTATGTTAATTGGCTTAAAGATGCAGGTGCACAATTGGAAATGAAGGCAAGTATTTTCTGCCTAATCACAGGTATGCATGGGATGCCAAATATTTCCGGACATAATCAGTCTGATTTGGATGTGAATACTTATCCTCCCCCAGAACTGCAGCTGCCTTCCTTCATTGTTGGACCGTGGTTTGTTGAGATCTCAGAGATGTAAGGAAGACTCAATGGGAGCCTTGGAACTTAAGTTTGAATAGAGCAGATGCTTTTCATGCTTGATCATCCTCATGCAGTCTCCCTATGATCTGGATTGATGACATCTATTCGTAGGAGGAGGCCCAGGCTAAGTGGGCTTGACATCTCTGTATTTGATTGCTGCTAATGCCCAACTACTTTCTGCTTCTATCACCTGTCTTTTTCCTGTAACCCCTGAGGGAAAATAAAAGGGAGGATATTTTGATGTGTGACCTCAGCCATCAGGAACAATTTCTTAATCAGGCCCCTCTGCATCTGGTTTATTGAAGCTGGAGTAGGGCCAGATAATTTCTGGTTTCATGGCTTTATCATGTCCATATCATATATATAGATTATTAGATATAGACTTTATTTTGCAATTATGGCATTCGAATATATACACTTTTTTAAAAGATTAAAACAGCACTCTTGCTGAAAAAATAAAAACCTCAAAACAACTTAAAATTAAGAAGTTATTTTAGCTGTTGCTACCTTCTCAAACGAATTGATTCTATCACATTAAACTTAAAAACTAGAATATTTCTTTCTTGATTATGATAAATGCTCAAAATGAGAAACTACCAAATTTTTCTATGGAACTATAAAAATGGACATGGAAGTTTAATCTTACTTTCCCTTTATTAATTTTGATGCCCTCAGAATGTCATTTTATAAGTTATTTATGTCTAACCCTAGTAATAGGTATTTAAAAACATATACAACTAGTTCCCAGATCTTGGTTTCTAATACCATTCTTCAATAAAAGGAACTAGGGTTCCTTGAAGAACTGGCTGATTCTAAGACTAGAGCAGGAAGTATACAAGAAGAAGCTAAAGTATCTTGCAGTGCCAGAAAGTAAAGAAATACTCAAAAAGGCCACCATGATGGGGGTATGTCAAAGGGATACAAGAGTCAACTGAAGATCTCCCAATGTTCAAAGGTGGAAAAATTTGAACAACAAAATAAATAAAGTAGCATCAGATTATAACCCAAAGTATAAAATAAATAACTATATTCATATAAATACACGATTAAATGAATGAAGAATGAATGGAAAATAGACAAATCTGCTTTGCAGAAGATTTTTAGATAATTCAGCATAATTTCCCACTCCTTAGTTGTATATTGTACATACTGACTTTTTTCCAAATAGTTCAGTATGAAAATGGGAAAAAGAAGTCCACAGTGGAGATGACTGACACTCAGCCAGGTAATCGAGGTTAAAATTAACAGTGATACATCATGTTAATAGTATGTAACCTTGGTATGATGTGATGAGAATGGCAGTTCACCTCTGTGGTCTTTCTCCCAAAACCCATAATGTCAGTTTCGTGGTGAGAAAAACATCAGATACATCCAGACTGAGAGACAAAAACATCAAATAAATTTAGATTAGGGGACATCCTACAAGATACCTTACCAGTACTCCTCAAAACTGTCAAGATCATCAAAAATCAGAATAGTCTGAGAAACCGTCACAGCCAAGAGAACCTAAGGAAACATGACAATTAAATATAACGTGGCATTTTGGATGGGATCCTGGGACAGGAAAGGGACATTAGGTAAAAACTAAGGAAATCTGAATAAAATGTGAATTTTAGTTAAAAATACTATATCAGTATTGGTTCATTAATTGTAACAAATGTACTATACTAATGTACGAAGTTAAGAGAGAATTTGGAGTATACAAGAATTTTCCATACTATCTTTGCAACTTTTCTGTAAATCAAAAACTATCCTAAAATAAATATTTATTAAAAGAAAACTTAGTCAGGATCTGGGGAAATTTAGGAAATGTTTCCTTAATGACTTTTATTTTCTTGTCTGATAAGTGACCGCCACCAGGGTAATTTTTGGTGAGTGTATACTTTCTTCTGCACTTGAGGCAATAGATTAATTAAGTACATGGATAGAGTTAATCCTGCGGAAAGTCCGACTCAGAAGGGGTATTGGTATATATAGAATATCATTTCATGTTGCTAAATGTCAATGTTATGTTATTTATGGTGAAATAATACTTGCAATCCTTATACTTTCTCACTGATTGTATTTTCAGCTTGTCATATTCAGGATCTTTACAATAGATTTTCTGGGGCATAAAGAGAAAGTGATTTAATTTAAAGAATAATACATCTGCCTGCACTCCAAAAAGATGTGAATTAGCAGATTTACAGGGAGACTTAGCTCTGCTTTAAGCTGTTTCTTTGCGTAGATATGACACATGATATATAGGTTATTCCTGAAATGGAAGGGCTCAGTCAAGAAAAATGATGGAAAAATTTATAGTCAGAAATTTACAGGATAACTACAAATTCCATGTGACATAGAATTAATAACAGAATATTAGTGATGTCTATATTCCATTGAAAAATACAAAAATAATCCAAGGGCCTAGTAATACAAATATGTTATTTGATATTTCTTATTTTTCTTGCTAAAATAATGCTTCATGTTATACTTGGATTTTTACAAAAAGAAAATAGTTTCTAAGCAAACCACTATGATTAAATTTAGTCAGAGCTGGAGGTTTTGTTCTAGTTCTTAAAATTTCCACCCAACTTAATTTGGTTATCTGCTCTTGCAAAGTGGGGCAGAGTGGAGGTCAGCAGTGGTGGAATGGCTAGAAACTGAGTCATCTTGACTGAATGTAGTGGAAAGTTGCATGATGTGGTTGCCTCTTTCTGTTGGGCTTCTGTCTGCCTAGAAGTTGCTTCTTTAGGAAGGGGGCCGGTGGAGCACTGAATAGTCTCCAACATGATTTTCTCCTGAATTGAAAGTCCTAGCAATTAAAGCTTATGTGGTTGGTGTCAAAAGTTAGCTAGGTAGACTATTGTGTTCTGATAAGGCATCCTGGGCCATTAACTTCTTAATACTCAAAACAGTAAGGAAATAATGGCCTAAGTAAAGAGAGGATGTTTACACTATGATTGCCTCACCTCTTTTTTTCTCCATGGCCAACTCTGTCAAAGGCACCTTTCTTTAAAAAAGAATGAGTTCATTATATGTGAGGTGCCATCTACATGACATCAATCATCTGTCTTGCAAAGCCACGCTTAGACCAGGGAGTAGATGTGTGCAAACAGTTTTAGTTGTTGGGTTGGGGGTTAGGAACAAACAAGCTCTTTCTGTGATCTTTTTCCCAAGACAGGCAAATATACGCAACTAGGGAGGATGAGAGCCGAAATGGTTTTTTTGCGGTCCTGCTTATAAAATAACCAGCGCTTACATCTAACTAGTCTAATTCTTACTAGAAGTTGTTCGGAAGCCCGAGCTTAACATTTATTCCTTAAAAATCTGTAAAGCTTCAAGTTAAACTTTATGGTGCTGCTTGTTTTCCTCCCAAAAGAGACATCTGCAGCATAACCTAAATAACTCACACCTTGCTGAAAATGGGTGCTTGTGTTTCTATGCTAGGCTTGGAATCACCAGAGTTTGTCTTATTAATTGCCCACAAAATTCCTTACTCATCCATGAGGCATTCTTAAGTGGCTGAAGAACCCTGCCTTGCTGTTATAAATATTTGAGGGTGAATCAGCAGGTGCATAGGTGATGTGTGTTGAACTGACTTGTAAGAAAGTAAAACTTTCTGTCTTCCAGAAAACTTGTAGGAAATTATGGTGTGACTCAATGTCATCATCTTCTTTCATTTTACAGTCTACTTCTATTGAAATACTTTGTTTTCAGTAATTTTTAGTTGAAAATAAAGAAGAGGGGAATAAAATTATTTTAACAGATATTGGACACCACTAACGAGTTGGGCAGTGTCACCATGGCCACATGGTGGTGTTTTAAAATGCTTTATCAGCACCTCATGAGGCTCAAGACTGCATTGCCACCCTAAAGACATCTGTGCTTACTCCAAAATGCCCTCAGATGCAGCTGTTGTGTGGCTACACACCCGTTGTCCGGAGTTTCTGTATTTCTGTGCCAAGCCTTTAGCTGTGGAACCAACCTAACTGGCAAAACAGGAATGTAACAAACGATCCCTGAGATATGACTCATGTTAACTATTTATATGGATGAGGGTTGCTAAGACATTACAGGAAGCACATGCACGAGATGCCCTGCTGAGACATGTCTCATTTAATTTGGTAGACATGTGTAACCTACAGCCTGCTCTCAGATACACTGTTCTAAATTTTAGATTGTAATCAAATCAAACTTCAGAAACTCTCTTTGCTTTAGAATGACTTCATCAGTGCACCTAGAGTTAAAAAACATCAGATAAAAACATGAGCAGTTGAGGAAGATACATTTTCCTCCTAGAGGAGCTGTTAGCTTTGTTCTCTCTTGAGCAGAAAGGAGTTTTACTTTTCAGATTAACTACTCGAGGGACATTCTGTTATCTTTAGCCAGATTCAGCTATAATTGTAATAAAAGAACCATCTTTGTCGTTTTAACAAACTTTATCGTATTAGAAGAAATTAGACCTGGAAATGAAAAGCACCAAGCTCTCTATCCATAGATGTCAAATAATGGAAATTATGTTGATTTTCTTTAAAGAGCATCAGAGAGCTTCACTCATTGATTCAACAGTACATATTGAGCTCCTACCATATATCAGGCTAAGTACTTGGGATACAAAGATGAGAAAGACATAGTCCCTGCCTTCAGTGTGGTATACAGTCTAGATAGGTATATAGGAGAAGCAGACACACAAACAGATAATTATAACAACTCAGGTAAGTGCAGTATTATTAAAACACTGAGAAAACCTATTTCTAACTATTTAATTTTAAGCAACTAAAAATCCATTTTACTCATACTCGTCTCTTAGTAAGAAAACTGAATCATAAAACGTTTGGCTCAGGTTTCCCTTATTATGGTATGCCTGGATTTTGTTTGCAAGCCCTGCAAAGCTAGGACCACTCACTGTCTCATACATAGTTGTGACCACTCCTTGAGGTTGCATACTCCATAGGACATTTTATATTTCCTTCAAGGGATTTTACTAAAGAAGAGGATTTATAGTAAGCCAGGCATTTAATAAAGCTGCATTTTCCACCTACTTTCTCCTATAAAAGGAGTTGGCAAACTTTTCTATAAAGGGCCAGATAGTAAATATTTTAGGCTTTGCAGACCATACGTTCCCTGTCCCACATACTCAACTGTGTCTTCTTAGCAGAAAAGCAGCCACAGATAACACATAAACAAATGGGTATGGCTGTATGCCAATAATACTTTATAAAGTCAGGAGGTGGACCAGATTTAGCCCACAGGCCATAGTTTGCCAACCTTGCTCTATAAACAACAATTTTTTTTTAGTCTTAATGAACATTTAAAATTTACTGAAGACTGTAAAGAATGATGAGCATTAATCCTGGAGTCGGGAAACATGCATCAAGACCTGTATCCTGCTCTGCAGCATTCACTTGATGCAAGTTAGTGATTTTCTTCAGATTGAGTCTTCTCAATAAGAGGGTTTAGACAAAATGACTTCTAGGATGGCTATCACCACTGGCATTCTGTGGTTCAAGATTTCTGGAAACATGCAGGTGATGAAATTCACCATCCATCCATAAGAAATTTAGAGAAATTAGGGAGATGTTTTGCATCCACAAGGATCTGGGTAGACTCGAATCATGGACAAAATCACACAACGTGAAATTTCATAAGGAAAAGTATAAAGTCTTAGCTTTTAAAAGGATACAGTGACATGTGGAGAGGGTGGGGGAGTCTTGGGTTAAAGCAGCCCAGGTGAAAAGTTGGAGCTGATGACTAGCTCAGTGAGTCAACAAAGGGGCTGTTCCACAAGGCAGGGTAATTTCAAGCTGCATTAGTGGAATGAAGTTTCCAGGAAGAGAGGGCAAGAGCCCTTTCTAAGCTCCTTGCTAACAAGACCACCCCCCAAAGTATGGTGACCAGTATTAGACAACCTCTCTAGGTCAGACTTTGACACCGTGGAGTGTTCAGAGGAGAGTGACCGGGGTGGGAAAGGAATTCCCAACCCTGCTTTGAGGGGTTGAAACAAGTAGCTATGTTCAGGAGTGGGGAAGGCAACAACAAAAAGGGGCAGAAACCAGGGATACAGAAATCACTACGGCTCTTAGAGAAAATGACTTTTCAAAAAATTGTGTATCTTTAGCATCTAGATTGGTACCCGAAACATAATAGCACTCAAATATTTGTTGAAAGAAAGCCTCAGTATGTGAAGAACGTTCAAGTGGAAGAAGTATTCTCCTTGTTCTTGGTGGCGTCAGAGACCAGAACTAGGACAGTGGGAGGAAGCCACAGGAGGCTGCCTCGGTCTTAGTGCGAGGAGGTATAGTCTGCATCTTTGCACCTGGGAGACAGCCAGAGTCCTGTTTTGAGAATCCCCAGGGTAATCTAAGCATAGTCCCACCAATTCTGGCGGCCACCTGCTAGTCACATTATCTTCAGCTGCCTCAGAAGGCAGTTTCATCATGTTCCTTAAGGCCTCTTTGGATCTGAGCGTCTGATAGGTTTGCATTTTTCTGCACACGTAAGTTTCCTGTCAGTCTACTTGTATCTCCCAAAGAGCAGCGTGGACTAGTGTTGTATGAAATGATTTTAACTATTACACAGACTGACATTTTTTAATTTTAATTATATTTTTGTTAATGTGTATTAGAAAATATAAAGCTAGCACATCATAATTTCATAATATTGTATAAGACAAGACTACATTGAAAAAAACGAGTGAATTTAAAGTTGATTTAATGAAAAATATTAAGTAAATAACTATATATTCAGATACGGCAAAAACTGAGGAAGTAGTATGCGAATAGCTGAAGTCTGTGCTAAGTAAATTCTATTAAACTCTCAACTAAGACATGTAAAAGCCATTTTACTTTTCTTGCTAGTTTTCCAACTCCATCTTCCACCTATAATAAGATCCTTTTCTCTATCACACAATCTCATCACTGGGCAAGACTCAGATGATTTCTTTTTTATAGTTATTTTAATATTATATATGTGTGTGTGTGTGTGTGTGTGTGTGTGTGTATAACTGTATGTAAAATAAAAATATTTTTAAAAATTATATGCGTGTGTATGTCCATGGAGGAAATTCCTTTAAGAGAAAAAACAAAGTAGTGTGAACAAGTAAAGTCTTATGAAATCCTACCACTCCAACTTAACCCATTTCTTTCATTCTCCCTTCAGCATTCCTGTCTTTGAACCCATGTATAATCACTTACAATAGGGTAGATATCCCTTATACTTTTCATTTTAAATACCAAATTGCTTTATTGCAAACTCCTCTTTACGGCATTTTTTGCTCTCAGCGTTCTTGGCCACTTGTCATTCCTCAAACCTAACACAATCATTTCCCATACTTCACTTTGACCCTGATGTCTTTGTAAGTAAAATGGAATTTACACTGTAGTTTGGTTTCTAGAGTTTCAGCCTCTTCTCCAGATACTCTCCTTATCTCCTTAGGAAGCTTTAGAGACCCTCACTTTTCTCTTCGGTAATTTTCCTTGGTGTTTTATAACTCGAAGTTTTCACTTGAACCCTGTCATCCCATTGTTTTGCCTCTGATCTCCATAGTGGGGCTTGTTTCTGTATTATCCTCTCAGTAAATCACTGACGTCTCTTTCTTCTCCCATTTAAAAAAGTTTCAGAAATCCATGTGAACTCCATATCCCATGGATGTAGGTAGCTGATGCCCTCTGGGTTTACCCTTTTTAAATTAAGCATTCCCACCATACTCCCTTTCCTTATAACCTCGTTCCAGACATTTAAAATATTTACCTTTTTGTACATGTTTATACAATGAAAGTATTAGTATATTTCCTACTTTATCCATTATCTGATATGTGGCGTTAGTTTTCAATATGCTCCATGTATAATGTCCATTTTGCTATTCTGGTTTGAGGCATGGGTGAGATCAGGAATCATGATTGTGCGATTTGTTTGGACAGTCCTGGAATGTGGACAGTTAGGCTTGTAATGAGTGTTCTAGAAAGTTGAGCTCTGTAGAAAATGTGGCCAATATATGTCAAAAAATAATAACTGGTTGGGTTTTTTTTTTTTTTTTTGGTGGATTTTTTTAAAGGTTGGATTACAGTGGACCTTCCAGAGAGTTTTTCTTCCTGGTTTCCAGAGAACTCTTTAACCCATATTACGGCTTATTTGAATATTCAGCCAATGACACATACACAGTACAAATAAGTCCCATGTCTGCTTTTGTAGACAATCACCATGAATGGTAAGTAATTTTCCCCCAACATTCTTCTTCTATTGATTTTCTGCGATATTCGTTTTTATAAGGAATCTGTATTTCTTTTAACATTTTTTTGAGAAAATCGTATTTTCCATTAAATATCTCTTTTGACTCTTGTTTTTGTTGTCAAGTTATATATACAGGTAGTCTCCAAACTAGAAATAGAGTATGTTCCATAGGACCCATTTTAAGTGAGCTGGGTAGAATTCAAAAGGTTTTCCCATTCAAAGAAAGTTATGGATGACGTTAGGTTCCTGGTGAGACCCCTAAATCTCTCTCTGTACCTTTGGTCATCTCTGAGCTCTGAGGTGGGCTGAGGATGAGTAGGGGAAAGTCCTGACCAGAGATCAGGCAGCTTCTAGAGCAGCCCTCGGGGAAGTCGCTAACACTGGGAAGGGGTGCAGCTGGGATGGGGGTGCAGTGATGATGGTATTCTAGTAGGAGGAAGGAGGATGGGGTGACCTGGAAGGACTGTTGGTAGAAGAGAACCCTGGCAGAAGGGCAGGAGTGCAGCGTGGCCATTTACCGTATTAGCCACTTGCAGTGTGTAGCCGGGGATAGCCCCCTTCCTAATTTCCCACGCAAAGTCATCAAGGAAAACGGGTATGGATTCCCATCTGGGAATTATTTATTCTGAAAATCTCTCACCAAAAGTCCTTACTTTTTTTTTTTAAGCCCTGCATTTACAGACTTTAGTTTTATAACCCCCGTTTACTTGTTTCTGCTCATTTTCACTGATAGTAATAACAACAAAAAAAAGGACATGAGTAGGACTGATGAAGAAATTTCTTTGAGTCATAAAGTTGATGTTGATGGGTGGAGGGCATAACTTTTAGGGCTTATTCTTTTAATTAACTTCCTTTTAGCTACATTTGGAGTCCTCCCAACTGTAGCTATTGCAGTTATGCTAACATAAGTGGAAATAAAGAAAAACAAATCTGCTGAACATTAATCTTAAGATGGCTGCCTAATACTAAAATTATAAATGAACCTCAGTGTGGATTTACACTTTTGGAAGGCATCAGACTTTCAAAGAGCTAGAAGCTTGAGTGCTCAAATTTTGAAAGAGAAATTGAGTGTATATCTCAGTCAGCAAATCCAGTCATGACAGATATATTTAATAAAGTTTCCCAAGTGATTCAGAATAGAATTGAGCCTTGAGATTTTAGAGAACAGAATGTCCTATGAGGAAACTCCCCCAAATGTCCACATGCATAATTCTTAGATGGTGATAATTATGTTCAGGAGTGGGGTTTAAGAGAGAATAGCAACAGGAACTTTCTCACTTTGAGATTGGGCTTTTCCTGAAAAGGGAATTGCTACTGGGTTTGTGTTAGAGAAATCCTGCTAATATTCATACAAGCAAATTAGAATCCCCACCCCCACCACCAGTATCATTCTGTCAGTGTCTCTTAGAAGTGGCTTCACTGGTATACTAATAGTCAGTGGCTTCACTGACATGATGGCCATGTGGGGTGCTACATAGTGGACATGATTGACACGAGGTAAAGATGACATTTACTCTGTAAATATCAGAGTAAAACAGATTTCTTCAACAAGTAGATGTGAATATTGGCCTAACGAAGACATAACCTACAGCACACCAACTCCCATGGACCTAGCAGGCAATTAATCTTGGACAAACATAGATGGTTAGAGCTGGAAGGCATTCCAAAAAGCAAATAGAGCTATTTAGAAACTGCTCCATGTCATATAAGTGATCTGCTTTTCCTTCACAGGTTCCGGTTCAGTGGTAGGATCCTTGGTCTTGCACTAATACACCAGTATTTGTTGGATGCCTTCTTCACACGGCCCTTTTATAAGGCTCTTCTCAGAATGTAAGAATATTCTTATTGCTTATGTAATTAGCATGTGAGAACGCGTACTTCCTTTACTGAAGGGTCTTTTGTCAATGTCATTTATCTGCTCACTACCTCAAATCTGTTGTTAGTAAACTTAATAGTGGTTTAGATTTCTGAAACTAATACAGTTTCAAATACAGTTGCTCTGATCCTTTAATACTATCTTGCCCCCAAAGTCTTAGTTTCACTCCACGCCAAATAATTTATTCTCATTTGTTGCAACATGTGTTTCTTAAAAACAATCGTACTTCAAATACGACACTGGAATTCCTGTGGTATTAATGCTGATTATTAATAGAATAGTTTATGTTAGTCTTGATGACTCATAGCCCCCTATCCTTTATGAGATGCTTAATATATTTTGCTTTATGCAAACTTTCAACTGTATTAGTTTCAGAAATCTAAACCACTATTAAGTTTACTAACAACAGATTTGAGGTAGTGACATTGACAAAAGACCCTTAAACCTTGGTGTTCCTGGAGCTTCCATTTTGAGCTCCCTTCTTTTCTTTATCTGTGTATTTTCATGGGGAAATCTCTTCACCTATTTCATCTACTGACTCTTAAATCTGCACTCTCAGTTTTGATCTCCCTTGATTTGTAGGCTCGGGTGATCATCAGTCAGACCACTGAATACCTCCACCTGCCTGTCTCACAGGTAGCTGAAAATCAACATGGTTAAAACAAAACTCATCTATTTCCCTGTCCTGAAAATGTACCTCCTCCCACGTGCCCAGTCACAGTCCATGGTCCCAATATTCTCAAGTTACTGTGATCTCAAATCAGGAGCTACCTCCAAACAGGGATAGCAAATGCACAACACATGGTCTACTCTTCCCCACCTCCGTCCCATTCCCACGCTATAGTTCACAAATTATTTGTAGTACTTTTTCCCGCTGAATTTGTTTTGGCTTCAGGAATTTCTTCAACTTATAGCCTGTAAGCTTGGCAATTAATCAGTTAGCTTGCAATATGAGCTTATTTGCCACCTCTGTTTTAGATATCCTCCTTTATATCACCCAATAAAACCATTTATTAATTTCCACATTTGCCTTCTAAATAATTTTTAAATTTGTCTTCTCTCCACCCTTAACAACTAACTATGCCCTAATTAAAACCCTTATCTTATTTTGTTCAGATTACTATTATGGTCTATTAATTGGTCTCCACCCTCCAATAATAACCACCCCTCCCCACTTTCAAGAAATCCTCTACAGTGCAACTTCCAAAGAAACAATTTAAAGTCACATCTCATATATGATCATGTTATTCCCTGTCTTAAAACCTTTCAGTAGTTCTGAATGACCAAGCTTCTTACTATGACATTCAAAGCTTGCTTCCAGCAAACTCTCCCAGCCTCATTTTTTGGACATTCTGCCTTGTGGTTCACTCTCTCTGGTCCTGCCGATATGCTCGGAGTATTATGTATACTCCATGCCTTTGTGCCTCGTTCATGTTGTTCTCTTCTTCTCCTTTCTTTTTCCCCTTCTCACCTTTTCATCCATTTCCTTTTTCTTTTCTAGCTTTTAAACATTCTGCAAAAATTAATATAGGTATCATCTATTCCAAAAAGCTTTTCCTGAACCTCCAGGTGGAAGTAATGTCCTTCATGTTTGCTCTGAGAGTTCCCTGTATCTACTTTATCTTTATTTTCTAATTGGAGTGTAACATACCTATAAAAAATGCACAAATTATAAGTATTACTACCCTAGGCTATTACTTGTCACCTTATAGTAACTTATCTATTCGTGGCCTGTCTCCACAACTAAACCATTAGTTCCTTGAGGAAAGTAAGTGTTTATCAAGTAGCTATCAAGATGTCTGGCATATTTGTTGCCTAATAAATATTTAGACTGAACCAAGTAAAATAACCTTTGAAATTGGGCTGATAGGTGGAAATTTCAAAACAACTAAGGTAAGTTGCCATCTTACACTTATACAATAATAACTCCACTTCATGCAGATCCTAACTCAGCAAGAAAAAAGAGAGAAATATAGAAAATTATTATAATTGAAAGCAATTCTGTGGCCTTCTCAGAATCAGAGAAATAGTAAGAACTGTGAAGAAAAAGGGGATATGTGTAAATGTAGATGACGGTATCTAGTCTTTGCGGGGGGACGGGAGTTAAGGTACATTATTGAAACATACAAAGAATTTCTAATTAGGAGAACAATATTTAAAGGTATTATACCATAGCCGAAAAATACTGGACCCAAGTGGTCAACCTAGTTCGTGCTCTTGCGTTAATTGTGGGTAATTGTGCAAAGGGCAGCCACTCTTTCTCCTCCAGTTCTCTGTCTCTGAAAGAAAAGAGAGAACGAGTGATTCCTAAAGCATTTATATATATCCAGGATTTTTTAATTTTATACTAAATTTCTGCATTATTTCACTGGTTTGGTTACTGAATTTGACTAAGAATATTTCAGAAATCACTGCCTGGCTTGTCGATCTTGTTCTTGCCTTTAATTCTGAGGGTTTTTTTCCTGAGTTTTTGCTAATAGCCATGCCCACATATTTGTTTCTATCTGCCATCTTAGTCTGTGTGACCTTAGTGATCTGGAATACCTTGATGAAGAGTTCCACCAGAGCTTGCAGTGGATGAAAGACAATGACATCCATGACATCCTGGACCTCACGTTCACTGTGAATGAAGAAGTTTTTGGGCAGGTCTGTGTATGTGAATAACTGATGACTAAGTGTGGTAATTGAAGGCTCTTGGTTGGTGAAGAATTAACTCAGTGGCTAAGATTCAATGCTTATATATCTGTGGCTTGTTAAGTGGTTTAAACCCAGGTTTATGTAAATGTACAATAATCTTGGTAATAAAGATTATTCTAATGCCGTCTATAGATTAAGATGTTCTAATTTACAGATTGTAATAACTATTTGTGTATTGTAAGCAATCTTCTTTTTATTTCCAACTAAAGTATCTACATATTAGAATGTACCTTGTATAAAATATAGTTTTTTAAAAGTCTGTGCTACCCAGAGTTGAATATTAAATTATTTAATGGGCATTTGTATTTAACTCTCATATTGCAAAACTGAAACTGATTGTTTTGTATTGAAACTGGGGGAAAGTAAATATTTTGGTGGGTTCAAAAATATATTAATTTTGTACAAATTTGATGGAAGTGTTGATGGAAAGATTTCTTTCAGAAATTGTATACTAATTCATAACTAATATTTTTATTTAGACAATATTTAGTTTTCTGAATTTTGTGTTTTGGAAAAGAAGTTCTCAACTTAACATTCACTTGAATATAATTCTGTTTCCTTAAAGCACATCTTTACTTAAATATGGGCTTTGTATATGTAGTCGATTCTGAACCCTAAATGAATTTGAGAAAATGTGTTTTTGTCAAACAGTCAAATAGCAGTGGGCCGGAATCTGGAGCCAATTTATTTCCTTTTAAAAGGCTTATCTGTTTAGTCAGGATTTAAAACTTAACCTTCAGCACTTCCAATATGTATTTTTTAACTACTGAGGCTTTCAGACATCAGCTCAATGCTCAGGTTTTACTGAACAATGGTGTGTGCCTGGTCTTCTCACAGCCTGCTTTTGGGATGACGCTGGCTAGGGCAGGGACAGGGAGCCAGCTGACTTCATTTCATTGGTAGCAGGGTCGTTACAGCCTCAAAAGTATTGCTTGATGGTCAGTCCTTTTGTTTTTAAATCTCAGATTACCGAACGAGAATTAAAACCAGGGGGTGCCAATATCCCAGTCACAGAGAAGAACAAGAAGGAGTACATCGAGAGGATGGTGAAATGGAGGATCGAGAGGGGTGTCGTGCAACAGACAGAAAGCTTAGTGCGTGGCTTCTACGAGGTAAAGAAAATCAGCAGGATGGGGTTTTGCGGTCTGATATCAATGATACCACTGCCCATCTTACTGTGCTTTATATGTGTACAGTATTTCAATTTTTCTTTTGCTGTTTGTACTGGTGTCTTTCAATTTAAAAACTCCAATTTGGTTATGTTTCAAGAACACAAAAAAGCTGAAGGCCCTGTTACAAGAGACCACTGAACTAAAATGGCCTGAATTTAAATAGCATTTGGCAATTTAATGACCACTGATAACATGTCAGTCATGCACCTTGCTCATGCTTAGATATGGATAATCTTATCTCATACTTGATATGTGAAAAGATTGTAGCTAAGGGTCTGAATGAGTTGTTACAAGTATTCCGTGTGACTTCTTGTAGGAGCACTAGATCTTTTTCCAAAGAGAAAAACAACTGGATTCATCAGTGCTCAATTATAAAATAAAAATTCTGTTGAGGAAAATCTTATCAACCTTGTACTAAAAATACCCGTTTTGTAGAGAGCTTTAGAGTTTTTAAAGTGCCTACACAGAGTACATCCACAGTATTCCCAAAACTCCTTATGTCCTCTGTTACTGATGAGGCTTAATTATCGCTGAGATTTCTCCAGATTCTTAAGCCATACCCTGTATTCTTTTTATTTCATAGGTGGTGGATGCCAGGCTGGTATCTGTTTTTGATGCAAGAGAACTAGAACTTGTCATCGCAGGCACAGCTGAAATAGACCTAAGTGACTGGAGAAACAACACAGAATATAGAGGAGGTGAAATTTGATTTATAGATGGCTGGGTTTTAAGTTTGAAATTAAAGAGAGGTAAATAGTTCGGCACGCTGGTCTGAATCCAGGACAGGCAAAAACAATTGCACTCTAATCACGTATGTCTGAAGCCATCTCTTTTGAGGTTTGGGCAAGGTACATTCCCTTCTTTTCCTAGTTACCTCATCTGTCAAGTGGAGGAAGGACTATTTACACACCATATGAGGATGTCATAACACTTAATTGTTGGTGAAGAAATGTGACCATAAGAACACTAATTAATTGTTTTATGATGTTGGTAGCGAAGCACCAAGGAGCTCTAACTCCACCTATTCTGTCTTCATTCTAAAACTTGAAGAGGCACACCCTCTGAACCGCCTGATGAGCAAACAGTTTTTTTTATATTTCATTGAACTACTTAACAACTGTAATTCACAGTTGAAACACATGAATGGAATAAGACATGGTTCTCAAAATTCAAGAAGTTTACTGAAAAAGCCCTTCTAAATTCAAGCATTAAGTTCAACTATAAAAAGTAAGATTAGTTAAAAACTGCGCTCTCTGACACTTCACTGAATGGGAAGCTTTAGAAGTGGCATTTCTATAGAGCAGTACATATTCTCCATTAATAATTGGGACCAAAGCCATTGAAATTGATTGTTGAATTAATACACTTTGAAAGGGATCTGATGCTAACCCAGAGTTAAAGTTTTATACAATAATTTTAAGCAAAGAAAGAATATACTTTCTGAAATTTATTGAGTATTATGAAGTCCTCAGGAAGTCATGACAAATAACAATTGTTTTGGATTAGGTTTTGGTTTTGGTTTTTTAACTCAGAATGTAAGAGGTTAGCAATAGTTCTGAACTTGGAGAGTGAAAAATACAAACTCTAAGTCCCTGAATTCATCATTTAGGAGAATAAACCACGCTGAACAGTTCCAGTTATCCATAAATTGAAACAGATTTAAAAAAAATTTAAAGTTTGGAGTAAAAAATAACTTACTTTTGTTTTCGCCTGTGCTTGGCTCTCCCAGCTCCTCACTGTTGCTGTGGGCTGGCCTTGCTCACCCGTTTTCTCTGAAAAGTAGTATTAAATTGCAGTTTCGATCGCTGCTATTCCTGAAGTCCAACTGCTATAATAAGTCTTTCCCAGTTGGCCCAATGCATAATTTATATATGGCCTTGGTTATTATAACTTGCTTAACCAAACTATTTTCACTAACTAGAACACAATTTCTCTAACACATTACATAACTGACATCTTACCATAAATATTATTAGCTCATTTCCCCCCCTAAGTGATTCTAATAGCAATGCTGTTCATCAAAAGAGCCATTATATTTACACAGTATAAACTTTTTATTCACATATGACTAATCAAGTACCTATTTCTATGGTTATTGTAAATCTTATCAAATGAAACCCTTGGGAGGAGAGTGCTGTGGGGAAAGGGCAGGAAAAGGGCAAGACACCTAGCTGCCATGTTTGCTAACCCAACTAGATGGCCCTGAACGAAAAGGTGGCTCTGCTGCCACTTGCCATATGTTCAGAAGGCAGCTGACACTTTTCAGAAGGAGTGAGATACTTTTGCTCCTCCTCCTCCAAAAGGTTTGGCACCAACAACAAAGGAGAGGTAGAAAAGGCCCGGTTCATAAGATCAGAAAATGTTAAAGCTATAAAGAGCCAATGTACTTATTTTATAGATGAGAAAGCTATTGCTCAGCACCAAATAGCTAGTCATTGCCAGTAGGAGACATGGAGTCTATACATCATCATGTCCAATCTAGTTTTATTTATCTTTCACTTGGATCCCTTTCTTCTCCCAAGGTTAGTAAATATCCCTGATCAAATGGTAAATAACCACTGAAACATGTGAAGAAAAATTTAAAGTAAAATAGTTTCTTCCCACCTTTTATTTTGAACTTACTTTTACTGACTCAGAATTAGAGTACCTTCATACACACTTAGTATGTCAGTTGGTTTGAATCACGGTTTGCACCTTAATCTCTGTCAGCCTTCTCTGTGAACTTAATTTTTCTTCATTGAATGAAAGGTTTTGGAACCTACAACTACTACCTTAATCCACCTGTGGGATGATACTTTTAACATTTTATTAAATTCTACTAAAGTATAGAATAAAAGTAACATTTAGTTTGATGATTGGGATTTATTAGCTAAAGAAATTAAAGTAATAATATTGCTTTTCTCTTTTTATTAATAAAAAGTAGTTTGATTTAAAAATATGAACATTCTATGCAGTTTTAAAATAGTTTTGCAATTATGTATTTATTTATATAGTTATTTGATTAATTTGTCTGTTCTTTACCAGAAGCCCTGTCAGGGTCTGTTTCCTTTGCCAGTGTACCCCCAAGCTTGGCATGGTGATACTAAAAAATTATTTCTTAAATGAATGACCAAAAAAGTTAAGCATTTCCAAAAACAGCAATTATATTTTTCAGAAATAATATGGTTGAAATAACTCATTTGTTATTCTTCTCTCCACTGACTTTATTTTGTGACTTCTAAATGGAAACAGAGACCTCTTGGTTTCATTTAGTGTTGTTTTTGTTTGACTTTTGATACTCATGCAATCATATTTACAGTGTTATTTCTTAGTCTTAAATTATAAACAGCCTTTAAAGAATCTAAGACAATGATTTATGTCTGGAGTCTTTTGTCAATGTGTCATGATGACTTAAGGTAAAAAAGCCATAGTAATATGGGCTTTCATAATTGGTTTGATAGGATATCATGACAATCATATTGTAATTCGGTGGTTCTGGGCTGCAGTGGAAAGATTCAACAATGAACAGCGACTAAGGCTATTACAGGTAAGATGGCATTAGTGAATCTTTTTAATGCATTAATATAATTATTGTTGGAATTGCATATTTTTAATAATTGCTAAGTATACTCAATAAATACATCCCATGTTTATCTGCAAATGTGGATTACATTGTTTCGATTCTGCGGATTGCATGTTTCTTTGGCTCCATCACTTTGCAGAACATCCCTGACCAAGTCAAAGCATTTCATTAGAGTCGTGAGGAAGTACCAACTCCAGTCCAAGAATCCCAGGAACAGCCTCTGCCTTCAGGGCAGTCTGGCCCTTTCAGAAAGAGGTCCCGGGGTACTCTGCAGGACAGCGTCCTGAGCAACAGAAAAAGATGATCTTAATTCAGTCCCTTAAGAAGTGACCCAGTTCCTTGATAAAGAGTCCTTTCTTTTCCTCCATATAACTTTCAACAAATTAGAGATAACAGTGAAGTTCAAGAACAGTGGAAAAACTAACTCATTTTCTTGTGGTGTTTATAGTTACACAGGGCAATTGCTGGTTGGTTGCAGCTAAAGAGATATCAGACACAAGGAAGCCTTCTGGATGCTCAAAGCCTTACAAGTAGACTGGGTCCTAACTCCTTTGGATCAAAGATTGGGCCCTCAAATTTGGAGGCCCAGAACTTTTTTTTTTTAATTCATGATGAGTTAATCAGGAACTGATGCTAACTATACTAGGTTAATTGATACACACACTTTATTAACCTATATGGAAAATGTATTGGGTTTAAGCTTCTAAGCTAGTCAGCTGTACAGGATACTTCATCTTCTACAAAACTTTCATAACCCCTTTCCCTTTATAATGTACCGTCCTTCCTTGGTATTCTGGTTCTTGGTCAGAATTTTCATCTTGTGATGATTCCACACCTGTAAAATTTCATCTTCCAAGCTTTCGCACCAGCAAGCAGCATGCTGCCCTTGCCCAGGAGCTTTGCATGTGGATGATGCCATGCCTTTCTTGGCAGCTGGTCTCTTGGCTTCACCTTCTTCTTCTGTTTTCTTGGGTTGATAGTTTGTTACAGGCACATCCAGCATTCCCTATGAAGGATTTGCTTCTCTCCGAGGGAGTAATGGCCCAAGAAGATTCTGTGTGGAGAAATGGGGGAAAATCACCGCTCTTCCCAGGTAAAATAGAAAACAACATTGTTTTTTTTTTGTCACTACAGTGTTCTAGAGGAAACCTTTCATCTCTTTCTATATATACATTGATTAGTTATTGTTTTTATGTTAAAAGTTCGGGATAGCATAAAAAGCTTTTAGAATGAATTTATCTCTGAGTACCTTTCTAAATGAAGGATAAAAAGATCTTGGTCATAGTTAAAATACACACATATGTATCTTAGAATACAAAATGCAAAAAAACCAAAGCATTTGTCAGCTTTAATAAAACAATGATAGTCATCATCCTGTGGCTTCTTATGATTGTGGCTGTAATTTAGTTGTTTCCAGAAACTCCAGTTTTAAATTTATATTAATAACTTTTTAGAATGCCTTCAGTAAGGGATTACCTTTGTGGTTTCTAAAGAATATTAAATCAAGTGATTGTGCTCTATACCTCTTTAGCCTATATTGTACATACCTTAATTCCATGTACCTTAATTCTGCATTGTATTCTCCTTCGTAATAAGATGACACATTTCCTTGGAGTGGAAATAAATTACTTTACTGATGCTTCTAATGTATGTAAGAGTCTTACCTTACCGCCTTAAAGGTAAGATAGCATTTTTGAATAAAAATGTGTTTGAGGTTAAATGGAGGTAAATGGAGCTGAAGCAAAAGAAAAGGAGGGAGCAAATGAACAAAAGAGGAATGGATAAAAATTGGTTTTAGAACTCCTTTCTCCATTAACAGTAACAATGTAGAATTCTTGAGGTAAAAACGACCTCAGCTTGCCTTTCATTTTACTAATAATAAAACTGCAGTCTGCAGAGTTTAAAGGACCTTCCCGAGTGATATTCGGTACCCCAAGATGTCATCCTGAGCTTCTTTAAGTACAAACCACTTTGAGAAACCCATTAACAAGACTTTCTTAGCAGTTGCAAGACGCTAGTTCTTGCGAATTATGTTCTAAGCATCAACACATGAGGAAAGAGGCGCTGAAAATGCAGATACAGAAAGCAATGAATGGTGCGAGCTCAGGACTGAGCTCAGTTCTGCAAGCTCAGACCGAGCCTCCTCAGTCACCTGGGGTGCGTCTCAGTCAGTGAACAGAGGCACTGCATTTAAACCGCCTACCTGATGTTCCCTATTTGGGACCCTATAATTTCATTATTTAAAGAATTATTATATTTTATTTATGCTTGAATTATGTTCTTTCCCCCATAAACATATATCTGTGTCTCAAAAGCAGATTTACACTGAGTAGGCCTTTTGCCCTTTTGAGAAACTCAAGGATTAGCATCAAAGAGGTAGCAAGGGACAGACTGATTGCGCTACCTTTCTCTTGAAATCTGTTTTTGTAAATATTTACTTTTGTAAAGTAGGTGGAATAAACTGTAACAGTAAGAAGATAGATCAGTTGTTCATATTTAATCACTGCAATTTTTCCCAAACCTGGTAAGTAGAGAAAGGCAATTTGGTACAGACATGAAACTTTAGCTCCAGAAAGGCCCTTTTTACCTCAAGAATTCTACATTATTACTGTTCTTACTCATAATGGGGTCTTGGAGAAGTTACTTAATCCTTCTGAGCCCATTTCCTCATCTGCCTTGTAGGTTGGTAATTCTGAGGATTAAATAAAATCATTCATCTAAAACATTTACCGCTGACCCTGGCCCTGAGTAAGCATCCAGTTAATGGTTGATGGCTGCCATTATGATTTCTGTCACCATCCACTGTAATATGTATCAGGCAGAAGCATATTGGAAAGAGCAGAGGGTTGGGAGGTAGAAGACCTGGGTTCTAGTCCTCCCTCTGCTACCAGCTAACTCTGGGACTTTGAGGATCACTTGATCTCTGGACCTCAGTTTCCTCATCTGTAAAAGACCAGGGAGCAGAGTGGTATATTAGGTTTGGTTGAGCAAGAAGTAACACCAACAGGTTGTTGAAGAATCTTGGGGGTCATAGTGGATTTACTTTTTTACTTCTCCCTGTGGAGCTCCAGGAAGTTCATATGCTGACTCATTGGAAATGGTGGTGTTCTTCAGTACTGTTGCATACACACAGTTGGGCAACAAACATTGTTGTTTCTTCCTTTCTTCCTTATGACCTGAGGCTGGTTCTAGATTTTTACCCAGATTATAAAATAGAATAAATAAAGATGTTATGAGGCATATCAGAAAAGCAGACCATGTTCATATCCTTGTCAATAACAGGCCCTAAGAATTCAGGTCTAATAGTAGGAAAGAAGTACTTGGCTATTCTACTTCATGATAGTCAACTCATATAATCTAGTTAAGAGGCATGACTACAGATCTAAGCCCTAGGATACACTAGCTATATGACCCTAAGCAAGAGCCTAAATTTGTCACTGATGAGTAGGAATAACAATGCCATGCTCAAGTCGTGTTTGTGAAAAGTGAGTGAGATAGTGAGATATGACAGTCTTTAGGGATATTAGGTTGTCCTTGTTCCTTTTAAGCTTTTATCCCAAATGTCCTATAAGCCACCATACTGCTGTATTTTTTAAATGTCCTCCTTAAAAAAAAAGTTCATTTACAGAAAAAAATAAAACGAACTTGAATGCATGACCATATAGTTTCATCAGAAGTTATTTCTTCACTGATAAGATTGTCATCACCCTTTATGAAATGTGGGCATGTTACTTAAGTGTAAGATCTGTAAGATTGGCTCTGGTCTAAAGAGATCGTTTTGTATGACTGAGTCCATTTCTCCTACCATCGGAACAGATACACCGAAGCCATTTTTCCTGCTATTTCCTGATAGATTTAAGTTGCAGAACTGAAGAGCTGGTTTATTTCAAGCTGGTCAATATAAATGTATTTCTTTTATTTATTAATAAGACGATGTTTATTTAAAATGTGACATTGTACATACTGGAGACAAAATGGATGGATGTCCTTCTTAAAAAATGTGTTCTCTAACTCTAAGAGTCTGGAGTCATCTCAGGTCAGGCATGGGAGGCTGTACCCTGGTAAGCTGGAGGTGGCTATCTAGGATAAGAGCAGATGGGAGGGTGTCTTGGTCTTTTTAGACATGGATGATTGAAGGCCTTTAACCTAAGCAAATTTGAGTCTCATTCTTTTCTCAAATTTCCTAGTCTCACTTTGCGGTAGCAGTGAATATAACACTACTTACCATATGTGCCAAGCAGTGTATTAAAACATGTATGGTTGTCTCTGAAGCCAGTACAAGTTGAAGCCATGGCTATTTTTTTCTCTCTTGTGGTAATAAAGTAACTAGAAACCAAGATGATAAATAATGGTGAAGGCAGACGGGTGTCTCCATGGAGACTTATAGTCTGAACACATTACTGTACTTCCTCTGCTTCGTGGTTGGTAGTTAGCTCTATATTTTGCATTTCTGGAGATTTCCTATCCCCCAGTGTTCTGATAGACTTATTAAGAGACAGTAAATTCACTGTATGGCAATTGCTCTTAAATGTTCTGCGTAACAGGCTGCTAACATGCCAGCCTGGAAAATGCAAGCCAAATCCTTTGTCTCAGCATGGTATAAAGTTTATATGTTCATATCTGAGGTTCTTGCCAAGTAGGATGAGGGGACAGAGGAGTCAGAAAGCTGCAGTCACGATGTTCTTTTTAACATTGGGTTGGTTTTGAAAGATAAAAAACAACTTTTTTTTTCATTTTTTTAAAACTCTACTTTTTATTCTTATGAAAAGAAAGCTTTCACAAAAAATTCCAAGAAGTTAAATATATATATCAAAGTCCATGACTTTTAGATAACTTCTAAACATTTTATAGTATATGTTTCCACTCATTTTTACTTACATGCACACACACGACACATTTAAAAACAAAAATATAATCATACTGCATACACTGAAATATAATCATACTGCATACACTGTTTGTAACCTCTTTTTGTTTACCAAATATCACTAGTCATGAACATCTTTCCATGTCATTAAATATTGCTGTATAATCTCACCAGTAATGCAGTTTTTCCTCTTCCAGTACAGAATGACAGGTTCACTGAAGGAAGAAGCCTAGATGACCTTTCTGAGTAGATATGCCTAAGCTGAGTCCTTGGAGATGAGAAAGAGCCAGCCAGGTGACACATCAGCAGAAAAGAGTTCAAGCAGCTTCAAGGTCCAGAGTCTGAAGGCAGAACAGAGTTTGGCTTGTTTGAGAAACAGCAAGGAGGCTGGTAGCTGTAGCAGGTCGGGGGAGAGTATATGTGTTGAGGTTGGATTGGTAGACCAGACCAGGCCACCGACCTGGTGGTCTTTGGCAAGGAATCTGGATTTCATTCTAAGGCACTAGAAAGTGTAAGCAGGGAAGGGAGTGATCTTAACATTTCAGGTGATCACTCTGGTTTCTGGGTACAAAATGAACTACAGGATGTAGAAAGGTAAGCAGGAGTTTAGCTAGCAGGCTGCTTCAGTCGTCAGGTAAGAGGTGCTGGTGTAGTGGTCTAGGATGATACAAAGAGATGAACCCAAACTAGTTTTTACTCTTGCGACCAAGAAAAGGGGGATACTCATTTCTTAAATGCTGAAGGTTTGTCACTCACAAATACACACTTTAAAATATGACCTGTGAAACAAACAGGTCTCAAGGACCATTAGTCATATTGACTTGGACTACCCTATTCTCTGCTGCCTATAGCAGTTAAAATATCTTTCATTCCATTAAATGATTGCAAATTATTTCAGTAGCTCTTTTTAACATTAACGACTAGTCTATTTTTAGACACAGTATGTTTTTATGATCATTTTACCCGCTTCCCAAAGTAAAGACCAATCCAAAAGGTATAGCACATTTAAGGATTCTTAATAAGATATTACTAGTCATCACTTCCAAGAGTTTTCTTCTCCTTAATGGGTTTTCTTCTATTGGGTTTAAATTCTTACATTTAAAACGGATGTATTCTTCATCTTTTCGCAGGGCCATCTACAGGTGAAGAAGTTACCTTCTTATAAGGAAAAGTTTGAAGGGTTTTTTCTGCTAGTTATCCCTGGATGCAGAAATTCCCACTGTGGGAACATTCCATATTGTATTTATAGACCCAGATGCATTTTAACCGAGTTAATCTGCCGAGACTTTAGAATAAGACATTAGTAAATCAAATTCCTCTGACAGGCCTTTAAGTATTCAGTATGCATTTACTATGTGCTAAAACCTTGTGGAAGATGTTAGTTGATCTCTAGACATTAAAACACAGAGAGGGAAGTAATAGATGAACAGATAACCAACATCATTGCCACCAAATTGTATGAGTGATGGGGGTAATAAGTGCCCTGGAATTCCTTTCCATTGATTCACATAGGACACCTGGTGAGTGTCAGGGGTTGTGCTGTGTCACTGTAGGCTTACACAAATATTTGTGAACTAGTCTTAGCAGAAATTTCTGCTCTAAATCTCATGGTGTAAGAAAGGATTAATGGGGATAGGAGAGAAATTATGAATATTTTAAAAATCATAAGTTATATCTTTGTGTTAATAAATCTACCTAGGTTAACAAAACAATCACTGGATTACTTTAATTAAATTTTATTACTGTGTGATTGGTAACTTTGGATTTCTTGTGCTAATTATAAACTCTGAATTCATCATCTACCTCTTACCCATTTTCTATACTTTCTGTCTTGAGTAATGGCACATATCACTATCCACACCCAGTCACTAGCTTTCTTTCATCCTTGGAATAAATGCAAAAGGTCTTTGCATGAACACACCTCACTTCCTGATGTGGCCGGGCCTCTCCATGTGGCTTCAGGTCCAGCCTTGACTCCTGTAACTCAAGCTCTTGTACTTCTCAGGTTTCCTGGTGATGTAATGCTTCCTCACACTTTGCGGCAATTTACTGGGAACATTCTTTTCCTTGTTGTTGATCCTGAAAAACCCTACACACCTACAGATCCTTCAAGACTTAGCATAAATAGTGTCCTCTGTAAAACCTTACCTGGCTATGCAGAGTAGACATGTAACTTATTGTATTATAATTGTTTGTATGCACAGCCACACACAGCCTATATGAATCTTTTGGATTAATTAGACAAAGGTATCTAGTATCCTTCTGGAGAAATACAGCCCTGAGATAGGTAGAGCTCTTTGGTGAGCTGAGCCAAAGGTAGGCTGAATTTCAGTGCTCACAGCAGACAAATCCCCGAGTACAGAGCACAGATTGCACAACATTTAGCAGGTCGCATTTGTCTGTATATTTTGCTGCCTGAGTATAAATTCCTTGTAGGAAGAAACCAGACTATTTATTCTCATTTACCAAGGGATAGCTCAATGCCTGACATGCAGTATGAGCTCAGTACTTGTTCAATAATGAAGGAATAAATGAAATGTAATGCAAATGGAAAAATTAATTTTTATTCATTTGAGCATTTTGTATGGGATCAACAAGCATTCGAAATACGGAATCTTCAAGGGGAAAAGTAATAAAAGTTTTTACAGGTGAAAGAGCTTGGGTGCTGCCTGAACACACATTGGGCCCTGAATTAGGAGGCCCTGGAGAGCCCGAAGGAAATCCGCTCTTTGCCTACTTCACAGCTCAGCTCTAGGCGGACTCTGCTCCTTCTGCCAGCATGCCCTGACAGCTAGAACTGCACACACCTAATTGCCTTAGGGGGAAGCCTGTTGTAAAAAAAAGATAGGCAGACTTTGGATTTGACAGTTACGTTGGGTCAGGAATACTCACATTTCCAAAGTAATCTTGACATTATAAAGTGATATATTCCAAGATCCCGTAAGATTTTCCAGAATGCCTTTAATTACTTGATGAAGAGGTGAGAATAGAAGTAAGGAAATTGAAACCTGAAGGATTAGGTACCACTGCCGATTTCAAAAAAAAAAAAAAAAAAGTATAGACAAAGCACTTTCTAAATTATAATGCAAATAAAAAGGGTTTATTAGATTCATATACATTTATTTCTAGGAGTACATCTGCTGTACAAAACGAGGCCCATGGTTTTCTCTGGGTTTTTCTCTTTGTCTCTCAACTTCAAATCCTGATTGTAATTTCTTCTTTGTTATTTTGAGTCCTTATTCGCTACAAAAACCACTTTTTGAAAAATGGGGAATAAATTAATTTTTAAAAGTACACACAGAGAGAAATATATTAATCAGTTAATTAATCTATGAAAACTTAGATGTAATTGTGATATTTTGGTTCACTGGATTTGGATAATTGATTTGTCTATCTATAGGGAAGAAGATAGGGTTAGCATGTGACCTGGTTAACATTTGAAGAATCCAGAAAGCACCAAGAAATCTATTAAGTCAGACCAGATGTCTGGAGGGCTTTTAAATCTCCTTTATATTGATGCCAGCTTGATTTCCCAAAGACGGGCTCAGACCTGCCCTCCTTGAGTGGTTCTGGCTGCATAGATCAAAATGAGGTAAACTCATTATAGCATTTAGTGTGGCTGGCTTTGAAAGATTTGAAAAATGTTCTTTTATGGAGACTGAATAACTGGATGTGCTTTTGCTGCCAATATCAACATAGTCCAAGGGCCCTCCTGTTATTTTCTGCTGGAGTTTTCTTAGGACATGGAATGGGGTGGGAGAAGGGGTGTGAAAAGCCTCAGAGGATTGTGTTTTGTTTTGCTTTTTTTTTTCCTTCCCTGTTCTTGGCTCATACAGAAAGTTGATGGTAAATATTGGGCAATTTATTTAACCACACTATTCCTCAATTTCCTCATTAGCAATGCTGTCTTGTTTATAAGGAGTTTTGAAATTTTTGCAAGCACACAAAATGCTGGTATGGATAGGCAATGTAGGTATCTTATTTCTAATTTACTTGATGTGTTTCCAATAGTGGAGACCACCTGCATCAGACTCACTTGGAGTGACTGTTAAAATGCAGATCCTTAGGCCCACCCCAAACTTTCTGAATTAGAAACTCAGGGGGTACAGCCAAAAATCTCATTGTAAACAGGCTTCTTGGGTGGTGCCAGCACACTCTAATGTATCTCTCTGAGTATCTCTTCTTTCTGGTGAGCCCAAGGTAGAACTAAGCACTTAAAAATCCCCTGGTATCTTCCAGGGTTATCTGGACTGACCCAATTTGGACTGTATTCCCTGGAGTTATGGCATATTGTAATTGAATCATTCATTTAAAAAAACATGTGAAGCTTTATTTTGCTAATCTCTGTCCTTCAAATGCATGTATTTGGTAGGATGTTGAGGACTAGCAGTCCACAGTCAGGGGTGAGATGAAATGAACATTCAGGCCTCTAGAAATGAAAGAACAGAGCCAAAGAGCAATAGCCTCCCTGCTTTCAGTTTAATATTGGACTTCCCCTAAGAACCCAAGATTGAGGTTTTATTCTTAGTTTGGCCACTGATTCAGCTTTGACCTTTGGAAAATCATTTAATCTTTCTGCACAGTTTCCCCCTTCACATTGTATACTCTATCTTCATGAAACATTGTTTAGGGGAGCTGTTCATTTTATTCAGAAGCAAAGTTCTAGTATGGTAATGTATGTTATGCAATCAGTGTAAATTAGGAAGCAGTGATAGCCTTAGACTCTGGATTAGGAATGGTGATTATGTCATGAATGTGAGGAGTATCAAAAAAGATTGTCCAGTCCTTCCCTTTGCGTTGAGAATTGAATCTTTAGAGAAAAGAGAACCAGGCTTATGGATTTACTGGATATGATACAATAGTGTCCACAAAGATACTATAGAAACTGTGAAGGGACATGCGGAATTCTTGTTTCTGTACTCAGAAACCTGGGCACATGATAGGACAACTGATTATGCCCAGCTTTGCCCTTGATAGGAGCGATTCTATTATATCACATTTATCACATTTGCCACTTTTTCTTGGACTGTTTTACTACCTTGAGACCCATAGTTGTTTTCTATTGCTGCATAATAAATTACCACAAACTTAGCAGTTTAAGACAACACATAACTGTTATATCACTGTTTCTGTGGATCTGGAGTCCAGGCATGGCTTAGCTGGGTCTCCTGCTAAGCATCTCACAAGGTTGAAATCAAAGTGTTGACTGAACTGCATTCTCATCTGGAGGCTCAGCTAGAGAAGGACCCACTCCCAAGCTCCCTTAGGTTATTGGCAAAATCTATTCCTTGCAGCTGTGGAATTCATGGCCGCTTACTTCTTCAGATTTAGCAGCAGTGAGGGTCTCTAACCTCTATGTGTTCTTTTAATGGTCTCATCTACTTAGGTCAAGCCCACTCAGGATAATTACCCTTTTTATTAATCTAAAATTAACTGATATGGATTTTAATAACATCTACAATGTGTCTTCACCTTTGCCATAATCCATTGGTTACAAGTGAGTTACAAGTCCCACTTACACTCAAAAGATGTGGATTATACAAAGGCATGAGTCACGGCAGATCATCTTAGAATTCTGCCTACCACAAGACCACCATGAATTAATATTCGACATTTGACCTAAGTATGTGCAAGAAGTTAATTGGGGACTTCAAACATAACTATCTATGAATTCTCGTTTCCATATATGTGACCATTTAGTTAATTCTTGGTTAGCTAAAATTAAGCTTAAGTTAAGGGAAAGTGTTTGGTTTTCAAGAGGGAAGAACAGGCCTAACTAGTGTGTGGTAAACACATTCACCTATCCTCATGTCCTGTCCTAAGAAAAAAAACATTAATTAGGGATTATTGCTTACCTAAAGAAAGGGTCATTTGAACTCCTTTTATTTCTTAGTTCATCCAATATGATTTGATTCACAAAAATGAATTCACACACATCTACTCAAGATTACAACTATATAAATGTTACTCTTTGAAGAAGAGTTCTCCCAAAAGTTGACTACCTATCATACCCTTTGATAAACCAGCACTACCAAAAGGAAAAAAATAACAACAAAAACCTTTCATTAGGTATAAACAAGAGAGATTGCCTTTTCAACATGTTTCTTATCTTAGCAACACACTGAAGAGAGAAAGACAATGTATCAGAAATGGATAGCAACCAAATTAATACTACTCTATAAATGAAATGCCTAACCAAATTAAAAAATTGAATAGGCTGAAAGAGATTAGCAGGAGGAAATTTTTAAAAAGTTAATCTCTTTATTTTGTAGTATTTATACAAATCAATAAGAAATCCTAAAGATTTAAAATGATAAATAGACTTTACACTCATTAGGATAGCTATTATCAAAAAAAAAAGTGTTGGTGAGGATTTAGAAAAATTGGAACCCTTGTGCACTGCTGGTGGGAATATAATATGGTACAGCCACTATGGAAAACAGTATGGCAGCTCCTTATAAAATTAAAAATAGAATTACCATATGATCTAGCAATTCCACTTCTGGGTATATACACAAAAGAATTGAAACCAGGGACTCAGATATTTGTTCACTAGTGTTCAAGAATAGCATTTTTTACTATAGCCAAAAGATGGAAACAACCCAAATGTCTGTCAATGGATGAATAAAAAAATGTGGTATATGCATACGATGGAATATTATTTGGCCTTAAAAAGAAAGGAAAATCTGACCCATGATACAACATAGACCTGGAAAACATTATGCTAAGTGAAATAAGTGAGTCAAAAAGACAAATATTGTCTGATTCTACTTACATGAGGTATGTAGAGTGGTCAATACCATACAGACAGAAAATGAAATGAAATGATTGCAAGGGCAGAAGAGGACAGGTGTGTTTTCAATGGGTAAAATTTTAGTTTAGACAAATGAAAAGTCCTAGAAATGGGTGGTGGTGATTGTTGCAGAACAATGTGAATATACTTAATGCTACAGAACTGTGCATTTACAAATGGTTAATGTGACACGTTTTATGTGATGTATATTTTATTGCAATAAAAAAAATTAAAAGAAGATAAACATGTAGATCGCAAAATAGGAAATACTACAAGCAAGCTGACTTAGGGAAAGATGCTCAGCCTTGTTAGTAACCAAAGAAAAAAAAATTAAAAATTTTGTTTAAAAGAAGTATCCTCTTTTAGCTTAATGGTATAATTAATGTTATATGTATAACATACAAAGTTTAGAATATAATTATATTCAAAACATATTTCATGTCTCTGCTTTCTCTTCTCTCCCTAGAACAGAGATAAAGTCTGTATTTAATATTTTTATTCCACTGTTTCATACAGGATAGACTTTAAACCATTCCTAGGACTGTCTTTTAGTATGCTAGTTTATTTATTTCTTTTTTAAGTAAAACATTTCCTTGAGGCCCAAGTTAAGGTTCCAGTGCAAAGAAGGTATAATAAGAATTATATACACGCAATTCTGAAATAGGTTATTATATCAAAAAGGGGGGGGGAATTGGCTGCAGTGGTTAATTAGATGATTTCCCCTCAATATGTCCTAGAGTTTATAATAACAAGTTGTAAATCCTGAGCCAGTACTACTGATATTCTTATATATTACAGAGTCCCTTCACATTCTGTTTCTAATAAGCCATGTGGCCACACATCTGCTTTATTACCTCTTTGTTATCTCATAATTTCCATGAATCATGATTATCTTTTGGCAACTTAATGAAGGCAGTTAGAGTAAATCTTTTGATGGTAATGAAATGTAACTAACAATACCTCTCTTATTGGTTGGTCAAACCCTATGAGCCAGGCGTTGTATTAAGCATGTGTCTGTCATTTCATTTAATCCTCGTATCCTGAGATGAATGATTTTAGTCTCTTTTTATTGATGACAAAATTGAGTCTCAGAAAGTTTTAATAACACTCCAAATCATATAGCTGGTTGTGAGAGCTAGAATTCAAACCCAAGTCTGTTCAACTTTAAACTTCTAATCATCCCACTGCATCTAGAATACATCTAGGAATATAATTATATTTATTTCATAAGTATTAAAGTGACTTATAAGAACAAAAAACTGAAACATGACTTTATAAAAATAGCTCATTAATAATCATAGCTTATAAAATTCTATATTAATTAGGAGCAATTTTTTAGTCAAAGTGTTTAGCTCCCACAAACAAGCTGTTGTGCATTCAGAATAAAATGCTTCCTATTTCATGTCAAAGTGCAGTTTGCTTCCTGATAAGATACACTATTTGAAGACTATTTTTTATTGTGATTCAGGTGCAAATAACAGGAAAGCACATTTTTTCCCCCCTATCTTGGCATAAGGGGAGGTATTCTGAAAAAAAGAATACTTAATGTAATGATTTAAATGGCCATTATTTTGCATTGTGATTTACGAGAAAACGGATTATAGCACAAGATTCAAAGAAGTTAACAATGGTGTACTGACTTCAACAGGAAAGTCCAGCCAGGGAATTTCCCAAGACACTATGCCATGAGGCAAGTCTTCAGAGATACTTAGTGCTCTTCCCCATCCAACAAAATGAAAAAATGCAAAACGTAGATTCTCTGAGAGACATCCAGGCAAATGCCAACTCTGAAAATGAATTGCTTCACAAGGGCTTATATCCATTTCTTTAAAAAAAAAAAAAAAAGAAAAAGAAAAAAAAGGTAACATCAAAAGAGAAAAAAACCTTTGTCTTTTTAATTCTTAGACAACTGAACAAATAGCATTATGTGTCTAATATGGATTTTAAATGGTTTTAAAAGTGTAAAGAAAATAAATTTTTAAATATCCCATTTCCCTAAGAGAATGAAATTCAGTTCTAAATTTTTAAGTCAAAATATTTTCAAGGGAGTGTGAAAAGGAGTGTGAAAATTGGCAAAAAACAACTTGAATATAAAAGAGAAGCATGCACATACACACACACAATCTTATTTCGCTTTAAGCATTCTAAACTGTATATGCTTCTTCTGTTTGCAGAGCTCACACTTGTTTTAACCGTCTGGATCTCCCCCATACCCATCCTTCTCCATGCTTTATGAAAAACTCTTGACAGCAGTTGAAGAGACCAGTACCTTTGGACTTGAATGACCTGGAAGCACAATGCCTGACTCCATATGGACAGGCATTTCAGAAGCTGCCCTCTAGAATGGCTGAACATGGGAAATTTCAAGAGTATGCTTCCATTAGAGTAAAACTGAGTGCTATTATCTTCCAGGAGCACATGCTCTGCCACATTTGGGGACTGGATAGTGGTGATGAGTCCTCTTTGAAGGATTTGGGTGAGCTTGATGCCCAGGGAACAACCCAACAGTCTTTCAATCAACAGTTCTTGACTGCCAAACTTTTTTCCATTTGCTATATTCCAAGACAAAGATGAGCCTGTACAAGATCAGCTGCATGGTAACTTTCAGGGACTCAGGAGAATCTTGAAACTTACCTTTGAATGTGGTTCAAGCCAAACTGGCAGCACTTGACCCAATCTCCAAATTAATGCAAGTTGAATAATATAATAAAAACAAATATATTTCCCCAAAGTACATTTATTTACGCCCTAAGCTATAGCAGAATGTTCATTTTTCTAGCTTATGGGTGCCTGCATGGTGTGCACCATAAGTTTCAGCTTTCATGGGACACGAGTGAAAAATGAAACCAAGTCAATATGAGGTAACTGTAAAGATTTGCAAAAGGTGGACGATGACAATGTATATGCAAGTGGTATGTATGTAATTATGGCTAAAGAGAAACTGTTATACAATGAATTACTAATGACAGATTTTATGCTTTATAATGCATGAAAACAATTTTAAATAACTAGCAATTAATCACAGAATATCAGGAAAAATTACACAGTGAGTTCTGTTTATTTTTTATAGGTTCATTATATTTATGTTCTTTAAGATGTATATAAGAACTTGCCTATCTTACTGTACATGTCACTTGTTCCATTTTCATGTTCCACGCTTACTTGGGCATCATGCTAGTATGTATCCTTTTAAGTACTCTTAAGGGAACAAAAGGGCCTTTTATTTTTATAAAGGTACAAAAAAATTCCCTGAAATATTTTGCACTGAATGTACCAAAGTCAAAGGGACATTACAATATGACTAACAGCAACTCCATCACTTGACAAATACAATAGAGAATAGCTTCTAAATCCAACTTCCTTCACAGTGCCATGTCTACCACTACAAGGACTGTGCATCTAAGTAATAATTTTTTAAGACTCACTATATGTGATAGTATGATATGCATTTATTTAAAATGCATTAGACTCTCTTCCATCCATCAGATACTTTACAGGATGGCATTTAATAAAGATTTCGTATTTCCCCCACTGCTTTTTATTTGTACAGCATCATTAAACACTAAGCTCAGTTAGGGAGCCATCAGCAACACCCAAGAGATCAGCTCTCTTAAGTAGTAAGAATTCCATTTTCCCTCATCAGTGAAGACATCACAAATTGAAACTCTCAGTACTATATTTCTAAACCTGCATTTTCACCAATGCATAATTTTCTTATCAATATTAAGAAACAATTTTTCTATGGTATCTCAGAAATTGCATGACATCACTAATGTTATTTCTGTGTGTTTTTATCAGAGGGTGTCCTTCATTTTTATTGCTTTTGGGGTTTTCCACATCATTGTTTATTTCCTGAATTATGGCATAACTAATCAGACGTTCAATACAGTAAAGTTAAATTGTGAATAATAAAAGCATTGGATTAACATTTGGTTTGCCAGCCTATGGTTTTACAGGCATCGCCTAATCACTTCTTTGAGATATAGGTAGCCATGGAATTCCAGTTATGGGCTATTGGCTATCTTACACTTTACAGAGGTTATATGCATGATTTTCATAGGTTCGTTTGTAAGAACTGATTGCTCCCCCATTGGTTAAGCTATGTTTACTATTGGGCTCTCAAGAAGAATACCACTCATGTTGCATTCCTGCACTAAAGGCAGGTACTGCAGGGTGGGGAAATGTTCTGGGGAAAAAAAGTCACAGAAATCTGAAAATAAGAATGGAAGATTTGCCTGTCTACTATAATTGGATCAGAAAAAACAGGAAAGAGAAAAAAATTAACTGGAAATGTTAGTTTCTACTTACTGATCATGAATATAAGTATATATCTAATTTTGCAAACTATTTTTATTCATATGTTTTTCATTATAAGGAAAAATAATCTGCTTTTTTTAAAAATTCACATTTTTTATGGTGTTTCAGATGTTTCAGAGCTAGCATTCTCTAAGGAGCTGATGTAGAAGGTTGCATTTCTTTCAAAAATATATTCATAGACCATGTTAGCTTTCATTTTGGTTTGTGACATTTTATCATATTCCACATTTTTAGGTAAAAACCATTTGAATTAAAATATATCTCTTTAATTATTTCTATTAAATATACTTCTTTTTTTAAGGCATCCAGCTCCTTCCCAAATAACAGTATAATCACAGCTTAGTCACTACTGTTCTCAGAACTAGGAATTATCAAAGATTTACTTAGCATATTGGAACACCATGATAACTGATCTTTTATTCTTCATTAGTAAAATACAAAGTCTAATAATAACTATATAAAATATTAAATACCACTTCCACAGAATAATTTGGACTTTAATATACTCTCCAAATAGAAATATCCATAAATATTTTCTTCTGGACTATGAAGCTACATAACTTGGCTATATGGTCTTGTTTTCTTTAAGAAATTATTAAATGATATTTATACTATACTGTCTTATAGTATAAAAGACAGTCAAGATACATCGCACGTGTATGCAGAACGCCTCTGAGATGACAGAAGCACACTATTGGTGTACTCTCTGTGCCAGCCACTGCGTTCGGTCACGGAGGTACAAGATTCAAAATCTGCCCTTGAGAAGCTCATATAGTCTAGTGGAGTAGATACCAAGGTTCAAAAAAGTATTTTAAATAAAATTTGATATGTTCCACAATCAGGGAATGAGGAAAGAATCTTATCTGGAAGATTCAGTAAAGGCTTCATATACGGGAGATACTGTGGCTAAAATTTAAAAAAAAAAAATCACGTAAATGCTCTTTGTGTTGGTAACTAATGGCATGTAATAGTGTGTTGATATTAATCAAATGGTAAAGCTAAGGGTGCATTTATACACGAGGATTTAACATGTGCTGGTGGGGAGCTGAACCATGAAGGAACAACTCAAGGACTTCAGATTTTCAAAGAAATGCCAAAATTAAGTAGTTTCTCTGCTTCCTTTCATCTACACTACAATATACTTTAGTTTTCAGTGTGAAAAATCCCAGTCTTTGGGCTCAACCCACTCTGGGGTCAAAACATTTTTCTTGTACTCAAAACGAATGGGTCTTGGCCAAAGAAGCACAGTCGCAATGTTACAGCATATGTTGTGTTTATAACTTACTAGAAATTCTGTAATAAATGAAGGAGAATCTGCTTCACCTGTATAACAATCAGAAGTGATAAAACTGCAATCAAATGATTAACAGTCATGGTAGAACATGTTTGTATAGCACTTGAGGGTTTTAAAATATTTGCAGGTGCATTGTCTCTTGATCCTCACATACTTTGTGGGGTAGAAGGTATCAAGTCCCATCTGGGTTGAGGCTGATTTAAATGGAACTGCTAGTGAGGTCAGTTTCAGTACTGTATAGTTACAATTCTAGTTTTCATCTCAAGAGATATGGATACTAATGTTTCCACCAGCATATTCCACTTTCAAAGAATTTTGTAACATGTTTCATCTATCCAAACCCTCATTTTTTTCAAACTGTTAAAATGTGACACCTTCTGAAGCCCATGAGGAAATCAGCATATTCATGGAAAAACTCCTCATAGGCTTAATAGTTGCATTTTGCTGCTTGTTATGAGAAATTAAAAACAATGCAAAATCTAATTGCTTTTGGTGGATTATATATTATAGTAGTTTTGTTTTCTCAAATATTATTTGGAAGCAAGAAAAAAAAAAAAAAAAAAAAAGCCCTAAGGACTTCAATCAGAAGCCTGATTTTATTTTTCAGTTTTTAGTAAGAATGGGCCTAGAAAGCCCTGACAGGTGAGTTGCAGTGATGTAGATGAAGAAACTACTGTAGGTTCTCTTTTCCTCTCTGTCTTCCTCACATTTGTCCAATTTTTTTCTTTCTACACATTATATTTATGACTTGACCACTTCTAATTAAGGCAAACATCTTACAATGAAGAGTCAAAAAGTCTTTACAATATTAACCCTATTCAGGAAAATTCCAAGGCTAGTGAAATGATGATAAATCACCATTAAGAGATATCTGTAAGTCTCTATAGTTAAAACATGCGAATGAAGACATGGCCTAATCTTCAAATTGAGTCTGAGTTTTAGGCCCTTTGTTCTCTCTTATCTGCTTTCTGAGTTAGAAGATAAGTGAAAATCTTAGATATCTTACTTCCATAAAATTTGAGTTTGAATTAATGAGAATGTCACTTTTAATTAAATTCTTATTTTGCAAAACCTATTACCTTCCTAGTTTGATTGTTTTTTCCAGATAGTTTTGTTTGTCTAACATGGAAGTAAAGGAATGCCAGAGACGTGAAAGCTTTCTAAATTGTGGCTTATGGCCAACTGCTGCCAAGTGGGTGATAAAAACAAAAGCAAAAGAGAAGAGCCCGGCAGCTGTGCCATCCCCCCGTAAGGATGCAATACTAATTATTGACCAACTGTCAAGATTGAGGAGCGGTAACCACATTCCCAGGACCTGGCACAAAATATAATAATCGTGTGTATTCTACCCATATCATAGCAATCTGGGCCAGACGGAATGCAGGGATGGCTAAGCCACGAAGGTAACGGGGGGAAAGTTAAGGGTGGATGGATCATGTTAGGGCTTGCTGGTGGGGTAGGAACACATACTTCAATTTGGTTTTTGACTTTGAGAAAAAGAACGCCGTGCTACCTACTTCATTCTATCTGGTGAGAAATAACTTCCTTTTATAACTTCAGAATGTTGTTAATAATTTCTGTTTTGCAAAACAGAATTTGCCCAAAAGTATTAAAGCTAACCATGCTTAATCAGGAGATTCGACAATTTAATAATAAATTATGTTGTGGATATTTTTAAACAAGAATTATTGTTACAATTATTGAACTTTGTATATGAAATGAAAGGGTGTTGCTTGGCACTTATTATGCTTAACTTGTTTTTTAGCAGATATTCTTTGACATTAGAACAGCTTTTGAAATATTTTCATGGTTTCTAATGGTAACTGGCATTTCTCTGTTAATATTAAAAGCAAAACCGAAGAATGAGGTTCCTGAATTGCAAATGGTGACCCAATCAGTGTTTCTCATTTTTCAGAAAGTTAATCAAGATTGAGAATACATTTGCTTAGACTTAATATGTAAAGTAGTTTATTGGCTTTTATAATCTAACAGTTAAGCAGAATTGGAAGGTCCTAGATGTATGGTTTCTGGGGAACACAGGAAAACTAAATTTATATATGTGATTTTTACATCTAGTGGCCTTGGGCAAGGGATATCTTTCAATTTGATATTCTTTTAAGATATTATGACCCTGAGGAGTGTTGATGGGTATGTTGGATGAATCAAACTGAATAAACTATTACTGATGCTGATAGAAAACCATTGGTAAACTTCTGGTTATCATCACCTGTAAAAAAAAAAAAAAAAAAAATGGATAATGTTCAAGAAATACCCTAGAATGATTAATCAGGAAACACACAGAACTGAATGTTCTTTTTGGACCCTAATGTTCCAAAAGATGTTATTACAACCTATTTTTCTTTATATGATATCATAAATAAAATCAGAGGCTGTTACTATGTTGGAAAGTGCAAAGATTACATGTTTTTATAACAGGGATGCAGGCATTCCAAAACAGATAAATAAAAATATATGCATCTCTCTTGCCTCTTACTGAAAGTATTAATCTAATTTTATAATAATGCTTACTTTTTAATATTAAAGCTCTGTAAAAAAAATATTATTTCTAAGATTTCAGTAGATCACAGGTGGTGTATTTTTTTTAAGCGTTTTCATTTCTTTCCACCAACTCACTCATTGTATCCACTATACCGTGTATCACAGCTAATAGCTATGTTTCCATTTTTGTTCAGTTGGTTTAAGCTTCATATTCAATGTGACTTTTACTAGAGAAGAATAATGGAAAGAATTTGCTATTGGCATTAAGATTATACAGCTCTCATTTCACGTTATATTTAAATTTCATCCTCTTATTACAAAGCAAATAATGTAGATCATTGACATCCTAGAAACGATTCATAAGTGGTATTAATTAGAGCCTGGACTCTGAAATATAGACTAGTTGTTCATTGTCTGCGAAGTCTGTATTCTTATCTTCACATGAACCTCTCCCTTTTGTGTTGTATTTTTTTATGATTCTGAAATGCTTTAAGGAAAGATATTTTAATGTGTACAATTTGTTTTATTTTCATACTGATCTCTATTTTTGTTTAAAATCATGTTGCATCATGAGTCACTTAATTCAAAATAAATCTTCTTAAAAAACACATTATGACTTTTCTGTGATATATTTGGGGAGAAAAAAACTCAAGAGGGAAGAAAACAGGGATAAAGGTCTCATGAAATTAGTATGTAGCTTTGTAGATATAGGAAATTTGCTTTTCATGATATTTATAATTAGGAATATTTTGTTTATATCTAAAATGGTATTTTACTACCTGTTAAGCCATCAATTAATGTTGAAGAAATGAATAACACAAATCATAGTCTCTTAACTCACATGGTTGAGACTATTTTAAGCCATCTTGGTGAATGTTTATTTCATGAACACACACCGTCTAATTCAGGGGTCACGTATTTACAAACCTACAGGAATTGAGTAGGTGTTTAACAACTGAAATTAGCTGGGTTTAAGCAACAGAGAGTGGTGGGGTTTACCTAAAGGGAGCATTCTAACATTTTGCTCCAGCAAATTCTAGTCACATGAAATTCAGGTCCAAAGCTGAAAGAGGAACCCAGAAATCTAAAATTTTATGTGATATATCTAGATCTTTTTAATACTGGGTGGTTCAAAGCAAATATTTCTATAGGTTGAATTTGCCTTGTGGGTCCACCAGTTTGAAACCTTTGATTTAATCAATAACATTTTTTATATTTGACTGGTATAAATAAATTAACCAAAAAAAAATATTACTAAGACATGGAAGTTAATGGGAAGAAGTAGGGAAAGGAAAAAGGCTAATATATACTATATGAAGGTAGACAATCACTAAAGAATGCATGAAAATGACCTGTACTTACCAGTCTTTTCTGAAAACTAGCTCATGTAAATTCATATGAGTTAAAAAGATCCCTGTCAAGATTTCATGGAACAGATGTGCCATTAAACACTTTATTCTGTATTTTAGACTAGAAATGAATTTCATATATCACATGAGAGCAGTTAAAGCAAAGACTCATCCTCTACAACTGACTAAAGTTTGACATTGTTACTGAAAGGGAAGAGCAAGAGATTGACACTAACTTCCTGGTTTTTGTATCATAACATTCTTTCTAAACCTTTGACCTCAATGTGTTTCAATTATGATCAATTTATCTACCTTCATTATTTTAATAAAATCTGAATCTCACTTAATTGGTGACTGTTTAAACAGCGCACAATTTCCACCATCCTACTAATCACCTCCAAGGACTCTTTCTTGATGTTTTTTAAATTTCATCCAGAAAGCCTTTAATCTCTTTATCAAGGAATTGAACAGATTTTTTTCTTCATACTTTCTTCTTTTTCTTGATCAAAAATGTTTACTATTAATGGCTTTTTTTCTTTCTTCCTTCTAAATAGATACTGGGTTGACTAAGTATTCTATTTGTCAACCAAACCAAACTTTGGAATCTCAATAATAAACTAAAAAGAGACCATCTGATAAAGATATAATGTTTACATTGATAGAAATGAATTTCACACGTTGTATTTGCCCCATTATTATAGGTCCTCTCGAAAATTTTTTAGTCAGAAATTGTTCATTTAGAAAGAAAAAGCAAGCAATTTTTCAAAGCATAAATGGAAAAATATATATTTCTTTGACAATTTATAATGTTATAAATTACTACCTCTTGGTGTACAAAATACTTGGGTACTATAATAACTCACGTCTAGTTGGTATTCAGTTGGCACTGGAAAATGGACCTCAAATCCAAAGTCTTGAACTTTGTCACAATATTGCCAACACATCCCTCTTCCTCTTTCCACCCCCAAATTAAATTATTTACTCTAGGCCAAGCAAAAGCCCTGCTTTTTGTTACTATGAGGCTTTCCCTCTAATGTCCAATCCAGTCTCCTTTGAATTGGATTAAATCATATGAAAGATATCTTTTGTAGTAAGTAGTCAAGTTCTAAAGAGACCAGGAAAAGTCAAGAGACTTCCTGTGCCTGTTTCTCCCTAAACCCCACACTCACAGCTTGATCCTTTGCATCTTATTCAGAGGGAAAAGGAAATTCCAAGAAAAGATAGACAGCTAATAAAAAGAAGTAAGAAAATATGTTGATATATGAATCTAGATATATAATAAATATCTGGAGCTGGTCCAGATTGCCCACCCTATGACTTCTCAGGGAACAGGGATCCCTAAATGGAAACAGTACCACTGACAAGTCCAGAAAATGAAAAAAAAAAAACAAAACAAAACTACATGGCCATACCCGACCGATGCTGGGCAGCTCCTCTTACCTTCCAGCCTCATGGCCTGGAAATGCAAGAGAAATCTCAAGTGATAAAATCCCCAAAGAGAACGAGATCCAAGAATGGGTTTCAGAACTGACCAATCCAGACCAGCATTGCTTTGGGGAATAGAGGCAGGGAGAATGCACAGAAGCTATGCATTTCCCCTGGGGACCGATTCTATTCTTGAATGATTGGCTTCCCAGAAGAAAACAACGAAACAAACCATTTTAACTATTGGCTAAAGAACCATTCACTAATTAGTGATAATTTTTTATTACCTCAATTTAGAGTAGGAAACCATGGCAACATTTATTGTTGCATCACATCACCAGTAGTGATAGAGGACCCTCCAAATATGGAATTGTGGCTTGAAGCCAGCCTTACCAATACAAAATTACTTGTATGCTTCACTTATTTTAAGTAAAACTTTCATATATTAGCAAACTTGATTTTAATTTGAAAATAAGGAATTTTCCCCATTAGCTTTAATAACAGCTAGTTCCCCGCTTCCTCAAATATTAAAGAAATTTGCTGATCCTGTAAGATACCACTTTGATTTTGCCCATTTCTTGGCCAGACACTGTGTACCCTGGGGTGTGTACTCATTGGTTTGGAAAGCAATGTCTAATCATCAGAGTTTCTTCCTCACACAATATACTGATAATTTGGAGTGAAAATGTTTGGGTTTATTTTCTCTCATCTGCAATTAACTTGTCTGTTATATCACTCATAATAATGTTTAAGAAGGAACGAAGATAACAGGTTGTCTGAATCTTGGAACCAAGCAGGAATGCCAATAGCTTTGTGGCTGGATTATATATACAGTTCTCTTCTAATCAGCCACACAGTTTGGGTGTGATGATAGTTGTATACATACATGCTAGTAAACTAATGTTTTCTAACTTTGACCTGTCCTGAGCTAAGGCCCTTAGTTAAGATATAAAGTCATATTTCAAAAATTAGCTCTACTACTTGGAAATATGACTGATTCTAGGAAAAATACAAGATGATATGGGAGCCAGCTGAAAAAGCTCCAGTGGCCAAAGTTGGAAACAATTCGAACAACGAATTGAAGTAATATTGGAATTATAAACACAAAATATTTTTAAAAATAAATATTTCATAAGTCTATATTGATTTAAATAAATGATCGAATAATTAATAAATGAAGAAGACACAAATCTTCCATGCAGAGGAATTCCAAATAATTTATGTAGCTATTCAACCCGTAAATGTGGGATGCCCAGAATGACGTCCTTCCAAGTAGAGCACAGATTGGGGAGGGGAGGAAGAGTAACTTTCATGAAGAAACCTGACAAACACTACCTCTGCCAGGTGATCAAGGTCAATATCGACTGTCATAAATCATATGGGTAATATATTCCTGTGATAGGATGTGATAAAAATGGCACTTTACCTCTGTGGTCAGCCTCCCAAAACTCATAACCCCAGTTCAACCGCAAGAAAAGACATCAAATTCTAAAATACGAGCATTCTACAAAATACCTGACCTGTACTCCTCAAAATTATCAAGATCATCAAAACCAAGAAAAGTCTGAGAAACACAGAAACAGCCACAACCAAAAGCAGCTTAATGAGACACAGTGATTGATGTCGTGTGGTATCCTGGATAGGATCCTGGAATGGAAAAAGGACGAGTAAATACTAAGAAATCTGAATAAAGTATGGACTTGAATTAATAATAATGTCATATAAGCTCACCTATCATTCTTGCTACATTAATAAATAGGATGTTGATGAGAACCTGAGGGCCTTTCTTGGATAAAAGGATGAAAATGCCCAGGTTTTAAAGAATGGTATGAAGCAGTGGCTTTCCCACCTGGGTGTCATGTGGCAATAAAATTCAGCCAGTAACATAACACAAAAGAAAAAATTTGTTGGTGGGGGCAGGCGAATGCCTTATTATAATAAAATTTGCATGTGGTTAAAAGGAACATTTTCTACTAATAATGAGTAATTATCATTCACTCATCATTACTATGTAAAATGAAATAAATTTTAACACCCATATGAAAAGAAGGGCAATTCAGAATAAAGAACCGTTCTTTAAGTAAATTAATCTTTATTAATAATCAGGTTTGAAACTGTTATTTACAACCCAACAGTCCTAACTACTGCATTCTATAAAGCGTGAAACACTGTGTCTGGCACATAGGAAGTGCTAAAAATATGATGACTGTGGTTGCAGTCATCTGATATTGACCTCCTACATGAAATGAGCACTTCCTTACCTGAAAGAGTCCTGCTCTGTGTTCAAAATGTGGATTAGCTTGATGAGATCTTATTTACTCTTCTGCTGCAGGTCTCTGTGACTCTGACCAAAGGGAGAGAAGTTCTTCCCCTTGCTGTGACCTATTTTGCTCTCAGTGGGTCCATTTGCCTCAATCACATTAATGAGCTAGTTGTTATAGACTGTTCTTTTCTTTGGGGGAAGCTCCACTACTTCACCCACTATGTATCCAGACACGTGAGCCTCATTTTCCTGAGATACTTGAAACCTGGGAATAATATCAAGTCAGCTTCCTCCAAGAAGCAGAAGCTAACTCTTGATTCTCCCTATTCTGAGGGCTCATGACCCACATGCTAAGGCATCAAGGTGCAGTTTATAAAAGCATGGTCTTCTTCCTCCTGAGTGACTATTGAAAGGACTAATGATAGCAACAGCTGGCAAGGATGTGAAGCACTGGGAATTATCTACATTGCCGGTAAGAGTGTAAATTGATGTAAACACTTTATCCTTTTCTCGTTTGCTCCAAGAATATTCACCAGCAGCACTTGCAGCTTCAGTGTTTACCCCAAGTTAACTCACAAATTACAGTCCTAACCTTACCCCTAAAGTTTGCCATGAAATATCTGACTTTTATCATTATTTTCCACATTGCTCTAAGTATAATCAAACAGTCTTTGGGGAAAAGATAACATCATTCTATTTATAGCATTCTGTTTTTAGTAGTGGTATTTCCATTTACAAAATATTGTAGTTCTCTATTGCTGAAAATGTCAAATCCTAGAAAATGTAGCATTCCTACACGTGATATTAAATGAACGCTGGCAGCGAGTTGCACTTTTGTTTTTCTAAATGAGAAAAGAGTTTAAAAAGTGACAGAATTGACTAAAGCTATACAAATGCATAACCATGATCAGCAATTTCACTTCTGAGTGTATGCCCAACAGAAATGAGTGTGTATGTCCACCAAAACACATGTTCTAATATGTTCATAGCACTTAATAACACTAGAAATAACAGTAGAATAAATAAATTGTGATTATATTAATATTTTGGAATATAAGCCAATGATGTAAAAGAATCAATTACTACTGCAAGCAATAGTAATCTTGTAGACAAAAGAATCTTGTAGACAAAAGAAGCCCAACACAAAAGAGGCATATTGTAAGATTCCATCTATAAAGATTAAAAATAGGCAACAGGAGTCTGTCATGATAGAAGTCGAAATAGTGGTAGCCTTGGAAATAATGACTGAGAGGAAGTGTAGGGAAACCTCGGGCAGGCTAAAAATGTCCATTTCTTTATATGGATTGTAGTTGCAAAGCAAACACATATTTAGATTTTATTAAGCAATGCACTTAAAATATGAACCTATAATTTATGTGTAAGTTATAGGCCAATAAAAAAATTTAAATAAAGTGAATTTGATTTAAAAAAAAATAAAGCATGGTCTTTAAAATATGACAAATTCAGCTCCACATCCTGGCTCTGCCACTTATTTGTTATATGACCTTGGACAACCTCACCAATCTGAGTCTCACTTTTTCATTTGTAAAGTAGGGATAAATTCTTTCTCATGTGGTGTAGTGCTTTTTATGTTAAATAAGATAATGTTTCTAGCACATTGCTTTGGATTTGGTAAGTGCTTAGTATATTTACTTCCCTTTCCCCTTCCGTCCAGGTGAACTGGCCTCACAGTTCCCGTATATTGTTTTTGGGAAGCCAGCAGCTCTCAGGCCTATTTGTAAGGAAAAGGCGACAGACATACCCTAGTCCAAAAGTGATACAGCCTTCCCCAGATCAGATTATTAAATCACCTATTTCTTCTGATCTCTTTGGAAACTCTTCTGAGAATGATTCATCCATCCATCCATCCATCCATCCATCCATCCATCCATGCATCCAATCAACATTTACTGAGTTGCTGCTTTGTGGCAGGCACTATGATAGGTGCTGAGGAAGCACTGCTGAATAAAGAAAGCAGTCATGATTCCTGTCTTTAGGGAGTTTACGGTCTCATGGGGAAGACAGGCAGTAAACAAATAAGTCTAAAAGTATTAATTATGATAAAAGTACTTTAAAGAACAGGGAGCAGTGGTGGACAGGGAAAGCCTCTCAGAAGATGTACTATTTAAGATGAGAACTGAAGGTTGGAAGAGCAGCCAGTCATTGGAAGATCAGAGGGAAAGCTCCTGCAGTATCCTATTATTGAAGTATTATAATATCCAAAATAATTATAGGGTATACATAAAAAAAGACATAATCTTTGGGCCAAGGGAATCTTCTCACATATGAAACGCCTGTTTGTAACATCTGTTCTGCTTCTCAGAGGTTTTTCGCAGACTTCCTGTCCTTAGAAGTTAGACTGCCAGATAAGTAACTTTCCACCACAGTGCAAACTTGTTTGTATAATGAGTTATGAAGATGGGACATAAAGAGAAATAAAAAATGAGAACAGGTAACCTATTACCTAGGATGAAGTGCAGTATCATGAAAAAATGTGGGATTTGTTGTCTGAGTTCAAATTCTGTCTCCATTTCTAGCTATGTGACCTCAAGCAGGTCACTCCAATTCTGTGAGCCTGAGTTTCCTTCTCTGAGAAAGAGGAATAATAATGGCCAACCTCAAGTTGTATTTCAAGAACTTAATGAAATGACATATACATAGCATCTCACACACAAAAAATGTATTGCCATGCTTTATTTAGAGCGCTCCTGTCATTTCACTTCAGGAACATTAATCCTTTGTACTTAATGTAATTTCACTACAGAAATGTAAACCTTTAAAACCAGGTATGCTCCTTTCTCTGAAATATTTTTCTGGAACCTTGGCTATTGGTTTGGAATTCTCAGTTCTGTGCTAAATCTTATGACTTTAGGTGGTAAATCATTATTGATTTTTCTAATTCCACACCCAAAACTGCCTCAGGGCAGTAGCAGGGAGTGCACATGGCCCAGCCAGCTGGGAAGACATAAATACTAAGTTTTGGGGATGATAAGGCTGCAAGTAAGATAGCCATGGGGTTCTATCGGGCTTGCCCATCTGGATTTTGGGTCCTCTTAAAAAATTACCTCCTCCTTTCTTCCCCATTGTCCAAGGTTACTCTATCATAGAGCCTCCTAAAATCTTTCAGAAAAAAATGTAGGGATGGAGAGGAGAGAAAGCAGGTCTGATAACTTTGCTCTCCGGATAGTCCTCCTTTAGGGGTAGGTAGCCCAGAAGGGTCTACAGTCTTTAGTTCTAGACTGAGCCCTGGTCTCAGTTGGGAGAGTCACTCTCAGAGTCTCTTTTCTCATTTGTAAAGTCAGATGATTATAGCCTTGTTTACAGTAATCTCAGGATTGTTGAAGCTCAGAAAAAAATATTGCATGTGAAAGCATTATATTAACTCTAAAATGCTGCACAGACTTCAGGTGCTCTTAATATGAATACATCCTGTACCATATTCAGCATACACAGCTGGCCTAAAAGCTTTTTTAGACCTGCTCAGGACTGAGTTACTAGAAGGGGATTTTTCTAGGTCAATGAGTAATGAAAAGTGTCTCAAAGGTATTGCCTATTTTTACTTTGAAAGAGCAACCTTCTCAGAGATAGACTTAATAATGACAAGAACTCAAAACCTGAAAGATTAAAAGATAATTAAAAACTATACAAAACTAACCTATTCTGACAAGTTGTATAATTTATTTGGGTAAATATAAATGTGCTGTTGGCCTAGGTTAAACTGAAAAAGGCTCACTGAAATAATGGGAACTGATTAAATCTTCATTTCTGCGATTTCCTGTTCTTAGCAAGTACAGAAAGAGACAAATACCCTGGGTGAGAGACAGGAAGAAATAAAGACAAATGACTTTATGCTTACGCAGTTTCTCTCAAGTCACCAAGATGATCATCTGCAAAGTGCTCAAAACCTCATATTTAAAGAGATGCACCCCCAATTTAGGCCTGTAAGAAATAGGCTATCACACTGGTCATTACGTGTGCCTGTTTTTCAATTTCTCAACCTGTTCTCAAGGCAGGGTATGTTAATTTATGCTGTCGTGTTGACTTCTCCTATAAGCAAAACTTTCCTCCGAGAAGTTAACTTGGAAATAGCAGAACCCAGGTCCAAGAACCCCTAAACTCAAACCCAGACAGTCAAAGAGCATTAGAGAAAAAAAAGCAGTGGATTTCTTCCCTCATGTTTTCACTAAATAACTTCAAGACACTACTTCAAAGAATCCTTAATCTGAGATAATATTTCAATTGTAGAAGAAGATGCTTTTTCTCATCAAAATTAATTTAAGTCTCTGATAATCTCAATTAGCATGAACTGGGAAGACCGGAAGGGCCTAACTAGCCCACATTCTTTTCACCTTTGAAGTCTAGCTAGAAAATGAGTAGAATAAAAATATTGTAAAATTTGCTTGCAAAATTGTAGAAGTCAGAACAATTCCAGACCCTATGAGCTCAAACAGAAAAGCATTATATTTTATATATCACATTAAATAATAACAAAAAGTAACCTAATAGGAATCAGTTCCAAAATCCTTTATGGATAATTTGGTACATTTGAAATCTAGTGTGCTTTTCATGCCTTTCTTAAGCACGCTATAAAACAAGATACTCTCAAATGTGTTAGAACATTTCTGTTTTGATTGGCTCAGAAAGGCTGGAGTTACTTGAAATGATTTATAATGAACTAAGCACATGGGATGGCGTCATCAGTCATTCTCTTCAGAGCCTCCTGCCCATTTTATAGAAATTGCATAACTGGGAAGTAACACATAAAAATCTTACATTCTGCTGGTTGAAATTTGAATCATAATTCCAAAATTTAGGTCAAAGTTTAGAGCTGGAGTAGAAGGCTAACATATTTTTTCACTTTTCAATATGCTAAACATTTTAATTTATTTATATAGTTGCTTATTTTTTATAACAGATAAAACAAAAGGTAAGTTTATTTTGCTTTTCCTTTCCTTTAATTAACCATGGTTTATTTGTGGAATTTCAGAAAAGCTAACATTAAAAGTGGTCAAAAAACTATAAAGTGAACTAAGAAACCAATTTTTGGTAGGATCAGTCAGAGTTTTAATTGCAAGCAATTAAGTACCTCTGGATGATCAAAGCTGAAAAGGAATGTATTTAAAAGATATTGTAATCAGCGGTCCCCAACCTTTTTGGCACCAGGGACCAGTGCTCCTATGAGAATTGAATGCCTGATGATCTGAGGTGATGCTAAGGCTGTGATGCTATTGCTGGGGAGTGGCTGCAAATATAGATGAAGCTTTGCTTGCTCCTCTGCTGCTCACTTTTTGCTGTGCAGCCAGGCTCCTAACAGGCCACAGACCAATACCAGTCCGTGGCCTGGAGGTTGGGGACCTCTGGGTAATTCATAGAATCAAGATTTGGGTGGAGAACTAGGGCAAAATAAGATAACCAGGAACAATATCCAAAGTCACATCTATGTACTGCTCAAGTGAAGACAGCACTACTGCTGAAACACAAAGTTCTACATGCAATTAATGCTGTCAACAACACTAACAGTGGACAAAGGAGGTGTCCTGCTTCCAGGACCCAATCTCCTTGCCACTCCACTTCTGTCATAGAATTGCTTCTGGCCCTAGTCTTACTTATTCCAGATTCTATGACTCAAGTACACAAGGGTTATCTTACTGAAATAATTTCAACTTTGGGGACTTCTTAAAAAGGTGTTGGGGTCTCCCTAATACAGTTTGGGAATTGCTAAATGAAAGATTCACTTTGTGATTAGAATTAGGTGACAGGTATTATGTTGAAATACACAATTCTTTAGATCCCTCTCTGTATTACTGTCACATATATTTTTCCCCAAGGCTTAGAAACTTTTCTCATAGGTTGAAAAGACTGAACCTGCATCAGATTGCTAATACAATGGTATTTTGAATGGGCTGCAAAAATAATAGGCAGACTGTATTTTGGTTATTTTATAGATTTTGTTCTTTCCTTTACTCTCAAGGGTTATTTCTAGCTCTAATTTCTGATTCTATTATTCCCTAAATTTGAATATTTTAAGCACTGATACACTGATTCATTATTTTAAATCACCTTTTTCTTTTAGAACAGTTTGATATATAGAGTTATTGCAAAGATATTACAGAAAGTACCCCACAACCAGTTTCCTTGTTAGTATTTTGTATTAGTAGAATATATTTGTTATAATTAATGAAGTGATATTAATTCATTATTATTAACTAAAGTTTATACTCTACTTGGATTTCCTTAATGTCATTTTTCTGTTCCAGGATCCCATCCAGGATACCACATGAAATTTAGTCATCATGTCACCTCAAGTGCCACTTGATTATGACAGTTTCTCAGATTTGCTCTGTTTTTGATGGTTGTGACAATTTTGAGGAGCAGAGGTCAGGTATTTTGAAGTATGTCCCTCAACTAGGATTTGTCTGATGATTTTCCTAACAGTTGAGCTGGGTTATAGGTTTTAAAGAAGAAGACCATAAAGGCCAAGCGTCATTTTCATTATATCATATTAAGGGTACGTATTATCAACTTGATGTGACTATTGCTGCTATCTTTGTTCACTGGGCTTGGGGTACTATTTGTCAGGTTATTTTTTTAAAAGTTACTCTTTTTTTCTCCCTTTCTATTATGTGCTCTTTGGAAGAAAGTCACTCTGCAAAGCCTATACTTAAGGAGTAGGGAGTTATACTCTACCAACTTGAGGAGAGAGTATCTACATAAATTATTTGTAATTCTTCTGCATAGGAGATTTGCCTATTTTTTTCCCATTTATTTATTCAATTGTTTATTTGTATCAGTATGTACTCATGGATATTTGTTTTCTACTTTGGGTCATAATCCAATAGTACTTTGTTTATTGTGTTGCTCAAATTGTCCCAGCTTTGGCCATTGGGAGACCTTTCAGTTGGTCCCTGGGTCCCTCGACATACTCCCATCACTGTGTGGTGTTTTAGTTGGTTTGTTTGTTTGAACGTCTTTCTTTCTGGCATTACACAATGTACTAAGCCCATCTGTATGTTTCCTGCCCAGTCTTAGAAGCATCAATTTCTCCAAGGAGTTTTGGTTCCTTTTATTGGAGAATGCTTTTAGAAACAAAGACCTGAGTAGTAGGTGTGCTTACTGCTCCTCAGGTATCATTATTTCTACATGCTCTCAGCTGACAGCAGCATATAAGGGTATAAACATGCACATATCTATAAATATTTCTATATGTAAACATCAGCATCTATATTGAGCTAAATATTAATTCATACCAATGTCTCTAACTCTAATCCATTGCCAAATGGATCATGTTAGTCCCCTCCTCTTGCATTTGTTATATGTTATTTTAACAATTAAGAAATTTTGGAATAGTAAGTGTGAGAGAAAACAAAGGATGAAAAGAGCAGGAACTAAGGTGAATTAAACACTCAAGAACCTATGCTCTATTGTGACTACCGACAGTTATTAAATATCCACAGTAAAAGGCCATATAATAAAGAGTGAGCTTGAATCCTGGCTCCACTAGTAATTTAGGTTACTGTGGGAAAGTATATTACTTCTATGTCCCTTAGTTTTCTTTAAAGCAGGAAAATATAGCACTTTACTCATAGGAGTTAGAACAGCGCCAGGCTCAGTATTTATGAGCTATTGTTACTTTGTACCCAATGGGATAAATATATTATTTCCACTTTACGGATGAAAAACAGAGGCATAGAGATATTATAACCTGCTCAAATTCTCACAGCTAGTAAATTAGAGACCCATTCTCTTATAATCAGTGCCTTTTAAAGAGTTTCTGCATAGCTCTATACTTGCATTGCTTTTTCTTTTTTTGTAAACATGAAGCTAAGAAATGTTACTCTATAAATTTAAAGGCAAGGTTAACTACTGAAAAAACTCAAGGATGCTTTGAATATTCTCAATGTCAGGGATACTGTGATCATCATTAATATTACCATTTCCCACATTACCAACACTTTTATGCCGTGAAGGGACTCAGCTAGTAGAGTAGATTTGCTTTTTCAATGTTCATGCTGTCACCTTAAGCCAGCTGAGGCTAAGAACACTCCCAACAAGGAAGCTGGTAGGGGTTAAAAGTTATCCCTGCCTCATCTATGCCTGTTACTGCCTGTTGTAAGAACACTTACTTGGTCAAGGAATCCTGAAAGCTTTACTATTTCTTATCTGCTGTGTACTCTGGAGAATGTGACACCAGATCATGATTCATGGAATATGCAGTTGGTAAAGGAAGTATCTTAGGAAAGTAAAACAGGAGATTTGTTGGGAGAAAACTAGTAGACGTTTATCTACCAAAATCAAATAAATGACAATTTTACATTCTATATTTATTTTTTTTGCTCCACTTGATATCTACTTCCCTTTAAACACAAGTGACTCTAATTTCTTTATCAGACATAGCCCTTAACATCACCATTCGTTCACCTTACAGCTTCATTTTGAACATAGGTGCCCCAGCAGATAGATTCTGAGGGGGGAAAACAGCCACCTTCTTCTCCCTTTTTCTTACCAGTCACTTCACTATATTTCTTTTCCCCAAGATCTCTCCTAGCATCAATAATAAGATTTGAGGAAAACCATAAATATCTTATAAAGTCATTCAGCAATTTATCACTTAGGTCCACTATGTTGCAAGCATTTTGCTAGTCACAAGGTGCCGTAGTGAGCCAAATATCTGAAGTCCTCCTCCTCAGGGAGCCTGCAGACCACTAAAAAATAACAACTTGTACAGACTGAGGGCTTATTCTGGTCAGGCACTATGGTTTGTATGTATTATCATATTTTAGTCTCAAAGATATAGCTATTATTACTATCCTCACTTTACAGATGAGGAAACTGAGGATTGCCTAAAGTCACACAATTAGGAATGGGCAGAGTTGGGCTGTGAATGCCACACACTTAACCACGCATACATCATCTTTCTCTCTCTCACACACACACACACACAGACACACACATCTCTCATAAAGCAGGACCTCAGAGCTGGTATATTTGTGGCTGAAAGATATCAGTTTTCAACAACTTCGCTGCAGTTTCTACTGAATACTTTGATTTGCAAATATAAAGGGTTCTCTGAAGCACAACCTTAACCAAATTGTTGGAGACAGCTGAGTGAGGACAGCTGCAGACAGAAAAATGGGGCCGGATGCTCTGGGGTTGGGTGAGACAAATGTGCAGTGATATGGCTCCAAGAAGAGGAAGCAGCGATAGGCCAAGGTGAGCAAGTGACAGATAAATCACCTAGCCCACAAACCATGGTGGAAAGAGGCCTCAAATATTCTAGGAGACACTTTTTTTTAAATCAGGTTATGCAAATGCAACTGGGATATATTTTTCTTTGCCTGTATCATAAGTCAAGTGATTATTCAAATAAATTTTTAAAAATTTTGTGTGTCTGACATAATGAGGTAGAATGTCCTTAGGATTACGAATCAGAAGACCTCAATTCTTGTTCGGATATACACCGACTGATTTAGTGGAGTGATTTTTTGCAAGTCCTTAACTTCCTCATTCTAGATTTTCTCCTTTTTAAAACAAAGGAGTTGGTATATATGCCTTATTGTTAAAGTGTACAGCTGAAACACTGGATTTCATTAACCAATGTCACCATAAAAAATAAATTTTAAAAAATTATTTCTTAAAAAACAAAAATTAAACAAACAAACAAATAAAACAAAGGGGTACACTGGGTTAAATAATCAAAATGAATTTAATGTGCATTTACTTTTTAAATATGACTATGTATTAGAACATTTAAAATGACATATGGGGCTTGTATGACTTTTTTTAGGCGATGTTGGAAGTTTATACTCTATAAACCATGGTGGGTGGTTTGATTGATTGGTAATTTAGATCCCAGTCAACCATGGGTACTTTTGAGAAAAGAATTGTGTCACCCTTTGAAGAAGACACCTATACCAGTCTGAGTTATGACTCTCATCAGGAAAGACTTGCCCCAATTACCTTTGCTAACAGGGTTTGTTTTAAGAGAGCCAGGGGATATAAGATCTAGAATCTCTGTGGTCCCCAATGCTTCTTAAATTGGAATGAGCTATAGGCATCATGGATAAATATACTGTGACTTATGCATCTGAGTATACCTAGCACTACCTCCAGAGAAGGGGTCTATTTGGACTAGTCTGTCTCCATTCAATATGACTACCTCTGTTGGGTGCAGGTTTGAGCCAAACCCTTTCAGAGGCTGTTGGCCCCTCTTGTGTCTGGCCATCTTTAACCCAGCCACAATTTATTCACTTGGAGACAGGTAGTAGTGCTTGTGCTGCACTTTCTACATAGATTGAATTGTAGGATCTTGACATAAAAAATAACTGGTAAGGCTTTCTTTTAAAGGAGCATATGTCAATGGCGGGAGTCTTAAATTTAGGGCCTTCTTCTCTATATAAAATTCCACCCACCTTGTCTGTATCTGTAGGGAGTAAATGTAAAGTAAAGGTGATAGTCACCTTCTCTGGTCAGTACTTGGTCAGCATGTGACCTGATGTGATTGCGGAGGGCACTTTTCCTAGAAGGAACGTGATGAATATTGTGGCATAATCAGATGTGGTGATTCACTTGGAGTGATCAGAGAGAACCACTATATTAGTTTGCTAGAGCTGCCATAACAAATATCACAGACTGGAAGCCTTTAACAACAGAAATGTATTTTCTCATGGTTCTGGAGGCCAGAAGTCCAAGAGCAAGGTGTTAGCAGATTTAGTTTCTTCTGAGGTTTCTCTCCTTGGTTTGCTGATAACTAACTGCCTTCTCACTGTCTTCACACGGCTGTCCTTCAGTCTGTGTTGTCTGTGTTGTAATCTCTTCATTTTGAAGAAGGGCACACCAATATAATCTCATTTTACATTAATTATCTCTTTAAAGGCCCTATCTCCAAATACAGTAACATTCTGAAGTACTGGGTGTTAGACTTCAACATATAAATTTGCCGGGGACACATTCGGCCCATAACCACCACCATCCCTAGCCAGTACATGGCATTCAAGGATCAACTTAATAAACTGTGTGGTCAGGGACAATCACCACAGAATGACCATTGGTCATATGCAAATTTCCTACTCAAGGGAATGAAAGCATGAACATGTACCTTTGATATCATTACAGTTTTAGTTAAATGAGGTAGAAGGAGAGACATGTTGAGTCCTGAATTTTATTGCAAGGCCACAGATGGTACAGTCTGCTCCTTAGCACCAGGACTTCATTGTTACTTGAACTGCAGTGCTTGACACCATGCAAGTTTTCTTGAATAACCTTGGGATAGTGTGCTAAATCTAGCTGGAAAATCTGACATCAGGCACAAGGGTTAGTAATCTATTTAGGGGCATAAGAGAAACATATGGAATAAGCATAAGCCCTGCATCTAGGAATATAGGGCAAAGAGGTGATAAAGCTGGGAGTAGAACGTAGAAAACAGATTTCTGATTTCTGGAGAGGGGAACTTCCTTAAAGTTGGAAATTGATGAACAGGTGCTGGTGAGGAAGATGGTGGAAAGCTGGAGCCAAGTCAGAGGCAGGAAAATGTAAGACATGGAAAGACCCCTAGGAGGCTGATTGGTTGGAGCAGAGGGCTTGTGACTACAGGGGGGTTGGTTTAAAGCAGTGATGGAGAGAAAGGTCTGCATCTAGATGTGCAGTGATGTGGGACTAGGTAAGTGAAAGAGAAGAAGGATAATTGTGAGGAGATTGCTAAGAGCTGACAACTGATCCAAGTGTTGGAATTGGGACGGTCCAGAGTTAAATACACACAAAACAAAAATCACAACTCGGTGCTGTAATCCTAGAGGTTACTGGTTCCAGTGCTGGTGATGAGACCTCTGAGATGCTATCCTTGTGTACATAAACAGAAAAGATAGGAAAAATCTCATTTGTTTGTGGACTCTTAGATAATGATAACTGAAAGGTCCATTTTAGTGTGTCTTGTTTCCATCTTAATTTTGGGCTTCTCTAGTCATTCCAATAGTTAGAAACAAGAAACTAAATACATGGAAGCAATATTCTCCAAGTGACAAGGCCTAGAGAATAGACATATAAAACTGGGAAGAGTCAGTTAAGAACAAGCAGACTTCACTGAATGATTTTGCAGCATTTTATGCATTTATCATAGGAAAAACAGTGTGGAAGAGAAAATAGATGGCGTAAAGGGAATTTGCTTGGCTTACTGGGATAGAACAAGGAAACCTCTTTAAATATTGAGTATGAAAGTCTTTTGAGAGCGATTCCCCTCCCAATATGCCTTCCCAATAGTCTTCTGCAATTATTGTAAATATAATTTGCAACCAGTCTTATATAGAATAAAACAAAAATTCAATTGTGTCTTGCATAGAACTTAAAACTTTTTCATTCTCTTCAAGGATAACAAATATCCTGAGTAGTTTCTGTGGGCTTTCCCCTTTCGCTTAGCACCCCCTACGCAAAATCAGCAATTCATCCTATTCAGACTTTGCTTACACTGTTTTCAGCCATGTCTCAGAAGGTCTCAGTTTGCTGCAGCAGACTTTAGCGGAGGGGCCCAGGCTCCATAAATCCCCAAGTGATGATGATGCTTGTCAAGTTGTAGCAAAATGGGCTTTCCACCTGCGGGGTGGGTTTAGGTCGCAGGGAAGATGAACTGAAAGAGTCAGAAAACGGGTCTTTAATAAGAACAGAAGTTTGGGAATGAGTGGGAAGCAGCTAGGACTAACTTTGCTTCTTCTCTCGCCCTAGTCTGCAGATATTCGCACCTCGTGGACTGACTAAGCCGAAGGCGGAGAGTGGTGTACCCAGTTAGAGTTACGACCAGACGTGCGGCCATAGCAGGTCCCGCCTCACCCCTTCCTGGTGGCAATTACCCCAGTGCCCCACCTGCTCCGCAGCTCCGCCCAGCCTCCGGCCAGCCGGGTGCGGGCCGCACCCTCTCACCACCGGGCCCCGCCCCGCAGCACGCGCCGCCTGCCGGGCCCCGCCCTCCAGTCACGTGATAACCCCGCCCTACACGCGCACTGGGATTGGCTCTCCTGACCGAGGAGGTGGGACCTACATACAGCCCTGCCCCGCAACGCGGCTGCAGTTTTCAAACCTCAACTGTAATCTCCAGTCACGGTCTCAGCTGCAGTCGCTGAGAACCACCTCACAAGAGGCTAGGTCACTATTGTTGGCCGTTGTCCAGAAGAGTAAAAGTGGGTCCTGCTACGCGTAGAGCCACCCGGCGCCTCACGGGGCTAGAGCTGGAGAACACGTCCTGTCGTGGCCACCGGCGTGGGGCGGGTCGGGAGCCCCCTTGGAGGGGCCAACCCCAAGATAACCTGCTGCGACCCGAGCGGTAAGTGTCTTCCTCCCCGCCGGGACTGGCGGGTAGGTTTGCGTTGCGACCCGGTACTCTTGAACCAGGCTCCCTTACCTTCAGTACAGAGACACCGAAGGGAGGAGGGGTCCCGAGGAGAGATCCAGGCGGTGTGGGCGGATCCGGAGTCTTCTCGGACCCCTGGCCTGGCGGAGATGGGCTCAGACGCGGCCGCTCCCCAGGTAGCTCGACTGCTCCGGGCCCCTCGCCGCATTCCGGCCGGAGTCCTGCTTTCCTAGTCCTTCGAGTTCCGCGCGGGGGTGGCCGCCGGTCCTCCCGACACCCTTTCCGGGCGGGGGAGCGCTTCTCTGCGTGTGCGCGTGTGCGCGCCGTCGCCTGGCCGGCCCGGGCTCTCCCCGGGTCGCGTCTCGTGGGGACCCCCTTAGCGACCGGGTCGCTAGGGTCCCTTCCACGTTGCGTCGATGTGGTCCTTCATGTTCCTCCCCAGTTCACATCTGTCGTGCGGGCACAGGACGTGTTTATATCTGGGCTCGTGGACACGTCCTGCTTACAGCTGCCTTTCGTCTAAAGTTTGTGCTCATCTTGGTGGGGCATTTTCAGTTGCTCCTTGTGAACAATTTTTGAAGTCGATGACTAGAAAAGACCAATTGCAGTTGTTTCAGTGATTTTAAGCGCTCTGATTTTATTTTGATGCTATGTAAACTACTTAAGTGTTCATGACCTATTCTCGAACTGTACAACTACATGATGGCTACGATTTTGACTTTTACCCAGCTTTGTTTCGTTGTAGGGAAAAGCGCTTCATTTGAATCACTTTAGAGGCATAAGTAGAGACAGGGTTGAAAGAGAGTTTATGACAGCCAGTAACTGATATTAGGTATTTCTGTTTTGTTTGTTTTGTGATAAGACGAGAGGCACGCTGGTACCACTTTGTAAATTGAAATTTAGAAAAAAATACATTAAAAAAAACCAACCACATACTAATCAAATTTCAGCATTAGGTCTGTATATCACATTTACTGAATGCGTCGCTAACATATATATGTTTATATTTGTGGGACCAATAGTATGTTGAACCTGCAGTGATGTTTGATATGATACGGCTCCTTTAAGTTCTCAAGTCTTTGAGAATATGTGCATTGAGACAGCTTGGTGGACAGAGATGACTGGACAAGTGACAGCATATGTATAATCTGGAATTTTGAATCCAGGGGTGCAATTTTATTAAAGAAAAAGGTGATAAATCTACTTTCTCATTAATACACCATTTTATAGTTTGATAGTGAACTGACCAGAAGTAGTTTTCAACAACTTCTAAAATGTTTGTTTTATAAATATTAAACTATAGTTGTGCGTTTTTGAAAAATCAGGCCCATAGAAACTGCCTTAGTTTAAGACCTCTTTTCTTCCCCTTCATCCTCCTCTGAACCAGGTGTTCAGTTAAATTTTTTTTGTAATATTTCAGTAATTGGAATTATAGCTGCTTTATTTTCGAGGTACATATACATTTTAAATCAATTTTTCTAAATTATGGATCCAAAATTGAAGTGAAATATATTTACATGGCAATATATTTGAGTTTTAAAAGTGAAATTTGTAATAATTTTGAAGACCTTTTTTGTGGAGACAGAATGGTTGCGATTTCTCTTTGGCTCATTGAATGGTGAATTACAGTTTGGATAACATAGATCAGTTTTTAAAGAAAGTTGAGACTTGACTAATTGATCACTGTGACAGCACATTAATAACAAGTTTGAAGAAGATACAGGCATTTTTTGGCATGTTTCTAATCAAATAATTTTATTTTTAAGCTCGCACTGGCAGTGTTTTACTGTTGTTAAGGAGGCATTTAAAACATTTTAAAACTTTGTTCTGAAGCTGTTTGATAATTATGAGAGAATTTCCTTATCAAAAATTTGTTTTGATCTTAGAATCCTAATTGAAAACCCAAGAATCTAGGAAATCCATTGCTAACACTTTCACTTAATCCTAAAATTGCTTCAAAATTGCACATATATTATATTGTAGAGCATATTTCTTGTTTATAAAATTGACAGCTGAAAAGAACAGCACTTTTTAAAGATTTTGATTGATTCCTGTTTTTTTTTTTTTAATTCTTTTGCATTTTTGCGGGAATTGATGGTGTCAGAAACATTAACGATCATTTATGTACTTCCTTTCCACTTGGGAAAACTTTAAATCTTTTAGTTGCTTTAGTTTGCCACATATTGATGACAAGATTCAATGGTTTTATTTTTAAGTAGTTTATATTATGCGATAGACTGTAATTAAAGGAGATTTATTTGAATATTGCAGTAACCAAATGTACTTATAAATTAAGTTACATATTTTTATTTAGATATATTGTGATAAACATTATAATTTTCAAAGCATATTTTGTTAAATATTTATTTAGTTAGTTAGTTATCTCTCCCCTGCCCCCAATAAATTTAACCTGGAACTTCAGTGCCACCTTAAACTTCTAAACTAGTCTGTTTCTTTTAATATTTAGATGCAACATGTTTTGGTGTACCCCTGACCCTTTGCATCTTCTTCCCCAAAAGAGGGCATAGTTATACTTTAAGCATTTAAAAATTTTAATATTAACAGTGAGTTGATAGCTTCATCTTTAATCCTTAAAGGATCATAATCCATTTTGCATTGGAATAGTTACTGAATAAACAGTACTTCATGATAGTATAAGTAAACAGTACTCTATTTTACAACAGAAACTTACATTTTTCATCTGAGGAATGACAAGCACTGTATGTTTGTTGGCCCAGTGTATTTCCATTTTGCAACATCTTCCTAAACTATTTCACAGTTACAGGGTTTGATTCTTCTTCTGAAGGTAGAAGAGGGGATACCGGGCCTTACTGCCCTGGCACAGAATTGGGCCTGATGTTGTTACCTGGGACTTCCTCTCTTGGGTACCATATGCTAGACTAGTTGGACTAGAGTCAGTTAGCTGGTTTCCTGGTGTGACTTTCAAAGAATAAATTCTTGAATTATGCTTTCTATTCAATCTTAAATAAAACAGTAGAATATATATAAGGAATACAGTCTCTTCCATGAAATTGGAAATCATCATCATCACTATGTTTACACTAATACTTTTACTTATAATCAGTGACATTAAAAATGATCCTTCTGCCACACTATTTTGAAAGATGCTAGATAAATCTCCAATTCCTCTGTTTCCTAGGGAAACCTCCGTAGCTGTAAATGCCGGCGTAAAAAGGAGTTGTTTCCCTGTAATCAATCTTGTGCATCTCTTTGCTTTCCATTGTCTTTTTAAAAATTATTTAATCAAAACAAGTTTACAAGTTGACACTTATGGCTTTACTAGAATAAATCTGTCCAAATTTTAATTGTACTAAGGACCAAACAAGTATATATAGCAAGAGTTTCCTCGAAACAGTGGTTCCTAGGTCCTACTGTAAGATCTCTCATGCTTTCCATTGCCTTTCAAATGTACTTCATGAAGATCTAGATTAATCAGTCCTTGACAGGACAGTATCTGAATTTCCTGATTAAAGTAGCTTTTAAAATATTGATGTCCTTAGCTGAAGTACATATTTATATAAAAACAGATGGCCACCTAGTCTGCAAAGACAGGCAAATACAAAATAAATGGCCTATTGGTATTGCATTACAATATATGATAAAGTAATTTTATCCGTATTTCCAGACTTTTTGGAATCCTGTTTAGAATCAAAATTCTCTAATAACAATTTAAAATATACCCCATTTTATTTAGCCAAATACTGAATTAAGCAGAGACTAGCTATATTCGAACCTCCAATACTATAATTTCAAGATGCATCTCAAGTTCTGCAAAAACCCTTGAGGAGATGAGATACACCTAAAAATTCCTCTGAGCTATATTTCATAATTCTCAAAATTCAGTTCATCCAAAAATTTTTAAATTTCTACCAGGCTGGGAGTTTAGGCACAAAAGTAAATGGTTGCTACCTTTTAGACACTAAACATAATTGCAGTCTAACATGTTAGATATTGAGGTAAAGAGGTATACCGTTTTTGAAGCATACTGAAGAATCGCTTAACCCAACCTGTGGGTTTCAGGCAAAGCTTCCGGGCAGGGGTGTGGGAGGTTGGGGGCAGAGGATGTGCTGTGTAGAGATGTGAAGGATGCATAAGAAAAGTTAGCCATTTAAGGAAAGGTAGAGAGAATGTATCAGGCAGAAAGTATAACAGAGATGTAGACGCAAAATATGAGGTATGAGTGTGGCAGGAAATGAAGCCCAGTTCCTGGTCTCAAAGGTTTTTGTGTGTTATGCTATAAGGACTTAGCTTGTAGGTTTGGGGTAGCCAATGGAGAGATCAAAGCAGACAATTTAATTCTCTAGATGTTTTCATTTAGTGTATATAATATAGTCTTTTTATAAAGCGTTTTTGTTTGAAATGAATATCATGATGAATATTTTTAAATAGAGCTATTTAGAAGTTTATAGGGATTATTTCCTTGTCTTGATCACATCATATTTACTTTCTCCCTTCAAGTGAGTTATGGCCCAGATCAAGCTTAACATTTCTTTTTGTTCCGTCCTTCACTGATCCATATTTGAATTTTTATTGTAATTATTGTAATGGGTGTTAATGAAAAAAATCTTTGAAAATAATGAGATACTGTTATTTTTAGTAGTACTATGTAATTGAAAGCTTAATCGTATCTTGCCTTCTATTACCCTTTTGTTTCTAGCGCCTAATTGTGTCTGATTGTGTACCTACACACACACACACACACACACACACACACACAAATTTACTAACTCCCTTAAGATTTATTTTTTATTAGTATAGCCTAATAAAGTGTTATGAAGTGAATTTCAGATGAATGAGACTATTGGTAATTTAGAATCAGTTATAGGTCTGTGAACTGTGATATAAAACAAGAAAAGGTCTGGGATTGTTTGTTGGAGTTAAAGAGAATTTGGTGGGAAGTTTTGGAAGATGCAAGGAGAGAGAACTGTCTGATAACCTTCATGTGCCCAAGGATAAATCTTCCATGAAAGCAACCAGATGTTTATGGAGGGCTTGGTGGACAAAGATGGCAGTCATGCTCAAATATATGTAAAATTGGAAGAATATCTAAGCTGTGGCCACTGATTCAAATGCAGTAAATTAAAGGAAAGTGCACTTAAGGAATGCTATGTGGATTCTTAAAGCAGTTTGTAATATAGGTCCTGTTTGTTAGCAATAAGTAGATAAATTTAAGATTTAATCTTCAGAATTGTGCTTTCTTTTTTCTGAGATATGGCTTGTGTTCCGGTGTATTTAGAGCCAGGGTGAAATGTGTCAGAACTCAAACAATGATTTTTTTGTGTTTACATGTATTTTAAAAACTACTGATTGCCTAATTCTGTTTTCAGCTACATTTATAGTCGTACAAATACTTGTGGTATAGTCATTGTGGTACTGTAAGATGACCAACAGTGGTATAGTCATTGTGGTACTGTAAGATGACCAACAGTACATGTGAGGGAAGAAAATTTGTTAGGATAAAAGTAAATACAAGCGTATGTCCTGTATTAGGAGATACTAGTTAGTAACCTGAGTAATAAAGCCCTACTTATTTTATTATTAAGCCATTTCATTTATTTTTACTTTAAAAAAAGTTATTTTTCTTCTAATATAAGTAAATAATAGGTATTTAAAACAGTATTTAACAGTATATTTGGCTATCACATTTTGGATATTTTTTAGAGGGGTCCCAGGATGAGTCTGGATTTTCACAAGTGAGTTATAATAAAGGTATATGTTTTAAGGTTACAAATTGTTATTAATTACATAGAATTATAGCTATAACATTAATCCAAATTTCTTAAATTGTTTTTTCTATGCAGTATTAAACAAGGCATTAATTCTTGCTTAGTATTTACCCTATATGCTTATATGGTCTCTGCATAAGAACAGACATATTATTTGGGTAATGAACAACTATCAGCTCTATCTAAATGCAGAGAAAACATTGAGACCTTAAAAAACCTGAGCAATAATGGCTTTTGAACTTCCAGCCAAGTAAACACTGAATGTGTAAAGAGGTGTGTTTTATTAAAGTGTAGTACCTGCTTAGTGTAGATAACATAAACACAGGAAAGTATAAAGACTGCTATAATCCCACCACCCCAAAATAATGACTGGTAACATTTTGCCATAGTTTTCCAGTCTTTTTTTCTATTTGCTTTAATATTTTCCCACAAAATTATCATTGTATATAAAATTTTTATCTTTTCTTTTTTTTCACTTAATATTATATGAGCTAAAAAGATTCTTTTGAAAGCACAATTTGGAGTATGTAATATTCTATTAAGTGTATTTAACCATTTCCTTATTGTTGGACTCGGGTTCATTCATTCAACAAAGTTATTATTTTTTTTTTACTATTATAAATCTTCATTGAACATAAATCTTTGACTACATCTAAGACCCATATTGACTCTTTTGAAATTTGAGAACAGAAAATACTTATATATCTTAATTCTCCTAGAGTTCTTTTGAATAGATCACTTTGTGGCAGGTATATTATAGCATAATACAACAACAGATTCTAGAATCCAGATGAGGTGAACATCTTAGAATCAAGAGCCTCTACTCTCTCTATGATTGAATTTGATATGTTCTTGTTTTCATGTGTCCGAAGGCCTGATTGATGAACAGTATAGCCCGATTCGTACCCACGATACACATACATTCCTTTTCTCTCTAAATATATGTGTATAGCATAAATGTGATCATAAGCATGCATATTCATAGACTTAAATTTAGAAAACAAAATTGTAAAAGCCCAGAGATGATCTAGAAAAAAAATAGATCAAGCATAGAAATTGGTAGCTGTTTTGATTTTTCAGAGAGGAATATGTGACCAGTGAAACTGGGTGCCATCAGAACTAAAAACAAGTAGTTCTTCAAAACAGAAAAGACAGAATTTTAAGAGTTGAATTTAAACTAACTTGAGTGAGAGTTTTACATAAGGAAACAGTACAGCTATTCAATAATGGCAGAGGACTATATGGAGAGTATCTTTGGGTAGAATATTAACTATTTATGTGTTGAACAATCATGATATAGTCTCACAACTAGCATTGTCCTACTGTCATTCTGCATGAGTTCATACTTTAATTTTTAATCTTTAAAGCTCTGCAAGATAGATTCTGTTATCATCCATACTTTAGAGGAAGCAGAGTTGAAGCTTTCCTCACTAGTAATTAGAGAAATGCAAAGTAAATTCAAAATTCCATTCACCTTCATCACACTTGGAATAGCCAAAATTAAAAGTCTGAACAAGAGCTAATGTTGGCAAGGAAATGATAAACCCTCCTACCCAGTGCTAGTGAGAATGTAAACTGGGGTTGGAAAAGAAGGGACAGACTTCAACTGTGTCTATAATGTCTTATTTATTTTTAATTTAAACAAAAATGGCAAAGTAATAAGATTGGAAAAACGAGTTTGTTATGTGATATTTGTATCTCTTCCTATACATTCGAAATAGTTATACGTTTATTTTTAAATAGCTGTATTGGTTTACTAGGCTGCCATAACAGACTACTGCAGAGTGGGTGACTTAAACAACAGAAATTTATTTTCTCACAATTCTGGGGAGTACAAGTTTGGCATCTGTGTTGGCAGGGTTGGTTTTGTCTAAGGCCATTCTCTTTAGCTTGTAGATGGCCTTCACCCCATGTCTTCACATGGTATTATTCCCTCTGTTTCTGTGTCCGAATGTCCTCTCCTCTTTTTGTAAGGATACCAGTCCTATTGGATTAGGGCCCACTCTAATGACCTTATTTTTAATTTAATTACCTCTTTAAAGGCCCTGTCTCCAAATACAGTCATTTTCCGAGATACTAGGGCATAGGACTTTAACATGAATTTTGAGGAGAGAAATAAAATTTAGCCCATAACAGTAGCAAAGTGAAATAATTTACTTTGCTGATATGACGGATCGTGATTCCCATTTATCCGTCATACCAGCTAACTAAATTTCATACTAGCTAACTAAATTATTTATCTTCACTACTGCAAAATTAATTAAGGCTTTGTTTCCCCAAAACCCAAGAGATTTAGAGAAAAAACTTTTTGCAGACTTAAGACTAAACCTGAGAAAATATAGAAACTGAAACACTGAGCTCTAATCACTCTGCTTATTTACTAAGTTGAGTATAGTTGACATTTGGATTTAGGAAGATAAAGAAACAGTACATGTCAAGTTGGAAATCAAGGGAGAAAAATGTGGCGGAGAAGGAACAAAAGCCTAGGGGATTATTATAAGAGGATGCTAAAAGAATAATACTGGATCTTTTATTTATTAGGTAGGCATAGATGAAAGTCAGAAGTATCTTCGAATATATAGTTTGCTATTCTGTAAATTTCATTAATGTAAAATGTAGTTTGATGTTAAAACTGAATACATATAAATATTACAAAGTTCCAGATAAATATGAGCTTCAGATGTAAATCATGACTCTAGAGTAAAGCTTTCTATATGGTCAGTCACTCATCCTACAAAATTATAGAGCTGTTTATACATGGCAGGTTCTGTGCTGGGTACTGCCAAAAGAAAGAAAGATTCTAAGAATGTGAAAGTTTCTGAATTTATACTGGAATGTAGACAGTCTGTGAAACAAGTTCTATTTCTTATAGTCATTCAGATGTCAGTAATATAAGTCAAAAAAGGTAAATTTACCATTAAATTTGTTTGGCCATGTGAAATTTAAAGTGAATAGTTGTTACCTTCCTGTGTTCATTATCTTGTTTTATGGACCTAGAACTTTAAAGAATGAAAGTTTAAAAATGAAATTGAATGATTTCTTGTATTCAAATTTTGTTGAACTATTTTTTAAAGAATTTTGTAAGTCTACAGGTTTCTTACAGTATTATTCTTAAAGGAAGTCAGTAACTTAGTTCAAGTGCTGTAGAGGTAATACCAGTTTACGTGTGCACTTTTTAATTTTTTTCCTTGTGGGTAGAATGAATGTGCTCTTTAAATCTTCTTTTTTGGTTGTATATTATATTTATCTTTGGAGCTGTATAATGTAATGCACATTCTGTTCAGATAAGTAACATTTTTTTCTTAATTAGATTTAAGTTATATCCTCTATCTTCTCTTTTTTTGAAATAGGTACAAATAAGTGACTAAAGAAGAATATCTGGAAGTCATCTACCATGTCGAGGAGAAGATTTGATTGCCGAAGTATTTCAGGCTTGCTAACTACAACTCCTCAAACTCCAATAAAAATGGAAAACTTTAATAATTTTTATACACTTACATCGAAAGAACTAGGAAGGTAAGGAAACTTTATGATGTGTATGCTGTTTAAATTAACATTTTGGACTTGTGTGTTCATAGTTATATAAAACTCGATTATTATTTAACAATGATTAGAAAGTCATAATTTCTGCTGTTATTATACAGGGTCTAGTTTTAACTGATTTAGAAATCAAATCTGTGGAGGGTTAGTGAGTTTATATGATATATCCCACCTAGCTTCAGAGCCCTTATCGGAAATCAGGGTTCTTATTTGAGGCTGTGCGTGAGAAGAGGCAGGTTATCATTGTGAACTGCCACCAAGCTCCAAGACCTCAATTAAATCACTTGGTGCTATAGTTTCCTCATCTGAAAAGTGGGGATGAAGAGAATTGTATCTATCTTATATGGTCATTTTGAGGACTACATTAGTTAATATTTGTAAAGTACTTAGTAGAATGCTATATAAATTTTTGTACTTTCTATAAATGAAACCTGCATTAATACTAATCTGTTTTGGCTTAACCAAGGTGTAAAATTCCGTACAGCCAAGGGGGTGACCTGAGATTATGAGACCATTTAGCACTACAACTTTAATATATATATCAAATTTATAAAAACATCCCAAGTTATTTAAGTTACATATTCAGCATCTTTCGAGCTTTAAGTTAAAGACACTTGAAGGGTTGCAAGATGGTGATAAGTTTCTGTCTTCAGTTTGACTTTAGTTCTGGAGACAAATGTGTTGGCTTATGTTAAATGGTTTACTAAATCCATGTTTGTATTGATAAATGTACAGTAAAAAAAGTATGATTGATTTTTATCTTTGAAAATCTCAATATGAAAACTAAAACTGACAGAACCACAAAAAGCTATTCTGTTCTTGGTAGTCGTTTATGTGAAACATAAAGAGAAATGTCCTGGCTTTTTCGCTTGGCAGATGTTGGATGCAATCTTCTTTTGCAAAATAATGATGATATCTGACTCATCGGACTAAGAACTAAATGTGAAAGCTCATTTCATAATTCCTAGCATATTTATTTAATTATATATTTATATGTGCAAAATATTTGAGTATTGTAACAGTGTATTAAAAGATATAGTTTTTAAAAGCTTTTCAGAATGTTTTAAGAAATTGTCCTAAATCAATAATTATTTTCTTCATATTATAACGGGAAAGCATGAGTTTTCTTTTAGTTGCCTGTATCTCACATGGAATAGTCATTGAATCTTTGCATTGGAAGGACTTTGGTGTCAGTGGTCCTCTAATATAATATCTTATAGTGTAGCACTCTTTCCTATGATTTTCCTAACAGGCTGTTTATCCAGCCACACATGTAATGCTTCAGTGTTGGGGAACTTATTACTTCAGAGTGTGTCTCTTCCATTTTGTAGGCTTCTTAGTCACCGAAGGTTCTGTTTTCTACTCTGTTCACATCTACCCAACAAACATGGTTCTCCTTTTGTAGCTGCATATAATGTCCCATGTAAAAAATCCTTCAGAGGTTTGTATATGGCTAATCGTTGCTAATTTCCTTTAATGCTCATATTATGGCCTGATATCCAAATAGCCTTCCTTGATCCAGTTACCATCTTCCTAACCAGCTTAAATTGTTCATTGCCAGCCTTTAAAATGAGGAGACCTAGAATGGACACAGTATTGTAATATCTAATTATCTGCAATACAACAAAACTATTGAGACAGTGTAAGATTCCATTAGGAGTTGTCTTTCTTTTTTTTCAACAGCCTTGTTAAATATGTGTCATATGGCATCCTTTAGTATATTATTAGTAAAAAACAGATTAAGCTGGAAGTCAGTTGACCTTTGTTTACTCTGAATCTAAAGTTATCTCCAAGCTTCCTTCTGTTGCAAAAATGATCGGAAAATGCTTTGAGCAGGTAACTGAATATACCTTGAACAGTACACACAATAAAGGGCATTCTTTTCTGTTTTTCTCAGTTACTATTTTGATGACTAAATTACATACATTTATTAATGTTGCAAAATAAGGGATATTATGGAGTTAGTGTATAAAATATTTTTTTTCTTGGAGGGTTTTGGAGAACCTAAACTTGAAGGAGAACAACATAATAGTTCTTACAAAAGACATGCCATCAGAAATAACAATCACAAACTTGAATCAGATATACTTTTTGACATTTTAGAGCAAAAGCTCTTGATAGAATCTAATTACAATAAATTCAGATTGCTAATATCCCATCATCTAATATCTTTATGAACAAGGCCTAACACTTTTAATTAATGTAGGCTAATGAGTCACATAGTAAAATATTAATATATTTAATTAGTAAACCATGAGAAATTAGAAATCATGACCTTTCACCTGCCAAGAGCTTTGCTTTGAGTTCTTTGATATTGTTACCAATTTTAATATTATATACCTTTGTGAAACGGAGATCAGGATGATAATCTTATTTCTCCTGAGGCTTGTACATTTTGACATATATAAATGTATATTCTAGCATGTGGTAAACTACAAAGTTACCTTTCTGAATCATTTGCCTTTTATTTAATTTTAAGATGTTAGTTTTTTAGAATTAATTTTCCTTTAGCAAACTAAAAAAACATGTAAAGTTAACAGTCCATTTTTGGCTATTCTCAAAACTCTTTGCATTGTTCCTGTTTTTTAACATGTTGGGTAAGGTTTCTCTACCCTTCCCCCAACTGAGGCAAGGTTTCATAGGCCTTCTGTGGTCAGAAGGGTGAGGCAGAGGCAGAAATAAACGTCAGCTTCCTTTGTGGCTTACCCTCCCCCTTCCTTTCACATTTTATTGTCTATTCTAGAATGCAGAAGGATAACTACTAGACCTTTCACTGCTGAGAAATCTAGTCAGCTTTGCCTTTTTAGGGTATGAATTAATTATTATTGTTAAAGGTTTTAAATTTGCTTAAATATGTTTCTGTTAAATTGATATAGGAATATTATATATGGAAGTTTATTTTTGATACTTCTGAACCTCAATTAACATTTTACGGTAAATAACAAATACTTGTTTTTTTTCTAAGTCATCTGATAATTATGGTAAAAATATTTACCTTATTTAATAGTATAAAATTAACATATGTAAAATTTTATTGGAACTGCAAGTATGCTTTAAAAATATAAATGCTTTAAGTACAGGATTCAAAATAGTACAATATATGGTATAGTAGGTACATAACTAGCGTTCGTTCAACAGATGTTTCAGTTTCTATTATGTGTTAGTTAGCAAAGTGTAGCTTTTATAATTACTGTAGTAATTAGGCACAGGGTCTCTGCCTTTGTAGGGCTTTTAGTTAGTGGTGAATATTGACAAATAATTACCAATATCATTTGGTCACTTTTGCCCTGGATTAATGAGAACTGCACTTAAGAGGGTATTTAGAATACTGAAACAATTAGATAAAAATTGTTATTATTTAATTTTGCTCTTTGTTTCTGAGAAAATTCTGGCTTATAGATATATTCATAAAATTACAGCTGAATTAAATTATTACAATTGGTGCTATAAACTCAGTATTCTTGGTTAACTCAGTTTCTGTTTCCTAATTTTTACAAGGTGGATTTCTTCATAAAACTCAAAATTTCCTTTTCGTTTTAGACAAATTTTTACTTCTAAATCTAAGTCAGAATTGTAAGAAGTAAGTTTCATTTGAAAAACGTATCTTAAAGGGAGGAATTGTTTTGTAGTGGTTAGAACAGAAAGCTAGGAATTCACATTCCACAGTTTAATTCTTGACACTTCAATTTCATATGTGACCTTTCATGAGTCATTTAATCATAGTCTAACTCAGTTTATCCAATATAAAATCTATAAAACATGAGAGGTTTGAATATAAAGTTAAGGAAATTATTAACTCTTTTGTGTGCTCATTAAAATGCATCCACTTGTATTCCTTTTACATTCAGTAAGAAAATAACCTAGTTAAAGATATCAAATCATAAGTGAAAACTTCTTTCAAATAGTCAAGTTTTACATGCAAATTTATTGAGTTGATGTATATTTTGATAAATATAGAAAAGTCCAATTATAACTTGGTCAATTTTTTTTTTCCTTTGGTATTAGTAGCTATAGTTTTGCAACTTGATTTCCAGTATATTTCATAGGCACCAATTTGGAGGAAATTTAGGAAATCAAGAGTAGGAATCTTTGTCATCCTGGTTTTGAGACTAGCCAGTAAAATATAATCAATTTATTTTGCCCTCCCCAAATCCAAATACTAAATGTATTAACAATAGTTTTCCTTGCTAACCACCTGATATACTATGTTAGAAGTATATTCAAAGGGAAATTAGGAAAAGAGGAGTTGTAGAACAGAAGTTAGTCTTTGAAGATCCTTTATTTATACCTGATTTGTTAGTATTTAGTTTAGAGAGTAATATGCGCCGTAGGATAAAGGTTCTTAATTTTGGATTCCCTGAATTTAGGCTTAGAAGCTTTGTGAATGAATTTTGAAATCTCAACACTCTGCTGTTGAATTGTATGTAAAACTTTCTATTTAAGGGCATGTGTACATTTTTCTGAGCAGGCAGGCAAAAATAGCTTTTTTTTTTTTAGTTTCTTAAAATATTACTCAAAGTAGCTTTAGGTCTTCGGGAAACTAGATTTTGGGCAACTATAGACTGAAGAATACACGCATTTGCCAATGTCTTTAAATTTTGGCTAAGATGCTGCGTACTTCCATTAGAGACAGCTAAGCACGTACTTATTCCTAAAATGATAATCATGATTGTAATTGGTGTATTTGTATATGGCTGTTGATGACCATTAATTTTCTTAGTCGATGGTGAAATGTCTTTTGATACTCTCTATAGTATATATATACCTTAGGAATCTATTACAGGCTTCATAAACTACAAAGCAATACTAAAAGATTTACTGGTAAAACAACTGACAAATTGTGATAGAAAGCTTGCTAAAAGGTGTTGAAAGGCAAACTGATTACACTAATAAAATTAAATGTCAAATACTCATTTTTGCATTCATTTTAATTTTTGTATTTGAAGGAAAGCTATTTTGATTAGAGAGTTAATGTGATACCCTATTAAGGATATGATTTGGAAATAGACCAAGATACATATCCTCTCTGGGGGCTGCAAAACAGAATAACATTTACTATATAGGACTGTTGTGATACTTAAACAATTTATATCAAGAGTATGGTATGGAGTTGGCATGCAAATGTGATCTCCCCCTACACTGATAATGTATTATATTAATAGTGAAGAACAAATATAATACTGTCTTAACCTGTTGTTACATTTGCCATTTTCATTTTTATGTGATAGTACTATAAATTTTATAAAGATACATGCAACAGTTAAGAAAACAGATAAATTCCATGGCATTATTTTTTTGAAAGGATTATCTTTAAGTTGGAAGTATATCAGTATTTGTATTATATTAATATTATTCTTTATGGAAAAGTTAAAACTGATTGTCATCATTTTTCTCCCCAGAGGAAAATTTGCTGTGGTTAGACAGTGTATATCAAAATCTACTGGTCAAGAATATGCTGCAAAATTTCTAAAAAAGAGAAGAAGAGGACAGGATTGTCGAGCAGAGATTCTGCATGAGATTGCTGTACTTGAATTGGCAAAGTCCTGTCCCCATGTGATTAATCTTCATGAAGTCTACGAAAATACAAGTGAAATCATTTTGGTGTTAGAATAGTAAGTATGCACTTCAATAACTTTAAGTAAATTTATAGTACCTATTTTAATTAGTGAGATAAGGTGACTTGAAATATCAAGAACAAGGAAGATAAAAGTATGCCAAGAATTTGGAAAGATTCCTGTTGCTAAAATATTAGAGGGACATAGTTTCTATTCAAATATTTTCTTTTCACAAGGCTAAAGGTACAGTCCCACATAAACTAAAACTAATTAAATAGCACAGAATGAACAAATGACGATACAGTATTTGAGGAATGTGGTAATACAAGTATACATTCATTGCTAATGGCACAGAAATTTGATGACTTTTTTTGGAAAACAGTCTGATGGGCAGATAGAATTGAAATCATTTATATATTTTGTCCATCTATTTGAAAAACCCATCCAAGGAAATGACCCAAGGAGAGTAGAAAGGTAAACTCGCATGAAGGTATGCCTAGCACAGTGTTCGTGAAAGAAACACATTTATTTAGTAGATGTGATATGCAGAACAGTATATTAGGAATTATAGCAATAAGAAATAAAATATATCTCTTCCCACAAGTCAGTGAAAAGTTGAAAACACCCAATACTCAATAACTCGTTAGGTGGGATATAGCATGTTTAAGCTAACTGGTTTATATAACCACTATATTGACATATGACTCTAAAATAGTGCCTGTAATGTATGACAGTCTGACATATTTATTATAAATATGTAAAATATGTGTTTGACATCTGCAATAATTGGAAGAACTAAGTGTATGTTTTAGTATGCTTTAGGGTCTGATAGTTTTTATAGTATGTTTAGTATGCTTTAGATACTGATAGTTTTTATAAAATAAACTTATTTTATGATAAACTAAAGAGATAAGTATTTGCTTTAGAAAAATGCATAATTCTTTATAGTTCTTTGTAATTCTTTTTGGTAGCTAATCTGCATCATTGCTTTTTGAATTAAGAGTATATTAACCTAATTTTAGTATTCAGTTATCTTAAGAATAAAGAGATTTGTTTATATATTTATAAAAAAATCAGTGTTTTTATAGCAGGCAAGTTGATTGTCTAGATTTAACTTGTAAATAAAAACGCTTATTTTGCAAATTGTTAAACTGACAAGGGGTTTATTTAAGAATAAATACCGTGTACATTTCCCAGAACACTAATATACCAAATAAGGTATGTTGTAGCACCTTCAAAACAAATTAGAATTACAGGAGAGCCCAGAATACTACCAGTATGATTTTATTTTTCACACATTTCATGATTATTTTTGTTGGATTCTTCAGCTGGCCTTAAAAAAGTTGTCTGCTTTCATGACATCTGCATGTTTGACTATGTGAAAAGTAGCTAACATTTTTCCAAAACAGTAATGGAATTCTAGGTTTGGAGGGTGAATATACACAGGGACATTGTCTACTTCATAAAATCTTCTTTTGGGGGTTCATCTAAATAGCAACAACAAAAAAGTTTTGACACATACATTTTATAGATGGACCTTGTTCATACCCTGGCAAATTGATTCAATTCTACCCAGTAATCTGAGTTCCATAAGGGCAGAACTCTTAGGGACCCTGTGTACCTCGGACCTGAAGTATAGCAAGCACTCGGTAAATATGTGAGTGGATTAATATATTTGATTTCTTACCAGTACACCTAAGTCCTACTAAAATTAATTGCTGTCACTTTGGTTTAATTACTATGTCTTACCCTTTTCGGATGGCATTGTCACATCAGACAATCTCAATTTAACAAAGACTTTTTATATTGCCTTCATAGTCAGAGTTCAACAAGAAGCCCTAAAATTCAAAAAGGCTGGATATTAGCTAAATATGGAATATTTGTTGTCATTGCAGTAATAGCTAATACTTACTAAATATTTACCATGTGTCAGACACTGTGATGAATACTTATACAGATGATCTGCTTTGATCTATTGTGTTCAGTACTTTACATGGCTTATCTGACTTAATTCTTGCAGCAATCCAATGAAGTAGGAGCTATCATTTTTCATGTATCATTATGAAAAAACAAAGGCACATTTTGTCCCAGTTCAGGTAGCTTGTGAATGGCAGAGCCAGAATGGAACCCTAAGGAAGTCTTGATTTCAGTAGATTCCCCATAAGAGATACTATCCTATCTCTTTTGTCCTAGGCACTGGGAAGTCTTTTACATACTTCTCAGTTGTTTTCTAGTGTTTTGTTTCAAATTTTAGAATTAGTGAAGGGTTCTGGCTATTGAGTTAAATAACTTTAATGAATGTAATATAAAATGTCAGTACATAAATTTTTGTGGTGTTCAAGAATGAGTTTCTCACCTCAGCAGCATATGTTGCTGTGTATATGAAGAATTCAGATCTTTCTAGTATTTTCTATATCTAAACAATGGATATAAATCCATATTTTATATAGTTATAATCTCAAATTATTTGGTCTGAATTTTTATTAGATATGTCTTGTAAAGTGCCTAGCAAAGGACTTATTTTAAGAGAATCTAATGTATCATCTTCATTTTCTTATTCACTTACAGTTGTATTAGTAATATCTGCAGTGTCTTTGCAGGAATATATTTAGACCACTTTCTATTTTGAGAGGATTTTTTGGTTAAAGCTAAATAATGTAACCAGAAAGGGAAGGCGTGAGGGCGTCACTGGCAACCTGGCCTGTGGAGTTCCTTTTCCCTCAGGAGACCTTGAGCGTAGTTGTGACAAGTAAACATCTGATATTTAGACCAAGGGGCCACTAGGGGTAGTCTATTAACTATTCATAAAGATTAATTAATATATTTTTAGATGAACATGAATTTCTAATATTGTTTTTCTATACCTTACTTTGGAGTTCATTACTGTCAATTTTATAGCAAACAATTTTTTCATACTCAAATTGTCTTTACCATGATACCTTGAGACAAATATTAAAGTTAATTTCTCATGAATTTTTTGGGAGATGCAGGGGTTTGGGAGAGTTAAAATGTGAAGTATACATGAAAGGAGCTCTCATACCTGTTCCTTACCAGCTACCCCACAGTTTTCTCTGGACTGTCATAAACAAAGTATAAAGCAGCAAATCCTTGTGGCCTCTAATTGGCATGCTCTGTACAGATGACTCAATTACAAATTACATAAACAGTGTAAGGGTCAGTCCTGTGACTTTCAATGTGAGACTCAAATTTGTTAACCCTCATTTTTTTTCCCTCATGTCTCCTAATATATAATGACGTGCTTCTCTTGGCAATCACTGAGATGTCTGAATTTCAGTTTCGGATATTCTGAAGAATGACTGCCTATTCCATCATTCATTCATTCAACATTTACTAAACACCTTCAACATGCCAGACACTTCTTGTTGCTGTGGATACAGCAGTGAACCAAAGAAATATATGAAATAGTGTTTTCTAGAGGGAGCAAGTTCCTCTCTTATCACTAGAATATGCTTTACTTGAGATGTTCCCAGACATACCTTATAAATTTGATGAATAACCGTCTAGGTTTTGTTTGTTTGTTTGTTTTCTCTTTTTTGCATGATACCTGACTGACAAATTTTATTTTATTTATTTCGATTTGGTCCTCAAAAAATCCGTTGAGTTCAGTGGTATCTCTATTTTACAGATGGGGAAGCTCAAATCAGTGACTGACTCTAAGATATATTGCTGGTAAATAACAGATTTAGGATTTAAATTTAGATCATTTGATTCCAAATCTAGGGATTTTTTTTTCCTATGCCTTTTGTCAACATTCTTTAGATTTTCAGTTCTTAAAAAAATAAATAAAAGATTTGAGTTTTAGCCACAAGGATTCTTTGTGAAGCTGCAAAACAGAATATTGGTTAAGAATGCAGCCACTCAAGGCCCTTGAAATCTCACCCATACTATACAGATTCAGATTCTGGCCCCTCCATTACTATGCTTGTCTTATTGATACTTGATTCTTCATTTATAAAATGGGAATAATAACTACCCATCTCATATGGCTGTCATGAGGATCAAAATAAATGATATTTATATCTATAGATATACAAATGAATAAAATGGAGGCACAGAGCTAAGCGCATAGTTTAGCTATTATTTTTATTGCAGCATTAAGGCAATTTTATTGAATTATAAAGCAATTCAGTTTTATTTATCAAATATTCAAGTATTAGTATCCAGAATTTGAAATATTTTTGTCATTTATTTTATTCCTTAAAGATCTCTTATGCCCGCCCTCCACTCCTTGAATGTGTATGTATAGAGACTAAAGTTTAGATGGCAGTGTGTCTTCTAGTTAACAGATATACAGCATTTAAAAGTTTTTAAGCAATAATTTTTCAAGTTGCTATTATTTTAATTTTATTTCAGTGCCGCAGGTGGAGAAATTTTCAACTTGTGTTTACCTGAGCTGGCTGAAATGGTCTCTGAAAATGACATTATCAGACTCATTAAACAAATACTTGAAGGAGTTTATTATCTACATCAGAATAACATTGTACACCTTGATTTAAAGGTAATGTAATGTGGTTTTATATAAAACTATACTTCTGTTCCTTCTCTGCTCTTAGTTTGTACAATTGCAAGCTGGTATTGGTAGGAAACAGCAGTCATCATGCTGGTCTAGACTGCCCTGGGTTTGCCACATGGACTTAATTTTATGTTGGTAGAGAGAAGAAGACTGTATATGTGAGCAGCTCATATTAATCACTGGGCTCTTAAAATCCATCATTTATCTATATTTTAAGCCTTCATCATTCTACTCCATCCCATGCTTACATCCTCGATCTTCTCATCTTATTAAACTGTCTTCTCTAAAATACTCAATTCGGACCCTCCTAGTCATCATTCTTTTGCTTCCATCATACTCATTTATCTTTCCCTTGAGACTTTCAGTCTTTTGACTCCTTACTCCCCGCCTCCCCAAGACCATTCAAGCCCTGATACCATTTCAGCCTCTCATATTATTATCCTTTCTCTTTATCCTTCCTCCACAGCCACTCAGAGATCTTGAAATCTGGATCAATCTGTATCTTTTGAACATTGGACTCTTCTCTTTCTATACAATCCTCCTCCCATGTATCTTACTGTCTTACTGTCTTACTCTCTAAGCTACAAACCTGGGAACAGTCAGACTCAGAACCATCATACTATGCTGACCCATTTTGTTTTTGGAAATGTCTGCATTTTTATTCCCTCTTGTCTCCTTTTGTGCTATTCCCTAGAGTACCTTTCTAGCCAGCATACTCCTATTCATCCTTTAAGATTCAGCTTAAACATTATATATACTGCATAGGCTTTTTGGATTTTCTTTTGGGCAGAATTCACTAATCTTAATACTGAGTATTTTGTATCTTATAATCATTTAATCAATGTATGTATCCATCCTTTTCCTCCAAACCAAGAATCTTCTTTAAATTTATTTTTTACTGTATTTATCATTGACTATGTAGTTCCTCCTAAATAGTAGTTTAGTAAATGTTTGGTGAACAACTCAATGAACTATATAATAGCTAAGCAATAAGTTCCCCTTAACCTACCTCCAATCTGAGACTAGTATTCTTTAATCATTTGTACATTACTGATCATTTTGTTGTTGTTGTTGTGCTTTATTAGCCACAGAATATATTATTGAGCAGCATATACCCTCTTGGGGACATAAAAATTGTGGATTTTGGAATGTCTCGAAAAATAGGAAATGCATGTGAACTTCGGGAAATCATGGGAACACCAGAATACTTAGGTAAGAATTCCTTCTTATTTTCTACACCATTTTGAAATTTATTAACTAAATGATACCTCTGTAAAACTGTATTTTAGAGCATGTAATTCCAGATGTATTTGGTTCAAGTATTTTAGCGCATTAAATTCAGATATGACACACTTGAATGAACTGTAGTGAATGTAGGATTACTGAAACTTTCACAACAATAGGACATTGGACATATAAGTTCAGAAGTTTAATATTTATGTGTAAAGGCTTTGTACACAAAGAAAAATGGGTCAAAGGGAAGTTAGGAAGCAGGAAAAAATGAAAAAGAGGAAAATAGAATCAAGTGTCCCTTTATTGTATTTGAAGCCGGACGGTTGGAAAGAGGTATTTTCTATTTCTGTCCTGGTCCCAAATCTAAAGCTGTTGATAATACAGATATCTTCAGTTTGCAGGAATTGCTAGCAGGACTCCTTGTTATTTGTTGCTGCTGCTTTAAAATATGATATTTTGCCTGTGGTTATAAAAGAATATTAAAGAAGGGTGACAAAAAAAATCCTGCGATTATGTAACTAGGAATATTGTTCTAAAACAACAAATTAGATTATGCAGATGAAAGATTTTTCAGTTGTATGAAGCAGAGTATAAATTTAAAGTTTTTTATACTTTATATAATCTTTTTATGCTTTTTTATTGTTGCTTATATTGCTATCCCCATGCAGGCTCTGAAAAGATACAACTAAACAAAACAAGGTGCTACTCATCTAGGCAGCTGACTTCCCAAAATGAAAAATAAAGCAAATTCCTAACTTTGAATGCTAATAGAGGCTATAGTGTCCTAGAATAAGTTATTGTAATTATAGATAACACAGCTTACAGAAATATATGTAAAGGCGGTAGGTGGTGCAATGGCAGCTGACAATATATGTGAGCACAGGCTTTGTTAACAACACTGTTAGCCTTTGGAAAAAATTCTCTTGGAGAAATTATGAAACATACTGTGAAACAAAAAAAGTTATATTCAAGTATAAATCCTAGTCTGGACTCTATAAATTTGAAATTTATGGTAATGTTTAACATGTATAGAGGATTTATTTTGCACTTTTGAAAACATTTTGGCAGGGCAGGAGACAGTAGGAAAGTAATTGCTTAGGAAATTAGGTTCTTGGTAGTTTAAGAGGGATATTTTAATCTACTTGAAAAACTAAAATACTTCTAGGAAGCATAATTTGTTCATAATGTCATTATAAATGCATATGATTCTATTTACCTTGAAAAGAAAAACTTAAATCAATCTATTGAAATAACACAAACTAATTTCTAACAGTCATAAAAATTTTTAAAATTCTAGTTTGTAACATTTTTCTTCTTGATAATTATTTTTTCTGAGATTAATCTTAGTTTAAACAAAAACTATATAGCTACCAGGTACTCCAGGAACACTATCAGTGCTGTTGAATCATGTGGTTATATAAGTTGCTGAACATTAGGTATATTTAAATGTCTAACAGGGTAATTAATATGTTAAATTTCTATCGATCTTATAGATCTTTAAAATTAAACCCAGTTTTAATTTAATGTAAAATAATTTTCATGTTTTTAAATTTGTCAGTATTGAATTTGGATTTTATTTTCTTTTTCAGCTCCAGAAATCCTGAACTATGATCCTATTACCACAGCAACAGATATGTGGTAAGATTTCATTATTTACTTGAATGCCTTTGTTGAAAGTTGGCTAATATATATTCTAGGGTTCTTTGATTTCAAATATAAATAATAAGGCTTTCTTGAAAAGATTTGATTCAAGTGTCATTATTATGCCATAGGAAAACATTTACCTGTCTATTCTTTTTAAGCAACACTTTGCTCTGAGCCAAAAGTACAGAAATAAATAGGAAAATTCCTTTCCTGGAGGAAGACTCAGTCTAGTAAAAGAACAAAATAGTCACAGTACTGTGCTGCATGTTCCATAATAAAGATAAAATGCTATTTAATAAGCTTGGAGGAAGCAGCAGACAAGCACCAAATGGGAGACGTTTGATCTAGGTCTAGAAGAACTAGGAAGGTGTTTACTAAGCAGAAGAATGAGGTCAGGTCCCGGCAAAAGTTTAGTTTTATGAGAGTATATCATCAAAGGTGTACTCTCATAAACCAGGGTATTGTGAGTTTTTGTAGCTAGCACAGAGAGAAGATCATAGGGAGCAGAACTGGAATTGACAGTGGTACTTTAGTTAGGTCCACAGTGAGTCTGACTCCACAGGCCAAGTGGAAGAGTTTAGACTTAGTCCCTGTGTTCCATGGAACTGTAATGGGTTTGCCGAAGAAAAAGGGTCCTGTGGCTAAATGAGTGGGTGAAACATGTGCTATATGTTTTGTCTTTTTCGGCTCCTTCGTACAGGACTAGTCATTAACATATTTAAGACTGAAAAGTTTTGCAGTGAAAACAAAAATCTGCCTGCCCAACAACATGCTTTGTCAAATTTGCAGACTTGCTGCGTAAAACCCCTGTTTATGTCTCACAGATCATTACTATGTCATTGGACACCATTTGGGAAATGCTCTTTGAGCAGTTTTGTGTGCTTATTAGCAAGTGTCTGTGTGAAGGGCAGACTGTAGGTATGATAATATATGTTTAATACATTATATTTATAATTATATAACACATGTACATTCTTGTTCTTTCTCTGCAAGCAAACTTTGAAGTAATCCATGTTATATTCACAGAATATAGTGCTACAGTTATTTTCATGTTTTTCAATTTTTATAATATAGGAACTTTGAAAGCAATTTAAGTCTGTAATTTAAGTGTACAAGTTTTAAGGACAGAAATAGGTTTAGTATCAATTTTATTTTATATAAATGTTTTAAGATTAACACATTTTAAATCCCTCCCTTCTCCCTTTTCTTTCCAGGAATATTGGCATAATAGCTTACATGTTGGTAACTCATACATCCCCATTTGTGGGAGAAGATAATCAAGAAACATATCTCAATATTTCTCAAGTTAATGTAGATTATTCAGAAGAAACTTTCTCATCAGTTTCCCAACTGGCCACAGACTTTATCCAGAGCCTTTTAGTAAAAAATCCAGAGTAAGTAATAATATGAATTTGTTTAAATGCTATTGCAAAATAAATAATATATGTCTATTAAGAAACACATTCTAAAACAGTATAAAACTACTACAAGCATGCTGTCAGGTAAAGTGGGGAGAGACGAGTTATGAGAGATCATTAAATAAATTCATAACTTCAACTGGAGAAAAATAAAATACACAACAGGAAATTTTAGAGTGAAGAAAATGTTTGGCTTATTTTTCTCTCAAGCTACAACTAATCCCGGAAATTCTCTAAAATAATTAGAACTAGAAGATTTACAGTACAGGTGACTGGTTATGATATCTTTGCTGTGAATGATTTGCAGTTTAATAATTGTAGTTATATAACAAGTACAAATTACCTATTGCAGATGATCTGATGCTCTTTGACCTTGTGGTAAAGAAGGAACTTGGAACTGTGATATAGGGATCTTACTGCACTCCTTCAGGACTTCAAAGCAGGAAAAGAAAAGCCTGACCTCCCTTTTCTTTACAGGATCAGCCCTATTTACTTTAAAATGGCCTGGCAATATTTAATGCAGAAGTTGTGTTATAGTGCCTTGGGCTGGGATCCCAGTTTTGCTACTTGTTAGGTTTTTTTATTTCTGACAATTACTTAATCTTCAAAAGGACTCCGTTTCCTTGTTGTTTAATTAAAGAAAAAAAATCTCATAGGTTTTTTAATTTTTATATTGACTAATGCAGGTCCAAACAGACTCTCACTGGGTATATTTTGGCTATGAATGGTTATTTAGTAGAAAGTAATAATACTATTTGTTTCTGGTTATAAGTAGTTTTCATTTTCTTAAATTTTTTTACCTATATTTTAAATTTTCTATAATGAGCACATTAATTTTTTATAATAAAAGAACATAAAAACAAAGACTAAGGAAACTTTCTAATGGTAATGGTAGTTATAAGGTTGGTGTTCTAAGTTTATATAGGTGTATTCATTCCTTCCTTGAAATATCATGATATTTGACCATATTACTTTCATAATTTAAAACAAAATTTAAAAACTCAAAATGTTAGATAAACATCATTGAAGAGAGTAGCTTTTGTTTTCAATATTTAGTAGTTACTGCTTTTAAGAATATAAAAAATAATATAGATTATAAATTACATACATATATTTTCCTTCAAAGGATTTGTAAATCTGAGACTTTATAATTTTACTAATTTTATTTGTGAGGCTAACATACATTCTTAGGCTTTTTGACTAGTGTCATCAGCAAGTTCTGTGATATATTGAATTTTTAACACATGTCAGAATTTAAAAATTTTCTAGGTGTTCCAGTTTTCCTATTATTATTTTCTTTTGTGCTATAAGCATGTTATTTTCATAATAAGTAAAAAACATGTTGAACTGCAGACATTTCCAACTTGATTTTTAGTTCTCAATTTTCCTTTGGTGCTTTCTTTCCAGGAAAAGACCAACAGCAGAAATCTGCCTTTCTCATTCTTGGCTACAGCAATGGGACTTTGGAAGCTTGTTTCACCCTGAAGAAACTTCCAGTTTCTCTCAAAGTCAGGATCATACAACAAGGTCCTCTGAAGACAAGACTTCTAAATCCTCTTGTAATGGAACCTGTAGTGATCGAGAAGACAAAGAGAATATCCCAGAGGATAGCAGCACAGTTTCCAAAAGATTTCGCTTTGATGACTCATTGCCCAATCCTCATGAACTTGTTTCAGATTTGCTCTGTTAGCATTTTTCTCTTTGACTCCTTTGGACTGAATTTGGAATTTGAAATCCACTCCAGTGTGAAATTGTGGTTCGTAGCTTTATATGTGGCATGTTTATGTTGTAAATGCACTTTTGCATAGAAGAATTTAGGGGATTGCTAAATTACTAGTCACTAGCATAATTTCATTTCCCATTCTGAGATATCAACTATGCAGAGAAGAAAATATTTAAAATATATGACCAAAAATTAAAGTGTGCATGTGAGTTACTTGTTATTGGAAGAATTCAAGTTCAGATGGGTTTATCGAAGTGTTTTATATATCAGGAAAAAGAGTTACTTGGATATTATGTTTGATATAAACTGAACAAAATGAAGACATTTGAATTTCATAGATTCTCTAAGGTAAGTTCTATACCAAGCCTCTATTGAGACAAAATTTTGTTTAGGATAACACTGTCACATTTAAGATTATGTACTATTTTATAGATGCTCAAGAGAGTTTACATTTGAAAATGTTTTTCAATCACAAATATTTCAAAACATGTAAGATTTCCATTATATGTGGTCTATATGAGATAGGTCCTTTAACCAGAAGGAAGAGAGAGTTAGAAACCTGATTAGGAATATTTTATACAAGTTAGAGCAGAGAAAAGAGTAGCATGATATTTTTTAATTCAGATTTTTTTTGCCCATTCTCAACACCCTTCAGATTTAACGAGGTCAGACAGATGGAGAATATATGGTATACAAGTGTAGAGAATTATCATCCTCCAGAATTTCTAGAGTAGAAGATACTTAGGTAAAAGCAAATGTGCTCCCTTTTTGTTAGCCAAACATATTTATTAAATGAGTATAGAAAAAAATGCTGACAGACTTAGGCAATTTCAAATGTCTTCTAAGTCTTGGAATACCAGCTAGTCATTCAGAGTTTTAAAAGTATGAATAAAAAAAAATTACAGCACCAGTCGAACTATTAACACAATGCCAAGTCACCGGAGCAAAGTGGATGTGATCATAAAACTATATGACATCAAGCTCTTCTAAAGTTCTTGTGTAAAATTCCTGGTGAGTAATGAGGCTCAGCACAAGGCAATCTAAGGAGTGGCCTTCAGTGATCTATTGCTGGGACCAATGAAAGTTTGAGTTTAGGGACAGCAGAATGTTTAATCAGTGGTTGATGACTATGTTCAGTCCAAATGGGGGGAAATTTACTCCTTTTGGGGTAATCTTTACTGACTTTCCACCTGGTGACTGTTAGAGTCTGTTATATGTTCTTGTTAAGATAATAGGAATCTTATGACCATGTTACCATATCAAAAGAAATTCTATTTTGACAAATCTTGATTTTTCTCCATTTGAATTATAAAACCTTTAACTTGTTGAAATTAGGTAAGACTCCAAATAACATAACTTTTTAATAACTGTCAGTTCACTTTATTTTGTTAAACAGTTTCTTTTACAGCTCCAGCATTTCTTGAAGGAAAGTTATTTCTACTTGTGTGTTTGTGTATGCATATGTGTATGTGTATATGTATAGGTACATGTATATATGTACAGATAGATAAAATATAGCCTTTAAACAACTTTTTCTTGGAGATTTTTGGCTCTACTATATTGTGCTCAACTCAGGTGCCAAAGGAGATATTGTCTTATGACATGTAAATATACATTTAAATTCTTTAAGAAGTAGTTTGTTGGGTCAATAAACTAGCCATTATAGAAGCTAATCTGGGCTCTTGTATATGTAAAACGGATGAGTTTTTCTTAATTGTTGGTTGTTCATTTATTTGCCTTCAGTATTAAGCTAATGTAGGTAAGCTTAATAAGTCATTGGAGAAAAAGGAAATAACTTTTACAAAAGATCATACTATATTTTTAAATTTCTATCTAGAGGAGTTGTGCCATACTGAAAAATAAAAATTAAGACATGTTGGAATTTTGAATTATAAGCTAGTTCTTAAAAAAATATTTTATACCAACCTTCTTTTAGGAATTTTAAAATAGTTTATATACTTCCCCTTAGTTAATAGAATACACAGTTATAAATTTCCAAACCCTTTTTCCTAACAGTTTTTATTGTAAAAAGGCAACTAGTGCTTGCCTGGTTTAAAAATACAATTTTTTAAAGGATAAATTTAAATATTTTCACTGATTGAAATGTGAAAATAAACCAATCTTTAGAGAGAAATGACTCAATTATTTTTCTCTCAAGATTGAAAACAAATGTCTATCAATAATAGATGACATAGCTCACTAACATAGGAACCTAGAAAGCCCCTCTGAAGTGAGTAAATGTTGGTAACATTTAAACACATCTTAAGATAAATGTTAAATTGTGGTGAATTTATAAAGTTTAATTTGTTTTTTGGATAGGATCCCTAGATAGATGGAATTAAAAAATAAAAAGTATAGATGACAATTATGATTGTCATTAAAATTTTTTTTCTCATGGTAAAGTTAACCTAACTCTGAGTAGTAAACTTATAATGGCACTTTAAAGAAGTACACAATACTCGTTCTTTAGTTGTAATGAGATAAGATACCTGTGCCAAAATATAAATCAACACATTGCTTCCTTTATCAAGAAAGTCATGTTATAAAATAAGTCACCTGGTTAGTGACATAATTGATTTTCATCTGGCACAAGCTTGCTTTTTCATTTTGAATGGTTCGCAAACAGTGCATTGGCCATACTTTGAGTAGCCTTGCTCTAAGCAACATTTATAAATGTTATTTTATAACTGTTTCCTCATCTGTTTATTTTTAAATTTTCAATTTGATATCTGACTTGGAAACTTATCCCTAATTGTTGTTGTACAAATAATTGTACTTTCATTTCAAATTATATTAAAATTAACTTCCAATTTGGGGAACTATCATCTTATAATTTTATAAAAGTTTAAAGAACTTTAAACTCTAGTTATAAATTATAACTGCCCTCTGTCTTAGCTTTCATTAAATAATTATGTTGCTTAAGGCATGTTAAATGACATTACGAATACTTAAGTAAAAAAAAAAAACTTGTTACATCAGCTTAATGATCCTTTTGGTTAAAAATTAAAAAGTACTTTTTTACATTTGTGGTTGTCTTTTGTTTTAAAGTATTTCTCAGTGTGTTAGTCTTAAAAGCAAACCTTGCCTGGAGGTTCTAGCCTTTGACCCACATCATCTTTGAACTTGCTTTCCAGTACAGATATGTTTATTAGATACTGTCTGTTGGAAAAGTCATATTAACTTGAAAATGGTCTGTTCTCTGGTAATATTAAATAACTTTTAGAAAATGTCAATGAATAGCACTGTACTACATGTTGCATAAAGATAAGGAATTCTTTATTCACTAGAAATGAGAGAACTTTTTTAAAATAAATTGAATTTTTTTTAAAAGATGAATAAAAGGTTCTTCAAGAAGTTTATAATCTGGTTGTGCACTAAGATACAGTCACTTACCATTATTTATGATAGTTATATCTATAAAGTTCCCATAAACAGTGAATACAGAAGCACTGTTCCTGGGGGAAATACAAGGTTAGGTTCCTGAAAGCTTCTGTTCATAACACTGTTGTGTACTGCTCAACACATAACATTGTTTTATGTGTGTTTCTGTCTGAAGACATTTAATAATGTGGTTGATTTATTAAACATTGAACTCATGGTCAACAGCACTATGACTCATGTCTGAATGAAGCTTATCTAATAAACATTTTTTTTCCCATAAGGCACATTATAGCCTTGAGGAACACTAACTACACAGCACTTCAGAACTATGTTTTGGGCTATTTTAAATGATAAAGTTAACAAAAAGCACAAAAATGCAGAAATTTGGACTATAAAAAGGATATTTACCTTAAAGTATGAGAGCTGAAATAAGAAGACAGGGTGTCACCTCGTTCAATTTCAGCTGGGGACAAGTGTGTCCGGCAACTCAAAATTTTCACCATTTCTGCAAATGACAGTAAAAGCACCATACATGTTGATTTAAAATTTACAAATAAATTTTAGCAAAACAGGTGAATTTGCAAGTATGGAATCTGAATAATGAGGGTCAACTGTACATGCTAAAATCATCATGTAAGAAGTATGAAGTATGATGAGAAAGCAATAGTGTGCAGAACTTGACAATAGTATCTATAGGAAGAAGTTGATGTGTTGAAACTCTGGAAGTATTTTGTTTCATATCTTCTTTTTGTGAAATATAGAGTCCCAATTTTTCTCTTCAGCCTTTATTTTCCTCCTTGGCACTGAAATTATTATTACTATTATTATTTTAATAATATGAAGTACTCTCAAATGTTAAATAGCTTTAAGTAAAATCATGATAATATTCTCCCTTTATCACCTCACCCAAACTTCCTGGTTTCATGTTACCTACCTTAGTTAACACAGCACTATTTACTCACACATCACAACTGGAAGTCTTTCTAGGTTTCATTCTACAAATTTTCTTCCAATTTTCTACTGTACCTTTTCCAATTAGTCATTAATTTCCATCAATGATATCTCCTTAATATTGTATAGTCATTTCCCTTGATTCTTACTGGTACACATTCTTTCATTTAGATCTAGGTTATCTAGATCATCTAGAAAGGGGCCACAAGCATTTTCTACAAAGGGCTAGTTATTAAATATTTTAAGTTTTAGAGGACAGTATCACATCACTACCACTCAATTCCACTATTATATTGAAGCGTGGAAATAGCCAAGGACCATATGTAAATGAATGTGTGTGCCAATAAAACTTTGTAAAAACAGACAATGGACTGAATTGAGTTTATTGACCTAGATCTGGATTATCACGATGATATTCTAACTGGTTCTTTTAGTTCTAGTATGATTGAGAAGGGAGGAGAGCCAGAAACAGACAGGGCAGTTTCATCTGAACTGACTTTGTCTAACAAGCAGACTTCCAAGAGGAAGAAGACTTAGAAATAGTCATTGCATATAATGATTTCACTAGAAAGGTGAATTTGCAAGTAGTTGAGAAAATTGAAAGTAGAGGACATGGGTATATATCAGTCTTCCAAGTCTAGGGGAAAAGGAGGAGAACAATAGTTTGTAGAGTGTTTTTTAAAATGTGTTTTAGGATGGGAAGGACTTGAAAATGTTAGTAGGCAAAGAGAAGTCCACATGGAGGCAGCAATTAAAATGCACAAGAGTTAAAGAGGATTAATGATAGAAAATGCCAGAGAAAGTAATGAGATCACAACTGGAGGGGTCACCCTTAGCTAGAATAAGGAAAAATATTTTTTCCTGACAGACAAAAATGGAGAAAAAGAAGGATGACGATAGAAGTATGAAGTAATGGGCTGATAAGTTTCTCCTTACTGAGAAGATTGCATCTAGTTGTCTGCTGAGAGCAAAAGAATTAGAGGTGGGTGTGCTTTTTGAAGAGTGAAAATTTAGCAAAAACTAAGGAACATAAGAATCCTTGAACAGTGTTGGTCAAATAAGTGGATCTTACAATGTATTAGGAGAGACAGGTATTAAATACCAAACATCTTAACTTGTGATTAATGAGTTTATTGTGTAAAGTGTGGGGCCAAATAATTTTTGAAATACTAATTTATAAATTCTGCCTGTATTCTTTCCTTTTATATCAGAAGACTGCTTCTTTGCATCAGGGGAAGTATATATTAGCACTCAAAAGAATAAAAAAGAATTCCACTGAGGCTTTTATTTGCAAATATTTAAATCTATTGAGAAAACAAGTTTGGAAAGTATTAAAAAGTCTCAGAAGGTGATAAGATCTACAGGTCTTGGAGCAGCAAGAACTTTGCTCAGTTTCCCAGTGCACGTTAAGAATTGTAGGACTGTGCAGACTATTCTAATACCAGGAATATCGTGTCCGGGGCTAAGATAAACCAAAAGGTTGTGTGCGGTAAACATTGTCTCTGGAATGAGCATGGCATGGAGGGAGAAGATAGCATTGAGCCTGAGAAGAGTTTCTCATGTGGGTCTTATTAGATTATATTCTATTACTTTGGACAACATCCTCATGAACAGAATGCTCTCTCTAGAGAAACACCAGTAGATTTCATGTAACTGGTTCAAACAGTGTCTTTTGGTGGAGGTCGAACGCATACAACTACAATGCAAATCTCTAAAAGTGATTCTGCCATTGTTGAAGACACTGTGGTTTGGCTAACCCACCAGCTATAGCTAACCCCCTTCTCTTTTGCCTACCTACAATACAGACATTATTCTAGCTCACTTGGAGCTAGGGATGACCTGGTAGTCTGCTGGGTAGCTTCTGAAAGGCTTTCGATTTCTAGAAGAAAACCAGAAATGCCGATAGTCCCACAGCTCCCCACCACCTGGATGGGAGCTGTTTCTACCATTTTGTAGCTATGAAGGAAGGGACAAAGGAATCATGGAGATGCTGGCCCTGACATTATTATCCCACTGCAGCAATGGCAGCAGTCATCTTAGGTTTTCAGTAGGTGATTTTTAAAAATGTCATATTTCTTTAAGCCACTTTCTTTTCTTTTGTTTGTTCTGTTATTGATTTGCAGCTGAAAGCATCTTAATTGACACAATCATCAATGTTTTCCAAACGCATGTTCCTCATAATGTTATTAGATGTGTGAAAAAGAAAGAAAGCACGTGTACTCAATTATGTTTCGGGAACACCATGTTCAACAGTGTGAAACATTCATGTTTACTGCAGGATTCCTTGGGTCTTTAATTTATACTGGGAATCTCCAAATGAGAAACTCAGTATACAGTGTGTTTTAAAATTCCTTTGACCATGTTAACATCTCTTTGGATAGTATTCATGAACACTTACTTGAAAAACACTACACTAGATACAAAAGCAGTGTAGTCCAAGGATATCTAAAAAATCTGGCTTACTCAGGAATATAATTCAAGTTATTTTTGTGAGAACCAGCTCTTATATTGGAGAAAGGACTGGAAAGGGCAGGCTCCTAAGTCCTGATCCAAGTAAGACCACTTTCAATAGCCCTCTTTGTAGCATTATAAGCTTCATATCTTTATTAGAAACCACCATTCGGTTCTGATACAACACACTCTGATTCTCATGTGCTGTCAACACCTCGCAGATGTTTCCTTGGGGACTCTGAGCTTGGCCATGCCTTAGCTTCCAAAACCAGTAGACTGCACTCTCAATGCTCCATCTCTATCAATTGAACTCATTTGTAATATTTTCCATGCCTAAAAGCAAAGACCTTGCATTAGGTTCTCCCAGAAACAACCAATAGCGTGTGTGTGTGTGTGTGTGTGTGTGTGTGTGTGTGTGTGTGTAAAATAGGAATTGGATCATGTGATTATGGAGACTGGGATGTCCCATACCTGCTAGTTGCAAACTGGAGAACCCAGAAAGCTGGTGGCATAATTCCTCCCAAGTCTGAAGGCTGGAAAACCAGGAGGGCCAATGTTGAGGGCAGGATAAGATGGATGTCCTAGCTCAAAGAAAGAAAGCAAATTCTTCCTCTGCCTTTTTGTTCTATTCAGGCTCTTAACATTAGATAATGCCCACCAGCATTGGTGAGGATTATCTTTACTCAATCTACCAATTAAAATGCTAATAATCTTCCAGAAACACCCTCACAGACACATCTAGAAATAATGTTTTACAGCTATCTGGGCATCTTTTAACCCATCAAGCTGACACACAAAATTAACCATCACAGGCCTTTCCATATCTTCTGACATTCTTATTTATCAAATTTTTCCAATAAGAATAGAATGTTCTAACATTTTCACATATAGTTTCCTCACTGCTCCCAACCCCACAAACAAGTTTCTATTTTATATGGAAAAGTGTAAGTTTTATGTATAGGAAACAAACTGATCTTCCAGCTTATTGGAATTGATTAAGTCTTTAAAAAAAAAATCACTGAGAAGACTTCAAAAATCCTCTAATGAGCAGGGTAGTGTAAGTCTGGTCAGAACCAAATGAATAAGCTCTCACGTTTAGGTCCTGTGCCAACCCTATGCTGTGGTTAACTTTCAGAATAAGCAGAAAAAAAAAAGGGGGATTATTTTATAATTAATCAAAAGGATTCCCATCCTCTGTGGTTCACCACCAGAATTTAAATTTAGTGATTGTAATAGCTCTTTGAAAGTCCAAAAGAAAGACATATGCTAATTATACCAATATTTCTAGCCAGATGGTAAAATACAACTAGGTCACCAATTACAGACAAAACCGTAAACGTACAGTCCCTCCAGTTATATCAAATATTAACAAATGAGTACAAAATGTATATAGAGAAAATCATAAAACAAAATTTTGAACAAATAAAACATAACAGATTCTCTATGTCATATAAGGCATATCATAGCCCTTCCTTTCCTACAAATCAATCATCATGAATAAATCTATGAGACTTTATGATCTTCCCTGGTTATAATTGAATTAGCTGCCAATACAGTCATACAAAGCCAAATTTTATAGATGAAGCATTGTGATTTATTATTTCTTCCTTTGAAAGAAGTTGTTAGCCTAATTTATTAAGAACGTGATTGGCTTTTTAATTGAAATTTGCACAAAAAGGCTTCTGAAATAAATGAATATTTAAGTAATCACAGACCAAAGACCATTGAAAACAAGTTAGAAAGGGAGAAAAAGAGCTGGGCTATTTATTTGGAGGCTTTTTTTTTTTTTTTTTTTGGCTGCTTTAACCTATGTGAGCATCAATTACTTCTTTCTTTTACAAAACAGTAGTAATCAGCTGTTTTCTTCTTTGATTAGTTCTAGCCCTAATTCATTTAATACTAATGATTAAGCATGGGATACTGCAAATAAACCTGTCTCCTTTCTTCCCCAAAATAGAATAATTACAATGGCCAATGGCTAGGGCCTTTTATATAACTAAATTTGTAAGAGATTTAATTACCTTGGCTTTGCTCCAGTGTTCCAAACAACACACAAAAATAGTCCCACAAATTGTATCTAAATTTCAGTTTAATTTTGGAAGGTCTTTACAGTATGTGTTTATAAATGGGCATTTGCATGTCTATATATAAAAAAATCACCCATGGGTATGTCTGTATTCAGAGATATGATATAAATTCAAGAAAAGAATAGTTTGCTAAAAGTCCACTATGAATCAGGAATTATATTTGGTTCTTTTATTTATGCTGTCTTTTAAATTTTTTTAAAAAAATTATTTTAATTAGTTTCCAGTATATAGTACATTGGTTAGACATCTACATAGTTCATAAAACAATCCCCTCAATTGTTCCCTTTCCCCTGACTCTCCACCTAGCCAACATATTAATGCTAACTGTATTCCCTATGCAATGCTCCCCATCCCTGTGACCATCCATCAGCTGCTAATTTGTACTTCTTTAACCCTTCACTCCATTCTCTCAGTCACCAAATTGTCCACTATATTTGTGAGTCTGTTTTTGATTAGTTTGTTCTTTTTATTCCTTAGATTCCATATATAAGTGAAATCATATGATGTTTGACTGAAATACCTTTTAGGTCCATCAAAGCAATACCTTTTTCCACCTCCTTCCTTTTAGTCTGTGCGTCTTTTAATCCGAAGTGAGTCTCTTGTAGGCAGCATGTATAGGGGTCTTGTTTTCCTTTCCATTCATCCACTGTTTTAGTTGGAGCCCTTAATTCTTTTCCATTTGAGGTACTTATTGATAAGACTATTGTTGTTACCATTCTTTATTCCTGTTTTTGATACATATTTTTTTCTTCTTAAAGAAGTCCCTCCAACATTTCTGTAATACTGGCTTGGTAGTGATAAATTCCTTTAGCTTATTTTTGTCTGGGAAGCTCTTTATCTGTCTTCAACTCTAAATGATAGCTTTGCTGGATAAATTATTCTTGGTTGTAGATCCTGGGTCTTCATCCTGTTGAATATTTTTGCCAAGCCCTTCTGTCCTTTTCTTTTTGAGAAATCAGCTGCCAGTCTTATGGGTGTTCCCTTGTAGGTAATTATTGTTTTTCTCTTGCTGCTTTTAATATTCTTTCTTTGTATTTAACCTTTGGCATTTTAATTATGATGTGTCTTGGTGTGGGCCTCTTTGGATCCCTGATTTTGGAATTCTCTGAGCTTCCTGGGGTTTTATGTCCATTTCCTTCCAGGTTAGGGAAGTTTTCCATCATTATTTCTTCAAACAGCTGTTCAACATCTTGATTTTCTTCAGTACGTCGATCAGATGAATATTTGACCTTAATAGTGTCCCATATGCTCCTTAAATTATTTTTATAGTCTTGCATCTTATCTCTTGCCATTCTGATTGAGTGTCCTTGGCTTTCCCATCCTTTAGATAGGCATTTGATCCTTTTCTTTATTCATTTTGTTTATTCCTTTGTTTATTCCATTTAATAGACTTCTCATTCATAATGTTTTCTTCATTTCAGACTGGTTCCCTTTTATAATTTCCATTTCTATTTTTATGTTTTTATCTCTTTGTTAAGTTCTCACTGAATTTATCTGCACTTCATAAAAGTTCATTGAGCATCTTTATAACCAGTGTTTTGAACTCTGCATCTGTTAGATTATTTGACTCCATTATTATCTCTCATATGGCTTCTGCTTCTTTGTCTTCCCATTTTGGCTGCCTTTCTGTGTCTGTTTCTATGTACTAAGCAAAGCTCTTAAGTCTCCCGGTCTTATTAGTGTGCTTATTAGTGTGGATTTGTGAAGTAGGTGTCCAGTGGCACAGTCCTGAGAGGGGTTCAGTGCCGGCCAGGCTTAGCCCAAGCCTCTGCCTCTCTGGGGCCACCTATTAAGATTCAGCAAGCAATCTACAGATGCTGTGCCTGTAGTTGCTTCAAAAGGCCACACCAGAAACCGAGGCCAGCTGCTTCCAGTGTGAGTCCAGGTGCTGCTCAGCAAAGAGCACCTCACTTGCTGAGGATACACCTGGATGTGACTTGAGTGGGGCCTGAATTGGGGGAGGCGGGGTTTCCGGGAATCCTCTGGGCAGAGGGACCACTGTTATCCAGTTTGCTGACCTCACAGCTATGGCGGCACTGTGTCTGCGCGCTGGGAGACGGAGAGCTCAACAGGGAGCAATGGATACCACCACCACTTCCGAACAGAGTGAGTCTCACCTCAGCCCTCACTCTAACAATATAAGTCCCTGGTTCCCCCTACATGCAGCTGAATCGGCCCTAGTGTTCAGAGTGAGCAGGTCCGTCAGTGTGAAAATCTGCTTGCGGATGCAGCTCCTTTAAGAGGCTTCTGCTGCAGCAACCTCTGTCTCACTCAGCTGCTTAAGACCGGGCAGCCCTGCGTCTTTGCCCTGTCCCACCTTCTGCCATTCATTGCAGGGTGCTTTCTTGAATTTCTCCCTAGTTGTATGGCTTGTTCATCTAGATCCCAGGTGATTTTTCCTTGTTGCTGCTCCTTGTTTCTGTCATAATTTCGATTTGGTTGCCAGAGAGATGAACAGAATCTCTATCATCTACACCATTTTCCCCCCAATTTGAAAACATTTTTAAATGATTTTCTCATTTTTTAATTACAGTTGGCATATGATTATTATATTAGTTTCAGGTGTACAACATAGTGATTAAACATTTATATAAGTTATAAAGTGATCACCCTGATAAATCTAGACACCATGCATAGTTATTACAATGTTATTGACTATATTCTTTATGCTATCTGTCATATCTTCATGACTACTTTGTAACTACCCACATGTACTTCTTAATCTTTTCCTCTTTTTGCTCACCTCCCATCCCTCCTCCCATCTGGCAACCATCAACATGTTTGCTGACTCTATTTTGTTGTTGTTGTTCTTTAGATTCCACATGTAAGTGAAATCATATGCCATTTGTCTTTCTCTGTCTGACTTACTCCACTCAGCACAATACCCTTTAAGTCCATTAACGCTGCTGAAGATGGCTAAATTTCATTCTTTTTATGACTAATATTCCATACCACCCAAATGACACTATGGCAGTGTGTCCTGGTGGCCCCTCTAAGAGAGATGCAGCATGTGCGTGTTGTTCGTTTCAGCAGGCTTGGAGAAGAAAATGATTAGCCAGGGTCAAAGTCTCTGCAGCCAGGCCCTATATACCACCTCTTCTTTACCCTTTCATCCATTGATGGACACTCAAGTAGCCTCCATATCTTGACTATTGTAAATAATGCTGCAATGAACATATGGATTCTCATGTCCCTTCATAGTAGTGTTTTGAGTTTCTTTGGATAAATGCCCAGAAGCAGGATTACTGGGTCCTCCTTGGTATCTTGTCATAGCATTTGTTTCAAAGTTTATTTTGTCTGGTTTAAGTATTGCTATCCAGCTTTTTTGTTTGTTTAGTTCCATTTTCATGAAACATCTTTTTGCAGGTCTTTGCGTGTCTTTTGATTAGAAGTGGGTCTCTTGTAGGCAGCCTATGTAAGGGCTTTGTTTTATTTATTCAGCCACCCTATCTTTTGATTGGAGCATTTAATCTGTTTACATGTAAAGTAATTGTTGATAGATATGTAGTTATTGCCATTTTATTATTTGTATTTCTGATATTTTTTTATTTCTTTTTCTTCTTAAGTCCCTCCAACATTTGTTGTAATACTGGTTGGGTGGTGATAAACTCCTTTAGTTTTTTTCTTGTCTGGGAAGCTCTTTATCTGTCCTTCACTTCTAAGTGATAACTTTGCTGGATAGAGTAATCTTGGCTGTAGTTCTTTGCTTTTTATTACTTTGAATATTTCCTGCCAATCCCTTCTGGCCTGCAAAGTTTCTGTTGTGAAGATTAAACAAAACAGCATGAATAGATTTCACCCTGCAAATCAAATATTATCTTCATTTCCTAGGTGAGGAAACTGAGTCTCAAAGAGGTTAGCAATTTTTCAACATTACCTAATGACTGTGTGTTGGGATTGAGCTCAAGTTCACTGGCTTCAAATGCTTCTTTACACTTTCTATCACACCAGATTCAACTGACATTTTCCAAGATTAAATGGGGGAAAAAAAAAAACTAGAAAAAGTGATTGGAATCTGTATCATTAAAAAAACATTTGGATAAAATTTTAATTTATATGTTCAATTGAAAATGTGTCATAAAGTCAATCTTAGGATAGAATAATCTAAATTACAATATTTTCAGCATTACAGAATGTAGTGTTTGCTAAATAGAAAAGAGAAACATGAATAATTCACTAATGTTTCTTAATTGGTCATTTGTACTCTACAAATAGGTATGTACAGACCACCTGTTTTCATGCCTAATTTGCTACATATGGAGCAGAACCTGATTAAAAATGAGTCTTACATAATTCTTTATCTATAACATCTGAGAAATCTTTTGTAAAGATAGCCTTCATTGGAAGACCTTCTCTTAGCAGAACTGGCCCTGAGGCAGGAAATGCCTGGTTCATTCGATGAACAGAAAGACCTCCAGAGAGAACTGAGAGAAGAGGCTGGAGAGGTAGGCAGGGGCCATGTTAACCAATTGGCTTTTACTTTAAAGTCATGGGTGCTATTAACAAATTTTAAATGAGAGTTTCACATAATCAGATTTTGTATTTTTTCTAAAACATTGTATCACTGTTTGGACACTGTGGGGAGGATGTATTGAAAGGAGTAAATCTGAAGGCAGAGAACCCTCTAGGAAGGTTATTTCAGTCATCTTTTCAAGAGATGATGGTGGCCAAGGAAGCTGAGAGAAACGGATAGATTCAAGTGAGATATGAGAGTGAGAACTGATAGAGCTCCCTAACTACTTGGATGTGTAAGATGGGGGAGCATATAAAGGATGATTCTCAAGTTTTTCTTTGGAGCAAACATTTAGATGTTTGTCCATTCAGGAATATAGGGGACACTGGAGAAGGAGCAGTTCTGAGGAAAAGATGAGTTTGATTTTGATGTAATGACTATGATGCTGGTTTTGGTTATACGGATTTGGAGCTCAAAGATGTGGCCAACCATGGAGATATAAATTGAGGTGTTGTCACTGCATAGCTGATGATTGAATAAGGTGACTAGCTTGGAGAAGCCAGTGAAATTGAGCAATTCCCTACTATGACTTTCACAGTTCAGGTATTAATATTAGAGTCATATTAACTTGCTTTGAAACCAACTCTTCAGTAGGACATGGTTTGGAAGAAAAAAGAGGTAAAATAGGATGTAGAGAAGTGATTGGATGAAGAATGTAAGGAATTTAGAATGTTTTTTTATAGAATAGTCATCATTCCTGTCAACAGAGGGGAACAATTACTTAAAACTATGTTAGTAGGTAGAGCCCTTGTATGTTTATGGGTAGCACTGCATGAGTAGAGGTAGGTAAAACTCAACTCTACTTTTATAAGCACTCCATTTCCTTTTATCTATGTGCCCTTCCCAATTCCTTTAAGGATTTGTACTCAGGTTCTCTCCATCTAATGAAAACCTCTTCTTAGAAAGGATATAAAATATATTCATGCAAAGTGAAAATGGTTAAGATAGACTTTAAAAGTTATCCCTAGTTATATTTTCTGCAAAGTAACCACAGAAATATTTATAATCCATCATATTCTTCCTCAACCTTGCCACTTCCTTACTCCATCCCATTTGTGTAACTGCTCAAATTGTGTCATTTGTGAGCTGTCAAAATGCTTGTGAAAAAGTAAACAAATGCCAGCTAAATTAAACTGATTAGACTATATTTATTCTTAGAAAGACTAGAAATGGAAACAACCTTACTATATATGAGATTTTTATAGTTTTTGTCAAAATTTTAAATGTTAATAGATCTTATTCCAGTCCCTGGATAGAGAAAACTCACATTTGTTCTGATCTTATAATAAAAACCTATGTATTAGATTGATTTCTGTAAAAAATAATTCTTTAGTTTCACTCAGAAAGCCTAATCTAAACTCTATTCTTAAAGAGGCAAGCATTTGTGAGTCAACTGTCTGAAACATGACTGGAAACTTAATAATTATTCCTTGTGGCTACAAAATCATCTCAAACACGTATTAATAAATTTGATACCAAATTGTGCTTCGTATCCAACAATATTGCCAAGTATATGGTGGGTCCATTATTGGTACATTTTAAACTATGAAAAATGATTCAAAGTCAGAACATTTTCTATAATGTGCTGAGTCCTCATTTAAAACAGTTTTTTATTGAAATATAATTTACATACCATACATTTAAATGCTCGCCCATTTAAAGTGTACAATCCAATCGTTTTTAGTATATTCACAGAATGTGCACCTATCACCACTAATTCCAGATCATTTTCATCTCCCCATGAAGAAGCCCTGTACTTGTTAGCATTCACTTCTTAAATCCCCTGACCTTCTCAGTCCCAGGCAACCACTAAACTACTTTCTGTCTCTATGGCTTTGCCTATTCTGTACATTTCATATAACTAGAATCATAAAATAAATGATATTTTGTGACTGGCTTATTTTATTTAGCATAATGTTTTCAAGGTTCATCCATGTTGTAGCATGTATAATACTGCATTCCTTTTTATTGTCGAATAATATTCCATTGTATGCACATAGCACATTTGTTTACCCATTATCAGTTGACAGACATTTGGGTTGTTTCCACTTTGGAGTCATTAAGAATAACACTGCTATATACAAGTTTTGTGTGTGTATATATGTTTTCATTATTCTTGGGTATACACCTAGGAGTCGAGTTGCTGGGTCAGATGATAACTCTATGCTTAATCATTAGAGAACTGCCACATTGTTCTCTAAAGTGACTGCACAATTTTACATTCCCACAGTGTATGTGGGTTCCAATTTCTCCACATCCTCCCATACACTTGTTACTGTCTTTTTTATTATTGCTAGCCTAGTAGGTATGGAGTAATATCTCTTCGTGGTTTTGATTTGCATTTTCCTGATGACTAATGACACTGAGTGTCTTTTCCTGTGCTTGTTGGCCATTGGTGTTTCTTCTTTGGAGAAATGTTAATTCAAATATTTTACTCATTTTAAAAATGATTTTTTGTCAAAAAAATTTTTTTTATTAACCTTTGGAGTTCTTTATTCTAAATATAAACAAGTCTTAATTTTTGAGAAATTGCACCAAATAAAGCAAATATTCGATAAATCAAAATACCTGGTATCAACACCCAAAATTAGAGATATACACATGTATGTATAAATAAATATAGGTATAATTTTTCAGTTTTAGCAAGAAAAGGTCTTAATTACTTGAAATAACAAAAACACCAAAAGAGTGTACAATGTACAATAGAATGTGCAAAATCTACAACAAGAAACAGTTAAGCAAATTATGGTATATCTATGTGATGAAACATGATGCTGCCTTCAAATGATGATTATGAAGTATTCTCCAAGACCTTGCAAAATTTCTATGATACACTAAATGAAAACACACACAGTATAGTTTCAACTGTGTTTAAAAATATGTAAGAAAAAGTCAATGAAAAAATATGCCAGTATGTTAATCGTGTTAGCACCAGCACAGTGGAATGATAGGTTTTTTTCTGTGCTTTCCAGTTATCTATGATAAGCATGCATTTCTTTTATAATCAGGCATTTGATGGGGGAGGGAGCAATGAAGTCTTAAAAGAGGCACAAAAATGTATAACTAAAATAATATTTAGTCTTTAACAAATTCTGATGATTTTGGAAGTATGTGGTTTTTCACGGCACATTATTATATCTTTTTGAGTTATGCCCAGAAGCTAAAATCATCTTACCTACAAAATTCCACAACAATTTATGTTGGATTTTACTTCTCCAAGTATTTAAGATACTTCTTGGAAGGTAGCTTGGCATCCTGAAACATATTTCCTTGTTCAGAAACAATATTTTGTAGTACAAAGCCAACCCTGTACTTTGAAATGTTATGAAATCTTGATTAAGGACAATTTTTCTTTGTTTATTTTTTGTTTGTTTGCTTCATATATTATTAAAATAGAGGCCCATAAAACTTCAAAAAACATTTTGTGCCACGATAACTTGAAACTTTTTTCTCGAATGCCAAGGATATTCCCATGATGTAGGCAGGCAATGGGTCTCTGTCCACAGTTATTGTAACTGCTATCATTTCAAGTCAAACCACTAATTGCTGAGGAATTCACTGGGAGCAAAGAGGAACTTTTCTTCACAGTGTACTCCTTGAGATCTCTAGCAGATTTTTTTTTTCTTTTCAGGCCCTGAGTTCTCATTATCCACAACAGTTCTCACTCTCTACTCTCCACGGAATGTATTCTAAGACAAAACTGCTTTTGAAAAACAAAATGTTCTGGTGGGTTTGGATCCACAATTGATACAGTGATGTTGGCACGGAGCTGTGGACACATGTCCAGAACTGCTGTTTGTAAATGTGATAGCAATTTTGCTAAAAATAAGGACTGTCTTTGCAATTTCCAGAGGTATGGATAGAGGAGGAACTAGAGTTGTCCTTTATTTTCACATGCCCTTTCATTTCCTGCTGTGTGCTGATGTTTCAAAGCCTCCACATGAATTAAAGTTCCAATGAGATTTGCAATAGCGGTTTCTTGGGAATGTCCGTAAACGTTTTTTTTTTTTTTCTGTTTTTTTTTTTTTTTTTTTTGCTTTGGTTTGTGTTCTCAGCAGAAAGTGTTGCTGTGATATCCTTTTTCTAAATTAAATCTCTTTTAAGATCTGAAAAAATAAGCTCTTTTGTGTTTTTCAGAGAAGCAATTTTTTTTTCCTGCCCTGCTCAGGACTGAGGGTTTACTAACTTTAGAAACATGAAGCTAGAGTTTTCAGTGGCTGATTCTACATGAAGGAAAACAGTAAACTCATCAGTGCTTTCCCAGTTTAAGTAAACTTTCTTACATTTCATTGTTTTTAGCAGGTTAATTATTTTACCACATATAGTGGTCATTTTCCCTTGCTCAGCGCTCTGAATAAATTAGACCCTTTCTTTAGTCAGGACACTCATCTCTGGGCTTCAGCAACCTTACCAAATGTGCTCAGAGATTTTCATTCATCTGGGGACTTAAACTATTGGTAACATTTAAACAACTTTAGAAGAAAAAAAAGAATCACACAATTTAAAGAAGAGTGCTTGAAGCATAACCCCTGCTGGATTCCTGGGTCACAAAGCACTGAATTATATTGCTCTCCAAGGCTTTGCAATTCGAACTGTGGTGGCAGCACCTCTTTTCTTGTATTGCTTTTTTTTTTTTTTTAAAGGATTTCATTAAGATGCATGTGCATACACTTGAAAAAAGAGTAGGAATGCAAGAGCATTTCCAAGTTCAATTCCCTTTCCATGGATTGGATTTTCTATTTCCTTGAGAATCTTGTGGACTGTGGGCATTGTTGGCCTGATCTTGGTCTTTGATATTCCCTCCTCAGGTCTGGCCACACAGAACTGAGCAGGAGGCTTTAGATAAATCAACCACTTGATGAACCTCTTATGGGAATTATGCTAAAGTTTATTGAGTACTTATTTGCCATTTTTAATGCCAATCCCATCTTTGTCATTCCTTTTCTCATTTAAACCTCATAAACTACCGGAAGAGGTAGATTGTTATCTATTATCCTGTCATCCTTGTTACTTGGAGTTCAGTAGTTGGCCAAGGTTATACAACCAATGAGGGACAACACAGGATTTTTCAGGCCACCCCAGTCCAGGTACCAATGAGTGTTGGCTTCTCCCCCTATTTATTTTAAACTCACACAAAAAGTACCTACAATCTGTCAGCTCTTCCTATTATTCCACATGCTTCCCATGGACAGGAGTGCAAGTTTGCAAATCCCAGCTGTTCACTGTAAAGAGTGCACAACACACCCCATGTAACACAAAATGTTTAGAGGCAACACAGGCACTAGACATCTAGGTGTTTACAGTATCTTCAACAAATTTATATTTCTATAATCATTTGAAATTGATAAACATTAGTAAAATATAAATTTTAATAAAGTTACTCTCACAAGATTGTAAGGTGATTGCCAATATCCATTTGCCCTTAATAGCATGTAAAGATTATACAAGTTTAAGAAGTATTTCATTAATTTCATACATTTTTCTTATTGAAACTATTACATTACATTTTATATATTTATTAAAGTGGTAAATGTACTCACCATAGAAAATACAGAAAACAAAGAAAAAAAATCAAAAATCAACTTAGATCTCTGTGTTTTAGGATTACTACTGCTAGCATGCAATGTCTCTTTTGCTTAAGATAATCATAAATATATCTTGCAACAAAATAATATAACATTAATGATTATATATCATATCATCGTATGGGTTAGAGTATCTTTTATTAATCAATCCCCTATTTTTTAACATTTAATTTTTTAATTTGCTGTTGAAAACAATGCATGATTATCCTTGAGCAACAGAATCTTTGTGTAACATTCATAAGTATTTCCTTAAGATAATTTTAAGGTCAAAGAATATGTAAAATATTAGTTTTTTTTTTCCCTTCTGGAAAAATTATTAATATTAGCAACTTTAAGGCCTAACAACTAAGGCAGAGTACCGCCAAGGTTTGGTATTATCAATTTTCAATTAAGTACCAATTTTATAGAGAAAAAATAATATTTTTTTTTATTTTTCCATTTCATTTATCACTATTGAGGCCAAGGATCCTTTCATGGTTTATCAGCCATTGTTATTTTTCCTTTCATTACATTTTGAGAAGCAAGATTTTGGAAAAAAAATTGTTTAGTCTAGGTATTATCAAATATCTCTGATAATAGATTAACAAAAAGACTTTAGATTATTTTTTCTGGAGTCTTTCTCCTTTATTTAGATGCACAGCTATAGAATTTCGGGGTACCTAAATGTTTGACATCTAGACATGGCTTTGGACAGCATGGTGGGGTTTTCTTCTCTGAATGGATATATACATAGTAGGCACTAAATGAATATTCGAAGAAATGTGCAGTGACTAATAAGACTCAAAGCAGATCTTTTTCTGACTTGACTCAAAATTAAAATGCTGAGTTACCAGGTTATTTGTGGCTACAAAAATATTATTGGCAAATAGTCCTAGGCTATCAAATTCAGTTCCATCTGTAATCAAATTAGAGACCCACATTCTTTTCTACAAGGAGACTGGTGTACCAAATCCTGCCTTTGACATTGGATAGTATTAAATGGGATTTCAGCCAATGAATAAAGTTTCCATTTATAAAACCATCAAGGAAAAAATGTTAGGGATGATAAGCATGAAAGAGCAGTAATATCATTATTTCTATCTAACTTAATAATTGGGCACAAACAGTGGGAAAATTTCTGCCAAATACAAAAGTTCTGTCCTGAGAAGCTGAGTTAAAGGTTTGGGAATCTTAAAGGATCCAAAACAAAAAAAAAATGCAAGTGCACATTTCAGATGGGGCAATTATAGATAGAATGTCCTAAGAAAATATGCATATGTTTCATGTCAAAAAGAATAAGACCTGTGCCTGACTGGCCAAGATAATGCCAGCTATTATTCCTCTGTGTTGGTTGGTGTGTTTTCCAGAATTTGAAAATCATCATTTGCATTTGGAATATATGGTTTGGTCCCTTCCCCACCCCTGCACACTCATGCACATGCAACACCCAGTCCAGTGCCGCAGTTCCTTCACCCTGAATTCCTCAAGGTAACAGACATTGCTTGTCCCACCTCTAATACTGAGTCTGTCACAGAGCAGCTGGTCACCAAATGTAGATCATGGAATGAAAGAACAAACCTGCCAAAGCATGACAGAATAAAGCATGCAGGTAGGCTGTCCTGGCATTATTATCATTACTGCTAGATGAAATATTGAGGCTGATAGAGTTGAGACTTATTCAAGATTGTATAGTTAATGACAGAGCCAAGCCTTGAACTCAAATCTCCTGTTCCTAGAATTATGTTCTTTCAACTGTGAAAGAAAACCAGCTTACACTTTTTAAGCCTCTATTCAATATCATACGAATGGATTTATTAATATTACAAAGGTTATTTTTCATTCTACATTTAGTTGTACCTTTTGTCATTTCCCAAATAATTCAAAGCTACCTCGGATGTACAATGAGAGAGAGAGAGAGAGAGAGAGAGAGAGAGAGAGAGAGATAGAATGAGAGAGAATGAGAGAGAATGAATAAGATCACGTACTGAGAGAGAGCCTTTGAGATCCTGCTTCTTAGCAATTGTAGTCAGTTTTTGGCTCAAATAAACTCATAAAAATTGAAAAAAATTTGCATACTGGGAAAATACTCACTAGAATTATAATAGCTAACATTTAGTGAGTGCTAGGTGCCAGGCATTGCTCTAAGAGCTACGCTTATATATACATAGTGACTCTGTGAGGTAGATACTACTATTATCCAAACTTTACAATCGTAGAAAATCAAGTACAGAGAATTCCAGTAACATTCTCAGGTCACAAAGCTAGTATGTGGTGAAACCTGGATATAAACCAAAGTGATTGCGGCCCTTGAGCCTAAGTTCTGCCTTTAAAAATCTTGGGATCTGTACTTCTCCAAATCTGTCTTGAGATCTAGGCCTTGGGAGATTATGCTCCTAAATCTACCCTCACACATTGTTCTAAGAACCAAACTCTAGGCCCCTCTCTTAGACTTATTATACTTCCACTTTGGTAAATAAGTATTTATGAAGATCAGCATTTGAAAATTGTGACCTCCTTTATATACTGGTTGTGTGAGCTTGGGCAAGGCACCCTTCTGCTTTGTGCCTCAGTTTCCCCATCAGTCAAATTTGGACAATATTAGTAACCATCATATGTTTAGTGTGAGTATTAAATCCGACCATGGAGGAAAAGCACTTAGCGTAGTACCTGACACATAGTAATAATCGATTTTAGCTATTAGCATTACTATGAGAAAATATAACACTTTTGAACGTTTACATTCAGGCCCTGGCATAGTCCATTCTCAGAAGAGAAATTGAATCATAGGACTAAGAAAATGAAAAATCTGGCCTAGATGATATAATCACTGACTGTTTTCAGCTTACTGTTGATTAAAACCCGGCTTTTGGTTCAGTTGCCTGACCTAGTTCATCCAGACTCAGGTATAATATGTCTTTTGAATTTTATATCTACAGGCTTTCTAGATCAATTTATTGTTTTTTAAAATTTTAAAGTATAATATTAATCATAGAAATTAGAAAATGTAGAAATGTATAAAGGGCAAAAGGTCACTCATGATCTTGTCTTCAAAGAATGGTGAGAATTGAATAAATCATAATTCTTGATTGTGGTATGCTATTGTTATTGGCTCATATATGGTTATCTTTTATTTTGTTTGTTCATCATTATATATAATAACAAATAGCAAATGACCCACTGCCCTGCCCACGAAGTAGAAAGTTACCAATAACTGACCTGTATCTATTTGTTTTTTCCCTATTCCTCCTGACCCAGTGCCCTCCTGCTGGAGATAACTGTTGTCCCAAATTCTGTGTTTATCACCATTCCTTTTCTTAGTTTCATATGTATACACACATACAAACACACATGCACGTGTATATGTATGTATGTTGAAATAATATATTTAGTTTAGTTTGTTTTGATATATTTATTTATTGGTATATTATTAAGACTCATCCATGTTGGCTTATGTGGCTAAAGTTCATTTAAAAATGTTTACTATGAGCCTATACCACAACTTATTTATCCTTTCTCTCTTTAATGGAAATTCAAAGATATGTTTTTCAGTCTTTTAAAAATATATACATTTTTAAATATTAAGATCAAATGCCAAATACAGTTTTGCTTCTGACTTCTACTCGCCTCAGTGCTTTTCATTATATTTAAGGGTTTTCTCACTTTATTATAAATTTTAAAGATAACATCACATTCAGTAGATATATCATATTTACTTAGCAATCTTACTATTATTAGCATTTAGATTATATCTTATCTTGGCTACCACAATTAAATATTATCAAACACATATATGTTTTCTGAATTTTGTGTTATTATTTCATGAAAATGATTTCTAGAAGCAGAAACACTGGGTCAAATACCCAAACATTGTAGGACTCTTGTATATACTGCCAAATTACCCTGCAATGCATTCTACAAATTAAATCTCTCTCTACCAGTAATGATTCAGAGGGCCACAGAAATGTCAATCTAAAATCTGAATATTCAGAGGAAATAGCCTTTCCAAACATGCTTGGCAACAATAAATTGATCTGGGACAACTAGATGCTAAAGGGAAATATATTTACAATCATCAATGAAGTCTTTTAATTAACTCTTTTTTGAAAATCGTTGAAAGAAGAACAATTTCAGATATCAAGTGCTAAAAGAAGAAAACCTGGATCATTACTATTTTATCTCTGCCATATCAAATATATCACTACTTGGAATCATCCAGATAAATGACCAACATTTTATATTTTTCTCTTCATACATTTGATCTATTCAAGTAGAGACAGAATTAAACCAGCCACAATGAAAGCTGTTCTGTGCTGTGATTTTTTGTTTCATACTTTGAATTTACAGTAAGTTAGCCTCACACCTCCTTGTGTGTATTTCAAGATTTTTGTGTTTTTGAGGGCATTCTTTGGTTTACTTTATATCATGAAATCTATAATGTTCCATTTTTGAATAACTATTTAACTTTACTGAAACCCTTATCAGGTCTAATAGGATTCAGATGAGGGATTTTTGTTCCCATGATATAGACATTCCTACTGTTTTGTAGGTTTATTTAAAAAATGTCTCAATCTCCACTGCAGTGCCAACCAACAGAAACATAATGGTGTCACCATTTGCAGGCATCATTATCTCCCCTGAAGGAATCATAATGAAGTTTATTACTGTCTCTATCTGTACACAAGAATCAATAAAATTATTTTGTTCCATTATATCTAAACCTAAGAACACTAAAGTAGATAATGATTAGAAAGCCTAATAGCCAAAATACGATATAGAGCTTTTTTGTCTAGAGTAGTTGTAGCAACGATTTTGCTATGTAGCAACTATGTAGCAACCATACCCATTTTTAAAAGAAAATATTATTTCAGACAGAGAAAGTTCGAAATAACTACATACATATAAAAGCCATTAAAATTTTGGTCTCCAGCTAGGGGAAGACAAATGATCTTGATTCCAAATCAACTCTTTGAAGTCTCAAGTTTTTCCTGTGGTTCATGAGCATTGAACCATAATTTATAAAGTTTATCTTTCTTCTCTTGGTGCCTTTCCCACAGACGCACTTTTCATTCTGTCCTATATTTTCATCTACCTCTCAGTTTAGGTTTAAATGCTGCTGATGGTGTCTAATTTTACATCAAAAAAATTTGTTTTAATATAACAAAAATTCTCTTGTAGTTTATATCATATAATAGGCCATTTTCCCTAAATTGTTTTTACTTCATTTAAAATATCATTAGAGAGCCACTCCTTGCCATTGCTTAACTTTTTCCAAGGAGGAATTTATAGATTAGTAATGGTTTTCCTCTCTCTCTGCCTCAATTTCTTCATCTATAGGATTGGGCTTAAAAACAGTATTACTTCATATGGCTGAGGGTAAATGATTTATGTGAAGTTCTTAGTATAATGACAGGCCCAGAGAAAATGTTATATAAGAGTTTGTATTTTTATTTTTATTCAACTTAATACAAATATCTGTGTTAATGAAATTGCCAATTCTAAATACCTACCCAGCTGTTGAAAATCAAACAATAAGAAAATAATACCGTTGGAGCCACAAAATAACAACTACTGACCCTTGATTCAGTAAACATGTATTTGGGGGTTATTCTAAGCAAAGAAACATTAATAAATGAATGAAGATTTTTGAGCAAAAATAATGAGCGTTACAGACATTTGCACGCTTCACCAAAAGATAGCCCTCTTGTTTTGGAAGATTTTTCTTTCTGATGCCGACTGCTTAAAAGGGTCCTTGAGAAGGGAATGTGTTTGCTATACACACCATCTACCATTCATCTTCTTCCTTAACTAACACAACCTACAAAGTAGGCTGTCAGGTCCTTTGGAAGGGGCTAGCTAGCTCTGCCATCGTCCCAGGAGACAAAGTCTCCTTGGGGATTTCTGGGAAAATATTCCTGGAACTTAAAAAGGGACACATGTAAGGAGTGATTATATCTTCCATCTTTTGGACATTAATGTGCAAATATTTAGTCATCAGAACAACAGGAACCATTTTTGAACCTGAGTGGACCAACCTGAAGAGATAAACCATGGTGAGAATGGCAGAGCAAGAATTTGGGGGAAAAGTTGGATCTCTGATGATGTTTTTGAGCTGTTGAAATAACTAACTTATAACACATTGATTCTGTTACTCTTGATTTTAATATGTGAGATAATAGATCCCTCAACTGTTTAAGCCATTTTGAGTTGACGTGTCTGTTACTTGCAGCAGAAACATCCAAACAGGGATGTAGCAGACATGTCTCGAACCTGGTTAACCAGAAATATTAGTTTCTTATTATTGGTAACAAATTTCTACAAACTTTGGCTTAAAACAACACACATTTATCGTCTTATAGTTTTGGAGGTCAGAAGTCTAAATTCAAGCTGTTGGAAGGGCTGAGTTCCTTCTGGAGGTTTAGGAGAGAATCAGTTTCTCAGCCTTTTTTAGCTTCTAATACGGGCTTGCATGTCTTGGCTTATGGTTCCTCCTTTCTCCTATGTAACAATCCCATCCATCAGCACTCCCATGACAGACTCTGATCTCCTTCTGCCCTCTCATAAGAAAATTGGACCTTTCTGGATAATACAGGGTAATCTCCCCATCTCCAGATCCCTATCTTAATCACATCTGCGAAGTCCCTTTTGCCATGTAAGGCAACATAGCCATAGGTTTCAAGGGTCAGGAATGGGCATCTTTGGGAATCGTTGTTCAGCCTACTGTGTCAGGTAAACTGAACCAACTCTGGAGAAATACATAATTAGAGCTGCGGTCACAGTCAGATTACCCACATACTCTTGAGGAAGGAATGAGCATGATGAAGACGTTAAACTGCGGTTATTGTCTCCCTTATTTACCAGTCTCAGCCATAAACTTTCTCTTTGCAAGTGATTGTCTCTTGGTTCCTACTGAAATCCCTAATTTAGCCCAGAATGATCAATCCTTCTTGCCTCACACCATCATAATAACATTTGACATTTACGTTGAGTTTTTATTCTGTGCACTGTTTTGAGCTTTATCTGTACTAACTAAATTAATTATCATAAACCTCTGAGACTGTTACTACTGCTATACCCATTTTACAGGTAAGTAAATGCAACTGCCTCATTTACACAGTTTACCATGCGTGCTTATTTTCTCTGCTTGTATGGGAGCTGAGAGCCAGTGGCTTGTAACACTCCTCCAGAAACAAAGTGATTGAGGTTCTTAGCACTGAGCACCAATTAGGATGCTTTGAGTAGCAATTTCTACCATATCCAATGGGGTTTAAACAATAAGGAGTTTATCCTCTCCTCAAATAAAAAGTCCAGAGGTAAGTTTGCAGGGTGGGTTAATTCAGCTGCTCAGTCATGTTAAGTTTCCTTTTTTATTTTTTAGGGAGGAAAGGCTTTTCTCAAAGCTCCTAAAAGGTGATTCCTTTTGGGTTTGATCCCTACACCAGTTACTAGCCAAGGAGAATGGCCAATAATGACTCGTCCCTGGGCCTAACTGCACTCAGCACATTGCTGCCTGAACCCTGAATGACGTCTATTAGCAAAAAAGAAGAGTGGGAACCAAGGGGCATGCCCACCCATAGAGTGCAGGATGGAAGCTGTCTAATACACATCTGAAACAATAATTCTATAACTGCATCTCCGGCACGTAGAGTTACTAGGCCCTGAGGACTGTTCATTGCTGTGATCCAGACACATTTCACACCTGCTCCTCAGCTGGTACTGGGGTGGCAGCACACAAGGTAGGGGGTGCTCTCACCAAGACTGAACGAGTGTCATTGGAAGTGGCACTCAACTTCTTCCTTATCGGTGCAGCTCAGACGGTTTAGGTAGTAAACAGTTCTAGACAGCTTTGAAAATAATTTTTTTTTCATTAGAAAAGAAAAAGTTCTCATCATGGGCCAAATATGCACCTTTTGTATCACCGGAATTTTTTTGTTATTGTTACTTTCTACGTCCCCTCCCCCAATAATCTATGTCACCAGGAGTAAAGCACGTGGCACCTAATTTATCTTTCCAGAGCAGAGCAGAGCTGAGTCACTGACATGGGGACTCAAACCTTTGCTGCCGACTGGCCTCAGGAGGCCGAGCCAGGGCCTGCACTCCGGTAGCTCAGTCCTCTGCTTACATCATAGTCAAACTCTGGACATTCGTCCTAGTTATTAAACAAATCATTTATGTATCAATGTTCCTATTGCCATTGGGCCATTTCCATGTAGATTTCTTTAGAAAAGTAGGATGTCTGGCTTGGAGGGTCAGAAAGATGCCCATACTGAAGCCAAGTGCCCTTTCTTTCTGTCCGAACATCCAAAGCTAAGAGCAGCCTCCTCACCAGTAATCAGGCTCCAGAGCTGTGTGCTGAAGAGGACTTCTCCCACACCTCTGGAACACTGAGGGACAGGAGGGCTGGAATTAGTTGGCATGTTCAAAATAGTAAAGGAGGCAGATGTCAGGGAACACCTCTTGTTTTGACTTCAGCTTGTATCATGGTGTCTCGTCTCCATTGCCACTTTTGCTTTTAATGTATGGATCAAAGTCTTCGGAGTAAGTTAGCCCTCAGCAAACTCAGTAGTGCCCTTTGTACAGGCGGGGCCCTTCTTGTAGTATGAGGCAGAGGGTGTTTACATGTAAATACAACATTACAAAGAGTAATTACAAAGAGTAAGTTGTGACACATAACTTAGAGCCATCTTTACTCTCTCATCGCTTTCAGCAACCTCCACCAGGACCGGGCCAAAATGCTCAGGGCAAAAGCATCTAAGAAAGTTCTCTGCATGCTGGTCATCCATGTAGAAAGCGAAGGGAAGTACTAGAAATAGTCTGTTTTTCTCTCTCTCTCTCACTGACACCAACACCCCCCACTCCCTTCCTCACTCTCTTGTAAATCACACAGTGCTGTGCTGGCAGGTCTAAGATAATTTCTCTAATTGAAAGTGAGAGGTTATCTGATTTGTCTAGTTTAGCATGAGTCACTTGTATGCCTGAGAAGTGAAGTCTTAGCCTCTGTTATTGATACTGGAAACCGCACAAAAGGAATATGTCTCTGAAGTTCGGAACACACATCATGAACCTCACACCAGTGGTGCCCTGGCTGTTCAGAGGGATGAAATGAGAGTCAGGTCCCTAAGGTGCAGGTTATTGTGAAAATCCCAGATTTTATTAGAGAGATCCTTTGAGTACATAACACATTGAACTTTAATATTGTGGATTTGAAGGAAAATATTTCCTTTGTAGTAGGAAGCTTCTGTTATGTTTTGGAGAAATTTTCCAGTAAATCATCTAACAGCTGCTTTACTGTACAGGCCTTGAAATTGTATCCTTTCATTGGTTACATACGCTTTTGCTTTTGGAAATTTCACATGCTTCTCTATACCAGTAATATTTTGTTCCCCAAATATCAGCTCCTGGGGAGGATTTAATTAAGGCTGACCCAACAAGAGTTGTCTTTGAGCAAACCTTCTGGATATCTTTGGCTAGGTACCATGCCCTATGTAAGTTTACTTTATATAAGATTATCACTAAAAATAAATTTTAAAACCCTATAGAGATAATGATTGTCTGACAAAAGGAAACGTTATCTATCTCTTTAATATAAAAGTGTTTTGTATCTGTGAGTATGGAAATAAGTGATTAAAGTGGGTGCTAGTAGTGGAAAAGTGGGCGAGTGTGTGTGTGGTGTGTGCGGTGACAGAGTGAAAGGTGTGATGGGACAAAGGCTTGGCAGAAAGATGATGGGTGGAAATTCTTTTCTTCGGATTGCAGAAGGAAGAGTCCTTTGACAGAGGAGCCACTAAAATGAACACCTCCAAAAGAGGATTGAAAGAGAATAGTTTGCTCAATGCCATGTTACTGAAGTGAGCCTGCAATGCTCAAAGTTTCTTCCACATGAGGGTCACCTGGAAGGTACATATTCTGGAATAGAGTCATGATGTGCTGATTTCTAGGAGGGGCTGACTACTGGCCAATAAAGATTGAAAAATAAGAAAAAAAAATGAGGCTGGAAACTCACGAAGCATGAATTTAGTTCATGGGGCAGAGTCACTGAAATCCTTCATGAAAGGAAGATTCCCATAGACGGAGCAAGAAGGAAGTGGAAGGAGAGAGAGGACAGCAAAAAGCTTTGCTCGAAGGGGCAAATCTGATCCTGGCCATGGTATCTTACTGCACAGAAATATAGGAGGACAGGTGGCTTAGATTCGAGCTGGTTAATGAGTTTTCAAGGGGATTTTCCAGTGACAATTTAGAGAGAATAAGAGCAAGAGAGAGATCATTAACAAAAACGACTGCAGTGGCTGGAAAGTTTGCCAGCCATTGAGGAACCTGGTTTCAATTTTGGCTAATCTATGAATTCTGATCCAGAAAACTCCTCATTCTAGAAATTATATGCATTGACACATTAAGAGGTCAGTAAATAAAATAGCTCTTTTTTACTTGAGTTCTGAACCAGTTGGCCCAATGGAGATTAAAAAAATTGGGGTCAGATTCTGAAAACATTACTTTGGAGGGTACGAGTAATGGTTAAATGAGCTTGCTAACACTCTGCTCCATCAACCTTCACCCTGATTCAGCCCAAATGAGGGAAGTTTGCATTTGCAAAACACAGTGTTACCCATGATTCTTATGTCACATTAGCTCAGGCATGGAGGGAAGAAAAGGGCAAGTTCTTAGTGGTTACAGATTTTTAAATTTTAAATAGAGAAACTCTATTCAAATGAAACCAGTGGATTTTACCCACTAATGAGTAGAGGGTGGAACAATGGGACAAAAGCGTTACCATTTGAGTGAACTCATTTATTTAAAAAAAAAAATCTGTACTTTTCAAATAATAGCACCTGTAGAAAAATATACTATTCATACAAAACAGTAGAACAAAATGGATGAGTCTGCTTAAGTTGAAGAAGTAATGAGCTTAGGGGCTCTGGCCTTCATAAGACTTCAAATCTTGACTCCCCTGCACCCTATTTGTGGTTCACCAGTGTGCACTGGTATGGATCTAAGCAAACATGCCTAAAGGATCTGCCACCTATTTTTTTACTATACATTTTTAAAATGATCATGATTTTTCTTATTTCTTAATCAGTGTTCTGTCTTTCCAACAACAATCCTCTGACTTTCTGATACCAGCTGGGTGTCCTAAAATTCAATTCAATTCTGCCAGTAACTACCCCAAGTTAGGGCAAATTCCATAGGTTAAGAGTTCAGTGTAACAAGACACTGTCGTCACTTCAGACACCAGTCACAAGTCACCCTCTCCCACCCTCAGGTTCCATAATTCTATAGAGTGACTCATAGACTCAGGAAAGCTCTTTAATTATGATCACGGTTTTATTATAAAGGATATAATGCAGGAACAGCCAAATGGAAGAGATGTACAAGGTGAGGTAACAGGAGGTGGAGAAGTGCAGGCAGGGAGCTTCTGGGCACTCTACAGGCACACCATCATCCCAGCACATTGATGTGTTCACCCAAACTCACTGTTCGAGAATGTTTTATCAAGATGTCATTAAGTAAGCATGACTGATGAACTTATTGACCACTAGTGATTAAATAATCCCCAGTTTCCACCTCATACCCACCTTGCCTTCCTCAAATTTCAGGGGGTGGGACTGAAAGTTCCTAGTCTATAATCCTGTGCTTGGTCTTTCTGGTGCCCAACTCCCATCCTGAAGGTATGGTAGAAAGGGGCTCATTGTGAATAATAACAAGCACTCCTATCCCTCAGGAAATTCCAAGGATTTTAGGAGCTCTGTGCCAAGAACATGAGACAAAGACCAAATATATTTTAATTAAACCACAATGAAGGAAATTATATTAATAGATTTTTCTAGTGGTAAATAATTCTTGTGTTAGTATATTTTATGTACTGTTCATTTTGGCCTGCTGATATTTTGTTTAGGGTTTTTCCATAATGAGAACATCTATAATTTTCTTTGTTCATACTGCTATTGTCTAATTTTATTAACAAGGTTCAACTGGGCTTATTAAATTAGTTGGGATATTTCTCTCTTTTTCTAGTCTTAGGAAAAGTTTAAGATTAGAATATGTTCCTTGAATGTTTCATTGAATTCACATATGGAAATTTTTGAGCTAGTTTTACCTTTTATGAAGTCTCTTAATTACTGATTCAATTACAAAAATGATTATAAGATCATTCAGATTTTCTTTCTTTTTTTTTTTAGCATCTTTCCCCACTCCCCACCACCCCCCACCCCCAACACTTTTTTGAATTTTAATAGACAATTAGCTGCTCAAGATTTTCTATTTCTTATTGGGTCTGTTTTGGTAAGTTATTATTTTCTAGGAATTTCTCCATATCATTTATGTTTTAAATGTTTGGGCATAATGCTATTCATAACATTTTCTTCTTATATTTTAATGTTTGCTGCAATTGTACTTATGCCTCTCTTTTCAATCTAAACGTATTTTATTTTTGACTAAAGTGCCAAAATAGAAATCATAGCTTATAATTCAATGGAACTCTTGTTGTGAGCACTGGCAGAAATATGCCTCCTTTAGATATTTAGGAATGGCACTAATGTTTGCCATCTGTCCACATACCACCTCCCCAGCCCAGGAGGCAATATTCATTTTGACGTGCCTTCTTTGCTAGAGGTGGAAGGATGTTGCAGAGGCTCCCAGTTGTTCTTCTCAATATGATAGCTCTTACCCCACAGACCAAAGACCCAATATGGGGGTTTTGCTAACTGCCAAGAATGTCCATTCCAGTTATACAGTTAGAGAAAAAAATCAGCCAGTATAAATAGAACAAGAAGTAACTGTGATGATGAATTTGGTATATAGGACTTCTGAACCACTATTATAAATATATTCAGGATTAAAAGAAAAGCATAAATATATTGAAAGAACAAAAAGAATCTAACAGAGATATGGAAATTAAAAATATCAAATAGAAATTATAGAACTGAAAAATACAACATATAAAATGAAATTTATTGCGAGATAGGTTTGACAATGCAGAAAAAAATGACTTGAAGACAGAGCACAGGAACTATCAAAACAAAAACAGAAAATGGACTCCAAAAAAAAGTGGGTGGAATCTCAGAGACCTGTGGAAGAGATCAATCAGAATATATATAATTGGATCATCAGAGGGAGAAAATATAGATTGGAGCAGAGAGATATTTGAAGAAAGACTGGTCAAATATTTTACAGATTGGATGAAAAATATAATCCAAGGAAATTGGTGACACAAAGCAAGATAAACACAAAATCACATTAAAACATACATACTCAAATTGCTAAAACTCTATGAAAAAGAGAAAATATTAAAAGCAACCAGAAGAAAAGCATATCACATACAGATGAACACTATTAAAAATAACTACTGACTTCTCAGTAACAATGCAAACCAGAAACCAATAACAGTTTTGGCCCATCACTTGGACTACTTTAATCCATATGCACTAATTCAAAGACTCTTTATGTTGATCTAATACAGAGAGACTGCATGGTGCTGCTTCTAACCAGCATCCATGTCCAAGTTTCTGGCTTAAATAAGCCCAAATACTAAGCCAGGACCTACATATGTTATGGAAATTATGTATTAAGTAGAAAAGAATTTTAGATTTGTTGGCATATTTTAATGTATGTCTAATTAATCATCAATGTGCTGTAAAATAGTATACGTCCTGCTTTATATACAAAACTACTCTTAGCAATGATCTGATGTGTTCAGAAAAGAAATGTTAGTGCCAGAAAAATAAATAGATGGTTCTGTGTGAAGAGACTATTTTATAGAAAATCAGAACTTATCATAAATAAATTACATGAAAGCATCATGAGAAAGAAATATCAAGAACTCAGAAATGAATGCTAAGGATAAAACAATAATGTAGGTTTGGAAAATAGTAAAAGAAATGAGTATATTCAGGCTGTAGAAGTTAAGGCTGAGAGAAAACTTAGAAATATTGCTTCAAAATAAAGAGGCTTATAACATGTGATTATTAAAGATTTTATTATAGCAGAGTAATTACAGGGAAAATGTTTATGATATATGATTAAATATTTTTAAAAACTAGTCACATAATAATGGGTAAACTATCACCCAGTGATAGATAGATGATAGGTAGGTAGGTAGGTAGGTAGGTAGATAGATAGATAGATAGATAGATAGATAGATAGATAGATAGATGAGAGAGAGAGAGATGGTAGAACAATAGATACACTGAAGGGATATCAAAATACTGGCAATGATGGAGTAGTAGCTTAAAGATGTCTTTAATTTTCTTTCTTGTGCTTTTTTACATGGCATTATGCATTTTCTATAACAAACGTGTTATTTTTAGAATCTACTGGACTTGATTTTTTTAGCGTAGTTTCAAAATTATAGGGAATTGAGTAGAAAGTATAGAGAGCTCTTATACACTTAATCTCCTTTATCTCAATTTTTCCTATTATTATTATGAATATTAGTTTGGCACATTTGTTACAATGATAAGCAAATATTGATACATTACTATTAACTAAAGTCATAGTTTATATTAAGGTTTGCTCTTGTGTTATATGTTCTATGGGTTTTGACAAATGTAAAATGACATGTATCTGTCATTACAGTATCAATTTATTTTTATAATTAGAGAAAAATTATAAAAACAAAGATAATGATTATTATATAGACTATAGTGATAAGTATTTTATAGCTATAGTGATAAGCTATTGTTTAATTTCATTGAAAACAGAGTAACTCTGAGAGTTAATTTCTATTTATTTCTTCTACTAGTTATACCAGTAACTTAACCTTGAAAAATATCTTTCCTTTTTAATTTGTGTATTTGGGTCTGAGAAGGCTATTAATTTCATTAAGGTTATTTTTTAAAATGTAGAACAACTGGAAGATTTTTGCATCTGTTCAATTACATATCTAATACCATGCCAGTTATATTTGGGGGATACAAGCCCCTGGGTTGGTTAAGGAAGATTTTGCAAAGGAAGTGATTTTTGAACTGGAACTTAAAGAATAAATAAGTAGAAATGGAAAAAATATATAAAAGGTAAAAAAGAGAGAATAGTATTTATGCAAATGATAATGGTTAATAATTTAGAAGATTATATTATGTAAATTCTTATTTTAAAAAAGAATAAACCATTGTTTGTATTTTTGAGCAAAAGTTTTATTGATAGAGAGCTTTTGAGTTGGGTTGGGATAAAGTTAGATAAAGAAATATTCTGGGGGTGGCTCCATAGCACAGTGGTTAGCATGTCTGCTTGCAGAAGGTCCTGGGTTCGCACCCTAGGTGGAGCCACGGACCATGCCCGGGTGTGCCAGGCCCTGGGTACACACTGAGAGAGTGTGGGAAAAATATACAGAGGAAAAGTAAACTCAGTCAAAATGTAGAAGATCACAATCTAAGTAGAGGTTTTATGTTGCAAAATAGAGACTCTGCATAGAGAAGTGGGTTGTAGGAGATAAGACTGGATTGTAAGGAGGAAGGAAATGATGGGTAGTTTTCTGAAACAGATGAAATAGAGTTTGATTTACATCTTTGAAATAGAATCTGATGGTACCAAATCCAAGATGGAATCATTCTGGATTATTTTAGTGTTTTCAGCCTTTAAGTGTGTATATTGGATAGACTGGGGACAAAAAAAAAATCCAAAAACAAACAAACAAACAAACAAAAGGCCCATACAGTTGTCTAGGTGTTTATAGCCTACTGAGGTCTAGAAGGAAGAGATGATCTGTAAGACATTTCTATGAAAAAGCAATAACAGAAACTGACTGAATTGGGATTTGGAGGACAGGAAGAAAACCAAGATCAACTTAAGACTGAGCTTAGAAGATTAGTAAGGCTGCAGTAAAAATGAAAACTTTGGGATGTGAAGATCCCAGTTTTTTGGATGTGTTGGATGTGTAGTTTTAGACAGTAAGGTAATTAAATTGAAAATCATGTAGGTAACTAGGCCCAAGAGATAGGTATTCAAGTGAGACAGAAGATAGTGGAGACCGAAGGAATCAAGTCGATAAATGAAGCTTTAAGATTAGACGAGCTGTTGGCATGAGGGCTGAGGCAAAAGAGCAGCAACAAAACATTAAGGAACATCTATAAAGTGATGGACAGGGAGGGAGGAAGAGCCAGAAAAGTGTAAGAGAACTGGAAGAATGAGGTGAGGCAATTACGTGAGATAAGGAAGGATATAATTTTAAGGAGGAAGTAATACAGCATCAAATTCTGAAGAGCAGTTAAGAAAAATGAGAAGCGAGTCAAAGTCCTTAGTGATATGAAGGCTCTTTCAACAGATTGTAGGGATAGAAGCCAGATTGTAGAGGATTTTCGAAGAGATTAAGTGGCAAAGAAATGGAAAAAGAATTAAATGGGTAAAGACTACCCATTTGAAAATTTGGGATATGAAAGGAAGATGGTGTCGAATTTAGAAAAAATTCAATTAAATATTAATTTAGCAGCTAATAGGTTTGTGACTGATTAAAAGCAGAAGGGAAGGAGTCTGTTTTCATATTTTTTATGCATCTACTTAAAAATTTTTTTCAATTAGAATAGACATTCAATATTATTTTATATTAGTTTCAGGTGTACAGCATAGTAGTTAGATGTTTATATAATTTACAAAATGAACACTCAATTAGTACCCAACTGACACTATACATAGTTATTAAAATATTATTGACTATGTTCCCTATGCTGTACTTCACATCCCAGTGAATATTTTTGAAACTTCTTTTTAAAAACTGTTACCATTACTTGAATGTTCTTTAAAAAGCATATTACCATGGAACTCTTTTGAAAATAATGTTGCTTCAATTATAATTATTAATATTTGAAAATACTTTTCTGTATTGCCCTCTTAAAGAACATATGACCTTGCCTAGCTGCTCCTTAGAGAAAAGATGGGGTCACCCTACAGCAGAGTCACAATGCAAGTGGGTCACATCACAGAGCTGCTAAGGAGTCAAAATTTCGGATTATAACTTTTCTATTATGGTTTGACACTTGGCGAACAGGTGATCCATTTCATGTGTGATTCTTTATCCTCGATGACCTTGAAGGGCATTCTAATTCCAGCTTCAACACCCTTTTATTCAGCAGTTTAAATATAAATAACGATAAAACCTCATTGTCTGTTTCAGTTTATGAATGTAAAAATGGAGTTATGTATGTCAATCTTAGAGTTTTACAGGTGTCAAGTTATTACTCATTCATATTTATGACCAATAATAAGATTTGACTGAGGGGTTTAAAAAGAAAAAAATGGTGATGAAAATGTTTATCATACACTCTCTCTGCTGTATTATATCTATAAGTAATGGCCATTACGTCTTGGCAACGAATCTGTTCCAACTGAGAGTGAGTACTCTCAGAATGATTTAAACCTACCGACACGCTCACCTTTAATGAGTTCTATTGTCAAACTGCATGTGACAAAGTAAGTGAAAGGAAAACCGACACAGAACTGCATCCAGGTACGTATCAATGGTTGCTTCATGTCGAGCACTGTGACATGTGTTAACATGAAGCGCTAAATATATGACATAGTGGCAATCATGACTTATAAGAATCTTATCTCGTTGGGGAGACACATGTAAGTGAAATGGTTAAGTCACAATGTACGGTATAAATTGCCAGATGTTGAATTGAATAATTGTTATAGGTGTTTGGGGAGATGAGTTTATTGAGGCTAGGAAGGTCTCTCACAGAAAGGAGGATTTCAACTGGAACGTTATGCAAGTGAGGAGGCAGAATTCATCTTTGAGAGAAAAGGGAAGTCATTCCTTTCAAGGATAATAGTCCTCATCAGACTTTCAGGGCCTCCTCAACCCTCTGCCTGCTTACAAACCCATATTTTGGAATGGCTGATCCCTGGTGAGGTTCTATATCTGGCCTAGCCATGTAGAGCACAGGGCATTACAGCTCCGATCACATGCTGTACTCTTGCAAGATTGCCTTGCATATGGAGCACGTGTCATTTTTCTGTACATATCACCCGCACTTGACAAATAAATACCTGATGGCATATAATCTATGAATATATGATTTATAGGGCCATTTTATAAAGCATTTCACATGAAAGGACAGAGGAAATCCCAGGGAACTTAGAATGCCTGCTTTTTAGTAGGAGCTAAACTGGATACTTTTCATACATTATCTGAATAGTCCCCACAATAACTCTAAAATGTTGTGATTCCAATTTAAAGAAAAGAAAATGGTAGTCCAGAGATGCAAAGTAACTTGTTTACCAACCAGCAGAGACAAAGTCAGGATGTTTGTTTTCTTTTGAGATATAATTGACATAACATGGTATTAGTTTTCCTTATATAACATAATGATATGATATGATTATATATATATATTGCAAAATGATTACCAGAATAAGTTTAGTTAACATAAATCTAAAGTCAGGATTCATACCAGCTCTGACTCTAGAAAACAGTCTCTTTTCTACACTAAACTTCCATAGATATAGAAAACACATTTTTTTCCCTTTAATTATCAGAAGCATTTCAATGTTGAAGTTACAGAAAAGAGGACTTATTAATTAGTTACAAGGTCAAATAAAGTATTTGGTAGGCTAAGAATTGCTGGAGAGGGTTCACATTCAACCTTTGATCAGAAAAAGAGGACGGCCTTACAGTATGTTCTTTGGAGAGATTACCAAGGTAAATAAAAAGTTTTCTAGCTGCCCCAAGCAATTGTGAAAACACTACGTATCTATGTGATTATCTAGCAAAGTCGAAGAGCTTTTTATTGGGCAAATAAAAGTCCAGAATAAAGAGCCAATGACCTTTAAGCCACCTGAAAAACACTGAAGGTGATGAAGTACAACACATTCCAAGTCCTTAGACATGAGGTCGAGAGTCAAAGCTTTTGATACCTTGGCTTACAATGAACATATTACCAGAACTCCTGGGCTTATTTATACATTTCTTCAATAAAAAAATTAACTGATTTTTATGTTATTACTTCACATTGCACAGGAGAAAATGTCTAAGGTATCATATGAAAATATATTATAAGCTTATATGAAACAGCCTTTTAGTAAAACCTGAAAAAAGAAATGGTTAAATTTACAAATGAGTATAATATAAGCCTTGATGCTACACTAATTTTTTACTATTGCAAGAATATCAAAATTTAAAATTTCTATGATTCTATGGTGAAGAGCTATTCCATAGGAAAAAAAAACCCCACAAGATTTTTCTGATTTGCAGGTGAGTATATCTCCCTCTAGTGTTCAAAGAAACAAAATGCGATCATTTGTGTTTTTCCAGATCTGGTTATGATTAGTCGAGGGTTAATGTGTGGTAATAAAGCAGCACTGTTATTTGTTTTTATGGGAATTGGTCCATATAAAGCTCAGTATTTTTACAAACAAATACCACATGCATGAATTGTCAACCATATTTTGTAAGGTTCTTTTGTATCTAAGGTATCTGTTGTAACACTAACTTTGTACTTGCATAACTCTTTGTTAAAGGCTTGACAAAATATGTAATTTTTAAATTTCAAGTTTCCAGAAAGAGAAAATGAGATCCTTGGGGCTTGATCCTTGGGTCACCTTTCTTTTTGTTTCTATTTACTCTTTATCTTACTTAATGATTTCATCTAATCTCATGGCTTCAACCGTCATCTATCTATGGATGATGAACTTCTAATCTATACCTTCACCAAAGCTATATCCCTGAGTTATAACTTCCTGTCTCCTCAGCATCTCCTTGGGTATCTGATAGGCATCTCAAACTCAACATCTTTGAAAACTAAGTTTTTTATTTTCTTGCACCTTCCATATGTGCCCTCGTCCCTCCCTGCTTTCTCCATTTTAAAAGTACTACCATCAACCAAGTAGTTCAGACCAAAAACGCCTAACAGCCATTTTGCCTTATTCTCTCACTCCTTACTTCTATTCCATCAGTAAGTCCTACTAAATTTTCCTCCAAAATATGTCCCCAATCTATCCCTTTCTCTCCATCTCTATTACTTCCCCCAAGTTTAAGCCACCATTGCAACTTCTCTGACCTACCCCAGTAGGCTCCGAATTGACTTTCCTGTTCACTCTTGTCCCATTTCAATTCATTGTTTCTCCACCTTATTAAAATAAGATCCTTTCTCACTATGTTCTTGGCCTTCTTCAGTCCCTTGAACATGTCAAGTTCATGTCAAGTTCATGCCACATTCAGTCTTCCCAATAGCTCACCCACTTCCTGGGAAACTCATTCCTGGCATCTTTGAAAGATTGGCTCCTTTTTGTTATTCAATGTTATTCAAGTCTGTTTCCCTCTTTCAGAGTTTCTCTTGACTGGCAATCTCTCCCATTACCCTGTTTCATTTTCTTCTTACATTTTTTTTATCATCTGAAAAAAATAATTTATTAATATGTCTATTGTCTTCTTGCTAATTTTCTGTTCCTTTTAGCTAGAACAAGAGCCGGGATCTTGGCTGCCCCCCCCACCCCATTTCCCTCATGCCTGGAACAGCACCTGGCCCATAGCAGGCACTCAAGAAATATTTGTCAGTTGAACAAGAGGAGGAAGATGAGGACTATTATCTTCCTCGTCTTTGGAGTACCTTTCCAAAAGAGAGAAAGGCACGGGCAGAGAAAATAATTCTCTGCTTTGGGTTGTGCACTTGATTTCCTCAACCTCATACCATGCCTCACAATATTAAAAAGCTGCCATGCGGCCTCAAAAGGAGCACTTTTAACTCATACCCATAATCCTTCCTTACACACATGCTACAGTTTCAAAAGCAGGAGGTAAAAATTAAGCAGTAACAAATAACAACATAAGTCAGAGCTCAGCAGCTGCATAAGCTTACACATTTTAAAGGAAAATAAAATATCTCATAAAAGATTCTCTTAGAATCAGCACAAATTTGGGCATAAAATCCTTAAGCAAGCATTTGGTTCACATCTGATAAAATCATTTTAGCAAAAAACACCCAAACCATGGAGAGAAAACACAAGATCTTAAGTACAGCTGAACTTGACCCCCAGAGAACCAAAATATCAGCAAGTCAATTTCTGTTCTCCATTTGGTCTTTCATATTTGGTTAACAGAGGTAGCCAGTTTCTGTTCTCATATACCTTGTTAAAATGGACTTCCCTATTTGTAGATTAGTAAGTTGAAAGCATACAGATAGCTCTACCCAAATTAAACACTAAGTGCATAAGAGAGTATTTCAAGGAGACAAGTAACAGTAGTGACAAAGTGCGTTTCTATAATTTGAGAGATCCAGTGGCCTACCACATCTAGTGTAAAATTCATTCCTAACATTTTTTTGTTCTTGAAATATATTGATGCTTGTCAGGTTTTTGTTTGTTTGTTTGTTTGTTTGTTTGTTTTTCTTGTCAGAGTTTTGAGCCGACCTTAACCTGAATGGTGAGGGCAGGAATCCATCTCAGCCTCAGTCTGGTCAGTGATATTACTGATTACTGTGAGAATTACTATGGGAATTCAGTCCCAGGAGCCACATTCCTCTTACAGAGATCATGATAACTGACAAATACACAAGAATTGTATTTGCCAATTTTTATAAAATTGTTTTTCATTCCAAAATCCTGGCGAGGTGCCCTACAAAAAACAAATTTAGAAACAGGATTCTGCAAATGAGAAACTGACCCACAGAGGAGCTTGAAATGGAGGTTTAACAGAGGCAACATAGAAAGTCAGAGCACCCTGATCTTTGTTCATTTCGATTACGGCTTTTGAGGTTGGGGTGAATGGACAGTGAGATAGCAGAGCATTGAAGAAGGAAAGTTCGCAGATGAGGAAAGGTGCATAGCTAACTTTTTCAGGCTCATCTATGTCTAGACAGTTGCTGTAAATCCATCTATTCCTCACTAGCCTTCTCATGTGAATTAAGACCCTCTATGAAGCAATCTAATTGCTGTTGGATTTCTGCCAGAATCCCAAATTCCTTCTAAACGCCTGGGGACTGCTGGGACTAGTTCTTTTGGCAACATATTAGCAAACTCTTAACCAAACACACCTTCATATCTCTTGGTTATTGCCTATGGTGTAAGCCCTTGGAGTAATTTCTTTGTTATCATACTCTTACTTTCTAAGCGCTTTTTGTTGCTTGCCGATTCAACCTTCTAGTACTCTACTGGCTTGCTGATCTTTTCACAATGAAAACACTCTGTATCTTCAATCCATGCTCTGAACCCTATCTCTACTTCCAAATTTTTACTGAAATTTGTCTCTCCAAAGGATCTGTTTCTACATAAGGTTTTTAATTCTTCCACATTCCAAGTTCGGGAGATGGGGTCTGAAACATTTATCCTGTTTTCCAGTAAATAATTCTTACTAATTTGACGCCCACAGCATCTTGTCTCCTGCTTCATTCAGTGAAGATTTTGGCTCATAGTTTTCCTTTCTACTCTCCTATTTCAGCATCCATAGGAACAGCCATAGTCTTAGTAGTTAGTTCCTTGAACTTCCAGGGCCAAAATCACCCACTTCAGTCGCCCACTTCCACGGCCACTCTGGGGACCTTGTCAACTCCTGGAATTGCTCCACTTCTGAAGCTACGGAGTCAATACCCCACTTCTTTCCTTTCTGCTTTGACAGTTTCTCCCACATGTCAGTCTTACTGAGATCCCTACCTAGCCCATTTAACAACACCTTTTTCTCCGTTTAATTAAATATCAGGACCAAGCTATTCTATTAGTTTTAGGTTCTAAGGGTTTTTTAATTTCAACTTTGCTTTTATCAAGTTCTTCATCCTCTTCTTATTGTTAAGGGAGGTCATTGAAAGGACATGAACTGGACCCAGGTAACTGGAGGCTCCTCACTCCCTCCTCCTTTCGTGGAATGTATATTCTGCCCGCTGTTCCCATAGTGGGAGCCGTTTTCCAGGACACAATGCAATGTAACACCCAGGTGGGATAACGTATTGATAAAGATACTGGATTGCCCTTGAACTAAAGTGACTTGGTTAATGTAATGTGGATGAAAAAAGGGACTCTATGGAAAGTAAGCTCACAAGGTAATGTGATCATAGATTTCTAACTGGGCAGGTCATGGTGAGCAGTCATGCCCCAGGCGTATAACTTCTTTAGAAAAAGGTTCTTTACCTTAAGTAAGCCCTCTTTACTGTTTCTGTGAATGTGGATTAACACGGTTTTGAAATAAACTGTAATCGCCCTCTAGAAGTACATAATTTTAACTATCCTATAATCCAGTCCTCCCCCTGTATGATTGTGTGGCACAAATGTTTGCTATGGTTTGCACTTAAATGGTTAGGTCTCTGTACCTGGGTTTTTCCTGGACACAGAATCCTCCAATAGTAACAAAAATTACTAACCTTCATCTCCTCAAAGAGAGGTGGGTATGTTGTTTTCCACTGGTGCAATCATTTGGCCACTCTCTTTGTTTCCTCCATTGGCCTGGAAGATGTGATAATACACATAGACACCCTTAAGAATCCACCCAGCAAGCCTTAAAGGATAGCTGGCAAGGCCTGTCTTTACTGAATACTGAAATATCGCTAAAGAGAAAAGCTGTTCTCCAAAATGAGATGGCTTTGACATTATTACCGCCTCATCAGGGGGCACCTGTGCCATTATCCTAGAAGAATGTTGTGTGTTTATACCTGATAAATCTGTTAATACATCACCTTATTAAACCGCATGAGGACACAAATGAATGCCCTGAGTGATCTGACCCCCAGCCTAGGGGACTTAATAACCATGGGTCTCTTGATGAAAAAATTGTTACTTACTTTGGGAATCATTATCTTAGTCTGTGTTTTCTCTTGCATGTGCCAACATTGTTGCTGTGGTATCTGTCCCAATACGACCAGATAACCAGCAAATGAGCCACCTCTGTAATAATGACACCCCTTGCTGATTGCTCAGGGCATACTGTGGAAGGGCATGTAAGATTCTAAGAGCCAGTTACAAGAGAAGGAACATTGGAGGAGGTCACTGAGAGGATGTGACCGCAATTTGACCCGAGAGCAGGGAGTGGGCTACCGGAGGCCCCTCACTGCTCTCTCTCTCCTTGGAAAGTGCATTCAGCCCACTGTTCCCACGGCTGGAGCCATTTTCAAGGACACAAGCTTGAGAGAGCAATGTGTTGAGACCATCGGGATGATATATGTGACTGAACCCTGTTAAGGTTTCTATATAAATTTTGAAGATTGTTGCGGGTGGGTGTGGAAATCTAGTCATCTTGCAGAAGTCCAAGACAAGCCTCATGTGTAAGTTCTCTTGCTTATTAAACCTGCCGTCTACCAATCTGGAGCAGTCTGCCTTTCTTAGGCCTCTCCCTGCTCTCCGTGTATGGGGGGCCAGTTTTTAAGCTGTGATCCTTCTGTCATACCAGCCTGGGAAATGTGCTGTATGTCGGTCTTCTCTGAGCCTGAGACTGGTCTGCTGACCATTTTTGGCATTATAGATTTCTGTCACTACTAATCAGAGGCTTCACTTTCAACTGGGCCTTTCCTGTATTTCCATGATCACTTCTGTTCTCTCTCCTTTTCTGCTATGTAGTAATTTCAAAACTTCATTCTGCTATAATAAGTTTTTGACTTACCTTTGACTCCTACTTTCCCTCTAGTTCTTAGCAGATGATTGCTTTGCAGAGAAAATGAAACTCACTTTTTAGAAATGCCCCCTAACTACACACCCGCTAAGTTCTCCACACTCACATCTCCACTTATCCTTGTCTCCTTCCTCCTTTTACAAGGTGTCCTTACCTACTGTCTCTTCATCTGGAAGTAATTCTATATACTTTTCACTTTTTCCTTCATTTTCATCCTCTGCCTTCCCATTTGCATTTAAACATAAACAAAACACTCTCATTTGAAAAAATAAGGCCTTTGTCCCCATAACTCCCCTCAGTCCACACCTTTTCTCTCTCGTTCATAACCCAACCTTTTTGAACATCTGTCTACACTGGCAGTCTCCCTCCTTTTCATTCTCTTTGCTATGTTCACGGATGACTTCCTTGTTGCTCTCTCCAATAGATACTTTTATATTTAGATTACTTACTTACCTTCTGAAGCTTTTGACATAACTGACAATATTCTCCTTCTTGAAATACTGTTTTATTTGGTTTCTCCAAGTCTATACAGCAGTTCCTTGAATAACATTGTCCATACGGAATTTGCACGGTCTCCTCACGTCTGGGTTGGTTTTCTCTGGGACTCCGTTTTTTTCCCACATCACAAAGGTGTGCACGTGAGGTGAACCGGCGTGTCTACATTGTCCTAGTCTGACTGAGTGGGTGTGAGTGACCCTGTGATGGAAGGCTGTTTTGTCCAGGATGGGTTCCCACCTTGCGCCCTGAGCTGCTGGAGAGGGTCTCGACACCTGTGACCCTGAATTGGAGTAAGCGGGTTGGAAAACTATTACCTTGTTTTTATGAATCTTTCTTAAATGTATATATAACTCACACTTATTTTAATGTCTAATACTAGAGGTGTTTTGGGTCTTTTATTTATAAGTTTGGTGGCATTTTTATGACCAGAAACACACCATAGAAACTTCAAATAGCCTATGGTAAAACTGATTTTGTTATACACAGTTTAGCTTAAAGCTGTATTTCCCAAGAACTACAGTTAAATGAAGATTTACTGTGCTCTTAGTTCCCAATTAGCTCTGGCCACTTCTCAGTTCTCTGCAGAGTCCCCTTCTGTCCAACTCCTAAATATTGTTATTTTAATACTAGATTTTTTTCTGTTCTTGTTCTACACACTCTTTGAGCCAACTCATTTATACTTATGGATCTCAATGTCACTTATATGTTAATTTGTCTCAAATTCATGTCCCTAGCTCGGAATGGTGCTGAGGCACCACTGAACATCCTTGAAAGTGGCTCCTGCAGGAGGCACTGCCCAGTTTCTGGGGCGGCTGTCCTAGATGACCGGAAATGGAAGCCGCGTGGGCCTGTTGCTTAGCAACAAAGGCTGCTCAGACGCTAGACAGCCCCTGCGCTGAGCGAGCAGAGACTGCAGGCTCAGTAGCGGGAGAGTTTCAACTCTAGCCCCAGGGATCCTGGGGTGCAGAACAGCAGCAATCCAAGAGGCCCTGGGTGCCGCCAGCGTGTCCTCGCAGCCATGAGCAGCGAGCAGGTGAGAGGCCCCGTCCTGGCCGGGCTCGCCCCTCCCCGAAGCTTTCCTTGCATTTCAAAAGTGATTGAAGCCCTCGTCCTTTGGACCCCACAGTTGTGATCACACCGGGTACAGCTTCCTTTACCCCAATTATGGTCTAGAATATTCAGGGGGCTTTCCGTGAAAACTTATGTTTCCTTTCCAACCGTTTGTCCTTGATGTTGTCATAACAACCAAACATGTCAGTCGAGAGCAGTGTGGCCGCAGATTAAACTACAGCTCAGAGTGTCCCCAGTGTGCTAATGGTGGGTGTGTTTGGGTGAGGGGAAGCTCCATGAGTAGTTGCAGTGGGTTTGGGCTCCCGGTCTGGCGTCCAAGCCCCTTTCTAGCTGTTCAACTTTGGGTAAAACACTTTGTCTTTCTAAGCCTTCTCTCTCGTTTATTCAGAGGGGAGAATCAGAACAACGTTTCTTTTCTAAGGTTGTTGTGAAGTTCGAATAAGAGACCATACCATATCATATGTGAAAGAGTTTGGTAAATGGTAAATGGAATTTCTTCTTAAAATATCCTCATGGCACATAATAAAAGATGCATGTTGCAATAGGTACTTTTCAGAATCTTTATTGAACTTAAGAGCAACTGGAAACAAAAGAAATACAGAACAATGTTCAAACTTTTTAATGCTAGAACAGAACAGGAAGGCCTTAAGCCTGGACGTTACTCTGGCTAGATAGAAAACAACTCTAACTCGCTAGATGAATATGAAAAAGGCCCCTTACACACCCTGGTACTGAATAGAAAACAATTGCTTTTAAGCCTGCAAATTTTGCTTACTTCTTTGTTTAATACTAAATTATAATTCTTTTCTTTTCAAGTCTTCATAATTTGTTTGTAGTGTTACAGTTTATTGTGGAAATGATGTTAAAAGGTGATTTATTCCCCTTTCCATCAGGTTGCAGTTACTAACAGAAAATGTCAAAACCTCAATTCATTAATTAATCAAATAAGCAGTTAATGCCTAAATAATCAAGAAAATTTGCTTTCAGCATTTTATTGAAATGTGTAATAAATTGAGAACTAAGAGACAGATTCACTTACCATTTAATTAGTAATTAAAAGTACAAGAAGAAATGAACAAACAACACAAAATTAAGATAAAGATTACTAAAATATTAAGCAATTAGATTAATAGACTGCTGTCTTTTTCTACGTGGTATTATAATCAATGTCCTTTAAAAAAATTTTGTTGTTGTCACCATCAATATACATGAAGCAACTCATTTGCTTGATGCCCATTTCAGTCTTTGGCCTGATCTTAAATCATATTCTATGTTGTTAAAATTTATATTATATGTTTCTTATATTCGCAATGGTATTTCTGAATGGCTATTATTTTTCATAAAGCTCCTAATTGACCTGTTTACAACTAAAAAGCATCCACTAGAACCTATTGGCAGTTAAGTTTTAAGTTTTGCTTAATATTATTAAAAGTAATGTTTAGAAATGAAACCCATCATCCTTCCCCCCCCCAAAAAAACGACAGATGTTATTAAAAAGGCAGTAGGATCTTGAAAGAATGGTCGTGAGCCCATGTATGATGATTTCCATAGTATTTTAAACAGCAGACGTCCGCCTCTCACTGCTTTGGTTGATTTGTAATTTGAAAACTCTTGATGCTCTCATTTATGCTAATTTTGGGTATAGTTTTCCTTTTGAAAAGATAAAAGTTTTTCCTATTTTAACCTAAAACAAATGGAATGGATTAAACTTTTGGAAATGCTATTTTTATGTGACATTTACTTATGTATTCATTTAGTTTTTTAAAAAAGCAAGCAGGTGGTAAAATCATATTTGCCGAAGGAGATTTTAACATATTCATTTCATTAGTGGAAGGTTGAGGGTGACATGGCATTTTTCAGAAATAGCAGCCTGAGTTCTTAAGTTAGGTATTTAAAGATATGTCTTTTACAACTGCTTGCTTCATTTTTAAAATTAGTTAAAACATACAATAAAGCATTTTGAGTTTCAGTTCAAGATATATTCATAGATTCTGGTCATTTAATCAGAATGGTTAAATTTGGATTATACGGAGTTTACAATATCTCTTCCAATAGACAAGCAGTTGAAAATCAACAAAATAAAAAAATGAATGCAAAACCAGAGTACTTAGGAAATACCTAGACTCTTGAGCAATTTTAATTTTGATAATGTAAAATTGTAATAGTGAGGATCAAACAGAAAACAGATGGCATTCTCAAAAGTATTTAACTGAAGAAAACTTATAAAGTGACCATTTGCAGAGGCATGGGCATGGTTAAGGAAGGAACCAAGAGAGATGAGGAGGCATTTAAGGATTAGTAGCAGTAGGAAGTCGTAACCATTCCTAGGAATGAATGAAGTGTCAAAGAAACTGAACACCATTCTTAAAACCTGGTGAGAGCTGGGCTTGGAATGGCAGTTTCCTGCCAGGAGCTGAGCTCTGGAGGAATTCAGCTACTATCAAAAATATGGGAAACAGAGTATTAGGAAAGAAATTTCCTAACCCCTCTCTCCTCCTGATCTCTAGCCTCCTACTGGTGCCTCTCACCGCTTAATCTCTGCTAGAAGCCAGAGGTCTGGGAGCCCAGATGATGTCCATATGTAGAATTCAGCCTTCTAGTCACAGACCAGGGAGAAAAACATGGAGATTCGATTGGAACAAACAAAGAAGAAATATCACAGAAATTATTCTAAGTAAATGCAACATTCAGAGATATTTCCCTGTTTACAAATTCGTTGGGATTAAAAGTTTTAAAGTCAGTTTGTTTAGGTCCTATAATGCCTTTTTCGTCCCAAATCCTTATACCTGAAAATACATCTAATGAGAGATGGATAAGACAATTTTGAAGACTTATGAAATGTGTTTGAAGGATACACTTCCAGGATCTGAATAAATACATTATATTCATGAAAGAGTCAATGTCAGTTTTCTTCAAATTATTCTAGAAATTCAGCATATTTCTATCTAAATTCGAAAATCTTCCATGCAGTGTGGACCCTAAAATTCACATGGTAGAGAAAAGGTCAAGATTGTGTATAATTTTTAAGAATAGCAAAGTGAGAGAATTGTCTTATAGATTCAAGACCTATTGTGAAATCATGGTAATTTAGATGATGTGACACAATTTGTTTACAGATAGACAAATAAACCAGTGGAATTAAATAAGGGGACAATAATAGACATGCACATATACACGTGTAATATATGTATATTATATTCACATACTCAGTGTGTGTTAGATGCAAGAATTGTGTTTTTACTAAAATATATGCCCAAAGACATTTATTGAAACATCTTTGGTAATAGAGAAACATTGGGAATAAGCTAAATGTTCATTCACAAGAGAGTGAAATAGACAAAATTCATTACATTTATATAGTGGAGCAGTATGCAGCTATGAAAATCAGTGAGTAAAGTATTAATGTAAGAAGTGAGAAGACCACCTGCTTGCATGCATAAAGCGTTTGAAAGATCTCCCTGTGCGAGAAACTTACTGGAAAGCTGCCCTTAGGGATAACAGTGACCCCTGTTGGAGGGTGTCTGCCCCTGGGTCAGTCACTCACCACCGGCTGGGAAGGTGCCCATTGGCAAGGATGATGGCTCCTGGCAGGCGTACCTTGGGAGCAACAAGAAAAAGCACTGAAACAGGAAGAAAATTTTCTTTCTTTCTGTCTCTCTTTTTGAACCCTCTATTAATATCGTGCCAGCTGGAGAAATATTTATAGATTCCTGCTCAAGAATCACAAAGGAGAACAAAAAGCATAGATTTGATGAGAAGATGCAAGAAATTAATAAGTAGCCAAAGCACAACTCATATTATCTATTTTATAAAAATCAAAAAATCACTCTTAACAGTGCTTCTTCTTACATAGATGAAGTAAATTCCTATCATGGAATTATTCTCTGTTGCAAAGAAGGTAAAGCACTCGTCTCTGAAAGTTGCTGCTAAAAAGTACAAATGTTACTTCTCGTAAGTTAAGGGTGTGTTAACCTGAATACATCATCACCTTAGGAAGTGGAGCACTCTGAAAAAAAATAAGTTGTAGCCATAGAGAAGAGAGGTGGGGCTGAGTGAAATTTGGGTGCTATTAGATTCACATAAATTCCCAGAAGACATGACAATTCCCCCACTGAACTGCCTAGCACCCTTGTCAAATATCAATTGCCCATTCTATTCCTTTGATCTATACGCTTATCTTTATTCAATATTCATTACTGTAGCTTTGTAGTAAGTTGTGAAATCTGGAAGTGTGAGTCTGCCAGCTTTGTTCTCCTTTTTCAAGATTGTGTGGCTTCTGGGTCCCTACATTTTCATGTGAATTTTATGATCAACTTATTAATTTATACAAAAAAAAAAAAAAGCAGTTGGGATTTTGATAGGAATGTGTTGAATCCTATGAAGGGAGGATTACATTTTAAGAATATTAGTCTTTGATCCATGAGCATGGGATGTCTTTCCATTTAATAAGGTCTTCTTTAATTTCTCTCAATAATGTTTTATAGCTTTCACTGAGCAAGTCTTGTACTCCTTATGTTAAATTTATCCCTAAATATTTTATCTTTTTTGATGCATTTGTAAAAGGATTTCTTTCTTAATTTCAATTTTGAATTATTCATTCTAGTGTTTAGAAATACAATTGATTTTTGTGTATTGATCTTGAATCCTACAACCTTGCTGAACTCATTCATTAGCTCTGATTTTTTTTTGTGGATTCTTTATGCTTTTCTGTACAACAATATCATACCATCTATAAAGCATGTTTTAGAATATTTTGGATAATATATGTTTTACTTTATATGACATTGTAAATTTGGTTGAGTGAGCAAATTTTTGCATTAACAGAGTAAACAGTTTTGTTTTTCATATTTTTCATGCAGGATAAATCAGCTAGCAAAGAAAAATCCAAGACACCAGTAAGATTTTTACCACAGTTATCTACGGTAATTTACCAATATACTATCATACTTATTGCTTTTATAATAATGTCATTTACTAATTTTAAACTTGCAAATAAGTTACTGAATTTCTGACTTTAAATTTTATGCTCCATTTAATTCTTTTCTGATAGAGAACATTTATGAGATACGTATCTTAGGAAAAATAACTATCTTAATAAACGAAGTATAAGCTATAATTACCTAGTATATAAAAGAATATTTAAGTATTCCGAATAACTGAATTGTGAAGATGATCTACACAAAGCAGTGGTGGAGTCAGGAAATGACTTTGTCACTAATAACTCTGTGACTGTTGGGGAGTCACTTCTCTGAGCCCTAATTTCTGAGTTTGAGAATGAAAGGTTTCATGATTTCTGAGGAGAGCCTCTTCTAGCACTGAAATGCTATGCTACAGCTTTTTCATTATTTTGACTTTAAATTATTGTTGTCTTGTGGAAGATGTAGTTAGTAGACATTTTCAGTTGATAAAGTGCTGGACAGTTAGATTTTACTGCAGTAAAATTTACTATTGAATAATTCTATTGAGTTTAATGCCATTGAGTTACACACTTGTGATTCCCGGGAGTTGAGCTTCAGTGGAAGTTCAATGCAAACATTATTTGTTTGGAAGCATATTTTAAAAGCTCAAAACGAGCTATGAAATGGAATCTGCATTGCTGCATACAGAGAAGATTCCTGGTAATATGAAATGAAAGATTCTCACAGCTTAAAAAAACTTAAATGAAAATTTTAGGTGACTATTTAAACGTTTCAAAGCACATATTTAATTGTGAATCTGTTTGTATTGATAATGGCAAGATTATCACCATGCTCTATGAAATAAAATCATAGCATCTTTTTTCTTAGCTCTACAAATATCTATTTTGTTTTCTAGTTTAAAAGATAAAGACCTGAAATGCAATAGACATTTTATTTTCTCTTTAAAAAACAACAAATTTTAAAAATGAAAAAATTGCTTAGTTTTTTTAAAAAAATTTACTACCATAGAGGTGTAGAAATAGCAACTAAATTTAACTTTACTTACTGAATCAATCATCAGTGGCTCAAATGAATAATTTCTTCTAGCCAGTGAGGTATATAATTATCTAAAATTATTTTGTCTGATTTAAACCATATATTGTGTTCATATTTGACTGTATCTTGCAAATTTTCTTTCATATCATTTGGGTTTCATGTCATTTAAGATAAATCATATTTTTGAGATATTAAATCCATTGAATAATTTTTTTTTCATTTGAGTATTAAAGCTTGCACTTGAATAAAGTTTTCTGGTAGTAGTTAAGCCCTAGAGTGATTTTCATTACAGACCTTCATGCTTCTAGAGGTGACTCCCATAGTTGAAATGAAGGTGATCCAGCATTGGTGGCTGCCGTCTCTGTGAACTGGTGATGAATTCTCACCTTTGTGCATAACTCACACATAGCACTCCCACAAATCTTAAATCCTCTATGAAGCAAGATAGGAGTGGAATGGAAGGGCAGACATAGGAAGGAAGATGACCGAGGTTTTAAATTGTCTTAGCTTTCTTTTGAGTAGAAGGGCCTAAAAAAATTTTATATGCACTTTATTTGGGGAGATGACTCCAGGAAGCAGGAGTAAAAGATTGGGACAGTAAACCTAGGAAGAAGGAGAAGCCAATACGAGAATGTTTTATCAAGTTGGTTGTCACATTAAGCAACTGGGGTGATCCTCATAACCTTCTGAGCAGATTAGAAAATGCTTTTTGGATTGTTCACTTGAGCATGATCAAAAGGTAGCATTTACCCATCAGCTCTCACCCCACATTGGTAGAGGTTGCTCCAGTGGATGTTAATTCCCACCTACTTCTGGCTGCTCATGTTTGTGAAATGGGCTACCCTGAGAGTCCCATGGCACTGGAGAAGCCCCACAGCAGAAAGCAAAAGACATTTTCCTGAGGTGAAACACTGCCATTTCGACATGAATTGAGGCCAGCAGAGAACTGTTCACTGCAGCTGTGTGTGGAATCAGAGGTGAGGCCAGGAGGGTAGGAAGGAATGTGAGGCACAAGATTCGATTGATAAAAAAAGGTCAGTGGGATTCTCTTAGGGTTAGCCTCATAAGAGTTCCAAAGCAGAAGGAAAAGATGGCATGTGCCTAAGTTATCCTTGGAAAATAAAGTACAGATTAAAATAGACTTGCTTGTCAACATTAAAAAAATATGTAGGTATTACTTTTAAATTCACCTGTCTGGTTTTACTGAAGAACAATATCACTTAGCTCGACAGTACATTGGCTTATGTATGGCTGCTCCTGGTTAGCCAAACACCACTATTTATAAAATATCCTATGAGATATTTATTCTGCACTATGGTATAAGAAGAGAACATTAAGGCCCTCACCTCCCTTCTCCCTCCAGGGTGCTGATAAGACTGTAGGTGAGAGCTCAGCATGCAGAATGGGTGGTGTGGGGGTTTGTGTAGGAGACTAGTGTTGAGTAAGGTATTTTGTACATTTGTGGTGGCTCCAATACAATGGATCTCATTTTTATTGCCTCTGTATCCTGGTATGAAAAGTCCAGGGCCTTGGGCCATATATCCAGAAACTTCATCTCTATTATCTACAGCTGCATTCTTATCAGGCTTATGCCACATCCCCATTCTCAAAGTAGAAGCACCTTTTGCACCTTTGAACACGAAAATATTGTGCTTATGTTTCCCTTCACATCCTGTGGTCCACTAGAATAAAGCCATTTGTGGTACAGCACTAGATATGTATGAATCATTCACCTAATCTGGTGTTCACGCTTTCAAACACTGTCTGAAACTCATTGCAATTCCTTTTCCTTTTAAGGGCTTGGTTGACCAATTTGGAATTTTTCTAAGAAAAAGTTACAATTCTTTTAAAGTCAGTTTATCCAGCTCTATAAGACTGAACAGTAGACTGAGATGGAGTGGGGTGAGAGGCTAAAAGAACAGGATAGGTACTCACGAATTACATTCTAGACAAAATTTAAACAATAAGAATATTACCAAAACAGTGTTATGCACATTCAGAGGAGATCACCTGCAATTGTAGTTAAGAAAATCTAAACTTTTTGATATTGGTCTTGAAAAATGTGCCACATTTTAACAAGAAGATATTGAAGGGTGTATTGGTGGTTCTGTTTATCAGGATAATTAATACTAGCTGACATTAACAGGAAGACCCCAAAATCTCAGAAATGTAATCCAAAAAAGATTACTCCTGGCTGACATGAAGTCTGGTATAGGTCAGGTAGCCCTGCTTACATTTGATAGTTATGCCTGGGGTACATTTGGCGTCCTCATGAGCAGTGGCAGAGGTGAGAGCTGATGGATGAGACACACCAGCTCTCAGCTACCTTACCTGACAGTGCTCACATTTCCCTGGCTGGCTCAAGTCATATGGCTACGAAGTAACTAAGAGCGGCTGGGAGATGAAATAGTTTTGGGCATATTCAGGAGGCTTTGAAAACTAACATAAAGCCCCTTTAGAAGGGGGCTTTTCAATATTTCTGACCAAGGATGCAAATGATTAGGGCTGTATTTTAGGAAGCTACGTAGAGGTGACCTTGAGTTACTAGCATTTTCTTTAAATCAAGTTGCCCAGATTATTTTAAAAAGCTGCTAAAGTATCCTCACTGCTGACTCTAGTCTTCTTCCCATATATCTTGTTGATTGCTGGCAGGACCATTTTTTAAATAACCCTTCGTATGTCCTTGCATGATAAATAACTTAACGACATAATTTGTCATCTAAACTGAGATGCATGCCACTGAGAGTAAAAGTGCTACCAATTAGGCTTGGGCAAGAAGTGTAAACTGGGACTAACTGGGACTATCTTCAGCAAATTGGGACTTGAAGTCATCTTAAGAGGAGGCTACAATGATTCTCCATTGCCAGCCAGACCAATCAAGCCCGCAACCCCACATCTTCTGCAGTATTCAGCCCTCCCTCCCTCTTAATTGAGGTTCCTACTCAAACATAACCTTTGCAAGAGGCCTCTCTAGCCCATCTAATCTGGCACTTCCCTACTTTCTCTCTTTCTATCCATTTACCCTGCTTTATTTTTCCCTATTGTACTTATTATTTTCTGACATTACATGATATATTTATTCTAAAATATCTGTCTATACCCTCATTAAAGTATAAGTTCCACCAGGGAAGAGACTTTGTTCTGTCCATGGCTGTAGATCCAGAGCCTTAAAGACAACCTGACACATGACAGGAATTCAAAAAATCATGTTGAAGAAGAGAATTGTTGTACCTTCTACTTCAGTTGGGCCGAATGCCCTCACCATCAACCCCGACACCCCCTCCTGAGTTATCATGATGCTCCGCTGTCTTCAGTAAGCTCATGTTATACTCTGTGGAGACTCAACTCTGCCTCCATACTTAGCTTCCATCCTTTCTCTCTTTGAAACTTTCTTTGAATACTCTGCTCCACACTATCTCCTGACCTGGATAGAAGCATATATAGTTTGTAATATTTACTGAACTGTGCACTTTGTGGGGACAGAAACTACATCACTTATAAAGTCCTCATCTATACAATAGGCACAAAAGTGGTACAACACTGCTTACCTTATAGGGTTTTAAAGAGAATTAAATGAGATAATGTATGTAAACTTCTTAAAATGATACACAGCACATAATGTAATTCAATATAAAATGTATTATAATCAATGTCAAGAATTATTGACAAGATAATTGAAATATTTGTGTTTTGTCATGCAGGATAAACCACCAGCAAAGAAAAATCGAAGGCACCAGGAAGAGTTTTACCACAGTTGGCTACGGTAATTTACCTCTACACCCTCATTGAATTTTTGCCTTTTAAAAATGTTTATTAGTTTTTAAACTTGTAACTAAATTTCTGATTTTGAATTTTGTGCTTCCATTTAATTATTTTCTGATGGAGAAATTCTATAAGGTGCAAATATTAGAAAAAAAACTAGCTTAATAAAGTAACTGTAAGCTATAATTTTCTAGTTATGTACAGAATATTTGAATATCCTAGATAAAAGAATTTCTAAGATGGACTAGCAGAACGTATATCAGTGTTGGGGTTAGAAAATGAGGCTACAGGTTACAGCTTGGTCACTAATGACTCTATCATCTGAAGGGGGTCACTTACCTCTCTGAGCCTCACTTTCTGAGTTTGGATATGAGCAAAGTCAATTCAATGATCTTTGAGAAATATCATCCAGCAGTGAAATGCTATGCCACAGAGGATTCCTCAGATCTTGCCATTCTTTTTTTATTATTATGACTATAAATTGTCATTTTCCTGTGGAAGAGGCAGTTAATAGACATTTTCAGTTGATACGTGCTGGGTAAGATATACTTTACTGTAATAAATTTCACCATCTAGTAATTATGTTGAATTCAAGGCCATCGAGTTATGCTCTTGATGACTCCTGGAAATTGAGCGTAAGTGGTTCAGTGCAAACATTATTATATTTTTTAATTGTGATAAAATATACATAACATAAAATTTACCATTTTAATCATTTTAAATTAAAATGTAGTTCATTGGTATTAAGTACATTCACATTGTTGTGCTACCATCACCACCATTCATCTCCATAACTCTTTTCATCTTCCCAAACTGAAACTTTACCCATTAAGCAGTAACTCCCCATTCCCCCACCCAGCTCATGGCAACGCCCTTCTACTTTCTGACTCTATGTATTTGACTACTCTAGGTCCTTTATATAAGTGGAATATACAATATTGTCCCTTTACATTAAATAGCATAATGTTTTCAAGGTTCATCCAAAGCATTATTTTTTGAGAGATATTTTAACAGTCGAGAACAAATGATAAAATTGAATTTGTGTTGCTTTATGTAGAAAAGATTCTTGATAATTTAAAATGAAGGACATTTTTTTTTCACATAGAAGTTTAAATTAATATTCTTAGATGAATTATACTGAACATTCCAAAATAACATTTTAATTAAAAATATGCTTTTATTGATAATCTGATTATTATGCCAAGTTCTATAGAATTGAACCATAGCATGTTTTTCCTAGTTCTGCAAAATCTATCTTAAATTTTCTAGTTTGAAAGACAAACCTAAAATGGAATAGATATTTTATTTTCTCTTTAAAAAATGTAACACATTTTAAAACTGAAAAAATAAAAATTACCGTTGGTTTGTTGTGTCTTGTTATTATAAAGGTTTAGAAATGTAAATTTAAATTTCCTTATTTAGTGTCTTGAACCTGAGTCTTGGCCTCTTGCCTCCCTCCCCTAACAACATGAGCTTCAGCACCCACTCCAGATTCTCCACCAGCTACCGGACCCTGGGCTCCGTGCGGTTACCCAGCCACTGGGTCCAGTCGGCCAACCAGCAATGTGGCCAGCATGTATGCAGGTGCAGGGTGCTCAGGCTCCTAGCCCTCCATACCCCACTCCACCAGTATCTGCAATGACCGGAAGTCCAGAGGCCTGGCCTCAGGGATGGTCAGGGGTCTGGCAGGCATAGGGGGCATTTAGACTGAGAAGGAGACTTTGCAATGCTTGAATGACCACCTGGCCTCTTGCGTGGTGAGAGTGAGGAGCCTGGGGGCTGATAGTTGGAAGAGGCAATATCTGGGGACACCTGGAGAAGAAGGAACCCTAGGTCAGAGACTGAGGACATTATTTTAAGACCATCAAGAACCTGAAGTCTCAGATCTTTGCAAGTTCTGTGGGCAATGCCCACATCGTTCTACAGATTGACAATGTCTGTCTTGCTGCTGATGACTTCAGAGTCAAGTATGAGACAGAGCTGACCATGCACCAATCTGTGGTGAGTGACATCAATGGGCTTTGAAAAGTCATTGATGACAACAATATCATTCGACTGTAGCTGGAGATGAAGATTGAAGCTCTCAAGGAGGAGCTGCTTCTTCATGAAGAAGAGCATGAAGAAGAGGTAAATGGTCTATGAAACCAGATTGCCAACTCTGGGTTGATCATGGAGTTGGATGCCCCGACTCTCAGGACCTCAGTAAGATCATGGTGGACATCTGGGCCCTGTATGATGAGCTGGCTTGGAAGAACCAAGAAGGTCTAGATTAGTACTGGCCCCAACAGACTGAGGAGAGCACCACAGTAGTCACATTGCAGACTTCTGAGACAGGAGTGCTGAAATGACACTCACAGAGCTGAGATTGCTGTCCAGTCCTTGGAGATCTACCTGGACTCGATGAAAATCTGAAGGCCAGCTTGGAGAACAACCTGAGGGAGGTGGAAGCATTCTATGCCATGCAGATGGAACAGCCCAATGGGATCCTGCTGCACCTAGAGTCAGAGCTGGCCAAGACCCAAGCAGAGGGGCAGAGCCAGACCCAGGAGTATGAGGCCCTGCTGAACATCAAGGTCAAGCTAGAGTCTGAAATCGCCACCTACTGCCACCTGTGGGAAGAGGGGGAGGACTATGATCTTGTTGATGCCCTGGACAGCAACTCCATGCAATCCATACAAAGGACCACCACTTGCAGGACTGGATGGCAAACTTGTGTCTGAGGTCAATGATACCAAATTTCAGCAGCAGTAGGGCAGACTTTGGGAGGAGCCAAGGTTCAGAGATGATTGAAAAAAAATTCCTTATTTAATATTCAATGGCTGAATTTCATGTCGGTGACATATAATAGTTTAAATGCTTTTGTTGGCTGATCCAAACATGGTTTTATGTTCATAGTTGGCAATATCTTACATTTTTTCAGCATTCTTTGAATTTTATTTATTTTAAGGGAAATAATATTTTTAAGAGACACTTTCTAAAAATACATTGATTTTTTCAAAAATATTTTTATTTGAACATTGAGGTTTGGACTTGGATAAAATTCTCTGGCACTAGTTAAAACCTAGAGTGATTTTCATTACAGACCTTCATGCTTCTGGAAGTGATCCTTGTTTAAAACAAGGTGACCCAGCACTGGTGGCTGTCAGCCAGTGTGAACTGGTGACCTGATTCTCACACTGTGTGCACACCTCACTCATAGCACTCCTCACTCATAGCACAAATCTTCAATCCTTTTTGGAGCAAGATGAGAGTGGAAGAATGGAAAGGTTGGATGGATGAAGTAGATGGATGGATGGGATGGATGGAATGGGATGATGGGATGATGGATGGGATGATTTACAAGTTGTCTTAGCATAGTTTCCTGTTAAAGAAGAGCCTGAAACAAGGAGAGTAAAACTAGGAAGAAGGAGGTGCCGGTATAAGCATGGGCTATCAAGTCAATCTGCATCTGGAAGGAAGACACAGACTCAATTGTTGACATTGAAAAATAGGTACATTTTTACTTCCATCTGGGTTTACTGAAGGGCCATTGATTCCAGTACCAGTGGGTCTGTGCTCTGGTATTGCAATAGTTGGCTCAAGCTAATTAGTAGTTGCCTTTTTAAAGACCTAGGTGTCCTCTTATCTGCCACAGTCCCTGCTACCCTCTATTTTATCCCAGCACTGAAGCCGAATGCCAGTTAGCTATCGTCACTAGCCTTTCTTCCTCAAAGGTACCAACACAAATTGTGTAAGTATAAGAGTGTATGACCCTTGCCTTAAATGGTGGAATAAATTTGTAAGTTTCTAGAGTTATCTAGAGATGTCATGAGAACAGGAAGACCTTTTGGAGCTGGATGTAGTAGAACTCATTAGCAATGGAAACCACCAGCCAGTGCCTTTCATTAAAACAAAAAGCTCAAAAAACACTTGCCAATATCTGGGGGTGAGTAGACTCTCTGGAATGAGTTCCCTAGTGCTAGGTAACAGGTACCCACATCAAACCAGCAGCAGGGCCTTTGGTACTATCTCCCAAATGTTACACACCACAGCCATTCCCAGGCTTGAATATTATTTGTTGTTGAGTGTATGTGCGTTCTTTCCAGATGCCTTGATTTGTTAGAGGAAATGTCTGTGTTTATAAATACTAATAGATTTCATGAAAATTTTTTTTTATGATTTGTCATATTAATGCTATTTACATTTCATATTTCAGGTGAGTACAAAGCCTCAGTGGCAGCTGGCAGCTCCATCATTCCATTTGAGTATAAAGCAGGATGATGAAATACCAGAAAAGTTTACTGTTAAAAATGAGCAGTCGTATGGTAAGAATTTTAATGTTCAAACTTAGATTTAAGAACATTTTCTAGGGAAAAAAAATCATACAATATTTAGCTAATAGAGTAGTGAAATTGTAAACCCAAATGACCTTTACATCAAGTAGAAAAATTTATCCCAAATGTTTTCCCTCAGAAAATAATTGATTCCAGTTATTAGCTATTTTAGGCTATTGCAAATGTTATAAAAGCTGATATTTTAGGAGTTGGAATGTTTACAATAAAACTTTGATTTATTGTAGTCAGAATTTGCCTCTGCATCAAAGACTAAGAATTTTTTCTAAGAGGGATTTTAATAAGTTGTAAACATTATTTCCAAGTTAATCATTTAAATTTTTTTATTATTTTGAGTCATCAGATTGATTACATTGAATAGTATCATTTTTTCATCATGGTTTTAAAAATTTTATTTGAAATAGTTTCATTCTGTTTTTGTCATAATTTTAATCTTCACTTTAAGAAGGTTGATGAAAATACAATTGAAAATTTGAGTTTATTAGCATATTCTTCAAAATATAAGATAAATAAATTGAATATTCTTGAAATAGGCAATGGTTTTTATTATGATGACATAAAACAGGTGTAGTTTGACTTCCTGATAGTAAAAAATTAATTATACTTATGGTACTTGAGAACTTAAAGTATGTGATTTTTCCTTGAAATGTGCTTTAACATTTTATTCTCACCACTTAAATATTTGAGCTTACTTTTTAGATGATTAACTTATGCTTTTTAAAAAATTCAGCTGAATACATGGAACAGTTTGGGAAAAAGGGCAAATTACTAGACCAAATCGATGATAGTCATGCTGGACCATCTACTTCCAAATCAAAGAGCAAATCTCCACATAAAGAACGCGAGAACTTCCGAAGCACTCTTGTCAATGTCATTATGTAAGTTCTATAAGCTAACCAGTATGTGTTATCCTAGTTAGAGCCTCTGGAACTTTTTATCTAAAAATATAAGAATTTGTGCATCTCTAAGAATACTCCAAAGTTTTGTTGGAATGAGGTCAAGGTATAAATAAAGAATGAAAGATTGAGCTTAACTCTATTAAGCATGCCCCTTTTTAAAAAATATCAGAGCTGAAAAGGTACCAGTGTCAATACCTGATGTTGGCTAAGAGAGCAATATGTCCAGGAGTTCTGGTTGTAGTCTCTGGTGGCCGGTAGAAGATTTGAGGCAGTTTTTTCCCCCCATCTCATTGGCTCAGGTGATGCGGCAACCTCTGTATTGTGGGTCGTCTTGTATAGAATAGGAAGGAATTGGTGTGAGGTGATTGGCAGTGTGAGCAGGACCTGGGCTTGCCTGGTCGGAGTTTTAGATCCATTTATGGAGAACAGTGCAGATATGCATCATTAGTTCCTTTTTGCTTGTTTACTCAGGGCTTCCTGCTAGTTGCTCAGTACCCTCTTTCTTTCATTATGACTCTTGAGGCATACACACTGCCATTTGTGAACCAATAAGAGTTTCATGATACATTGCAATAAGTAACTCACCCACAGAACCCTATTTTACTGTTCCACATGTGGCATTTTACTGGCAAGATGACCACCTTGAAGGGAGGACAGTGACTAGTATGTACTTACAAAAGGAAGGGGATTTCGTGGAAGTCCTGTGCAGCTAGATTGTGAGCATGTACCTACACTGGAGTGTTTTGGAGTTTGCTTTTGTCAGGCACCACTAGGGTATTACCAGCTTGACCCACTTATGTCCCTTTTTTCAATTAAACACTCTCAGGTCACACAAACAATGTAAAATTAACACTCAAAACCACGGGGTGGTAGACCTCTGATTACAAATTCTCAGAAGGAACATTTTCTCTACCCACTGCCCTGGCCAAGACAGATGGTCTTTCTTGACACAAGTCCCTGTGCCTGTCATTACTGGTCCTTCTCTGGTTGAAGTTAGAGCCTGTCTTAGGTTTCGGCTTCATACGTGGGTCTCAGTTTGAATTCCCCGTTTCATTCAGCCCTACGCAATCATCTCCTGACCCACGAGAGCATTAAAGTTCAAGGCCCCACCTCCACAGAGAGCAGCCATAGCCTCAGGTGTTTTGCTAATTGCTTTGCCTTGACATTCCATTTTTTCTTCCTCCTATTTTTTATCTTTCTTGTGAGCTTGGCTCTGTATTCAAAAGGAGCTTTGTGACATATTATCTAGTATTTATAGAATGGTACTGGTGGGTTTTTCAGATTATCTTTGCTGCTGTATTATAAGAAATGGAAGTCTCAAACATTTTATGACATTTTTTAGTTATGCCATTTATAAATAAGATATGGACTTACTGAAATTTAATCTTAGTTTTTATACCTCAATAGTGTATGTAATGTCATTTATAGTCTATAGTTATTAGTATTTCTTATATAGGTGGGCTTAATGTCTACTAATTTATTTTGTATTTTTTATTTACTGTATGTTATTTTTTATGACAATGATGATGATGATGATGATGATGATGATGATGATTTGCTTTCTATCGAATTGAGTTTTCTTTTTTTCCTTTATTCCCATTGGCCTAAAAGCTATCAAATATATTTCTGGGTTTTTTAGTGGTTATCCTAACATTTAAAACCACATTTGTAATTTAGTTTTTAAAGTTTAAAGTTCATTTTATCTGTCTTCTCCCTGAATAGCACACATGTACTTTAGAATGCTTTAACTTAACTCTGAACTTTCCTTTCCATTTTCTATGTGTTTATTGTTTATTTTACTTCTATTAATATTTCTATAATATTTTAGTTCTACCAAATCCTTAAATTCTTCATACTTTTTAAAAAGTTATAACTTCCTTAGATTTACTAATATATTTTCTAATCTTTTAGAAAATTGCCTTTGCATTCCACTCTTCACTTCCAGGTTCATTTTCTTTGCTGAAGCTGAGGTTCTGTGGGAAGTAAATGCAAGACTTTCATGTCTGTAAAGATCTCTATTTCATTCTTTCTCTTAACTTAATGATTAACCTCGCTACGGAATTAAAAGATAATAGTAAATTTTGCCCCTGAACACTATGGCAACATTAGATTGAAAATATTATATTATTTTTTGGCATGTATCATTTCCCCCAACTTTATTAAAGTATGCACAGCAGTTAGTGGGAAGAATAAAAAGTATCATTTTATTATACAACATCACTGACCTATATCCATTCCAGATGAAGCTGGGATTCAGAGCATCACACATTCAATGAGAAAGAGGTTAAAACTACCCCAGAACAACTTGTTATTTTTCCTAGAGATATGAACTATGCCTTTCCACACAGTGTAACCCCAAAAGAAGTCACGAAATGTGGCTCATATCTGCTATAAATTTTGAATTGAGTTATAGCTATAAACATTATAGTATTATATGAATGCAGCCGGTAATAAATACAAAAGAGCAGACGAGCTTCTATACTACTCATTGTTAACTTGTATTGTATGTCTCTAGAAATCAGAGAAATGGTCTTTTAAAGAATCCTTCTGTGTCTTCTGAAAAACTACATTTAAAGTCTTTTCCATCACTGCTTTTTTAAACCCCAAATTTATAAATAACCATACATAGTTTAGGAATCATGAAAGAACACTCCTATAACATTTCAGAGAAGAAAGCTTGACTTTTGAGTAATAAGGAATGATGAGTAAAGCCCACAAAGAAGGATGTAGCCTCTGAATTAGATCTTGCAAATAATTTTCAACGTAACTGTCTCTCTATGAATAAAAAAGTTTTCTGGAAAGAATGCAGTACAAAACAAATATGTGTACCATTTATAAAATGTTCAACAATTCATTTTTCTTATGATTATTAGAAGACAGTCCTGATTTTTTATATCTATTGATATAAAACTGACCACTCTTTATATACATTTAAATAGTATGTTTATCATTTTCGTAGGCAACAAGATGCTGTCTTAGACTCAGCTGCTCCTGATGAAAGCACACTTCCAAAACCGACCACTACGGCAATAGAGAAAGACATCTTGGTAATGGGCTATTTCTTTGATCTGTATACTTGGAAGTAAAGGAAGCACTTGAAGATAATTTAGCACATTTAGATATTCTGTGCTCCTCCCTTGTGAAACTCTGTGGACATGGGAGTAAATCTTACGGAATTCCATAAGGGAACTTATTCTTTCCCTTGCCATCTTTGACCACAATCAAAGAACCTTAAGTTTACCTGCTCCCTTTGTTAAAGCTAGCCTCAGTCCTATATAGCTTTTACATGTTTTTATTCTTCTATGAGAAATTATCTTAATTATATAATGTACACTTTACAAAGAGTATTAACTTTCAAAACAGAAATTCTTCGCCTATTTCAAATATAAGATTAAAAAAGTGTAAACATCAAAGACGTTTTAAAAACAAATTTAACATTGCTAATTTGAAAGTATTTTGATGTTTAAATATTTTTCTAATAAGTGACATATAAAATGATAAAATACATTGAAGTTAAATATTCATTATTAAAGAAATACTATTATGTCTTTAAATGAGTATTTTATGCCCACATTTATTAGCAGCTGCAAAATTATAGGGATACTGATTCACTTTCAGCTTTTAAGATCTGCTTCTGATTATCAATCATAAAAGAAAAAAATGAACATACCAAATTTTCACCTATTTATAAAACACTAAATTCTACTTCTGCATAGGCTTTATTCAGTATATGATATGTTTGGTAATATAACTTGTTGGTTTACAGTAGAATTATGAACTAAGATGAGCTTTAATTTTCATGAAACATATACTTTAATATAGGAGATCTCAAATAATGCCTACATGAATTGCACAAAATACTTTTTTTATAATTTGTAAACATTTTGTTCTAAAACATTAATTTTGCTCAGTAGTTTTATGTTTGATAAACACTCTTCTTTAATTATAGTACTAAATCATCTATATTTCTTGATCTCCTTTATGTAGAGATATTACTATTATATTCACCATGGAATTGATACGGACCACGTAGCCCCAATGGAAGATTCTTGGCTAGAGCACGTATTGAATTTAGTCCCCCAACATCTGAAAGTCCTCACTAACAGCATACTTGCATTATCTGATGAAATGAGAGAAGATTATCTTCTTAGTGTAAAAAAATCCATAGGTAAATCAGTATTTCCCTTTGCTTTCTAATTTGAATATGTGTCTAATTAAAGATAATTCTTTTAAATTAAAAGTTATATACCTATATTTGTAACTACCATTATATTTTTCATGCTCTTTCTTGTATTGCTGTTACATTGCTTAAGATCTTTGGTTAGTTTTATTAATAACGTACAACAAAAAACCCGCCACAAACCATAGACTTTCTATTTGTAGATCCCTTCAACAAAGGACAGAACTGAAGAAAATTATAAAAAGTTAACTAATTGTGTAATTAACATTAATATTACTGATATCATAAAGTAAAATGTCATTAATTACAAAATTGTTGCTATGGACCAAACTACAGCTCACAGGCTCACTCTGGACTGCCATCTGTTTTTGTAAATAAAGTTTTATTTGGAATACAACCACACACATTTATCTGCATATTGTCTATGGCTGCTTTTGAACCATAAGAGCAGAGTGGAGTAGTTGTGATAGAGACCTGTGGCTCACAAAGTTAAAAATATTTATAATCTGGCTCTTTACATAAAAAGTGTGGTGACTCGTAAAACAGGCCAATAGATTCTAAGACTGAGTAATCATCAGAATCATTTTTAAAGTACTGATTTTTGCACCCATCTGAATTAAAATCTCTGGAGGCAGGGCTTTCCAACCTATACTTTTAAAAAGATTCTCCAATTAGTTATGATATAATTGTGGATAAATTGATGCTATGCTCAAGGTTGGAGAAGTCACAATGCTCTGGTGTGATCTAGGGACCCTTAGAGTGGAAAGCATTCATTGCCTTTAAGACTTTTATTGAGTGCCCTGGGATTATAAAAATAAAGAGTCAAAATGTTCCGAGTGTAATAACGGAGAATGAACAAGTCACTAAATTGCAAAGAAGTGTAGTAAGTGTAATGAGGAGGGAAATAGAAGACATGAGAGGACTCTGGGGCACCTGAATTGGGTCTTGAAGGATGAAGAACTGTATACTAGGAAACATGCTTGGCCTAAGAGATAGTGTGATCAATGGCCAACTTTCATGAAAGGCTCTTTCAGGCTTGGAAGCAGTTCTAAGGGCCAAAGCATAGGTGGTGCATTTTGGGAAAGGGACAGAATATGAAGGGCTTTATGTGCCTTTGTAAAAAGCATTGGAAGATAAAGGAGAGTCACTGAAGAATTTTAAAGGGTAATAACATATTTGCATTTTAGAAAGAGCATCTTGAAAGACAGGCAGGAAAGTTAGAATTAACTGTTATTTAAAGACCAGAGAAGACAGAAGCTGAAGTAGGTCATTTTACTGACTTTATAACAAGATTGTTTTATGTTCTTCAGCAATTTAAAAGAGAACAACAAGGCAACATGTATATTTTTTTCAGTGAAGAGAGACTACGACTGCTTTCTGTTGTTGACTTTCAATTCAATGAAAACTACTTCTGGTGAAATCACTAAAGAAAATGTGATATTAAAAGCAATTATCATTTTCAAGTGAAAGAACAGGGTCCTCGTTAAGAAAGGAAACATATACTCTCAAAGACAAAGACATCATAGATTTTCTTATAGTTTAAAAAAAATGTTTGTATTCATAAATACACAAATTTCTCATTATTTTTAAAAAACAATTTAAACAATTTTAATGGAATTGGTTTTGCAATTGCTTAGAAATATACTTTAATACAAGGTTATTGATCAGAACTTTTCAATTTTCTTTTAGTTGATTTTGTTTTAAAAGATCCTAGAGAAAAAGAAGATGATAAAAAGGAAGATGAACTTCTACCCCACCGTGCTGAGTAAGTGATCAGGTTTCTTGAAGAATATTGATTATGTGACCACTCCTGTGTGTGTGTATGCGTGTGTGTGTGTGTGTGTTTGTGTATTTATATACCAGTATTATTTTCTCACATGTTTGTAATTTATATATTTCATATATACAACTGATTGTTTCAACTATTTTGTTTGTTTATTTATGTACTTAAGCCCTAATATGTTACATTTGCAGATTGATGGATAGATGGGTAGACAAATAGACACATGTACAGAAGGACATCTAGGTTGTTAAAACATAAGTACCATGCTTGCTTTGGCAGCACATATACGAAAACATAAGCACCCTGGTGAAAGAACTTGATAAAAATCTCTATATTCCTACAGCTCCCAGCACAGGCTACAAAAATAATAGGAACATAAAAGCTTGATGAAATTTGAATCTCACAAAAACACAGTGAGAATGCTATAGGAAATATGCATATATAGAATATATTTCAGTTTATTACATGGATTAAAATATAGACTGTATAATGGGAAAATCCACTTGCTATATATTTCCCTGAAATAATTAACATTTAGAAATAAATCTCTTAAATAGTGTAAAGAATAGAACATATAATTAAATAACAGAGTTTTGCTTCGTTTCTTTCATGCCATTTCAAAGTGCCCCAAATTGTTTCCTATGATGACACAAAAAGAAAAATTCTCATAACCATTTTCGACATATCTTCTCTGGAGAACAGTTTTTCTTCTGGAGATAGATAAAAATCATCCTTTGTAATTAAAAGGTGGTATGGCCATAACTGAAAAAATGAACTAAACTTACTATATAATAAAACAAGACTAATTGTTTAAAATCCATTAGAGTAAAAAATTATAAATGTTTAAATACATTCTGAAAGATTAAAATGGCACATCTTTAATATATGAAAAGTAGTATTCAAATCATAGAGTTACAGAATAAATGTCTTTTTTTTTTTTTACCTTAACAGGGATAGATGTTTTATTTTTTAATTAAATTTTTTTTCAATTACAGTTGACACTTGAATATTATTTTATATTAGTTTCAAATGTACAGCATAAAAGTTAGACATTTATATAATTTACAAAGTGATCCCTTTGATTAGTCTAGTACCCACCTGGCGCTATACATAATTATTATATATTATTGACTATATTCCCTATGCTGTACTTTACATCCTTGTGACTATTTTTTAACTACCAGTTTGTACTTCTAATCCCTTTAATTTTTTCACCCAGCCCTCCAACCCCATTTGTTCTCTCAGAATAAATGTCTGCAAATAAGACTTTTAATGTTTTTGATTTTGTGTTTTAAAAATAAAGGAAAAATTTAAACATGTTGTGTCCTGTTTAAGAAAATATTTTAAGATGTATATGAAACAAAACTGGCTACTTTTTCTGTTTAATCATCATGATTTATTTTCGAGCTTAATAGGATCAAGTATTTAGAGAATAAGTTAGTTACCTTATGTGATAAAAATTCAAATCTAATTTTATATGCATTATTATCCTCAAATTATACTAAACTATAAAGAGCATGACTTATATATTTTAAGAGATAATTACATGTTTTGTTCTTTCTATGAGGGATACTTCATATTTTTAAATTAAAATTAAACCTTTATTACTCTAAAAGTACGTTGACTATATGAATACTTTCAATTTTTAAAAAAGAAAACTAAATATTTTCTCTTTGTTTTTCAGAATGAAAGTCCTTCCAAAACCTTGGAGGAAATCTTTTTTAGCTGCAAGCAGTTATATTAGAGATCACTTGAATTCAATGAACCCTACAATGTTAGCTGTGCAAGATTTATGGCACAGCACTTATAAGTGAGTATTTCTGGCCTTAGCGAGTTTTTTTTTTTAAAGATGAAGTTATTTTATTACATCTTAATTATTTCTTTTACTATTTTAATTGGAAATTTAAAAAATAATTACAAATGTAACATAAGTATTTAAACATGGTTTTAAATGAATAGTATAGAAGTATATAGAATAAAGAGTAAACATTGCATTTATTTCTAACCCATCCTCACCAATACCACACATATTTTAAGTGGTAGTCACAGTTAAGCAGCTTAATTATCGTGCTTTTTATAAATATCACAGAACATTAACTGTTACAATCATCCATATGGTTTAGAAACCTAGGAAATATTGCCCACAAGACTGGGTGACTGTTGGGGATCATGCATCACCAACTAGGCATTCCCCTGGCAGGGGACCATACAGGGCTGGATGTGAACTCTGGTGGCCAGAGCTTGGCCTGGGCTGAGGACTGCTTCACATTTTAGAAGTTCCAGCTTCATATCCTCTCCCTCACACTGCCACTTCCAAGGCAGTGCCCTAGCAAGATGCACTCATAGACATACGTTTTTATGAAGTATGCAAAAGTAAGACAGATATATATTATTTTTCTTAAAGAAAGCCTCCCAACAGACCTCTTGCAAACTGCATCAGTCCCTGACTTGTGATAGAGATGGCACTTTAGTTTCCAAGGTGGTCCGTGAGCCTTTTCTCATGCCCCCCAAATGCAGCCTCGGCTCACATGTGACACATCTCCAAGGTCTCCTGGCTTTCGCATTGATTGTCCTGATTACACGAAGGTGTAATAACAGTACATTTTTTGTCTCCCACAGACCAGCAAAGGGAAACTAAGAGCTAGGAGTGTTACAGAAGCACAGCCACTGTTTCTACTCCGAGCAACCCCCTGAATATACCCTGTGTGTATGTGATGGTGGTGGCAGGGGCGGGGGGTGGTTGTCACCAACTAACATCGCTAACTTCTTCCAAGGTTAGAATTCTCAGCACACAAAAGCAGTTGGTGTTAATGCTGCTCCTGGGGCCTGCTCCAGGAGCAAAGCCATCCAGGAATGCCCTAACGCTGCCACCATCTGATCAGAGGCTCTCTAAGCTCCACGTGTGAAACAACTGTGGATTTATGGTGTCTAAGGTCCCTTTCCTCCCTCACACCATCCCTTTCTCCCTTTCTTCCTTTGTTTGACAAATGCTAATTTCTTTACACAGATACGTCTGTAATTTTACATAAGTATATAAATATGATCATGTCTATTTTTTAAGTACAATCTTTTTTTCTTCACTCTGCCTGACTCATAGCAGCCTTACTTTCTCTCATACCTGCCCTTCTTTCCACCCACACAGCAAAAGACATGATAACCATATGCAGTGGGGTGTCTTTCATATTTTTCTTTGTACTCATATAACCAAATATATGTATATTCCCACACACGTACATACAACAGAGCATAAAACTGTCTTTTGTCAGTCAGACTACATACTACTTGAAAGCACATCCTTTCAACTTCTCTTTGTACAGTTTGAGTTTCTTCGTCTGCTTGAATTTGGCTTACAGGAATAGGAAAAGGCCATCTCCTTGCCTCCATGTTTTTCCCATTGGGGCTCAAATACCTCTCTCCGATAAGGCCCATGATCTAATTGTACATGCAATCATGAGGTCATACAATATATTATATACATCATTTCACAAAAGATGTTTACATGCAGTAGTACACTTCGTTTTCAAAAGACCACCACAGTTGTTTTCTTTTATATCCATTTACAGGTGGAACTGCCAGAACACACTGGGCTGGGGGATGTGGCTCCACGTCTTAGTGTTGCCACAAAGGGCTGCACTTTGTCTGTTAGACAATGTCAGGATGCAAGGCGCAAGAAAATGAAAGGAGGAAGTGGAGTAGAAAAAACTAATATTTAAAAAAAAATAGTAGATGTGCCCCAAATTTGTGGTGGCAGAGGTAGCAGCAACTGAAGAAAACCTCAAGGCATCCAGACTAAAGACAAATGAGAAGGAAGCTTTACCATCTGTGTGTAGAAAGAGAACCCTACCAACTCCTCTGTTGTCTTTGCAGGCATAAGTCATTTTTATTCTCTGTGTGACTATTAAGAGTGGAGTGGACAGTGATGAGTGCTGCTCCTCTGATAGAAACCAGTATTGAACACACAGATCATCCTTACTGTGGGTGACAGTTATTTGCCTTGAACCTCAGCAGATCTTGAAAGTGTAGGACATCTCTATGTGTGGAAGTGGTTTGGGGGATGGTAATGCAAACAAGATCATCTGAAATACTCTAAAATGCACGAGTTTGAAAACCTAAAGGGATGCAGTCTAGATAGGAACATGCAAATTCATGTCCCTCAGTATTTACGCTTATAGAATCCACTTAATGTCAAAGATAGCATCTGTAATTTAGTCAAAAATTGCATGGCATGCAGGTATTCTTGCTTAAAAAGAAGTGTGTGTGTATGAGGATATGTGTATCTATAGTGTATATATGAGTGTAGAAATTATATGATGTAAATTATAATAGTTGAGTATAAAAGGCAGATGTCTAAGAAGGTGAAGCTTATCTTAAAAGATAAAATGGATTTTTTTAAATGTATAATTTGACCAAGGTGAGCTCAAGAAGATATTGCTAGGTTAGAACACTATGGATTCATTTACTGAATGTCACTCAGAGATGATACATATTAAATCAGTCTTAAGTATATTAAAAAGATGCTTAACCTAACCCATAGTAAGAAAAATGCAAAGAGATTGAGATAAAAACTACACTGAAAAAATCATTCTATTTCCCATCAGATTGGCAATATTCCAAAATATTGACATACTTTGTTGGTGAGGCTTAGATAAACAGGCACCCATTTGAGGGGGAATCCAGCTGTATCTGTTGAAATCGCAAATTCATTGATACTCAAATCCACCTATTTCACTTCTGGGAAATTAGCCTATAGATATACCTGAAAATGCAGGGAATATATTAGGTTTAAAGTTACTTGTTGTGGCATTTGCTGTTAAGAGTACAAGTCTGGAAACAACCATGTATCCATTGATAGTGAACTGGTTCGATAGGTTATAAAACATTCACACAATGGAATATTACACAGCTATAAAGTATGAATGACAAGAATCTCAATGTCCTAATATGGAAAGGTCTCCAGGATATATTATTAGTAAGTAAAAAAAAAAGCAAGTGCAGAACACTGCCTAGAGTGTGCTACTTCGAATGCAACAAAGGAGGGCAAGAACAACACATTTCTAATTCTAAGAAAGAAAAACAATTATGGAAAAAGCAAAAATATAGGCACTTAGAGTGGCTTGTGTGCGGGGGGGTGGGGGGGCATGGGAGTGTCATCTTGGTCCTGGTGAGAAATGAGTTTAGCTCTGAGAACCAGAGACTGACTTGGTGCCGAGTCTTGAGTGTTGGGCCTTGATTTTTGAAATCCCTCCTGCCTGAAATTGGTGATGGCACCAAGGGTCGAGGTGGGTTTCAGCCCGTGGCAGGTGTGAGGGCAGCAAGGATACATGACTGACAGCTGTGTGCAGAAATTTATGTCTGACTGGACGTGGCCAGCAAGGGATAAGAAGAGTTCAGAAGAGATTCTGAAGTTCACAGTCTGGGTGATGTAAGGTTATTATTATAGAAAATTGAGATGAAGAAGAGACCGTTAGAACTTTAAAACTTTTAGAGACAAATATTTTCCTTCTGCAAACCAAGTTCAAGCTAATGCATAATCTTTTTTTTCTGACTCTTTCTGTAGTCTTAAACAAGTGGTTTTCACTACTATTCTCTTGCTAGATTATTGTAGGGATCATCCTAAGACAGTAAGAATAGTGTCTGGTTATATTTTTCTCATTTTAACAAGTCATCCTGTTGACCCAATGGGAAATGTTATTAGCAGAGATTTCATGGGAAAGTGTTGCACATTAAAAGTTCTGTAAGGGCCTTTCAAACTCAAAATATCAAAGATGGATGGCCTGTGCCTAGAATTCTGTCACAAATCAAACACTCAATTGTCCACAATAACATTACCAAATAACATTGCTCCAGCAATGGTTGTATTTACTCTGTGCCTAAGGTATTACCGATGCCAGGTGCTGAATGCATTATAACCTAAGAGATAGATTTTAGCTTGTGAAAGGATATAATTAAACAAATTTGAAATGTGTTTTGTTTAATATCTAGGATTTTACACTGGTCTTTAAGTAAAAATTAAATGTTATGTTTTTAATAGTGTTTACTACCTTTCAGATAGCATAGAAATCACTTAGTCACATAGAACTAGAGAAGGAATCTGTAGTTAAATTGAGGTGAATAATACAATGATATTAATAGGTAACATTGTTCTTTCATTTTAGTTAACCTGCCAGAAAGTTTTTAAATGAGTAAACCATGCATAGTACAAAGATGCACAGCATTGTAGTGAAAAGAGGCTGTTTTGAAAGCTGTTGACTGGAGTAAACACTATGTTTTCTTTAAAACAGTATAGAGGTTTCTTAAAACATTAAAAATGGATATACCTTTTGACCCAGCAATTGCACTTTTGGGTATTGATCCAAAGAAAACCAAAACAATAATTCGTAAAGATCTATGCACCCTAATATTCATGGCAGCACAGTTTACAATAGCCAAGGTATGGAAGCAACCTACATGTCCATCACAGACAATTGATAAAGAAATTATGGTTCATATATACAATGAATATTACTTAGCCATTAAAAAAAATGAAATCCTACCATTTGCAATGACTGGGTGGACCTAGAGGTTTTTATGCCGAGTGAAGTAAGTCAGACAGAGAAAGATAAATACCATATGATTCACTTAGATGAGGAATCTAAGAAACAAAAAGAACAAACTAATCAAAAATGGACTCACAAATATAGTGGACAATTTGGTGATGGACAGAGGGAAGGGGCCTGGAGGGCTGGGCTAAAGGGTTAAAGAAGTACAAATTAGTAGTTGATAGTTGGTCACAGGGATGGGAGCACAGCAGAAGGAATGTGGTTAGCATTAATATGTTGGCTAAGTGGAGGGTCAGGGGAGGGAGGGAGCAAATGGGGGGATCATTTTATGAACTATATAGATGTCTAACCAATGTACTGTATACTTGAAACTAATTAAATAAATAAATTTTAAAATAATAAAATAAATAAATGACTTAAAAGAAAAAATATCAAAACCAACAGGGTCAAAAGATTTTCGATACACTGGATGTTAATTAGGTGTGGGAATTCCCCATCTCATGGTTCCTGAATATCCAGGGCTGCTTTTTTTTCAGAGAAGGTGCAATTTTTGTTTTAGGAGCAGTGGCCCCTGGAAACTTTGAACCCTACCTCTTTTCCTGTTTTAATCATTCCAATTTGAAAGCAAAAATCTGTCTAAAGTGTCCATAAAATCCTAGTTTTGTAATCTTCTTCTACTTCAGTGTTGTTTCATCATATATTGTGTTCCTGTTGAATTTAATTATATTATTTTTAAAATTGTATCTCATATACTGGAATACTTAATTTGACAAAATACAAATTTTAGTGATAAAACCTACAAATACCATTTTTTGAAAAGAGAGCAAATAGGAAATATGAAATACAGAAACACCTCATACTTAAATCACTGTTCATTTTTATCTCTTGCAGAAAATTACGTTTAGTTGATATAGAAGAATTTCACAATCGCCAGGAGGCATTAGAGCTATCGAATTTTCAGACCATTCTCATGAGACACATGGAAACTGCCAAAGAGACTCTACTTAAAATGTAAAGTTTTGTAATTTCATGTAGGAAAACATAAATTTTAAAATGTGATTGATGGAGCACTATATTTCAGCCACTTTTAGAAAATACCATTTACACAACTTTGGAATCATTTCTGTTTAAGAGTTAAACATGATGTCTTTAACTGCCTTGATCTGTAATGTCTGTCCAGATGTTCCACATAGTACAGACTCTATAGAAATTAAATTATTATGATTTGTGGTTACTTTTTTCTTAATGTCAGGTATCTGACTTGGTTTTGAGAGTGGGGTTGGATACCTTGGGGGAATTATCAACTGGTTACTTGCCAGATGTTTATTTGACATCTCCTATTAATACATGCAAGTTGGTTGCTGTACCTTTTTCATTTTGTTTTTGGATGAAGAATGCAGAAGAGTTTAAAGAATGATTAGGTGGTAAAATATATTCAAAGGAGTTTATAATATCATTGAAGGGTAGACTTATCAAATGTTAATTAAACATCTTATTGGATTGGCCCTTCAGAATGGAATAGCTACATACAATTATTGATGCAGGTGTTGGACAACATATTCTGAAATTATAGAAGAAAATTGTCTCTATTATGGGTTGTAAAGTTATTATAAATAGGAAATTAAAACTAGATCAAATGCACGTTAACAGAGGACATGAAACTCCAACTTAGCCTCATGATTCCAAAAGTTACTTAGAAATGTAGCTTGATAGTTTAACACTGATCCTTTCCTTTATCTTTTTTCTTCTCTAATATGTCAGAATCAAATTATTTGTCTGATATTACTTAAAAGATCTTTAGACTTTTATTTAATATCAGTATTTAGTTAACATAAACAAAGAGAGGAGAGGTGCAGAATGCAATCCCAGCATTAATTACAGAGAATAAAATGACATCTTAAGGACAGATTAAGAATAAATTTACTTGATCTGTAATTTCAGAGTTATACCTCAGAAATACATTCCCACTGTAAATTTTAGCAAATTGGATGTCAAAGTACTGAATAAAGTACAAACTTTTATTGAATAATTTTGCCAAGAGATGTGGATCGATTAGCTGTATCTCTTGATACTTCCCGATTGATTCTAGCTCAAGGGCTCTTTAGCCACAATCTAAATAGTGAGTCAGAATGTCTTTATCACAGTTAAAGGCAAAACATCAGCTTACCACAGTGGAGAAAACATAAGCAAGTGATTAGTTATGACATCTACTCTCAACCCAAACCTCTCTTAGTCCTCGTCCTCTGCTTCTACTCAGCAGTTGCTATGGTTTATCATATTGCTATGGTTTACCATGTTGAAGAATTTCTCTTTGATTTTTAGTTTCTCTATTGTTTTATTATGAACTAAAGCAGATTTTGCTAAATGCGTTTTCTGCATCTGTTGAGATGATAATGGGTTTTTCTTCTTTATTCTGTTAATATGGTATATTATATTGATTTTAATATATTGAACCAATCTTGCATTCCTGAGATAAATCCCACTTGGCCATGGAGTATAATCCTTTTTACATGCTGTTGGATTCAGTTTGAGTCTTTTGTTGAGGTTTTTGTGTTTGCATTCATAAGGGATATTGGCCTTTAGTTTTCTTTGTCTTGTGATATTTTTGTTTGGTTTTGGTGTTATGATAATACTGGGCTTATAAATGAGTTAGAAAATCTTCCTTTTTGGAAGAGTTTGTGACGGATTGGCGTTAATTTCTCTTTAAATATTTGGTAGCATTCATCAGAGAAGTCATCTTTTTCTGAGTCCTGGCTCTTGTTACAGATCTATTCACCTTTTTTACTTCTTCATAAGTCAGTTTTAGTAATTTGTGTCTTTCTAGGAATTTGTTAAATTATCTAATTTTTTAGCATATTATTTTTTGTTATAGTCTCTTGTAATCTTTTTTATTCCTGTAAGGTCAGTATTAATTTCTGCTTATTACTAATGTTAACAATTTGAATCCTCTTTTTTTCTTGTTTAGTCCAGCTATAGATTTGTCAATTTTGCTGATCTTTTTAAAAACCAGCTGTTGGTTTAGTTCATTTTTTTGTTATATTTCTATTTTCCATTTTGTTTGTTTCTGCTCATGTCTTTCTTTCTTTCCTTCTCCTTGTTTTGAGCTTAGTTTGCTCTTCTTTATCCAATTTCTAGTGGAAGTTTAGGTTATTGGGTTAAGATCTAGGTGTTTACAGCTTATAGCTTTAAACTGTAAAGTTTTCCCTCTGATTCATACTTTTTTGCATCACTTGAGTTTTAATATATGTTCTTTTTCATTTTCATTCATTTCAACTTATTTTCTAGTTTTCTTTGTGATTTCTTTTCTGACTCATTGGTTGTTTAGGACTATGTTGTTAAATCTCCACATATCCATAAATTTCCAGAGTATCTTTCTATTACTGATTTCTAATTTTGTATGATTTCAGTAATTTTATATTTATCGAAACTTATTTTATGACCACCTACTATTCCCAATCCTCTCTCAGAGGCATCTTCCATGTGTACTCTTTTGTCTTAATTCTCATTGCTACTATTCCTTGGCGGGCCCTTTTAACCCCTCTGTAGCCTACAAACCACTGTAAAATGAATCTTAAAACTTCTCCTAGTTCAGTGCCTCACTTTTGCTAACATAATAAGTCCATTTTTTGTCCTGCCTCTTTAAGGTCTTCTGCGACCTGGACCTAACTTATCTTGTCTAGTTTTAGTTCTGAAAAGACTTTCACCATGGCTTAGAGTGAGGCTGTCTCAAGTCCAAGTAGTTAGCTCCCAAGTTCTGCAAAAGTCCTCACAGATTTTCTTTCATTTATTTCTTTCTATTTTCTAGTTTATTTTCTCTACTATAGTCAATGAAATGATCAGATATATTAGGTCTACCTACCCCCACCTTTTTTACTTATTATCTTACTTCTATTTCACATTCTTTTCTCGGGAGTGTTTTCATTTTATTTTTTATCTGTTTTCCAGGGAAATTGCCGTCTTTATTACAAAACCCTTCTTCGTTACTTAAATGGAAAATTATCTCTCTCTCCTTTGACTTCAAAGCTGTGTTTCTGCTATGATACCTTGCCTTCATTGTTATAAGAGAGACAGAATAGAGTCATATATTTTTGCCTTATCTCCCATGACATTTTCCAGCACATAGAAGACACTAAACACATATTTGCTAAAGGGATGAATACATATATTTAAAACTTAGATCTCAGCATTCAAGCAACTCCTGAAATTATATCAACTCTCAATTAAAGAAAAATCCATTATCTCTTATGAAAGAGGTACCAGTATTCTTTAATATTCTTTAACATTACTTAATTTCATAGTGTTGGATGGTGCACTTGTTATCATTATGACATATGAATTTCACTGTTATCTTTTATTATAAGGATCAATACACATTTCACACTTTGTTTTAAATCAGTCACTCTTTCAAGATTTCATATACAGGGGAAAAGAAAAGAATATACTTGATTTTGTTGATTTGTACCTTGTTTTCAAGTCATTGTTAAGCATAAGAATAGCATATAATGCCAAATGGATTCAACCAAAAAAGCCTTCCCTCGGTTTAATCAGTTGTTCACATTTTAGCTTTAAACTAACAATGCATTTCCTGAAGAACATTTTGGAAACAGGAGAGGAGTATCTTGTAAGATTTATCAAAGTTAGTTGTCATATTTATTCAAAAACTGCATAAATCATAGTTCTAGGAGTTAGATTTATGTTCTTCTCATAACTCACATCATCGAATCATTTTCTATTGGCTATGATTAGAATTTCTTTTCCTAGGAGAAGTGAAATATGCTAGCAGTTAAATTTCAGAGAGTGGATAATGTCACTTAGCACTATACCTCTCTACAAAGACCTTTGGCTGTCCAGGGGTTACTGTTAATGCTTAACATAAAAGGAGTAATTCACAAAAAGTATTCACTTTTAAATGTCCTTTGTTCTTTCAAGGTGGTTTCCAGAAGTGCAGAATATTTATTACCAAGGTAATAAAAAAAAGCAATTGCCAACTGGTGACAGCAGTGCCAAACTGGAATCTTTTTTCAACTGTGCTGCTGCACTGATGACTTTACAGTTACAGGACCTCACTCTGGTCTCCATGCAAGACTTCACGGACTTGATCGCACAACCCCCAGTAAGTATGGTTCGGTCACACGACATTCATTTACCAATCTATTAACTTTCAGTTTCTTCAGGGAGAAACATAAAATATCTTCACCGGTGGGACAGCAAAAAGTTTATCTTTAGATCTATTATACTTATCTGTTTTAAAAAAAAAAGTTAGCGTCACCTGCAAATTTAGGATATATGAATATCATCATCACATTAGTTAAAATTAGTGGAAATAAGTAAAAATTCCCATAATTGGGAAATTCAGGTCATGATGCCAGGGAAAGTTTTCTACAAGGAACTCTTTTCTTTCTGGAAGAATTTCCTGTTGCAATATGAGCAGAGCCTGGGAGTTTGAATGTTCTCCTCTTGGGCTCTTTTGTGCATGATTCTAGAGCCCGACTGCTTTTGCACATCCACCTGTTTTCTGAAATTTTGATCTTTTAGTAGAACCATAGGCCTAATGGATACTAGATACCAACAAGTGCATCTGGAAATGACTCTTGCTCTTTTTCGTAGAGCTCCTCTTTAGCATAACTGTCTACGGCATAAGGGGAAAGGTGAGTTCCTGTGTATTCCAATTAGGACCAGTGCACTTCGTGACCTGTCACAATTCATACGCATATTCATATACGTGTATAATTCTTCTGCAGGATTCTATTAGAGCTTTTGAACATCCAGGTTTCATCGTAAGGTTGATTCTCGAAAACAACGCTATTAAGTTTGAACCTGAATTCAGCGACTACATAGACATTCTTCTAAATGTTTACGACGTCATGATTAAGGCTGTCAGTTTTGTGCCGAGGGTTGAGACAAAACTGTATTCCAAGTGGGTAAGTGGCAAGGATATTCTGATTGCTTGAACTCGCATGATTTTATTCACTTCAAATGACTTCTAAAAGGTGTCCTACTAACATTGGATTATAAGGAAGTTTTGCTTCAAAAAGGTACTATTTTTCCATGAGCTTCTCTTACAACATACCCAGTTTCTTCAGTCAGTCTTCCATTTGATTCAGCTGGAAACTCCCTAAGGGGAAAGCATTAAAGTTGTGACCAGATTAAGCAGTCCACGAGTGTTACCTGGAGCACTCACACCATGTTGCAGACCTCCACTATACTTTTCCAGCTCTGTGAAACTCTCTTCCAATTGCTTATCCTTCTCAAATACCCTTTCCATAGATAATAGCGTCTTGGTATGTTCAAATCAGAGATCCTACTTCCCTCCTCTCATGGCCAAATATTTACAAAGCTATGCTGGACTATGACATTACATCAGTAGTTCTAGCAGTCTGGTGTATGAAATAAGCATGTCTGCAGACTCCTTAACTGATAAGATTTTCAAGTTTTGTAAGTCTGGCCAGTAGCTTTCTTTTTCCTTTTTTGTTTTTATAATAGTTCATGAAAATCTCATGCCAAAAAAAGAGTGCGAGGGGACACTGTGTACAGTTTTAAGTAGTAATAAAGTTAACACCTGTGTACCTATGATCTAACGTAAGCAATAGAATATTACTGATACCTTTCAGCCTTCCCCATTCCCATTGCCCCTCCCTGTTTACATCCTTATTCTACCTTCTGGCAAAAGAATCACTATCTTGAATTTTGTAGTTATTATTCTGAATTTTTAAAGACAAATTTACTACATGTCTGTATATCTCCAAACAATTTTGTTTAGCTCATCCATGTCTTTGTATAGAAGGAATTGTTTTATACATAATCAGTATCTTGGTGATTTTTTTTTTTTTTTTACTCAGCATCAAGATTGTGATATTATCCATTTTGAGAATATTATCTTCTTCATAGAGCTTCTAATTATGTTATTATTTTATTTTCATTTTAGAAATTCTATTAAGTTCTATTTCAAATAGGCCTGGTCATTTCTGATAGTCTCTTGTACTTCGTCATGTATTCATTGCCGTTTGCTTATTTGGTGATCTGACTCCTGCTGCTGCTGGTTTGCTTGTCTGGGTGTTTTCCCTTTATTATTATGGGCTCATACATTTAAGAATCTTATGCAGAGAAGTCTTTGAGGTCTTGGTTCCTCTGGAATTTGCATATTCTCTTCACAGGTGCTCTGGAGGCCCCTGCAGACCAAGGACCTTTTTTTTTTTTTTAATTTATTTTTTTATTTTTATGGTGACATTGGTTAACGAAATCCAGTAAGTTCCAGCTGTACACTGTGTGTTCACCTCCCATAGTTAGATTCCTTTCTGTCACCACATATTTGACCCCGTTTACCCCGTCTATCTCCCTTCTTCCCTTACCCCCGGCCCTCTGGTAACCACTAGTCTATAGTCCGTGAGTCTCTGTTTGTTTGTCCTATTCATTTATTGCTTTTAGGTTTATATCAACATATAAGTGATATCATATGATTTTCAACTTTTTCTGTCTGGCTTATTTCGCTTAGCATGATTATCTCGAGGTCCATCTATGTTGTCACAAATGGCAGTAGTTCATCTCTTTTATGGCTGAGTAATATTCCATTGTATATATGTACCACAGCTTCTTTAGCCATCATCTATCGCAGGACACTTTGGTTGCTTCCATGTCCTGGCCACTGTGAATAATGCTGCTATGAACATCGGTGTGCAAATATCTTTCTGGATATGGGTTTTCAAGTCTTTGGGGTAAATACCCAGTAGAGGGGTTGCTGGATCACATGGTAGATCAATTCTTCAGTTTTCTGAAAAACCTCCATACTGTTTTCCACAGTGGCTGTACCAATGTGCAGTCCCACCAGCAGTGTATGAGGGTTCCTTTTTCTCCTCATCCTCTCCAACATTTGTTATTCCTTATCCTGTTGATTATAGTTATTCTAACAGATGTGAGATGGTATCTCATGTGGTTTTGATTTGCATTTCCCTAAACCAAGAACCATTTGTAATAAAATTGCTGCCTGAGAGTTTTGTGGACAGCACTGGCGGTGTGAACGCTTAAGCCGATCTGTGTGAGAACAGACTGTTGTTGCAAAGGCTCTGTCCCTTTCAGCATTTTGAAATTTTGTGACCTCAGAACTCTCATTTTGAGGTTGTGTCACCTTTCAGTGTTCTTAGCTTTATGTGGGAGTATCAATTATGACTCCTCACCTTGCTCAGGCTTGAGGTTTTGTTCCTTGACAGGTTTTGTTCTCCTCCCCATCTGACACACGGACTCATTAAAGTAAAACTTAGATGACCAGAAATCAGCAGAGTCTCTAGGGCAGCCGCTCGCTTCTGCACACAATTACCTCTCGATTCATGTTTTCTCTCATGGTCGACTCCTTAAACATTTATTATCATTTTACTTTCTTAGCTAGGCATTATGAAAGTTATATTTAACATTTTTCCCCAGCATATTCACGTGTTTTGAGCTAGGTAGTTTTCAGGATATCTATTTCTCATATTTTCATAAATAAAAGTCTCTCAAGAAATTTACTGTTTATTTTGCCTTTGTTTAATTCCAGTGCATCTATTGCATCCTTTTCTATTCTATTCAGACTCTTCCTTTTTTCAAGAATGACTTGAGGTAGCTTATGAAACAGACAGATAAACAAGTTAATGAGTTACCAGATAAAGCTCAAGTGGAGAAAAGTATTATAACCATCCAAATGAATACATTTGCTGTGAGTTTATGTTATATAATATGGCTCAAAGCTACTAGTTTCTAAAATAAAGAAGAAATATATGACAAGTTTTAACTAGGATTAAACAGTTTATTTAGCCTCTTCAAGAGAGAAGAATATTTCCCCTGGTATCCAGTTAAGAGAGATAGGTCTTCCACGGGGTAATGGTTCTAAAACCCTATGTATCAGCATCACTTGCTGACATTTTAAAAACATAAATCCAGAGATCCCCAGCACCACCATCACTCACCCTAAGAGATGTGGACTCACAGTGAGTCAGTACTCAGAAATAGATACTGGCAAAATATCCCTAGCTGATTCTGGCAATCAGTCAAATTTAGAAACAAGTGATATAAAGAGTGCTTTGAGTAAGATCATTGAACATAGTCTTAATGATCTTTGACAGCAACTGCAGAAGTGGAATTCATATAGTTGTTCCTTATCACGATCTTTGATAGAAATTGAAAGGGAAATTAAAAAACACTTTTTTCCTCCATGGAAGGCAAATCTACAAGGGGCTAAAGCTCTGTGAGTCCAAGCACATCACCATTTATGATCTAATCTGATATGCTTTTGAACACTTGAACTGCCTTATACAAAATATCACTTCTCTTAACTCTAGATAGGAACTGATTAGAATTCATATCAAAAGAATACTTTCTAATATAGTTCTCAATTACTGGTATCCAGTTCTGTTTAGAAAGATATATCTATAAGTTTTAAAAATTAGAAAAAAAATATATCAACTTGAAAAAAAAATTAGACTGTTAATAAATTTAAAAACAATCTATAATGAATATTGATGAGTTTCACATTAGATACAATAATTTTACATTGTGTACAGTACATAATAGAGATTGCTTTATCCTAAAACTCTTTTTCAGAACAGATGACACCAGTATCTATTGAGCTTGGGGGTGAGGTGGTGGGACTGGTGGGATTCACTAATGTTCTCATGAAGCAGCTAGTTTTAAGCAAAATGATTTTCTGAAATGCCCACTAGGGGGCATAGTGGACAAATGCACCCTGAATACCTGACCAAATGACCCAGTTTTCTAAGGAATCCTTTGATATTATCAGTTTGAATGTTGTAGACAATGATGCTTGTTTATTCAGCAAAAATCCCTTCTAGACAACAGGTAGAGCACGTATATTAAGTGTAACTTGGCAAGGCACTTTTATTTGTCCTCTTATTTGAAAAGAGGAGACGATCTATTGAGATTTCTTAACTCATTTAAAATTTTTGTCTGATATTCTTGCCCATTATTCTTCTAATGGTTATAGTGGAATGCAAATTTTGCAACTAGGGATTTTAGTCTGCTCTAGTTGCTGTTCGCAGATTCAAAGATCAAAGGTCAATGAATGAATAAACAATCTTTCTTTGTTCTAGGTAGATAACTCCTCAAGGTGAAAAAGAAATGTGATCATAGAGCATAATGATATGACATTGAGGTGGCTTATTATTTTTAAATAGTGTACAATGCAAGCACTACCTTATAAAGCTAGCATATACAATTGCAGAAATACAATGTGGATTTTGTTGTTTTTATATTGTCTTATTTTGTGTATATTTTCAAGTGACTATTCATTTATTCATACAGAAAAACAACACAACTCGCTGGGTAGCCTTAAGGGAAAACAAAATGTTATATGAAACCTAGGTATTTAAAATACTGCTGTGATTAAGCTGCATATCTTTCTACAGAGATTAGAAAATCAAAAAGACTTGTGAATTAAAAAAGGACAATATGATTAGAATGGCTTTTTTTTAAATTAAAAATAAATGACACAGTTACCTTAATTTAAGGTATTTTAAATAACTAACATTCCCCCTCCCCCCCTTTGTTTAGGAAAGTAACTCTAAACCAACAACCCTGAAGCCCATAATTTTGAAGGAAATTGTTGATGCTCATAAGGAAAAGGTTAAGGATGTGATCATGAGAGAGAGCGTGGCACCCATTGAGCACCTCAGACTCTATGACAAGTATGATTTTCTGATCACCAGAAAAGCCGAGCAAGACATTGATGCTTTTCTTGCAGAACACCATCATTACGAGGAAATAATAAAAGAAATACGCAAATACCAAAAACTAATAGAGGAAATACAGTATACATCTAGAAAGGTAGATGGCCCGTTTTGTACAAACTGTTCTCTGTACCTAATGATCTTTTCTCAAGTTTATTAGGATGTGTTTTTAAACCGTACAGTGAACGAATTAGACCATTACTATCAAAAGGAAAAGTATTTATTGAGCCTTTCCATGTGCCAAGCTTTGCGGTAAGCCCTGGATATACGGAGGAGATAGACAAAACAGACGTGGTTCTTGTGCTCATAGAGCTAAGAATCTACTACAACTCAAACTTTCAAGCACTTTAATTTGACCCCTCAAAAATTCCAAGAACTTAATTTTTTTTCTTTAACATTTATAATTTTTTTGGAAAATATGGTAATTACACCAAAATATGGTTACTTCTGTTTGGCAGGAGACTGGCGAATGAAAATTTTCTCCTTTTGTCCTTTTTTATATTTTCTGAAGTTTTTTCATGAACATGTTATTTTTATGTATAGAGCAAATATAACATTTAAATACCACACTATTGAGCAATAGCTCAATTCTCCAAAGTTCTCATATCCATTATTGTGAAATAATATCCTGAAATAGAATTGATTTCTAAGATAACAAACTCATCAAGGAGATTATCCAGAAGATAGTTGTAAAAATAAGTGAGGATTTAGAAAACCCACCTGCTTCATAGTTAAACAAACAAACAAACAAACCCCTCAATCTTGTTAGATCAATATTATGAGAAAGGCAAAATTATGGGAATCTTTTTTGTTTATTAAACTTCTAACACTTTAACATTGCAGACTATTCGTTTAGGAATGTTTGAAATACGCTGTGAGGAATTAATCAGAGCTTTGGTGAAGCGAGCAGATGTTATTTGTGGAAAACTTATAGCTAAAATGTTCAGAGATCATCAGGAAGTAAATACAAGGTATTTATGCAAAATTGCTTATGTTTTTATTTGAGGAGGGGAATGTGAAATAGAATCAACTGTCATTCACCTAAAGTAATAGATTAGAGCAGTGTCATGAATGACCCCAAAGAAAAAAATAATGCCAGACTTATTTCTACTTGGCTTTAAGTGTTATTTTGTGATGATGATGATGATGATGATGATGATGATGATGATGATGACTTTCTACTACAAATGTGCCTTTCCAATTGGCTGAATTAAGGTGGTATTAAAATGTTTTGCATTTCATTTGCAAAGTCAGGTAGACATTGTCTAAGTTCATATTTTTAAATTTGTATGATCAATACACAAAGTGGGTTTTCAAAGTGAATGTACACAGTAGTTGTCATGGGCCCTAAAAGACCCTCCCATTTGGAGCTTCATCTTGCTGTAATTATTCTTCAAGTCCATGATTACTTTTTGTTATTTGTTGACTAACCTGGGGATTTTTAGGACAATTGACCTATGCTAAGTAAACTCACAGAATGCTAATGCGTAAAACAGAATTATCTGTTTATTTAAGACAGGAAGTATAACTGGTCCTTCAACAGCTGGTATTAGTGTTGCTCTGGGAACCTTTTTCTGGTGTCAATTACATGGAACAAATTGCCAAATAATCAGAATTTTTTTTTTATAGTTATGGTATTGGAGAAGAATATAGATTATTAAGAATAACATTTCTTTCAAGCTGTAAAGAAGCCTGAAGGAAGCTTTATTTACCTACTATGTGTTAGATAAAACACTAGATACTTGGACTCTAAATGTGAATAAAAGTGCTGAAGGAAGTTTCAGTGTCGAAGGGGAAATAGAAATACAAACTAGTAAGTTACATAGGGTGCAGTAAGTACTTTACTGAGTCACAGAAGTAGAACAGAGAAGGAAACAATTATCCTTCAGAGTAGAGTTTGGGGGAAAGGGGAAAATCAAGAAAAGCTACAAAGAGGAAGTGATGTATGAATTCATTTTGAAGGATGGGTAGGAGTCTGCCAGATGAACAATGTAGTGAAAGAATTCCAGGTGGAGAAAATACTATGTAGAGAGGAGTGAGCTATAAAAATGGCATAGTGTATTCCAAGAACTAGGAGTGGTTTGCATTGCTTTCACAATTCTGTGAAGGAAGAAAAGTGAGGGGAAAGGTCGATGAGAGAGGCACCAGGTGAAAGAGGACTTGGATTTGGGTCACTTATCTAAGAACCAGAATGATGTATTCACCTGAAAACACTTTTTCCTCTCAAAGTAATGGAAGAATAGCGAAAATGTCTTTTATTGCAGCTTTTCATGCAGAGTGAAATATCTGTTTTAATTTTACAGCTCTTTTCCCTGCCTCTTAACTGGCCTCTGGGCCCATGCCAGTTCTACTTTCTCTCTTTTCTCCTAATTATGCCTCTCACTAGACTCACCGGAGGTACAGAGGACACATCAGGACGACTAGAGGAACCATTAGATATGAAGACCTCAACTTCTTGCCCCTACATATCTCCACTCACCTCCCCATGAACCCCTTCATACCTATCTCTCACTTTCTCAGAGAGCAAGAGTCTGTACACCATTCAGAGTTCTCTCTACCTGCGAACTCAGCCCCATTGCTTTCCATCCCTCGCGATCTGGCTCCACTAGTCATCAACTTTGTATCTCATTTTAAATCTCTTTCACTATTGATTCCACCTCTGAAATTTACAAACATGCTCAACACTCTTTCATTCCTCAACCCCCGCTTCAAACTAACATCATTTCCTTCACCTCATAGAAAATCTTTTTGAAGAAATTTCTGTGCATTTTATCTGGACTTCCTTAGAACCAGCTATACTTTTTTATTTAGCCTCATAGTAAGTTGATTGTTTATATTGGCCACAACCCAAATCATTAGGAAATATATGCATATTACCAGAAGGTCCTGAACATACAGGCCCATTGTAACCATTCCCTCCAGATACTTAAACACTCCTTTCCTTTGTACCACTTGTTTTTGGTGCCATCTCAACTCAATCTCTTATAGAGCCCCTAAAACTCCAGGGTGGAAATTATTGTTCATGGTTCTGTCTTCATACTGGATTATGACCCTCTTGAGGATTATTATTACCTTTTATCTATTTCTGTATCACTTAATACTGTAGTTGGGAATGTACTAGATGATCATTAAATGAATAAGTAAAGGAACACAAATTTGCGCTTAATTCCTTAGATGTCATATAGGTAAAATAGTCTTACTTTTTTTAATGTAATGGAACATTTAAATGGTATATAATATCAAATTTAGGAATGAAATTAATTTTATAAATTGGGTTTATCTGTTTCAGTTTATGTGACGAATTTGAGAAGATAGCGGAAAAAGCTCTTAGCACTCCTCCAAATACAGCAGAACTAATGGAAATGAAGGTACTGTTTGTGAGCTCTTTATAGTCGCATGTGTATAATTTTTTTCTTCCCCTTCCCCCAGCTCTTATAATGATTGGCATAATATATGATAACAAATCATGCCAAAAGTTAAAATGGAGGTTTAAGATCATTTTTAAATATTTTTAGCTCACGAGTCTACAGTTTGGTGATTCAGGCTGCGTACTCCTGGATGGTTCTGGTAGTTGGGTCACTCACTCAGCTGGTTCTTTATTGGGATAACTAGCACGACTATCTTCAGCATTTTCACTCTGCTCCTCTTGTCTCTCAAACTCCAGCAGGCTCACCCGGGCACGTTCTCATAACATGGTAGAGGCACAAAAGCCAGCTCAATTTTATAAACGCTTTTCAAGTTTCTCCTTGTGTCACATTAGCTAACAACCCATTGACCAAAGCAAATCATAGTGCCACAGAGTCAGAGTGAAAGGACAATATAGGGCTAGATGATGGGAGAGCTGAGGTATTGAAGCTATTAATGCAATCATCTACCAGGATAATACTGAGAGCACTATTAATAATGTTAAAGGCATAAACCAGGACTGTCTTGGGCAACCTGCGATAAGTGATCACCTTCCGTCGTTTTTATCAACAAACATTTAATACTTAAGTAATATTTTATTTTGTTACGTATAAACTATTTTTTGTTATATATTAAAAATTTTTTATTGTAGTTTGCTTAAATATATTATGTTTTGAACATAGGATGTATGGTACTGAAAATATTGGATGTCTCACTTTCATTGTTTTTCATGTTACTTCAGTGCTTGAAGTCTTCCTAATGGTGATTAAAATAATATAAAACAACTAATTAATCATGATTTCATTTTATTCCTTTTTTATTCCTATAGCATTAAATTTTTACAGGATCTTATTTTCCTTTTCTAGTAGTCCCAAGATCCAAAATAGAATCCTTTTACTTTTAGATTTTAAAATATTTAAGCAAACCCAGCAAAACATGTAAAATCATTCCAACCTTTGTATAGGCAGGAAATTGCAAAAGGAGTTCAAATGAAAATACACATTTGTTAAAATTATTCACTTAAACGAAGATATTAAAATCATTAGAACCAACTTTTACATATTGGCCTTTAACTAAAAAAGTTCTATTTTTAAAAAAATATTGGACTGGGGTTCTTAGTGTGTGAATTTGTGTGTCCACATGTATGTCTGTGTGTGTATCAGATAGCACACTTTTATATATCCTCTTTTAGAATATTTTTATATTTTATAGTAGTTGTTATAGAACATCAAGTGATACTTTGGTTATGAATGATTATAAAGGTAGCTAGATAGTCCCATAATCATAAATTCTTTTGGGAAAATGAATATTGACTATGAAGAGTGTCATTTATTTACCCTCCTAACTATCACTTGAAATATTTAGGAATTTGGGGTTACTGTAAATTTCTATTGCTCACAGCAACCTTTGACAGAATTAGCAAGTGAGATTCATTAACTGGTACTTAAAATATTTCTGTACTCTAAAAAAGTTTATTGCTACAAAGGCAAATAGCTTTTCCATTTATTCAATACAGAAATTAGTCATTATCAGTAAGAGGAAATAAAAACCCTGTCATTTGACTACACAGAAGACTGATTAACCAAATAACAAAAATATATTTTCAGTTAGACATTTTGTTATCTGTGGAAACTACCATGATTCGCACCTTATTTGCTTAGATTTGCAACATAAAAACATTTAGTCTAAATAAGATGATATATCATGAAAGATTCCTAGGCAATGTTGCTTGTCTTTTTAATTACAAAAGTAAAAATTTAAACAATATGGGATTATACAAAGTAAAAAGTAAAAGTTTCTCTTTCTATAATTCTTTTCTTTAAGGTAATGATTCTTTATAGTTTAGTGTGAATTCTGTTCTTTCCAAACCAGAGAGAGAGAGGATGAAGAGAGAGAGCCAGGAAGATAGAGATTAGAGATTAAAAAGAGCTTTAAGAACATTAAAAAGAAGCCTTTACTTCATAGACAGGGAGGTGGGGTATAAGATAGGGAAGGTGAACATAGGTAGTTACAAGTAATGGGGCAGGTTTCCTTTGGCATTACTATTATTAAGATACATAAATAAATTAATATGTATCAAAAGAGCTTTGCAAGAGATATACCTACATATGTACATACACAAGAGCATGTGCACTTGCATACCTACGCACACACATACACACACACACAGATACATGCACCTGTACATTCACCTACTCACACACAAACGCAGAGAGATTTTTTTTGCGAAAACAGAACCATTACTCTGCTGCGAATTACTGTGTTCACTTAACAATATATATACCCTCTGTGTATTTCTCCTTTTAGGTAACTAGGCTTTCATTTTTTTGCCCCCAAAATCAGTAGCCATTTACTTCAATACAATTTATTAAATTATCTGTCATTTCACTCCTTATTTGAAATGCATCTTTTCAACATTAAATTTCCATATGCACTTGGAACTCTCTCTGTTCTGCTCCATCCTCTATCTCTGGGCCAGAATAAAAACTATGTAAATTACTGCATGTATATAGCATATTTTGATATTTGGCAGGGCTAGTCTCTACCATTTTACTTTTTCATGAGTACCTTTGCTGCTCTTGAATATTTACTATTTCAGAGACTTTTAGAATTACAGCAAATTTAGTTTTTTTAAATGTCACTGCAATTTTGATGGGAATTGAATTGATTTTCTAGACTAATTGGGAGAAAAATTCACGCCTTTACAACACTATGTCTTAACATATGTTTCTATATTTATTTAAACTTTTAAAATGGCCAATAAACTATTATAGTTTTTCTCATATAGATTTAGCACATTTCTTGTTAAATTTGCTTATCATTAATTTTTAGTTTTTGTAACCAAGGAAAGTGTTTCAGCACAGGTATCTGTTGCAAGTTTGCAATTTTACAGTTTTGTGGCAGTTATTTGACTAATAATTGTCTCCTTCAACTAAACTACAAACTATCTAAAGGCAAAACTCTTGTCTGTTTGTTGATACACTGAATTGCCAGTGCCTGGCAAATGCCAGGCACATATAAGTGCCCAAACATGCTATTTTGAAAGAATAAATGATATCACTCAGGTAGCACCTGTTTTGTATCTTCCAGAACCCCATAGCAGTCTTCTCTGGTTTTCCAATGCTTTGTAGATGTTGTTAGTGTTTTCTGTTTTTATCCCCTGCTGTTTTAGTAGCAGTGTTTGGAATTAGACTAAACCGTTCTACAGTCCCCTATCTGTAAGCAAAAGTCTATATACTTCTAAAAAGTCTGTATATATTTATGTAATGCATTTCCTCAGGCTATTTTTTGACATGAGCTGTTCATTAAAATGCCATCTGTAATTTTTGTTTTCCCTCAGGCTCATATTCAGAAAGTAGAGACAGTTGATATGATTGAACTGGGACAAATTGATTGATTCTAAAAACTGCCTCGCCTTCCTCATTGAGTGTGCTAACTTTTCTCCAGCAGACATTAGGCTAAATAATAATGTTTTCCAGTGGTATGGAAGAATGGAAGAAATTTTTGAAGAACACAGGAAAATCATTAAAGAGAAAACAGAACAATATCAAGATGGTCTTAAGGTTGGCATCTAAGCTATTTTGAATTATTTTCATTTCTGGACATGTTTAAGTTTTAACTTTTTAAGCAGCATTGTAACTCTACTTCACAGGTCATATATTTTAGCTTTCTCTTACTATAAATCTTAGTACAATATAGTACACATCACATTGATCAATGTGGCATCATTTTTTGATATTTCAAGGGAGAAAACATTCGAATATATTTCCCACATATGATCATTAAAAAAACACTATCTCATACAGTTTATAGTTTTTTTGAGTTATTTTATTTTTATCATTTAATGTCAAAGCTCCCTTGATGAAATATATTTTATACCTTATAAGTGCTAAAACTTGCCTAAGTACTATGCCTAGAATCATGACTCTTAACATTTAATTATTCTAACCTTTTTTTTTGTCTTACATATAAGATGGTTTGTAAATTTTCCCCTCACTACCCACCTGTTCAGCCTCATCCACCTCTCCCCACTCCTTGTTCTTGATTTTTCAGTATCCCTAGCAACCTTTAAGTGTGTGTTCTTCCAAACCTCTCATCTCTTGCACATTCTTTCCATTTGCTCCTGTCCACAAATCATGCTTGTCTATCTAGCGTACTCAGATGAGTTTCTGAGAAGCCCTCTTAGATCTCAATGCTGCATCTCCTCTGCTCCCATTGCACTTTTAACACATCTCCACTGGATCTGATCATTATGTTATTATTTTCAGGTGTATCTCCCCATTAGACAATTAGTTCCTTGACAACAGCTGTTTGATTTTGACCTTTTATCCATTTACATTCCCCTGGCCTGCACAGTGCCCAACACACAGGAATGCCATGAGCACCCAATAGCTACTGTCTAAATAAATTACTTAGTATTTTCAGTCTCATTTTACAAATGAAAAAACGCATGTTCCCAAAGTGAAGAGGCTTGTTCCAGGTCAGCCGGTAGGGATGTCCTTTGATAGCAAACCTAACATCTTTCTACCTACACTATACCAAATACAGTTAATTGACAGAATATTTTGTTTGAATTCATAGACGTCAAACAAACAAACAAACAAACAATGCTTTATTTGAAACTGTAGTCTATACTTCTGTTTTACATGTAGGCCATTTCAGAATTTTTAAACACTTGTAGAAACCATCATGAATAATAAATATCAGACACTTATGTTGCAATCTAATAGACTCTTAGAAAATGCTAGGTGACCTAGAATTATCTACATTTTATTGAAAAACATACTATTTTACAAATTACACGTAATATTGATGAAATTTTTCCTCTCATTTTCATTCCCCCACGGGCCCACTGAGAAACAAATTTGTTAGGAAACTAAAGAAAAGAGGACAGAAATAAACCTAGATAATCTATAAAATAAAAAATCTATTTTTGCGTAATCCAGATTTGACCTTTAAATATTTTATTAAGAACTATTTTAGATCCATTTAATTTGAAATGCCTTATTAACAACAATTTTGTAATAAGCTTTTCTTGTTAAAACATACATATCTGTTTTATATTGGAAGAGAGTAGTTTTCAGGCTTTAAATCTAGATTTATTTACCTCACACATTTCTTGTAAAGGGAGCCCATGGGACAAGAAAAATAACCTTAGAATGCTTTGTTTTAGCATTGATAATTGAAGAGGTGTTTGAATATCAGAACCAATTAAAGAAATTAGTTTTTTCCAGTTATTTGTAAAAATGCCTCAGATGTCTTTACAGCCTTTTAAAAAAATTGGAGTTTTCTTTAGCCCATACTTGATTATTATGAGATTTCTTCAAATGCTTGTAAATCATTTGTTAGTATAAATTCTTTAGCATACTAAAGAATACCATTTGCTAACACATTCTTATTTACTTCGTTTGTTAGAACTTCTCACATTGATAGTAAAGGGTAAACTTTCTCTAATTCGTGAATCGCAGGAATCTTAATCATTAATTTTAAATCTCTTAAATCTTTTTAACTCTTAAAAATGCTGCATATTTTAGATCCCTGTTATTATCTTTCAGATAATCCCTTTCTTTATATTTTGCCAGTGTCAAAATATAATAATTCTGATAATCCTTTATATCTGATAATGCCTAAAGGTTTTAACTTTTAAAATTAGTAACAGCCAGTATTGTTTTTATTAGTTACGATGTGAACGGTTCTGGAGGAATTAGAGAGTTATGCTAAGCAGGCAGAAGAATTTTTCTCCTTTGGAGATCTTCAGGATGTCAACGATACCTGAAAAAGGCTCAAATACTGAATGGAAAATTGGATTTAGCAGCAGACAAGGTATAATTTTAAAATTTTAAAGATGAATAAGTTCAAAAGAAAGAGCAGGGAATTTGCTTTGTATATTTACCTTTAAGAAATCGATTTAAGTAAAAGAAGTTTAACTACTTTTAATTAGAGAATAATGTATATGGCACAAATATATTTTATAGACATACTTCGAGGAGGAGCGGCATTGTTGCTTTATTGGTAGTGATAAGTGACCTTCATTTTTTATTTGAAGGATAGAGTTATATCTCCATCTGCTTCTTAATTTTTATTTTGTGTCATTTAAACATTGCATATTTAGCACCTGGTTATTGTTTAGTTTTCTAATCTTCATAGAAGCCAGTTTAGGTTGGGTGGCTGTGTTTTTAAATTAGGCTCATTATTTTCTCCCATCAAACCACTTTGTTCTCAATATTGCCATTTCAGAAATCACCTTTCTCATTAAAAGAAACTGGAGAGGGGAAAAGCCATATCCTTTGCCTTGTAAAATGTTTGACCGTTTTAGTTGTCTTTTATAAAAAAGGGAAATTGAAAACAGACCATATTATGATGCTCTACCATTTTTTGCATTTATTTATTTACTAAAAATATTGGAGTGACATTGATTAGTAAAATCAAATAAGTTTCAAGTGTACAATTCAACAGTATGTCGTATGTATATAGATCGCATTGTGTATTCGCCTTCCAAAGTTATATTTCCTTCTGTCACCAACTATTTTTTTTTTACTCTCCCCTCCCCCATTCCCTCTGGTAACCACTAATCCACAATCCATGTCTGTTTGTTGCTTTCAGTTTTATGTTCCACATCTGAGTGAAATCATATGGTTTTCAACTTCTTCTGTCTGATTTATTTCGCTGAGCACGATTATCTCAAAATTCATCCATATTGCTAATAACAGCATTTCATCTTTTCATATGGCTGAGTAATATTCCATTATATATATGTACCATGACTTATTTACCCAATCATCTATCATAAGACACTTTGATTTCTTTCATGTCCTTGCCACTGTGAATAATGCTGCTATGAACATTGAAGTGTATAAAGCTTTGCAGATTTTTTGGGTAAATACCCAGAAGACAAATTGCTGGATGCTATGGTAATTCAATTCTTAGTTTTTTGAGGAACCTCCATACTGTTTTCTATAGTGGTTGTATTAATTTGTTCCCACCAGCAAAGTATGAGAGCTCCTTTTTGCCTACAATCTCTCCAACACTTGTTATCGCTTGTCCTGTTGATGATAGCCATTCTAACAGGTATGAGATGGTGTCTCATTGTAGTTTTGATTTGTGTTACCCTAATAGCTAGTGAGGTTGAGCATCTTTTCATGTGTCTGTTGGCCATTCGTATGTCTTTTTGGAGGAAGTGTCTGTTAAGGTCCTCCACCCATTTTTTAATTGTATTGGCTTTTTGTTGTTGTTGTTGTTGTTGAGTTGTATGAGTTCTTTTTATTAGGCCTTTATATTTGAGAATTAGGCCCTTATGAGAGGTGTTTGCAAATATATTCTTCTATTCGATTTTCTCTCTTTGCTTTGTTGATGGTTTCTTTTCCTGAGCAGAAGCTTTTTAGTTTGATATAGTCCCATTCATTTATTTTTGCTTTTACTTCCTTGCCTTTGAGATTAAATTCATAAAATCCCCTCTAAATCTAAGGTCCATGCACTTAGTACCTATATTTTCTTCTATTCAATTAATTGTTTCAGGTCTTATATTCAGGTCCTTAATCCATTTTGATTTAATTTTGATGTGTGGTGATAGACAACAGTGTAATTTCATTCTTTTGCAGGTGGCTTTTCAGTTTTTCCAGCACCATTTATTGAAGAGGCTTTCCTTTCTCCATTGTATGGTCTTCATTCCTTTTTCAAAAATTATTTGCCCATGTACGCAGGCGTTTAATTCTGAAGTCTCAATTTTGTTTTTTTGGTCTGTGTCTGTTTTTCTGCCCAAACCATGCGTTTTTATTATTGTCACTTTGTACTATAATTTGAAGTCAGGCAGAGTGAGAACTTCTAGACATTTTTTTTCTTTTTCCCTCCGGATGGCTTTGGCTATTTGGGGTCGTTTGAGCTTCCATTCAAATCTGATAATTTTTTGTTCAATTCTTTAAAAAATGCCATTGGGATTTTGATGGGAATTGTGTTAAATCTGCATAATGCTTTAGGTAATAAGGTCATTTTAATGATGTTATTCTTCCAATCCAAGAACATGGAATGTCTTTCCGTTTCTCTGTGTCTCTCCTTCCATTTCTTTTAGAATGTCTTATAGTTTTCAGTGTATAGGTCCTTCACATTTTTCATTAGATTTATTCCTAGGTTATTTATTCTTTTTGTTGAAATTGCAAAGGGAATTGTTTTCTTCATTCCTTTTTCTGAAAATTCATCATTAGAATATAGGAACACTATGGATTTTTGAGCATTGATTTTGTATCCTGAACCTTTACTCTATTTGTTCATTATTTCTAATAGATTTTTAGTAACTCTTTAAGGTTTTTTATGTAGAGAATCATGTCATCTGCAAAAAGTAATAATTTGACCTCTTTTCCTATTTGCTCTACCATTTTTCTTACATTGAAAATTTTAATATCTTAGCAGATCAGGTGATTAAATAGTTTAAAATATAACAAATATGCAAACATATGTCTAGATAAGGGAAATAAACATTGTAGATTTTTTTTAAAACCAATGCCACTGAAATTTTAAGTAACCTGCATAATTTGTATAGCGAGCTCAAATGTTTTAATTTGTATATATCACCTCGAAACCACTCACATACTCACATATTTCACAATGAAACTAAGAAGAAATTAATGCTTTCTTTGTCTCTTTTATCTTATTTATCTTCAAGACCTAGCTCTGGTTGCATCTTCTCTACAAAGGCATCTGGGACTTAATTCTTCTGGCATGCTCTCAAGTCTCTAAGCAATTGTATCTTTTATATATATTATTCATTTTATATCACACAGCTATTGCTTTAAGACATTTCTTTTTTTTTTTGCCTTATATTATTATTGAATAATTGCTGTGAAGCTTTCTCTACTTATATCCTATCTCCTCAGTTGGATCACTAGTTCCTTGGAGTTGGTACTTTGCAATATAATATTTAAAAAAATTTTTCCACAGTACCTAACGCAATGCTATGTATATTAAAAATACTTGAGTTTTTGTTAATTATGAATAAAGCTGTATCTTCAGTATATCTGGATGGGCAAAGACATGTGAATTTGTTTTACTAGGTTAAGTGTCTTAACCAGTGATTGTTCAGTGGAAACTGTAATCAAAAAGAAATAGGAAAAAGAAACTACTGCTCATTTTATAGATTAGGTCTAAGTTAAATTTAACCTTAGGGCGTAGTAAGGGTTTTTGGGGGCATATTTGATATAAAAATTTTTTAAACTTAATTTTGAATATTATTTACTTTCAGAATAATAAATAATACCTGTTCTTCCAGATCGAACAGTTTAATGCTGAAGAGGAGGCATTTGGTTGGCTACCATCAGTATATCCTCAACGTAAAAAAATCCAAGATGGTTTGAACCCTTATCTTCGTCTCTATGAAACTGCTGTTGAATTTAGCAATAAATATAGAGGATGGACGGAAGGACCATACAACAAGGTGAATCCAGATGAAGTAGAATCAGATGTTGGAAATTACTGGAGAGGACTATATAAACTGGAGAAAACCTTCCATGATTCTCCAAATGCATTGGCAATGACAAAAAAAGTAAGGGGAAAGGTGGAAGATTTCAAGCAGCACATTCCCTCATTCAAGTGATCTGTAATCCTGGCTTGCGCCCCAGGCACTGGGAGGCCATGTCCAACATCGTTGGTTACCCCCTGCAGCCGGGAGATGACTCCACGGTCTTCTCTTTTTTAGACATGAACCTGGAACCATTTTTAGATAGATTTGAAAATATTAGTGAAGCAGCTAGTAAAGAATATTCTCTCGAAAAGGCCATGGAGAAGATGATTAATGAGTGGGATACAATGGAATTTGTCATTCTCCCTTATAGAGAATCTGGGACATTTATTTTGTCATCAGTTGATGAAATTCAGATGTTGTTGGATGACCACATTATTAAAACACAAACAATGCGAGGATCTCCTTTTATTAAGCCTTATGAAAAGCAAATGAGGTAAAGTGATATTTATATGACAATATTTATACTATGGTATCAAAATCCACACTTGTTTTGTTTTGTTAACAAAATCATTACTTGTATGTGATGTGTAGTTCTTTTTTTAATTGATTCTGTATTGTGTACTTAATATTTTAAATAGTTTATTATAAGGAATGGTAACCTTCATTGCTTTTGAAAGAGTACTGATCCTTTTGCTATGACATATCTTCATAACTAGGGTAATAAACAATCAGTCCCCAGATATCATTTTTATTTATCTGATCTTACATATTTGACTCTCAAAAATAATTTTGTCTATAAACATAGATTATAGAACATATAAATTATAAAACTGAAGATAGTATCCTTTTCCAAACATACTAATTAGTTTGTTGTAGATGATCCCTAAAAGTCTATTCTAATTTCCACTCATGTGCATGAAGCATGGCTAGATAAGTGCAAAAGAATGAAACTATGATTCTAGTCTGGTGTTTTAGGGATTCGATGCAGACGATTAAATTAAATCTTATCCTGTCTATTTTTTCAATTTTTATAATTTGTATTAAGCAGTTTATATTTTATCTTTAAAAATAGAGTGAATCCAAATCAGACTACCATCTTCAGTGTTAATTTACATGACAAAAAAAGAAAACTGCTTGATAGTACTTGCCTTTGTTTATTGATAGATAATCCCAACTTGAGCATGCTTTAGCTCAGTCTCTCTGCCCCGGCTCTCTCCAATGTGCTCATCAAGACTAATTTTGAAACACCTCAAAGTGGTATATCTAGACTCTGGTTTTAAGGACTATGTATGAGATCATTAGCCAGTGGGACATTTTGCATCAGTCAGGGATTAAATGAAAAAAGAGGAATGAGCTCCAGAGAAAAGCAGAGGCATTCATTTCTTTTTGTGAAAAGAAATTAAACAAATTCATTTATAAACATTGAAAGGAAAGTATTTTAGAAAGGCATTTGAAAATACCTTGTGACTTTTAGAACTATTTACATTTCTTAGTTTTAATAATCTAAAATTACAGATCACCACTTATAGTTTATGAGTAATGTGTTATTATACTCATAAAGCTATCCCATCTTTAAGTTCTGTTGCCATTAACCAATCATTCTTCTCTATGGCTATGTTATCTCTTGTAGCATAGTGGTTACAGCTGTCTGGGTCCAAATATGGCTCCATCACTATTAGTTGGGTGAACTTGAACCTGATATTTATGTCTATGTGCCTTATTTAGCCTCCCCATTGATAAATATGTGAGGATGTGAGGATAGAGCAAATACATACAGAGACCTTAGAACTGTGCTTATAAAATTGCAGTGTAATCACATTTATTCTTGAGGAAATCAAGTCATTATTTTTGTTCTCCGTGTTTAGAAATGAGTGATATCCTATTGTAAATTCTAAAATGCTTCCATCTCATGAATGCCATGCTAATAAGTTAGAATTATGTAGATTTTTCTTTAAATGCCAGTTACATCTTATGAATTGAAATATTTTTCTGGAATTAAAACCTTTAAGAGCCCAAGATTTTTTTAAAAAAGAAAAATGTTAAAGGAAATGAGTCTTGGATATATCTACCTTTCTTAAGAAGTTCAGAGTGCCCTTCAGTGAGAATACCATTACTGTCTCCAAAATCTCATTTCTCAATTTATACCTTCTAGCCATGGAATTGGATTGTAAAAAGGTTTATTCTTATGAATATATAGAAACCAGTTCATTTGTAGACAGGTATGTCTTAACTTGTATATCCATATAAGGATAAATGCCGATGTTATTTTAAAACAGATTTTGTAAAACAAAGCTAGTGATTTATCTTTGAATGAAGACAGATGAGTGGAAATTGGATTAAAAGCACTTCATACAAGATTGACAGTCTAGTCATGGTTTTGAGTTTTGTCATCTGAAACATTGCTTGGTTTGCTGTTGTTGATAAGAGCCACTGTATTTTGCTTCTCAGAGAATGGGAGGGCAAGCTCCTGCTGCTTCAGGAGATTCTGGATGAATGGCTCAAGGTCCAAGCAACATGGCTATATTTGGAGCCCATTTTCAGTTCTCCAGACATAATGGCTCAAATGCCTGAGGAAGGCAGACGATTTACAACTGTGGATAAAACATGGAGAGATATAATGAAAACGGTCATGCAAGTAGGTAAAACTCTCTGAAAATGTGATTATTTGGTTGAAATGACATGACTTTTATTTTTTTAACATTCCAAATAGGCCACTGTCTTTTTCCCACATACGTTCCCTTTTCAGATATTATTTTAGACTCCAGGGACAAGGAATATCAAGTGCAAAATAGATATTTTGTCCTGATCCTACTTGAGGTGTAAAATGAATTTGCATTGTTTAATGTTTGGGTCTAGTCATGGTTCTTACCATATGCTTTGATAGGGAGACATCGTAGTCAGCGTTTGCTGCCCCATCAATTCTAAGGCTTGTTACAGGCTACACCACCACTGACATGTGCTGTGGTGGAACATCAGCATGCCAACCGCTCAATTAACAGCTTTCTCTGTAGAGACCTATCGAAAAGGTGAGTTGCAAAAATAGATATATCTGAAGCCAATAAATATAAAACAAAATGTAATCAATCATCAATCAATACAAAAAAATTCTATGGAGAGGAACTTACAACTTAAGTTAAGGAGGGAATTTAATAAGAAGCAATAACGCTGAAAAAGACATGATTTTGTTCAATTCAAAAGACATTTATTTATTGCCTGCAAAGCATTGTTTGTTATTGGAAGTTAAGATTAAAATAGAAGAAATATTAGTTATTAAATCATACTATTAAATAAATGTAAACTTCTCTATTGGTGTTTTGATCAAATATAATACCACGAGATAGAAAGAATGTCATCTTAAAATTTTCCTACCCTAAAACAGAAATATGGATATTTTTATTATTTAAACTTTCAAAGTTGTGATTATAATCCTAAACACTGATAATACTATATCAACATCAACTATAATTTGATAGGAAAATATTCAGAAAGATGGACATGGGTTTATTTATTTAAAGTTTATTTTATTTTATGTAATAATGCATGAAACAAATCTCTGGGTAAACCAAACTTTTGTAAAATTTATCACACTGGAATCTTTCATTTAAAGAACTAACAGTGTGAGTTACTTAGTAACACATTTAATCATTTCTAATTAATTTATTCTATAAAGTTAGCCTTTCACGTGTCATTTCCTTAACAGGGCAAAACCATCATAACATGTATATATTTTTGTTTGGAAGAGATAGATTTTCAATTTTATAATACTGTTTAGTTAAAAACAAAGAAACAAACAGAACCTTTACTTACCCTCATTCCTGAATAAACAGTTTTCTTTGGGTGGCACTTCATTTACATTTGCTATAAGACTTGATTGTCTTTCTCAACTGGTTTTATATTTTCTTTTTCTCAATATGTTAGTATTCAGGACAGCTTTTTCCCATCTCTCCCAAGCTATGAAAATAAACACAAATCTGTATTCTCTCAGGGAAGCTAATAAGATGACCCGAGTGTAGATGCCACTGGATTAAGTGCTTAGTACAAAAAGCCATTACTTTCAATCTTAGGGATTTCTAATAAAAGTTCCTTTAGAACTATGCCAAAAGAAAAAGGCTCAGAGTTGAAAAGTAGAATGTAAATGATATTGTTAATATAACTGGCTTGATTAAGGTATCTTGGTTCCTTGAGGTACAAACATGAAATAATTTTATGTTTTGCTACCTGCTCCCAACTATGCTTGGCCAAAACCCCTTTCTCACTGGAGAAAGAAGCTCTCTTATTGACTTTTCAGTCTGATTCCAGAATTTTTCAGTCACTTCATTTTCAGTCACATAGTTTTGCCTGTGAGGACTAGTGTACCTCTTTCAAAACTTCAGCCTCATGTTCTCCTCAGAGCTCTCCTCCTCCCCACAGTGCAGTTAAACCTGAGTCCCAGCGGTAAGGAGATGTGGAGACTGCTCTCCCACCTGCTATTCTCCTTCCTGTGCTTATCACTAGTGCTGCGACAGGGAGATAAGAAGAAGAGGGAGGAGGGGGGATGAGGAGAAAAAGAGGAAGAAAGAGAGAGAAAGAGAATGAAATTAAGAGAGTGTTTATTGATGTAAGAGACCCAGCCAAATTGGTGGTTTTTTTTGTCAGTGGTCATAAGATGGACAACCTCCTGTCAGTGGTGTCCATACACTGTGTCTTTACTATTGGCCACCACAACTAGCCAAGCTTTGAGCAGTCGTGGGCACGTGAAGTCTACAGATTGGCGCGGTGTGGACAGGTGAAGACTCCAACAAGCTCTGATTGCTTGAGCATCTCCCCTACATTTGGTCATCCTCTGAAATTTGGCTGCATCTTCAAGTTGACTACAAATGATGACTTTTCCCACATTCCTCTCGTGCGTGTATCTTTTGCCTCATTCTACAGCAGCATTTCACAAATCTGTATCTCTTAATTTCATCTGAGATCTGTAGCAAGGTAAGATCCATCTTCTGTACCCGTGGTAACCCTGAGCACATGGCCCTTGTCCCTCCTTCGCCTGGCCATCCCCCCCTCCCACACACACACCATCTCCTCTAGGGGTTCTTTTCCTACTCTGATAGCACTGGAGCAGGTCACTGTACCTGGTGACAGAGCAGACTTCCAGTTGGGGAAGAAGATGTTAGTCTCCTTCTCTACAGGCACTTGTAAACTTTTCTAGGACTCTCTTGGACCTCTCCCTAAGATGGGGCCAGTTAATTGCCCACCATTGGTAAAAGGACTGGAAATCTTGTGTCAGGTATACTGCACATACCCAAACTTGACTTTTGACCCATACAAGTCTTCTTTTGTATTCCAGACAAGACAGAAAAGACACTTTTGAATTTCTCCCCAAACCTTTTCCTCTTAGAGTCTAACCCCATCTTAGTAAATACAAACACTGTTCTCCCTATTGGTTAGGCCAAAAACTTAGGAGTCATTATTTTTCTTTTTGCCTTTATTGTAGTAAGTATGATCAATTGGCACCAAGCATCTAAGCATCTCGCCTCTTTCTGGTGAACTGGAAAGTTAAAAACACATCTCTCAGATACCTTAGCATCTAAATTTCTGAAAGTGAATCAAACTTTAATGGTCACATATGCTCATGTGTAATTTGGAAGGCATAAGTGAAACAGCATCCATCTTCTTGCCATATCAGCTCTTTCTGCTGTCAAACAAGATCATGGATATATGATTTTTTTTTCTTTCCCAAATAGGCTTTAATGTCTGATCACCAACTTTATGGGTACTCAGAGGTGGTGATAACGTTAGCTTCCTGGTCCCACTCTCTGATCCCTAGAATTACAGCCACTGTGGTATGTTTTGAATGCAGCACTCCAGTAGTGGTAAATTTTATCCTAATCGGGCAGTAGCAGTAACACTCCTGGAAGATCACTTCCACAGTCCAAGGCTCTCTTCTGAAAGCCCAGGCCTTCCAATGAGTTTGTAATCATTTAACTCCCTATGTTAAATCTCTTTTTGCTTAATGTACCTAGAAAGATTCTGCACTGAACTAAGAATAAGAGTACCAGAACCTCAAGGATAAGATCTAGGATTGTTTATATGACCCTTTGGGTTTTATGGTAGTCAAAGTCTAGTTACCCTTTGAAAGTGGAACACTGGTGGTACCTGGCATGCAGTGCCAAAGCCATTACCTAAATTATGCCCTTAGTTTCCTGAAATGAAAAGTCTTTTTTAGAGACAATGCTTTGGTGGACCAAGTGGCTACAGGAATAGGTCAATATAGTAGGAATGTGAAATCTGAGGGATATGAGATGTGCTGAATTTTTTCTAAACACTGGAGAAATTAAAGAAAGAAACGGCTTAATTCAGGGTTTAAATTCTCTGCTCAAGACATGATCAGAGGACTGAGGAGCGTCTGTGATTGTCACAAAAGAGCCTCATCTCACAGCTACAAGTTGGGCAGAGCCAAAAATCAGTCACAGAATCTGATCCAGTAGGTTGCCAAATTACGATGTAATTTTATTCACAGACTTGCCAGATTTATGTTAAAGGTAGTTTACTTATTAACAAAGAATAGAATGGCGAGATTTAGGAATGGGGACATTTGGGTGAATTTGACTGACTGAGTACCTTGCTCCTCACACGGCAGAGCCTCCCTTGTCAGAAGCCTTGTCAGAAGCCTGGGGAATATGGAAGGCAATGTATTGTAATGGTGATTGCCCGGGGAGGAAAAACCCTAAATTATAGGCAGTCAAATGTATTGATGTGAATGCACATACAAGAGATACTGGTTTTAATGTGCTAATCGAGGAGATGTGAATGGTCTGTTTATATACACTTTTTTGTTTTGATTTTGACCAAAACCTGGTTTCCATAATGGCCTACCTAAATGAAGTTGAAAGGCCAGAAAATCCTTGATATGATTTAAATAAACTAGATATGGTTTATAAATGTTTCTGCGAAATAGGCTTGTATGATCCAGAAATGGAAATTACAGTCCCACTTAGGGGTAGCCTGAGAGGGCAGTAGAAAGGTAATCCTTCTAATGTGCGTACCTTCAATGAAAATATTAGTAGCAAACAGTTTGGCTGCACAATCAAGGACTTAGAAGAAACAAGACTCAAAGTTTGGTAACAAGGAGGTCTGGGAAAATGTATAAGGGATCACAAATAGACTAGAATATTAGTATATTTGTTTTTCATGTAAATGTTTAATAAAAAACAGCACTGCAAAAGGAGGCACTTATATAGTTGACCACTTGATCTAGTTTTGAATGTCACCCAGCATATGCCAGTGTATGCACAATGAACTGTGAATAATCATATTGAATTATATGAATAAAATTATCAATAATAACATTGTCCAGACTGGGGAACTTTTGAGAGTTAAAGCAATTAATAAGAAGGCCAGTAAAGCAAGCATAAACCAGAACTCTCCTCTTCAAACTGGGATATATGATCACTCTGGTTATAAACCAAGTCATGATGGCCAAGATGGAAATTATGGAATGACTCGTCATCATTGGCTACCTTTTACCAACACTGCCGAGTGCCCAAACTGCCAACAGCAGAAACTAACACGATGCTTCTGATACGCATCACACTTGAAAAGACCAGGACACTCTTTAGAAGAAATTGAATACATTGAACCTCTTTCAACATAAAAGAGGGTAGTGATTTGTCTGCACCAGATGGATTTCTCCTTTCTGATCCCAAGCTTCCGCAAACACTGTCATTCACCGACTTACTGAATGACTTATTGTCACAGGTCCCACATAACATTGCTTCTGCCCAGCAACTTATATTACAAGGGAAATGAATGAATTTACTGACACTCCTGAGATTAACTGGTCCTAATGTGTGCATCGACCTTATAAAAAGTGGAATGTCTCATGTCGAAGACTCAGTTGCTGTACCAGCAGCAAGACAATAGTTTGTGAGTTTGGGGTGCTGTTCTAGAGAATATATAGTGTATATTCTCTACCAGATCCAAATATATGGCTTTTCCCATAGGCAGAGTACATGGATCTAGGAATTAAGGAGTAAAAATGAAATGAGAATAACACTTTTCACTAACTCACTCAATAAACTACTCACAATTTTGCTTTCCAACTTTCCATTTTGCTCATTGAAGTAGCTTAGTATCTGGTGGGGAAATGTTTCTGTATGGGATCCTATCAATAGTTTCACTGAACAGGAAGTTCTTGATCTGCTCACTGTACCTATTACCTCTCTGTCGTTATAACTTTCCACTTTACCTACTCTATTCTAGCCACACTGCCTTCCTTTTTGTTTTTCTTCTTTTTTTCTTTTAATCACACATGCCAAACACGCTGTGCCTTAGAGCCTTTGCCCTGACTGGACCCTCTTCCTGAAATACTCTTCCTCCAAACACTGCGAAGCTAACTGATGTCTCTTGAAGTCTTTTCTCGAATATTACCTTTACAAAGAGTCTTACATTGAACACCCTATTTAAAATTGAAACCTGCCTTTGCCTTTCCTGGCACTTCTAATTCCCCTTTTTCATTTGTAGCGTCCATTACAACCTTATTATTATATGATTTATGAACTGTTATGTTTATTATTTGTTGTCTGTCTCCCCATGGAAGCTGGGGTCTTTGTCTGTTTTATTCACTGTTCTGCCCCAAGTGCTAAGAACAGTGCCTGACATAGCAGACCCTCAATAAATATTTGTTGAGTGAATGAATAATTAAACTGAGATGGATCCTTCAATTATTGCTAGTTCTTAAGAATTCTAAGTTTTTTTCATGAAAAACCTTCTCTGAAAATTTGGTTTTAAATGCATGGACCCTAAGATCTGGATGAAGCCTAAAATTATCTTGGGTTTTGAAAAAATTTTTATTCCAGCTGAGGTCACAAGATCTCAAAGTTGTAAGGGAGCTTAAATGTCTACTCAGTGAACCCACATTTCCCTTCTTAGGGCTTAAAAGGTTTAATGAGATCTTACCATTTTCTGTTGTCCAGGGATCTCTGATTAGGAAGTTCTTGCTTCTAGAAGTTTACTGAACTAGCTTGAGATTAATTCCATGAAGTGTCTGAAATTGTACTTTCTGTGAAGCTTCCTGGCAGCAGTAATTAAAATGCTCTCTCTATATACCCAAATTAAAGTTCCAGGCCCCTGATATCATAGGCATTTGATTTAGTAGGTAAGTCAGCCAAGAGCTTTGTCATTTGAGGTGGTGAAGCGGTGATACTTGTAAAGTAAAAAAAGGCACACAAAATCTGTATGATTGTTCCTCCACCAAAAAAATGACAGTTAATAATTCCTTTTCTTCTCCTCCAGGGGATAGAATGTAATTAAAGTATCAAGGGAATCCTATTAGTTTCAATTTTCTAATAGCTTCCTGTTATAACATCTTATTGTTCTGTCCTAAGAAAACAGCTAATAAGTACCAGCCTGGTACAACGTGGAGGGTTATGCGCTCCTTGAGTCCCTCTGTATGTTTACAAGCTTAACTCATCCTTCATTCACCCAAGCATTCAACAAATATTTCTGGAATACCTACCCTGTACCAGGATTTTATGACAATGCTTAAAGGGACTTATAGCCAGTTTTATTTTACTGTGGTAAAGACTTTACCTGAAGGATGACAGATTAATAAAATGTCCATTTTGACTCTATAAAACTGATTCAATGATGCAGGTGCTCATTTTCCCCCAAGTGGTATCGTCTGTCTCTCTCTTTCTCTTCAAGAGATAGTTATGGAAGGGAAAATAAAAAGAGTAGTTTCAAGTTTATGTGTGTTCTGGAACCATATTAAGCACCTCAAATATTTTATCTATTTGTTACTCGTAACAACCTTGAGAGAGAGCTTTTATTCCCATTTTAAAGGTAAGAGAGACTCGAATTAAGTAAATGACCTAAAGTGACACTGGTAATAAGGAGCAATGGGGGTTAGGAACCTGCTCTGTTTCCTTGATCTGGTGCAGTCTTCATTACGCTCACCTGCTCATGGAAAGAGTGAAAGTAGCTTAGTTCTCAGTCATGAGATGCTTACTTCCATATATTGTTCTTATGTCCATTATATAAAGGCACATAGATTATTGCCTCTTTTCATTTAGAACTAGCATCTCTGGCTCAGAGTCATTGAACCAAACTAATTAAATAGTTCCGATCTCAGGAATTCAAGTAAAAAAAATTTACTTGCATGCTAAGTGTGTCCAGAGGTATATCTTTTGTAATTATAATATTTAGGGAAAGAAATACAAACTGTTGTTTTAAAGAACTGATTTTTTTCCTTAGCTTTCAAATCTTGGATTCAAAATAGCAACATTGCAATCAATTAGCTAAGAATAAAACAAATATTGGTAATTCATGAAAGGGTTTTTTCACATTTATTAACAACCATTCAGCTTTTTTTTTTTTTTTTCCCTCAATGAACAAAGGTAAGCTTTTCCAGAAGATGGCACTCTAAGAACACTTTTGGGTTTGTATTTAAGAGTACCAGTCTATGCTTTACTGAATGATTTGCACATTTAAATTAATGACCTGAGTCTCTGTCATGCTTTCTTTTTGTGTGTTTGTGTTTTTAAAAATGCTTATTTAAAACAATTTTTTTTCAACTGTTAGGAAATATAATAAAATGCCTTGTAAAAATCGTATATATTTAAAGTGTATCTAATATACATTGCATATTTCATACAATTTTTTTAATTTAGAAAACAGGTATTAATGAGAATTATTTTGTTCCTTGATTAAATTACTGTGTTTCTAAGTTACGTCATTGTAATTCAAAACAAAAAAAATTATATCTTTCCTTTTCAGCCACATTCAAAGTATATTGACAAAAACAGATTTTAGAGACTACTGTAATACAATTACATTTCTGTATGAAACCATTTCCAGCTGACAGGTTTGGTTGATCTCTCAGTCATTGCTGAGTACCCAAAATAAGTTTAATTAGTTAATCTTGAAATTCTGTGTTTAATTTTTAACAATATTCTCAGTCTAAATTTTCTAAAAAATGCCCTATTACTAATATTAATAAATGTACTGGTATCTTCTCACAAGGTTTATTATTTGGCCTGGTGATTTAAATATCTAATGTGTTTAGCACTTCACACCTTTAAGTTTGTTTAGTTAAGAACTTCTCTTACTTTGTCATTGGTGTCAATGGTGAACACTGAGTTGAAATTATAAGGCCAAGACTAGACTCAGATGACATCAATCATGTGTTAAAAAAAAAGAAAGGGAAAAAAATTTATTTCAAATACTTCTAGATTGTATTTTAATGTGTATTTCTAAAGATTTTCATAAACCTAGTGATTCATTGTATGGATATTTTGAGAAATCAATAAACTATTTACTTTTTAAAAATATCAGTTCTTAAGATCAGCCTTTGGTTATAATTCTTATTTGGAATCCCACAGCATGAAAGAAAACTTAAAAAAAAAAAAACTACCTGATCATATTTGAATCACTTTAGAGCAAACAGCTCACAGTGACACTTTTTCATGTGATAGAATGTTTAGAAATTCATGCCTTAAAGGCAGAAGAGTCTTAGTCTCCAGAAAGTTCAGGAAGAACACATCTTGAACTTGAATCTTTCAGCAAGCAGAGAGTATCATAATGTAGTTCCAAATGCAGTTAGTTATAACATATGATCTTATTAAAAGCTTCCTTCCCACCCCAAACGCTTACTTTTTTATCTACAGTTATAAGGACAGAGACTGTTGTTTTATTATTATTGATAGCAATAATATTCAAAATGATAATTATATTGATGACATCTTTTTAAAGTACTTTTCCTCAAGGAATAAAAGACAAACACATACAATTTTGGCTCATCCATCCTCGAATTCAGACAGCGTTTCTTTCTCTCTCTCCCCCCCCCCTTCTTTGTTTTGCTCACTCTCCCTCCTCCGTCTCATTCCCTCTACCCCTTGCTCGTTTTCTGTTTCTCACATTTTTCAACTTAGAATGAGAAATTGTGAATATCACTGAGGATCAAGTCAACATGACTCTTACATAATAAAAGAGGCATAAACTAGGCAATACTAATTTTTAAAAATAAACATTTACTTTAAATTTTGCATAAGTTGTTTGATAAAATATGTTATCTCAAATGTTATATGAACATAAATAAACTTAGTATCTAATATTTTTGAGTTGAGTGTTAATTTTCTCTTATTTTTAGGATAAACATGTTCTGACAGTTGTAACTATTGAGAGAATGCTGGAAAGGCTGAAAAAATCTAATGAACTTTTGGAACTCATTCTCAAAGGACTTAATGAATATTTGGAAAAGAAACGTCTCTTCTTCCCCAGATTCTTTTTCTTGTCTAATGATGAACTTCTTGAGATACTATCTGAGACTAAAGATCCCACTAGGTAAGTAATTTACATATATAACATGGCTAAATTCATCTGCCTAAATTTAATTTTTAGAATAAGGCAGAATATGAATAGATATGTATAATTATGTTTATGTAATAACTCTTAAAAAGACTACTGTAAATGTTATCAATAGTCAACTTAAAATAATTATTAAAAACATAATATCACTGAATGATATTTTTCCAGATGCGATGAATCTTGGAGTAGATTTCTTATTTTAACATATATTCCCTTACAGATATTTTCAGAACACATCACTCTTCTACATCATATTTGGAATAAAAGTTATTGCCCTCAGTGGCATGCAATGACCCTCACAGGTGCCCCACCCCCCATCATTTCTATTCATCTCCACTAGTTTTCTTCTTGTTCACTCTGCTACAGTCCTTGCAATTCCTCCATGAAAGGGGCAACCTTCTCCCTCAGAGTATTGTTCATTTTGCCTAGGATTCTCCTTACACAAATATCCATGAGACTTCTTTTACCTTCTGTAGGCGTTGTGTGGAAACCTGCTCAAATATCTGCCACTCAGGAGGCCTTTTCTGACCACTCTATTTAAATGGCAACCCCTTTCAGCACTCCCTAGCCACCTTTCCTGGAACATCTTCTTGGCCTTATTTTCCTTTGGCATACTTTTTAACATCAGTCTTACTCAATAATGTACTTAATTTGTTTGCTGTTTGATTGCCTCTAGCAGAATATAAGTGCTATTGTGGCAGAGACTTTTGACTTCTTTTTTTCTCCCAATGCGGAGTCCTGATTCCTTAGAAGAGTCTCTAGTATATACAATGAACTGTGAATAAGTATTTGTTAAAACAAATTAATTAATTTTGTGTCATGTGCCTTCGAAGTAGGAGACAAGTAATCCAGACAAAGAGATCAATTTAGGCTCAGATTTCCATCTAGTTTTTCTACTCTGCTTCTTTTTTGCCCATTTGAAAGATGCATTCAATTGATTATTGCTAATATGTCAAAAATGAAGGGTTTAGTCAATTCTAATTATATTACAATGAGAAGACTAAAGTTGGTTTGCTTCAAAGCAATTGACTTAGAAATTGTAAAGTACGTAAAGCACTAAACTTAGTTCATAATTTGCAAGCAGACTCTGAATATGCTAGTTGAAGTGGCTACTTTTGTGCATTTGAAAATTCTTCAGATTAGTGTATTATTATCTCTTAGTCAAGAGGTATTTCCTCCTTATGTTACTTTGAAATCTTTTGATTCATTGTATTGGAAACAAAGCCTCATCGATGTCTCCTCTTTAGCTCTTATTATAATTGTAACTTTATTGATATTTTTGTGATTGTTGATTTAATGGTGACCTCCTGCTGAGCTGTATAATCCATGTAGGCAAGATTGTGTCTTTTTTTTCCCCTCAGCACTTTATCTCCAGCAGCAGCTAGCCGGGGGGGGGGGGGGGGGGGGGGGGGGGGGGGGGCGGGGGGGACTAACACATAATGAACATTTATACATTTTGAATGAAAACTGTAAGCGCAAAGAACACTGATATTTAAGGAATTACTTTTTAATTTGGTTAATTCTCTTAAACATTTATTTTTTTCTGACAGGGTGCAACCTCACTTGAAGAAATGTTTTGAAGGAATTGCAAAGGTACAATTTACAGAAACTTTAGACATCACTCACATGAAGAGCAGTGAAGGAGAGGTTGTGGAACTCATAGAGACCATTTCAACGGTCAAAGCCAGAGGTCAAGTGGAGAAGTGGTTGCTTGAGTTAGAGAGAGTTATGATTAAATCCATCCACAAGGTAGCTATTATTATTTATAAAGATGATAGAATATTAATGTCTCAATCATAAATACCTGTTATTTAAACAGAAATTGAGTCATGAATTAGCAATTCAATTGTAATAGCTTGAAGGCAAAGTACGGTCTATGATATTAATTTTATAGATCCACTTGAAAAGTGGTACAAAATACCATCTATACGATCGAAAACTTGGGTTTTAGTCATGAGTCTGTCTCATTTCTCACAGCTACATGCTAGTGCTTTTATCATTAATTAGACACACTTTGGTCTGCATGGTCTACCTTTAGTCTTATCTTGAAAGCCTCTCTCTACAGTTTCACATCAATCTCCTTGACATGTATGTTCCTTTTATGATCCTTTTGTTCTGTGTATATACAAAATATGTACCAGAATGTTAGAAAATCATAAATATGTCCTACAATTAATGCCAACCTCATATTTTATGCATTTCATAAAACTTTATCAACTCAATCGTTTGTAATTATCTTTGTGAGTACAGAATTTCAAGTTATGGCAATAAATAGAGATTAATTGAGCACTTAAATTTACTTTTTAATATAATATGAACTTAGCATTCGAATTCTGTATCAAGGATAAAAATAATGGTTGAGCAAGGGAGCCCGAAGACAAGAATGCGAAGGAAATATGGCATCAAGCCCTGATCGACAACAGTTTTCATTAATTTTTCAGATTATTTCACATATAATTAAAAATATTGATTGGAATCTGGATTTTTAATGTATATCACAAGTCTTAATGCTTCTGTCTCTTCTTAAATACAGTTTTAATATCTGCTTACATAATATTTTTCCAGTAGTCATAAAATCTTTTGGGCAGTTTCCCATTTCTTCCTATTATGGATTAACTTATAATGAACATCCTTATACATATAGCTGATTTATTTGATTGAATTATTTATTTGCTTATGATAACTTCCCATGTAGTGGTCCCCTGGGCCAAAGAAGATGAGCTGTCATAGGCTTTGATAAGTATTGACAAATGGCATTCCCATTTTTGTAGTTGTTAGCAAAGCGAATAAATTCTGCTTTGACCACTACTTAGCAACATTGAATTTGGTTGTTTGGTTTGTTAATTGATGTATTCAGTGAAAACTTGTTATCATAGGCATATCTGGTACTATTTCAAGGTGCTTAAAGAAAATATTTCGATTGCCATTTTGGAACATTAAGATGGGAAGCAAGGAATTGTGTAGGAAATATTATCCCCAAATGTCCACGTGTAACTTTGTGTTGGCGAAGTATGCAAGCAAATGTGATACAAAATACTACAGATAGGAGATATGTGTGTTACTTTTGTTCTGCTATATTTCTTTGCATACTTGAAAGACTACTGCATCTCTAGATTAAGTGAATTTTGAGTCATTTGTAAATGATAAAGTCATGTTCTTGGCATCTTTGCCTCTTTATCTTTCTTGATTATCATAGGTTTAATGTAACTTGCTACCCCCCAAATAATACATAATTTACATATATTTATTTATATATGGCATACATAGATAAAATATTTTACACATGACATATAATCATATTTCTCTTCATCTATTTTATAGAAATTTGTGATTTAGATTTTAATGTCTTCCTCTTGTTTTCTCCACAGTATCCTTCTAGAATACATATTTATTCCGTCCTTGGCAGATGTCTACTGTGCCTTCTTTCATATGTTCCTCCCATATCTTGGTTGTTCATTTTTACCCATTCTTTCTGTGGCTTCCCTGGCCTTTAAATTTTTTCTCTATTACTAATAACCAGTGTTCTTCATCCCTGTTGAATTCCATAAATATATTAGCTAGACTAGAAATCCTGAAAGTTCACCCAACCTTATATATTTCTCAGAAAGATCTAATTTTTATATTTCCCCCCTGAGATTCAAACATTAAAATGGGTGTCACCCCCACAAGTGTTGTTACTATTCTTGATTGATACATACAACAGATTAGAATGCTTCCCACTGATGGCTGGTAGAAAAAGTGGACTTATCAGTCCACTGGAAACATATGTAGCAAAGTACATGAATTAGACTTCCTGATTTTAGTTCTCAACTCTCTCCATCAATGAATTATACATTTGTCCCTGTCATCATTGCCTTGGGCATCAAACTACAGAATTGAGAGTGAGCAAGATCTGCAAACACAGGAGGAACTTTAGAGAAATTGTATGGTTTGCCTTAGTGTGCATGTACACATATGCACATGGCTGAATTGGGATCTAAGTTCAAAGAAAATTATTATCTATGAATTTGATGGATCTCATTTTGGAATTTATGTTTTTGAATTTATGTTTTGCAATAAAATTGCTTATACCAACTGTATTTAGAATATTTTTGGCTATAATTGGTCAAATAAATATTTAATATAATGTGATTCACACAAATTAATTGTATAATATATTTGTTTTGCTCATGGGTATATGAATAAACTTGAATTTAAATAGCTTAACATCACATGCTTTGAGTCTTTATTAATGGCTAAGATGTTATAAAAAGTTAAGCAGTATGAGTTAATCTGTTTATGCATTTAGCTTTTCATTGTATAGAATGTTCCAGTGTGAAACTGTTCATCTTTAGCATTTTAGCATTTTCTTTCTCAATTAGGTAATTAAAGAAGCAATTTTGGCCTATACACAATATGAACGAATTAACTGGGTAAGGGATTGGCCTGGACAGACAGTTCTCTGTGTATCCCAAACCTTTTGGACAGTAGAAGTACAAACAGCAATTTCAGCAGGGCAAGAGGTAAGCTTTTATTACCCTCAGGTTTGTCAGCATCTTTTATGAAAGTTATTATAAAGACAACCACTCAAAAAATCAAGGGTATTTGAGACTCAACTATTGTTATTATATGCATTTTTGTACCTTTAAAAATAAAGTGATAAGGGGACTAAAATACTTCCTAAACTCAGAAAGGTTAGAAGGAAATATGTAATATGATTCTCTCTAATGCCTTGAGTAAAACTATGCTATGAAGACATGGTATCAGTTGACTAATTTCTACTATTTTTATCTTTATTTTTAATGTGTTGCTTTTAAATAAATATTAATATTTTGAATGATGCTTAACTTAAATAATTCTAATATGGTGGATATATGAATTTAGTAATACTATGAATTGGATTACTGTTATTAACTGAAAATAGAAACTGCATTCAATGCAACATTCCTATTCTTGAGATGGGATTTCAAGCAGGTCAATTTTCAGTTGACCAAAGGACCACATGGACTCTAGAAATTGTATGTCTTTTGTTTACAACCGTAAGTTTGAAGTGTATTTTTGACATGGAGTTTGATATTGTTGTCTTTAAGGTATTGTTGAGTGTTAGGGTTTGAGAGAGACTCATATCCTCTGTAAGCAGGCAGGTCCCAGAGAGAAAGAGTTGAGTGACACATGCTTAGTACATTCCAACTTACCAACTGTTCACTTATTTCTCCTCTGTGGGAAATAATAGGACAGGACATCAGGCAGAAAATCAGGGATTTTTACAGAAAAGTCTTTCTTCCTGGAAACCAGAGCACTGGGGAATGGTGGTTTCCTTGGGGTTACTTCTGGACTCTTGGCTGTCTCATCGCGTATGCATTTTTCTTTTTCTTCAGTGAGACTAGAGAATTCATTTTATTTATTTTATTTATTTTATTTTATTTTATTTTATTTTATTTTATTTTATTTTATTTTATTTTTTATTTATTTTATTTTATTTTATTTTATTTTATTTTATTTTATTTTATTACTTTTAAGCTACTACTTACCAACTTTCTTATATGAAAAGTTTCCTCCATCACCATTGTGGGCTACTAAGGGGAACATGTAGCTTCTGAATCTCCCACCTTGCTTGTTGCCCACTGCTCCCGAATCAGCCACTTCATTACAGAAATGGTCTGGAGGGAACCAAAAAGCAAATGCGAGCAAATCAGCCAAATGTGTAGGCACCATCCAATTTTTTTTTTTTAAGTTTAAATGTATTATTTATCAACAATTCTATCCCTCTGTCAAGACTACATTTTTTCTGGTCTTACTCCAGAAAGGTTGGAACGGGTAAGAGTTGAGGTAGAGCTTTAGAGTGTAAACTATAATCCTTATGCTTCTACTTAACTTGCAGGCATAGTTCGAATCTTAAGGGACGCACAGTTTAGATCACTCCTTTTTTAATGCCACTGTCCTCTGCTCAAAACTACCTGCCTATAATTCTTACCGTGTTGCATAGAGATACATATAGTTTTCTTGGTTTACAATAGTATCTGCTGATATTGAGATGAGTTATTAATTTCCTCTTTTGTTAATCTATTCATTTTTTTCCCCACTCATGTAACATGGTACAAAGCCATTCACAGAGAAAACCAAAATGAAAATTGCATCTCAAGGGTGACTCAGCTTCATAGACTCAAGGTCCTTTGAAGGGATAGCTTAGCAATTTTAGCAAGTTATGCTTATTATTGTTTTTTGCCTGATTGCCCTCTTCTACTGTGTTTTATGCTGCTTTCATAGCTGTTTTATGGTATGAAATTAAACTTTATACATGCCCTTAAAAATTAATTCTTTTCTTTTTCATCTGCTTGTGATTACCCTGCTTCAGTATGCCTGTCATCCGCTGCCTGGGGTTCTATCATGGGAGGCTAGCATATGTTTTAGTATTCTATGTGTTGGTAATTTTTCTCCTAAGTAATGTGTGGTTCACATTTGAAACTGATAGCTTTGTGGTTAAGCAGCTGGAAGCTCTCAGCAGCTCTGGACACTTCCATTCTCTGCAAACATCCCAAGTTGTCTGGAGACTAACGCTATAATAGCACCTTGTTATACTGTCACACTGCCAAAAAACCTGTTCACATCAGAATCTGTTCCCATTTATTTATTCAATGAATGTTGATTGTGGAACTAGTCAGTGTGAGGCATTACAGGGCTGATAAAATGAATGAAAGAATCACCACTGACACAGAGCTTGGGATATTACAAATATTGATGTGATTTTGAGTCAGTGTATCATGTATATGTAGAACGATTGAGGTATAATAAAAATATTTGATTCCAGATAATGTTTATTTTGGCTGTGTATAATAGTAGTTTTATATTTAGGTTTATTAGGTTTCTGTACAGAATGGTTTACAGGGAATAAAATATAACAAAAATTCTATCAATATTATGATTTTTTCAAATTAGCTTATCTGAATTTTCATTCATATAATAGAGTTCCTAAAGAACTCAGTTTACCACAGTTTGAAGCTAAATTTTAGTTCTAAATCTGTTTTTCTAGTATAGGAAAATACATTCTGCTAGTGTAAATAGTTATAAATTTTTATAAACATATGATTTGTACTGTCAGGTCTAAATATTACATTTAAAAAAATGTTTCATGTTGAACTACAGAATGTGAGAGCTGGAGAGCTTTCAGAGATCCTGATTTTGTTAATGAGGAAACTAAGATACAACTGTCATAGCTTTTGTTTCTAGGATCAAAACTGTTCTTACTAATTTGTATATTTAATACACTGAAATTCACTAATTGGCTCCAAGAATTTAAACACATGGTTATTTAAATATGGTGGAACAAAAGTTTACTTTTCACTACTTATGAAGCAAATTAATAGTAATTAATCATGAAATCATATAAATGAAATAGTGTTCAAGCACCAAACTTTTGAAAAAATGACTTCCTTAAAATAAAATTTAAAAAAGATAAAATATGTCAAGGAATAAGTACACCATAGAGAAATAAGTTGCTAGTCCTAATTCTATCCTTTAAACTTTTTCTCATTCTTGGAAATCTTCATTTTTTTTTTTTGTTTCATTGCTACCACCTACCTGGCCCCAAAGGAATGAAATAAACTCATTAGTGCATAATGTTTATTAAATATTATTGGAGTGGAGAAAGGGACCACATCAGCCTGCTGAAGCACATCAGCACTTCCCTTAAACACAGCTGTTTTCAGTGATTCTAATTTGGTTTTCATTGACCTTCTTCTTCTTCTTCTTTTTTTTTTTAACTTGCTAATTAGATTTACCCATCAGAAAACAGACCCCAAAGCAAGCCTGGTCCTTAGAATTGGCATTAGCTCACCATAAACTAAAATATTAGATAGATGTTTTGTTTATTAAGATCTTTACATTTCAAGTGGCACGAATCCTACTCAGATATCTTACACAAAAGTCTTAGAAGGACTTGTGGGATCTAAGATGGAGCAGTTGGAATTAAGATCTCAGGGCTTTATTGCTGCTGCGGTCTCTTTCCTTGTCTATCTTTTATCTCTACTCATCTCTGGCAGGCTTTATTCAGCAGCGGGGATGAAGGCTTGCAATAGCTTCAAATTGGCTTCAAATTGGCATACCCAGAGTCTACTAAGACTAGTGAAAGGAACTATAGAACCTAGAGGAATGCAAATAGGAAAGGAAAGGTTGTCGGGGAGACACAAAACACAGATGTTCATGATATCTGGCCAGATGAGTCTTGTTCACCTGACATCTTTGTGGTAAGAAAAATGAATTATTTTAAAATTATGTCATATGGAAAATTATTATAAAAATGTAGAAAATATTTTGTGTACATGCTAGTTCAAAGTGTTTTGGTTCAAATTGATTTTGATTACACTAAGTAGTCATATCTTATTTTCCTTCAGGCTCTTCAGCAATACTTGGAAAAATGTAACAAACAAATCGATGATATTGTCACCTTGGTCCGTGGCAAATTGTCCAAGCAGAATCGTGTTACTCTGGGAGCCCTTGTGGTGCTGGATGTTCATGCCAGAGATGTCCTCACAGTACTTGTTAATAAAAATGTTAGTGATGACTCTGACTTCGAATGGTTAAGTCAGCTTAGGTACTATTGGCAAGTAAGTGGTATCACTAAATGTTACTGCACAGCAATTTTGGCTCATTGCTTTTTAATTTGTGCTTGCTTGTTCACATGGGAAGTAGTATCAGTAATATAGGATTTTTTTGCTGACCGCTCACTATATCCAAACAAGCATTCTCCAGATTGAAGATTAAAGCAGCCTGAAACTATATCTATATCATCCTTACAAAAACTATAAACCTATATCCAAATCCATATCCAAATGTATAGTTACACAGAAATACATAAACACATATAGACACTCATATTCTGAGTAATTATAAAAAATTACTCATTTTAAATTATTCACGGTGCTTGCTGAATCTGTGAAATGTTGAAACTAGTCAGTTTGAAGTTGCATTTATAGATTCCTGATATATCTAAAGAATGTAAATCAGACTGATTTGTCTGATTTAGTAATTAAAATTTCCTCTTGTTGATCAGCTGAAGGAAGCAGAAGCATGACTGGAAGGGGGTTTTTGATCAGGGCAGCGGGTGATGGTGATGGCAGTTACCACGGGGAAGGCAGGAGAAGCAGGAACAGTTAGTACAGTGGACAAGGTAGGGCCTGTGAGAATGGAAAGAGAGAGCTCATGACGAGATTTGGACTCTAAATTTCTCATCTTATTCGCCTTTACGAAAGGCTTGGGAAGTATGGGGTAAGAGGAGAAGAGATACAAGAACCAGAGCCCTTGAAAACTTATATGAGAGGCAGTGTGTATAGTAGTTAGAGTCTCTGCCTGTGGAATCATTGTTTCAAATGCCAGATCCTCCCCTTATCAGATGTATGACTTGAGCAAATTACTTTCTCTGTTTAAGCATGTTTCCTTATGTATAAAATGGCAATAATGATAATACTCACTCTATAGTGAAAGTAAATTGAACGAATGATTGAAAATATAGGAGAATAATGAACTATTGGAAAGAGAAATTTAAAAATAATCCCATTTATAATTGCATCAAAAAGAATTTAATACCTGGGAATAAATTTAACTAAAGAGGTGGAAGATCTATACACTGAAACAATAAGATATTGAAATAAATTGAAGAAAACACAAATAAATGACAAATATTTCATGCTCATGGATTGAAAGAATTAATATTGTCGAAATGTCTCTACTACTCAAAGTAATCTACAGATTCAGTGCAGTCTCTATCAAATTCCAATGGTATTAGAAATAGAACAAACAATTCCAAAATTGATACAGAACAAAAGACCCTGAGTAGCCTAAGTCATTTTGAGAAAGAACAACAAAGCTAGAGGCATCACACTCTACAAATTATATTTAAAGGTTATAGTAATCAAAACAGTATGATATTGTCAAAAACAACAATATAAAAACAGATACATAGATCAATGAAACAGAATAGAGAGCTAAGGAGCCAAGAATATACAATGCAGAAGGAGAAGTCTCTTCAATAAATGGTGTCGGGGAAATTGGACAGCAACATGCAAAAGAATGAAACTAGATTACTAACTTACACCATACACAAAAATTAACTGAGGTAGATTAGAGACTTGAATGTTAACCTGAAATCATAAAACTAGAAGAAAACAACTCCTCAACATTGGTCTTGGCAAGTGAGACTACACAAACTAAAAAGCTTGTGCACAGCAAAGGAAACCATCAAAATGAAAAAGCAACCTACTGAGTGGGAGAAAATATTTGTAAATCATATATCTAATAAGGAGTTGATATCCAAAATATATTAAGAACTCATACAACTCAATAGCAAAAGAAACAATCTGATTAAAAAATGGACAAGGGATCTGAATAGACATTTTTACATTTCAAAGAAGACATACAGATGACCAATAGGCACATGAAAAGATGCTCAATGTCACTAATCATCAGTGAAATGCAAATCAAAACCACAGTAAGATACCACCTCATACTTGTTAAAGAGCCTATTGTCTAAAAGAAAGAGATAAATGCTCAGGAGGGTATGGAGAAAAGGGAATCTGTTGTGCACTGTTGGTTTGAATGTAAATTGGTGCAGCCACTATGGAAAACAATATGGAGTTTCCTAAAACAACAACAACAACAACAACAACAACAACAACAACTACTACTACTACTACTACTACTACTACTACTACTACTACTACATGATTCAGCAATTTTACTTTTGGGTATTTATCTGAAGAAAATAAAAACACTAACCTGAAAAAATATAAGCATCCTCATGTATATTGAATCATTATTTACAATATCCAAGATATGAAAAAAATGTCCATCAACAAATGAATGGATAATGAGGATGTATGTGTATATAAATAATGGAATATTATTCACACATAAAAATAATGAAATCTTGTCATTTTTGACAACATAGTGGACCTTGAGGGCATTGTGCTAAGTGAAATAAGTCAGACAGAGAAAGACAAGTACTACATGATCTCACTAATATGTGAAGTCTAAAAAAAAAGAAAGGAAAGAAAGAAAGGAAACCAAGCTTATAGATTCAGAGAATAGATTGGTGGTTGCCAGAGGTAGGTGTTGGGGTGGGAAAAATGGATAAAGGGAGTCAAAAGATACAAACTTCCAGCTATAAAATAAATAAGTCATGGGGATGTAAAGTATAGTATGGCAATTATAGTTAATAATACTATGTTGCATATTTGAAAGTTGTTAAGAGAGTGGATCTTAAAGTTCTCATCACAAGAAAAAAATTCTGTAATTATTTATGGTGATGGATGCTAACTAGACTTGTGCTCATCTCATAATATATAAATATTTTTTCTACTTAAATTTAGTAGCATGATTTAATTTAGTTGCTATTTAAATTGTATGCAAACATTGAATCATCATGTTGTACACCTGAAATTACTATAATGCTGTGTGTCAATTATATCTTAATAAAAATAAAATTAAAAGTGTTAGCAAGTAATAAAAAGAAAATATGAGAGATAAAAACAGATATATGTTCCAAAGATATTCTATAGAAAAAGTTGAGCCAATGACTTCAATTAGTTACCCCCCAAATTTAGATATTGAATTCTTCTACTGAATTAAATGTCTAAAAAGTTAATTTTAAAAGATATTGTGGGCAATATGACTATTATTTATAAAAGATCTTGAAATTGCATATTATTTAAAATTCTATTAAGATAACTTTATTTTATCTGATTTATCCTAGGAAAATCATTTAGAAACAAAATGATTAATGCTGGCTTACGGTATGGATACGAATACCTGGGTAATTCCCCTAGGCTGGTTATTACTCCACTCACTGACAGATGTTACAGGTATACTCAGTAACTTAAGGATATATTGGAAATAACTTTTACTCATTCCTAGACCACTTATTTCTTTTAAAAAGTACCAAATTATCTTCTACTCAGTAAATGTGTCCTGTATTCTTTTCCTAGACCCTTAATTCTCTCAACTTGATCTCCAATTTCTCTTTCTCTGTTGGCTTCTTCCTCTCAGCTTTAGAGCCCCAGTATTGTCAGGTATTGCTGTTTTTTACATTCTGCATATATCCTGTCTTCTTGAAACTTTTTGACTCTTCTTTCGGATCATTGGAGGTCTCCTGTTCCTTACCTGAAACACAGAATTTTCTGGAATTCTATTTTCATGTGGTGTTTTGTTTCATGTTTTGTGGTTTCCTGAATGTTCTCATTCACTCTCAGGTGTTAGCAGATTCCCAAATCTGTACCTCCAGCCAAAGTTTCTCCTGTAAGCTTTTGCTACACACACGCCCACTGGGGATCTCCATTAGATATCTCACAGGTATTTACAGTTGCATTTTTTCTATCATCTTTCTGAATAACGAAAGTGCTTTAACTACTTTAACTCCAAGTCCTCATCATCCATATTCTAAATTATTGTTAAATAATTAAGCTTTTTTTTTCATTTTCTTCCAAAAATATTAGTTTTAGTTTTTCAATGAAACTGGTCTCAGGATGTAAGCAGAAAGCAATTTTATTCTTTCTTATGAGTGTTCTTTTAAACTTGTCTATCAAATAGTTTACCACATTCTTCCTGGATGAAATTTAAGGTAGATTCCCTAATTTTTCTGGTTATGCTAACATATTAATAAATAGTGTTTTTTTTCCCCCAGATATCGAAAGTCCTTTTAGGTCTAATATCAAAGTTTATTTATTCAATTTAAAACTTCCCTTCTCCCCAGCTTGAGCCTCACACACACTCAGGGCCTGCATTTGTGAAGGTAAACGTAGTCAATCTTTGTCATTTTTATCCCAGTCCTTTGCATCCATCCCTCAACAGCTCATCTTTTGGCTCCTGCAGTGTTGAGGGTTGATGGAAGACAGAAGTAAAGGAAGAGATGGGTTTATATGTGACAAGTCTCTTGTGTGACAACTATCTCTTGGCTGTTTAGTGCCCTCAATGATGGCAGAAGCTCAAATACGTCAGATCTCTCAGGGGATTCTCCTTCCTGTGGAAAATGTCTTCTCTGGCAGGCTGCTGGTGATTTGCTTCAGCCTCTGTCTGAGGCCCAACATACACAAACCTTTTCTTTCTGGCCTTCTCTGATCCTAGCTGGGCCTCCCGCACAGGGTCCCATTTAGCATGACTCAAATCTAGCTCACTTCCAGTGGTATCGGGATCTGGCCAGACAATACACATGCATTTGCTGACCAGCAGTGAAAGTACACTCTCTTACTGTCCCCATTTTCCCCAACTCTAACATCAGGATGTGTCCCAGGGCATTCTCTTCGCTTCAGATATTTTAACTTGAGAATCAGCTCCCAGTTCCTGTGCTCCACAGAATCCAGGGCCAGGTGGTGTGCCAGGCTTTCTAAATAGTTCTCCAAGGCCCTCTCAGTCAGTTTGTGAGAGGGGCAAGTACTGCTCTCTCTTCCTCTGCAGAGAGGGAGGGAAATACGTAACACACAAACAACTCTTGCCAAAGAAATCCTCACTCCTGGCTTTTCACTTACAACCTTTCAATCCAAATTCTTGTACCTTTATTGTAAGTAACCATTTCACTATAAGACAAGGTGATCTGGCATACATTGCTCTTAGCTTAGGGTTTTAGTCAAAATTCTAAGACAGAGCTTTATTAATGTATTGTTACATTTTTACAGCTAATATGTTTACCAAAAATTTTATCACTGTCTTTGTTTACCATTGCTTTTTGCTTTGCCTTATTTCTGGCTTAATTTTTCTTCTTACTAGACAACATCTTTTAGTTATGGTTTTAGTGAGGCTCTACAAATAACAAGCTCTACATCTTTATCTAAAAATGCCTCTTGTTTTTTTTTGGGGGGGGGTCCTCACTCAATTATTAAATGACAGATTAGCTAGATATAGAATTGCAGATGACCAGTAACATTCTTTCAGCTCTTAAATGATGATATCCTCAGCATCTGTCACTACTGCTGTTAGATGTTATGTTGTCGATGTTCACTACAATATGTCTAGATAGAGACTGATTTTTATTCACTTGGGGCATCTTCAATTCATGTCTTTCTTCAATTCTGGAAAATTTTAAGCCATTGCCTTTAAAATTTTCCCTTCTCCATTCTCTTATTTCTCTCTGCTATGTCTCTTAACTTTTCTCATATTAGATCTCTGTATCTTCCTCGTGATTTCCTCATATTTACCATTTACATTTGCTGAGATTTTAGAAGTGTAACAATTATATTTTCATCACATGTCTTTCAAGTTGTCTTTTATGAAATTGGTTTCTTTTTTTCCTTAAAACTCGATAACGTCTATTGCTTTTTATCTTAAATCTAATCGAACAAAAACCATCAGATACCAAAGAGGGCAGAGTACCACGGAGGTAGCCACACCCCCAGACCTTCGCCTTTGCCACTGCAAGGCTGACTCTTCCCTTTGATCTCCCTCCAGTTTTAACTGTGAGCTCATTTCAGTGGGGGTTGTTTTGCCTTTTAGGTTTTTATATTCTCAGCTGTGGAGGTGTCCATACGGAGCAGCTTCACATTTCTCTCTGAGGAAGGCTCTAGAGTTTTCTCTGGTCTGGAATACAATCTTATCATTAATTTTTCACTTTGAGTTCATGTGCCCATGGGTAATGGAGATTTTGGCCCCACCTCCATGAACCGTTTGGCTTTGACTGGGCCCCGAATGAAAAGTCAACTTCCTGTGTCTTCTGTGTTTAACTCTTTTTTGTCTCTCTCTGGTAGGTTGCTGGAGTAATTTTAGGGCCCTTTAGAGATATCACAACCTTCTAGGTTGATATAAGTGGATCCATTCCAGCTCCTCACCTTGTTCAGTTTTGAGGGGTTTTTTTTTCTGTTTCTATATGGATGTGTACACACTTGTATTATGCAGATGCCATAACAATATGCACCTCTATAGCTTTAGCACCTAATTGCCTTTCCAGCTTTTCATTCCCTCTTCATTGGTGATTTCCTTCTCATTTTTTCAAAATGGCTGCATACTTCAAAAGTTATTATTTGTTTTATTTTATGTAGTGTCTCCATTTACTGGCAATAAGGGGGTTGGGTGATTTGGGGTCTGCCGAATTCTCCATGTTGACTAGAAATCAGCATTGAATTTCAAAAGTGAATTTACACACACACACACACACACACACACACACACTATAATCTCCATACATACACACATACACAGAAATAAAATATAATAACAGATAAAGCAATGCACAAGATTTTCAGAGGCTAGTGGGAAGAAAGAAACTATTGATGAAATGAGAATGTTGGCTCTCAGTTTAAACTTTTCCTTTTTTTTAGGCTATCAATGAAAATATCACATTATTCTACAAAGATTGTTTATTTCTTTTATTCCAGAACCTTATTTGGAGCCCTTCACCTGCATCTTGGGGGTGCACCTGAAGGCCCAGCTGGCACTGGAAAGACCGAAACTACTAAAGATTTGGCAAAAGCTGTAGCCAAACAATGTGTCGTGTTCAACTGCTCTGATGGCTGGATTATCTGGCTTTAGGAAAATTCTTTAAGGTTTGAATTGACACTCCTTTTTTTTTTTTTTTTTTTTTTTTTTTGCAATATGATGACTGCTTAGGGAAGAAGTTTATTTATAGTGAAACAAAATTTAATGCAAGTAAAAGACATTGTAGTTTAAGTAAGTTTAAAATTAAAGCACCATCTCGACTATTCTCGAGAAGCAGGATTATGCAAAAGCTTATCTTGGAAGGAACTCTACTTTCCTTTCCAGTCCTGCTGTAATGGGGCAGTATTACTGATAGTAATGAGAAGTGTCCCTTCAAGACACTGGAGCAGATAAAAGTTTGAGAACTACTACATTATGTGAAGGTTTTGGGACTCTGAAGACTTCTTTAACTATAGATCTTGTTATTAACAAGTTATAATTCAGTAATTTATTTTTATAGGCATATTTTAGTTCACTTTTTTGTTGTTGTTGAACTTGAAATTTGTATTGTGCCTTTTTTTTTCTTATTTTCAGTCAGAATCACACTCTAACTGTAAGATTGTAAAAGGGAGAATTAAGATGTAAAGACCCTTTCTATAACCTATGAACAGCTGATCATTTTAGCACTTTCTTGCTATAGCCTGTTATTCCTTAAAATGTTTGGTGGTACAATTGAGTGCAAAATTTTCTATTTGGGATTATGGGTTATATAATTTATCTGTTGTTTTATTTCTATTTTTCTGTAGTTTTTCAAGTATATTTAAAAACTTCTGTAATCCTTACTTTTCCAAAATTTCTCCAGAGGAAAGTTGACATTTCAAAACATAAACAAACTAACAAAAAAGAATATACCAATTCTACCCAAATAGTAAACTGGCTAAATATGTCCCTGGATTAAATATGGCCTGGTCATTTTATAACAAACTTGGAATATAAAACAAAATCTGTATTTATGATATTGAAACAATTAGAATATGAGTTTTTAAAAAGTCAATATTATAATGACTAAAATACCAAGAAAACATCCAAATGACCAATTACCATTATAATCATTCTCTGTAATGATATATAACCTTGTTGTAATGATTATTTAAGAAAGAACTAGCAAAATTTAAGAGGTTGTATGTGTAGGTTGATAATCATTATGAAAACTAAACTTAAAGAAATGTCTGGTATGTAGTGCTCAATTTTTGAATCTATGATATTTTTAATTCTTTAATTTAGATATATATATACTGAATAGTATTAAATTTTCTCATCAATAAGTAGTTATTGACTATATGGACTTTGCATTAGTATCATGCTAAATAATGGGGGTACAAAGTAAAAAAACATCAATCTTTCTAATAAAAATGAGCCTTACAATCTGCAAAACTGAGTATGCGACTTCATAAGCATTCTAGTGTCTGTGATTTCTAAGCCTTTTATTATATCATGTATTTTTAGAGATCAAAGTCACAGATAGAGTCTTCTCTAAATAATAAATTTGCATTCTTTGACATGTAGCTCATGTTTAATCCAATGTGTTTTAGTAGACTGAACTGTTCAAATCCAAGTTCAGCCAGTAGCAGCCATGTGGACTCTACTGATTATTTAATGTTTTATATGATATAGCCTTAATTTCCTTACATAAAAGATATATACAAAGTGTCAAGCATCACGCCTGGCACATGCCAGGTACTCAATGAAGCACTCATACATATATGTACAATCTATAGAAAGTATAACAAATATTTATTGAATCGATTTTTTAAAAAATGAATCTGAATTTGAACTGAGCTACTCAAGCTTGATTTTCCATTTTTTCCTTATGAACAAATGACACATATTTGTGAGATAGCTGTGAGTTAGGATTGCAAAGTAGGGCCTCAAACTATGTTAATTGTCTTTCAAGTCCTCAGACTACAAAGCAGTCTCATTGGCAACAGAAGTCACCTTATTTAGGGGATTATTACAACCCACTCTATGGAGTCCCTGTGGAAAAAGGAAATAAAATCAACTTGTAAATAAGTAGTTAGAAAGGCTTTGAAATTACAGGTGTACATCCAAATGCCAAAAAATATACAGAAAGCTTTAAAAAATCAATTGGAAAATTTTCCAGTTGATCAAACTCTTTATTCATGAAGAATATTGATATCAATTGGAGAAGAAAAAAAAAAGCCATTTTAAAATAAAGGTGAATAGCAATTTCCTTGATAGGATATTAAATCTTTGAAAAGACCAAGTGAAAATGCAAATTTCAATGCTATATTCAATCAGATAAAAATGGAAAATTTTCATTACTGTTTTCTCCCAGGGATTGTTATCTTGTGGAGCCTGGGCTTGCTTTGATGAGTTTAACAGAATTGATTTGGAAGTACTTTCTGTGGTTGCTCAACAAATTCTTACCATCCAAAGAGGTAATGGACTAGTTTGTCTTTGCATTATGTGAAAAAAGTAGAAATATGAAAGGTAATGAATGCACAAGTCACATTTATATGTGGATTGCTAAGTCATTTCATTCTTGATTACCCACAGGTATTAACGCAGGTGCTGAGATACTAGTTTTTGAAGGAACTGAACTAAAACTTGACCCCACATGTGCTGTCTTTATAACAATGAACCCTGGGTATGCTGGGCGATCAGAACTGCCAGATAATCTGAAGGTATAAAAGGGGCAATTATATCATTTACATCCTGTCTGTAATTTACAAAGTTAATATAGAAAAACAAAGAACATGCTATCCTTAACTTTTATCCAAAATATTTGTTGTTAGGTGTTATATTTTAGAAAACTGTTAATAATTTTTAAAGGTTTGAGAACCTTTAGAAAATAAATATGCTAACCACATGCAATTTACAAAGCTTATATTTAAAAAGTTGTGGTAATTATAGAAAATTAGAAAAGAAAGGAAATAATGAAAAGGTACCCATCCATTCTAATGATTACTAGATTCTATCCCCCAATTTTAAATGCCTTTTAAAGTGTCAAATTTAAATGCCGAAATCAGACATCCGTGTGTACTGTTTTGTCAAGTTCATTACATGAGCATTTTCCTAGCTTTATAAATGTAATTCTATAAATAAATTTACTGAATTATGTCTTTCTGTTGGACATTTAGGTTGCTTTTGGTTTTCCTGCATTGTAAACAATATTGCAATGGGCAGTTTTTACTTAAGGCTGTTCTCTATTTTAAAATATTTCCTTAAATAAGAGTCATAGGACCAAGAGCTATGTTGCTAAATTGTTTTCTGATAGGTTAAAACAATTCTTAATTCTCATGAATACCTAACACTATTTTATTTTTTGTAAAAATAACAAAACATTTTGCTAATTAAATAGACTAGAATCTTCACTTTGAAAATAAAACTTTAATTATTAGTGAAATACAACATTTTCCTCATATCTTTGTTAGACATTTCATATTATTTTCTGGTGAATTGCATGTGTATGGCTGGTGTATAGAGAACAACGTTGAAGAATAATGCAGTTGTAATTGTAGCTCTAAAACCAAGTCTTCTGACTAAATCCTGCTTGCCTGCCACTATTCACGTGCTTAGACTGACAGCTTCACACACTAGATGAAGAATTTTTCATTTCCACCAAAAAGACTTTTGATACAACTAATTACTGCCAAATGTTTTTTTTTTTTTTAATTTCCATTCCATGCACTTTTATAGGTTAGATGTTTTAGTACTTTGCCTCAGTAAGGGAACGTATGATTAAAAAATAAAAACAGGTAAATCCTCTTTATCCAAAAAGCATTTTGCAACTTTTCAGTGTGACTTAACATTTGGAAAGCTCTTTTCTTGTAGTTCTTTTATTTACTCATTTATATTTTTCTTTCATTCAGTAGGATCAATGTGTATATTATAAATATTTGTAAAGTCAAAAATCTGTGAGTAGCTAATCATAAAAAGCTGGGACCATTATTGACTGAGTCTGTTAATGGCCTATGCTGACACTTCTATGGTTTGATATACTGTGCAGGTTGAAACGGTGTCAAAATATTCACCTCTTGTGGTTCTTGGAGAACAGTATTTTCCTTCTACTTTAGGCCAAAGTGTCTATCAAATTTGGATAGCTTTTTAAAAATTCCTTTTATTGTGCAGTTTTCTTAGTTAGAGCTGCCACAGAACATCTGTCTTTAAGTAAATATGGAAATACCTAACAATTTTTTTAAAAACTCTTGGTCTGCAATGAGTTACAGATTTCTTAGAAAAGAAAAGAAAAATGAAAAGAAATCCCTGCTGAGACCCAGAGAGTATTGTTACCAGTCTTCAGTCATCCTCGAAGCCCCTCTCTTCATCTGGTGATTCAGCCAGTTGCCAAAACCCAGGGATCCTAGTCACAAAAGTCTTGTAATTACTACTGCTCCTGTCCAGTCCCACTGTCACGCCTTGCTTCGGCCCCTCTTCAGTCTTCTCTTGCATGTCTTATTGCATCAGCTCACTTGTCACCAGCCTCTTTGCCACTGAAGTTCACTGTAAAAATTTCCCATTACAATGCTATCAGAAGAAATCGAGTTATGTAATTCCCGATTAAAAAAAAAACGGCTGGGCTTCTTTTTGCCTGTAGAAACTGTGAGGTTCAAATATCTTAGCCTCATCTACAAGAGCCTTGGTATTAGGACTAGTGTATTTGTACTTCCATTTCCCTGCACCTATGTGTCACACTGGGCCTTGCTAGCCACGAAGGTCCCCTGCCTTAGCACCTGCTGTTTGTCTCCTCTTGAGTATTCTGCTAATCCATCAATTTCCTGCCTGACAAATTCACACTCATTATTTAAGCTAGCAGTGAACCACTGAATACAGTTCAGACAGGACCTTCTGGTTGGAGCCTCTTGACCTGGCAGAGGTGTATGGCTGAATCTTTCCATTCTGCTCATGTCCATGGGTTCTTCCAGGACTCCTGTGTTAGGTTTCTCCATTTGCAACTCTTGAGTCTTAGGCAATAGATTCTGTTTCACCAGTTGTCATCCTTTCTGTCTTCCTGGATCTCTGGTGGCGATTCTACACAGAGCTCTCGTCTTGCTAGAGAATATCTTGGACAGGACTTAAAATGGCTCCAGCTTGTTTCTCTCTTGTTCATAGTGTATGTATCTCAATGGATGTATTACTCTTCATGTCGTAACCCTTTTCTGTACGGGGTTTTGTCCCAACGAACTCCAGGAATGAAAGCCGCATCAATTCTGCTGCCATATGCTGCTTTGCTTTCTTGTATATGAGTCAGACACTAATTCACATCCCCCAAATAGAGGATACCCACCACACTCTCTCACTGAACTTGGAGGCAAGGAGGAGGTACATTGTGGGGACTATCAGCATAACAGAAGCTCCCTTCAATGAAAATCTTTTTATAAATCCTCTTCCTCGTTTACTCTCTCAAATATTTTGTGATCTACAAATAAATGAGAAGGTTCAATAATCATGTACATTTCATTTGTAAATTTTGCAGATCGTACATATTTCAGTAACTGGAATATATCATATCATGCAGATAGATAGTCCCATTTGATATCCTGTTACATTTAGATAAAACTCGCTTAGTAAAGCAATTTCTTAAACACATCTCCACTTTAGAGAAGCTATATTTTATATCAAAACTATTCTGAAGAATCAATACTCTATAATCATTTCAGAATAGTTAAGTGTTAGAAACCCTGGTAAAATAAGCATATTCTAGCCTTTCCAATGTCACAAAGTCAATAACCTGATACATAGCTTCCCAGACAGTTCATGAAACACCATAGTAGTATATAGGAAAAAAGTGATGTAATCCTCAATTTCACTCAACTAGAACTTAGTTTATTCATGAACAGGTCACAATATTTATAAAATCTATTTCTATTCTCTAAGAAAGAGATGGTAAAAAGTATTGCTTGAGTTTTTTTCTTTTTTAAGTTATACCCAATATGCAATCCTTTGAAAACATACTTTAGGAAGTATACATACTTCTTTACATACCACCCTTCTTCTTTTACCAAATAGAAGAGAAGCAGTAACTATTCTTGAACACATTTGTTTCTGCTGAGGTAAACATGGAGGGTGATGCTTGCGTCGACTACATGTCCTTGAATTTATTCAAGCCCTGGTGTGTTAACTGGATCTAAAATCCCCTTCTTTTTTTTTTTTTTTTTCTTTACATTCAGGAGAGTATGTCATTGGTTAAGATAGAATACAGTTTAACTTTTTTAAACAGCACTGAATTATTCTTAAACTCACTGCTGTTACTAACAAACTCTTTGCAACACATTGCTAATCAAACCATCGTGTATTAGCATGTCCCACATTTTGTTTGAGAATCATTGAATTAGAACATCCACCACCATAACATTTAGGCATAAAAAATATTTTGATCAGCTGCTTTTCTCTGTGAAAAATAAGAATCAGTATTAAATCTTTGGTAGAGGACCTGTATTAAATGGAAAGTCATGATAACCTATTGAAACTGTTTTACTTGCTCTATTTTATTTTTCTCCTTGCCAGAGACATATATATGTCTGTTTGATAGTGTTCCATAGCCTGTTGTTAATCATGCAGAGTAAAGTCAACAACACACAGACCTGGATATTGGCCTCAACCTAGTAGCAATTTGTACTATTGTACAAAGACCATTTTACCCTCACCTAGTCATTGACTGACTGATTTGTTATGTTAATTCATTCATTCTCTCTTTTATTCATTAAAAAAGAAAAAATAGTTGTTGAAAACCTACCCTTTTAAAGAGGTTTAAAGAGGTACCATCTGTATAGTAATTCTCTTGTATTATTTTTTCCAAAATTTTTATTTGTTCAGGCTATATATTTTTAACGTTTTATTCTTTCCTTTCTTTAATGGTAACTTTATTGATAAAATAGCAGAACTAAGGCCTCTAGCTAGTAATTAACATAACACAATAGAAGGATCTCACTTGATGCAAATCTTCTATTTGTTCTCAACTTGGAAGAGACATAACAGATCAATTAAGCAAGATGTTCTTATTTTCTATCTGCTATGGGTTTTTAGTATTCCAACTAATTCCCAGAAGGTATTTGCAAACTATCTGAATATAATCGTCATTCATTACGATTGCCATTCACTATCTGAATACTATTGTCATTTTTCTAGAATATTGTTGTTTTCTCTCTTTAGTACAAGAATGTCATGTTTTAATGCATGAGCTATTGAAGTAAGTCCTGACACATACCAACATTCTAAACTTAAATTTTCTTATTTATCTTTTAAAAATCTATTCAGTTTTCTATTTACTTACTGTCATGTGACATTTATTTGTCCCACAATATTTAAAATATCATGAGAAAAAACATCTGTAAGATTTGGAAAATTGATTTATCTCTAGTAATTATCATCCATATTTTATTTCCAGTTTTTTCCCCTTTGTTTTGCTAGGCAAAAGTTTGACAGAGTGACTGCAGACTGCAGACTCAAAAAGTTTAATAATCTCTCAAATATTATACCTTATATCTAATGTAATCTTGTTATTACAGGTTATCTGATTAACCCCAAATTATATAATTATTAAATCCCTAGAGAGCCTCACTTGGAGCCCAGCCCTCCAACACCAGGCACTTCCTCATCAGTCCAGACGAGAAGCCCAGCTTTGGACATTCCTGCACAGTCTAATGCTTTGTCCCTATAACATGTCACCCCCAGAATAATAGAACTTAATTGGTACTTTAACACTTATGTGAATTAATAATTCATCAAAGAGCTAAGTATGGTAGAAATTTGAAGGTGTTCTTAAAACGTAATTTAAGGAAAAATATTTATATAAAAAGTTAATGATAAATTTACTATATAACAATAACAAGAAGCCAATTTTTAAAAAATTATTTATTTTTTTTATCATGGTGACATTGGTTAATGAAATCCAGTAAGTTTCAAAGGTACAGTTGAACATATATGTATGTGTGTGTATATATATATATATTGTGTTGTGTGTCCAGCACCTGTAGTTGGATTTCTTTCTGTCACTACATATTTGATCCCTTTTACCCCATCTACCTCCCCTCTCCCCACACCACCCTCTGGTAACCACTAGTCTATTGTCCATGTCCATGAGTTTCTGTTTGTTTGTTCTATTTATTTGTTGCTTTTAAGTTTATATCCCACATGTAAGTGATATAATATGTTTTTCAACTTCTTCTGTCTGGTTTATTTTGCTTAGCATGATTATCTCAAGGTCTATCCATGTTGTTGCAAATGACGGTATCTCATCTTTTCTTATGGCTGAAGAATATTCGATTGTATATATGTACCACAGGGAAAAAAAGCTAATTTTTAAAGTATCTTTACCTATATGATTTGGACATTGTAATTTAATAATATTACTGAATAGTTATAAAATTATAGCAGGTTGTGAAATTAAAAGTAGGGTTATCTTTATAATAGCCTGTTTATTTATTTATTTGTTTGTTTGTTTATTTGTTTGTTTATTTATTTAATGGTGACATTGGTTAAAAAATCCAATGTTTTAGCTGTACACTTTAACAGTAAGTCATAAATATATTTACACTGTGTGTTCACCTCCCATAGTTAGATTTTTATCTGTCACCACATATTTGATCCCCTTTACCCTGTCTACCTTCCCACCTCCCCCCACCCCCCAACATCTGTAACCACTAATCTATTGTCCATGACCACGAGTCTCTGTTTGTCCTGTTTATTTTATAATGGCCTCTTTAAAAGCACATTTTTTTCTACTGTCATAGGCTCTCTTTCGGACAGTAGCAATGATGGTGCCTGACTATGCCATGATTGCCGAAATAGTCCTATATTCCTGTGGGTTTGTCACAGCTCGGCCACTGTCGGTAAAAATTGTGGCTACATATCGTTTGTGTTCGGAACAATTGTCATCACAGCATCACTATGACTATGGAATGAGAGCTGTGAAGTCAGTGCTTACTGCTGCTGGGAACCTAAAGGTAGAGAACTCAGTTTTTTTACTCATAAATGTCTTATTTGTAAATCTCAGGACCATGTCTCTTCAGAGAATTCCAATAACTAGTTAGTTTCATCAAATGAAAAAAACACTTCGATTATCGATTATTTGCACATGTAAAAAAATATTATGATTTTAAAACCTTAGACATGTAATTCTTAGTGATTTGAGTTCTGTTCCATAATTTTAAATATATGAAAGTTGGTACTACCAAGGAATAAATTTCCTTATTGCTGAGAAATATTTTGAAGGCTTTCAGTCTACATGAACATGCATAGCTTTAAAGGAAATAATAAATACATACAAAGGTCCCTAAGCATTGTCACTTAATATAATTACATAGTTGCAGATAACTAGACTAGCAGTAATAAATTTGCAGTATACGTTTGCATTTTAAAATGGTATAAGTCATAACTATATAGATGAAAAACCCAAATATTTTAAGACGGGTAACTTTTCATTGGAAATATTTTGTGGAACTATAAAATATAACTGTACATTAGTTCTCTATGAAAACAAGCAAGATAGGCTATAGGTAATAGCAGAATGCAAAATATGACCTTGGAGTTTATAAAATTTTCACGTTCATGATTTGTAGAAGATAAAGGTGTTAAAATATATCATACTTGATTAAAACAATGGCATGCATTTTTATCTTCTATAACAATGTTACCAAGAACTCTGATATGTAATGGTGATATTCTATTTCACATTAGCCTAACATGTCACTGTTTTTTGTTTGTGTTTTGTTTTGTTTTTGCAATAAACAAATGCAACTAGAAGCAACAATTTGTATTAACCTGGCATGTCATGATTACATTGTGGTCAGATAATGGAAAAGATAATGCATGTCCTAGTTTATGTCATCACTGACATCTTGACTATGGAATTGAGTTATTAAAGTTATGCAGCAAATGAATTCTGCAAACGAATCCTATCAATTCTTTGTCAAAAGCTAATTTAGAATTGTTGAATGTGTTGCTTTGAATATTTTGAAGTTTGTTTCTATCATATCAAGAGACAATTTAAACATTTGTTTTAAAATAACAGCCTCTCAAATAACAAAATAAACTTTTGACACTTCCTAATTTACGTGTGGTTAGATTGATCCAGAGACAAAGTTCATATGAACAGGACTTGCTTTGGCATTGGGAGCTCTGAAGATTTAGAGACAGCTGAACTTAGCTGCCAGACATCGCTGACATTGTAAGATTAAAGCCAGTTAGGTAGGAACATGGAATTTACTAGGCAGAAAGAGTCTAGAGACAAGAAAGAGAGTTCTGGAAAATTAAATGCATGATAAGAAAAGTTATATATGATATGCTGAGTAAAATATTGAAGTTGGGAGAAATAATTCCAAGTTCAGACTTTTTGTGAATTATGTGAACCTTATTATGGGCATGAACAGCAAGGTCAGATTTTTAGTAAACTTTGGGTTTACCACAGATGTTTTGGAATTGAATACAAGTTTTCTGAAACACCTTCTACTTAAGTGACTTAGTACATTAGCCAGCAGTCTGCACTCTGTCTGTGAAACACACTCACACACTCTCATACTGAGTATGCAGCTAGCAGGCAGCATGATGCTCTGCCCTCCCACCTTATATTAGATGGGCTGTTCTCCTGACCCGGAATCAGTTTGCTAGTTCCTAAAACTTTCTGAAGTCAATCGGAAACGTTATTGTTATTATGTCATTTAATTAAATGTTGAGGAAATTGATGATAGATAAGCATGAAAAGAAGAGTTTTGTTTTTATGAAAACTAAGTTAATTGTTTAAGAAAGATTCAGCAAGGTAGAATGATAAAAAATTGAATGTAAATTAGGTGTGGATAAGAGAAGTATAGAAGACTGAAAAAAACCTTAATAATTGATAAGGATGCTACACTTAGATTATCTCACAAGTATCTTTGAAGAGCATTATCCCCTTTAAAAAAACAAAACAAATAAAAACTCCACAAAACTAGACAGAGCAGCTGATGCATTATTGATTTTTTTTTTTGCAAGAAAAATGGTACAGAACTCTACACTCAGAGAAAAGGCCTTTGCATCAAAATATGGGCAAATAAGTGAATATTTATATGTTTTAAATTTAAATCCCTCTTTTAAAAATGATTGCCCACTTTTAATGATTATTTTCACTTAATCAACTCACTGCTAGTCTTGAATGTACAAAACAAGCAAACTCTTACCCAAAATAGAGGGAAAATAGAGGCAGCTCCCAAGCTATGTTGAATTCATGGCCAATAGCTTTTTAGCATATGTGAAAAAATAGTTAGTTCAACCTAGGTTTTCATGATGAACTAGTAGAGAATGTAACAAGTGTAAGTGTCCATTTCTAGGATCGATAACAATCTAATCAAATGAAAATAAATAAAAACAACAATTTTGCATGGAGCTAAATTATCTCTAGGGCCTGTGCTTGTGGGTATGTGAGCATGCAGGAGGTGCAGTTAACAGATGCAGATATCATCATGAGTATGTTTTCTTTTAGCTGAAATATCCAAATGAAAATGAAGAAATTTTACTGCTTAGATCTATTATTGATGTAAATCTGCCAAAATTTTTGGCCCATGATTTACCACTCTTTGAGGTAAGAACATTTATTATTCCAATATATCAAAACTCTTATAATAATGTATTTATCAAATGTCTACATTTGCAACTCCCTAGGATAAACTTCCACTGTAGAAAACAATGATACGACACAGAGAAACAGATCATTCCACAGTTTATTTGCAGTGTGTTTAGCTAGCTTTGTTGCTTCAGATGACTTTCAACAACTTGAGGTTTTAAAATAGTACTTTTTTTTTTTACTTCAGAATATAATGAGAGCACAAAATTTACAAAATATGTTTGCTTATAAATTGCACTAGAATGTGGTCTCCATGAAGAAAATAATCAGTCTAACACAGCACTGAATCTCTCGCACAGAATAGGTATAGGCTAAATGTTAAATTAATGATTAAAGAAACAAAAGAATGAATAAGCTTCATTTCTTTAAAAAATGTAAAGGCTTTTATGAAATTGTTTTTTTTTTCAGGATAATTTAAGATAAAAACTAAGTTTAATAATCTTTTCATATTTTTCAGATTAGATTATGAGTAATTGAAAAGAAGTATTTGAATGATGATTCAAGTTTTCGTATTATCATTTGTTGTCATTCTTTTCCTTTTCCCTCTCTCATGTAGGAGAAATCAGGGGGAACTTGGGGCCCTGACAAATGTTAGATGTTACACTAACATACTGCCTTCAAGTACAGTCACTTAACTTCCAATGATTAAGGACTGGAGTCGTTTCGGCTGTCATGGGAAGAGGGAGAAGTGACACTGCCCCTGTAGTGTGCTCCAGTGTTGTTAGCCGTCCATAGCAACCATGTCGCATCATTCTGAAAGGAGCTTTCCTTAGTATTTAGAGCTGGCAGTGCAAATATTGTATAGAGCAAAGCTATAAGGAATAGGTACACATTTCTTTCTAAAGTTTTGTGGGAGTGAAAGCTATATTTATTTTCATATGATGGAAATACACCTTACTAGAAGTATTCTCCTAAAGTTGTGCATTCATTCAGTACACATTTATTGAACAGTATTTCACAAAAGAAGCATAATTGGCATTTTCAATTAGGACAGTTACTTCTTGTGAGAGACTGTCCCTTATACTACAGAACATTTGGCATCCCTGCTTCCCTCTACTCCCAGTGTTTATAGACCTCTTCCATTGTGACAGCCAGAAGGACGACTCTACATATTTCCAACTTTACCTGGCAGAAGAGTGCAGGGAACTGGTCTTGGTTGAGAACTACTGAATACCAAATGTCTCCTGGAGATGTCTGCTTCTTTTAGGTTAACCATAAAAAATAGGAAGAATTTGAGAATTTTTTTTTAATTTAGAAAAAACTAACAAAATAGTCTTGAAGATGTAAAGCATAGCGAATATAGTCAGTGATAATCCCTATATAGAGTGCCAGGTAGCTACTAGAATAATTGGGGGAATCACTTTGTAAATGATATAAATGTCTAACCACTATGCTGTACACCTGAAACTAATATAAAACAATATTGAATGTCATTTTGAAAAATTGAAAAATCAAAAAAGGGGGGAAAATGTGAAGTTCAAATAAGAGGTTCACATTTCCAGGTATAAACAAGTAAGTCAGGGGATGTATACAGCACAGGGAATATAGTCAATAATATATAGCATTACATGGTGTCAGATGGTTGCTGGACATATCATGATAATCACTTCTTTAGGTATACATTTTGTCCCAAGGAAACTTACTACTTTGATGAACTGGGATAGTTTCTCCATAACAGCATTTAAATAATTAAACTTAGGAATAATTAAATTTGAAATTTGTAAATTCTAAAGTATAGCTCAACAGTATGCTTGCACATTAAACTCATCTAAATTTTCACCTTTACCTTCAAAATAAAAAATAGTCACGTTTCTCACAAAGGATGCTATATGCTTATAAAATAGCTTTAGCAGTTTATAAGGGAATGTTTCTTAGAGCTTGCAATTAACTTTATATATGGAATTATAGACACTAAATATGGAATCATAATTCTTTTAAATCGTACTTACATGATTGTATTTGGTTCTTAAAGCTTCCATAACAACGTACCACAAATTTAAGACAACACAAATTTATACTGTCCCAGTTTCGGAGGATAGAAGTCTGAAATCAAAGTGCTGATTTCCTCTGGAGCCTCTAGGAAAGAATCCCTCTTGCCTCTTCTTAGCTTTTGGTGGCTATGGCGATCCTTGACATTCCTTGGCTTGGCTTGCCATCACTCCAGGCTCTGCCTCCATCATTACATGGCCTTCTGCCCTGGTGTCTTTGTGTCTGAATCTTCCTCTCCTTCTGTGTAAAGATGCCATCATTGTATCTAGGGCCCAGTATAACCTTATCTTAACTTTTCTAATTATATCTGCAAAGATCATCTTTACAAATAAGTCACATTCTGAGGCTCTAGGTGAACACGAATTTTTGAGGGACATTAGCTGATTAAAATCCTACCTACTAAAATACCTATTAAAATACCTTTGAACTATTTTTTGTATATGGTATGAGATATGGTTTGAAGTTCATTGTTTTGGCAAATCCAGGTATTCTAGAATTTGCCTATTATCTATCTACTGCCTTCATGCCTTTGTTGAGAATGAGTTGTTCACACTTGTGTAGGTCCAGTTCTAGACTCCCTGTTCTGTTCCATTGATATATTTGTCTGTCTATATACCAATATGATACTGTCTTTATAATCAGCCTTAAATCAGATAGTGTTCAACCTCTAACTATTTAATTTAAACATACTGTGAAACTATAAACTTTCTAGAAAAGAACAGGAGAAATCCCTTGTGACTTTGAGCTAAGCAAAAATTTCTTAAATACGACACCAAAAGCACGAAGGTATAAAACAACAAATGGATAAATAGATTCATCAAAATTTTAAAAATCACTCTTCGAAAGGCACTAGTAAGAGAATGGAAACAAGTCACAGATGAGGAAAAAAATACTTGCAAATTAAATATATGAACTTGTGAGCATAATATTTAATGAATGGTCAAAACTTACCATTAAGAAAATAAAACCATTAAAAATAGGCAATAGATTAGAATAGACACTTTTCTAAAGAAGATATACATATGGCAAATAAGGACATGCAAAAATGGTGATCATTGGGAAATGCAAAGTGAAGCCACAATAAGATACTATTATATACTTATTTGTATGGCTCACATTAAAAAGACTGCTCATACCAAATATTGGAAATCTCTTACACTCCTGGTGGAATGTAAAATAATACAACCATTTTGGAAAGCAGGCAATTTCTTAAAATGTTAAACGCACACCCACCATATTATTCAGGTATTCCACTCCTCTGTACTCACCCAAGATTAATGAAAGCATTTGTCTGTAAAAAGACTTCTACACAAATGCTCATAGCAGCCTTATTTGTAATAGCCCCAAACTGGAAACAATAAAAATGTCCATCAATGGGAGAATGAATTTAAAAACTGTGGCATTTCAATATAATGGACTTTTGCTACAAGCTGAGACATGTACGAATCTGCAGACCTTTATGCCAGCTGAAAGAGGCCAGACAAAACTAAGTACTACACATGTATAATTTTATCTATATTAAATTCTAGACGTTGCAAATAGAAATAGTAACAGAAAGCAAATCATTCGTCACCTGGGGTTGGAGGTGGGCGGCACTAAGGAGAGGAGGGAAGAAGGATTACAAAAGTCACAGGAAGCTTTGGAGAGAGATAGACCTATTGATTATCTTGACTGACTTGATTGTTTCGCTTATCAAATTGTACACTTTGAATATATACAGTTTATTGTATGCCAATCATACCTCTATCTAGCTGTTAAAATAGTGTTTGAACTATTATTATTTAATGACTATTTCCATGAATACTAAATATGAGAATGACAAAAATTTATCATGCTTGTGTGTGTGTGTGTGCATACATATATCTATGTATTGAATATATGGGTGTATATAGATCTCTATATCTAGAGATATAGATACAGAGAGAATGTATAAATATATAAATCCCCAAATCATCTATCATCAGGGAATTACTTCAGATCTGTTTCCTGGGGTGAAACTGCCAAAGCCAGATTACAATGATTTGCTGCTGGCTATCAAAGACAACTGTGATGCCATGAATTTGCAAATGACCAGTTTCTTTTCTGAGAAGATTCTCCAAATATATGAAATGATGATTGTGCGTCACGGTTTTATGATTGTTGGAGAACCATTTGGAGGAAAAACCAGTGCTTATCGCGTCTTGGCTGGAGCACTAAATGACATATGTGAAAAAAAGTATTCATTTTATTTACTTATTTATAATTGGTTTTGCAAAGAAAGACATATGGTCATTTTAAAAGATACTTTAATGCAGCAACTCAAAATCAAAAAAAAATGAGTCAAAGAGAAAATAAAAGTAGAAAAGTAATATGAAGCAAGTAGGAAGGAAGTTCAGCATCTAAAGGGTATGCCATATATTTGCTTCTCAATATTTTATTTTGATTTACAACATGTTTAATTATAAAGGTAACACATCTTCACTGTAGAAAAAGTTTGGAAAGATGAAAAATGTGACAGTCTTGTGTTTATACTTTCAGGAGAGTATTTTTTATTTTTGGGGTATTTAAATTTGTAATACAAACTTCTGTTACTGGCTGCTAGTGATATTGAATTGAAGCTTCTGTGTGTTTGCGTCTATATTATATAACAAATGTATGTGTACATATATAATAAAAAAGGAGTATCATATTATTCGAAATTCCTGTTTGGCACATCACAGTTTGGTCTACTTTGATATGTTAAAAGAATGAGGCTGTTTCCTTTTTATTTATTTATTTATTTGTTTGTTTGTTTGTTTATTCTTATTCATTCATTCATTCATTCATTTATTAATTTTTTAGGCGAGGCAACCCTTGATTGACCTCACAGATTGCAAGGACCTTGTCAGTTTACAATCCCTTATTTTTTTAAATTTTTTATGCCTACAGCACCTGGTCTTAAGACTGTTTTAAATTCTTCAACTAATATTGTACTTCTGTCTACTTTTTGTGTTTTGAATAGTTTTTGCTTCACATATTTCAGTGTTCATAGCCTATACGGAATCTGTGATCATTACATGTTCACTGTGGCGTCTCCCCTTCAACTAATGTAAAATTACATACCTTGGATCCCCTGCATCTAATTGCAATGTTGCAACCCCTATTTTCTCCTTATACATTTATTTGCCCATATCTTTAATTGTAACCCTGGTGTCACTATAATTTACTTTTTGCAGAGAGTAAAGAATCTTACTTTTATTTTCTCCAGTTTGATGGTCTTTATCTTTACATAGGGGAATTTAAATTCATTTATATTTTTTATCATATGTACTGATATCCTACTTTTTTCTGTTGTCTGTTTCCTCTGCTTTTACACTTTTATGCTGTTTCCTTTCTTCCCATACTTTCCCTTCCCTTTACCCTTCCTGCCGTTCTGCCAGCCTGCCTTCCTTTTCTTGGTTTTTGCTTGTTTGTATTTTTTGTTTTGTTGTTTCATTGTTAAATTGACTACTTGCTTTCACTATATTAAAAAAAAATATGTTTCAAAAGAGCCAAACATGATGCCACTCGAAGATTAAAAGATAAAGGTACGAGCATGTATTCTGGTTTGGTTGTAAAGCCCAAAATGGTTTAGTACCAGGAACTTCTGAGTGACATTGTGGTGATCTAAAGGGGGCAGGCCTCCTGAGTCGATGCGTGTAAGCTATAGCTTCACACTAGGCTTGCTGCATTTGGGACAAAAACCTTGCTTTGGTGGCATCAATTTTATTCTGACTAAAAGATGACAGAACTTTCCCTCATTTCTGGATTTAGGAAGACATAACAAGAAAGCAAGAACTTGAGGTTGTTCTGCTGCTTAATATTATTATTCCCACCTCCTTTCTTTAGTTTGTTAGTTTGTGTTTCAAGCTCTGCGGGTGGCAGACAGAAGGCAGTTTTGGGAAGAGTCAAACTTGCTGTTTTGTTATATATATATAAATAATTATTATAAATAGGTAGAGCACAGGAGATTTTTAGGGCAATGAAACTATTCTATATGATATTGAAATGGTGGATAGATGACCTTATGCATTTGACAAAACCCATAGAACTGTGCAATGCAAAGAATGAACGCTGATGTAAACCATGGACTTTAGTTAATAATAATAATAATAATAATAATAATAATAGAACCAACATCAGTTCATAAATTATAACAATGTGCTACACCAGTGCAAGGCCTTAATAGTAGAGGAGGGTGGAGTGGAAAGTAAATATATGTGAATCGCTGTACTTTGCCGAATTTTTCTCTAAACCTAAAACTGCTCTTAAAAAATAAAGTCTATTAATTAAAAACAAAAAACAAAAAGCCTTTGTCCCAAGGGTATTAACATGTCTTGTAATAATCCATATACCAGTTTTCGGGATTCTGCTTAAAACAGACAAATTACCAGTATTAATTTCCACTCTGTGAGGATGGTACATATTTCCCTATATTTAGATTATAATATGTAACCTGTAAAATCTGTCATTATTTACTACCTGACCCTTTACCCCCCAAAATTGCTAATTCCCATTTTTGTAGTTTTAGATTTATAGATTTTGTATAACATTTGCTAATTTATTCCTAAATATGTTATGAGTTTTTAAATACTGTTGTAAATGATATTTAAAATTTTTTATTTTTTCAATTGTTTATTGGCATCATATGGAAAATCCAATCGATCTTTATATGTTGACTTTAAATGCTGGAGCCTTGTTAAACTCACTCCTTACTTATGGTAGTTTTTTTTAATGAATTTTTAGGATTTTCAATATTCACAATCATTTTCTATGAATAAAGACAGTATTCTTCTAAATAAATGATTGATTATTAATTTTTTTTCCATTAAGGGGTTAATGGAAGAAAACAAGGTTCAAATTACTGTCTTAAACCCTAAGTCTGTCACCATGGGTCAGCTGTATGGCCAGTTTGATTTAGTGTCCCATGAGTGGTCTGATGGTGTCCTCGCTGTCAGTTTTCGAGCATTTGCGTCTTCTGTGGTGAGTACTAACACTTTTGCAAGCATTTTAGAGAGACTATGATATTTTCTTCTCACTAATTTCTGACTCTTCAGTCGTTTCAAAGAAACATTTGTTTCTATCTCAAGATATTTATTTAAACCACATCACTGGGTAGTCTGGCAGTGTTTCTGTGAAGAACCTCGTTGGCACCTACAAAAATTCCAGAGACCCTAGGGGCAAGTGCCTATGCCCTGGTGTGCACAGGAAAGAGGGCAGGTGGAAAAAGGGTGGCAGAGAATATTTCTGGTTCTCTTTATCCAGGCTAAATGATCCAGGAATAACATAATCCTTCTGCTCCTTTAGTAATGGTCTTCCTTCTCCCTGCTGCAGGGCTGCTGTCACTGTCACAGCCACTGTTAGGTTTACTGCAATGTTTAGAGAAGAAATTGCAGACCTTTACAAAACAGTGTTTTAAAGTTCCAACACTTTCCCTCCAGTGTGTTAGGAAAAGAAGGGACTGCCTGTGGAAAGCAGAAGAGTTAAGAAATGTGCCCGATATTGACTACTGTGATGAGAGCAGGTGCTTACTTACTCCCAGCTTATTCTGCTTATTCTGATGAGTGGCTGTTGCTCACTCTTCAAAAAGAGATCACAGATCAATAACTGGTGACTTGGTTGCCGTATGTTAGAGGGCTATCCATGGAGTGTGATCATATGGGAGACAGCTTGCTGGGGCTGGTCTTAAAGGAAAAGGGGCCTAGGCTAGAGATATTTATTTTTAAAAAATAAATAATTAAATCAAACATTTTCTTTTACTCTCACTACCACACATCCTAAATTTGGTGCTCTTTACCCACTTGAGGACCCAGCTAACCATAACTCATGAGTCAGATGAGTCAGTGTGATAGCAGAAAAACATCAAATCTCAGCTCTGCTCGTATGGCTGAAGGACCTTGGGCAATGAATAACATAAGGATAGACTCTCATGGGGCAGAGATATTGCCCAGTAACAGGCTTTACTAGTAATTTCAAAAATAAAAGTAATCCTGAGGCACAGGCGAGGCAGACAGAGATCCAGGACTATAGATGTAACTTCTCAGGTCCTCTTGTTACAGTGGATGCTCTTGGGCCCAGATTACCATGTGAAGTCTCTGGATAACATGCAGTTACATTATTCATAAAGAAAGAATCATGAGATACCTCCCATTTTACACTCAGCTCCTTAGCTTACATTATATTTTCCAGGAAGCTATATCCCATAACTACTGAGCCTAACTAAAAATGATGTCCTTGAATAGACACTTCTCTGTAGAGGACATACAAATGGCCAATAAATATATGAAAAGATGCTCAACATTGCTAGTTATTAGAGAAATGAAAATCAAAACCACAATGAGATACCATCTCACACCTGTTAGAATAGCTATAATCAACAGGACAAGTAATAACAAGTGTTGGAGAGGATGCGGAGAAAAAGGAACCCTCGTATACTGCTGGTGGGACTGCAAATTGGTACAGCCACTATGGAAAACAGTATGGAGGTTCCTCAAAAATCTGAGAACTGATCTACCATATGATCCAGCAATCCTTCTACTGGGTATTTACCCCAAAGACTTGAAAACCCATATCTGAAAAGATATTTGCACACCGATGTTCATAGCAGCATTATTCACAGTGGCCAGGACATGCAAACAACCAAAGTGTCCATGATAGATGATTGGCTAAAGGAGCTGTGGTACATATATACAAATGGAATATTATTCAACCATAAGAAGAGATGAAATACCGCCATTTGTGACAACATAGATGGACCTCGAGATAAGCATGCTAAGTGAAATAAGCCAGATAGAAAATGTTGAAAATCACATGATATCACTTATATGTGGGATATAAACCTAAAAGCTACAAATGAGCAGGACAAGCAGAGACTCATGGATATGGACTATAGACTAGTGGTTACCAGAGGACTGTAGACTAGTGGTTACTAGTGGGGTGGGGGAGGAGCAAGGAGATAGACAGGGTAAAGGGGGTTAAATATAGGGTTTAGGGGGAGGGTGAAGTGGGTAAAGGGGATCACAAATATGGTAGCTAAAGGAAACTGGACTTGGAATGGTAAACACACAATAGAATATACAGCTGTCAAATGATAATATATACCTGAAAATTATATAATTATATTAACCAATTAACCAAACTTAATTAAAAAAAAAAAGTGAGGCCCTTCAGACTGCAGATCCTAACAACTTGTCATTACAAGGCAGTGTTCCACAAAGCGAAAATGAACAGCAATGGGAAACCAACAGGGAAAGGGATAGTTGATCTCTGAGGATTGGGCTTTTCCTTGCTTCCTGACCACGGCCAGAGCTGGCCTCTGAGTGTGACTGTGTGGTGGCCTGAGCCTATGACAGGCCCACTGCCTCATAGATCAATGCAGTTGGCCATAGGTACTGAGGGTGTGTTCAGATGAATTCAGCGTGTTCAATACTCAGCTCAAATTTACATTTGCTGAAAATGAATCAAGGCGTATATTACAGGGCTGATTCAGAAGGATCTGGAGAAGAGGATTCATTTTTGCATTTGCCACCTAAGACCTAGCCACTCCTTAATATTTGTTGAGGATTTACTGTATTCCTGAAAATGTGTAAATATTTTCATATTTACCATTGTGGAACTGTGAATGTTATATTAACATTAATGTCCTATACCACCATGAAGGAGTTCAACCCCAGAGAGATATGTACATGTATGTATGTGGATTCATTCAGTGGCGGGAACAAATATTTGACTGAGCACATAAGGTAATTAATCTATATGAACACAATACTATATAGAGTCAGATAATCCAAATGAAAATTCTGTTTTCCTTGGCATTTTTTGTTTTTAACATATACTTTTGAAACATTTTAAATATGAGTTCAGAAACATTGGAAAAGATGAAATCTTACGAAAAGATGTTATATTGTGTCTTGCCCCTGGCATATACAGGCTTCTTAATGATTGTATCTGTATATCTATCTATATCTATATTTATCTATATCTATATTCACACACACACACACACACACATATGTGTGTGTGTGTGTGTGTGTGTGTGTGTGTATATATATATATATATATATATACTTTTTCAAAATATACCTTTATATTTTCATGGTGAAATTAATTTGAAGAGAGTTACATTTAAAATTTTGAAATATTATTGAACTGTTTCATTATCATTATTTTATTTTTGCCCTGTATCCACTATATGCATAAACCAGACACCAGATAGGAAATGGTTAATTTTTGATGGACCGGTAGATGCAGTATGGATTGAGAATATGAACACTGTGCTGGATGACAACAAAAAGCTATGTCTGATGAGCGGGGAGATTATTCAAATGTCATCACAAATGAATCTTATTTTTGAACCAATGGATTTGGAAGTTGCTTCTCCTGCCACTGTAAGTTCTCAATTTTGACATCTGCTTACAAACTTAAAATGTTATAAATGCTTTTATTACGGAGTAACTTTGACTTTAAATAAAAAAATATTAGTAGAGTTTATTTTAACAGCAATCTGTGTGATTCTCCAAGAGCAGTCATATCTGTTCACATACCTTTTCAAATTACGAGTCAGGCATTATTTTCCTCTTTGTCTAGGACCATTTGGTAAAGTCATACACAAAAATTTAGATAATAAAACTATATAAAATTAAGCTTTTTTTCCCTGAGAGTTTTCTGAAGGTTATAAGAAACAGATGTATCAAGTCATATTTGTTTTATAAGCATTACCTGAATGGTAAATAGTTATTGCTTTTCCAGGTTTCCAGATGTGGTATGATTTACATGGAGCCTCACATGTTAGGGTGGAGACCACTGATGATATCTTGGCTAAATCTCTTACCTGCTGCGATCACTTCTATTCAGAAGGAATTTATAATGGGCTTGTTTGACAGAATGGTCCCTATTTCTGTTGAATTTATTAGAAAGCATGCAAAGGTAAGAGGGATGGGAATTTTAAGAGTTAAAAAATAAATGGGAGAGCCAAATTAGTCAAATATATAAATTTTAATGTCTGTTTTTATTGTCAACAACCAGATATTAAAATAATTTCTTAACTGGCTTGACTAAAAACTTTTTTAATAACTAAAGTAGAAAGATACTAATTGATATCATTATTCCCTCCAAAAAATATTTTAAGTAAAGCCTCTTAGTATTTGAGAAAATGTTTGGGTTTTCATCTTTTCTCTCTCTAGGCAAAACAGACAAACAAATGAACAAACAAACAAACAAAACCCAAAAAACTCAAAGGCCCACCTAACCACAATCTGGGTAAAAATATCCTAAAATGATATCACTCATTTCTGATGGACTATTATATTTTAAATCGTTTCTACTTTATTTTCCAAATTTCCTAGAATAAATGTGTATTATTTTATAGTCAGAAAAAGGACAATTTTTAAAAGTAGTCTCATTTTGACATCCAAAGACCTGGAGATTACATAATAATGGAGAAACACATATTACTGCTTAGGCATACTAAATGAGGAACTTACTATATATATAGTATGGGTGAACTAATTGTTTAAGGATTGCTGTCAATAGCTGGAAAAACTGGAATTCAGGGAGGAAAGTTAGTCCATGGTAGAAGGATTTAAAGAGGTCCTAAAGTAGGCAAATCCATTTTTCTTTCTTTCAGTACACCCTGGGGGGTTAGAGTAGGGATAGGGGGAAAGGTAGAAGGTAGAGAAGCAACAGCCGGAATGGAAACCTGCCTCAGAGAGCTGATGGAGTTCTAGTAAGGCTCTTAAACCCCCTCTCACTGAAAATCCTAGGAAACATAAGGTTAATTTCTGCTCTGGGACATGCAGACCAAAGGTCTTTTAGGATGATTTTTGCTCTAGAACAAATATAGGGACACATGGCTGGTATTTCTACTACTATTGGAAATAGAAAAGCTTGAGGTAAGAGGTTTGACTCCAGGCGCAGAGCTGGAGAGTGGAGTTTAAAACCATGTAGGTGGAGATTACCTAAAGGGAAAATCCAGAGTAAAAAAGAGAAGAGCAAAGGATAGAATCCCGAATGCATCAACTATTTGGGGAGGACAGAGGGAGGAGAGGAGAGAGAGCATTGTGTAAAGCAAGTAGAGGGCATTATGAGAAACCACTAAGAGGTCAAATTTTTTCAGTTTGAGATTCGGTGTAAGAGCCGTTACAGAGCACACACTGCCTTTACATGATGCCACAGCTGCGGCAGTTAATGTGTGCCTCAGTTTTCTCACCTATAAAACTAGAATTACAGTAACAGTACCTTTTCATAGATACCATGGCTATTAGAATTAAATGAGTCCAATAATTAGTTGATGCTGTTTTAATTAGTGCCTCGTTTAAATTAACTTGTTGTACAGACTTTTTTCCTCTAAATTTTTAGGAATTATCTCCTACTTCAGATACAAACTTAGTCCGATCCTTAATGAATCTAATAGACTGTTTTATGGATGAGTTTTCTGATGAAGTCAAAGTAAAACACAGAAATGATCGAGAAGTTTACTCTTTACTTGAGGTAAGATCCATCACGTTTGAATCTTGCAATGGAGAGACATCAGTTGCTTTCCCTCATACTTGCTAGTTAATTACACTCATTTTCCCCCTGGAATTGGGGACTAGACAATGGGTGGTAGCTGAACAACAAGAAAAAAATCAGACCCCAAATACCAGATGCTGGTAGGAAAGTGCCTAGAGTGGAACCCAATGATCTCCTGAAATCTGCTATTGAAATCTTGGGTCATTTGCTCAGCCTCAGAAATTATCAACTCTCAAAACATCAATGACCATTTGATGATGAGATTCACCTTCCCTTCAACTGTCAAATCATGATAATTCATCATTATTCCCCCTGAGCTTCTTATCTTTTTCATGAAATATAAATGTTTAATAATTTATGTTTGCATATGGATGTATAAATATATATTTGGATTGAGGAAAGCAAGAAAATATATAATCAGAATAGAAATAAAATTATCAACAGACCTTGGATATTCTTTAATAAAAATTATGTATTGCTAATGGTAATGCTCCCAATGTAGTCAATATGTTACTTGTATTGCTTATATTTTATGAAATAAATTAATTTTTAATTTAGTTTTAGTTTCCAGAGAGAAACAATCTGTGAGTAATCTGGGAATAGGTGGACAGTGTCTAAGTAAAGTCTACAAGTTTTATGAGCATAGGCAAGATTGTGTTAGCATTGGCATTAAAAAGGTGATTTGACTTTGAAACAAGAAAACAGGTTTTCTGATTAAATGGTCAATTTTGTCACTGACTCTGTTCCCTCTGCCTGAGTCTGGTAAAAAGAAAGCTTACAGGATGGTAGTTCTTGTTATATAATCAATGCTCTGATAATTATTATAACAGGAATATAAAGAATATGAATTTGTTCTAGTTAAAAAAACTATATCAAAATTTAGATTTAAAAAACATGTATATTGTGGGATGATTATTCCTTATTAAAACATGCCATTATACCTTAATAAAAAGTTATCTCATTTTTTTTTTTAATTTTAAGTTCCATGCCATATACTTAAAATATTATGTAGTTTTCCAGATTAATCATTCTAAGGTTTCACTCTGGCTAGAATTTATTCTTCTCTGATAGTAATATTTCATAAAACATGCAATTTGTTTAAAAAATCTAATTATTACAAAATCCTGAGATGGCCTACTATTATATATCAGTTTATTCATTTCCTTTCACAGATATTCATCTGGCTGATCTGATTGAAGCTTCAAGGATAGATTAAAGTTATTCTTTAAATGAACTCTATCTTTTCATCTTTCCAATGCAGGGCATTTTTCTGTTTTCATTGATATGGTCTGTCGGTGCTTCTTGTAAAGATGATGATCGGTTGAAATTTAATAAGATTCTTCGGGAACTCATGCAAGGTCCAATTTCAGAACTAACTCGAAATAGGTTTAAATTACTGAGTGGTGCCGAACAAATGTCTTCAAAAGAACTAACTGTCCCCTTTCCTGAAAAAGGAACAATTTATGATTATCAATTTGTCACTGAGGTAAGAATTCTGAAACAAGATTTGCAACTACCAAACTGGCAGAGCCCCCTGCAAGGCACAAAGCACGTAATGGCTCTGTGGTCACCTTGTCACTGTTGTTTAACCTTAAGAGACAGCATGGAATAGAGGAGGGTGTCCTGGCTTTGAAGTCAGACACACCCAGGCTTGAGTCCTAGTAAAACCACTTTCTGTGTAACTTTGGACTAGTTACTTCATCTCCTGAATCTTTTTTTTTTTCCTTATTGATAAAATGAGTAGGTAATAATACCTCATTTGGGTCAATTGTACTCATTAAATAAAATTACACCTTATGACATCTAGTCCAGCACCAGGTCCATACTGGTCTAGGACACTCCTTGGAGACTCATGGTGCATGTTAGCATATCGCAGGCACTAAGAAGGTCCCCAGGAATGCAACTGGGTTACTGTAAATTCAGTATTTCTCAAATAGATTGGACAATAAAACCTGAGTGATATTTGTTTACTGGTTTGTTTTTACGTAACAGCTCCCATGAGTACTTTCTTGAGGGCAAAGTTTAGGAACATATATTATTTAAATATGTGCAGATTCAAGTGAAGTTGACATCATACCATATCCCCAAGGGGGAGTTTTATATCCTTCTTTTTTCCTTAATACCTTAATACCTTTCTATCCCACTAAAGTTTCTTTAATAAACTTATTTTTCTAAAGCCTCCCTTTTTTCAGCCACGTGGATGGACCATGATCTATTCAAATCATTTCCTACACTTGGACATTGAACTGTTTTTGTCATTTGTTAGTTTTTCTGCTTTGGTGAATATTTTGTACACAAGTCATTGTGTACATATTTTATTATTTCTTTAAGATAAGTTCCTAGAAAAGAATAACTATGTCAATTTTTAAATTTTTATGCTCTGGAGATAGATTGCCAAGCTCACCTCAGAAGAGATTCTTCACCTGCAAATATTATCTTTTTATTTTTGTGTATTTTATTTTATTCTATGTTATTTTATTTCAAATTACTAACAATACGCTACATTTTCAGAGCACTTTGTAGTTTATTAAACTTTTTCCACAATCATTTCTTCTTCTTTTTTTTAAACATCATAGTGAAATAGGAAAGATAGGATTATTTTGCAAGTTTTACCATTGAGAGAATTGGAGTTCAGAGATATTATATAATTTTCCCCAGGGTCATACAATCTCTGAATGACTGTCCATTCCGGGTTTTCTGATTCTAAATTTTTCATTCTCTGTATGGTGGCAAAAGGCCTATGTTAGAAAAGATTCTCAAAAACATGAAAAAGGAATTATTTCTTCATCAGTTCTACAAAGTCCTAGAAATTTTTTTGCAACACAATTTTCAGACTGATGTGAATTCAGCCTCCTCAAAAAAATCTCTACTATATGTGCAGCACTGTGCCATATAGTAGAGCACAGTGCTGCCCTCAGTGAGAGTCTAAGCTCTTCGGAAGAGAGTTATGTAACACCTGAGGACAAAAGAGTCCCAACTGTCAAGGCCCAGGACCTGGGGCATGTTGAAACCGATAGATTTATCAGTGAAGCTGGGTTGTGGCACATGAAAATGTGAAAGAAGGATGAGCCTGAATTCGGATGTGTTTTGAATTGCAAAGAGTTTGAATTTGATTCTGTAAGAAAGAAGAGGCAAGTGGTGTTTTTCAAAAGATAGAGTTAACATGACATTTTTGAAATTTTTGAAATTTTTTATTATAAACACTGTCATAGCAAATTAAAATTTTAGTTCACAAGCTAATTGGATGCAAAGACATAGTATAATGTTAATTCATAATAAAAATCTCATATTAAGAAATTGCATCTGTTCTAGATATCTGTTGCACAACAACATGAATATAATTAACACTACTGAACTGTACACTTAAAAATGGTTGAAGGTAAATTTAGTTGTTTTCTTACCATAATCAAATAAAAACAGAAATCTTACCTAAAATGGTAAGCCAATGTTATAAATACCACTATAAAAGTCAAGCAATGTGCAGCTGATGTTCTAGGTAGAAAAATAATTATATTGCTTGATACTCGTTAAATAAATATCTTTGCTCTTTTATGCATTGATTAGTCCAATTTTCTCAATGCCATTAAAGAACCTAACTTTTGGCCAAAATAACTGATATTTGAGTTGACATAATCAGTGGTTTCAGGACATCGAAAATATCACAGCCATGTAATTTTCACTTATTCATGTTAAAGCCTAGTTTTTTCTTAATCTGACACAAAATTTAACTTTAAAAAATCAGGGTGAAGTGTTTTAAAGGATAAAAACAAATGTATAAATATTAAGGTTTCTTGGTCTTGATCCGTCATGTTTTCTATAATGGCACAGGAGAGCAGAACTTTTCAAAGTATTTTATAACATATCATTCACTATCTGGCTGTTTATTATAAACAGGGAATAGGAAAATGGGAACCATGGATAAAGAAATTGGCAGATGCTCCTCCAATTCCTAAAGATATGATGTTTAATGAAATCATTGTACCAACTCTGGACACAATTCGATATTCTGCATTAATGGAACTGTTAACCACCCATCAAAAGCCTTCAATATTTGTAGGACCAACTGGAACTGGAAAGAGTGCTTACATTATTGTAAGTATTGTAGAAATCTACATGTTAAAATGTGCATAATATTCCTAAGAATGTTATTTTTAAAACTACCTGAAATAGTAGACTTAATTTTTTTAAATACTCAAGTATTTTGATGTTGGAGCCACAGAGAATTCTCGTGTAATTGCCTATTTATTTTAGAAAATTGATTAAAGATATGATACAACTATATATACTGAAATATTGTCCCTTTTTCTAGGATGAAGAATTTTATATCCCTTGAACAAGGTGTTTTGGTTAATTATGCTTGATATTTAATTTTCTAAATTATTTAATATCTGAACGATTCTATGTAGTAATAAGACTAATTTTTGTTAATGATTTCTAGAGTGTATGACAGCTAGCTGCTGTAATAGATGAAGCTCCAAATCTCAGTAGCTTTACACAGCCTGTGTTCCTTTTAGTTTAGGAGGTCACATTGATCAAAGACCGGTTCTTGTCTTTAGTTTCAGATTTCCAAAGGCAGTAAGCTGGCTGGAACTAATAGTAAATAGCACCCTTAGACTTCTGCTTGGCAAGTAGTTGCAAGTTTCATCAGGGTCGATCGGGCAACGTGGAAGATAAGTCTTCCTGGGACTCCATTCTAGACGACTGCCCACAGCAGTGAGGGAACCCCATCAGTGCCCTCTTGTCAGGGAACTGTGCGGTGTGGATGTCCCTTTGGAGCATCTAAAGAACCTGCACATCTGCTCCTCTCAGAGAGCAAGCCTGCCATGACAGCAGGCAAGGCAGCATTAGCGAAGAGAAAACCACAGTAACGCCTGTGAAGTAGGACTTTTGCCTTTCTTCCTTTTGCTCTGCCCCTTACCCAACTGTGGGACAGGAAAGAGATAGGGGATGAAGGAAAAGGAGAGTGAAGGAGCATCACTTGTTTCTCCTTCATTGCAGTTCCCAGTCAATTCACATTTCCCAACTTATGAGAGTACCTATTTCTCATTTTTTATTGATTTTATATTTTAATTCAATCTTTTAATCCTTTTGGAACATATTGGGTCTATAGTTAAATAATTGTCCTGATATCATTTATTAAATAATCTCACAACAGGTTGAAATGATATCTTTATTTCAACCTGAATACTGTATGTATGGAATATCCAAGAGCAGAGAGGAGAGAAGTTTTGGCTGAGGTTTTAAATCAAAATGTTGATTTGACTTGGATTTTTTAAAAAAATAACTGAAACTGTACAGAAAACTAAGGGAATGGAGAGGTGACATAGTTAAAGACAGTAACAAAAAAAAAAAAATGAAGCCTTTTGTCATTTGTTCCCCCATCAATTCAGCCTAGTTAATAAACCATCTAGGCAAAACAAACAAACATTACTGTTTACAAAATTGGGAACATACTTTGCGTTTTATATTGTAATCTGCTTTTTTCTACCTAATATATTAAATAGTTTTCTCTTTATTATTCATGTATAAGATAATTTGCAAAACACAACATCATGATTAAGAATCATTATAATTATGCCTACTTTCTAGTGAATTCCATTTTAAAAATACAATTATATTATCTATTGAAGCTCCCTAACTTTCAACCAGATAACTTGATAATTAAGTAGATAATAAGCTATATTAAAAAGAACATCGATCTGGAAAAAGAGACAAATGGCAGTCTGAATTCTTGCCCCATCCCTGAGACCTTAAGCTAGTTTCTTAACCTCTGAGTCCCTGTGACTTAATATTAAGAAGGAATACATAATCTACATGATGGTTTTAGAAATCAGAGAAGCTACACATAGAGGGCCTAGACAAATAGAGACACACCATTGACATGGTAACTTATTTTTATTGATTCCATCTCTTTTTACATTGTTAAGACACTCTAAAATTAAATTCAAATGTGTCAACAATGATGCTTAGGTTTTATTTTGAACTGTCAAGATATTTCATTTATGGCTAATTTTACTATTTCCTATTATATAGAACTTCCTTTTAAATCAACTCAATAAAGAAGTCTACAAGCCTCTGCTAATTAACTTCTCAGCACAAACTACAGCAGCTCAAACTCAGAATATTATCATGTCAAAATTGGACAAAAGAAGAAAGGGAGTTTTTGGTCCTCCTTTGGGCAAGAGAATGGTAATTGCTCTTTCAATATATATGGTACAGCACTGGTCTTATTTATGTATACTGCTACAATCAGAACAAGAAAACCAGATATCCTGGGGCTTGACATCTTTTCACACAGCTTTTTTTTTTTTTTAATCACAAACTTCAGTGAAGATTTCCTAAATCTGTGTTCATATTTGTATGTGCATTAGCCAACCTGACATTAGAAATACTCAGTTGTCCTTGGAATTGAAAGTAGAATATTCATCTGGTAAATTATCTACCTTCCTAATTCTTTCATTAACATTTTTACTCAGCAGAGTCTATGCTGTTTGCTCTTCTAGGGCCCTAAACAGACAAGCTATCAATTGATTTACCTGTGTTCCTCTACCAAGAATACCCTTCTAAACTTCACTCTCACCACTCAGATGTTATACTCATTTTAAAATCATACCTTTCTCATTTATTTTAATGTATTGAAATTGTACAAGGAGAAAAGAGAAGGCATATTGAGAAATAAATTATTTGAGAGGATTAATAAGTCCAGAATTCTTAATCTATAAAAGTTAGTAATAAAACTGTCTCCCTACCCCTTAGAGGCGTGGATCCTAAGGGATATTATTCTTGATTTGAAAAGAAAACCTTCGCTTCCCACATAAGTCTACAAGATGACCCAGTTCTTTGCCTCAACATTGTTTACACAGTAAGACACTATACTAAGATGTAAATATTTTCTGATACCTTTTCTCTTGTCATTCTCAGGTTGTGTTTGTAGATGATGTCAATATGCCTGCTCGGGAGGTATATGGGGCTCAACCTCCCATCGAGTTACTGAGACAGTGGTTAGATCACTGGAATTGGTACGACCTAAAAGATTGTTCTGTGATTAAACTAGTGGACATTCAAATCATGTGTGCTATGGGACCTCCAGGTACATTTTCCAAGCTTGTGATTATTAAGATTGAAAGTCACTCTGGCTATAACTAAAGAGAGCTGGAGAAAGAGAAAGCCAATTGGACTATTTGAGTTACAGTGTTTTGTGTATGTGTTTTCTTTGTGTATACATTGTGACTTAAGGGAGTGTATCACAGTGGTCAACCCTGCAAAGTGGGTTGCCTTGGTTTGAGCCATTCCTCCACCATCTCTCCCAAATCCATTTTCTCTCACCTTCTGGGACTTTGTTTCCCATTTTCTGTCCCTGCATTCTGAGAACCTACATACCCCTGGGCAGCTTATTTCCCTCTGTTTCATTCATTAAAGTTTCAACTTTATGAAACATTCTTGGTTCAGAGATCACCTTTCCTCTACCCCGACCTCATCCTATTCTAATGAGTCTGTGGACTCAACGGAAAGGCTGTTGAGAGGAATTTAAGTAGGAAATGGCCAAAAGAATTAATTCTTAAAGACCCTTTACATTTTTCCAAGAGAAATTTATAAACTCAAATAAATCTTTATGTGGGGGAAATTTTTTATGCTGGAATATCATCTAAAATGGCTTAAGTCAACTAATTGGATGTCTTTATTTTTCTTCTGAACTCAGGCTAGTATTCTATTTCTCAAAAATGTATTTTCTCAATGTACCATTTCTTTTAAGAATCTCTCTGGTATTTGCCTCTGAACCCTTCACCTTTATCTGACCCATAATGCAGTTTGCTGAGTCAGTCATTGTTCTCAGCACACTCCCTGGACCACTTTGATGCTCTCTCTCTCTGTGTCAGTTTCTCCTTTCTCCCTCTCTCTCTTTCTCTTTCTCTCCCATAAGACGACTGCCCCTAGGCCTTAAACTTCAGTTCTACTTTCTCTCTCCAGCCATCACAAGCCAGTCGTTTGTACTACATGTCCACTTTTCTCTGCCTCTTCAGAGGAGTAGGCTGAGTCTATGAGGCACCTTTTCCTCTTGGGCCCTGTTTCCTAAAAGTACGACCATTTCTGAATGTTCTCTGGGAGGATGGGTTAAAAACAGAGCCAGAGACCTAATTTCTCACTTTTCCTTCTGCACTTCTTTCCCCATCTCCTTAAACTTACCCGGGTAAATCAGTGTTCATTATGAGTTTCTTAATACATAGACATATAAAACTGTTTCAGTCTATGGACTATTATATGCTTTCACACATTATTCATGTTTTCAGAATCAGTACTGAATGATTCAGTGATAAAAATGAAATATAGACTTACCTGGTTTTAAACAAACATAAAATGTGAATCTGTTATATTTTTATGCAAAATATATCTTAGAGATATTATACATGTTTTAAATCACTTATTTACCAAAGATTTCATAATAAAATCCCTTTTAAAAATAATTGCAGCTTGTCTATATATTTAAAGATGATAACATCAGTCAATTTTGTAAAAGGATGTATTATATTCTAAGTCAGTTATTAAAGCTTCATATTTGAAAATGTAATCAATATTTTATGAAAGTGAGATAATAGCCAAATTTTTAAACATGCAAGTGGGCTGGGCCACCTGAACCACATAGACTAGTCTTAGGGAAATTCATTTCAAGATATGGGGAAAAAATTAAGCTGTTTGCCAAAGTTGTGTAGAATTTCAGACACATGGGAAGGACTCTAAAGTTTGATCATTTGGGTTCACCTTATATTATGTCGTATCTTAGTATTTTATTGTAATGAGGATGTTCACAGTTAACTGGGGCTGTGAGTCATGGAGAAGGCAGCCAATGGCTCTTCCTGTCTGGGATAATTTCCTTTGGTAATTAGATCTAAGAAACTAGATCTAAGATTATGTCTAATTAGTTGAACTCATTCAGATAATTTGACTAAAAATAAACAAAACCTTGAGTGTGAGGGGAAAATTTTTTGAGATCAGCGTTATCCAAACAACTGATTAATCTTATTCGGTGTGCCCCAAAATGGTCCATCTGATTTTATGCTGTAAAATATTAGAGCAAATACTCTAGTATATACTAGTAACATTGTTAAGAGTTATCCTTTTCAATACATAGGTGGTGGTCGAAATCCAGTAACTCCTCGATACATGCGACATTTCAATATTATAACAATCAATGAGTTCAGTGATAAATCCATGTTTGCAATCTTCTCTAGAATCTTAACCTGGCATTTAAAAATCTGGTAAGTAATTTAGGGTGTTTGTTTTTCCATTGAAGGGAATAAAATCTTTTGAAAACATATCAATACGAGTCATGCTTCTCAAAGTTTTTCACAAAAGTATCCTTAGACAAGGAAAAAGTTAAGTAAAATTGTTCCCTTTCGCTGTTCCCATCTTCAGCTGTGGTAGCATAACATAAAAGGAACCAGAGCATCTTTCTCTTTTTTTTTTTTTTTTTGGTCCAAAGTCTTGATTTTAGCCCAAAAATTCATACAAATTTTTCTGCCATAGAATATGTTCATATTAGAATTATCATTATTTTGAAATTTCACCATGTAGTGTAATTAATGCTGGGAAAATATTCCAAGTTTATCCTGTGACTTTGATGCCCTCCAGTAGAACTCTTTGAGTTCCTCAGGAATCTCTATGTTTGAGTGTAGCCTTGGAGCCTGTACCATGGGGAAATGTTTCCTCACTCTGGATACTCTGCTTCTCTGTAAGATGTGCAATGGTCTGGAAGCCAGGCGGACCCGAGCAGCTCAAGTCTCAGCTCCCTGATGTCCATTTTCAGGACATTGTCTTCCCAGGCTCTATGCAGGGATGATGGAGGACAGCTGACTCCTCATCAAGGCAGCGGTTAAAGATGGACAGTTTTTCCAGATGTATATTCTTTCTTCAAGTTCTTTCTACCCTAATCATGCCCTTTGCCCCCCTAACCACCCCCTTCTATAAATCTTGGCTTACTAGTTAATTTTATTTTTAGTGCTCTTTTTTCTTTTTATATTTTCCTTAACTTTTTCTATATTTTTATTTTCTTCCTTCTCTTTCTCTGAAAATATGTGTTTCACTAGTGTTCTTCAGGGATTCTATCTACATGCAATTGAGAGTGCCAGGGAGTGGAAAAGTTTAAGATTCATCTGTCTAATAGATGCTGGATTTGAGTTATATAATGCGGGTTCCTTGCCTGGCTCTTCTGTTCACTTATTTAAGTAGTTGAAAGCCCATTAAATTGGTTCTGCTTACTCATAGAGTTACTTTGAACATGAAATAAGATAATGAATGAAAAGTAACTTTAAAAGGAGTAAAAATTCTATTATTATAACAAGAAATGGTGATCTGTAAATTAAATCAATCGATTTAATTAGAATAAAAATTATATGGTAATTATGCTAACTACCATAAAATTAGGTATCATAATTCTCTATTTGCTAACTTTTTTTTTTCATTTAAATTTTTTTAAGTTATAAATTTCCAGATGATTTTCTAGATTTGACCACACAAGTTGTAAATGGTACAATGAATTTGTATAAAGAAGCAATGAAGAATCTCTTGCCTACTCCAGCTAAATCTCACTACTTGTTCAACCTCCGAGATTTCTCCCGTGTCATTCAAGGTGTTTGTTTATCAAGACCAGAAACAGCAGAAACCAAAGAAGTAATTAAACGTCTTTGGGTTCATGAGGTAAATTTCCATGTTGTTGAAATATAATTATGTAAGAAACAAAGATTTTTATCATGCCAACACTGGACAAGAAGAAATATTCATCAGTTTATATTGTTGAAATGCATTCAGTTGTTTGACATAACAAAGGACAATAATCAAGATAATTCTTAAAACTATTTGACCCTGATATAGTTTATAATGTTTAACATGCTTTATCTCTCTGTTGATTTATATAGAATTTCCATTGATTTATAAGATATCTTGAAGTAGATATCACTTGGGATCAATCTCCTTTAAGTGACAACCCTTGTTAGTTTGACTTCAAATAATTTTGAGATAGAACACTTTTTGAACTTTTTTATAAGAAGTGAATGTGTTTATTTATATTACTTACATATTGTTTTAGTAGATGCCAAAAGAACTGCAAAGCAAACAAGTTTGGAGAGCATAGAAACTATAGAAAAATATGGTTAAGTTCTCTGAGAGGAGGAATGTGGGTGAACATTTCCTTGTAAAAACTTGTGGAGAGGGGGAAGGAGAGAAAAAGAGAAAGATTAATACAAAGATTAACGTGTCAAAATTATAGTTCAATATTTTAAAAATAGGCCAAGAATATGAGAAAGGGAAGACTGTTCTTTCATTTTTAATATATAAATAATATAGTTAATTTAATTTTAGAATTCTAGAAAATGGGAGTTGCTGCTATGTTAAAACTATGTGCTGCAGAGACATAAATTTCAAAAGGGCTTTAAAAAATTCGGTTTCTGTAGGCTTTTTAGATCTACAGTTTAAATTCCTAAGTCTTAATATCTTCAAATATATATCCAAGTGAAGGTCTATTCCACTAGGACATTTTGGCCACAGCAAAGTACCTAAAAATGGATTCTTGGGAAAAGTATGATTTGCAGATTTTTACTGCACTCCACTGTAGGTTACTTAATTGTCAGAGCTGATCCATGTTCTGGAACATGGACACAGGACATAAGTCTAGTAGGTCACATGAATAACGGGCATATGCTGAAATGTGGAGAGGGAGACAGGAGAGATGTCATTGACTTCCCTGAAAGAATGCATTGCCTAAGGCAGTGTTTTGTCATGGGCCACATCTTACTCTAGGAAGCATCTAGCATTCTCTATTTCAGGAACTTTGCCCTTGATATTTCTTTTACCTAGAACACTATTAGCCCCATTATTCACAAGGCTCGCCCCATTACCTCCTTAAGTTCTCTGATCAGGTATCCCCTTATCATAGAGGCTCACCTTGGACCATCCCTATGCCCTGCAGCTCTTTATCGCTGATCTTGCTTTATTCTTCATAAAATTGAATGTCACTTGCCACCACCTATAATTTTGCTTACATCTTTTCTCTGCTAGAATAGAAGTTTTATGAAAACAGCAATTTCATTTATTCACTGTTTTCCCCAGTGTCTGACACATGGCAAGCACTCAATAAACATTGATGAATGAATGAATGAAGAAAGAAGGGAGTGTTGCTACACATAACATTTTTCATCATTTAGGATTATACATGCCATTGCTTTCTTCCAGTCATGGGAACTGTTCATATGCACCATTGTATATTTTGGGTATATACAGTTACTTTTTAGCATTTTTCAGAATTCTGTACTGCCTTAGATGTCAGATCATTGAATTTTGACAATGGCTATTGAGCTCTTTGGTCATTTAATGAGGTTTGTACTAGAACGACATGTAATATTTAGTAATTACTTTCTATTCATATGATATAATAAGTTAAGTCTTCTCAGAGGATATCATAGGAGGTTTTCAGTCCCTCAATCCAAGGAGGGGACTGTTGGCGTATGTTGGGAAACTAGATTGTCCCAGAGAGAAATAGCTTTTGAATTGGTTGAAGCATGAGAGAGCCTCCAATCTCACCATATGCCTTTGCAGCCACCACTATTAGAAAAAGGAATGACACTATTATGCCATCAAACTTGACAACAGTGAAAACACTAAAATCATTATTCTTGAACACCATTAGGTTGACTCCAAGGCAGTTGTAGTAATTATGTTTCTCAATTCTGTAGATTTCATATATGTTGTCATTTATTTTTTGCTATACATGTGTGAGGCTTACAAGGCAAGTATTACTACTTTCATCTTATAGTGAAGACTGATCCAGACAGGTTTAAGTAATTTCCCCCAAATATCAGAGGTTTTGCTGACAAAAACATGCATTGCTTATATGTGTATTAATCCACTTCTGCTTCCGTAACAAAATATCACAGACTGAGTGGCTTAAACAACAGAAATCGATTTTCTCATAGTTCTGGAGTCTAGAAGTCCAAGATCAAGTTGCTGTCAGTGTGGGTCTCTGGTGAAGGTTCTCTTTATGGCTTGCAGAGAGATGCCTTCTCACTGTATCCTCACATGGCCTTTCCTCTGTGCACCTGCAGAGAATGAGAGCTCTGTTGTCTTTTCCTCTTCTTATAAGGACACCTATTCTATTGGATTAGAGCCTCATCTTTATTACCTCATTTAACCATAATGACCACCTTAAAGGACCTCTCTCCAAATAGTTACACTTGTGGGTTAAGGCTTTAATTTATGAATTTAGGAGGAACACAGTTCAGTCCAAAATAGACTTTAACCAGCAGACACCCATGCTACTTTGAGGAAATAATTATTTTACATAACAAGCCTGATTAACTATTTCTTTCAGTCCCGTAACATGTCTATAGCCAGAGTTTATTTTAGTAGATCACTCTCTGCAATGACAACAAAAAAATATGAACAAAAATAATGAACAAATGTTCCAAGCAAACTTACTTTCTACCTAAGACAGTCCCTCTTTTTCTAGAAAATGTGCTTTAAAAACAAAAACAAATAATAGCTATTGATTTGCCAATAATTTTAAAAATCTTTGATACCAATACCCAGTTCTATTTATATATGAGTGAACAGCAAAAGCAGTCATTCATCTTCTCTAATTTTTTCCTTCTTTGCATCTTTACAGTCTGCTTCAGTCCCCTTCCAAATTACCTTTATTTATTAATAACTGAATGTAACCGTGTATCATTTTAAATACATATGATCAAAATGAATTTTTAAATTAAACATGATTATGAGTTAGTCTTGATTGTTTGGATATGCTTTTAATAAAACCCATAAAAATTTCCTGAGGGTACTTTTTATATTACTTGAGATTAGCACAGAAATAAAAAACTGAAAAAAAAAAAAAAAAAGAAGAATCAGTTCCTAAAGTTGCTTTTTAATTATTATTCAGGTCCTTAGAGTATATTATGATCGCCTTCTGGATAACGCAGACAGAAGTTGGCTTATCAACCACATTCAAGAAATTTTGAGAACTTATATGAATGAAGATTTTCAAGAACTTTTTCAGCATTTGGATTTCGATAATGACGGGATAGTGGAGGAAGATGACCTACGCAGCTTAATGTTTTGTGATTTCCACGATCCCAAAAGGGAGGACACCAACTACAGAGAAGTTGCAGATGTGGATAACCTTCGGACGATAGTAGAAGCGCACCTTGAGGAATACAACAACATGAGCAAAAAAACCATGAACCTCGTCTTATTCCGATTTGCCATAGAACACATTAGCAGAATTTCCAGGATCCTGAAACAGCCTCGCAGCCACGCTCTTCTGGTTGGTGTTGGAGGGAGTGGAAGGCAGTCTGTCACTAGATTAGCTGCCCATATGGCTGATTATTCAGTTTTCCAGGTTGAAATTGCCAAGGGCTATGGTACCTCTGAGTGGCATGAAGATTTAAAAGTGATCTTAAGGAAATGTGCGGAAGGTGAGATGCATGGTGTGTTCCTGTTTACAGATACTCAGATTAAAAAGGAGTCTTTTCTAGAAGATGTCAACAATCTGCTAAATGCTGGGGAGGTTCCAAATCTCTTTGCATTAGATGAGAAGCAGGAGATATGTGATAAGATGCGTCAGTTAGATCGCCAACGAGATAAAACCAAACAAACAGATGGAAGCCCGATAGCTCTTTTCAACATGTTTATCGATCGCTGTCGCAACCAACTGCATGTTGTCCTCGCCATGAGTCCCATTGGAGATGCGTTTCGGAATCGCCTTAGGAAATTTCCTGCTCTCGTTAACTGCTGTACCATTGACTGGTTTCAGGTATGGCCATATAAATTTTAGATAGACTTCTAGCCATGTTGAATCTCCGTTATCATCATGAGTTATTTTTATAGACTTCCCCCACACAAAAATGCAGTTTTAGCAGAATTTTCTGACCAATAATAATGTATTTCATGAACTTATAGTTCTAGAAATTATTGTAATAAAAAAAACATTTATTACCAGTGTACATAGTCATTAACCTCAATATATTGAAAGTTTTAGGGTAAATTTATATATCAGTCAGTTCCTGACAGAAAAGGGAGAGCACGCTAGAAGGCTTTGCTGAAGAAAGCTGAATGAAATGAATATTTATGGAGGTGTGGGCAGGGTAGAAAAACTGAGAGGGGTTGTTGGTGCATTAAGCAATGGCGGAGTATAACAGAAAGTTGTTACTATAGCTGGAAATAAAAGAGCGTAGGGAGGAAAGAGTGTTGCTGGAGCTTGGCACTATGGGAGTAGGGCTGCCTGACAGGAGCAGGAACCCCAAACCTAGAACCCAGCTTCCATGAGCAAGAAGAGAGGGTGTAAATACCTTTACCTCTCTCTCTTCCACCCTTCAATCTCTTTCCATGAGCCAAACCCAACAGGAAGTCCAAAGGACAAAAGCCAGAGTGATGCTTTTAAAAGTAAACTTCAGTATCAGGAAGCGCATACAGACGAGAGTGAGGGGTAGGAAATTTGTGGGCTGTGGCAGATATCCTGTGGTGAGGTCTAACACATAAGCATTTTTGACCTTGGGGAATTTACATAGCCCCTCTGTTCCTCTATTTCCTGCTAAGATGAATGCATGAAATAATTTTAATTATTTCATGCAAAACATATGTGTTGAACCCTTGCTTTGTAGGGAGTCTTTGGAAAAGCTGGAGATAAAGAGGGAAATAAAATAGGCAAGGCTTCTGCTCTACTTGAGCTTACTTTCTACAGACAAACAAATTAGCAAAAATAATTCCAACATACAGGGTAGCCTATAGGGAGTAAAAGGTTTTCTAAATAGGTGACCTTTAAAAAGAATCATGAAAGACAAAAATTGCCAGTACTTAGAGAATCTGGGCAGAGAGAGTAAACCAGTGAGGGCGAGAGGTCATATAGAAGGACTGAGAGGGTGAGAGAAAATCAGGGTGACGAGAGCAGAGTAACTACCTGAGGGGAGGTAGCAGAGTTGAACTCAGAAAGGTGGAGAGGGCCAGAGCAGGTAGAGATTCACAAGTTGGTTTTGGATTTTGTTTTAAGTATGCTGGGAAGTTTTCAAAAGGTTGAAAGTTGGGGAATGTGACATGAGCTGATTTATACTTTGAAAAGATCACTGTGACAGCTGTGTAGAGCACACAGGCAGGAAGACCAGTTCGACATTATTGGAATATTTCAGGCAGATGACAACAGAGAGTTGAACTGGGATGTTTGCTGTAGATTTAGAAAAAAGGGAAAGGATTTGGAAGCTGTGGTGCCTATAGAACTCGCTCGTAGGATAGATGTAGGGATCAAAGATGATTCCTGCATTTTGGATTGAGCAACTGGGTGGATGGTGGTGATATTTACGAAGATGGGAAAGACTGCAACTACTTTGGGGGAAGATAGGAACCCCAGAATGTTTCGGACTCATTGTATTTGAGATGCCTATAAGAGAAATCAATGAGTTAGTTTATCACGTGATCCTGGAGTTTAGGGGAAAGGATAATAACGTTTACCTCAGAGAATTATTGGAGAATTAAATGAGATAATTACAGTAGAAGCATACAGAAAGTGATATCCCAAAGCTTTCGTTCTTTTCCTCTTCCTCGCTCCTGCAATGCTCATGAACCATTTTTCTGACCCTTGAACAAATCATAGCATTAATGTTGCATGCACTAGCTACTGGCTCCCTGCCCTGAGCATGCAAGTACTTGGGGGACTGCAGTATTAACAGACTTGTAATAGTAACTTTGATCAAGAGCTAAAGCATTTACATTAAATTTAGTCATCATGGCCGAAGATGCTCTACAGGCAGTTGCCTCACGCTTTTTGGAAGAAATCGAAATGTCAGAGGAAACACGAGAAGGCTGTATCGAAATGTGTAAAAGCTTCCACACTTCTACTATAGATTTATCCACATCCTTCTTTGTGGAACTTCAAAGATACAATTATGTGACTCCTACGTCTTACCTTGAATTAATCTCTACCTTCAAACTGTTGCTGGAAAGGAAAAGAAGGTAAAAATGAAATTTTATATTTTTAAGTTAGCTACAGCTGTTTACAAATATTTGTATGTACAAAAACGATATGGTGTAATAGAGATTTATTTCATATATATAGATGTACAGATGCTTTGCCTAACACATCATAAATACACAATAATATTTGTTGAAGTAATAAAGGTGTGCCACTCAGAGCTCTGGTAAGGCCACAAGATACTTTAACAATGATATTCAGTAAACACCCCTAGAGAATAATTATTCTTTGATAAGTAATTAGATAATAGATAAACCTTATCTTTAGGTACAAAACTGCTGAAAAACAGAGACAGCCACTCAATATACCTACTGAACTTTCCTTCTTCAAATAAACTCTCACTTCCAAATATCAATATAAACAACAATTAACTTATGTACCACAGAATGTGTCAGCTTGGGCTTTTTTATGGCATTGAAGATCACTTTTACATGTAGTAGTTTTTTCAAAAGTTTTTTGGTTCTGGAAATTAATACTCAATATGTATATTAAAAATGTAAAAACCTTAAGTTAGGCTAGAAAGTTAGAAATTTAGAAATTAGTGATCACCTTGAAGGAGGCTTTCAACTAACTTTTGGTCACATTCAAAAACTTATTTAAACAGATTTTTATATTGCATTTATTACTTTTAATACATTTTTATTTCCTTTTTAAGATCTAATTTAATAAGTCAAACTTTCCCAAGTACTTAAATAATTTATAAATCTAGTAAGTTCAACTTATATACGTGGGAGCCTTAATTTCTTTTAAATGTTTGAATATTATCTATAAAGAGATTTTTACTTAAAAATACATATCTAACTTTTTGCTAAGTTACACAATTTATATTGGGATACCTTTTTTATTGAATAAATTTGGCATGTAACATTGTGTAAGTTTAAGGTATACAGCTTGTTACTCTGATATATTTATATATTGTATATGATTGCCATCGTAGTGCTTTTGATCACATTACATAATTATAGTACAATATTATTGTTTATATTTATTATACTGTGCCTTAGATCTCTGTGGCTTATTTACTGCTCACTACTATTTTGTATCCTTAAATACCATCACTCTTATCCCTTCCACCCAGTCCCCTGGTAACGACCCTTAGACTCTCCGTTTTCTTTTGTTTTGTTTTTATAGGTTCGACTTTTTGAGATGCCACACTTTTAGGTGCTATCACACAGTACTTGTCTTTTTCTGTCTGACTTATTTCACTAACCATCATGTGCTCAAGATTCATTCATGTTGTCACAAATGGCAGGATATCCTCCTTTCTCATGGATGAATAATATTCCATTAAATGATTTATATTGGAACTACCAGGCTGATCTGTTAAGCTAACAGACCAAATTCTTTTAAATATTAAAAAAATATTTCAACACCAAATTGCACAGATTCCTCAACACAAAAATATTAATGCTACAAAGTTGATTTTTGCATGCGTTTCTACTCAATTCTAAATCTTTCTGTGGCTAGCTCACGATCTTAAGTATTTTGAAACCCCTTTCCTCATATTGGCCAGGATGCTACCTGGATTCCAGTAGGACACTTTTTGTCTGTCTTGATGGTGACTATTGCAATGCTGTCCACAAGGGAAGTAGCATAACTTTCCTATTCACAATGGTTCACATTCTCATGTTTGAATTATACCAGTAGTTTTTTTCTTCACCTACCTGGTGAAATTTGCAATTCCCACCCAAGGCTGCTGCAATATGACTTGACTGGACTTTATTTTTTCGTTAGCTCTCAAGACAACTGACTTTCCATGTAGATCTTATGATCTTAAACTTAATGAAATCTTGCTCTTTTTTTTCTTCATATTTTTTCATCCAGAAGGGTCAGAACTCCTTGAGGTTCTGATTAAATTTTGGATGCCACTTGTGGCTCTGTTTATTGTATACTCACACTTTTAAGGTCATCCCAACTGGAAGAAATATAAAAATGAGATACAAATTTATAGGAAAGTTGAAAGAAATACTTTTCTAGCCTTTTTATACATATTCTTAATTAACTTTCAGCTTTTCCTCTTTGTTTTTAATTTTCCTTTACTTCTACCCTGTTGTTACTCTTACCTAAATAGCTAAAGACTTCTGTTCTCTTTATAGCTAGATTATATTGTAACCCAGAAGCAAGTCAGGTCATCTGCCAGGAAATCAGTCATTTAGCTAGCAAAGCATCACATGGGATCAACCCAAATGCTGAAACTGCTTCATGCTGACAGAAAGTGAGACCTTTCCTTGGCTTGCTCCACAAGGTTTCAACTGAAACTGAATTTGATAACATAGCATCATATGTAACCAGTATTCTCAGTTCTGATTACTGTCAAATATTTTGTTAACTCTGAAAGAATCAACGTGTGACAAAAATGTGCTGTGCTCTCACTTTTAGTTGTTTTTTTTTTGACACCCAAAAGAAACTGTTGAGCTGTGTTATTTATCCTATTTGTTACTTTTGCCTTAATTAAAAATTCCTATTTCAAGATATTGAATACATCTTAAAACGATTTGCCACCTTTAGCAACGTTCATAATAAATATTTTGGACACTGAAATCTATTTAAAAGAAGTAATTATAATAAATTTTTAAGAAGTAATAGTGTGGTTGGAATAAACTTTACAGGGTGACTAATTTTAGAAGCATATCATTAATTTTGATGTGGGAAACCCCTTGCCTTATACGTAGTATGTTTATTTTTTGAATTTCTGTTATGTGCCTAAATATTGTGCTAGGTACTAGAGATACAACAATGAACACTACATATTATCTGCTCTTAATTGCACACAGACCAGTTTTCTGGAGTTTATATTTTTAAACAAGTTGTAGAAATCTTTCAGATCGCTCCTTTAGTTATGCATTGAAAAAGCCCTCAAAGCTCAAGATTTTTCCTTGAAGTAGGATACAGAGCCTAATGACTAACCTTGTTTTAACTATTTGCTTTCAGTGAAGTAATGAAATTGAAAAAGAGGTATGAAGTGGGTTTGGATAAACTGGATTCTGCTGCATCTCAAGTAGCCACAATGCAATCTGAATTGGAGGCTCTCCATCCTCAATTAAAAGTTGCCAGCAAAGAGGTTGATGAAATGATGTTAATCATTGAAAGGGAATCTATAGAAGTTGCCAAAACTGAAAAAATAGTAAAAGCTGATGAGATAGTAGCCAATGAACAAGCTATGGCTTCTAAAGCCATCAAAGACGAGTGTGACGCTGACCTGGCAGGGGCCTTGCCAATATTAGAGTCAGCACTCTCTGCCCTTGATACTCTTACTGCACAGGTAAGAGCACAGCCACACGCCTAGTGGGAACATGCCATGTCATCAGAGCTCAAGAAAGTACTTACCATTGTGTGCTACAATCTATTCTGCCTCTCCCGATTATTCTTTACATTTGATGCAATTAAAATAATTTTCGATCTGGTGAAAGAATCCCCTAATTCACCTGAAAAAAGGAAATGCACCTGCATGACTAAGATAATTTTGAAAAAGAAGAAAGTCCTAAATGTTATAACCCACCATAAAATGACTGTTATTTCCAGAACTTTGCATAACAACTTTGCACTACAATAATCAACAGGGGTGTTAGAACCAGTATATAGTTTAATTCTAAGGTGCATCTTTTTTATATTTAGGCACTTTTGCATTTGGGTTACTCTTTAAAGTAGATGTGATGAAGTACAATTGTGCCTTGGTATCTGTGGGGGATTGGTTCCAGCACCCACTTGGATACCAAAATCTATGATGCTCAACTCTCATATAAAATGGCATAGTATTTGCATACAAACTACATACATCTACCTATATGCCTTAAATCATCTCTAGGTTACTTATAATACCTAGTACAATGTAAATGCTATGTAAATAGTTAATACTGTATTGTTTAGGAAATAACAAGAAAAAAGTCTGTACATGTTCAGTTATAGCGGTAACCAATGTAGGCCTAACTACAAAGTACACATCAGCAACAATATAACATTTTTTTCCCAAATATTTTCATCTGCAGTTGGTTGAAAATCTGTAAATGTGGAACCCATGAATATGAAGGGCTGACTACATTCTGTCAGTATTTGTCAGTGTGTGGTTTGGGGGATTTTTTTTTTGGTGATATGTAAAATAATATAATGTCATATTTTATAATATGTTTTAGATTTGAGGAAATGTGATATTAACAATTAAGGCATGAAAAGGGAACATTTCAATTAAGAGAGATAAAGATAATTAAAAAAATAAATAGCGTGAGAAATCTTGACTAAACTTTTGGATGGGGTAGGGAAGAGAGTATTAGATCTTTTCCTTATATTTTACTCCAAAATAGATTTCACATTGAACAAAATTTAAATATAAATAGTTATATTACTATACAACAGTAGAAAATGTAGGTCATATTTCTAATCTTGGAATAGACCAGAGCCTAGTATTTCTTAGGTATGAGAGAGATCATAAAAAAGCTGTGCAATATTGTTTGTAATATATATGATCTGGTTACTCTTTTTCCTCATAATTTGTAAAGTTTTTCTAAAAGTTATAAACTTTAGTACCTAAAAACTAATATATTTTGTTTGATATAAACACTGTGGATAAGTTTAGAAACACTGGGGGAAAACTATTCAAGTTACATGGCAAACAAAAGATTAATACGTGTCTATGTAAAAAGTTTTCCAAATCAGTATGAAAAAAAGTAGCTCTAAGATAAGATAGTAAATGATATAAAGAAGTAGTTCACAAAAGAGGAGCTACAAATAGTATAAAACAAATATGAAAATATATTCTACCTCACTTGTATTTACAGAAATCAATTAAAATAAGATTTCTTTTGCCTATCAGAAAGACTACCAGAGTTGCTATGGGTATATGCAGTAAAATAGTTACCCTTAAACTTTGTCAATATGTGTCACTATATGTCAAAAGCTTTAAAAATAAAAGATATAGAGTCTTTAATTCAACATGGCACTGTAAGATTTAAAAACAAACAAAAAAAGCACAGGGTATTAGAATTATAGTTCATACCTATATCTCAAAAGGCTGTGCAGTCATTAAAAATGATAATGTAAATGTTTACTAGCATGAAAATATGTTTACTATATATTATTATTATTAAAATAGAACAGATTTTAAAACAGCCTGTATGTTATGTGTACTGTGATTCCATTGGTTAACATATCGCATTTACACTGGTTTGCAGCAATATACACATACATAGAAAAAGACATAGAGGAATGAAATGAAAATGTTTATAGAAGTTAACTGTATCTAATAGGATTATAGTAGATCTTCATATGTATAATTTTTTTGTGTTTTTATAATGTTTGTGTCTTTTATAGTTTTTAAGATGCTATAAAACTCTTACTTGGTGACAGCCAAATCCCTCTTGTATATGTTTTTGAAGTAGACTTCATGCCATAAGTAATTTTACACAGGGTATCTTCCCACTATCGTTTTTTGCTTTTAACATTCTGGGGGGACAAACTTCTCATTACTTCTTGACGCAACTCTGTCAGTCACCATTTCTACCTAATAAACAATGAGTTTCTATATCCTGTGGCTTAGTTTGAAAGTAGGAACCAATTACAAGTAATGCATACAAAACAACTCCTTTTCATAATTAGCGTGTTGTTATTTCAAGGACATTACAGTGGTCAAATCCATGAAGAGTCCTCCCGCTGGTGTCAAGCTTGTTATGGAAGCCATATGCATCTTGAAAGGCATCAAAGCTGACAAAATCCCTGACCCAACAGGTTCAGGGAAGAAAATTGAGGATTTTTGGGGTCCAGCTAAGAGACTTCTTGGTGATATTCGATTTCTACAGTCACTTCATGAATACGACAAAGACAACATTCCTCCAGCTTATATGAACATCATAAGAAAAATTATATTCCAAATCCAGATTTTGTTCCAGAAAAGATTAGAAATGCTTCCACAGCAGCTGAAGGTCTGTGCAAATGGGTCATAGCGATGGATTCGTATGATAAGTAGTATTGACAAAAGAAGATGAACCGATGTGTTTTATTTTCAAGTTTGGTCAGTTAGACAATATAAAACAATAGCTACATAGGTTGAGAGACACCTCAGAAAATCATGTCTAGTACCTGCTATATATTTACATACTTACTGAAGGCAAAGTCATACCAATTAAATAGTATAATATAGTGATACTTCAATGTTTTGGACTTGGGAACCCTTTACACTCTTAACAATGATTGCTGACCCCCAATACTTTATTTGTTTACCACATTAGAAAATTAAAACTGAGAAATTAAAAAATATATATTTATGAATTCATTTTAAAATAATGAAAACATTACATGTTAACATAAATAACTTATTTTTTAATCCACATTTTCAAAAACAATTTATGAGAAGAGTGATGGTGTTTTATATTTTAGCAAATTAAATCTCTTTCATATGTTCTTTAATAGAAGGTAGCTTAATTCTCAAATCCACTTCCTCATTCAATCTGTTGCTAATCAGTTGTTTTGATTGAAAGCATGTGAAGAAAATACAGCCTCCCAAAGATGTTGAGGTGGGCAAGGGAAGACAGCACGGGCTCCAACAAGGGGAGGGGCATGACTTGGACCACATATGGAAAACCCCTGGGATAATATTCTTTATGACACAAGGAGCCTTTTGATGATTATATGTAAACATTTATAGCATGTACACGGAGTCAAAATTATTGGTTATTTCTTCAAAAAGCAACTATTACAGGGCGTCTTTCAAATTTATACACAATTTGAATCATGTCATATATATATTACATGCTCTATATCTTTTGGACCATGATATACTATGTCAAAGATAAGTTTTAATTTAATGTTTTATCTTCGTTTAGAAAGATAACATGACTGACTCCATTTTCCAGGTAAAGAGAAAATTACTTAGATCTATTCCTTTTCCTACATAGTTCCTTTTATTAGCAACATACATATATAGAATAACTGAGTTTTAGTTAGCATATATTCTGAAATTTAAAAACTGGAGTAAAAGGACATAGATAAAACATCTCACCTTCTCATCAGAATTAAGCCTTAACAAATAAGACTAATTTCCACAAACATTGTAATTGCTTACATGAATATGTAAAATATCCTTTTGTAAAATCACCAAAATTCACACTGGCAACAATCAAATATTTTTTTTGGATGAAAAACAATTACTTATTTGAAAACATATTGTGTATCTATTTTAGTAGTCATTTCTTATGTGCTGGGATCACATTTGACTGATTCTTAGATGAAGCAGAGAATATAGAAATCAGTATAGGTTGCACATAAAGATGTATTTTGAGTCATACTAAGGACATTAGAAAAGCAAACTCAGTGATAGAAAGTACACTAGAATATTAAATGTATATTTAATTTTTCAATTTTACTTTTTGTAGAGTGGCAAAAATAGTAGCTCCCAAAAAGATAAAACTGGCTGCAGCTGAAGGAGAGCTTAAAATTGCCATGGATGGTCTTAGAAAAAAGCAGGCAGCCCTGCATGAAGTTCAGGATAAGCTGGCCAAGCTTCAGAACACACTTGAACTAAATAAACAAAAGAAAGCTGACTTGGAAAACCAGGTATGGAATATTGCAGACAAATATGAGCAAATCCTCAATTATTGTAAATAAGAATGATGTTTGCACTAGCACACAACACAGCAATTCTCTTTTCTTCTTGTTCAGGGATTGGCAAACAGTGTCTCACAGGCCAAATCCACCATTGCCCATTATTATGGCCTGCAAGCTAGCAATGGTTTTGAGAGTTTTAAATGATTACATATTAAATAGGTATATAAATATCCACATAAAATCCTTGATTTTACCTCTTGGCCCACAGAGCCTAAAATATTTATCTTCTGGCCCTTCCCCCCCCCCCCCAAAAAGAAAAAAAATTGCTAATCATCTCTGTCTTATATTACTATTATATTAAACTAGATTATTTAAATCATTCTTCATGTTATAGCTAGGGAAATAGAGAACCAAAATGTTAATTGACTTAGATTATATAAGAGTTAATGGCAAAGCTGAGATTAGAATTCAATACCCAGAACCATACTGTGTCCACTGGAAATGTCTTTAAGCCTAAAAATGTTGCTCTAACTTATATAGTAATATTGTTTGCAAAAGTTAACTCCTAAAGTCTGGTTATATTACAGAAAAGAAGTTGAAATATTTTGTAACAGTCACTATTATTGGGTGCTTATTATGTGCAAGGCACTATTTTTCTAAGAGCAGTATGTACTATCTCTTTTATTCTCACAACAACCTTCTGAGGGAAGTGATCTTTTTGTAACATTTTATAGAAACTAAAGCACAGAAAAGTTGAGCAATTTGTCCATGGTCATCCCAGCTTCTAAGCCTTAAGGCTAAGAGCTGAACCCAGGCAATCTGACTCTAATAGCTATGTTCTTTTCCATAGTACCAGAATGCTTATTTCTGTAGGATATGTGATTTCTGTACAAATGTGATATTGTGCTAATCTTCAGAAATGTGACCTATTATTGGGCATGATTTCCAAGTGATCAGTTTTAGTTTAAACAATGTAACTAACAGTATGTGTTTGCTCACTATAAACATGTTTTGACTCTGCTGTATGTTTGAAATTTTTATTTATTTTCATAATCAAATGTTGGAAAGTTATAGTAATGTAAAATGGATATATGCATATATGTGTACTAAAAATCTGCTTTTGGAGGAGTAGTTTTAGCTAAAATATTTTTACTTAGTAATTTCTGATGACAATTTTATTATAACCCCAGATCTGATTCAACAATATCATTGAATGAATAATGGGTAAAGATAGAAACTAGGAAAACAGAAGATATTGAGAGGGGAAAAATTAAGAGAAAAGGTTTAAATTTAGGAAGTACCAAAAATATTCCCTTGGGTGGTGAACACACAATGCAATATACAGATGATGTGTTATAGAACTGTACACTTGAAACCTACATAATTTCATTAACCAATGTCACCCCAATAAATTTAATAAAATTTTAAAAATTACCAATTAGATGCGTTTTGCTTTCTTAAAACCTATCTTTAGATAAACTGATACAGTATTTTGTCTTTTAATCTAAAAGCATTTATTCAATATAAATACTAATAATATAAAGAAAAAACATCAAATTCTAATTACAAATCAGTATCTCTATTTTTATCAATTATTTACTTCTTTTCATATAAATTATTTCATTTTGAACCTTAAGATAACCTTTACTTAATCTTGTCTTTTTCCAAGAATAATGATGTTAAATCGCTTAAAATTAAATCAAAATAATTCAGGTGTTCTTCTGAAATATTGCTATGGCATGGATTGAAATGGCTTTTCCCCCAGTTTGCCACCTTCATAATTACTCTTTATTTTTTAATCATATTGCTTAATTACATGTAATCAAATTTGGTTGACAGTCTCATGCACAAAGTAGGCTCTCAGCTATTGATTGATATCCTAATTTGAGGTTAATTGCAAGTGTCTGAGTAGGTTGACACAATTTAATGACTTGAAAATCATGCTTTGTAAGTAAGCACAAATTAGTAAAACTTTTAAACATTTAACCTTTAAAATTATCACTAAATCAACTGTAAGTAGAATGAGCAGAAAACATTCATAGAATATTTAAAATAAAATGCACTTAGGTTATTAGAATGAAAGGAGGTAACGTTTATATTTGCAAGAAAATATTCACTATTGCTTTCAGGTGTCTCGTACTGTAAATAATTTTCTTAAATAGAGCTATTCTTTACCTTGTAAGGTAAATGTCCATTATGAATTTCATAAATTGTATTAAAGTATATACTTTATTATGAAAAAGTTCTAAAATGTCACGAACTTTCCAGTATTCATAATTAAACAGTTCAAAAATTCCAAGCAAACATATGTAATTTAAAAAAAAATTGATTTCTGAGGGTATAATCTTGTAGAATTTTAAAATTTATTCTACTTGCACAGGTTGCTAAAAATGTACTTTTATTTTTGAGGTCGACCTGTGCAGCAAAAAGTTAGAACGTGCCGAGCAGTTGATTGGAGGCCTTGGGGGTGAGAAAACACGATGGGGCCAAACAGCTCTGGAGCTGGGGCTGCTGTACATCAACCTGACAGGTGATATCCTCATTTCCTCAGGAGTCGTTGCCTACCTGGGAGCCTTCACCTCCAACTATCGACAGGTAAGGGATACTAGTCAATTTCTAAGGCCTCATCCTGAATCTCCCAGGACAGCCAACATTAATCTTAGGGATGTTTGTTTGTTTGTTTGTTTGTTTGTTTGTTTTGGTAAGTATGAGGAACAAAATATTTTAAAGGGCTTTCTAGTTGTATGTTTTAGTCATTTTCTAAATTAGCCCAAAGATGCTATCTAAACACTCTTCTAAAATCTGTTTTAGAAACAAGAAGATCTGCCTTAAATATAATGTGAAATGGCATACCCTAATATATAAAATTTTAGTTCCTAAACAAGTTTAAAAGTATCAGGAGTATGTGTGTGTGTGTGTGTGTGTGTGTGTGTGTGTGTGTGTTTTATCAACTAATCCCTATGAGTTTCAGTAGGAAAACCACTTCTAAGTCATTTCAGAGACTGAAATTTCAGGGGAGGAAAAAGTGAGCTTGCCTAAAATCCAGTTGATAAGTAGCTTTTCTCCTCCAAAAACAAATGTTGAGTTCCCTGCTTTGAACTTTAACCCCTTTGTCGGATTCTGCCTCAGGTTTCTCCTTGACCCAACTCCTACCCCTATTTCTTCTCCCCTCTTTTTTTCCTTCCACTTCTCAGTTCCTTCATGAACAAAACTCAGCATATTTTTCATCTCTCTTTATGAAAATTGAACTGAAATCCACCCCAGAATGTGGTCCTATAAGCAGGAGGAGAGATTTAGAAAATTGAAAAGAACTAAAAGCAAAAGAAAAAGAGGGTGATGAGAATAAAAGAAGGGAGAAATTTAAAACGTTTGGCAGTCTTCTGGTGTCAAGCAAGAAGAGATAGAGTAAATGATGGCACACTGATTATTTTATAAGGCAATGGCTTGCACGTGAGCTCAGCTGAGCCTCACTTAATGTCAGGGCTTTCTCCTAAATGGGGTTGATTCTTGGTGGCCGCTGTATTGGTTTATTTAATTATTTTTAACCAAACTGGTTTAAAATCCTCACATAGGTGGTGGTTCTTTCTTTAATCTTTTGGGTTCTGGTAGCCCTCGTCCTGGTGCACAACCTTTATGTTCTTCTTAGCTTTGTCTGTTCATTTGTATCTTTGAATGGCTATGGTTATGGCCATTTACATATTAACATCTTCTAGTTTAAATAGTTAAAATTGAACTGAACACTATTTATCAAGTGATAGATTCGTTTGTTCAATGTTTTCAGAGACCGAGGCTTATAAAGCTTAAGAGAATTGCTCCGAGCCACATAGCTGGCTAATGACAGAGCAATGATGAGACTTCTCATCACCCACGTTTTTAACTTAGTTCTCTTTCTCCTCTTCTATATCACCTTGGAACAATGGAAGGAGTAGCTGCAGCCACCTTTGCCCTTCTCTGTTGGTTCCCAGGTGAGCCCTGGGTGTCTGCACTGGCTGCTGTTTGGCGTTCCAGTGCTGGGAGTCTACTGGCCAGTACCATTCCTCCCAACCTTCCCCTCTCAGACGGACCCATCCCAAGGCACTGCCAGAGTGGGACTGCCAGTCAGACCAGCAAACAAATGCTTCAAGGGAGCATCAAGGTTCAGAACTGAGACCTTGGAATTTTACTGACAGAAGCAAAGCAACACTCAAGATACCACCAAAGCTCATAGCTCCTTCTGCAAAGTTGTATCCACTGACCCCACCTCTGAGCCAAGTAGCCACATCATCTCATCCCATCTTATCAACATGAAAACTTTAAGGCAGCGTTATCCTTTCCTTGCTTCACCGTAGCAGCGTAGACTTTAACTTTTCTTAATGCATCTCTAAAATCATCTGTTCCTTCCAGTGAATTCATTCTCTGAGTCCCATTCCATAATTGTCTCTCTTATTTCTTTTGGGTCAGGGCAGCTGGCAGTTTACACCCTGTCAAGAGTTTCCTATTCAATTCCAAGCATAAGGGTGATAATGCCAACTTAAGTGTTCTGCCCAGACCCCCTCCTGGCTTCCTGTGCTTTTAAGTCCAAAAACCAGCAGCTCTGTCTCTTTTTGGGCAGACTTCCCTTGGGTTCTTAGAACCCACTTTTCCCAGTGCTTAGAGAGCTAGAATTGCTAGGAATTTACTGCCCTCTGGCTCAGGACTTAATGAATGACTGTCAGATGTGGAAGCATGAGGGCCTGTCTTCCTTCCATCTGGTTGGGACAACTCTAAGGAATAACTTTCACTCCCTGAAGGATGAAGCTGAAGCCACCAGCTGCAGAACTGGCTAACCCCTCACCTTTGATTGGCTTCTTCCCTGCCCTTGTCATGCTTCCCCTAGCATCCCTTCCTTAATAAATCACTTTGCATAAATCTTCATCGCAGAGTCTGCTTCTGGGAAACTTAACAAGGATAAAAAGACTTTACGACAACCTTGGTTCTTTTCTAATATCAAAGTCTCAGGATATCAAGACCCCTCAATAAATAGCTAGGTCCCCTCCCTCCAACCTTGAATCTGAGTAGCTGTCAATTATTCATCAACCCCTTTCTCGAGTTTCTGGGACTCTTTATAGATAAAACATAGAAAACTCCAGAGCTCCTAAGATAACTGAGCCCACAGTTCTTTAACTGAAATACCTACGCCAACTCCAAAGCAGAATCCTACCATGCTGTATAAGGACTTACAAGCCCTGGAGTTCAATTAATTTGAATTTTCTAAGCAATCTTTTTCTTGTCAATAATCAGTAAAATTTGTTTTGGTGGTAATGAATATGTTTCCATTTTTCCATTTCTGCCGCCTGTCTTACCACCTGATTACCAGTCAAGGCCCTTAGCTTGTATTTTGAGATGCTTATTCAGAGTCCCTCACATTTGTTTCAGTTATCCTCTGCTACACCCTTACAGACATATAATTGGGCAATTAAAAAATTTTAAGCCACAGTTCATCTGTGATAACATACTATACCTGTCAACTATAAATAGAATTCCACAACTATTGCTTTGACTTTCTCTGCTTCTTCCCCATATCATTGGCTGTCCATGCCTACTCTAACATCAAACTATATTTGAGTAAACCTCCAGTCCTCCCCTAAAAGTTTGTAAGCCAACCTATAGCATGACATCAAAGATATTAAAACATGCCAGTAGGAACTGTGTCCTGGGAGACAGAATCCAAATTGGAAATGCTGTCAGCCCATCCTCCCTATATAGCCAGACCACTTGTTCCTGGTATCAACAACCAAACCAAACCAAAACCAAACAAAAAGTCCAGGTGATAGTTCCTAAATGCTCATGAGAGGTACTATTTTGCCTCCAGGGTTTACCTTCTAGGGTTATACCTAAGATCGTATAATTATGAGGCAGAAACCTGGCAGACAGCACTTTAATCAAGTGACGAAAATCAACATCATCAATAAATGAACAATTTGAAATCATGTACCATTGATAGAATTCAATGAGAAGAACACAGCATTATTTCCATGATATTCCTGCCAAAGGTGCATAACCTGAATTGAATCATGAGGAAACATCATACGGACTCAATTGTGTGGCATTCTCCAAAATAACTGCCTAATCAAGGTCATGAAATTTATCACCTCTCCCCAAGGCCTTTTGTCTGCAAATCTAAGGAAATGTTGGTCCCACCTCTCAGCAGAAACATGGGGGAGGTGGTAGTGCCCACTATGCCCTCTCAGCCAGCACCACTTTGTACACACAGGACCCTCATCTACCCATGGGCTGGCACCAACAACACATATATCCACCTTCCCCGTGCCTCTTTTTAACCTATTTTCTCTCTGGTCATGTCTTTTACTATTTCTGAACTCTTTGGACCTTGACTTCTGACTCGAAGTACCCTTTTGGTTCCTGAGCATCCTAGCAAACTATGCCTCAGTTTGGGTCCCAAACTCCGATATGTGTCCTGATCCTTGTTGGTGCTTCATAGCCAGGCCATCGTTCCTCCCCCAAGGAATGTGAACCAAAAATAAATGTTTTCTGTGTCGCCTACCAGTTCAAGTCCGATTTACTTGTACACCATAATATTTTATTAAGTTTGCTGTTTGTAATGTAAAGAAAATATATAGAAACACATGGTGGTCTCCAAATACTTCATCAGGTGAAGCTTTATAATAAGAACTGGCAATTGTTTTTTCCAGATACAAAATTCCCACTTCATTATTAAGTTATCTATCTAAATTTTATCTTAACATTTGATATAATTTATTTTCATTTGAATATATGATGGACCTCCTAAGTTATAATTTTATTTGGAAAAAAACCCTGATCAACAACTAACATAAATTTTTTTTAGGTAGAATTTCAAAAATGGTTTGTTGACTCAATGAACGAAGTGTAATTGGGGAGTTTACAAAGTATTCATTTGGTAACCCTGAACCTCATTTTTACATATTTCTCTGCATATCTTAAAGAACCAAACCAAAGAGTGGATAAATTTGTGCAAAAGAAGAGATATCCCCTGCTCTGATGATTATTCCCTTATGAGTATCCTGGGAGAAGCAGTGATGATTCGAGCCTGGAATATTGCTGGGTTACCTTCTGACTCATTTTCTATTGATAACGGGATCATCATAATGTAAGGAAAATATTTGTCTCACAAATGATCTCTATTGATCAGTAGACTTATTTATCTGTGCATCTGTTTAACAATGGTTGGTAAACTTTGATAGTACTGAAGAAAAAATTTGCTTAACTAATTGGCTAAATTAAATATGAATAATCACTTTTATTCTATTAATATTAGAATAGTTGAGTTTTGAAGGCTGTAAGAAAAAACTCAGATGATTTTGCTTAAATTTTAATCAATTTTTAGCAAATAGAGCAAACTCTACCATAAATAAGTGAATTCCAGTTTTTTCCCCCCATAAAATACAGAGTTTTGTTATTGCAAGTTAATGAAAGGTATAGCAGTGGGTTGTTGGTGGTGATAGGTTTGGGTGTTGCAAATTCTGTATTAGTTCCTGCTGGGTGTGGGACTGGTTTAAATGATATGGATATACTTCTGAGCCCTGGGAAGATTGGAGCTTTTATGACAGTGCTTGCTATTACTAGAATCTCCTTGTTAGTAAATAAATCCCATGGAGATTGGACTGGAAGAATACTGGAGGCTCATTCAGCCTCGCCTTTTCTCCAGGTCTTACCTTCCAGAAGCTAACGATGGTCATCAATTGTGTCATTTTGAAGTTCACATTATAATGGGCCTTTATTACTGGACCAGCGTTCTTGTAGGTGTTAGCATGTTAGGAATAGTGCAGGTAAGGCATCAGTAGGAAATATTTAGTTGTGTTACATGACTATCTTAATTAGTTATTAATTTACTATTGAAAAAGTAATTGATATAATAGTACTCGATTTAAAGTAAAAACGGTTGATGCATGTGAATTTTAAAGATAGAATTAACCACCATGTGTGAATACTATGTATCCTTAAATTTCTTATATGTAGTATTTATGAAAATTACTCCACCAATTAAAGCTCTGGTGAACACATTTTCTTTACTGCTCAGCAAATGATCCTGACTTATGGATTTATTTAGCATTTATTTACTGAATTGTTCTACAGGGATTTGAGGCACGTGCAATTTGAAAATAATACAAACCAAATTAAAGAAGTAGTTACTACTAGGTACTTGAGACAAGCTAATTTTACAGTTGGGCCCTGAATTAGTTTAACACTTTTTGGTAACTAAGGCAAAAAGAAAACTTAGGTCACATACTTCTCATTTTTAAACCGAGTAAATTGTACTCAGAGAGAGAAGTTTGTTCAGGAACTAAAATTGAATTGTTTCGTTCCTTCAAAGAAAAGATTACAAAGCTTTTCCTTGGATGCCTAAAATTAAGTCCTAGGCACTCTACTCTGATAATCTAAATTAATCTAGAAGAGAAACTGTAGAATCTGGATAAATGATCAATACGTGCATTAGTTTGCTGCTAAAACAGATTTTTAAGTGCATTTTAACAAGTACTGGGTGGCAGCTAGTTTGTTTTTTAACCACTTAACAAGGAGGTAGCATACAGACCATTTGTGTTGACGTTGGATGTGAGAACACACACTATACATTGACATATGTAGGATGTTTCTGAAAGTTTAGAAGTCTGCCTTTTACGTTTTACTTTTGCCCAATTGGGCCAATTAACTTCAGCCTAAAAATAGTCATATTTCGCTATTTTTGATATTGTTTTGCTATTTTTTTTCTCAGGAAAAAATATCTTACTCTTTCTATGTACTTATAAATATACTTGTACATAGCAGTAGTTCAGTCTTTATTGTTTTAATTTGCAATTTATATACCTTTGTTCCACTTATCAGGGCATCCATAACCATTATATTCATTAAAAGCCAAAATGCCTCTTATTTTCTAGCAAATAAATGTACCCTTTCTTTTGGGTCTATTATATTTTATAATAATAGAACTGTTGATGAATATTTCTGCTTTTAAGATTCCAAAACTTTCAGTGATTATTCTACAAGACAACAAACTCATGTCTCCGAGAAGCAGAGGTAGAAAATGGTGTTAAAGCACCATAATGCCTATATTTTTGCTATTTGTAAAAATGTTGAAATATTAGCAAAAAGTTATGGGAGCAATTATAGAGAAAGAAACATTAATATTTTTCATTCTTAGTTTATTTTGTCAGTGCACTTTGGTAATCTTATACTGAGAGGTTTCAGTAAATAGGTTTAAGGTGATTATTTCGAAGTATCAGATAAGTATCTTATTTAATTGCATAGTGCATTTTTCCATTACCCAGAGATGCTTGTTTGATAATGATACCTAATATTGAGCAACTTGCTAAGGACCTAATCTCGTGCTTGGTGCTTTTCACGTACCGAGTGAGGAGTCTATTATTTAGGAAAACTGGAAAAATCTATAGCATTTGGATAACTTAGAATATAATTAACTTTTGGAGCTATTGACTCCTGAAGGTCCTTGACTAATCAGAATTTCAAGGGCTAGTGATAACATTAAATGGAATTAGATTGTATCTAAACATTTCACTGGGAAAGTGTTAGAATTGTTTAACAACTTAAGTAGATCAGTCTTATATCTAATATAACTCTGCTTTTTAAAAATGTCTTTTTCGTTGCTGTAAGAGCAGATAAGTTAGGTTTATTTCAGCAGCAATAATAACTGAGAAGAGCACCCACCTTTTCTTGTCTGTTTTTATCTATTTGTGTGTGTGTAAAGAGAAAAATAGCATAACTTTTTGAAATGCACCACTGTTATACATTCAAATTCTGTATCTTTTTATGCAAACTACTGTGAACATACTTATATTATCACTGTTGGAAGTCTATATTTTTCAAAACCCAAAAAGCACCAAATAACAATTATCTTTAGACAATAACAAAAGAACAAACACTATAGAAACCTGAAATGTTGAGTGCTATAAAAATTCAATTTCCATTTGAGAACCACTGGGTTTAAAGCATTTCTGGATTCAAGAATGTTTAGTGGAGGAAGAGTGAAGATTGTGTGTAGAAAAACATTGTCTTGTCAAAAAATAATGCAAAATAATGGTGGAGAAGAAGTAAACAATAAACAGTGCTTGTTCATTTCAAGTTCGGGACTTACGTTCATCCAGTGAAGCTATTTAAACCAATGCGTGTTGCATATAGTCCTCCACAATAATTGTTGTTTCATGTATTTTTTTAAAATAGTACAGTCTTTTAACCTACATTGAAGAATATCTCCTTTGAAATTTTATTAACATGCCACGTTATTCTAGGAAACCCTAAAAGCAAATATTGTAAACTGAAGTCTCAATGTTTTCCTGGTTTTGATTCAAAAAGGTGTTATGTTGTAGGTGCTGCTTGGGGAAAATAAATTTGATACAGTTGTTAACTGAATATAGAGCAGTATCTCTGTGTGTGGGGGGGGTGGGGGTGGAGAGAGAGTATTAGAAAACAATGTCCTTTTTTTCCTTGAACTGCCTTTGCATCTTTGCTGAAAATCAGTGTCTATTTCTAGATTGTATATTCTGTTTCATTGAACTATTTCTCTTGCAAATACCAGATTGCCTTGATTAATGTAGCTTTATATTGTCTTGAAATCAGATGATATGTCTTTCAACTTTGTTCTTCAAAATTGCTCTTACCTTTCAATATGAATTTTAGAATCGGTTTTTAAATATCGATAAAAGATCCTGCTGGGATTTTGATTGGGACTGCATTGAATATACATATCAATTTGAGAAGAACTGACAATAAGCCTTCTAATTCATGAACATAGTATATCTCTATTTATTTAGATCTTTTATTTCTGTGCTATATTTTTCATTTCTATACTTTCTATTTGGTTGTTTTATACTATTTTTCTGCTCTTTTTATTTATTTTTAAAATGTTCACTTTTACCTCATGCAGGATGGTTATAATAATTGCTTTAAAGTTTTTTTCTGATAATTTCAAGATCTTGCTTTTTCTTTGAGAATTGGTCACATTCTAGTTCTTTGTATCAAGTAATTTTGCATTGAGTCCTGGGCATTTTGAATATGAGACTCTGGGTCCCGTTAAAATCCTCTGGATAAGACTGATTTTTGTTTCAGCAGTCATACAATTTGGATAGGTTCAGACCACAATTCCTGTCTTTTCTTCTGTGGATGATGTGTCCAATTTTAGGTCAAATTTGAATGTTTTTGCTGTGCTGTTCAGATTTGCTCCTCAACATACATTACTCAGGCATTAGTCTGGGGCTTGGATTTATATCATAGTTTAAACTTTGGCATGCTTCTTAGGACGTGTTGTTCCATGCAAAGCTAGGTAATGAGCTCAGTGTTTGTGTCTGTTCATTCACAAAATTAGGAAGTCCTTTCTTCAGAGCTATCGCCTCCAGGATTTCCCCCACACTATCCATACTTCAGGGACCTCTTTTTCTGTATTTTTCTGTCCAAAATAATGGAGTTCTCTCAGAGTTTAACTTCCCACACTGTTAACACAGTCCCAGGTACATACGTAGGGCAAGATAGCAAGAGGAAAGAGACAAAAATACTGGAATTTCCCTTGCTTTGGACTAAATGTTTTTCTCCCAAATTCATATGTTAAGTCTAAATCCCCACTGTGATGGTGTTTGGAGGTGAGACTTTGAGAGGCAGTTAGGTCATGAGAGTAGAGTCCTCCTGAACAGGATTAGGGCCCTTCTAAGAAGAGACACAGAAAGGATTGTTCTCTGCTCTTCACTATGTGAAGATACAAAGAGAAGACAGCCATCTGCAAGCCAGTGAGCAAGCCCTCACAAGACACTGTATCTGCTAACACCTTGATCTTAGGCTTCCTAGTTTCCAGAACTGTGAAAAATAAGTGTTAGTTATTTAAGGTGCCCAGCCTATGATCATTTGTTATAACGGCCTGAATGGACTAAGGCACCCTTGCACCCTATGCACGACAGGCCCTTATTCCCAGTTCTACTGTCCACAGTGATGGGTTTTCTCTGTGTTTTAGGTAATTGCACCGTCACTGTTTCTGCCATGGTAATATGGTTTTATGGCTGTGGAGTTGACTTGGGGGCAGGAACAGAGGAGAATGAAGAGAAAAAAAAAAAAAAAAACCACAAGGATTTCCCCAACACTGACTCATATGATCATTTTCTTAGTCCTCTAGTGAGAGTTTTTGCCACCTGTGCCTACTGAACAGTTCAGATCAAAGCCAGAAGACAACAAGAAACGACAATAACCACAACAAACCACACACCCACATACCCCACCCCCCACACACAAAACTCACCACCTGTTTATTGGTCAATCCATAGTGTTAACATTCTTTCCATTTACGTGTTTTTTGCTTTTTGAAGTAGTTGCTTTTTGCATTTTTACTTTTTGAAGTAGTTGCTTTTTGTATTTTACCCAGAATTATTCATTATAATCAGTGAAAGAGCTACGCTATAATGTGCTTATCCCAGCTTGTCAGGACCAGAAGTTCTTTCCTCTGATTTTGAGAAATTGCTCTAAGGACCAGTATTCTTTTAGAAAATATCAATTTTTAGAATGGATTAACCTGTGTGGTGTTTGTCAGATGCTTTTGACTATTTCTATTTCACTAGATTATCATATTCAAACTTTATTTGATCTAGGAATATACTATTTAGTTGAATGATGTAGTTAAGTTATAGAATCACCATAATAGAATACTATTATTATTATTATTATTATTATTATTATTATTATTATTTGAAAGCAGCATCAATGTATTATGGATAAATCGCTAAAATTTAGAGAGAAAAGAGATCAAGAGAGGCTTTGTGGACTGCATAGCATATGAGCTGACCTCGAAACATGAGTAGGAGTTGAACATGAAAGGAAGGGAAGCAAGTGCATTTTGGACAAAAAAACAGCATGAGCATGGGTGTCGTGGGTAAAAAACTGGAAGTAACAGAAGGAAGAGTGAATCATTCAATTTCTTCAGGAAAGCATAAATGCAGTCTAACACTCACACGTAATCCTCCAAACTTAAAATATTTCTGAAATGTGACAGAATGAAACTTTTACATATGTATAAGTTTTATTCCTTTCTAATTTTTCGTCTCACTCCCTTTAGTTTTCTACAGATATAATTCTCTTTTTATTAACTGATTGCATCTAAGATATGACATTCTTTTTTTTGTCTCATTTCTTCCTAAATACAATGACCTGAATTGTTCTTCCTTTTTATCCTCCCTTCCAAAGGCATTTGGAGATGGGGACTTTAAGGAGGTAATTATATTCAATGAGGCCATAAGGGTGGAGCTATAATTCAATAGGACTGGTGTTCTTCTAAGAGGAAGAGACACCAGGGATGCATGCTTAGAGGAAAAATCACCTGAGGATACAGCAAAAGGGCTGTGTTGTCTGCAAGCCAAAGAGAGAGGCCTCTGAAGTAACCAAACCTGCCAGCAGCTTGACCTTAGACTTCCGGCCTCCAGAATTAACTTACGTAATTTAAGCAACCCAGACTGTGGTATTTTGTTATGGCAGCCTGAGCTGACTAATACATTATATAATGCCAGTATTAGAGGACAAGACTATCTTTACCATATTAGCTGCATATACTGTACCAGGCTATAACTTATATGCCCCCAAATATTATTACTTCCATTTAGGGGGACAAATCATCTGATGAAATTCTAATTTCAAGTTAAAATAAAATTGAATTTAATATATTATTTTGTTCCATCACCATTTTTTTTTCTTTTTTTGTCCCAGTCACCACTTATTTTTCTCTTCCTGCTCTTCTGATGTTCTGTGTGAATTTTCTGTGTTCACATTTTAAGAATTTGACAGTATCTTTAGGAGAGCAGCCACTGTTCTGGCTTGTGTTTACTGAGACTTTGAAAGGAAAGAAAAAGGACAGCAATCTTAATGCTGATTACATTTCACACAAGGCAGAAAGCTATATGGTTGGTTCCATCTGCTAATGGCAGGTACTGGTTAACCCTTCGTGATCCCTCAACACCCTGGAAAACAAACTGAGTGCCTCATGATTCACCGTTTTTGTTCTTATCATAAAGGGAGGATGTGAATGAGAATAAAGTAATAAGTATGAGCTTAATGAGCTCCCATAATGAAAACACCCTGACTTTCAGAGAATAGATTTCCATAAGAAGCTCACATTCACTAGGTAAATGTATAATGAACTACATATGCAATATTAGATATACAAGTACTTGAAACAACTATTAGTCAACAATTGTGTCAACACTTAAGGGTCTGTGGCTATTATTAGATGATGTAACATTATGCTTTTCACCTTTTTTAAACCATTATATCTTTAATGGTCTAGAGTTCAAAGAGAAATATGATGTCTCCATCCTTTCTCTTTCCCTATTGTACAGATGTTAGCAGAAAGCAACTCAGGAAGTGAAGTGATTTGCCCAAGGTCGCATAAGTAATTAATGGCAAGGTCTAGTGAAGAAGTAGAGTTTCCTGATTTCCATTACCCTTAATGGTTGTCATTGGGACTTAACTAGAAAGAGCAGCAAGTATTTTCCAAATGTAATTTAACATTTAAAGAACTGTAATTTTCCAAAAGCAGTAAAAGAACTTGTGTTAAGTTTGCAGGATGGCTTTTACAGTTGCCATTTTCATAGCTTGCTCAATTTAAATGTCTCTGCTTCAAGAACATAGTTTCTCAGAATAAGTTAAAAAGTAAAATGTTACTATAAAACATGAGCTGTAAGAAAGTGATGTGTGCATGATTCACGGCATAGGGATAAATCATAGCTTGATTAGCATCGTCTTTCTTCTCTCTTTCAGGAATGCAAGAAGGTGGCCTCTGATGATAGATCCTCAAGGTCAAGCTAATAAATGGATCAAGAACATGGAAAAAGCTAATAGTCTTCATCTAATTAAATTAAATGATCCTGACTATGTCAGAACTCTGGAAAATTGCATCCAGTTTGGTAATCCTGGTACGTAGCAGAATAACAAGCATATATTACAAAAATGCCTAGAGAGGGCACAATTAACTCAAAATGATGTAGGTTGTTTCTTTTTTAAAAGAATATTTGTGTCAGACTCATCTTAAATAATGACTTTGTTAATGTCGTTCATTATTTATTGATAAGTAATCAAGTGAGAACTTCAGAGATTACAGCTCCAGAAGGTTAGGATGTTGTCTTCCTTTCAATTCATTTGTGATGCATTCTCTATTGAGCTGTTTTAATTTTTGTCTGGTCTTTGCTATTCTTTACTTCTCATTATAACTCCACTTCTGCAATTAAAAGGGCCACTTAATATGCCAGAAGTATTTTAACACAACATTAGTCCAATTATCTATTTATCCTTCTCTTGACTTACCCTACAAAAGTGCCGAGTACTACATATACATTTTACATAGCTGATTATTATCTGCCATTGACAATGAAGAATTAGAAATATGACAAGGATTTTTCAATAAAGCTGTATGCACACGTCACATTTGTCAAAATCAAAAAAGAAAATACTGATGATTGGAGTAAATCGGGGTTATTAGTCACATTTAAATCCACGTTATCTATCAAATTTGACAATTTACTTAAACCAAATAAATGGAAACATTATAAAACTACAACATATTTAGACTCGGGACAATTTCAACAAGTCCCAAATATTATTAAAGCTGGTACTAAATGGAAGAATCATGATATATATTCCAAATGGTCTTATAGGAATTGTGTTTTTGTATGTTAATAATGAATCAGTTAAACTATTCATTACACTTTTAGGTTCTGTTAGGTTAAGCATGAAATGAAAAAAGTGTAAGTCTACCTAGAAAATCTGTGTGACACGCAGACACACATACAAATAGTGTTTTATTCATCCAACCGGTGTTCTTAGAATATAGTAGTACAGTGTTATAGGAGTTACAAAAAAGGGGGATTATTATCTCTCTACTATCAAATATCTTGCTTGTTTAATGGACAGGATCAAACAATATATATAACTAACTGTAATAAAAATAGAAAGTGGACATACATCACTAACCCTATTAGGACTATTAATTAGGACCACTATGCTGTTATGGGTAGATACACTGGCTACGAAATCAGAGTACCTGCATCGTTTACTCAGTGTGGGTTCAGTGACCTTTCTGAGACTCCAGTTCCCCATCTGTACTTTAACCATAAAGGATTAGAAAAACATGAGTTATTGTGCTTTGGGTACTTACATCAGTGTCTGTAAGTACAATTATATTAATATAATTAATATAAGAAAGGTACATTTGATAAACTATGTGAATTTGGAGAAATTAAAGATTTCTTGAAGGAATTGGCACCTCAAATACTTTTTTACCTAATTTAACTTAAATATTCAAATGATTTCCTGACATAGTGAAAAAAAACCAATTAAATAATAATTGAGCATTTATCACGTGCTTGACATTCTGGAGATTTCTGTGATCTCAGTAATATATGCAATGATGGTATTGTATTATTTTGGAAAGGAAAGGGCCAGAGAAACAATATGCTTAGTATTTTTCAAACTTTGGGTTACAGCTGTGAGAGAGAAAACCAACTTAGTGGGTCTCAACCAGCATTTTTAAATGAAATTCAATAGAAAAGAATAGAACATATTAGACTGCATAGCATGGAGTAAAGTTAACCATTATTTCACAAAATTTTAAGAGTTTTAGATGCATATGTGTGTACTGGAGTAAGATTTAAAATGTATTTTTTACTTGGAGTCATGACCATAAAAATTTGAAATCTAATAGTAATCCCAGCCACTTCATTTTATTAACAAGGTAAGTGAGGTGCTAGAGAATATTAGTTACACGGCTTAACCAAGATTGTGCCCCTAGTTAAAGGGAGTGCTAAACTAGTCCCCAGGTCTTCTATCTTTTTCTGATGCTCTGTCACTCACAGTTGCTTTAACCTAATTTTTGGAATGAATTTTAAAAATGGATAATAATTATTTAAAATGCCTTCTAATGTTAGTCATCAGAAAGAAGTGAAAAAATTTAAATCTATTATAGAAAAAGAAACAGATGGCAGATTTTATAACTGTTTTTATATTTAACCTTCAAGGAAAAGAATCAATTACTGTTACAGTTTTAAAATAGAATCAGGGACCTTGAGCCTTTTGAACTGCCCTTCTCTTGTTGGGGCCACTTCCTTCTCTGGAAGTGTACTGTTGCTTTCCTTTCCTTTCTAATAAAGCAATTCTTTTCTGCTGAGAGAGAGAGAGAGAGAGAGAGAGAGAGAGAGAGAGAGAGAGAGAGAGAAAGGAAAAATAAAAGGAAAAGGAAAAGGGGTAAAGGAAAAGGAAAAGGAAAAGGAAAAAAAACGAAGGTTAAAGACTCCTTCGTTTAAGAAGCTATCTTTAGATACTGGTCTATTTAAGGACAGTGGCTTTGATCTGTCATCCCTCACAGGCAGCCCATCTGCTTCAACTACAGCAGACTTCCCTTTTATTTGTTTACATTGAATTTTAAGATAAAATTCTCTGATTAAATAGTATCCTGCTCCTTAAATTTTTTTTGAAAGTCAAGGTTCTGGAAAATAAAAGTATATCTGTGTTAACTACACCAATGGATAAAGTATGTACAATGTTAGCACATAAATATTAATCATACAGCAATTTGTCCATACCTCAGTAAAGCTAGAAAAATAAGATAAAATTTTTTAAATTTTAAAAAGACATTAACTTGTCTGTATCTTTTAATGGCTTTCCATTAACTTTATGGGGAAAAAAACCTTTGCATTAGAACAAAATCTATCATATCTGAGTCTTCCTTACTTTTATCTCCTAGCACTTTCTTTCCCCCTTGCGTATAATGTGTGAAGGATGTAAAACTACTCTGGTTTCATGTTTCTTTCATTTGCTCATTTGTTTCTTCATTCATTCACCTAACATATTTATTTTGCAAATAACACATGCTACTGAATACAGAGCATGAACAAGACAGACCTGGTCGTTTTCTCGAAGGTTATTGGTTTTGAAGAGGGAGACAGAGATGGCACATGTGATGAGGATTAGAAGATGAAAGTTTGGGGTATTTGAGAGCAGGCGGTACATAGCAACGTGGTGGTGCTCCTCATCTCTTAGCTCTCTTCTGTGTTTTTCCATCCATTTGGTGAATTCCTTCAAATGTCATCCGTTAAGATACAGCTCAAACACTTCTTTTTCCGTGACATCGCTCTTGACCTCTCCATCGAAGTGCCAATACAGATTTCTGTTATTGCCCTTGTTATGTACACAGCTGCTTGTTTCTCGCCTCAAAGCTCTTTGAGGGTGATTGCTATGTATTCAGTTGTTATTGAATTTATTTTGACTACAATATACTCCACAGTTTAACACAATATGCAGAAGATTTTCTTCCTATTAATTTAAAGTCTCACATAGGATAATGCAGGTCATTTGTAATAATAAAAATAACTAGTACCAGTTAATGTCCTAAGTACAAAAGAAATATGAAAAAAATACTTGCTTCTCTTTAAATTTCTGTTGCTAAGGATAACTGTTTCGAGTGAGATGATCTGCTTTATTCAAAGATAGTAGCAACCATGTGTTTGGATTGCCAGCCTTGATTTCCCACAAGCTTTGCAAATGCTGTGATGGACTGGAACTTGGGACTGAAGAAGGAGGTTTTTACGTAAATCAGCATATTGTTAACTTTGATGATAGAAATATGAAAAGAAGCCTGTCTCATGAACTTGAGCCTATATTTTAACATGAAACATATTTTGATTTAATTAAAATTAAAAGAGTCCAAAGTTAGAGTCAAAATAAAATAGTTAAATTAAGAAGAGTGTTCTGGGTAATTCATGTACATATGGATTTTTGCTCCTTTTTTCTGTTTTTTAAATTTAGAATGCTTTTTGATTTTCCAGTGAGGCTTATGATATAGTAAATATTCAATGCTGAGAACATATTTCTTTGAAATCAGGATGCTGCAGAAATCTTTCTTAACAAGCTTACAATTTGATTCTGCTGGTGAGAAAATAAATATTCACTTTTGGGGAAAATAATGAAGCTTGTAATATTTGTTTTTATAATTTATATTTTAGCTTTGAAAAAGACATACATATTAATATAGATCCTTTTAATTCCATTTTTAACTTGAAGTAACTTAGGGCGATGAAATTGTGATAGTATTTCTTAGTGAAAAATAATTTAAAAATTAGATTTTATGCAAAAATTACTAAAGTTGAGGCAATTAGACAAAAATGTTATATTTCGTAAACAAAGTTTGAGTTCTTAACTAACAAATTAAAAGATTTTAAAAACCTAATCATGTAAAAATAAAAATGAGAAATTGATATTTGTTATTTCTGTTATTATTTAACATTATTAAGTTTTTTCAGTGCAATAAAATAAAACAATGAAGATGCTATAACATTTGGAAAGAGAAAACATATTATCACATTCATAGGTAGTGTATTTCATCTAGAAAACCAAAGAGAATTAACTGAAAAGCTATTATAATAAAAGAGTTTAATGGAGTAAATATATTCCAGAAAGAAGATTTTAAAAAATTGATAAGAACTGAGAATTAAACAATAAAACAATTGGATAGTGAGTCTAGTCAACCAGAGAATATGAAACAAAACAAAACAAAAACTTAAAATGATTTTCACAGTGCATAGCATAAAAATGACAAAACTTTACAGAAAAACAAAAGATTTGAGTAAGACATAATTTTTTCACTGATAGGAAAATCAGTGTTGTAAAGATGTCAAGTCTATCAGAAATAAATTTTTTAGAAATAATACTAAAGTTAACCTAGAAGAAACACAATTAAAGAGGTAATAAAAATTCAGAAGAAGAGTGAGTTTGGAATTAACTGGAATAAGTTCATGAATAAACTCTAGTATAAGTAAGCTTTTAATGCATTAGAAAGTATGCATTGTAAGTCAATGGCAAAACGACAAGTCATTCAGAAAATGCTGTCGGGAAAATTGGTTTTGTGGAAAATATATCAAGTCAGAGTCTCACCTCATTTGCTCCTGATAAGTTAAAGAATTAAATATGAAAGAAAAAAAGAAAAAAATAAATGCTAAAAGGAAACATAGGGGAGTAAGTAAATTATCTTTCTTCTAAGAAAATACACAATGGAAAAATTTGAAATAGATTAATAGTTTATAATTTAAGTCAAGAAATTTATATAAAAGTTTCTATATTATATAGAAGAAACTTAAGAGTATATTAAACAATTACAATTTATGGAATTTATTTGTATTTCAATTTAAACAGTCGAACTGTAATTAAAGCATTTTAAGACAATGGAGAAACATATTTTCTGCCTTGATATTTGATGAATTTACAAATTAATAATTTTTAAGGTGTGCCAACTTTTAAAGAGTCTCTGCGTTTCAGAGACACTTAACTCAAATATTTGCAGCTAAAGTTTTATGATGTCTGGGATTTATTTGTAAGTAATCCAGGGTGAGATAAGAAATAGATGAAACAAGATTGGCTGAATTTACAAGAGTATACTATTCTTTTTTACTTTTGAAAAAGGCTTAAAATTTTTACAACAAAAAGTTAAATTATAAAAAGAAATATAAACAAATTTAAAAACAAACAGAGAACTGGGGGGCGGGTATTTGCTACAACATTAAAATATACAGATAAGTTTTTAAAACCTAGTGCATTGAGACAATTAGTGCTCTTTGTTTCCTGATGTCTATTCTAACCCTTTTCCTTACTATTAGCATCCTCTGTGTTTACCTGGGTGCATTGCATACACTTCCTAAGACCTGTTATAGTTGTATATCATCATGTGATTTGCTTTGATCATTAAGATGTAAGTGAATTTGTAATTGCCAAGAAATATTATTAAAAGATGTTTCTTCCTTTTCTGTTTTCTCTTACTTTCTGATGGCTGGAATGTGAATGTAGTTTGACAGGCCACTTTGGCCAAAGAGATCCAAGCCATATTTCAAAAACAGTGAAGAGGCAAGATGGCAGGAATTTGATTTTTAACAGTTTAGCCACACTGTTCAGTCCTGCACTGATGACCTCGGGCTCTCCTTTACATGAGATATAAATCCCTTCCTGTTTATGTCATTCTTATTTTTTTATCATTTGCAGCTGAACCTAATTGTAAATAACATACCCCACAATAAGAAAATCGGCAAATATATTAATGTACATTATCAAGAAGTAAAAATATAATTAGCCAAAGAGCATCTAAAACATCAGTCCCAAAATAACAGTATTTCTTCACATATTGAATTGTAAAAATCGTTAATATAGTACCTAATGTTGACAGTATCATATAGTGGTTAAGTGAGGCATGTAAGGAGCCCGACTGCTTAGTTCAAGTTTCTTCCTTGTCATTTACTAGATGATTTAACTGAAAATTTTCTTCTATTGTCTTGCCTCAGTTTTCCCATCCATAAAACTGGGGTAATAGTAGTCGATGTTTTTTAAAGTTGTGAAGTTGATTAGAAAATACAATGCCAGCATGATGCCTAGCAATGTAAGTACATTGATGATATATAAAAACAGGTTCAAAAACAAACAAACAAAAAGTGAGTACTCATTGCAACCCTGAAATCTCTATAACTGTTTAGGAAAGTAATTTGGTAATATAAATAGCCCTTAAGATGTTCATAACTGTTGACCATTACTTGCACTCCTAGGACTCCAGCATGATTAAGTAATCAGTGATGAACACGAGTTTATTTGAAATGACGTTCACTGTAGCATTATTACCAGTGGAAAAAAATAGAAGCAATCTAAATAATAGAAGACTAATATATTTACTACATTATGATGCACTCATATTATTTAACCATAAAAAAATTATCATTTTATTCAAGCAGAAAATGAAAATGAGTTTACAAGGCATCTGCCTGCTTTGGTTAAATAAGATCTCAGCAGTACAAGAAATTGACAAGACAATTTTAGGAATTCATTTAGCTAGGAGTAACCTGTGGGAAGGAGCAGAGTATGTCTGGACTTTCACTGCAATAGAGATCCAGACGCCTGTCATTCCAATGTCCTAAGCTGCTTCTTTCCCATCAATATTGCACATCCAGTTTCTTGAGGGATTCCTGCAAAACACCATAATTCAAGTTTGGCTGTTGATAGTGCCACAAACACCAATTTAAAAACTTTCATTTGGCAAATGTATTGAGAACCTTAACTATGGCTCTGATCTTACATCGAGGATTCCCCTTCTGGAATGCTGTCATAAGAAAATAATCTGAAATGCAAACTTTTTGTATACTGTGCTATTTATAATACTGAGAACAGGAAACAATACAAATATCTAATAATAGTGCATTGGTTTAAAAAATGAGATTATTAATATGATTGACTTATGAAGTAATTAAAAGCATCTTTATTAGTTTTTATTAACGTGAGGAAATATTTATGCTATAATAGCAAACAAAATAATTAAGATGCAAAATTAGATATATTGTTTAGTATCAATGATGTATAGAAAAAAGTGAATAAAAATACTGAAGAGAAAAATATAATTTATTCAACAAATAATTATACAGATATAGTTTTGTCATTTTTCCATCAACTTCTATACCATATGAGTCAATTATGTAAAATATTTTAGATGAGGGGGAGGGAGAAAAGTTAAGAAAATCTGACTACAGAGAGTTTTCCAATCTCTTCTGTTATAAGATACAGTGAGGCATATTAAAAATTTTAAGAGTTTATTTGAGCAAAAATCGATTAGAATCAGGCAGCACCAAACTGGAAGTGGTTCGGAGTACTCCATCAACAGGAGCTGGGTAAAAGGCAATATAATATAGAGAAAGGGTAGAAGCAAAAACAGGAAACTATTTAATTGAATGCAGCTTAAAGCCTAGTTGACTGTAATTTGTTTTCCTTCATGATCTGATTTTGTAACCTTGAGACATCTCCAGGGTTCAGTTTTGGTTTATGTAGGACACCACGGTATTAGAGCCACCTCAGTCTAATGGCCTCCTTATTTAATTAATTCAACATGTCTTTATTCTTTCCTATTATTTCCACATGTCCTACAATAAGCATAGTTGCTTTTATAATTAAAAAATATAATAACCATTGAAATAATGACAACTGAAAATGCTTTTTCTCTGATGTCTCAAGTGGATATACCTCAGTGCTATCATACTTGGGCACATAGTGAATCTCAGAAAAGGTGAAGGGCCCCAAGTAGAACTGTGGCTGAGCAGTATGGAAGTAGGCAGGTTGACCAGATAGACCCACCAGTTAAGCCCTTCCCGTAGATATCATTATACATCATTTCCTGATACTTAAAAGACAAAAGTAGTTTTATAGGTAACTAGGAATTGCAGCAATCTGGAAGGCTGAAAGAATTTGGAAGATTGCAGATTTACAGCCAATATTTAAGATAACGTGGAATCTTTTTTCTGATTTTACTCCAGTGTTGCTAGAAAATGTTGGAGAAGAGCTAGATCCCATCCTGGAACCACTGCTACTAAAACAGACCTTTAAGCAGGGTGGTAGTACATGTATCCGACTTGGGGACTCTACCATTGAATATGCACCAGACTTCCGCTTCTATATTACTACCAAGCTAAGAAATCCTCATTATCTTCCTGAAACGTCAGTAAAGGCCAGTATCTCAAATAAATATTTCTTAGTCAAATCTTACGATTAATGACTTTATTTTCTTTCCGAGCCATAAGAAGAACAGGTCTTCCTAAGAAAAATGGCTTTTGTCCTTGTTTGGCATGTCCTGAAAATGCTATAATAATTTCCGAACATTGCTTTTGTATGCACATGTAATAATAAAGGAGCCTTCAGTATGCAATCTAATTTTTACAATTGATATTATTCTTAGATTTTCATTGTTAAAAATAGATGACATATATGCACATTTTTTCTCTGCAATAAACGATAATATGCTAATTCTTGGAATTGGAATTCATGAACAGAACTTTATCATTCTTCTTTCACAGAATAAGGTTGCTGGTATCTGATTTTATATAATTACTTAAAAGAACTGTTTTCGATCACTGGTTCTTTTAAAATACTAAAAATTTCTTCAAAGAGTAAAGTTAGTTTAAAGTTTTAGTCAATGACTAAAATAACTCGAGAGGTTGATCTGCAACTGAACTCCTAGAGGCTAATCCACTTTTTGTTCCCAATTCTTAGCCCTGGTTGACACTTGATGAATTTTTGTTTAATGAGCGAATGAAGGAAGGGGAAGAGTGGAAAAGATAGCTTTCGTTTACAGAAGCCAGCAGGAGAGGACGTTAAGAAATATTGAGAAATATTGATTAAAATTTTCAAAGTTACATGTAGACACAAGATTTATCCAGGGAGTTCTTTTTTTTTTTTTTTTTTTTTGGTGAAAAGCTTTATTGTTTCAATTTGGTCCAAAGCATGGAAGAGGGCTTCAGGATGGTTAGAAGGCTGTCCTTTATTGTAAATACTTAAATTCTTGTAAATATCTCTGCAGAGGCAGAGGAAACACTAAGATGACATAATTCATTCTGTCCAAGATGAATAAACATGGTCTCTGCTTTCAAGAGGTTTACATTGTAGATAATGTGAATGTAAAGTGACCATATGTATGACTAGGAAGACACAGAGGAGCTGGGGATACTCTTTAGACCGGACACTCAAGGAAGCCAGGAAGACTGGGGGAAGGTGGGATGTGCTTAGTTTTAAAACCACAATTTTAAAATACAGAAATTCTTGACCACTGTTTTTAGTTAATTAAAATAAAAGTGTTATCTAAAATTGTGTGCTATTAGCTTACTTACCAGGAGAGACGATATCCAGTAGTAGTTATGAGCGTGGCTTCTGGAGCTAGACTACCTTGGTTCAGACCCCAGCTCTGTCACTTGCCAGCTGTGTGATATTTAGCCTCTGTGCCTCAATTCCCTTGTCTACACAATGGAAATAATAAATGTCTATCTCATAACTTGAATGAAGACTAAACAAATTAACCTATGTGACATACTTAGAAAAAGACCTAGCACATAGTGTTATATGAATATTAGGTATTAGCATTATTAACTTTTAAATGTAAGTGAGAAAGATTGAAGCATAAAAGAAAATGATAAAATCCTAAAGCTGTGGTACAAAAATTTTTCTTAAATAAATGGAAAAACCTTTTTCACTTTTCAGTATAAGCTTTGAAAATATCACAAATGACATTAACAATTCTTAGTTCACTAATAAGTCATTATAATAGAAATCTTAAACCCCCATGGGGAGAAACTGATCTATGATTCACTATCAAGATCCTTAAGGTCCCTGGAGTGTCTTATTGCTTCATTATTTTTAATTGCTGGGATTGATTAAATGGGGATTAGAAAACATAGTGAAGCAGTTACTCGCTTTCATTTGCAAATTAAAGTACTTCCTCTTCGTCCTATTTTTAGGATCTTTTATGTACCTTTTACTTTCAAAAGTACCCGGGGGATGATATCATGCCACTACAATCCTTTTGAATATAAACAAAAATAATGTTATGAAGCCATATTTGTGTGACTCTTAACTGTTTATTTGTGAGCAAACAGATCTGTAAAATCTTGATCTTGAAAGATCCAACATTAATGGACTATGACTGAATACCTCCTTGTATCTGAATGCAATGAGGTAAAAGTTATAAAACACACGTTTCACTAAACACTGTGACTATAGTTTGGGGATTAAAGCAAATGTAACCTCTGCAATTGATTTCTCCTGCCAACAGGGAAAAATCTCTTGAAAGCTTTAATTATAATTTTTCCATGAATGGATACCAATGTAGAGCATTATATAACATTTAATGAGCTTTTTGAATTGCTCAGTTTCAAGAATTGCTTATTATTCCATCTTAATTTATGATTATGCCCATCTAATCTAAACTTAGAGGCATCCATGTCTGTCATGGGCAAGTGAGGGGGAAAAGTTGAGAAGATTAACCCAGAGGATACCACCTTGGAGAAAGTGTCTGGGTCTGGGTGGAGAAGGGAGCCACCTTCCTAGGGATACTGCAAGAAGCTCTTTTATAATTCCTAATCACAGGTAGGAAATTTTCTTACAAATACGAAATTACTCTGTTTCTAAAGAAGAAATATTCTATTACTAGGAAAGGTGGGGCAACACAAGGTCTTCCATTCAGCAGCCAGAGCCGAAGCACATGCAGACATTTCATAGTCGGTGTGTATGGGATTCCAGAATCAGTTCAGCAAAGCTAAAATGAAAGGCTCATGAAAGGGAGGAGTGGGGAGTGATGCTCAAGACATAGGTGGAGACCTTAACTGAAGATATGAGGGCAGGCAGACTACAAAATAGATGTTGAAAGGTGTGAGGGTAATTCGCATTAAACCAAGGTCAACTGTTTATTGATTTATGGGTTTATTGGTGACCAGAGCCAGAAAGTTTCTATAGTTTATTGCTGTATGTATTAATGGTTGTGTGGAGGCAGAGATGAGAGCAGATTATAGAGGGCTGAAGAATGAAATGAAGTGGAGACAGAAGTGTATATAAATAACATCTCAATAAATATAGTTATCAAGGCACAGAAAGAGATCATTCCATAGCTGGAAAGAATCATGGGAGCAAGAGAATGATTTATTTGCTTGTTTCTGTTTCTTTTTCTTTTTAAATTGCATTAAGTTTATTAGGGTGACATTTGTTAATAAAAGTATATAGGTTTCAAGTGCACAGTTCCATAATACATCATCTGTATATTGCATTGCATGTTCACCACCCAAAGTTAAATCTCCTGTCACTATATATTTGACTCTCTTTATCTTTTTCTACCTGCTCCTCACACCCCTTTCCTTGTAACCACCATGTTGTCTTTGTCTAAGAGTTTTTGTTTGTTTATTTGACTTGTTTGTTTACATGTTGCTTTCAGTTTTATATTCCATATATAAGTGAAGTCTTATGGTTCTCAATTTTTTCTCTCTGACTTATTTTGCTTAGCACAATATTATCAAAAGCCATCTCCATGTAGTCGCAAATGGCAGTACTTCATTTTTTCTTATAACTGGGTAATATTTTATTGTATATATGTATCATATATTCTTTATCCAATCATCTATAGAAGGACACTTTGGTTGTTTCCATGTCTTGGCCACCATGAATAATGCTACAATAAATACAGGGGTATATATATCTTTACAAATAAATGTTTTAAAAGTTTTCAGGTAGATATCCAGAAGAGGGATTGCTGGGTCAGTGTTGTAACTATACTCTTAATTTTTTGAGGAACCTCCGTACTGTTTTCTGTAATGGCTGTACCAATTTACATTTCCACTAGCAGTTTATGAGAGTTCCTTTTCCCCCAAAACCTCTCCAACACTTGTTATTACTTGTCTTATTGATAATAGCCGTTCTAACAGGTGAGAGGTCCTATCTCATTGTGGTTTTGATTTGCATTTCCCTAATAGCTAGTGAAATTGAGCATCTTTTCAGATATCTGTTGGCCATTTATACATCTTCTTGGTAGAATTACCTGTTCAGGTACTCTGCCCATTTTTTAATTGTATTATTTGTATGTTTGTTTTTGAGTTGTATGAATTCTTTATATATTTTGGATTTTTGCCGCTTATCAGAGGTGTCATTTTCAAATATCTCCTCCCATGCAGTTAGTTGCCTCTTTGTTTTGTTGGTGGTTTCTTTGCTGTGCAGGAGCTTTTTAGTTGAATACAGTCCCATTCATTTATTTTCGCCTTTACCTCTTTTGCTTTTGAGATCAAATTCATAAAATCCTCTTTAAGACCAAGGTCCATAAGTTTAGTACCTAAGTTCTCTCTTATGTATTTTATTGTTTCTGGTCTTATATTTTGATCTGTGGTCCATTTTGAGTGAATTTTGGTGTATGGGGACAGATAGCAGTCTAGTTTCATTCTTTTACATTTGGCTTTCCAATTTTCCCAGCATCATTTATTGAAGAGGCTTTATGTTCTCTATTATGTGTTTTTGACTCCTGCTTCAAAAATTATTTGTTCATATACATGTGGATACATTTATGGGAACTCAATTCTCTTTTATTGCTCTGTGTGTCTGTTTTTCTGCCTATACCATGCTGTTTTGATTATTGTCTCTTTGCAGTATAATTTGAAATTAGGGAGTGTGATACCTCTGGCTTTGTTCTTTTTTCTCATGACTGCTTTAGCTATTTGGGGTCATTTATGGTTTCATACAAATCTGATGATTATTTTTTTCTATTTCCTTAAGAAATGCTTTTGGGATTTTAATGGTGATTGCATTAAATCTGTATATTACTTTGGGTAATATAGCCATTGAATCAACTATGTTGATTCTTCCAATCTAAGAACATGGAATATCTTTTTATTTCTTTGTGTCTTCTTCAATTTCTTTTAATAATATCTAGTCGTTTTCTGTGTATAGGTCCTTCACATCATTTTTAAAGTTTATTTTATTTTGTTGTTGTTGCAATTGCAAAAGGAATTTTTTAAATTTATTTTTCTGAAATTGTTGTTAATATATAAGAACACACAGCATTTTTGTACATTGATTGTTTATCCTGCAACTTTACTGTATTTGTTTATCACTTCTAGGAGTTTTTTAGTTGCGTCTTTTAGGGCTTTCTATATAAAGAATCATGTCTTATGCAAAAAGTGACAATTTGACTTTTTTTATATCCAATTTGGATGGGTCAAAGAGAAAATAAAAGGAGAGATCTAAAGATACATAGAGACAAATGAGAATGACAATATGACATATCAAAACAAAAGTGGTAAAAAGAGAGAAGTTTATATCATTACAGGTCTATCTCAAGAAACAATAAAAAATCCCAAATAAACAACCTAACATTATATCTTAAAGAACTAGAAAAAGAAAAAATGAAGCCCAAAGTCAGCAGAAGGAAAGAAATAATAAAAATTAGAGCAGAATTAAATGAAATTGAGAACAAAAAGACAATAGAAAAATTAATACAATAAAGAGCTGGTACTTTGAAAAGGTCAATAAAATTGACAAACCCCCAGCTGGACTCACTACAGAAAAAAGAGAAAATATACAAATAAACAAAATCAAGAATGAAAGAGGAAAAGTTATAGCAGATACCACAGAAATACAAATGATCGCACAAGAATACTACAAAAAATTTTATGCCACCAAATTAAATAACCTAGAAGAAATGGTCAAGTTCTTAGAAATATACAATCTTCCTAGACTGAATCACAAAGAACCGGAAAATCTAAATAGACTGATCAACAGTAAGGAAATTGAAATAATCATCAAAAACTTGCCCAAAAGTAAAAGTCCAGGACTAAATGGCTTCACTAGTGAACTCTACCAAACATTCAAAGATTTAATAGCTGTTCTTCTCAAATTCTTCCAAAAATTTAAAGAAGAAACAATACTTCCAAACTCTTTTTACGAGGCCAGCATTACTCTGATACCAAAACCTGGCAAGGACAACATGAAAAAAGAAAACTGCAGATAAAATATCTTTTATGAATATGATACGAAAATCCTAAACAAAATACTAGCAAATTGAATACGACAATACATCAAAAAGATAACACATTAAAAAGATAATATGTCAAGATCAAATGGAGTGCATTCCAGGGGCCCAATGATAGTTCAATATATTCAAATGGATCAATGTGATATGCCACATTAACAAAAAAAAGGATAAAAATCATATGATCATATCGATATGTACAGAAAAAGCATTTGACAAGATATAACATCTACTTTTGATTAAAACACTCAATAAAATGGGTGTAGAAGGAAAACACCTCAATATAATAAAGGCTATGTATGACAAACCCTCATCTAATATCAATGGTGAAAAACTGAATGCTTTTCCTCTAAGACCAGGAACAAGACAAGGATGCCCACTCTCACCACTGTTATTCAACATAGTACTGTTGTTTGCTTTTTAAAAAGAGAGACTTGAGCATGGTTACTTTCCCACTTATGGGAAAGAACCAGTAGAGGGGAGTTTTAAGATGTAGGCAACAGAGAGAGACCTACCTGTAAGCCATTAGGTATGAAGCAGGTGTTAGCAGACTGCATCTTGATGGACACCATTGAGATGTACATTCCTTAGTTCATAGTGGTGGCTGAATATCATATTGTAAATATCATATTATAATATGATTATATTATATCATAATATGTAATATATATGTTACAGGTCTCTCTTCTTAAAAATATATATTTACAATATATTTATATATTTTATATAAATATATGTATTTAAAATCTGATAACTGTAAATACATACTTTACTCATCACAAGTAATCACAGTGTTATTTTTCCTCTTATCTCACTTTGTAAAATTTCCTTTACATCGTCACACCTCTAGGGTTCTTAAAATATATATAAATCAGCTAGTCTTGCTAATATGAGAGATAGCTTCCAATCTGATTCTAATTGATTTTTGGGTTAAAGGTTTATCAGAAATTTAACCAATGTGAAATAAAAATAAAATGATCACAAAAAAAAAAACCTTTAAAGTATTACATTATGAATATGAGAAACTTTAGTGTTTTTTGAGCCAACAATCAAGCTTGCCTGTATCTCTGGTTATAGTCTTTACAAATTCCACTTTTCACACATGCTACTCTAGTAAGTAGAGTCTATTACGTCAGAATTTGAAGCATATTTCTATTTCTCAATTGAAATAATGGTGCAATTTTGGTGTATTCTTTTATTTATAGGTAACATTGTTAAACTTCATGATAACTTCTGAGGGAATGCAAGATCAGCTTTTGGGAATTGTGGTGGCACGAGAAAGGCCGGACCTTGAAGAAGAAAAACAAGCCTTGATATTACAAGGAGCTGAAAACAAAAGGTTTTAAACATTATAAAACACAGAATTATTTTTACTTGTTTCAAGATCACTTATAATAAAGCACATTTTAAGGATTTGTTTTGTTCAATTTAATAGGCGCATTGAATGGGAAGATTTAAGAGGAGAATATAAGATATTACAGTGCTCCTATGTTAATTAGAAAATTGCATTTCGGAATATATTTCTACATAGACATTCTTAGGCACTAGAAGAACTGAAAAGCAATGTGTTTTCAACGATTCGACAAAGTTTTAACAGAAAAGTTTTAGTATTTATTGTGTAACTGAGGTAACCTGTTTTCACTGGAGCACAATCTGAATGAATATGTTACATCTCACTTTCTGCTCATAATATCTATATCATAGGCAGAAAGGGTAAAGCTCGATAAGTCATGAAAATTTCAGAAAATAAATGGAGTGATACTTTCTGTTCTCTTGGGGCTGAGATATTTGATATCAAAATAGATTGGCTTACCATATCTCTCTGTAGTTACCACATAAATGATCATTAGAAAGAGAAGTGAGGCAGAAAAACCTGTCTTTTTGACATTTTGCAGGATAAGAAATTATACAACAGTACCGTTACAGATATTTGTCACAAAGTGATGCATTTCTTTAGGTTACAAGTTCTTTGTTTCTTATAGAAGAATGTATACGTGAAGTGATTTTAAATGATTTCCTTTTCTTCTGAGAAAATTGTGTTTTATTCCAGGCAGTTAAAAGAAATAGAAGACAAGATTCTGGAAGTTCTTTCATCTTCAGAAGGCAATATATTAGAAGATGAAACTGCTATTAAGATATTATCTTCCTCCAAGGCTTTGGCTAATGAGATTTCTCAAAAGCAGGAAGTAGCCGAAGAGACAGAGAAAAAGATTGATTCCACCCGCCTGGGCTATCGTCCTATTGCCATTCATTCTACCATCCTGTTTTTTTCTATTGCTGATTTAGCTAATATTGAACCCATGTATCAATACTCACTGACCTGGTTTATTAATCTTTTCATCCTGTCTATTGAAAATTCAGAGAAATCTGAAATTTTGACAAAAAGGTATGTAAAAGAAATATTAATGAATACTAATACTAATTAATGCATGAAAATTAAATGGTAATTGATGGCTATCATAGTTGTTTAAGAATGGTGTGAGCATTACAGCCACGTAGCTAAAATGCACTTGATTAATCATTATACCAGAAATAATTGGAGAGAGTTAGAAATTGAACAGATGTGACCAAATTCAGTCTGCTGGGAAATTGTTTACAGAGATATAGGATTATAATGTAATTCTAAAAAGAGGAAACATTTACCTCATTTTGTCATTTGCAAATGTATTTGTGATAGAAGGTATAGAAAAAGCAGTTAATACATCTAAAAGATATTACTCTTACCTTCTATAAGCTTGCATTCCAAAAGGTACTAATTTATATTTTGATATACACATAAAAAAAATTTGTCAAGTAACAGTGTTTCCAAAAATTCCCTGTTGTGATTATTTATGTGATTCTCATTTACATAAGATACTTTATTTTATTGTTGGCTATTATAATCAGTAATGGAATTAAGACCTTACTTAATAGTACATCTATGAGAGAATAAAATTTATTTTGTTATCAGTGAGATAAATTTTAGTTTGGTATTAAAACATGTTTTTAATAGAGTATAACATGAAATTACTTCTTGAATAAAGAAAATAACTCATTGCAACCTGCCCTTTATAACTTTATTGATCGGTATGTAACTAAGTACTTCAGTTTCTTGACTATTCATACCCAAAGGAATTAATACTTATCATTTAAAGTGAAGAATTATTTTTTAGAGATCCACAGTGCTGATCTCTTGAAATCTGAAATGAATTCCTTTCATTTATCATGATAGAATTTTGCTAAATGTTGGATATTCTTAGACAGAGTGATTTTTTGTTAGTATCATTCATTATTTTATAAGCCTGAATATGAAAATAATAAACGCTTGGCTTAGCAAACAATTTTTCAGATATCTGCCCTCAAGAAAGAGAAGAAAGGTAGGGAGGAGTGGGTATCTTTAGGGAAGAAATGCATGATGGTAGTTTACACTTTGTTTCTATATTATGATATTTGAAAATGTTTATTTCTCTATTTCTTCTAGTATCTGAAATTTTCAAGATTAGTAAGGATTACTGCAATATAGAAAATAAAATTTTAAGTGACATTTCTTAGAGAAGATATCAGCCATTAACATTATGTTAGTTAATTGAACAAGTATGTCTGGTGTTCACACTAAAATCTGAGTTCCCTGAGGCAAAGACTTTTTAAAAAATATTCCCACAATTTAACACAGTGCCAGTCGCATGGAGCCACATAGTAAATGATGTTTTGCTTTTCACTGCAGTTCTTAATTTCTACATTGGTTAAAATAACCATCAGAATATTATCATCTAAACTAGCTTTAAATTAAGGTATTTGCTAAAGTCGGGAGAAAAAAATTTCTTTGTTCTGTCACTTTACGACTTATTTTGTATACAAGATTTAAAAATTAAAACAATTTTATGCTTTAAAAATAATTATTTTTATTATCTTTTTTATAGTAAATTAAAACTCATCCACAGATTTTACATCTTGTTCTTTATAACTGTGGTATAGTCCCTTATGATTTGTAGAAAATGAAATCCTTTTCCCCAGATAGGAGACTTTGATGAAACATAGAAAACAAGATGTGCCTTTATTCTTTTCAGTTAAAATCCTTTAATTTAGAAACAACAGAAATCATATTTATGACTAGTTATCTTAAAAGTATAATCTAGAACCAAAGAGTAAATAGAAGAAAAATGTATTTGAAAACACTTATTGACGTTATTAATATGGATACAGAAACATGCAGAAATCAGAAGTATTTGCCCAATGACCTTCATAAGTGGGCACACCTATGTAATTAGCACCCAAATCAAGACATAGAACATTATCAACAGCCCAGAAACCCCACTTTGTGTTTCTTTCTAGTCCCTAGCCCCTACCCCCAAGGTAATTACTATGGACTTCCAACACCATAGATTACTTTGGTCTGTTTTAGAACATTGTGTGCCTGGAATCATACAGCATGTGTTCTTTTTTGTTTGGCATCTTACGCCCAACTTCGTGTTTGTGAGATTTATGTTGTTTTGTATAGTGCAAATGGTTTATTCACTCTCGTTGTCAAATAATATTCCATTGTGTGAGTATATTGTTGAGGAAGTATAAAAACGAAATTTTCTCCTAAAGTTGATTGTCTTCACAAAGTAGTAAAGAAAGAAATAGTTTCACTATTGATTGAATAAGCATTAAACTAGAATGTGATGTACATTACAGTCAATCCACTAAGAGACTGCAAAGATAGAAATCTTGTCCTAACTTTACCTGGTAATGGATGACCGTTGTTGTTAGCTTTAACCTGAGGAAAAACAAACATCTGGTATCTTTATGACAGGTGGTAGTTTTTCAACTTGGAGCCAGGCACTTACTAAAAGGTTAAGCTCAGCTCCTACCCTCCCACAGAAACTGAAAGATAGGGGCACTATCTCCCTTGATGTTTACATTTCAGGGAGATGGTTCTCAGATCTTTGAGAAGGACATTCTTGGATCATAAAAGGTCCAATGAAAGGTCTATTTTCAAAAGGATTTATATGCATTTCAAAGAGAGGAGAAAGTACTTATAATTTTAAGTTTTCAAAAGTAAATGCTCTAAGAAAAAGGAGGGGAGAGAAATCTCTTCCTTTATTTTCAATAGGGTGAATTAAAACTCTTTATTTTTAATTTTTATTCATCCTTATATGACAAATTATTTACTCATTTATTATTGAGGATATTTGGGTAGCTTTAAGTTTGGGACTATTATAAATTTTTGTTGTCTTCAGCATTCTTGCACGTGGCTTTTGCATGTACACATTTCTGGTAGGTATATACCAAAGAATGAAATCGATGATCACAGGGTATGCATATATTCCATTTTAGTAGATCCTGCCAGAGTTCCCAAGTGGTCCATTAAGAGAGAATTTTTAGCCGGTCTTAGTTAATCTTCTTGTTCTTATTTTTTTAGTAAAATAAAAGTTTTTCATTAGGAAGCTAGCTCCCATTCAGAAATTAAAAATGGAAGGAGTTCTTATAGGAATAATTTGCTTATCTGTCAATCATTGATAAACCTCAGATAAGATGCAGACTTTAGTTATCTATTGGACTATAGCTATACCAAGGACATAAGAAAGCATGTGACTATTAACACCAGACCACCAAACTGATTTAGAATATTAATATTAGTCTAAAATTATCTCTCAATTCCTTTTACTCAGAGGTAAAAATGTATTTTATTTGTTTGTCTTCTGATAGTTATTCATAATAATTATTATTTAACTATGCAGCCATATATTATTATGACTACTGTAGTATATACTGTGAAATAACTATATTAATTTAGAGCATCTGATCTTTATAAAATTTTAATCCAAAATAAATAACTGTAGCAAAAAAAAATCATAAACATAGAAACAAAAACTTAACTAGGCTATAGCTTTGTTTCAGGGACCCAACTGAAATATCTTCTCACTCTCTTTCTTTGTAGGGATACATATACCTACACACACACACACACACAAGCACACACACATTTCTTTTTCTCCCTCTTCTATAAGATCATTTTTCCCATGTTATTAAATACTCTTCTGAAACATAATTTTTAGTAACAGTACAATATACCCCATTTTATGAATGTGCCATGATTTTCTTATTGTAGGACTTTTAAATAGTCTTCAGCTTCTGTACTATAAATAATGCTGCAATAAATGTTCATGTGATTATTTCCCTAGGCTAGAATCCCAAAATTAGGATGAAGGAGTTCACTTCTTTCAGAGTCCTGATATAAATTCCTTTCTTGGAAGGTTATTCAAATGAACAGTTCCATCTGAGGAACAGTAATGACCTTATATCATGTGTCACGCATCACCATTGAGCATGATCATTTTATCTTCTTTTTCACTGTAACAGATTATTAAACTATCATATTTTAACCTACATTAGCACTAATGAGACTGAACTTGGATTTTTAATATAATTGACCCTTATAATTTTCCTTTCAATCTTTCTATCTACAAGAGGAAATTTCTCTTAAAGTGCAGAAATTTTTATTTTATTTTATAAAGACCAAACCTAAATCACCCTGTATTAATTGTACTATTATAGATGAGACAAATTAAATGCCTTGTGTGAAAAGACCACCCATTAGCATAAAAATGGGGACAGGAATAGTATGATTATTTTAAATCTTCAAAAGAATTCAACAATATTACAGCAGCTAGTTTCAAGGCCATCTTTACCAAGCCCCTTTCAGAGTTTTCAACTAGAAATAAATACACCAATTTGTTTTAATTTTCTTTATGGGAATGCTTGCAGGGATAAAATAATTAAAGAAATAGGCAAGTAAGAAAAAAGTAGATCTAGGGTGATCAATAGCTTAGGATATCAGTCTGGAAACAGCCAAGATATGATTGTACTGGTAGGTTTTTTTCTAGACACATTATGAAACACTGATATGATTTTGCTTAATTATAATCAAATTATTCTAATTTTCCTTCAGATAAATTAATGGCTTGAGCCATTAATTCATGTCAGTCATTAGCTCTCTACAAATGTTTTCAGTCAACTTGATTTCTATTATAACTATTATAACCTATGTAATAAAAATATTTTAAATTTTCATTTCAATGATAGTTTATTTCCTTTATGAGATAATTAAATGAAAATGCTTAAAGTGTTATATTCATGTTAAAAACTAATACGAATACAGATTACACATTAGCACTTACTGGAAAGTTATTAGTTGCAAATATCGTGATTTGCATAATTTGTCTATGTGCTAAATAAAAATGTAGTTTATCAAGTTTTGTGATTTCTCTAGCTTTTAATAATTTATGATCAGAGTAGCACAGTACTAAACTTAATGATAATTTCATAAAAGGACTTACTTTTGTCCTACTCATTTAATATATAATATTTGGAAGTATTTACAGAATAAGGAAGTCAAATTATACTCCAAGAAATGTTTTAAAATTAAAAATAGCCCACAGACCTTTAAACATAATTATTATAGAATACATTGACTTTTTACCAAAAAGAAGATTAAATTTTTATTAAAAAATCAGTTGACAATAAAATGCAATTCTACTGGTGTTTCTGCATTATGTAACTCTCAAATTGGTGTATCCGGTTAATGAGGATCCTTGATTGAGGAGTAATTGACCAGAAAGCTTATTGGACTAATGCATCTAAATGGTTTATAATAGGTTTCTTTAAGAACTTTTTAAAAAAGAATAATGAATTTTTATTTATTTACTTTTCTCTTTGTTGACTCATAGGCTTCAGATTCTCAAGGATCACTTTACTTATTCTCTCTATGTTAATGTCTGCCGATCACTCTTTGAAAAGGACAAGCTACTCTTTTCTTTTTGTCTAACTGTGAATCTGCTGATACACGAACGTGAGGTCAGTACTGTTTTAATTTGCAGGGGGAAAAAACGTAATATTAATGTTGATTCATTAAGTTACTAATTTGTATGGGAATATATAAAGAGTTGTAAATAATGATAATTATTATAATTATGGCAAGACATTACAACTAGCCTGAATTTCATAGAGGTGAAAATAAATTAAGCACAGAATTAATTATGTAACTATAACTTAAAATTTTGTTTGTTTTAATTTAAAACAGTTTTTATTAGAATCTCATATAATTATGGATATAAACTTACCAAATAGATTGATATACTTACACCAGTAATAGTATAAATGGTGATGTTTTTCAGAACTTGTGCAAGTTAGTCAAATCTAACCACTTGTATTGAACAATATCTTTCATAAATTTTTTCTATGTTTTAAATCTATTCATTTAAAATATAAGAAACTTTACAAATGGAAGAGCGGTGTTGTATAAATTTACTATTTTCTACACTTGTGTGTTTAAGGTTTATTGATTTCATATGATGGTATATTAGTTGAATTCTAAAAGAGTAAGTACTTTATTCTTATATTTTTGCAAAAGTTACATAGAAGTACCTGATTATATTTTATGGAAAATGATTGAAACATAGCGGATTGATGGCTATTTATCTTCCCACAATTTTTAGAGCCAATAGGACTCTAAGCAGTCATTTGGAAAACATATATTCAAATAGAATATATTCAGATTTTGATGTTTAGGTTAGTAAATCTGGAGAAATATTACCAAAAAGTAACTTTCTAAAAATAGAACTATTTTTTAAAATGTATCATAACAGATATTTCAGTTTCTTATTAACAAATCTGAGCTACATCAGAATTTCATAGGAAACATACATGATATTCTAAAATTAATAGTCAATTTTTGAAAAATGGTTGTAAATTTACTATCTATATGATGAAATCATTTCTGACTCTTCATGCTACCTTGTTTTCAAAAGATTAATAAAGCTGAATGGAGATTTCTGCTAACTGGCGGCATTGGACTGGATAATCCTCACGCCAACCCTTGTACATGGCTCCCTCAAAAATCCTGGGATGAAATATGTCGACTAGATGATTTGCCTTCCTTCAGATTCATTCGTAAAGAGTTTATTCACTTAAAGGATGGATGGAAAAAAGTATATGATAGTTTGGTATGTTTTTAATCCTCTTGCTTATTCCAAAGTTTATAAATGGAGAAAATAACATTAAATTATATATTCTTATCTTTGAATAAAAACAAAAACTTTCAACAGCTGGTCAGATGGTAAAATCAAAGCTTAGATTTATATTATTCCCACCTTCTAAATCAGTGGTTCTGTCTGAATTTCTTTTCAAATTCCTTGAAATGTGTGGAGATGCAAAAAAAGCTGCATAATGCTTAATATATATTCTTTTTGAATTTCTATGCCAGGTTTTCATTTATCGTCAACTTAGACTTTAACAACTATAATAGCAGACGCATTAAAATTTTACCGAACAACTATTATTTAATTTTTTTGAATGCATTATAGGAGCTAATAGATATTTTTGACATTTGAAGAAAGGAAAAAGCTAGTAGTCCTCAAATATATTTCATGAGACCTTATCTTGCTACTTGGAGACACATAACCATGATACAGTTTTCCTTCTGGAAATTCACAGAAATTGTTGCCTTCTCTAACTTTTTAGCACAAGGGCTGATATGGTGCAAATTCCCACTTAATTTTTTCTGTTCCTTTCTTTTTACTCTCTTGACATTCTGCATTCCTTGGGTTTACTATGCAAGAGCTCAGTTTGGAGGAGAAGAGAGAAGGGAGGAAAGGGCCAGATACGTGAGAACATTTTTTTATTTGGTTACCTATTTTTTGTTTTATACATGATAGTAAGATTGTGTCTACATACAAATTCAAATATTTTGGACAGGATCTCTTTTGGATCTCTCCTTGTTAGTACTAAAAATATATTTCCTAGAGACAAATATGTTTTTGTGAGTACTTCATTCTAATTTGAAATAGAAGTTTATTCACTATACTGAAGCATGGAGATTTCTGATCTAAGACACCTTCCCTGAAGTTTCAAAGGTACAACTGTCTTCTTTTTTTTTTTCAAGGTTACTACTCTTCCTGGGATCTTGATGTCTCCCATATACTTTTAATAGCTCTTTTGTATTCTTCATTATTATACACATCCTCAAATATCTTTTAAAAAGGACACCAAAATTGTTCAAAACAAGAAATTACACAATGCATCTTAGTACAATGCTGTTCTTCTTTTGTAATAAATGTTTATTTTTATAAATAGGTGATGACTAGTTGGTAGGCTCTTTTACGTGCCTTTGGACAATTAATGGGAATAAAACTCCATATGTACTTTTTTTCATAATAGAGATAATCTTTTCCTAGTTTTGATTCTTTTGTGGTATTTTAAATTTTTTCATTCCTTATTTAATAACTTTGACCCAACCTAATGAAATTTACATGAGCATTCTTGATTTCATTTAGTCATTATATGTTTTCTTTAAAAATTGGTTTATAAGTTAAAATACTGGTTTCTTTTTAGAAATAATCTCCAAAATAACATTGAATTATATCCACTATAATTTCAGGAACCACATCATGAGGATTTTCCTGATATTTGGGAAGATAAAGTAAATGCATTTCAAAGGATGCTTATTATTCGTTGCTTGAGGCCAGACAAGGTAAATGTGGGCTTTGAAAGCAGCTCAGTGTTTCCAGTCTTTCCTCTCGCCATAGCAGCCAAACTTGTATTTCCTTATGTCATAGGGAGGTGGAGGAGGCTGGGAGAAATAACCCTCACTTCCTTCTAATAGAGCCATATTTTTCAAAAAGTTTGTATATTTATTGTAATCGCACTAAATTCAGATTATATTTTATAGTTTTATTTATTTTATGATTCTTCCTTTTAAAGTATGCTTCTTTAATCCCTCACTATCTACTTTCTTTACATGCTGTAATCTCTTTTATTTTTATTATTTCAGTAAAATTATTCAGTGATGTTAGTTAGCATCAAGCTGATATACTAGAATTTCTGGTTCTTCAAGTGCTTTCCTTATATATAGTTCTTTGTTGGCCTTTGGAAAATTAATAAAATATTATTTTAAGACATTCATAATTGCTAAGTAGGGAAATAGCAATACTTTTAGTTTTAATTTCTTAATAAATTATATAACATACTAGCTGACATGTCAACAAATTTCAGTACTCATTGATATCCTTGTTTGTATTATTATACTCTATTAAAAAAGCTATTCACTTAGATATAATGACCTGCATCCACAGAGATACCCACATACTCTGAAAAAATGTAGACATTAGGTATGTTGGGGAAAAAGTTGAGAAAATCTTCTAATTGTTTATTGTTACTATCACGTAAAAGTAATACATAATTATTTCAAAATGTACTGTATTCACAAGTTAAGTTGCTGAGGAGTATAACAACAAACTCCTAACAACAACAAAAAAGCAGAACTTAAATGGTGAAAGCAATATATTTTTTAAAATGTTTTTATACACATCAATGATAATATGGGATGTAGGCATTCCTTCCTCTGAAGCCATAGTCTGTTCAATGCACACATGTAATTCTTGCTTGTCCTGGCAGTAAGTTCTCAGCCAAGGCAGAAGTATGTATTAAGCACAGTGCCTAGGGCCCATGATATTTTTAGGGGCCCAGGAAGTTGTCTTTATTTCTTTTAAGATCAGAAATATAATCCAGCCTGTTTTATATTTGTAATTATGCCAAAATAATTGTAAAATATAATTTTTAAATTTTTTATGAATAAAGGGACCCCAAAGTGCCTAAGGTTTATTAAAATTATAATGCTGCCCTGCTCTTAGGTTCTAGAAGTAATTACAGTTACTTAAGAATCATTATTAAACTGATGATGGAGGATGAAATATCCCCTTGGTAGCCCTTTTTAAAAATGAATCTCCACTGGAACTTTAGGGTTAAGCCTCGGAAGTTTTCAGTTCAAGTATTAAATATGGAATAATATTAAATGCTTCAAACTGTTGCCTAATATGGCTGTCTTCTTTAAAACTTTTTATTAAAATTTTCAAAGGTTTTTACTTTGTTTTCTAAGCTAGATAAAGACTGTTATACTAAAATGACTCTGCATGTACCATCGACCTCACCTCAACATTTGAAAAACAAAGAAGCTTCTGTTCATATTTTATAGTACATTTAATTTTAAGAGATTAATGAGCCATTTCCTTATTGTGAAGTTTCATCTATACATATCTTTTCCCCAGTTTTATGTTTTAAAAAATTTGACATAATTCATTGATCTACCAAATAGATCAAATATTACTTATTTTCATATTCCTTTTCTTTTGAAAGTGTTTTTGAGAAAGGTGGAGAGTTAGATATTCAAGCTGAGAGGGTTTTGTTTGTTTGTATGTTTTTGTTCGTTTTTAAATCAATTAGGATTAAACTTAAGGTTTTATACTTCTTTTGTCTACTCTGTCCAATGCTTTAGAACCCTGTCTTGTAATTTTTTCCTATATGTTTTCATATCTTCTCTAGACCTTTCCTTGGATAAGTGTATGAGTGTATAGACTTTAATGCCTCTCACGAATATTTTGATTCTCCTCTACTTCTGTGCACACGTGATGGGGGTATTGTGGCTATACATCTTGCTTTGGCCAATAAAATGTGAGCATTTAACTGCCAGTTGTGAGCTTTTCCAGGGCACCCTTCTGCTATCAAAGTTGTAGAATTGTGTTGATATTTAAGTGCCATAATTAGGCTGGTTTGCTGAGCCAACTCAGGGAGAGTAGTTGCCTGCACACTCAGATGACTTTGCAGAGACAAAAAAGTAAGGTTTTGTTGTGTTAACCACTGAGATCTGGAAATCATTTGTTACTATCTTTGGGAAAATTTTAAAGACTCTCACTAAATCACCAGTAGAAAAATGAGATTATCATTCTTTTAGGATTTAATAGTTTACAGTGTTTTATTTAGCAAAGAAATATGTCAAATGGATAAACACTGAGGTATGGAATGTTAAGGGTCCATTTACAAATGAAGAGCTTTTGGCTACAATTCTAGTCCTCTGAGCTTAAAAAAAAAAAAAAAAGCAAATTAATCAGCTTTCAATAAGAACCTTGTCAAACGTAAATTAATGTTTCTCTGACCTCAGGTAAGTCCTATAGGAACTTGCAATACATAGCAAAACATAAATGGCAGACCACAAACTTTTTTCCTGCCTTTTGGAAGATGGTCGCTTAGATTAGTCTGTAATTTTTGTTACTGACAGACTTTATTTTACACACCTAATGCTGGCATGATCAGATCACAAAGCAAACCCAATCTATGACCCTGCAAACTAAATAGCTAACACAGCCTCATTTACCTCAGGAGTTAGTGTTTGGTCTTGGGAACAAGCAAGTCTTGTTCAGTTCTAACATTAAAAACAGAACACTGAAATTTACCACTGTTCATGCTCATGTGAGCACCCCTAATTTGGCCTTCCAGTGCTAACAGAAGAATAACTTCACACCAACCATGTTTGTACCTGTGCAGTGGCGGATGCAAGCCTGGACCACTCACAAAAGAGAGTCCACTTGTAGTGCAAACTTACTCAAAGTAAAACCACACACTGAACAGCCAGGTGTTTTCCTTTTTGTTTGTGAAACCATAATTTAGTGAAGAAGTCAGCCTTGGGAGGAAAGAGGCTTTTCTTTTGTTAGTTGTCATTTTTGATCTAGTGAGGAAAGACCAGCTATAGGAAAAGAATAATGAGAAGGGCAAGGACAAGTCCTGAGCCAGACAGTTTAGATATTTTTAGTTTCCTGCAATAAGTGTGACATCTGTGCCCATTCAAATATCTGAAATATGAAATAACTGACATGAAATGAAATTTTACATATAAGGGAATTTATTCTGTGATTTTTGTTGAGGCTTCCTGTTTATTAGAAGTCCACCCTCACAAAAAAGAGGCACCCTGAATTATTTATCCATTCATTCATTCAATAGATATTTATTGTTCACAAACAATATATGTGTCATCTTGTTAGATTAGATTCTTGACATCACAGTGCCTATGAATTTATTGTTTCACTTCCATGCTTCTTCCATATTTGAATGAATCTAGAGAAATAATGAGGAGGAATTAAAAAATCTAACTGAAGCCCAGGTAGTCTTTCACCATCAGCTCCCCACCCTCGATCCCTCAGTCACGCACACACATCCACACCGGGACTGATACTGTTTTAAGGTATTGTGACATGTCGACGATTTCTACTTTCAAACCTTGTGTGAATAGATGTTCCAGAGAATATGCAATTAAAGTTTGGAAACACTTGTAACTTTTTCCAGAGGAGACCATCCTGTTGACATATTTGTCATCTGCAGACGCTCCTGCAGGCTGGTAGAATTGCCAACCTAATTTAGAGTTCATATCCATCCTTGGATATGAACAAGTATCTAGTCAGAGTGGTTCTGGGGACTTCAAAAAATTTTTTTCTGTTCTTGTCACTCCATTACTCCTCTTGCAGGGTTATGTTTACATAATTTTTTAAGCTAGACACAGGGATGCTCATTTATTAAATCTACTTTTATCGCTTGTTTGGGTCACACCTGAGTCGTGACTAGCTGAGGTCATTGCCTAGAAATGACAAATTGTAGACCTTATATCAGAAAGGAATGCTGTATATAAAGGTGTACGTTAGTTGTACTGATTAATACAGTTCCATTCCTACAGCAGTGCCTGATAGGAACCCCTATGCCATGGAGTTCTGTGTTTTGTCAAACACACTTCCAGAAAATGTGCAGGTATTTTATCAAAAATTTTATGCAATATAGTTTTGCCCATTTCTCAGGCATATGAATGGCTTGTTTCTTCTTTACAGTGATGTCCTTTTAAAAAAAAAAAAGGTTTTTCTAGCTGTATCTATTCTTTCTTTATGGTATAATATGGTATAAATCACACTAAAATTTTTGCTTTTGAATTTTGTTGTTTTGGAACACAGTATTTTAAAACGTAAGCACACTTAAAAGCCAGGTTAAGTTTTCTTATAGTCTTCATTAACTATGTGTTGAGTACTCATTAAAAGGAAGAAGTTTTTTTTTTAATTCTGGTGTCACTAACAACCCACCTTTTATTATTTAAATATTTATAATTTTTTCTCTCTAAAAGGCATTTACATAAAGTGATGTCTTTGAATCACCGCCAACATTAATGAATGACCTTTTTTAAGGTTTTAATGACCTTAAAAATTTATTTAATTTTTTAAAAATTATTTAAAAAGTTAATGGCCTTTTTTAAGGTCTTAGGCAGATTTTCAACATTCTTTCAAATCTATCCTGTCCTTTTCTAGGTTATTCCAATGTTGCAAGAATTTATAATCAACAAATTGGGACGTATATTCATTGAACCACCCCCCTTTGATCTATCCAAGGCGTTCGCAGACAGTAACTGCTGTGCACCACTTATTTTTGTGCTCTCTCCTGGAGCAGATCCCATGGCTGCCCTTCTAAAATTTGCTGATGACCAGGTACCCTAAAATAGATCAAGGTGTGTGTGTGTGTGTGTGTGTGTGTGTGTGTGTGTGTGTGTGTGTGTGAACACTTGCTTATACCTAAAATACAAAGGGGTGAGGAAAAGGTAAAAACTTATCGCTCAGCCCTTGAAAGACTTGGGGGTCCAGAAATTGATACTTAAATGGCTGCACTATATTAAAAATAATTCCTTATCCGAATCATAAAGCCAGAATTTGGGTTTGGGTGACACATTTGCTTTTCTTTGATTTTGTTGGAACAGGGGACTCTGTGACACAATTTGCACCAGTGTATGAGCTTGGGTTGATTTAGTAGATTCAATTCTCGACAATGAGCTTGTGTGTCTCTGACCTTGCTTCTTCTACCAGTCTCTAAAGGAGTGCTTTCTTTGACTTTCCAGAACAATTACTTATTAGTTAATTTATCAGGTCATATTCTAATATTAACATTTCTAGGCTTTAAAAGTTATTCAAATGAATTTACTGTAAATTTTTTTACATCATACAGCATAGAACTAGAGTAGGGTGGGGGGGACGAGGAGGTATATGGGGTAAAAGAGATCAAATATGTGGTGACATTAAAAAAATTTTTTTTAAATAAGAAGGAAGGAAGGAAGGAAGGAAGGAAGGAAGGAAGGAAGGAAGGAAGGAAGGAAGGAAGAGAAAGAAAAGGTGATTGGCATTTTTGAGTTAATATTTTTCTCTTTTGGTCCAATCAAAATAACATTTTATAGCAATAGTGCTGATATTTATAAAACCACCACCATCACTTTTATTGAGTGCTTTCTATATACTGTAAATTTTGCTATACACATTCCTATTTAATTTTTACAGCAATCCTATGAGTAAATAATGGCACCTCCAGTTTGCAGATAGGAATGAATATTAAGCAAAGAGAAATTAAGTGGCTTCTCAAAGGTCACACAGCTAATTAGTTAAAATACTCTTTACTAAACCAATTTATATTTAATACCCATTTTTTTTTTTTGCATCAGATGTAATTCTTAGATACTAGACGATTGATTGTATAGCACAGCACTTACCACTGATTAAAGAAGTGTGGGAGATGAGGTCTGAGATGTATTGAGGAACCAGTTCATGTAGGGCCTTTGTAGGTTACATCAAGGACTTTGAGTAAGATAGGACAATATGTAGGGTTTTAAGCAATGAAGTAACATGATCTGATCTATAATTTATAAAGGTCATTCTAGCTGGTGTGAGGAGAATTGATTCAAGTGGTGAAAAATGAAAGCAGAGCACTAGATAAGGAGGTTATTGTAAGGCCAGGAAGAGCAACGGTAGGTAGGACTAGAGCAGAAGTGATGGAGACGGCTAGAATTACCCATTTTATGTGTGACTCACTCTGTCCAAGTCAGTGCGACATTTTCAAACCTTGAGACTTCCCAGTTTTCTCTGTTTTTCTTCCCACATTACACAGTGTGTTTATTCTCTGGCCCCTGTTAGGACTGCTCAATGCATTGTCTTCTCTTGCTATCTCCACCTTTTCCAGAAACAGTAATATCTAGCTCTATTTTGTTTTCTGCTATTTCTACCTGATAGTATTGATAAACCATGGACATTCAGACAGGGCTCAAGACGCCGCTTTTCCAAAGAGGCATTCAGGTGGTGACTGTCCTGGAAAGAACTCAGGGAGTCAGACCCTATGTTCAAAAGCTGCAGATGAATCCAGATATAGTTGAAATGAATTCCAGACAAACATTCCCACAGAATTCTTTTAAAGACACTTTTAAAATGGGAATTAAGGTTAATGTTTCTTTTCCCCCTCTGAATTTTATGCAGTAGCCAAATTAGCTAAAATATAATTTTTCAAAGATCTGGAAGACACAGAACAAGCTCCTCTGTTTATTCAGTTTTCTTTTCAGCTTTGGATTTGAGGAGTTGCTGCTTAACAACTGTACCCTTTCCTCTCCTACTCACGTTAAACGTCTTGTTAATATCTTTTTCTGTCCCTTAGCTTGACAATCAAAGACCTTACAGAATTTTCCATGATTGTTTCCTATATAAATCGACTTGCTTTTTCTCTGAGTGTTTGTAGGATTCTTAATCAGTAAGAGCCGTTTAGGGTTGCATATAGTCAGACATTCGAAGGATACTACATAATTAAATTTTAATATATCTAAATGTTAATATTTCTTTCAATAATAATATTGATTCTTCTTTCACATCTTTACTATTCTTGTACACAGGGATATGGGGGATCAAAACTTAGCTCTTTATCTCTTGGTCAAGGCCAAGGGCCCATAGCTATGAGGATGATAGAAAAAGCCGTCAAAGAAGGAACATGGGTTGTTCTTCAGAACTGTCACCTTGCCACCTCATGGATGCCAACCCTCGAGAAAGTTTGTGAGGTAAAAATACAATTTTATTATTGTATTCACTGAATATAATTAGTGATATACATGCCATGCAAATAACTCATTCCCGTCCTCTAATTTGGAGGGCCGCAGGTGAGTGACATGTGGGGATTATAGGAGGGATGGTCTGGCATTGGGAACTGGAGGGCTAAAGAAGAGCACAAGTCAGACTTTGCTAGATCCCTCTGAATAGGGTTAAGGGCTCATCCAGTGAGTTGAAATGTGTAATCGGAGGAGCAGCCCCAACGATGAGTGCAAATCACCGGGTAGATAGAAACACTTTTCACAGCAGTGGGCCACAAACAACGAAGGAGGCTTTTCAGGGTGAAATTCATGTAGCCACTCTAAACCAAAAGGCTCCAGGATGTAACTTTTCTTTAATTTACTTCTCACCCGCTTAGCCAGTGATCCTGCCCCAGAGAACCAGCTTGAAACCAAAAGGATACTCTACCCACCCGCTTTGCTCTAGGTCATGGTACTTACCTATTTTTGTAGGTGGAAATTCCAGGAAGAAAGCCCATTTAGCTCACCAGAGTAAACAGAAAAACTTGGTACTTGATTTCAACAAATATAGAGAAAATGTGTTCTCTGTAATTACCTGCGTCTCTCAGGCTACTAAATAACCAAGTTAATGAGTAACTCTCACTATCGAGACATTCAACAGAAACTTGGGGGAGGAGGTTGTATTTTCTTTATGCCACTTGCCACTAGTCTGTCTGTATCTCCCAATAGAGTGTAAGCACCATAAGGACAATGACTTTGTCTGTTTTGTTCTCTGCTTTTATCTCCAGTACCTTGATAGTGCCTGACCCATAGAAGACAATAAATATTTACTGAATTAGTGAATGAATATTGCTTCACTGTTTAAAATCTTTCCATAGCTTCCCATTGCACACAAGACAAAGTTCAAACCTGCATCATGTTCAAACCTGCATCATGCCTGTAACACTCCTCTTCATTTGACATTCATCTACTTCTCGGGTTTCATCTTTGGCCACTTTCCACCTTGATGTCTATGCTCGAACCATTCGAACTTTCATTTTCATGGCATAACATAGTTTCTCAAGTATATAGGTCATGATAATAGAGGTTATTTTTATCTAAAAAATGATTTTTATATTATTTACCTTACCAACCTCTACTCATCCTTTAGGCCTTATACTAGAGGTTTTATGTTTGCGCCTGTTTCCTCATGGTTCCTCTGTCTGTTGGCCATGCTCATGACCTGTTGAATCGTATCATATACACCCATCAGAGAGTCATCTAAGAGAGAGAAACTGTCTCTAATGGATGGTGAACTTGACGCAACGCCCAGTGAGTCATGCTGCTTAAGTCACTGGGCAGCTAGTAGGAGAAAAAACGGTCCCCTCACTATGCACTAAAGAACATAGGCACCTATGCATTCTTCCTAATTCACCCCCAACCCTCCACATGAATGCTCAGAAATTTTTTACTGATAGAGATTTGAATTTTAAAAACACAGCAACCACTGACATGGACAGTTGAGGGAGGTAACAGTAGGGAGTGAGACTGAATAGTAAGCATGTTAAGGGCCCTTAAGTATTGCTCATTTATGCAGCCTTCAGGACAGTGCTGAGTGTTCCACCGTCGATAGTGCAGGCTAGACTATCCCCTTAAACAAATATAGCCACTGGGGATATGTTTTCATGCTTCAGTATGTACCAGTTCCTCTCAACTTTCAAAGTGCTCTTTTTTTTAATCAGCCATGTTTGGTTTAATGTTAACATATCTGAGTGTGTCGCATAATCTCACAACATGGCTATAGCAAAAAGGAGGGATTATTCTTAATCCTGCTCTAGGGCAGATACATATTTCTGTATTTCAGCAACATCAAAGAAGATACAGTCTTTTTTTTTTATTGTCTTATTGTGGCTAACTCTGAATTATGTAACATCTTTGTAAACTTTATAGTCATATGATTTAATGGTATCAAAGAGAATAATAACACTCTGGGACTTCTCAATGAAGTATGTTGTTTCCAGGGCAGAATCAAATTTAAGGCTTTTTGACTTAAATTGCAGCTATAAACTCTTTTTGTAAAAATGCTTCCTCCCACTTCCAGCCTATCCCAGGCACATGTAATCTGAAGATTTGCATTGATTTTATGTATCCTTTTGTATCCGATTTCTTTTCCTGCAGGAGTTAAGCCCAGAATCAACACACCCAGATTTCCGAATTTGGCTGACAAGTTATCCATCTCCAAATTTCCCTGTGTCGGTACTGCAGAACGGAGTGAAAATGACCAATGAAGCGCCGAAGGGTTTACGGGCTAATATCATTCGATCATATCTCATGGATCCGATCTCTGACCCTGAGTTCTTTAGCAGCTGCAAGAAGCCCGTTAGTAATGGCTAAGTCTTGTTACCTCAGCCCTGTGAAGCAATTCAAGAGGTCCCTGGTGATCATGGATGTGTGTGCTGAGTAAAACTACAAATTAAATAGGCCTCCTGCACTGCAGTGCATTTGGTTTTGATTACTGATTATTGACTGTGCTGAAGTCAATTTTATTAATATTTTATTTTAATTTTACTACCAGCCTCATTCCTGCTCAGCTGAGACCTTGTGGGATATCATTAATAATGTAGCTTTCTATTTAGAAAGTCAGCTGTAAGCCATTCCCAGTACAAATCTGCAAGGTTGGAGAATCTTGTTTCAAGATATTAACTGAGCCCTTTGCTATTTGGAGCCATATCTTTAAATTAAAATATAAAAATATTTCCTCCATATAACTATAATGAGAGCCAAAATGATTTTACTCCTTGATTGATGGGACTCATAAGGGTCTCTTTTAGCATCACCAGGCAGGCAGGGAAACCACCCACTGCTTTCATGATTAGAATTCTGTGTGTGAATGTCTGTGACCTAAAATTGTTTCACAGCGTTTTCCCATAATTAAAAATGGAAGCGTTTCTTTTTAAGAGGGGTTATGAACCTTGGTAAGTTTTTGCCATTAAAAAGCTCACACTCTTGATGTCAGAATATGTTTTAAGTACACATCAAAAGAAAACATTAAAAATAAAGAAGTACTTTCATTAAACAAAAGTCTTGGGTACTGAAAAATAAAAAGCATCTATATTTAAAACTAAGTCAAAGCTTATCTTAAGCTTCTAAGATTTGCTGTATGACTAGTTTTTGCATTGATTACTACCAGGACAGTGGTGAGGGCATTTCTGTACATAATAGCCAGGCAGAAGCCCTTTTGCAAAATTTTACTCCCTTTCTTCTAGATCCAAAGGTCTCTCCAGTGGTAGTCACGCATGTTGGAAATCCAGGCTTTTATAAACCACAGTCCAAACCAAAACCCAAATTTCCTCAAATGCCAAAGCAGCACATCGCAATTTTTCTGTTTTAATTTTTTATTTGGAAAGAATTTTAAACTTACAGAAAAGTTGCAAGCATAAAAGGTGCATGAAGAACACCCATGCCCCGTGCCTATAGTCACCGTCTGTTACTATGTAGTTAGAAATGTCATGGCCTTTAATTCCTAAATCAATACTCCAATATGTTTCTTAAGAATAGAGGTACTGTCTTATCCTGGTACAGTTATTAGTTTAGTAAATCTAACAAGGATACACTCTTGTATCTAATTACCACTTACATTCCCAACCTGTCCATTGACTCAGTGATGTTCATTACAGCACTGTCCTGTCCACTACAGGCTGGACTAGGGCTCACTTGTACTTAGTTGCCATGTCGCTTTGCCTTCTTTAATCAGGAACATTTCCTCAGACCTTCTTTGTTTTTTATGACATTGACATTTCTGAAAAATTCATCCCCCTCCTTTTTTTTTTTTAAAGAACATTTATCATTTTGGACTTACTCGATATTTCCTCATGATTAGATTCAGATTATGCATTTGGCCAGAATACTATGCAGGTGATCTTGTGCCTCAGGGCATTACATTGGGAGGCACGTGATCTCTGTTTATCCCTCATTAATGATACTAGTTTTGATCATCTGGACAAAGTGTTGTCTTATTTCTTCACTGTATGATAACTGTTTTGCCCCTTGCAACTAAAAATTGGTCTGTGAGGACATATGTTAGGATCATGGAAATATCCTGTTTCTCATTGAAATCTACCCTTGATCCAGCCTAGTGGCCATTGCTAATTCTTGCCTGATCCACTCATTTCTAACATTAACTCTGACTCTAGAACTCCCCCATGTTTGACACCTGGCACTCTGCTGTCAGCAAAAGCCCTTCCTTCTTCCCCATTTATTTATCTATTATTGGTATCAACTAATGAATTTCTAGGGTTTTTTTTTTCCCCCAGTAGTTTATAATTTATTATTATTAAGTCTTTTGCTCATATTGTCCCAGATTTGATTAGTGGGAATTCCTTCAAGATGACTCCTCTGTACTTGCTATAGGTATCATCATTTAAAAAAATTATAATAATAATAATTTTTAATTATTGTCTCTTGTAATTTCTAGTATAAGATGCTCCAGGTTCATCTGTACCCCAGTCCTGCAACCAGACATTTTTCTGAAGAGTCCTGTTTCCTTTTTAGTAGGGAGTGGTGTAGAGACCAAGATCTCATTGATCTCATTGAGATCTTGAACTCATTGCTACTGCATTGACTTTGGTTCTTGGCCCTTTCGGTAAAGAGAGCTTAGAAATATATATATACACTTACACATACATGTGCATATATACAAATATATATTCACACATATGCATGCATACAAACAAGTATGTGAGCACATATATACATATTTTAGAAGTAATGAGTTCATCATATCAATGCCTCCAGTTTCACTCCATCTACTCAGGGGTTTTTCTTGGTTTTCCTTATTCTGTATTTGTATGTCCCTTCTTCTACAGTGAGAAACCTGGCTTTCACAACAACACACTTACTGATTTGCTCAATAATATACCTGAAATAATCCCAGAATTAGCACAGCATGCTTAATTTTCTCCCCCCTCTCTGGTTAAACGTATGCTATTTTACTTTTGTCTTCACTCTCCTTTCAATTTTTCTCTACAGGGGAGACTTCCCCCTGCCTTTGGATAAAACCTTGGACAGCCTCATGTTTTTTCTGGTTATTATAAGGTAATAAAGAGACCTATAGTCATTTTAACTTGCAAGGCCAACCTTGATTCAGAAATCAGAAAGTACAATACAATATATTAATCAACATGCCAACTGTTATTCAAAATGTAGGTGTCAACTCAGCAGGGTCTCACCTCAGGCCTATAGTCAATGGGCTTCATGCTGTTGGGGGAAGGTGATGGAATTGTCATCTTTCTTTTTGTCTCTCTTGCGGGTGATAGCTGCTGATACTAACAGTTCATTTCAGAGTGTGTGCAGGGGCAAGGCAGGGAGGGCAGAAGTTCCTACTCTGGGCTCCTTATTGTTGGAGCTCTCTGAACTTGGCACTTGCACTTGGGTTTAAAGATGACTCTTTTTCTTGTGAGTTCTCCCATGGGTTCTCCTTTGGCTGCCCTGCTGGTCTCCTCTGGCTGTAACCCTATCGTCGTTGGCCATGCTTTTCCTTTAGCTGGCTGCTCCTGAGCATTTTTTCCCTCATATTTTGGTTCTTCAGCATTCATTTCATACAAGCCCTTACTGTTGGCATTTCCTCATCCCGTGACACAAGTCTCTTGACCAGGAAACCTTTAAAATGATGCCTAGCTGACATTCCTAGTCCCGCTCCCCATCAGCTCCTTGGACTCGCACTGGGGTGGCCCACCATCAGAGGCGGGGTGAGGATTTCCCTCTCACAGTTCACTATCCTGTGCCCTTAGACTGCCCTCCTCTTGAATTTTGCACTTTCCCACTCCACCGCAGCTGCAGGGAGCGTGCATCCGCTCTGTGAGTGGCATTATTAATTCCTTCTCTCTAGCTTGGACTAAGGAGATAGACCTCATACAAGGTAAATTTTGTATTTACCTTGTAGAGGCTACAGATTATTTATATATTGCATCATACTTTCTGATTTCTGAATCAAGGCTGCCTTTACATCTAAGAGTGACTGTAGGACTTTTTATTACCTGAGAATAACCAGAAAAGTCACTATCTTTTTTTTTTTTTTAGGCGGGGGCATGGGGTGGGGGTGGGTATGGCTGCCCAAAGTATCAGTCCAGAAGTCCTTCTTCTAGAAAAGTTCTTCTGCCTAGTTGGTTTGAACTATCGCCTTTGAAACTCCTCCATGGTGGTCTGGAACCACACATTGGAATCCATATTTCTTGCCTCATGATGCTTCAGGTGGAACCTCTAAAACCCTGTAAGGTAATATGAAATTAGATAAACGTATTATACTTCCTAAAAACCTGGTGTACATAGCTATGCATGCCAACCGAACAAGTATACAAGGGCATATTTTTGCCTAAACAGACTGTAGAAACATAGTTAACTCTGTTTTAGTTAAACTTGAGGATGGATATGTTTATAAGCAAAAGTAATTAATTTCAAAACATAGTCAATAGAATGCAATGTTGGGGGAAAATAATGATGTGGTACCATTTCTTCTCATTATAGGAGGAATTCAAGAAATTACTTTATGGCCTCTGTTTCTTTCACGCTTTGGTACAAGAGAGACGGAAATTTGGACCCCTGGGGTGGAATATTCCTTATGAGTTTAATGAGACTGACCTGAGAATCAGTGTACAGCAACTCCACATGTTCCTGAACCAGTATGAGGTATCATAAAAATCACAGCAAGAACATTACCTATTTTGCTCGTTATCAGTTGTAAGCATTTGTACAGTAAGCAGAGACTTCTGATTGATTCTTACTCTTATAAAATGAATAGCAGAATAGTTCCCAACAGCTTATTAAGTAGCACTTTATTATAACAGGGTATTATAACTGCTATCATAGGTAATTAGGATGTCAGTTTGTCTACTGAGAACCTATATTTCATCATTTATTTTGACACTTCAACACCTATGGAATCTGAAAAGTGATCGTATTGTACTTATTTTAAAAAAGATTTGAGATTTGAGATCGTAAGTTAACTAGGCTCCAGAATGAAAACAAAACAAACCAACAGACTGCTTTCCTTCTGTTCAGGAACATGAGGGTTTTTTGTTTGTTTGTTTGTTTATTTTTAGAAAAATGTCATTTTTCCACAGAGGAGGAGATACTTGAGAGTTAAAGAATAAATAAGTTTTAGGTAGATAGTTGGAGAAGCAACAACAAAAAGGTTTTTAAAAAGTGCAAACAATGTATACAAACACTGAATGACTATAATGTACACCTGAAACTAAAATACTGTTACATCTCAGTTACACCTCAATTTTTTAAAAATGCAAATAGGTGAAAAAGTTTGGTTATCTATAAGTGATTTGGAACATTCTTATCTCCATGCTAACTGATTGGGGGTTATTCTATTGCTATTGGGGTGTTTTTAGGAGAATATTTACATTTTAGAAAGATCACTCTAGCAACCCAGGGAGAGTAAATTAGAGGAACTTAGATGACAGACCAGTTTTAGATGATATGAGCTGAATTGTGTCTCCCACAAAAGACATGTTGAAGTTTCAATCCATATACCGCAGAATATGACCTCATTTGGGAATGGGTTGTTTCAGATGTAATTAGTTAAGCTAAGAGAAAGTCATACTAGAAAGTCATACAATGGTGTCATTGTAAGAAGAAAGAAATGTGGACACACACAGAGAAGACAGCCATGTGAAGAGGGAAGCAGTGATTGGAGTTATACTGCCATAAGCCAAGGAACACCTGCGGCTACTGGAAGCTAGTAGGGTCAAGGAAAGGTCCTCCCACAAGCTTTGGAGAGAGTGTGGTCCTGTCAACCCCTTGGTTTCAAAATTCTAGCCTCCAGAACTCTCAAACAAGGCATTTCTGTTGTTTTAAGCCACCTATTGGCAACCCTAGGAAACTAATACAAGAAACCATCAGGATAACACAGGCAAGAGATGATAAGAGTTTAAACTAAAGCATTTGAGCTAGGATGGGGAACATGGTGGAAATACAAAAGATATGCAGTGAAAAGGACTGAAATGATTTAGATGTTAAATGATAAAGGAAGAGAGAGGGAAGTCTCAGTTGATGTCAGCTTTTTGTTCCAGATTGGTGGCTGTACCATTCATTAACCCAGGCAGGAATTAATAGTATATGACAGGTGCATTAGGAAAATGGGGCTGGGGGTGAAAAATTGCTTCAGTCTCCTCAATTTTACACATCAAAGATGTCCAGGTAAGAATATCTAATAGGCTTTTGGCATATAGTTATAAAGGTCAAGAGAAGAGGGTGAGCACAAAACAGAGATTTGTGAATTGTTAGTCCTCGGAAAAGCCTGAGAGCATCTGAGATTTTAAAGGGAGACCTTGTAACATAAGAAGAGAATTTAGGAATGACTATTGGTGAGCACCCAATACCAATTGGAAGAGAGAAGACAGAAGGTGTGGGAAGTGCAGACTGAGCCACCATGGAAAAAAGCAAGAGAGAGCATGCTGAGTGCATAGGGACTATCAGGAATCATCCATCCTGTCATACAGGGTGGAGAGAATTTCTAATGATGTGCAAGACTGACTGAATTGATTTCTTATATTAAATAACAGTTCAGTGTGCTTCTCATTCCTACAGCATAGTAATTATGTAACTTGACAAAACTGCTACTCTATTACATACAATTCATCAAGAGTGAAAGAGAAGTTCTGGGAGGAAAGAGAATTCCAGTTCCCTTTGATATCGTTAGGTGTAGTGTAATCCTTCTTCTAAAATGAACCTTTTTTGTTGATCTAATGTTTTAACAAAGAAAGCAATCGATTAAATTCTCACATATATACACAATAAGCAAGAGAAGAAGGATGAGGAAATCAAATGAGAGAGGGGCACACTAACTTCTCCGTGGAGATTAGAATGGGTTTTTGGTTGCAACAGGTATTAAAATCTCAGGACCTTCTAAGTTGTACCAGAACATGCTCTTCTAGCTCCTACGTGGGTCAGCTGTGGCAACGGAACCATTTATATGGTCTAATTTACTGTGAGCAATCCATGCCTTGGAAATATGACTTAGTAGGTATCCTCAATCCCAGCCAAGAATATAATAAAGAGGAATAGCAAGCAGTTGGGAAAGTGATATCTACAGGCAAATCTCTGGCATTCTAGATGAATCAAACACTAAAAGGAACTTGAAGAAACAAAGATTTCACAAGTGTTCCCTGATATACAAGTGTTGGGGCTAAAAAACACCATCGAGCCCTGATGGGGTAGTCAGGTGCTCGGAGTCCATGGAACTGATATAAAGTGATGTGCTTTATAAAAATAAGAGACCAAAGAGTAGAGAAAACATTTGAAAAAGAAGCAGAATGAGGAATGATTATCTATTGGAGTCCTGTTTTCCATCTCTGCCTGAATCAAAGTAAATAGAACCACCACCTACCCAAACTATAAACTTTTGCTCAAAAAGAGAGTAATTTTGTCAAATCATGAGCCACTAGACTACATGGTGATTTTGTTTACTCTTGTATCCCCAGTATCTAAAACAGCATATATAGTAAATGGCTCAGTTAGTGTCTTTTAATGATAAATCATGATGAGTGGGAAGATTTTCAAGCTCTTAAAAACAAGAGTGGCAACAGAATGATACGTAAAAATTAGGCAAAGTAATTGCAGCATTTTAAATGAATAGGAAATGGAAAATGTTTCATTAAATGATGATGTAATAATTAATTGGTTATTTGCTATTAGGAAAAAATTAACTTAGACTCTTCATACTATATAATTTCCATTGGGTTAAAAGAGCAAATAGGAAAAATGAAACTGTAAAATTAAAAAAAAAATGTAAGATATATATAATCTACTTGGCATATGGGCAATAATTGCTTTGTTGTTCTTTTGGTAGGGTGTGTGTGTGAGAGAGATTGGGAGCGGTGGGGAGGGGGACCCACCCCTCACTCTCACGGTAACTTTATCCCAAGGCAACCAATTTCACAGCTGAGGGCATATCTGTCCAGATGTTTTCCTATGCACAAGCACCTATGCACAATATACACAAAAATCTTTCACCAAAAACAGAAATATATTTGCATATTCATTTTCAGTGTGCTTTTTTCACTTTATATATATTGTAGACCACTTTCAAAATTGATATAGATCTTTATTTAATGGCTGCTTACTCAGTATCTCCCCTTTGTTAACTATTCATACTTTATTTCCTTGTTATATTTTTGCTAATAAGAAATGTTAAAGTGAATAGGTTTGTATATAACCTTACATACTAGTTGTAGATGGAGCTCTGCTTCCATCTACCTCTCTCCCTGCCCATGGTCTCAGCCTTCTTACAATAACTCAGCAGGGAAGCAATCCCAGTAGCAAGTTGCTACTATATCTGTGACCCCAGTCAATCAATGTACCTGGGCCTCTGGGGGAACGTTCCCTAATTTGACTGGTTCTAGTTGTGATCAGGCTGCTGAGAGAAAAAACAAAAAAAAAAACAAAAAAAAAAAAACAAAACCCATTTTACCCATCAGCTCTCAGGGCCATGTTGGCAGGTTTATCCCCTTTCCATATAAACTCTCCCCGCCAGAGCTCATCTTATGACTGCTCGTAAAGCTCTCCAGTGGCCAACTTCTCCACGTGTTTCTCTACCCCATATACTGGCTATTTGATTTGCATATGAGTTTTCTTACTATATTTCGTTTTTATGAGGTTGGGACCTGTCAACAAGGCAAGCGAAAGCATTTCATGCATCTGATCCAACTCCCCTCACATCTGCAGTTGGAAGACCATTCTCCTTCCTGGTTGTTTGTTTCTCCACAAGGTCTCAGTCATTGACACATGTTCTAAATTCACCACCTACAGTTGCAGTTCTACCAAATAACAAATTTCATAATTTCCAACTCCTAATTCAATGAGTTTCTCCCTCTAATCACTACTACCTACTCTTCCGAGTGCTATTATTTTTATTAAAAAGATTCCTCAAAGTAGGATCACAAGAATGTAGGATTCATATACTTTAACTTTTCAAAAATTTTATTTTATTATTAGTTTCAAGTATACATTTCATTGGTTAGACATTTATATAGTTTATAAAACGATCCCCCTAATTGCTCTTTCTCTCCTCTGGCTCTCCACCTAGCCATTACATTAATGCTGACTGCATTCCCTATGCCATCCTCCCATGCCTGTGACCATCTATAACCCTTCACCCCTTTCTCCTAGCCCCCAGATTCCCTCCCCTCTGGCCATCACTAGATTGTCCTCTATATTTGTTAGTCTGTTTTTGATTAGTTTGTTCTTTTTGTTCTTTAGATTCTGCATATAGGTGAAATCATATAGTATTTATCTTTCTCTGTCTGATTTATTTCACTCAGCATAACCCCTAGGTCCATCCATGTCATTGCAAATGGTAGGATTTCATTCATTTTATGGCTGAGTAATATTCTATCGTATATATGAACCATAATTTCTTTATCCAACCATCTGTTGATGGGCATTTAGGTTGCTTCCATATCTTGGCTATTGTAAATTGTGCTGCCATGAATAGGGTGTATACATTTTAACTTTTAACAAATAACTAACTGCAAGAAGGGCATGTAGAGTACAAAATTATGAAAAAATCCTAAAGTAAAAGATTGCTATATTTTAGTAGAAGATGTTTAAACATTTCCATGTTAAAATATGATAAATAATTAAACATCATAAAAGTAAAAAACAATAAAAATTGAAGAAAAGATCTAAAATTTATCTGACAAATGATTCAATATCTTTATAAAGAGCTTTTAATAATAGAATAAAAAGATAATCATTCCAAGTTAGAAAAGCACATAAAAGAACAGAGTAAATAATTTAACAAAATCAGAAATATATATGTTAAACATTTTTAAAATGTCAAGACCAGAAAAAACAAACTTAAAAACTAAAAATAATTTTATTGTTTAATTGTCAATTTTTTCCCGTAAATGATAATGCTCAGTTTTGTTGAGAGCAGTAAGAAATAGAATTCTCTATACTGCTGGTGAATGTCTAAGTATTTATGTTAGGATAAAATAAATTACAAATGTAAAAAATCAATATTTTTTATTTATAAACATTTACAAATTCTGTATACAATAGACAAATAAAAAAATCAAACTAACAGGAATAATATTTCTGCAAATTTGATCAATAAAGGTCAATTTGTAAAACAGCTTAAATAAATAAAGTAAAACTTTAATTGAAGAAGATGAGTAGGAGGGAGCATTTGAGATCTTGCTCCCTGGCATATATCATCAGTTTGGCTCAAATAAACTCTCAAAAAATTCTCTACAAGCTAAAAAGAAAAAAAAAAAAAAGAGTAGGCGGCTAGTTCACAGAAGAACAAATGTTATTAAATATATGAAACAATTATGAACTTTACCAGTATTATAGAAATGCAAATTAGTACAGTATTAATTATCACTGGGCTATCAAATTAGCAAAGATCTTCAAACTGATTCCTACAATTAACTACAGTCTCTCAGAAAAGCAGTATGATGACATTAATCAATTGCTTTTTATAAGCTCCTTCCCTTAGACATAGTAATTCCCTTTTCAGGAATCTAGACTAAAGGATCATCAGAAATGTATATTTAATGAAAAATAATTTAAAACAGTAGAAAATTAAAGGCAGCTGATGTATTTAATATTAGAAGGCAGATATTAAAATAGTATTTTCAAAGAGTTTTTTATGAAATGGTAGAAGATATTTCATGAGATTTGGTGAAAATTTATATGCAAAATTGTATATACAATGTGATTCCAATTGTCAAAATATATATGGATATAAAAAAGCAGTGAAGGAAATTAATATCAACATCTCTGAATTAGATTTGTTTTAAATGTCACTCAGCAGGGCAAAGCTTTCAAGGACAGTTATTTCATTTTGTGTCCGGCACATAGTAGGTGGTCCATTAATGTTGTTTGAGTACTAAGCGAGTTTATAAGCTAATAAGAGTTCTGTTGTCTCACTGATTGAATGGAAACGACAAACCACAAAATAAGAAAAAGACCCTGGGAAAAGCTGCACCAATGAACAGGGAGTATACAAAAAGAAATGTGTTAATGCTGACGTTTGTAAAATCTGTAATCCTTTGAGCACGCAAGAAACACACATCTGTGTAAGGTGCCGCTGAAAATTTAACTGACTGAGCAACTAGAGCTCTCAATTTTAGGAACTGCCGTACGACGCTGTGCGGTACATGACCGGCGAATGCAATTACGGAGGCAGGGTGACAGACGACTGGGACCGGCGCACGCTGCGCAGCATTCTGAACAAATTCTTCAACAAAGAACTAGTTGAAAATCCAGACTATAAGTTCGACTCAAGTGGCATCTATTTTGCCCCTCCTTCTGGCGACGTAAGTATGCCCTTCTAGAAACCTAACCCAGTCAAATATGAAATTCCTCTGATACAGAAAATGGTGATTTTTTTTCAAAGGCCTCGTTTTTTTGTGTCAACCATTGTGCGTGCTTGCTTCGTCTTGTAAGGACAGAGCAAACCCCATGAATCGAGTTAGTGCTTTCCTACTGGCTGTAATGTGAGGCCTATCAGAAATGCCCTAACCCAAGAATAGCTACCTCAGTGATCTGATATTCTATTATCATGAATTCAGTCCTTTGGGTAAAAACCCTTTGTCTCCAATTAAAATGGAAATATATGTGAGAGGGGTTAAAAATGATATTAATAATAATAGTTAATTATATTATGCTTAATTATTTACAAAGCACTTACATGTAATTATCTCATGTAGAGCATCAAATTAACATTGGTATCATCATTCTATCTCTTTTACAAATGAGAAAGCAAGTTCACTAAAATCTAATGATTCATCCAAAGCCACACAGGTAGAGTGTCACAAATCTACCTGCCTCACAAGGCCAAGGTTCCCTTCTGCTATTTTTTTCCAGTCTTGTCTAGTGGAAGATGTGACCTTCACACAATAGGCTTCCTGGGATTGCCAGAACAATCAGATTGGTTCTCATTTTTATTTCCAGAAGTCAAAAGGGCACATATTGAAAGTTAAACACCTGGCCACATTCAACAGAGACAAGTAACATAATCCCCAACCCTAACCCCATCATCCACTAGGATTAATGCTAGCTGAGGACATATATCAACAGGAAAAGACAAAAATTAACCCCAGAGCCTAGGTCGTTGATTGGGTGGAGCAAGTCAACATGTGGAGTCATGGATCACAAGATCTTCAGTGATCAATTGTCAAAGGACCCATAACATGATCTTTATAGAAAAACCATCAAAGACCACCCCAATCACCATATACACATATGAGTGTTTGTATATGATTATATGAGCATCAAGAAAGATACAGGATTTTGATAGAAGTCCATGTAAATAAAATATAAAATGTGCATATGCATAAAAGATACACATTATTAATGATGGTTATCTCAGGAAAATAAAATTTCAGATAACTTTTCTGAATTATCTGGATTTACATAATAAGAGTAAAAAGAAAAAATCAGAGTAGAGCAGGAAAAAAATTTATTGTTATTGTAATAAATTAAGAACAGTCATCAGCAAAATTCAGCACGGAATGATTTCCCTGGAAGAAATTTCTAAATGAAGAGACCAGTATATTCCTCTCTCTGTTTTAAAATCCATTTCAATTGAATGGTACATTTTTTTCTCTCTCTAAATGTGTTCATATCTTTTTTTTTTTTAACCTTAGCCCAGAGTTGAAAGAAAATGAAAGTATTCAGTGTCTAGTCTCACAGGCTCATCCACTCAATAACTTGAGTATTGAAAATCATCTCTTTTCAGTGAGAAAGTTCTACAGGATAATTGATTTCTAACCTCCTGACTCCCTGTTATTCATCTTTGCAGCACAAAAGCTATATTGAATACACAAAGACTCTTCCACTGACCCCAGCACCGGAAATCTTTGGGATGAATGCCAATGCAGATATCACTAAAGATCAGTCAGAAACTCAACTGTTATTTGATAACATTCTTCTCACACAGGTTTGTGAATATGTTCAGAGGCTGGTTTCTGAGGCCAGAGAGGATGCTCCCTAAGCAGCATGAGCCAGCAGGGTAGAGGCCCGCATACATAATTCTATCTGTTAAGGTGGAGAACCACTTTAAGGAAAGGAAAAATATACATACATACCTTAAATATGGATTTAAATAAAGTACATATATGTATGGGTTTTTTTCCCATTAATCTGTTGATTTGGAAGAATTCTGAATATCATTCTGCTGCTAAGAGACCTTTGAGTAACATTCTTTGAGTAACATTTCTGAAGATATTTTGATAGCATTCTGCTGAAAGTAGTTCCATTTTGCCTTTCTTGTATAAACCACGCCCAAATACATGACATATTATGTCCCTCTTTAATTTTTTTTAAATGGAAGAAGAATATCAAAGATACTTGGGAAGCCAGAATTTATCCAGAATTTTGTTTATTTTATTTTCTAGTCTCTTACTAAACTAATTTAAGAGTAGCTTTTAAAATGACTTTATCAAATATTCCAGGGCGTTTAATCTAGTTTACATAGAAACAGTTTCTTACACATCAGTATTATATCAGATTACATAATATTTAAAGAATGCAATTGCAGTAGTAAGTATAAAATAAATAGAAAAAGGTTTCAGAGAAAAAGATGGTTGACTCTTGATGGACGTGCAGCTCCATTGGTGAAAGGATAAGAGTGCGGTCAGGCTGCAGGGTTAACTTCCAAGGCATCGGAATTGAGCATGCCACGGCCATGAGTCCATACATTTAAATGAATAATATTTCACCTTGCTTGTCCGTTAAGATCTTCTCTTGTATTTTTCTCCTTTCAGAAAATGTGCTAGGCCATTTGTTGGTTTGTTTTTCATTTTTGAAAGCTAATTAGTCCAAATGGCAAGAGGTCCCTTAGTGATTGAATGAAATTTTGACAGGTTAAGGATGCTTCTTCAGTCAAGCAAATCATCCCACGAACAGCTTTCTAGCTGATCTTTTTTATTTTTATGGAATCTTGGAATAATAATGATAATAGTTAATATTATGTTGTGCTTACTGTGTGCCAGCACTGTTCTCAGTACCTTATACATAACAGTGGAATCTTATGAGGTCAGGGCTAATTATTCTCACTGTACAGCTAGACAACTGTGACACAGAAAGACTAAGTAGCTTACCCAAGGTCATCTAATACAATTTCAAGCCTTCAAGAACTCAAAGCCAAGCAGTCTGAGTTTTACTAGTTGGCTCCGGAATATGTGTTCTGAACCACTATGCTGTACTCTCTATTTAGATTCTAAAGATGGGATGGGACCTAGATGACAGATAACCGAGGTGCTGGGAAAAAAAAAAGCTAAGAGAACCAAATTAGGAAGATAAAATGGTGTGCTATTATTGAGAAAGAGTACATGTAACTCTAATCTACTATAAGATGACATTTTCTCATAAGACAAAAAGGATAGAGACTATTTTGTATGTCCATTTACATGTTATTAGCATGTAAAAATCAATTATTGCCTGAGTATAGATCTTTAGGAACATAGATGGAATATACAAGTCTGACGACAGGACATTAATAGTGTCTTCGCTTTATTTAAACATGGTGGGATCTGCCACATACAGAATACATAAAACAGTGGGCTCCTTCCAACAGAAAATGACTCAGAACCAAACAAATAAGTTTAAATGTGCATGGGGTATCTTCTCAGTGTGTAATTAAACAACCTCTTTCAATATCCTCACACTCGGATTGGCAAGTACAATTATAGTAATAGTTCACTGATTCCACATTTGGTTTACCATGATTCAGAGGCAACGAGATGGACCAGAACTGCAGAATTTGAAGAACAAGTTAATGATGACATTTATATTATGTATTTAACTAAAACAACTTTTAAAATTAGAAGGAAAGATATTGGGAGTTGAGAATGTTACTCTTACAGAGCTCCTTTGCTTATCCTTAACTGCCAGACTTGACTCTTTTGAATAGGAAAATTGTTTCAACTTAAAATATTATAACTAGAAATGAAAAGTTAAACTCTATGATGTCACTTTGAAAATAAATCCCACTTATCTTTATTTGTTTAATAAAAAGAACCCTTAGAAGGTTTCAAACAACATGTGTGCAAACTCTACAGTAATGAAAAGAAAAAAGCTAAGTGAAACAATTATAAAATAACACCCTCTTGCTCTTAATTCTCCATATCAGTTAGATATTACTTTCAAAACATATCACCCCAATTATGTGGTTTTGGTATAGGCCTGGTATTTGGTTTTTGTTTTTCTTTTTTCTTTTTTTTTTTTATTGGAGGTGCAGCTCTCCTTAGAAAGTAAAAATGTTTTAATGAGTTTATAGTATCTTGTTTGCACATCAAAATATAAATCTGCATATTAGTCTTTAAATGCAATGGAGATAGATATTTCATTAGTTTTGGCCAAATATTCATTATCTTCTTTGTTCTCTAATTTGTTTTATATATTTAATTGTAAACCCAGTACTTGGGATCATAATAAAGGATTACTATATTGGCATATCCTTTTTTTTCTAATATCTAATTAATACCTACCAAAATTTAATATTTTATTGTGCAGCTTTACAGAATCTTATGGTGATATGTGGAAGTAGCATTAAAAACCTCACTAGAAACTTCAGTAAAAGTAGAATGGATCCAATGTAAAAACCAGGAAATATAAAATCAGAAATAAGACTAAACAATTTCCTAAAACTGGAAAAATATAAAATGTATTTATTTATATTCTAATAGAGCTGGTTCTCGCTCAACAGACACACTCATGTGCATGCACGCGTGCACACACACATTTATTTATTCTGAGGATTTAAAAGGTTTTTCCAGAAATATAGATTCATTTACACAGTGGAACTAAAACATTAAAGTAAAAATTGAAATGAAATTCCCCTTCTTGCTTTCGACATGAATCGCAAAAGCCTGCCTCTTCTCTGTAACTCTTCCAACTGCTTAGAGGAGATGAGCTTATTTTCTTTGCTCTCCTGGTTCAAGTAGAAAACTATATCTCCACTTTTGGCAACCAGTAGGTACCAGAGTTATTATATTTTGTGGCAAGCTTTCTCAAAGCAAGATCAGATTTCTTGCTCTTGAGTTTTCATACCCATCCTCTCTTGGCCACCCCACTAGCATAAATAAATGCCTTTTCTCCCTCTATCGGGAGTATCCACTTCGCCCCACCCCCACCCCCAGGTGGCACAATGTGAAGCTTATTTGCTTCCTTCAGACCCTCTTTCACCTCTGCACTCACAAGACCTTCTTCCTCCTTGCTAACAGTTGTTTTCTCCTGAAACCCCACCCCCATTCTTGTTATCGTCACTTCAATAAACCTCTTGTGGAGAAGAACCAGAGATAAAATAGCAGAACAGTACTCCTAAACTTTACCTTAGAAATTTTCTTATCGAGCAATTCTTCGACCTTTGTGAAGATTTCTGATTAACAGTTTGGATTCTTTACAGTCCCGTTCAGCAGATTCTGGTGCAAAATCATCGGATGAAGTAGTGCATGAGGTCACTGGTGACATCTTGGGTAAACTTCCAAACAACTTTGACATTGAGGCTGCAATGAGGAGATACCCAACAACTTACACTCAGAGCATGAACACTGTGCTTGTCCAAGAGATGGGACGGTTCAATAAATTGTTGCACACCATAAGAGAATCGTGCATTAACATTCAAAAAGCAATCAAGGTAAGAAGAAATACACCAAAGGAAAATCATTATACTAAATATTTATTTACTCAGCAAATATGTGTTGGGCACAGATTCTATGCAAGCATCATTCTTAGTTCTGGGGATAAAAAAAAAAAATTCCTGGCCTTGAAGAGCATATAGATTTCTGTGAGTGGCAATTAATAAACAGGTGAATAAGTATACAGTATGTTAGATAACAATAATTTGCTGGATAGAATACATGCTAAGATACATGCTAAGAAGACAAAAGTGTTAAAGACTAAGAAAGACAAAGCCTCTGCCCACATAGAGCTTGTTTTAGTAAGGAAGACAAGCAATTGAAAAAATAAACAAATTATGTAATTTATGTATGTATAAAAATATATAATGTGAGTGGTAAGTGATAAGTTCTAAGGAAAAATAAAACAGGATGAGGGGTAGAGAATGATGGGGGGAAAATGTTTCAGTCCTTTTGGGTTAGGCTTCTCTGAGGAACTGAACTTGAGCAGAAGCCTGATATCCTGATATGGGGCAAGCTATGAGATGTGTGGACAGAGGGAATAGCAAGTGCAAAGGCTGGGAAAGGAGCGAGCTTGGCATGGTCCAAGGACATAGTAAGGAAAACTAGTGTGGCCAGAGTGGACTGAGCCCAAGGGACATGGTAGAACAGAGAGGAAGCCGTGGCTTCATGATGGCCTTGTCAGCCATGGTTAGGATTTTGAATTTTATTCTAACTTATAAATGTAACGGGACGCCATAAGAGGGTTTTAAGCAATGAAGGAAAATGATCTATTTTGCGTTTTTAAAAGTTCACTCGGACCACTGCAGAAAGGATGTAAGGGAGCACGAGTGTGGGCAGAAAGCAACCACGTGATTGAAATAGTCCGGCTGAGTGGGTTTCTTGTAGTAGCATTGGAGGGAAAGAAAAATGGCCGCATATGAATCATTGAAAGAGGAGCCTACTAGGCTGGCTGTAGTATAATCTGCCTGGGCTGTTAAGCTAAGAAGCATCCAACACCATGTGTTTCTCTTTGACCTCGTTCTTCCTGTATCCTTCCTGGAAGATAAAGGCTTGGCCTCCTGCACTCTGGGAGCTAAAAGGAAAAAAAGACTTCAGGGATCTCAGCACCCAACAAACATATATTCATTTAATTCCAGATTTCAGTATGGCAGTTCTGACCCCAACTGAGCCTGGTATACCCTGCTCCAGGGACTTCTTCCCCCCGACCCACGTCTCATTCAAGATAGGTGATGTGCAGTTTTGTGGGAGAAGACCTAGGAGTTTGTATTTTAAACCAGGTTTCAACAATTTTTTAATTTAGCTATCCTCCTCTCTCACTTTCACCTGGGGCCATCAATTCCAAGTATTTGGGGGTATTCTGCAATATTTATGTAGTTCATTCTTAGCTTTGCCCTCTGCCAGATTAGTATTGGGCTTCTCTTGATTGCTAAGTTAACTACCAATTGTCCAGATGCTTTCTATCTCCCGAAATTGTATTGTCATTGTACCAGTCCTTATTTTTTCTGCACTTGTGGGCTTAAGCCTTTACAAAATAAATTTATTTACTGTTGTTTCAGTGGGTTTAAGAAAGGAGGCAAATGAAATGTGGGTGGTTAATCCATGAAATTTACTTGAAAAACTTCTCTATATGATAGTTGGAATAATATTTCCAATGATAGAAATAACAGAAATGATGATAGCAACTGGCCTATATGCAAGATCAAATAGACAGGAATTTTTAAGGACCTCAGAGTTTGGACATCTGTCCATCAGTGATTCAAAATAGGATGAGATCAATTAGACTTCCTAATTGCAATCCAAGATATTTTAACTTTTCAAAGCACTTTATATCATTTTTCTAAACTTGTATTCAACACTCTTTTTAAAAAGGCAGGGCAGAGATATATTAGTTATCCAGTTAATAGATAGATAGACTAAGTCATAGTTAGGCTGTGATTTAATAGTTGTGAGTAGCCAAGTATCGATTCAGATTTTCTAGGATGGGCAAAATGCGTGAAGGGGTGTCAAAATGTACAAATGTCCAGCTATAAAATAGAATCGAACAACATGAATTTGAACTGCATGGGTCCACTTAAATGCACATTTTTTAAATGAGTTGTTCAAAAGTCAATTGTATTTTCTTTTTTTTTTCTTTTTTTTTTTTTTTAGTTTTACTTTTAATTAATTTTCATTATGGTGGCATTGGTTAACAAAATCCAGTAAGTTTCAGATGCACAATTTAACAGTATATGTATATTACATTGTGTGTTCACCATCCATAGTTAGATTTCTTTCAATTGTGGTTGGGAATTCGTGGATTCAGATGGCCAACTTAAGTAACATGCAGATTTGACTATGAGGGTGGTGGGCACCGCTAACCCCCACTCTGTTTAATGGTAAAATTTAAGTAAGTCCTGGGGATGTAATGTACAGCATGGCGACGATAGTTAATAATACCGTATTGCATATTTGAGAATTGCTAAGAAAGGAGATCTGAAAAGCCCTCATCACAAGAAAAAAAATTTTGTAACTGTATAGTGACGGATGTTAACTAGACTTATTATGGTGATCATTTCACAGGATGTACAAATATTGAATCATTATGTTGTACACCTGAAACTAATATGATGTTATATGTTAATTATACCTCAATTTAAAAATTTCCCATAAAGTTTAATTAGATTGAATTTTAAAATATTTTTTCAGGAATAGTTTTGCTATATGACTTGACCTTAAATAATCACAATTGTAAACAAAGGATAATTATAAAGAAGGCATTTAAGAGGGACTTGTCCAAAATATATACTGTCCTGTTAACCAAAGGTTAAATGTGTTTCAGGGGCTTGTGGTGATGTCTACAGACCTTGAAGAAGTGGTTAGCAGCATTCTGAATGTGAAAATTCCAGGAATGTGGATGCGTAAATCATACCCAAGTCTTAAACCACTTGGGAGCTATGTGAACGACTTCCTTGCAAGACTAAAATTCTTGCAGGTGAGTTCTCTAAATGCACATATATTAAGTTTCTTCTGATTCCATTTTCTTCACCACGATACCTAATGTGAAAATATTACTCTCTAGTGTTCCTGTGCAACACAGGCACAAATAACCACTACTCAATATTACAAATAATTTATGTAACAGTTACACTGAATTGTCAAAATACTAGTATTAGAAGTAGAGTATCAGAAAGCTCCTTTAGGTGCCAGCATTCATGTTTAGTGAAGTCAGACACTCAAGTCAATGACATTTGAAGAGAAAAAACAACTGGCTATGTTGATTTTTCCGTTAAATATTTAGCATCAAAATGGATCCCAAGAGCACAGCATCTTAGAAAGACAGTCAAGTTACAAGCTAGGAGCATTATTTCCTCCTTGTCCAGCATTTTTCCAGGCCATTACATCACTAGATTGCTGGTTTAGCCCAAGACAGTAATAACCTCATGGCTACTTGTCCTGGAAATGTTGGGTGGGCAGAAGTCTACCTGCTAATTATCTGGCAATACATGTGCTTAACTCTGGTTCTTACTAACAACTGTATTCATTAGAAGTATTAATTAATGTCCAGAATATTGTATGTAATGCATCAACAACTGCCTGTAAAAAAATTCTGCAAGGATAAAATGACTAAACTTCCCTTCCATATAGTACAGGCCTGCTGCTGTACTAGAGTTGAACAAAAGCATTAAGATTGTTCTTGAAAAATGAACGTTCCACCTTGAACTGTATTAGGGAAAAGTTCTTCAAATTTGTTCTTTGGCTTGACTTCTGTAATTTACTAGCTAGTTAAAATCAATATTTAACTAACTTATTATAATATATGAACAGAATATCCAGGTATCTTGATATTTATTAAGCTCTTAAGCCCTCATTACCCTGTTTCTTCTGGGAGTTCCATGTACAATATTGTGTTTCCAAATGTTGGATTTCATCGTATTTTGGTAAAATAGGAAGGAAAACTTCCAAAGGAATATTATACTGGGTACTAATGACTAGAGAGAAAAAATAGTGAAAAAGAAAAATTTAAGCATCTGACTAGACTTTCTAAGGATCTTCTCTTCTATTCAACTATGTAACAGATTATACAATAATATATATTAGACATCCACTACTGCATGGAGTTTCTGAAAGAATCATGTGGTACGTCTAAAACAGACATTTATACCTGCATTCATGCACATTGTGATACCCAAGCTAATGCAATGGACATGAAACACGTCAGAACAAAACACTGACTATGCTACTTATTTTTAAAGCCATCAGAATATGGCTTTATATTTCTCAAAGTGTTAGCTCGGTTGTTAGTTTTCCTAAAAGAAAATAGAGGGAGTGTTTGGGGGCAATTTTATTAAGCAGTGTTGCATTCAAAGTTGAAAAGCTCTATTGTTAGGACGCCTGTGTTTTGACACCATAGCAATGGTACGAGGTCGGCCCTCCACCAGTCTTCTGGCTCTCTGGCTTCTTCTTCACACAAGCCTTCCTGACTGGCGCCCAGCAGAACTATGCCAGAAGACACACCATCCCCATTGACCTTCTTGGGTTTGACTACGAAGTGATGGAAGACAAAGAATATAAAACTGCTCCAGAAGATGGTAAGTACAGTGACAGAATGAGTTGGCTTATGTGTCTGGGCACTGAACAAAAATATAACATTCTTTCTTACTTTGCTCATCTGTTAAAAAATTAATCACCATGTATATCACTTGCCTTCAAATGATCGAGAAAAAATGTATAAAGAGACAGAGAGTGAGCAAGAGAAACAAAAAGAGAGAATGTGATAAAGCAAATGTGGATAAAAGAAACCTGAATAAAGAGGATATGTCCTTTGTACTGTTTTATGCTTGCAAATTTGTGTAAGTTTGAAATTATTTCTAATAAAAAGTTAGGAAGAAAGTAATAATGAAATTAGCAATACATGGGATAATCGACCATAATCTTATGGAGACTTTGGGGCATCTAGATGGCACATTGAAAAGGAGAGTTTCCTGGTCCTTCAAAGAGGATACCTTTTCAGAGCCCTAAATCATGTACTTTTTCCTGTCATATACATTGTTGCAAAACTTTAAAAAGCTAATATCTAATAGGAATATTTGTTTTGTGATTGAAAGATTATGACAAAGTAGGGCTGTCTTTAAATAAATGACATTAATCTCTAAATGACCATTAATGAATCCAGCTATAACTGATGTGTGAAAGACGGTTCTGCTTCCTTATTCATCGCTGAAAGATGAATTCATGGGCTCACTCTGTTAGACACCAGGGATATGAACAGTGAACAACTTAGACAGGAACTTGGCCCTCAACTAACTTATACTCTGGTAAGAGGTACTAGCAAGTAGACATGTCATCACAACAGTGTTGGATAATCACAACACTGTGCCAACTGGTTTTACTTTATATTGATTGTCATAAATCTCAAGGGGTTGGTAACACTGAAGAAATCCTCCCAGAATCTCCTGGGAAAGTTGCTTTCCCACTCTCGAAACAAGAGTTATCTTCCCTCTGCCCCCCACAGCTCACCTCAATTTTTATTGAAAAAATAAGAAGACATCAGAATAGAGCTTTTAGTAACACCAAATCGGTGAATCTGTCCACATCTGCACCCTCTGGGAGTCCAGATCCCATTTTTTCCCTCCTTCAAGGAATTTTACTCCTTGAGTTGTGTCCTCTTTTACTAAATCAACAGCATTGCTCTCGGCACTGGGTAATTACTATCAGTATGCAACATGTTCTAGAATCTCTCATCTTGAAACAAATCAATAAAGAGTTCCAACTGTTTAAATACTAGCGTCCTTTTGGCTACTGCCTCATGTTCTGCTACCCTTTATAGAAAAATTCTCAAAAGAACCGTCATCTCCAGGTTCGAACTTCCTATATCCTATCTGCCTTTCATCCTCACCAATCATCCTCACCTATATCCTATCTACCTTTCATCCTCACCATTCTCAAAAGAACCGTGTTTACATGTCATCTCCAGGTTCGAACTTCCTATATTCTATCTGCCTTTCATCCTCACCAAATGCTATTCTTTTCAAAATCACTAATGACTTCCATTTTGACAAGTACTATGAATTCTCTTCTGTCTTCATCTTAATCTCTTAGCAGTTTCTACCAGTTGACAACTTCCGCTTTCTAGAGATATCCTTTCTTCTCCCTTGGTTTCCAAGACGTCACCTGATCCTGATTTTCCTTTTCTCACTGGAAATAATTCATGCTTCATTGCTAGCTTATCCTCCTCTAAATAGTGGCTTCCCAAGAATTCTGTCCTGGGACTATTTCTCTTTTCTAATTGTGTCCTCTCCCTCAAGTGACCTCATACTTTTATATGTCTTTAAATATCTCCTAGCTGATACCTTCCAAGTTTAAATGTCTAGTCTAGATATTTTTGCTAAGAAAGAGATAGAGCCCTCTATATCCAACTGCCCACCTGACATCTCCACTTTTGTGTCTCCTGAATACGTAAAATTTATAATGATCTTTAATGAATGGCACTGCCATCCAGCCAGAAACGCATGAATTTTTCCTCATTCTTCTCACCCTCATACGTTCACATCAAATGCAGTGGCTTGTTCGTGATCCTACTGCCACCACCATTTTATACAGATTCTTCTGCTTTAGCATTTTACCTTGTTTCCCTACTAGTATCACTATATTCTTATAATCCTTAATTTATACCAAAGCGACAGAAATTTTTTAAAGATGTAAACAGATTAGGTCACCACTAAGATTCCATTGAAAATTCAGACAACTAAATTTGTAGTCATCTTTTTTCCTTAGTGCCTAGCAGAGCATCTGGCACATCATAGGCCCTCAAAAGCTGCAAATTTATGGAATCTAACCCAATCGTCTAAGCTACCGTTTATTGCAATCTTCTTTAATACTTAAAAGTATTAAGAAACATATTTAAGAACAATATATGCACAGGGAAAAAAATCATTGAGACAGATGATGTCTTCAAATTAATCATTTCCCCCATCCCTAGATGCCTAACCCATCATTTATCCGGCCATTTGTTCAGAATACTTTTATTCCTAACACACTCAGAATGAACACAGTGCTGCATGCCTGAAGGGCATTTAACAACTTTCTGCTAAATTGTTTATTGTTTCTTTAATTATATAGGTCTTCAAAAAAATACCTCCTCTGTTTCAACTCACTATACTACATGCTATAAAAGACACCGATAAATAGCAGCTCCCCCATCCTCTTAAAAGTCAAAATATGGATAAATTAGCAACATACCAAGAAGGATAAATAATTTGTTTCAAACTAAGTATTTGGAAAGGGGGGAGGGAGTGTTTAAGTTGGGTAAGGGCAAATCAAAGTAGGGCAGAGGATTTCCCTCACCACTACTGGCTTCCAGAAACTGCCTGGCCCTTTACATTTAATTTTCACAGATACTACTACTATTCCCATTACACAGAGGTGGGAAATTAGGTCCAGAAAGGTCAAATAACTCACCCAAGTTCTCACAGCTGGCAACTTGGCAGGGTTGAGACTCAAACCTCAGGCCTTCTGGTTCTCATGCTCAGCTAGCAGCTTTCTCTATGGCCCGTTAAGTGTTTCTGTAGAAGTTTGAAAACATCATCATTTTTCTAAGGAAGCCTCTTGAAAGCACCATGGTTGATTCTGAGCATTTAATTCCGATGCAAGAATTATTTTTCTAAATTTTCCTCATTCCATTATTATAAAAGTAGAAGGCTATGTTTGGATTCAAGTCTGAGGAGTAGTGATGATGTCCCTAAGAGTGTTGTTTTTAAACTCGGCTGAAAGATAGAGTTTATAAAAGCACTGACTAAAGTTTATAAACTAGCTAATATCGAAAACTGAATTATTGAATTCCCAATCATTATACACTGAATTTAGAGTGCAGAGCAGTTGGTGTTTCTTTTTACAATGATTGACTAATTTAACCCACAACCACTCTTATTAAAGATTCAAATTTATTAAAATCCAAAATTATCTTGAAAATAGTGGAGCATATGTAAATCACAACTTATTTAAAGAGCAACAAAGACCATTCAGTGTTCCAGATTGCATAATAAAGAGTAGCCATCAGTTAAATGAAACCATTTCACTGAATACCAAATATCAGCCCAAGTTTGATCTGTAATTGCTTATAGTCACTAAATCATGGATTCTATTATTTTGTACACACAGAAACACACATACACACACATACATTTTCACAAATAAATACAGATATTCACAGCTTATTCATTTTTGCATTCCACTTCCCTCTCCTAGTTAGCTAACTACCAGAAAGAGAATGAGATACCTGGATTTATTTGGAGCAATGCAATGGCCTTTTCCCAAGGAACAGCTTTCTCATGGGACCCTAATGGAAGTAGCACGAATTCTGGCTTGAGAACAGCTTGCTTGGGCTATAAGCACCGTCTCTGTCTCTATCCACCAGTCTGTCATCTTGAGTTTACACTTTAGTGTGTGCCTGTTGCTGGGTTCTGGGGCTCATCAAGAAGTCATCCTGATTTACGTTAAGATTACATTAAACATCATAAAAAGGTCACTTTTAAAGTGACGCAAAGTGGCCACATTGCCACCGTAAATCTACCTAGAGTTGGCATCATTTGTCCTAGATGTGTTTGCCTAAGATCTTCATATCTGAAATACTGGGTTACTCAGTCATCAATGGAGAGCACTACCTGGCAGGGAGGTGGGCAGAAAAAGGGGAACAAGAGAGGGGCTGGAGAAGCTGTAGCTGTGGCGGGGCTGACCGTATCCCACATCTACCTGTCCTTATATATGTTGTGTTTTCCATAAGGCCCTTATTGACTATGAGACATAAAAATGTATTTGAATATTCCCATCACCTTTCCTATAAAATTGTTATTGTGTTGGAGGAAACTTTTATCCCTACTGCCACTTTTTCTTAGGTGTTGACACAAACTCTCCCGTTTACTCTCTGTGACATTAGTTTTCTTTCCCAAGGGAGAAACAGATAACCAGCTGGTTAATGCCAGAGATTTACTGGGCTATGCTTACAAATCAGTGAGGCCAGGGGTAAACGGCTCTCTTGGATCTATCTGTAGGGTCGTCTCTACTCTCCCTGTTCCCATCAGTTATTGTGACTGGCTTTCAGGTCTTAGATCTGACTAGAGAGGTTTAGCTCGGAGGATGTGATTGCAGACCTATTTCTCCCTCAGGCAGGTGAACCCTCAAATTGCCCCAGGCTAAAGATGCATTTTGCAATTCAGCTTTATCAGAGTAATACTCTGGGAAGTTATTGGACAAATGCTTTGCCAATTAATAAAACTGACATTTTATTCCAACTATTCTTTCCATCAGTTAAACCCTAGAGGAAAGGTAATTCTTCCCAAAATTTATCATTGAACTATCCACCTATAGCTTTTTACATTTAACTAGTCATAAACAACATAACGTTTAGGTCAATGACAGACCACATATAGGATGGCGGTCCTTTAAGATTATAGTGGACCTGAAAAATTTTTATCTCCTAGCGATGCTGTAGCTTAGTGCAAGGTGTTAAACTCGTTTGTGGTGATGCTGGTGTAAATAAACCTACTGCACTTCCAGTCATGCAAAAGCATAGCACATGTAATTATGTACAACACATATTACTTGATAATGATAATAGACAGCTATGCTACTGGCTTATGTATTTACTATACTATATTCATTGTTATTTTTAGAGTGTTCTCTTCCTACTTATGTAAAAAAAATGTTTGCTGTAAAACATTGTTGTTCTACACTGCAACAGCCTTACACATCTAGTGTTTACTTGTCTCTTGATTACATCATTTCTCATGTGCTTGATTTAAACTCGTGTTGTTTTGAACAGTAACATGCTATACATGCTTATAGCCTAAGAGCAATAGGCTATACCATAAAGCCTAGATGTGTAGTAGGCTTTACTATCTAGGTTTGTAGAAGTCCACTCTGTGATGTTCACAGAACAAAATCACTTAACAACGCATTTCTCAAGACATAACCCCATAATTGAGTGGCACATAACTGTATAATTAAATAAAATTTAAAATTCAAATCCTTGCTCCCTAGCCATGTTTCAGGTGTTTAATAGTCAGTGGCTACCATATTGGAAAGTGCAGGTATAAAACATGTCCATAATTGTAAAAAGTCCAACTATTGAACAGCACTGCCAAAGTGGATTTTTATATGTTACTTCGCAAAGTGCTTTCACCAGTATTAGCTGATTAGATCCTAACAACTCTAAAAGGTAGACAAAGCAAGCATTATTGTTTTACAAGTTTCCCAGCTGTTCTCCAAGTGACAAAACAAGTTTAAAGTTAAATGAATTGCTCAAGGTCACACAGTAGATTGGGAACTAAAACCTAGGTTAAAGTTCCACATTGCTTCACTTTACATCTGTGCAACAATGTAATGAATGCTTTCACGTGCAGATACCTGTATCAAATACGTGAGGCTTTGCTAAATGGATAGCCGGAGAAAATGCTTGGGTTTTACTGATTTCCTGATTTGTGTTCTTCAACTGTTAGTATATGACATTACATACTAGAGGGAATTCATCCACGGGTCTTTGCAGTGAGAATAAATTCCAAAATTGAGGAGAAACTTAACTCTCACAACATTACAGATTTGCAAAAGAGTATTTTGTTTACATGCTCCCTAGAAGCCACTGGATCCCTACAAGTACATTAAGAACTTTTCTTGCAGATTCCCTGGCCTCTGATGTTATAACCATTAGCCAGTTAAAAGTATACATCTGATAGTGTTCACACAAACTGCTAACTTCCCAAAGACTAACTTACAATTCCTTTCCTCTTGTCTTCCGCATTTAGTTTTACTAGTAATTGACTAGGCAAAGTATAAATATTCTTGAAACATGGATGCTAAGACAAAGCACTCAGAACTCTGCTTTTGTTTTAGAATAAGTCTTAAGTTGCTGACCTAGAATAATCTGCATAGTATTCATCCACAGGAATTTCTGATTCAGAATGTAATCGATATGCATATTTAAAGTGTTGTTAACCAGCTTCTTTTATATTTAGGTGTTTTAATTCATGGACTATTTCTGGATGGAGCTTCTTGGAATAGAAAGATAAAGAAACTTGCAGAATCACATCCCAAAATTCTTTATGATACAGTGCCTGTGGTTAGTATTTTTCTAAGGATATACGTGGAGGGCAGGGGGAGTGCTATTTTACACACACACACACAAATACACATATATAGTCAATTCTTGTTATTCGGGGTAATTATGTTTTACAAAGCCAACACTGAATTAGTGAAAACTGAACCCACTGCACCTAGGAGAAACTAAAGATTAAGTTTCCATGATCCTCTGGTCACATTTTTCTTAACTGATCAATAAAAACCTGGTTTCATTTGTGTTTGTTTAAAGGCCCCTTACTTAATATGTATTGTTGATTCAGTAACATTGAACTTATGGACAACAGCACTGTAATGCATGCCTGAAGGAAGTTTATTGTATTTTCTCCATGAGGTCCATCACAGCCTTCTTGCACTGAGGAATGAATTTCAGACAGCACCTCAGCATTACACTTGGGGGCCATTTTAAACAGTGAAATCACCATCGACAACTACAAATAGAAACCCATAAAAATGTTTAAAACTTGGCATTAAATAAACCATGAAAAGGATACTTGTTTAGTTATGAGATAAAACAGAAAGGCAGAATGTCACAGATTCAGCCTCAGCTGGGAATGTGCTCGTCCGGTGATTCACGTATTTTGCTGCTCTGAGCACGCCTGCAAATGACCATGTGCAGAGTATTGATTTTAGGATTATGAATAAATTTTAGTGATAGGCAGACTTGCAAATATAGAATTCAGAAGTAATGAGGATTGACTGAATATATGTATTCACATATATATGGTTTGTTATATATTTCTTACATATATCTTGAGTTAAAAATGTGAAATTCACAGAATAAGACTATATGAAAACCACCCACATAAAATTTCTAGGCACCTATCTGTAGCATGAGCAGACTAAGCTATATAAATAATGTTTCCATCTGTTACCACATCATGTAAAAATGGCTAGATAGATTTTCACACGATTGAATGGTTTGTCTGGGATGGTGTGATAAAATATAGGCTGTGGATTTACATAAATTCTGTTTGTGGGACACTGGGAACAGCTCTGACAGGCAAATATCCTTCAGAGCAGCTCTAACAGGTACAGTGAAGAACAACCAATTGCAAGAAACCTGAGATAAAGAAACCGCGGGCAGAGAGTTTCAAGTATGAGACCCAAATTGAAAGTTACAAGGGCAGGTGTACAATTCCAGAAGTTGATTGGGGTCAATTTTTTTTTTTTCTTTCACAGCAAACTCAAATAGTTGTAGTGAATAGCAGAAGAAATTTATAAGTGGATGATTCTTCTGCAAAAAGAAATCACAAGAAAATTCTCTAAGAAAATCTACTTTTGGTTGAGTGTTATAACTTGCGTGTTATAAGTCCTCATATTTAACTACATGCAAAAAACTGCTTGACAAATCCTCCTTATAATCATCTGAGAGATTCCACAATTACATGGGAGAAATAGAGATTAACATCCTCATTAGCTCCTTCATACAATGTTTTGACCTGAAAAACCTACCAGAGGGCTCTCAATAGTGGGGCTGTCAAGCTGTATTCCCCCATGGATTGCTATTATTGTAATAGACAAAGAAATTCAATTAAATTCTAAAACAAAGTATTATTTCACCCTTATGATCATAGTTTGTTCTTTACTCTTACATTCAGAGATCAACTTGCCCCCAAGTCCTATTTTTGTGATTGGTACGGTTCAACAATGCTTAACATTCTAGTAACTTAGCTCATGACTTTCTAAAAACAACGTGGGTACATTGTATAGGTATAAAGGAATGCAACTGTTTAAACAGCACAGTAAACATAATAGCCCCTTTAAAATATTCATCCGAAATGAGGGAATGATCTAGTCCTATAATCATCAATAAAAATCCTTTAGAATTTTTGGGATTGGCCTTTAATTAATAAAACATGATTTTGAGTAGCCATGGCAGCAGTTCTCTCCTTTGAAAGTTTTCTGGCTTTTGTTATTGTAAGCACCATAAATCATCCCCAGGTTAAGTGTGGTAGAGAGGTGATGAATAAATAGATGGGTAATATGCTCTTTGACAGAGGTGAAAATGACTTTTTTCTCATTTAGTTTCTAAACTAGTTCTGAAGATGGTTCTGAGAGCTCTAGAAAAAAACGTTTGGAACAATGGCAGTACTGACAGAAGTAAAATCAATTTGGACTACAGAAATTTGCAGACACAAGCAACTTTACTCAACAATACCGTACGTATGTTCAAATACAAGAGCCTTGACTTACAAAAGTTTTATGCACTTTTTTTCCAGATGTGGCTAAAGCCCTTTAAGAGAGTAGATATACCAGAACGACCAAGTTATGTTGCTCCACTGTATAAGACAAGTGAGCGAAGAGGAACATTATCTACTACTGGCCATTCTACGAATTTCGTGATTGCCATGACTCTTCCCTCTGACCAACCTCAAGAACACTGGATTGGACGGGGTGTAGCATTGCTATGTCAGCTTAATTCATAATTAGGAAGATGTCGTTTCCCTGTTCTTATTTCTTATTAGATTGTTGAGTAGAAAACATATTTTACCCTTAAAATTTATTTGATTTAATCAATTTGACTAAAGTCATACTTAACTATAAATGTGCGAATGCAGCCTATGTTTAAAATGATTCATACTACAGTGTAAAGAAATGTCCTGAAATAAAGATTATACTAAAGAAAACACACTGATGTATTTTATTTGCTCTTTTTGAATAACTTTATTTTGGGAGCGTTCCATAAGCATTAGGAACATACATAAAATGACACACCACTGTTGACAATGCAAAAAAACAGCATTTGATCATTCTCAATCTTTAAAATTTAAAAAAATGATTCAGTTACAACAACAACAAAAAATTTAGATATTTTAGCAAGTATCACCTTGCAGGACCATAATCACGTTTAAGCCACTGACATTGTTAATGGAAAAAATTCACACTGCATCTAGTTACTACAGTATTTCTAAGCATAATCACAGCTGATTGAACGCAATGTGATATACACCAAAATTGATATGGATGTCACACAGTGACAGCATTGTACAAGTAACATTAATAACCTCCAACAAACACATGTTAAATTAGGCTGGTCAAGCTAAATGGAATGTTGGAGCTAAACAGAAATGTAGTGGAATTCAGATTGTCTAGTAAGACTTGAAATTATACATTAGAATGATGTGAAAACTAAATACTGGTGGAACCCTAACAAAATACTAGCAGCAACTGTTTACAGCCCTCTTAAAATGTTAAAAAAAAAAAAAAATTAGCAATTAAAGATACCATATTTTTGAGAAAATATAAAATGTTACATACTTCAGCATAACCTATTTGCTTTAAATCAGGCATTTGCTTTAAGACTGGGAGTATATTCCAGCTGTTGCTTTTCATAAAAGTATTTCAATTAAAGTAGATTTAATAATGCTGGAATGCAGAATCCTCCTTGGGTATAAAAACCCAAAAATGAATTATAAATATATCTTAGTTCAGAAAGCAAGATACTTGAATCACTTGAAGCTGCAGTACTAAATAAAATATCAGCACCTTTTAGCTAGGCTGCTTGAAGGGCCAAGCAATGAGATGAAAACTGTCCTAATTCAGTGCCCAATGCTGAAAATAATCTACGTATATATAAAACTCCTATTTGTTACAGGAGATCATGGAGAAAGCCAGAAATAGTTTTTCAAATTCAGGCATAAATTAAGGAAATAATACCTAAGATCCCTTGGTTGCAGCATAAAGAAGAAACACTGGTAATACTTTATTAATACCTGAATGCATGTGCTGCTCTCAAAGTTGTGTGGTTTTTTGTTAATAAAGTAAGAGGAAAGGAAGTGAAGAAAGGAGGACAACTAAATGAAAACATTTTAATGGAATGGAAAGAGTTCGGCTCTTAAATATTTGAACAATAAGATTTTTAAAGCAGCTACATTGGTAGCCAATCAGATTTAAAAAAAAGCTACCTGCACATAGTTAAAATACAGTTTACCTGGCATAAATGAAGGCCATGTGGCACAAGGTGTAAACAGAAAGCTACATGCATATGGCTAATACTAAAATTATTAGGTCAAAATTCAGAATAAACATGGCTTGCACTTCTCACAAATCAATCACAATTATGTAGGAGAAAAGGGCACCTAAAAAAGAGACTAATCCCTGTTAGGTACCAACAGCATATCTTGGCACAAATGATCAAGTGATTTCAGTTGAGTTATTTAAATATATCTCCAAGTCACTTGGTACTACGATAGCCACAGTATAAATGGAGTTATCCTCATAACCATTTTGACATTCCATGTACAGATTATGGACATGGCACATTTGGATTTACTGCCAGCCACAACATGGTTGCAATGCCAACCTGGTAAAGCAATGCATACATTTAGAACTTAAATTTCCCAAATAACTAGTTAGTACTATTAAAGTAGGAAAATTGAATATTTAGACCATGTTTGGGTTCTTCATTTCTCTGATATATTCTAGAGGGTTACAGTTTTAACAAGAAAAAAATTACCCCACATTTTACCACATGCTCTGCCCCTACCCCCACCCAAAACTGTAACACAAAAGTTAAAAAAAAAATAAAAAATCAAAAACCAGTAAATTAATAAAACTATGAACCATTATGAATCTTTCATTAAACTGGTCACACAAACATACAATCACAAATTTCAGTAGTTGAGGCTGCAAGTTTAACCACTATGCAAATATATACAAAAATAGTAACTCTAGATTCAAGAATAAGGGCTTTTCCCAATGCTAAATTCACACTCTAACTCAGCCTGAGCTTTCCTCTAGGTCCTATAGTCTACTTTATGCAATTTCAAAGTCATCAGTTGATCCCTATTACCATATGTATGTATATATGTAGCTGAATTAAAGGACACTACAATTCACTTTTAGCACAAAGAAAAGTCTGCCCAAAGTCCATTTAAAATATTCTTAAAGTTTAAGTGATTTTTTTTGGTTCAATTTCTATTTCTGCATAGCCACAGAAGTTTCTACTAATAAAGAGACTAGTGTTTTATATGATTATTTTTTAAAAAGTCTTAATCCAACCTATATCAACATTGGTTCATGGAGTCCCATTCTCTCCTTTCTTTATCACAAGCGTTCTATATTTTAAAAGACCCCTTCACACAGGGAAAACAGTACTGAGCACCAGTCTTGGGGTTTAGCTCAAATCTATGGAACTTATAAGTAGTGCAAGCCACTGACTTTTCTTTGAGCAATGTGCATACAGTACAAGAAACAGATGCAAAGCGGCATGGTAACATTCTCGTAATCAACAGTGATTACTGGGAATGATCAAAACTGGAGGTCAAACACAATTTTGTCTTCATAGAGGGCAATCACCAGCATGACGGCAAATCCAAACAGCAATCCTAAATTCTGAAGAATGAATTGTCCCACTGGACAAAAGCCATGTTCTTCATTGTCCCATCACCATGCAACATTTCTGGAAGCTGGAAAGAAAAAAACCACCCAGATACTTACTCACAAGCAATTCTGTATAATATTCTGCTCAATTTTTTTTTTTAATTTTCCTACTTAAGAACACTAATGGATTAAAAAAAAAACATAACAACAAATATAATAATTATTTTATTGAATACAATACTAACCAAAACGTACTTTTGTTAAGTGCTGCAATTTTATGCTCTGGCTATGCATTAATAAATACTAAATCTGTCCCCTCCTTATCCCCTAAAACACATACATATACATTGGTCATTTTTTAGTTATTTACTGTCCACTGACTTTATCAATACTAACATTTACTTTATGCTAAAGTATGATACAACTTATTATTGACAATAAAACTCTCAGAAAAAAATATTCCCAGACTTACTTATCTATCTAAAGCTCACTGAGAAAGTAAATTTCCTTTTGGGGATAACCATTTCAAAATGCTATCATTTCTTTATCCTTTTACATTTAAAATTCTCATTTCCAACTGCACACAATAGCAAGGACAGACATTTGAAGACAATTCCAAATTGACATCTCTACGCCCTTAAGCACCATTATCTTCCTTTCAATAACAGACACAGAAAACAGTATATCAAAGCTATCCAATATCCAGCATAACTAATACCAAGTTATGCACACAGTTTTCACAGTGTACTCTATTCTCTTAATAGTGATACAATTTTAAATAATTGAAAGTTTCCAATATCTTTAAAGGCACAGAGCATTGAAAAGTTTAGTTCAACTTCAAAAGCATAAGCATATACTATTACATTTAAAAATAATCCATAGTTCAAAGTATAAAGCTTAAATCTTTAAGTAATAAGATTTGTTGTGCATTATTAAAGCATAAATTATTTCTACCCAAACCTAATAAAAATTATGAAAGAAATGCTACTTCTAATTTTCACTTTTACTTTTGTCTTATTGTTTTTCAAGTTTGCAATGAATATCTACAGAAAGAGGACATTGATATGCTACTTTCTTAGACATTAAGCTTTACTCCAAACAGCAGCTGGGCTTTTTGGGATTCAGGGAGAGAAATGTAGTATTAAGGACACAATGCCTGCCTGAGAAGAAAAACCGTTATTTATTATTAAATAATGAGTACAATTAATCTTTGAATTAATCTATCATGCTCTGACAATGCTACAGCATATTTAACAAGCTCCTGAGGGTCCTATTTAAGAACTACTTCATGCTGGTCATGTCTTCTGTTTAAGTCTATGGCAGTAGCATATAACAGCTAATACAGGCTATTGTTCTTGTCCAGCAGTTAAGTGGTTGTGACAGAAACCACTACAAATGACAGAACCAATTAACTGTGAAAAAGACCACACTGTCCACAGCACTTTTACTATCTGATCCTTTACAGAAAGTTTACCAACCCCTGGATTAAGACAAAACCGACAACTTCCTACCTATGGTTCTAGTAAGACTATTTTATTTTATCTTTTCTCCTCAATTCCTCCAAGTTTTTATATATTTACAAAAACTTTTAATTCTGCCTATTCCTATGTAGGATGTTTCAGGAAATATCCCCCTAAATATGCGTACATACCAGCTAGAATAGAGACTACGCTTTCCCTGCATCCAATTCTATCCCGAATGTCAAGGCCCATATTTAACCACCGCTAAGAGCCAGCCGGTACACACTGGTATGAGCATACTCGTTTCCCTACTGATTGAGAAACAGCTTTATCCAAAGCTCCCTGAAACCGGATACCTCCACCCAGATATCCTAAAGGTACCTCAAACTAAAACTTCTGCTACTGTTGCTACCTTATTAAATGGCTGTAAATCAATCAAAACTTCCTCTCTAACAGCCAAAGTGGTCTTTCTAAAACAAAAATGTGTGCATGTCATTGTTGCTTACACCTTTTAATGGCTCTCCAAAATTTACAAAATAAACCCTGATCTTTATAGCATGGCATATTGTGTTACTGTCGTGATCTGGCCAATATCCACCTGATGACTCTATGCATATAATTTTTTAATCCATTTTTGCCACTAATGTTAGAAAACACATAATTTCAGTGTCATTAAATCCTAAAACATATGTGAAATAACTTGTCCCCTTTCTCTTGGGCATTTAGGGTGTTTCTAACATAATTGTGATGTTACAAACACTACTGCAAAAAATACTTTAATACAGTTTTATTTTTTGTTTGCTTGCTTGTTTTATTAGCAGCGGTCATTTTAGGTTATTTCCTCAGAATACAGTCCCAGGAGTAGACCCACTGGACAAAGAATGACGCTATTTATTATTCTGCTTTCTCATATGTCTTTCCTCTTGCTTCTAATACTCTCCTTCATTCTTTAAAACCCAGCATAGGTTTCCTATTCCAGAAAACCTTTCCTAATTTTATTTCTCAATTTTTTTAGCCAGCCTCTCTCTGTAGTTCCACAAACATGGTGCACTACTCTATAATATATATTAAAAGAATCGTAATTAATGGCTACTTTTTCCCTTCATTACACTATAAACCCTTACTGTAAAGATTCTCACATTTTTTTACATCATCAGTGTCCTAGTAAAAGAATTAGCTCACACATTTTCCATTCAACTAATTGTGAACTACATCTCCAGCAGTAAAATATGATAGAAATACCTGCATATCTAGAACTGACATCCTAGTGGGGCACAAAATGAACTCAATAAATAAGCAAAATATTTCGTGTGTTGTTAATAGATTGAGATACAAGTGCAAAGGAGAAAAAAGTAAAGTAGGGATAGAGGATGTAAAAGTTTGGAATAGAGACTGAAATTTTAGATACGATACCTCACACGAAGTGAGGGAGCTAGCCAGGAGAAAGTCTGTGAACAAAATATTCCACATGGAGTGATCAACAAGAGGCAGAGTGTGCCTCCTTCAGAAGAGAGCATGGAGATGAGGTATGGTTAGGAATATTAGAGAAGGGGAGTGGAAATGCTCAAGGAGGATGAAAAAACTTGAAGGTCAAAACATGAATTTTGGTACTTTTACTCTGAATAAGATGAAACCAGTGAAGAGTATGAAGCACACAAATAACATGGCCTAATCTTAAAAGCATCACTAAAATAGACCACTCTAAGCTGTTGATACAGAGCATGGTGGACAAGGGAAAGGGGAAAATCGGGAAGAACAGCTAAAGAGAGAAAGATGATAGCAGACTAAATCAAAGTGATGGGAGTAGAGATGGTTAGTTAGGAAGTGAATCTCTCAGGACTCAATGACAAACCAAATGTGGGAAGAACAGAGAGAGTAAAGCAAATAATACTCAAGATTCTGATATGAGCAACTAGAAGAATGGAGTTATAATTTATGAGATGGAGAATTCTACAGGAGGTGCTGGTGCAGGGAGTGGGGTTGCAAATATCAAGAGGTGGGTTCTGAACTACATTTGCCATGCCTCTTAGACATTCACATAGCAGGTGGAGAGATTACTCTGTAGTTAAGGAAAAGGTCTGGGCTAAAGACCTAAAATTAGGAATTATCAGCCAATAAATATACCATGAGACTAGATAAGGTTACTGAGAGGGTTTTCATCAACATTTAGAGGTAGAGGAGAAAAAGAACTAGTAAAAGCAATTGAGAAAGAGGCCAAGAAGGTAGGAAGCCAAGAAATGGTGGTGGTAGAGAAGCCAACTAATAAGAAAATGTTTCAAAGAAAAGAGAATGATCAACTGCAAGTAAAATGAAGGTGGGCAGGATAAATGACTGGAGGACTTAGCAATGTAGTGGTAAATGCTAAATTTGACAAAAAGCAATCTGGAAGAGCTGTCAGGGAGAAAATCTGATGAGGCCAGATTCAAGAAAGAAGAGAATTAAAAAACAAGGAATAATTTGCTATAAGAGGTAAGAACAATATGGTGATAGCTAAAACAAAAATTAGAGTTAAGAAAGGTCATCTCCCCTGGCTTTTTAAGAAGGGAGAAGTAACATTAGGTTTATATACTGACAGGAATAACCCAGCAGAGAGGGAAAAATGAAGGACAATAAAAGAGGGGAGAATTTAAGGGAGTTAGTGAGAGGGGGAAGAAGTTCTAGGGAATGGTTTAAAGGAGGAGGCTTTAGCTAGAAACATAGACATTTCTTCATAGGAACAGGAAAAAAGGAAAACAGGCATAGATACAGGGAGATAAACAAAATGGTAAGTGGAACTTTATTTTCTAAATTTCTATAATAAACATTAATTCTGATTAAAATTTTAGGAAATACACTTTTGAAATGAGACTATCTAATAGACTCTACAGGGAGAAAAGTAAACATAATACTTAGTTTAAAACAAAAAGTAAAACAAAGTTGCTAGTTCTGCAAATACACTAGTTAACATATTTAGAATATTAAAGTAAAATTTAAAATAATTGTTAGTGTTTAGATTTACTGACTTTAACTTTTTTTTTAATTTAAGTATAGTTGTTACGTACTACTGCATTAGTTGTTTCAAGTGTACAATATAGTGATTTGACATTTTTATACCTTACAATGTGACCACCCCACTAATGCTAGTAATAATCTGTCACCATGCAAACTTGTCACAATAGTATTGATTATACTTCCCTTCACCTTCTTCACCCATTCATTCCCCATGCTGTCCTTTCTGGTAACCAGCCCTATGGTCTCTATTTCTATTCTGTTTTTGTTTTGTTTGTTCATTTGTTTTATTATTTTAGATTCCACATATAAGTGAGACCATTTAGTAGATTTATTAACTTTAAAGTTATAAGTAAGGGAAATTATATAAATTCCTTGGAATACCATTTATTGCAGAAGACTGGCCTACATAAGAAGTATACAGTGTTTCTTTCATGTTTGCCATAAGCAAGCACAAAGAATTATTTTGTTAACAACAAAACACTTCCACCAGTATTATAAAATCTTCAAAGTAGTGCAATAATTGTATAATTATATCTCTAAATACTACTGATAATTACTTTGAATAATAACCATTTAGTCAAAAATCTTCAGCATCTCAACTAGTTTCCAAGAAATGAATCTTCCTACTTAAATATCTTTCCCTAATAGATTATTTAGGATATCACGTCTTTAAAATGGGTTATATATTTTTTAAAATAATTAGTCTTTCAAGCCACATCCAAATTTCTGTTTTTGGAAGTTGCATTCTATTTACAGATTCAGTATAACAAAGATGTAAAATAAGGTATCTTACCATATCCACCAAGGCTACATAGAGGAACATGCCGGCAGTGATGGCAAAGATCCAGAGGGTGATGTTATTGGCATACTGACCAACAGCCGTGCCTATGAGCATGCCTATGTAAGCCATCATGGCAGATAGCAGGTTGTATACAATTGCTTGCTTTACAGTCATGCCTGCTTTAAGAAGAACTGCAAAATCACCTGTAGTTAAAACATGGGAGAGTTTTGAAACCATAAGTTTGTACACACAAACTTAGGAAAACATCAATAAAAAACAAAATTAAGAATGATATAAAATGATAACCTTTAATGATTGAAATTTTATTTAAAAAATTTATTTTTTACTTATTAAATTAAACCTTAATACATGCAAAAACTTGGGTAAATCTCAAAGGCCATGATGCCGAAAGACAGTATGAAAGGTTATATACGATTCCATTTAAATGATATTCTCGAAACGATAAAACTATCATGATGGAGAAGATTCAGTTGTCACCAGGAAGCAGGGGTGAGAAAGGGGTGTGACTATACAGGGAGAGAGCATGAGGGAGTTGTTGGGATGACAGAATTGTTCTGCAGCCTGATAATGGTGATGATTACACGAATCTATTTACATATTAAAATTTTTTTAACAACTACATCAAAAAGCAAGGTCAAATTTACTATACAACATGAAATGTAAAATTTTTAAAATCAAGAAAAACAGAACAGACAAAAGAACTCAGTGTTCTTCTTGACAATTAAAGCTCTATGCTCTGATCTCTGCCCTTTTTTCAGTTTGTTACCTCTGTTCTTAGGCAAAATGGCTTAAGTTAAGAATAGAGGTAACAAACTCTTTGAAAATATTGTATGCTGTTTACATTTATTTTTTTCCCTAGAAAAACATTAAATCTTAATTCTAGAAGTGCTAAATGTGTAAAAAAAGAACAGACTTTTTTTTCCCTCATCTAAAGTTAGAATTAAGAAAAAAAGGATTACATATTGCTTAGAGATGTTACTAGAAGGGGAAAATGTTGCTAGAAACAGTAGTCTTAAAGATAAAAGGTCAAAAGTAGTTTTACTAATTTTAACAAACTTTTTTGTTTTAGTTACTAAATATACAAACATCCAATCAATTATGAACACTTAGTATATGCAAGGTACTATGTAGAATACGTTTCTTTCTCTTAAAAAGGGATCTACATGACTAAAACTTCGATCTGTTCTTTTTTTAAATCTTATTTTTACAAGGTTCTAATTTATAACCAATAAGTTACAAGGTTCTAATTGATAACGACATTAGTGCAAGGCATTATTTTTACATACTCCAACAAATTGCTACAAACAACATTCCGCAACAGTATTTGGCATATTATCTACCAGTAGCTTCCAAATGACCATTCTCCAGTTTCCACCTGATACTATCTCTTTATATCTTTTCTCTCTCCTAAATATTTAATTCTCCTAGTGAGCACTGGATTCAATATCGGCTTTTATCTCTTATCCCCCTACAGTTTTAATTCCCTCTGGCCTTTCTTTCTTAGCTTCTTCTAAGGAAGGAGCTCCCTAACTTCTTTTACAAATTTCCTGGCCCAATTTTCAGTAATTCACCCACCAACTGTGCTAAAGGGACAATTTCACTTAGCAAGAGGTTAGGTAATACAAAATGAGACTACAGAAATGTCTTTTAGATTATAAAATATAGCATTTCTTTTATAGTTTCAAAATAGGGGTTTAAAATGGGCACTACTGAATGTTCAATGAACAAAAGTACTATAGGTACAAACTGTCAAATTTGATGCCTTCCCTGATATTACTAGATAGCAAGATGATTTACTTCAGCCTCAAATAGCAATCAATAGCATGATTAACTAATCAAGACTCGAGATGAATTATTTTTTAATACTTTTAAAAATTGAGGTATAAGTTACATATCCAATTCCTTTCCCTCCACTCCCCACTTTGGACGTAGAGTTCCATGAGTTTTGACAAAAATACATACCATGTAACCAATAACCACTATCAAACTCTAGAACTATTTCATCACAGCCTCTAATATTTCCACAGGTCCCTCACTCGTAGACAATCGGTAATCTGCTTTCTGTTCCCATAGTTAGCCTTTTCCAGAACATCAAATAAATGGAATCATAGTATTTAGCCATTTGAGTCTAGAGTTTTTCACTTATAATGTGTGTGTATATGATTCACCCATGCCAGTTTATATCAGAAAATCATTGCTTTTTACTGCTAAGCAATATTTCATAGTTGAACAATAGGGTTTTTTTTTTTTTTTTTACCCATTCTTCAGCTAAAGGACAGTTAGGTTGTTTCAAGTTTTTGGCAATTGTGAATAAAGCCACTGTCCACATTCATAAATAGGTTTTAGTGTCAATCTAAGTTTTCATTTCTATTGTGTAGATACCTGTAAGTGGGATTTTTGGGTCATTTCTAACCCCTTACAAGAACATTGCATTCCCACAAGCAATTTATGAGAGGTCTGGTTGTTCCACACCCTTTCCAACCCATGACAAATCTAGCACCTGAAATCTCATCTGTTTGTTTGTATAACTTCAGTGGAATACCTGTTCAAATCTTTTGCCCAATTTTTTTGTTGAGTTGTTTTCTTATTATTAAGTTGAGAGGTCTTTAAATATCCAGTCTTTTATCACATATATATTTTTCAAATATGTTTTCCCCTAAATCTGTAGCTTGTCTCTTCATTAGTGTCTTTTGTGTAGTTTTTCATTTTTATGAAGTCCATTTTACTATTTTTTCCCTTGATGGATCATTCTTTTGGTATAGTATCTAAAAACAATTTGCGTAACCCAAGAACACCGATTTTTCTTCCAGAAGTCTTATATTTAAAAACTTTTCATTTAGATCAATGATTAATTTTGAATTAATTTTTGTCTATGGTGCAAGTTTGTTTGTTTGCAAGTGGGTATCCATTTATTACAGAAACATTTGTTGAAAAAACTGTTTCCTCTACATGGAATTTCCTTTGTATTTCATTGAAAATAAGTTGCCATATATGTGAGGACTCTACACTGCTTCACTGATTTATTATGTGTCTATTCTTTCATCAATATAAAATGTTTTGATTACTGTTGTTCAATAATAATTCTTAAAATCAACTTTGTTGTCCTGTTTCAAAATTCTTCTAGCTATTCAAGTTTCTTTGCCTTTCCATATAAAATTTTGAATATACTGTTTCATCTCCAAAATAACCTGCTAGTATTTTGATTAGGAATGCACTGAATCTATAGAGAATTAGCATCTCAAAAATACTGAGTCTTCTGGTCCACAGATCTAGTTTATCTCTTCACTTAAATGTCCTTTGATTTCTTTTTTGGTGATTTGTAGTTTTCAGCATACAGATTTTATGTATATTTTGCTAGATTCAACCAAATTACTTCATGTTTTTTGGTTTAACTGTAAATAGTACTTTAAAAAATTTTCAATTTCCAATTGTTCACTGTAAATATATAGCAGTATAATTTTTATATAATGATCTTATATCAAGATGAATTATTTCATTTAAAATCTACCTTTGTCCCAGTCTTATCTCAGGTTATAAATTCTTAAAGGGATCTGAGTATTTTTCTCCTTTTTTCTTCCCTATCCACTTGCCATGCTTCTATATTAGTTTCTAGGGGATGGATTTTCTCTTCATTTGGAAATTCCGAGGAAGAAGCTTCTATGTATGACTCTCTTTACATTCTGTTTCTCTCCAAGTTAGAACGGATAATCCAATCAGAGTAGAGCTATTAGTGTGCCATTAGCAGGCCTTGAAGGCAAAAATTTTGCTCTACAATCATGCTGGTGTTTTCTTGTTGCTGTTATTTGTTTTTTGTTTTTTGTTTTTACTTCCTTTAGTTATGGTCAGTAGACCATTTCCTACCTTGTTGATGGACACATGGGCCAAAGACTTTTCTGTCATCTTCAGAGGAGGAAGCTGGGTCATTTCCTTATGCTTTCTTCCATAGGAGCCTAGGCAGCTAGAATATAGGCCCATTCATATCAATTTAGCACTAGATCTTGGGCGGGGGGTGGGGGGAATGCACAGTTTTGTAAGGTCTCATTCCTTTTCTTCTGACAAAGTTCTGTATATGTACTGTGGCTTGATGTTTTCTCTCACAGCAATAGTAACATCTCAGCCTCCGGTTTGCGGGGTAAAAGAGGTAGAGATTTGGGGAATGAATGTCTCACTGAGAAGTTCTGGCCCAAGCAGAGTTCCGTAATCCAGCTTTTGCTAGAGCTCTGCACTGAGTATCAAGGGCTTACGTAGCCATTAAGATATGTATTGCATTTGTTTTATATGTAGCTCTCATTCCTGTGTGTCACTTCTTCAATAAACTACAGACAGAAAAAAAGAGTAAATGGGAAGGCAACATCTCTCATCTTCAAACACCTCGCTGTCAGTTCTGTGCCCATGTCCATCCTTCACTGAACCGTGAAGTAGCTTGACATGTTCCATTCAAGAGGTAGTAGGGAGTAGAAAGGGAAGTTGGAGGTTTTCCTAGCATAAATATGATAGCAGTTTCATAGTCGAATAATTTTTTAAATATTAAATTAGAAAGAATGAAGAAATTCCATGGATACTAAAAAAAAAAAAAAAAAAAAACTAAAAAAAATGTCACTCTACATCCCCAAGATATTTTCTATGTGAATGCATGTTCACACTTTTTATTTTTCAATTTATAGAAGAAAACCAAAACATTTGGAGAAAAACTAAAACTCACTGGTAGATCAATAAATGCTAACTAAAACAACAAAGAAATGCCATTTTAAACCTATTAAATTGGCAAAAATTAGAAAATCAGTTAATATCAAATGTTGGCAAGGAGGTGGAAACACAGAAACTCTCAGTTATTGCTGGTGAGAGATTATACTAGTGTGGACATCTGGATAGTGATATGGTACTGCTCAGGCATGCACAACCTAGGACCCATCAATTCTGTTCCTGGGTATGTATATACCCAAAAAGATATTCTCACAAGGGTCCATGAACAGCTAGTCTACAAATGTTCAGCACACAATTATCTATGGGGCGGGAGGCTAAAGGCCATGCAGTGTGTCCAATACTGGGTGCTGAATATGTAAAATGTGGTGAATGAACACCTCTGAGTATTGGACAGAAGCAACATATTAAATTAACTCATGGTAACCTGAATGGAGTTTAAAAACAATGACTAGTAACATAAGGTAAGAAAAAGAATAAGATACAACTTAATATTGTTTACATAAATTAAAAACACAATATAAACAACATGCATTTTTTAGGAACATATAACAAAAACTATACAAGAAAGAAATGGATAACTCTTCATATCTGCCATCAGCCACTTTATGTTTTAATTTCTCTAAAATTTTGATGCATTCATTTTAATTGAACAAGTCTTAGCTCTGATGAAATCTGGTAAAATTTTAAAGGTTATATTACCTAATTCATGTGGTAGTTCATGACAGAAGACAGCTATAGAAGTACTGATTCCTCCCGTCAATCCAGCACTGAAAGCTGCTCCTGAGATGAGGGGGGGGGGGGGGAAAAATCAAGCGACATTTATTGACCTTCTGTTTTTCCATTTTTGTTAATGAAAGGTGCCATTTCTTCTACGTATCTAAATTAATTTCATAATATATGAGTGACTCGCTTATTTTACACACTTTAGTTTTTTAACATATAATAAGGTACAACAGGTGTTAACACCAGAGAAAAGAGTTACTCAATGAAAGAAATAGTACCTATTGAATTAAGTTCTCCATTTGTGTAGCCTTTAACTTACTAATAACTTGGGAGTAGTAATGGTTTTCAGTGTTTCACCTCTGAGTGGCAGTCTGACGTTCAGTTTTAAGACATATAAGTCTATGATTGCACTTGCTCTCTCATATTCATATTTATAGATATTTAAATGACAATTACCCTTATCCAAACTTTTCTGGATCTAGAGTATAAATGGTACAAAGTATTATTTGTTTGATGGTTTTGAGGACTGAGATCAGAGGTATAAATGCACCTAATTTGACTGGTAAAATTATTTAATCTTTAACATTGACAGCCACTATAGATTCAAAAATATGGTTTCTCTTTTCTGAAAGAAATTAATGGCTAATTCTGAGTGATTATTTAATAGAGTCTGAATCTCAAAGAAAATCATGTATTGATCATATTTATTGTTCTAAACTGGCAATATCAGTTTACATTAGTAAGATTCTAATATAATACATCTGAAACTGGTATAACATTTTTTAACATAAAAATTTTATTTACCTTTTAAAGATATAAAAAAATTATTAAATCCAATATTGACAATAATTTGTCCTCATTTGGGGATGTGCAAATAGATTTAAAAATATAATGCTATGGTAGCTTTTTCAATATGGTGACAATGTCTTGAAAAAGTAATCAAGTTATTAAAGAAGTATAGGCATTTGTTTACAGGTTCAAAGAAAAACTCACTAAAATTATACCTTTATGTCCCCAAATATACTTATCAAAAACATTAACATATAGCCTTTGGAAAAACTAAATAACAGGAGAATTATATAATAGTATATTTAAGCTCCAAACTTCAATCTTATTATAGTTCATAAGATTAATACTGATGTAGTGGAAGGAGGAAAATGGCCTTAAAGGACAACGAATTATAAACCAAGCTTCCAGTTCACTTACCAATGGCTAACCCATCACTGAAGTTGTGGATGCCATCTCCCATGATTACCATCCAAGCTATATTAGCTATTCCTGTTTCTTTCACATCCGATCCAGAATGGCAGGGACCGTGTGAATGATGAGAATGTCTGTGGTGCCACTGGTGATTATGTTTCCTCAGCACAGTCTTACTCTCGTCATGGTGGTTGTGCGTAGCAGCATGGAGATCATGCTCGTGAATGGTGTGCAACCCATCACTATGAGAATGGTCCATGATTTTCTCCTCTTCTACATAAAGATAATTTTTAGGAGGGGATTCTTGTTGGCCTTCTATATCTGTCAGTTCAGTTTCATTAAGTCGATCTTCAGAAACAACCGAGTCATCAGTTCCTATATTTGTAATAGCAAAGGATATGATTTATCAGAGTTAATGAATGCATATTTCCTAATTTAAATTTAGGCAGAATAGCAGTGTGATGAACATTTCTCAAGTGAATGTCTTTAAAATTCACTAAATAAATAAGTATATAAAAAAAATAAAAAATAAATATGCACAACCATGCACACAAAACTGGGGTTCTGAGAGTTCAAAAGATGTGCCACATAAGGGAGTGAACTAAAAGAAATAGCAGGCAAAGGATAAAACTTGGCAAGCATGAAGATATTGTGCAACTTAATGAGTACATCAGGAACAGTTGATGAAAATCAAAGAGCAAAAAGTTACTGTAGCATTTATAGGATAACAAAACAAACCCCAAAATTGTCAGAAAAAGAACAACTCTTCAAGTTTACTCACTCTAATCAAAAGGACAAGTAATAACAAATGTTGGAGAGGATACGGAGAAAAAGGAGCCCTTATACACTGCTAGTGGGACTGCAAAATTGGTACAGCCACTATGGAAAACGGGATGGAGGTTCCTCAAAAAACCGGAATTGATCTACCATATGATCCAGCAATCCCTATGCTGGGTATTTACCCCAAAGACTTGAAAACCCATATCCAAAAAAAATTTGCACACCGATGTTCATAGCAGCATTATTCACAGTGGTCAGAACATGGAAGCAATGGAAGTATCCTATGATAGATGATTGGCTAAAGAAACTGTGGCACATATATACAATGGAATATTACTCAGCCATAAGAAGAGATGAAATACTGCCATTTGCGACAACATGGATGGACCTCGAGATAATCATGCTAAGCGAAATAAGCAAGACTGAAAAAGTTGAACATCACATGGTATCACTTATATGTGGGATATAAACCTAAAAGCAACAAATAAACAGGACAAACAGAGACTTGGGGACATGGACAATGGACTAGTAGTTACCAGAGGGTAGGGGGTGGGGGAGGAGGGGAGAAATATACAGGGTAAGGGGGTCAAATATAGGGGGGGTTTGAGGGAGGGTTGAAATGGGTAAAGGGGATCAAATATATGGTAGCTAAAAAAAACTGGATGGACTTTGGGTGGTAATCACACAATGTCAAACTATAATGTATACCTGAAAATTATATAATTGTATTAATCAATGTTATCCCATAAAATTAATAAAAAAAATTTACTCACTCTAAATTTCTCTTATCATTTAAGAAAACAAAGACAAAACTTAAAAATAACTTGTATCCTTCAGTGCTCCACCTATCTGACAATGATACTCAGATCATTACTAGAATGAAGTTCAGAAACTCATATACAAGTGACAACACCTAATAAGAATTTCTTTTAAAAATTGAGGTTGGCCTTGTACACAGTTTTCAAAAGTTACATATTATGTGATGAAGATTCTAACACTTCTCAAATTGTATTTTAAGGCAGAGTCTATAGTTAGGGTCTAGGCAGCCCCTTTTCTACAGAAAATCATTGGTATACTCAGTGGAAACACAAGTTCAAACAGAAAGGGGAAAAATTTGGTTAAAAAATGTTTTATGTTTTCATGAAAACTGTAAGCTACCTTATTATATCTATTAGGCAACAGAATAGATTGGTGAGCAGAAATTTTAAGACAGGGACCATTTTCCTTTAAGCACATGGCTGATTCCTCTTTTTTCCCATATGAAACCAATCCCATGTGGAGGGCACGAAAATTTTGCATTGCCACTTACAAAGCCTTTTTGTTTGTTTCATTCTTTGTTCTTTTGTAAAGTAAAAGTACAATATGCTTTTTTGCCCAGTAATATAATTAATTGGTTCCACATTCCAGTATAAATAAGACTAAAATGAACAAAAAAACTAACAAAACCACAATTAAGACACACTGACATTTAAAGAAATAGAAGTTAGAAACTAAAGTTAGAGAACCCATAAAGACAAGAAATTTCAAACAGACACAGGTTAGAAGCAATTTTTCAATTTTTATGTTTTAAAAGTTTCTCTTTAGATCTGCTGTCTACCGGCAAGAGGCTTGAGCTGAAGCCAGTCAGCATCTGGTGTATTATTTAGCTTATGATCTGAAAGCTTCCTTCCAATAGTTGATTCTTCTGTGCTCTGCTTCATAAACCACTTCTGTTTCCCCTAAAAAACAAAATCTGGTATTAGTATTAAATCTGCAGTCACAGTTAGCAACAATATTCACTTACTAACACCTCAGAGGATAAATGGTGGTAACTTTATACATAAATGATTTAGTAAAGGAGGGAAATTTTTAAGTTAATCAAGGGGTCTAACCAGATGAAAAATTCAACTACATTTATATGTTGTTGGTTTTTTTTTTTTGAACACTCAACTAAAGGTTCAATTTATCTACTTCAAAGTTAAGAATAGTGTACACAGTACTATATTATTATATGGCACCCAAATTAAATGTGTGAGAAATATGTAATCTCTCTTACCTAATAGTGTGTGGGAATAGGGAGTTTCAAAAAACTAAAGTTTATTCCTTTAAATTTTAGTCTGCAATTAATGCAATCTCCCATTTCCCTACTTATGACATAATTGACAGAGTCAAACGAGTTAAAATCCCAAATTTGCAGTTTACTTCCGTAAGATTTGGACAAGTTTGTTAAACGTATTAATCGTAAGAATACCCACCTATAAAATGAAAATGACAGCTTCTTATGAAGATTAAATGAGGTGATGTATGAAAATGACCATAACTGATGCTTAGTTTTGCCATAAAGATGTCTTATTTCTCATCTAATCTATCCTCAATTACTCATAAATCCTATTGTATTTATTTATAATAAATCCTATGTATTATTGTATTTCATTGTTTTGGTTGAATTTTCCTCTTATTTCTTCGTAGCCTGCTTTCTTCTTTCGTCAATGTAATATTAACAACTCTTCCAACTTAAATTTCTACTTCTAATCTATATTATTTAAGTATCTTAGAACAGTATGAACATGAAAGGCAGTGTTCTCTTGGAGGTGCTTACTGACTGGTAGATCATTTTCTTGTTGGTTTTGCTGACAGGTTGTGAACTGTTTTTCAGACATTTAAGTCTTCTAACTACTGCATAAGTAAGCCTGTTATGGCTAGTTGAGTATGTGGTAAAGTCTCCAGAGATGGTTACCATCAACTTCTTTTTTCCCCGTGTGAGCATTCTTCTCCAATGATAAAGAGATAAAGTCTATTCCCCTGCCCTGAATTCTGATTCGTCTTTTGACTTGCTTTCACCAACAGAGAGCAACAGAAGAGATGCTCTGCCAGTTCCTGAACTAGTCTGAAAGAAGCACGGCACCATTTGCTTTTGCTCAGGAAAGCTAGTCACTATGCTATGAAGCAGCTCAGACTAACCTTTGAAGAGAAGCCATGTGTAGAAGCACCAAGATATACACATAGAAGCATTCTTGGACCTTCCAGCCTTACCCTACCTAGACCAACCCAGGCCAGCTGAGTTTGCATATAGTACAGGTGAGTGACTCTAGCTGATGCCAAATGAAGCAAAAGAACTACCCAGCTGAATCCTGCCTAACTTCTTGACAGAATTAAGAGAAATAATAAAGTGTTGTTATAAACCAATAAGTTTTGGGTTGTTCTGTTTTATAGCACTAGATAACAGGATCTGGGGAAACAGAAAATGTTCAGAAGAAAATTATATGGAGACATCCTAAAGAGAAGAAGGAACAGTCATGAGTTAATAGAGAAGGGGAAAAAAGAGGAGGGAGGAGGCGGCAACAACAGTACAAACATCAGTAAGAAGGACACAGAAAGTAAAGAAGAAAATGTGTACACCAGCTGAAATTTCATTTAGTTGCTTTGGTTCGGATTGTCCACTCTCCTAAAATTTGCCAAATCATTACCCTCGAAGCTTCGGTCTTGCTGAAACCAGTCAGTATCTGGTATATTATTTAATTTAGGCTCTGAAAGCTTTTTTCCAATAGTTGATTTTTCCATCAGATGGTCAAATATCTGTTCTATTCAAGTATGGCTCATACTCTTTCTTCAAAAAATACCTATGAGATTACTTATTGTCCTATTTATCATAAAAGAGATGCACTGATTTATATGCCCATATTCCTTTCTTTGACATACGTGAAATATTCCTTACTATTAGATTTAGAATACCCCTCCGCCAAAAGCATTCTCTTCAGTTTGCATCTCACAATTACAAATCTACAAAAAAGCTGCCATGTTTTGGGGACTGTGTTCTCCAACATTAGTTTGCTTTATAAAAATAATTTTATTTAAGTTTGCCAGTAAATTCAGGTTTAAAAATGAGATTAAGATTAAATTATAAAAACAGAAAATTTACTTACTTTGCACTATCTCTTGAAGATACTGTAAATTATATAGTCCCTAAAATTTGTACATATTAAATACTTAATATTGCTTTGATGTTAGTAGGTATACACAACTGAATAAAATTAGGTCTTCATAGTAATTACAAAACTTCTTAATATACTTTGCAATATGTAATTTTGTTCTAAATTAGGTGCTCACAGAAATGGACTCTAAATTTTTCTATTTCTTATATTTAATCAAATATCAAGTCTTATTCTTACATTTCAATAATTCTCTTAATTACTTTTTCCCCATTTCTTTTGCCATGACTCTAATCCAGTCCTTATCACCTCTCTTTTAAATTATTTTGCAGTAATCTTCACTGACTCTTTTCCCTCCAGCCACATTTACCTCCATTATATGCTATTCTTCACTCATTCACATGACCATCCACACAACGCCTCAAAAACCAAATGGTGTTAAATCTCGTTCACTTTTCTCTAAGTTGATCCTTCCCAATTCCTTTTATCATTTCTCAGGTAATTCTTCATTGGGCACACCATCTTGATCACCCCTCCTTTGAAGGCAATTAAATATGGTGTCCTGACTAAAATATGGCAATTAAAATTAAATGCACTATTTGGAATATGATATAAAAATAAAAATGAGTAGGATTTATTTCCCATAGATTTAGATAGCAACTGGAAATCATGAGGAATGAGTCATAGTTTCACAGCTAGTTTGCAGCTGAACAAGAATTAGAATCACTCCCCATGAATCCCAGTTCAGAGCTCTGTTATAAAGCATTCATTTTGTCTCAAGGAGATATATACAAAACATATACACATACAAACAAAACATATACATAAAAATAACGTAAAAGGTGTATCATAAAAGTGGACTATATATTATGATCATGACTATGCAGTGCTCTTGTGGGAAAAGATTTTTTTTCTTTTTGAATATTTATAATTAACTAACAAAATGTAAAAATTTTCTACCTTTTTAGCATTAATGTAATGGCTAGGTGTACAGCCAGGGGAGAGAAAAAGCAATCAGGGATTTTTTTTTTTAAATAAACTATATAAATGTCTAACCAATATACTGTATACTTGAAACTAATAATTTAAAATATTTTTTTCTATTATTTTGTAGAAAGCTTCCTAATAAGTATTTCCAGATTTATTTAAATAGAATATACTTATGATAATCTGTATTAGTATCACAAATATGTTAGTGAGATACAGTCAAGGTAGTGCTTTAAAGATAGATGTGAACCTATGTGAACACGGAGGGGTATAATCATAGTAAATAGTAGGGACCCTGAACTTACTTTCCTGGAGAAAAAATTTTGGGGATATTTGTCTTATTCTCAAAAATGTGACATGAAACACAGATAGATGGTTCATGCCAAGCAGGGTATTTAAACAACAGTCTAGACATCACCTTCCAAGTGGTCCATCACTCCTTCATTTCACTATATTTTCTTCCTACAGAGCCCCTTGAATCTAAATTCTTCTTACTCTAGTACTTTTACCATTGACAAGGCATTTCTGATAAAGAAATATGTGTGTAAATATTTTCATTAAAAGATATGACAATAAAAGCCACTTATACCAGAAAATATTACCTAAGAAGACTGATGACTTGCTTCTATTTATATATTTTTGCATTTTTATAAGCATAAATTGGTTTTTTCTATTCTACTTAAGTCAACTGTATAAGATGTGGTATAAATGAACTGAGACTAAGACTGCTATATCTTGAATATAAATGCCACAATAAATGTAATGATAAGAAATGGAAAAGATCAAAGTCATTTTTCCTATGAAGATAATCTATTAAAAGACAGAGATTAAATATACAACACTATAATTAAGTAAAGCAGATGTCCAGAAAATGGTTTTTCTTTGAGTTTTATATCTCATAAAATGAAATAATAAAATAAAAAAAAAACTCACTCTTTGTTGTTTGTAGTGCTTAAACATCCTTATGCAGTGTTCAATGATAAACAGTAAGTAAATGCCTCCTAGGGCAACAAGTCCTTTCAACACCGCATCATATTCTTCCAAAAACTTCTCAGATTCATGTCCATGAGAATGCCCGTGCCCATGTGCATGCTGATGACTGTGATCATGTCCACCCTGAGACTATTAACAAGAGCAAAGAACACTTCTAAACAAGTAATTCAAATGCTATTTAAAATTTTGAAATTATAATCTCCTAGAGGACACAGAAAAGATAAAGTGCTCTCCTAAATATTACCTCACTTTAAATATAAGTAATCTTCCATTTAATTTTGCTATATTCAGTGGCCTGGAAAGTACTAAATTTCATGGTAACTCTAACACAAAGACCCTTACAAAACCAAATGCCTACAGGAGTTATTAAGATGCATTCTATAGTGATATAACCAAGACAGCAGTAAAATAATAGAGTAATGAGTCCTTTGTAATTTGAAGTGAATGTAACCCAAATAAATGCCTAATAGTAAAAATAAAACAAACTAATTCATCAGCAGATGACCACTTGTGAATCCCTATAATCTAACATTTTCTTAAACTGATTATATTTTGATAAAATTTTTCTCTTATAAATTATTTCAAAGTAATGAGATGCTACCTCTACATAAACCATGGAACATTAGTCAGTGTATACTGAAAGAAACATGTGCTTAATTTTCCAACATTTTAAAGCTTTAGCAAAAATAAATGTATATAGAGAAATAGTTATTTTTTAATTGTGAAATGTACACATCACTATATTAATATTAGAAAACTTAAACATTAGAAAACTATTCTTAAGTATCTTCCTTCCTTATAACATTTACCTGTATTCTCTCCCTTTTTGCTAGTGGTCAACAGAAGAGGTTTCTAAACCTCTCAAAGGAGATAAGACCATTCAAAAAGGTAATACCTTTACTTAATTAACATAGCTCTCACTTTAACTTATCTGTTCAGAAACAGATTGTTGCTATTCCTGATGACTAACAGAAAAGGCAAACAAAGGGTGAAAATAAAGAGGAAAATAATAATGTATAATGAATCGAGTTAAACATATTCATATTCACAGTTTTGAGATTCACTAATTAATTTTTTTAAAAAAGCAATGTCATACATTATTCTAGATATTAGATCTGGAATACCCAACCAACAACACAGAAGGGGAGAAGGGTTATACACAATAGACAAATACAATTCTGTCCCCTAAATGCCCAAGGGAGGTGGTGAGAACATAAAAAATGTTCAAAACTGTAATTTTACATTTGGAAAAGAAAAGTCCCACTATTTTCATTATATGAAGTGAAAATAACACTGGATCAAATACTCTTAACTGGAGACAGATTTTAAAAGGTATTATCAAGGCACTAACAGTATAAGTTTATGATATCAGTGGAGTGTCCTCAAATGGAAGAAAATAAGTGGTAAGCCAGGTGAAAAGATAAATGGCCCCATGTATAAAAAGCTAAATGCCTATAATAGTTAACTGAGTAGGTCTGCCTATTCCTGATCAAATAAAGATGCCTATGGAACACTGACTCTAAGTACAATCATTATAAGATCCTTTATATGTTTCTTCTAAAGGCTTTCTTGATATACCACACAGATAAAAAGGTCTATTACTATTGATTTTCAAGACTTTATTTTCAGAAGAGCCAATAGAGCAAACAGGGGGTGGGGGAGGAGGGGAGCTATATTGAGGTATAATTGAACTATATATTTTAAGATATTTAATTTGTACATAGCGGTGATTTGACATGTATACACTGTGATGGGTGAACATAAAACTGATATTACCAGTTTTTATTGTTATTTTAAAACCTAATCATTCAATTTATTTCAAAAACACTGCTATTAAAACTGCAAACAAAAAATTCTTTCATCCTATAAGCAAACAAAGCAGCACAAATTCTATATTGGTGTGCTATAGCTTGCTAATAATGAAAGACTGTTTAGCTTAAATATTTTTAACTTTTTAAAGTTTAAAAGGATTTCTTACATGGGGCAGGAGATGAAGAAGGGCGTCTCCACTCATTGTTCCAACAGCTAGAGCGACAAGGAATGTGAGAAGGAATTTGAAGCATCCTTGGTTAATGATGGGAACCAAGATCACGCCAAGCAAGGAAAGCAGGCTAATGACAGTGATAGAAATGATACCACAAATCCATGCTGTTGGAAAGAAATTAATAGTCAACATTAGTATGACAATATAAATCAAAAAGTGCCACAGAAGAATAAACATGAGATAAATGAGTTATGGAAAACAGATTATTTTACCTAGACTATGCTTTTTAAGAAACTTTATTTTGGCACTGCTGTGTTTAAAAACAAAACAAAACCAGTAACCTGAATACTTAAAAGAAAAATTAAGAAACTCTAAGTTATATATAGTATCTTCAGTGGCCCACCTTATTAGAAACAGGGACTTAAAATGACCTAAGACTGTGATTCACTCTTAATATCTAGACTGTAAATAAAATCATAACCATGTCTAAAGGCAGAGCCACCGCAATAAATAAACTGTTTATTTAGAGAATTATAAAACTTTCTCGTGAGCATTAGAGGAAGCCAAGTATCCAACACACTGAATATGGAAATATATTCATGAGATACAAAAAAGCCTTATTACTAGTAGCCTTAATGTATTTCATTTCTTAATTTTACAAAGAACAATTCTAGTTCCCTTGATATCATCTCTCCTCCACACCCAGTTTCAAACTGTCTTTCCTCCAATTTGGTTTTCTATACAATTTACTACTTTTTAAAAATCTCACTATATAATAACAGGATTAGAACACAAGAGAAATGTTTTCACAATATAATTTGTGAGAAACACAGGTGTGATGGACGGGGGATGCTGTGAACATTTATTTATCTAGGTTATTCACAAGCAGATAAGGTATCAGAATAAATGACAGTGGTTCAGGGAATTGGACATTTTAATTTAAAATGTGAGATTACTTTCAATTAATGACTCACAATAAAACAGAAATGTTAAGCTTAAAAATCCTGCGTATTTTAATATTTAACTATAGAAAATTTTATTGAATAATAATAATTTTGTAAAGGTTTTAATTTAAAAGATTTTCTAATCAAATCTACAGGACTATAAGTCTTCTAAAGTTTTTATGTTAAATCTTATGATAGAGAACTATGGAAAATGCATTTCTTCATAAAAATAACATAACTATAAAAGACAAAGAGAAGGATAGGTAAAGAAATGAAACTCTAATTGGCCCACTAAATGCTCAATAATGGCTCAATAAATTTATGTTTATCCTTTGGACATTTTAATCACAGTACCCAGTAACATTAATACCAAGGCTAATTCTCGTTAGCTAAATTAGCTCATGGAATTAAAATAAGTCATCTATTATTTACTAATGGGAGTTCTGTGGTTTATCCTATCTAATGGATAATTACTGTGACATAAACGTGGGGAATCTAAAAGGCCAAAAAAGGAGATCAAAATAGAGTTTAGATTCAGTGGCTTTAATCCTTGCAAGGATTTGGGGGCAAGGAAAGGACAGGAATTCAATTCCTGAGGAACCGGCGGGTCAGGGAAAGATTCCTTATAAAAGGCAACATTCTGGTTAGTGGAAATAAAGGTTAAGAGGAAGATTCCCAAATTACTGTTGGGACTATGAGGCACAGAGAACTGAGATCGAAAAACTCTATTCTAGAAAGAAAAATATAAGGTCAAATAAGGTTTACAGGTTGACTTAATGATGATCAAGTTACTTGGTTTGCTCGTCCCTCATGCACAGGCAAGAACAATAAAATCAGTGGGAAAGGCTGAGGAAATAGGTTGGAGAAGAGTGGCATAGGGGCATAGGTATACGTGAAGTCAGGAAGCCAGTTAAGTTACTGGCCAACTAAACCAACAAAGGTTTGTCAAAACGATCACAGCTCTAGCTCCAATCATACTAGTGGGGGAAAAAAAGACAAAAGGTACTTATAATAACTAAATGCGACAAATTGAGGCTGGTAACAAAAACATTAAGCTGGAGATAAAATGTCTCACATTAATACACAACTCTCCTTTTCCAAATATATTTTTCCTTAGTTTGGCAATAATCCAATTCATCTCAAAATGATCAATCTAAACGCAACCTGTATTGAGGATTTAAAGAAATACAGCACTAAATTACTTGGAAAAGTCAGTAATTCATATTCTAAAATACTATGTAGTATAAAAAAGTAACATATACTCACTATTGTAAATGTATGTGGACAGGGATTACCAAAACTATAAGACCCAAAACATACTATACAGAGTAAACAAATTTAATAACTTTGTAATTTTTAGAAATGTTCATTAATCAGAATTATTTTGGCCAACAATACACTGGAATTAGTCAACAAAAATAACTAATAAAAGTATTTTTTTCCTATGTCTCATTGTCTATGAAAATTCTTTTAAACCGATTAAGATACTAAATTAAAATCCATATTTGCAAAAACCTAGTTAGGTAAACCTTGTTAACCAATTCTTTTTTCTAGGGTTATATTATATTCTACATTGAGAATATATAGTCACTAATTTCTGGATTTGCCTATTAAGACATTTCTCAATCTTAATTTAGAGAGAATACCATTAATTTGATATAGTAGATATTTAAGATGATTAACAACTTATATGATATAATTTAAAAAGCTAACAAAATATTAACTTTAGAAATATTTTTAAATTGAAGTTATTACATGTGAATTTAAGACCCTATTGAACTATATATACACATATTCTTATAGGCATATTTATAAAATCTAATCATTAAAGAGTTGGAAGAAAAAGTGATTCTATTCCCTAGTCATAAAAATTATGTCTGCAAATGAACACTATGTTAAGGAGATATTTCTTTTTCTAAAATTTCGTCATATTAACTTCTGGCTTAGGGTGTCCTGAATATGAAGAAAAGTCCAAGAGTCTCTGAATGCATAAACATTTTGCAAATGTCCTGAGATTATTTACAGTCTCAAAAGGCTTTTTGTCAATTAGCCAAAAATCAAGCTATCAAAAACAAATCAGCCAAAATCGAGTTCAGTGAAAATCAATTTGCCAATATGCTAACGGGTAAGCTAATATTTCATAACTGAAGATCAATCATTGGCAGATTGAAACACATTAAATCAGCAAACGCTTACACATATAGTTGGGAGATGGTTTGTCTGTGAAAGGGTATATGAGTTCATGTCTGTACAAATAGGTACATCACATACTACAAACTCCCAGGTACAATTTCTTATGTCTTATTTCTTATTTCAGCTCTGATAATTACATCTCTTTCTCATCTACTTGGGAAGGCAAATCTGTGAACTATGAAAAGAAATGCCTGAAAAAGAGAGCTCACTTTATTAGAAAATCTTTGACATTTGTGATATTTGACATATGAAACTCAAGAAAACACAAGAAAATATCATGAGCTCACAAAGAAGAAAATCTTATATAATTCAGTCCTGGGCCATAGCATTGCTCGAATTCAAGGGCACCATTCAAATTTATATCTTTGAAAGAGTGCCACTAACTTAGAATACAGTGTCAATGGTACCACTTGGAGCTGTTCAACGAAATAGTATTTCACTGATCTTGAACAGGTGCCTTTCCAAAATGAGTTGGTACATGCATACATACATACATACAGGTACACACATTAAAAAAAATACAAAATGTTTCTGGATTTATTGGTTAAATAGTAAAATGACTGTCAAATTGGTTATTGAGCAACAACACAAAGCTACAAATGAGAAATAAATTTTGCTCTTAGATTAAAATAATCTGTATATGATTTGAATATCTTAACTTTGAGTTTTCCCATTTTTCTAACGAGAGGAAATATTGTATAGTATACTTGCTATCTTCAAAAGATTTTAAATTTGATTTTTAAAATTAAGTTCTGGTACTAACAAAGATCCTATGACTTCCAATAACATTTTTGTGCATAAAACAGAGGTCACAAATGAGATGATTATAATATAGTTTAATTAATCCTCCATGTATATATTACCATAATTGACAGAGTTGGAAATTATAAAAAATATTTTCAATGATGCTAATTATTCTGCCCTTCTAAAAAGACAATTTTTAAAAATTCCTTGCTTACTAATAGCTATTTAAAGCGGTAACATACTATCATATTTTATAGCCAGAAAGGACTTTAATAATGTACACTAGCATTTCTCAAACTGTGCTCATCTAATTCTATGAGATAGATAGTTGGTACTCCAAAAGAAGTAAGGGGAGAATTTAATAGTCAAAAAGATTTGGTAATGCTGGGTTAAACAAGCTTCTTCAGAACTTCTAACAGTTTAATAGGCAATGTGAATCTCTGCAAGGGTAACACGATATGCAGAACTTCTCTAACTGACTTGATTATAGGACCTATCAGTGTATCTCGATGACGGGTATTCTGCAGAACACAATTTGGATAATGTTAATGTAGACCAAAGTCCTTCCACTTTACAGACTTGCATACTGAGGCACAGAAATGCTAAATGTTAAATAACACCTCTTGACATCCACTAGAATGGCTATAAAATATGAAAAACAGATGTTAGCAACAATGTGGAGCCTGGAATCCTCGTACATTGCTGATGGGAATGTAAAATGGTACAGCTACAGTCAAACAGGTTTAATAGTTCCTTAAAAAGCGAAACAGAATTACCATATAACCCAGGACTTGCACTTATATACCAAAAAGAATGAAAACCAGAGACTCAGATACTTCTATGCCTGTGTTCATGACAGCAGTACTCACAGTAGCAAAAAGGTGGAAATAACCCATGTCTATTAATGAATGAATGGATTAACATAATGTGCTACAGATATGCAATGGAATATTATTCAGCCACAAAAAGGAATGAAGTTCTGATACATGCTACAACATAAATGGACCTTAAAAACATGCTGAGTGAAATAACCAGATAGAAAAACAAGTACTATGTAATTCACTTACATAAACTATTTAGAATGGCCAAATTCATAAAGACAAAAGGAAGATTAGAGGTTGCCAGGGGCTGGGAGTAAAGGGAAATAAGGAATTATTATATAATGCTTATAGTTTCTATTTGGTATGATAAAAATTTTAATAATGTGATGGGTGCAGAACATTGTAAATATAATAAATGCCACCGATTTGTATACTTTAATGGTTAAAATGGCAAATTTTATGATAAATTTATTTTACCATAATAAAGTTAAACAGCTAACTAAAATAGCAAAGTCAAAACTAAACTCAAAGTCCTGTTCCAATCCACTGCTTTCTCCATTAAATCATATTATTTTTAGAGAAATGTCGGCCAAGTGATTTATCATTTATATATTTACCTCATAAAAGGTTCTATAAGAAAAATAAGGACAATCAAACACAAAAGTAAGAAGAAATACTAATTTTACTAATCCAAATGGCAATCAATCTTTCAAAATTTGAGCTAATTAGGACAGAGGGAAAGAGACAACAGGTTACTACAAAACAAACCTGTAACTACCTAAAATTATCAGAATACATTTATATTTATTCCGATGTTACCTAAAATATATATGTAAGAGTAAGGTTAATTAATTTAAAGTATATATGTCCCATTTAACAAATTATTGCTTATTTTTGCCAGCACTAAAAATAAGGGGTAAAGAGCTAGATTTCCCATTGTAGATAAATTCCCATTTTAGAAAATTTCCGCACATTTTCTAAAGATTGCAACTATTCCATCACAACTATTTCATGAGCAAAACAGTCCTAAGTGTATGTTGTTATAGATACATGTTTTCTTATACTGATTTATTGTTAGTTAAAAAATTAATAATTTGGGGCGGCTCCACAGTGTAGTGGTTAGCAACATCTGCTTTACATTCAGAAGGTCCTGGGTTCACGCCCCAGTGGAGCCAGGGTCCATACTCCGGGAGTGCCAGGCCCCGGGTGTGCCAGACCCCGAGTGTGCCAGGCACAGGTGTGCGCAGTACCGGGTGCGCACAGCAAGCGCATGGGAAAAGATGCCCCGCCTTCAGAGATCCCGCTCTTAAAGGGAGAACTGGCAACATACTTAGGTCAGGGTGGAAGTGGTGGGGGAGGGGGTGGAAGTGGGGGAGGAAGTGGGGGAATTAATTAAAGAGGAGAAAAAATAAATAATAATAATTTTAGCTTTCTGGCACTAAAAATTTAATTAAGTCATTCTCCTAATTTGTAAATCTTCAAGTACTATTCTTTTGACTTATGAAAAATAGTTGTTTTGAATTTAATGTAGTTGAAATGCTTTCCTGTGCTATTATTTTTAGAATTAATAATATTTACATAAGTTTAAATAAACTAGCATAATTTCCTAGATGTAGAAAACAGCAATTCGGATAATTAAATTCTTCTGATTTCTAAGAAAATTATTGTGCTTTTTCAATCACAATTTATTTGGTATAAAGCAAAACAACAACAACAACAACAACAACAACAACAACAACAACAACAACAATAAAAACAGAAACCCAAGCACGGAAAAACAACAGAAGGCATCTTTCTTTTATAAAACTTAAACTCACAATATGCAAACTATTAAATACAACTAGGAAATGTTTTCTTTATTTGTACCCAAGATAACAAATGCAAAAAAAAAAAAAAAAAAAAGCCTAACTGTCTAAAACAAGCTTCACTTATTCTGCAAATTAGGTCACTTAAAACGTTAAAGGTCTTCAAGCTTAGTTATTCACCAACTCCCTTTCTCATTATCTAGAGAGAAAATGCTTTCTTTTAAAAAGAAGCGCTCATCTGTGGAAACTTTTTAATTAACTTGGTTGGAAGCATGTGCAAGATGGCAGTTTTCTACACTGTTTCAGCATTTTAATTGGCAGAAATGCTTAGAGACCTATTCACAAACCCCCTTGGTAATTAAGCTAGGGTCAACTCTATGTCTAAATGAGCCAATCTTGTGAAACAAATGATTTCTATCATACACAGTACATAGCATATTTGGTTTACAGCAGTCTTTGAACAGTTAATGAGGTAGTAGCTGTGTCACTATAGGAGATTTATACAGAACAAATTAACCTTTCTTAGTGGAGTAGCAGTCATTAAAAATAATTTCCAGCAGGGCATTCTCTATAACAATTAATATTTATTAGGACATAATTAATTCAATCTTCATTTCTGACAATGCTGATACTACTAGTAATAGATTTGTCTTCAAAGCAACTACAATATCCTCTGAGGCTTTTCAGATTGAATAAACTGTAATTTTCAACAGTCATATGTATGTCAACAGCTTCATTACAATATATAATGTCAATATTACAATACAGACAACTCTAAGTCATAATCCACAGTTGATGTGAAAAGTAGAATTTTTTTAGAAACCTTAAAAATAAGACCATTAATTTTAACTCTAGATATGATAGTCTCATTAGTTTCCATTTTCCCCTGTAAAGACAAATGTTAATTTTTTATTTTTAATTAAATTAAATCATATCAGACCCAGCTTCCTCTTCTCTTCTGTCAGTGAGAATTTATAAGCACCTGAGAGAGACTGTGGCTCTAAGAGGTGTTTACTCATCTACAAAATGTCAGCGAACAGGAAGTCATGAAAGGGGACATATTTTATCTATCCAAAGATCAGAATTCAAAGGATATGGACTCACTTTCTCGGCCTTTACTGATCACACCAGATAATCCAGCCTGTCTACCTAGACAATTTTTGCATTTTTTTTTTTACTAACTAATCTATACTTACAGCAATGCTTACTTATACCAATATTTACCTCTAAATCACTTTCCCGTCTATGCCTGCATTATCTGTTAAAACATTAAGTATAAATAAACATAACTCTCTTTATCTCCCTGTCACTTACATTCTAGGAAAGCATACTAGAACCTTTTTAGCAGGAAGCAGTGGGACACAGAGCAGGTTAAGAGCATAGTAACAATTATAGGGTTTAGGTGGAGAATATTCTAGCTCCTATCAGGCTCTGCTACCTGGCAATTTGCGACCTTGGGAAAGTTAACTTCTCAAAACCTCCTTTCCTCAGCAAACTAAAGTAAATAAAAGTGTCTATTCTCATGAGTTTAACAAATTAAATTAAATATTGTTATAAAAGTGTTCAGAATAGAGCATGGAAAGGTTCTAATACAGGCTATTATAATTAATTTATCTATTCTAAAGCTATTTTCCTATAGCAAAGAAATTATTTTGCCCTTTCCATTTTTATCAGAATTCTGTTTTTAGCCCATATTCACACATATCGGTTTAATCATTTTAATGACTATGCAATAGCACCACACTGTTTTGAGAATTTCAACTAGTATTGTGTTCATCATGATTTCACACTTGATGAAATTAATGAAAATCCCACTCCTTCAGAGAATACTATATTATCTAAGTACATTAGGCTTACTGATAAATTCATAAGAACCTTCAAAGACTCATTTTCAACAAGTGTCTTGGACTACAACTGAAAGCTTATAGGCTAATATTAAGCAATTAATTCATTCGATCAATATGAGTGCTTACTGTTTACTCAAAGTGCCCTTTAGCTTAGGCACTGAGGATACTGAGATGAAAGACGCAGTCACTTCCTTTAAGTAACTAAAGTCCAACAAAAACAGATAACTAATCCAATTATTAAGATCCCCCAAGCTATGTACTATGAGGGCGTCAAGAAAGGAAACTTAATTAATGCTAGGATGATCAGTAAATTATCCCAGAGTGGCTAATCCCTGAGCTGAATCTGAGGTATCATAGTAGTCAGTCTAGTAGAGCAGCTTAGAATGTGAAAAGGCAAAGAAGAATGAGGGAGAAACAGTATAATCTATTATCAGGATTTTGTTATGGTTACAGCTAAGGAGAAAGAAATGAATGGTGGGGGATAAGAGTGGAAGAAAGATAGGTAGGCAGGGATTATATTCTGAAAAGCCTGATTGGTCAACTAAAGGACTCTGAACTTTGAACAGTATAACATAAAGCAGTTTTCTAAAGTATATGAGAAAAAAATATAACTAGCACATCACATCAAATCCATGTTCTCAGATATTATTGCTGATAATATAGAAGATTGTAAAGAAAAATATTAGAGGTCTAATGAAAAATATTAAATAGTATAAAGATATATGGCATAAATCAAAGATGATACCAGAATTAACTAAATTTGGAAAAATAACAGCATGGTGATTAACTGCCCAGAGGATATGTCAGACAAACCTTAGAGTTGATGGGCTCTATCATTGGTTTAGGCCAGGAAATTTTGGGTGAGTTACTAAATTTTTCTATATCCCCAGCTTCCTTATCTTTAAAAACAAGAATCATATAATAGCTCCCTCATGTAATAATTTAATAATTATTGTTAAAATTTAGTGAAAAGAAAAAACTCATGTAAAACACTTAGCACATGGATAGCAAAATAGTTAAATATCTTAGTCCTGAATACTAGTATGAAACACTTGCTAGCTCTGAGCCCTTGGGAAAGTTACTAGGGTAACATTCTCCATCTAAGACAGCTGTTGTGAAGAGTAAATGAGTTCAGTTTAGAACAGCGCCTGCAATTCGTGGTTGTTAATATAAAAAATAAAAATATGTTAGCTATCACTAAAAAGAAAAAACTGTCAGAGAATCCTTTACAAAGGTAAATCTAGCTCAAGTGCTAAGAATGAGCTATAAGGGGGACAAGAGCAGAGTCAGAAAGGTTATGAACTTATTTCAACAATTTAATAAAGAACCAAGGACCTGAATTAAAGTTATGAAAGAGTGAACAGAGTTAGAAGACATTTAAGAGAAGATTCAATTGGACCTGACAATTGATTATACAAAGGAAAAAAGAAACAAAACAAAAACATAAGACAAAAAAGCCAAAGGTTTTCAGATATTATCAAAAGCATGGATTTGGGGATTCAATAAGAGGTTACAAACTGTGTGTGGAATAAGGTTTGGAAATATTAAGTGCAAAGTACCTGCAAACACCAAAGTAGAGCCATTTAGCCAACTAGATGTGAAAAAAGGAGCTTAAAAAAAAACGTTTTAAAACAGTTTGGTTTTACCTTGGTTGAAGTTCTCTAGAAGTGCCCCTAATAAAGTTCATATACCAAACTACCAAATATTGGCATTTCTGAGACATTTCAAGAGTTGAACTACAATGGCTACCCTTTTTACTTCCTCAAAAAAAAACTTACAACCTTAGCTTTCCAACAGAGGCCTTCAACCCTGCTAAATATTAAGCAATGAGAACATCAAATAAGTATTTGCCCATCAAGGAGGATCCCTTTATCACAAACCTGTATTCCTTTTTTAATCTAGTTCCCTATCAAAACATTCTTCCACAACACCAGAAAAGACGAGAGTAAACTGTATTGTGTCTCCTTTCTTCCCCTAATCTTTTTTAAACACACATATCTAAATCCTATTAAAACATATTGAAAGACACCAAAAGGAAGGCAATAATTTATAATTACTTTTAACTCAACTACATTTTTAAAAAGTACAGAAAACTATTTTGAGGAGAAAAAATTTAAATCTTTCTTACCTGATGCCCCTATATTTGCCTCATCTTCAGGAACCATGTTTTTATCCTTAGTTAAATCTTCAACTAAAAGTTTGTCAAAATGCTCAATACAAAGTCTGCTGTCAATTTGATATAACAAAGCAGGGCAGAGGTACGTAAAAAGATCAGGTGAGATCGGAGAGTTGGCACCATGACCATAGTATTTTAACAACTGAGTGACGTTCAAACACTGCAAGGAAATTGATTTTTAAAATTAAATAAGAGTATTATGCAGAAAAAGAAATTACTGTATAATAAAAAATATTCTAAATATATTTTAAAATAATATGCAATACTCAGGTATCTACTACAAATAATGCTTTTTGGATAAGAATTCATAATAGGATATATTCAACTTATTACCCAAGATTTTTATGAATTTTAATCATTTTTCCACTCTAATACATGAAAGGTAATATCTTTCTGCTATCAATAAGAGTAACTCATAACTATATTCCCAAGATTCTTAAGGAATGAAGAGAAAAATCATACCCATAGTCAAAATGCATTTATCAATTACTCAATATTCTTACTTATAAAAGTGTTAAATAAACTTAGATTACTTTAATAACTTTATATTAAAATATAGCATAACAGACATTTTCATTGCCTAAGGTACTCCAAAAGAGTATTATACTGGAGAATTCTAGCTCAATGCTAAAACTGGAAGATGAAGAAAAGGCAGCTATATCCACTGGTACTTTAAGTACAAATCAAAACAAAGAAGAAAACATATAAGCAAACAATTTTGAACTCATCATATAGTAAAAACAAATATCTTAAATTAAGACAAAAAAGACAAAAGACAGTACTGCCTCTTTTTCACACATAACCACTCAGGTTGCAAGCTTGTTTATTGACTTGGTGCCTTATTATATGATGTTATTTATGTATAAAATACAATATCAGAACATACATACATACATAAAAAAATTATTCTTCTCAGGTCTTAACATGAAGTACTTACTACCCTATATCCAATGCATAGAACATTTCTAAAATTCTGAAAAAAATTTTAATATGTATCAGACCTACAAGGATACAAAATAATGGGTCTGATAATGCAGACCTCACAAGTTTGATACAAAACATAAACATTAATGATAATGTCCAGTTATAATCTTAAAAAATTCTAAGGTTATTATTCATAGTAACAAATGAATATATTCCTTTAAAAGTACACTAAGATTTTAAAATGTGTGTTTTTTTTAATTAGTGTTTATAACTGCTAAAACCAAATATCTAATGATTTATTTATTCAGGGAAGAAACAAAAATATTTACTCAGATGCAAAACATACTTCAATAATAGACATATATAAACAGCAAAGGGTGAGGTTATTTTCCACATTAGATGGTGCTGCTTTTTATACATATGAACAACAAATTCAACAATATTTTCTAAATTCAGTTAAGTGATAAAAATTAGAACAAAGGTGTTGATACACCATTAATGAAACAAAAATAAATATGTTTAAGGTGACTGGTCGAAAATTAAGAAGGAACCAATTAAATGTATTTTAAAAAGCATGAAAATTCAGAAGAAAAACACAATCACCCCATTACTATTGGAATTTTCTATTATTATATCTTTTTGCATTCACTCTAAATTTGTCGAGGGCACGAGAAAAGACTATCATGAGCAAGTAGGCCCTATCATAAAGTGACAGAGAAAATAAATCTACCACATGTGCAAAATACCTGATTTGGATTTATATTAATGACAGGGAACTATTCCATAGTTAATAGAGTAAGTTAATAATTATGAAAAGGAAGCCGTCAAGTCACTTCCCAAGAGGAAAGATTAAACAAAAAAGGCTTTAATTTACAAATATCTAGAAATCAGCTAAGAGTAAGTAAGAACATGAAAACTAACTTAGGGAGTCAAAAAAAAAAGTCATAAGCAAAATAAATAAATAAATAAAGTTACGAGCAAGATAGTAAAAGAATGAATACAAGGGAAATATTTTCTGACGTTTAAATACGTAGATTTGAAGAACCCAAATTTGAGAACGACCAACGCAAATGAAAATCCAGATATAAATCTTCAATCTGATTTTAATTCCTTAATGTATTTATTTTGGAGAGCATCACCTAGAAACACTTTAAATATGATTCACTATTCCACTGTTACTTCTCTTTTAACCTAAAATGCTCCACGATTACCTGAGAATTATGGAGCAACTATCTTTTTATACTTACCTCATGCTGACGGTCATCTTCATTATGGTCTTTGTGACTTGCAGTTGAATAAATTGCACTTTTTTTAACATGTGGTGCTTCCCGCTTTCTAGTATGTCGAAGTTCACCTTCATTATCAGGATCAAGATCTTGGTGTCCATGACCAGGATCATGACCATTATGTTCTGGAAGACGTACATGAGAATGACCTGGGTTATGTACACGATCAGGTTTGTGGACCCGATTATGCTCATACTGTTCACCCTGATCATGGTTAGGGGGAAAACCTGGTGTAATAACCTCAGAATTTTCATTACTCTTCTTCCCTTTTCTCTTCCTCTTTCCTTTCGGTAGCTTACTTTCAGATTGTTCCTGTGTTTTATTGGTCTCTGTTGAAGGTTCATGGCTAGGTTCCCCACGCTCACTGTGAGTAATGGAATCATTAGAAAAATGGCGAGTAGTGTTATGATCAAGGTGATGATGCAAACAATGGTGATGACATAAGCGATGATTATGGTCATGCATATGTTTATCATCAGATTTGACAGGTACTTCAATTGTCTCTTTCTCTGGATCACATTTATGGTTTCTTTTTGTTGATGCACTGGTCACAGTTTGATTTTCTGAATTTAAGTGATTATGGGAATGCTGGTGGTTATGTGAGTGAAAATGCTTTCCCTCTTGAACTGCCAAAATATCTAAGTGAGAAACATGATCGTGGCCAAGATCCTCATGATTAATCTCAACTACTTTTATTTCTCCAAGGCCCAAGTTTGTTAAAAGTTTCTCCAGACCAAAAAAGGATAATCTTCCATTTTCACCATAACGGTCAAAAAGTTTTTCAATATAATATTTTTTTTCATTTTCAGCATCCAGCACTGAAAATTTGCTTGACTCCGACTCTGCCATTCCACGATGGTGTCTGTGATGCTCTTCAGGACCATGGTCATGGTCTTCATGGCAATGGTTGCAATGATGAAAAATAAATGTCAGCAAACAAATGAGGCAAAATTTTGTGTGCATATGTACCTTCATTTCTATTTTTCCTAAAGGGATTTAAAAGAGAGGCAAGCATAAGTGTATACTTAGGCACATTCAAAATAATTATAAACTTTCCAGCAATTGTTAATCCACTAGGCAAACATTTTACTCCATTTCTTTCATGGCTATGAATCGTTCTTTCCCTTTTCAATTACCTGAAAAGTGGCCTCTTTTAATTTATTGAAATAGTGGACAGCACTTTGAATTAATACAAACTGCTCAAGACTCATGTACAAGGCTACTCTGACTCCCTTTAAACACAACATATAAAATTTATACAGGAATTGCTGGCTTCCTGCCTATCCGGTCCATTACGAAAAAGTTTGCTGATCCCTGATCTTGAGGCCCTGGTCAGTGCAATAATAGGAAATAAAATGATAAAATGTATAAGAATCAGAAAGAAATGAAATTGTCATTATTCCTAAATGGCCCGATTGGGTATATAGAAAATCCAAAAGAATATCTAAAAATTAAGATGTTCATTTAGTCAAGATGCTGGATATGACAATAACTTAAAATCAACTGTATTACTATATACCAGCAATAATTAGAAAATAAAATTAGAAAACAGTATCACTTAGAATAGCCAATAGCTAGGAATAAATCTAACAAGAAATATGCAAGGCCTTTACATGTTAAAAAAAATCTCATATTATTGAAAGAAATGAAAAGACCTAAATAAATGGATGACTATGTCACGCTTATGATTGGATGAGATACAGATCCAACGTAATCTCAATCAAAATCCCAGAAGTAACTTTGTGGGAACGAATGAGGTATTTTTAATATATATGTGGAATAGAAAGGGCCAAGAAGGCCAAGACACTCTTGAAGGACGAGACAGACGCACTTACTCTACCAGTTACTAAAGACAAAGTGGAGGTAGTATAAAAACAAACATACCAAAGAAACAAAACAGAACTGAAAAAATAGGAAAGGATTCTCTATTCCTTGGTGCTTAGTCAACTAGATTTCTACATAGGAGAAAAACTAAATAAAACTTGGCCCCAATCCTCATACTGTAAAAATCAATTACAGATGGACTGTAAACTTAACTCTAAAATAATAAATGTTAAAATATAAAATGTCCCCAAACTGTGCTGTCCAATATGGCAGCCACTAGCCATATTTAAACTAACTACAATTAAATTAAAAATTCAGCTTCTTAGTCATGCTAAGCCACATTTTAAATGCTCAATAGCCACATGGTTACCATAGGGGGCAGTACAGATGTAGAACACGTCCACCACCACAGAAAGTTCTACTGGACAGCACGGTTGTATAATATAGAAATACTATGTGAGTCAGTTATGTAATTTTAAAGTTTTATACAATAAACAGAGGAAAGTAATTTTCATATTCTATTTTATTTAACCTACTATACCCAAAATATTGTTTCAACATATAATCGATATGAAAATCATTAAGATTTTTACTTTCTTTTTTAAGCTATGACTTTTAAATTTAGCATGTATTTTACACTTACAGAACATCTTAATTCAGGATAGCCACATTTCAAGTGCTCATTATTATCCACACATGGCTACCACTAGCTATTATACTGGAAAAGTGCAGACCTACAAGATTTATTTGGGAGACCTTCCAAGATAGGACACAAAACGCATTATAAAAGAAAAACTGATAAAGTATACTACATTAAAATTAAGACATTTCTGTTCATCAAGAGTTATCATTAAGAGATTAAAAAAGTAAGCCACAGATTGGGAGAAGATTGCCACAGTGTTACCAGTCAGGCATACATAAGGAATTTCCACAAATCAGTATGAAAACCATGATACAACTCAATGGAAAAATAGGCAGGAAATGTGAACAGGCCCTTCATAAAAGAATAGCTAAATTACTAAGAAACGTATTAGATTCTGAACCTCAGTAGTTATCGGAGAAATGCAAATTAAAAACACAATCAGGTATCACTATATACTGACCAGAATGAACAGAATATAAAAGATGTAAGCACATGGAGTCTACTGGAAACTGCATACCCTGCTGGTGAGACTGCAGATTAGTATCTTTTGCAAAACTGTTTGGCAGGATCTGCCAGAGACTGAACGTAAGCATATCCACTCACATAGCAATTCTGCCCCTGGGTATATTCTCAACAGAAACGCATATATAGTGACACCAATAAGACAAGAACGTGAAAGTTCACATAATCATTATTCATTATAGTTCAAAGAAAAAGGCCGAACATTCATCAATAGAATGAACAAATAAAACAAAATAACTTACAATGAACTATGACACAGGAATAAAAATGAAATCATGGCTTCGGACATTAACAGATGAACTTTATATATATTAGAGATTGATCAAGAGATGACAAACACTAAAAAAACCATCATGTATAATTCTATTTATATAAAGTTAAAAATTGGTAAAATTAAACTTTGTGAAAGGAAGGTGGGGGCAATAATTGGTATTAAAAAGTATGGTAAAGTTCTCTTTCTTGAGTAATGGTAACACAAATACACTTACTTTGTGATAATTCATTGCACTAATACTCTGACTCTTCTGTATACATATTGTACTTCAAGGAAGTTTTTTAAAAATCAAATTTCCTCCAATGAAAACTTAGAAAATGTTATTATAAACAAAAATTACAAGGTTTCTTAAAAGGAGAAATTTATAAGACATTACTGAAGGTCAGTAAAGAAGAACTGCAAAAACTGGAGAAAAGCCTACATGGATGAGATAAATAGCATAAGATATATAAAGTATTCTCAAGTACATATATAAATTTAATTCAGTGTCAACAAAATCCTGGTAGCTGTTTGTTTTTGGTGAAACTGCAAAAGCTAATCTAAAAATTCATATGGAAGAGCAAAAACCCAAGGACAACCAAAACAATTCAGAAGATTAACAAGGTGATAGATATAGACTTCTTTTTATAAAGTCACACTAATTAAAATACCATAGAATGGCACAGGGAAAGACAAATAGACCAGAGGAAGAAAGCTGAGTTCAGAAAGAGAATAGTATTGTGAAAAAATGGTTCTTCCTCACACTATAAACAAGTCTAAACGAGTCATCTCCAAGAGATTAAAGTCCTATTTGTGAAAAGCAAAATTCTTAACAAGTTTAAGAAGACACTATAGGAGAGTATCATGATTTTAGGATAGAGAAGGATTTTTTAGATAAGACACAGAAAGCACAAAAACTTAAAGGAAAATTTAAATTTAATTAAACTAAATTCTTTAAGTATTACTCTATAATAAAGATCATAAACAAAGCTTATGATAATCCGACCCTAGAAGATATCTGCAAGGTATATATACAATGCATATAAAAGGTCATTATTCAGAATATACAGAACATATGTATATTTATATATGTACATATACATACACATGCACACACACATATGTATACATATCAAAAAACTCCGATATTGCAAAGACAACTACAAAGAATATCAATAGGACAGCTAATTGAGCAGCAACATGATTATCAATAATCTATATAATGCACCAAGATGTTATACTAGGCTAAAATTAATATCTGACAATTCCAGGTGTCAAGCAAAGATGTGATGAAGGCAAAGAGAAACTACCTTACACTGCTGGTGGGAGTATACATTGGTAAAATCACTTTGGAAAGCAATCTGACATCTCCTGAAGCTGAACATGAACATATTCTACAGCCCCCAAATTCCACTTCTATTTATCATAGAGAAACTCTTGCACTTAAGCACAGGAAACACACACATTTTCAAATCTTTACTGTAATATTTTGAATTTTAAAAATATTTTAACAATGCTTTGACTGCAAATAACAGAACCCTCAACTCAACAAAGAGAAAATCTTAAAACAAAACATTTTCACATAAAAAGAAGTTAGGAGAAAGGGGTGGTTCTACAGCAACTACATGATCAAGAACCCAAGCTCTTTTTCGACCTCAGATTTGTCCCCTCAGTCTCAAGGAACTTGCTGTTGCCTCAACCATTCCATCCCTGCACAACCATATCCAAAGCTGGAGTACTCATCTTCAACCTGCAGAGCTGTGCTCTTTTTTAACTCATTACCACTAGCTTGCTAATAGCTACTACCTCTGCTTCAAATCTTTATCACTCCATCATGTTCATTCTTCCCTGTGTGTTTTCCTTTCTCAGCAGCGTCATTGCTACATATCTCTGATTATGCACCAGCTTGCCATCGTAAGTAATGCCAGCTAATATTACCTTTCCCCATCGCTTCTGTCTTTTGGCTAAGATCAAGTGTAAAATTACCTTTCCTTTCCAAGAGATCCAAAAACAAAAAACAAAACAAAACAAAAAAACAACAAAAAAAACAATTATGGACCGTCCAAACGCAATCTTTTATAACATTAGCATTTTTTAATGCTGACAGCACAGACTACTTCTTCCCCACCAGGGAAGCTTTCTGCCTGGTTAATTTTAGCTGTCCTTATAAACCATCAAGGTCTTCTTAATTGTTGAACAAAATGAAATGATTCAGTTCTGCCATTTTAACAGAATCTTGCCCACAAGTGTAATTCAAATGTAAAAACTACTTAATTTTTACTAGCAAACTACCAATTTCCTTATTGATCCATCTTTATTATCGTCTAACAATGTCCAATATATAAAAACTACATAAATTTTTCTATAAACATAGAGTCTTCCTAGGACATATTCCCTTTTCTTATAAAGCTACATTCAGATACACAGAACTTGGGTAGTTTTTGTACTATACAGTAACTAAAAAATAATAAAAAGGAGAAAATATTAAGAAAATTATTAATGCCAGAAAAACAATGTTGTGAAAGAAACAGTTTATTATAATGGCTCAGTTGTAAATAACATTTATAGTCAAAATTGTAATACTAAATGCTGTTTTAAACCAAAATTACAATATAATTGTAATGAAAAACCAGGGCATAGGAAATGAGAAGGTACATGGAGAGATGGGAGGAATGCTAAATCTTCATCTTTCAATAGACAGTGGCTAAAATTAAAAATGAACAAAAAATGAACATAGTGGAGATGTGGCAGTGAATAGCTAAAGGAACTAAAAAAGTTCCTGTCTAAGCAGCACAAAAAAATAGAAAAGGGACTAATTTTTCACCTTTTCCCTAAAAACTTCACAGAACTATTTAATTCTTCAAACTATATTCATGCAAAATGAAAAAACTAAAAATAAAAGTCGGCTATTACTAAATCTTAAAGTTTTTGTTAACAAAATCACATAATGTCTTATGCAGAAGAAAATGAATTACTCTCAGTTTGAAGATTTTCACAGGAATTTGCAGAGTTTTAATCATAGTATGCAACCACTTTAATTCCAATTTGGGCTATTAGTTTTGGTTACTTGCTTGGATAAATCTGAGATGTAGAGAAAACCAAAAATTTAAAAGGTCTCATGACATACTTCCAAATTGGTTTCTAGAGAAATTAAGTTTGGTCATACTGCTACCAGCAGTATGACTGCAACATTCTCATTAACACACGGTATTAATTTTGGAATAAGTAAAAGGTGTACCTCCTTCATAGAAGAACGTTTCATACATTCTTTTTATTTTTATTTTTATTTTTATTTATACTTTTGATTTTTATTTATACTTTTAAAATTATCAACATACATGTGCTTTATGTAACATGACTTGGTCGTATTTTCTGCAAAAAAAACATATTCAGTCTGTCCAGTGCCTTTTAATTTTGATTACAATGTTTTTTTTATGTTTTTATGTATATGCCCCATAAAATTTCATTACATGCCATTTTCATGTATATGCTCTATGAATTTTTTGTAATTTCATCTGATTTCTAAAGATGTTTCTTCTCATATTTATTTCCTTCTTTTAAAAACTATAATTAAAATTAACATGATCTCGAACTAGGATCTCTAACATCCATTTTTTTGGGGTGAAATAACATCCATTAAACTAGTCAACAATACTCTTACACACCTATCTTTAAACTAAGAAAGTTTATATTTTAGCCTCAATAAAACTTTCAAATACTTGTGTTTAGGCAAAAATCTTCATATGAAAGCTCTAACATTTTTTATACATTATAAATCATATTATGTACTATATAATATTTACAGTAAACTTAACATTTTCTTAAATCTTTTTCAGTGACATTTTAGCGTATCTTTCTGATTTCCTTGTTTTTTTTTTTAATTGGTAGATTATTTTCCTGAACATGAACTTTTTATTTATGCTAGTTATATACATTAATTTATTCCCTTTATTTGAAACTAGAATACCCTAATTAAAATAAAATATTTTTAAAGTATGCTCCAAACATTAAAAGTCATGAAGTCAGTTGAAATTCTACAATAAAGTATTGATGGAACTAGAAAACAAGGTCTCATTGCTTTATAATATATATATATATTATATATAATACATAGTATCTAGCTATTCTGTTTTATAATATATATTATATATAATACATAATATCTAGCTGTTCTCTATTTTGTTCTCTAATAACAAATTTTATTAGGTAATAAGTAAATATGCTATAATCATGTTTTTCTAATATTACATTGTTTTACTGATTTGTTTTATTACCTAATAACAAATACATTATTATAAATATGTTTATCTTGGTAAGGTATGTAAATCAATCTTTCCACAGCCTCCTTCATCAAGAGACTATCTTCCTGTATAACAGCACAAAGTATACTTCTTTACATATAAACAGAATAAACTAATGATTCACCTTCAGAAGAGGTGCACTAAGAGTTATTACACCAAAATATTTGGCCAGCAAACATGTGATCGTGAATTGCTTTATAAGGAAGGGGGTGGGGTGGAGAGGAGAAAGAGGAGGAAAAAAGAAGGAAAAGGGGACAGAGGCAGGAAGAAGGCATAAAAACAAGTATGAAACATTCTTCTATGAAGGAGGTACACCTTCCAAATTAGTGAACTGTGAGAGATGCTACAAAAGTAGTGGACAGCGTGATAGTGTTACGTGGTAGCTCGGAGTTGAAGGCCAAGGGTTTCCCAATACAAATCCAAGCAGAATAAAGGTGTTATACCTCCTACAGAGAGAAAATGCAAAGGGGTAGATGAAAAGCTTATACACCATATAAGGAAAGAACACTCGAGAACCCACAATACTAATAAATTTATATTTGACTGAACCCTTCTCTACTATTTTACTCACATAGGTTTAGGGAAATACAGCTTTTTAAAATAATAGCAACATGTCAAATAATGATAGAAGAGTAAGAACTGGACCTAGGGATTGGTAGACTTAAAAGAACCAGATAGTTAATATTTTAGGTTTTGCAGGTAGTATAGTTTTTCTTTATGCCAACCACTCAATTCTGCCATTATGGCACAAAGAAAGCCATATACAATACATAAATGTATGAGGAGGCTGTGTTCCAGTAATATTTACAAAAGCAGACTGATTTGGCCTATGGGACACAGCTAGGTGACCCCTGCCTTAATCTACATTTTTTAAAAAATTATCAATTCAGCGGACAACTGTTGGGGAAACCACTATCTTAAAACTCAAGAATTCATAGTATAAAGTGAATTGAGAAAAAATTTAGAAGTGTGAGGGCACATCTAAAATGGTCTCTTTGTATTTTACAGACATTGACTAGAACAGTGGAACACATATATCTTGTAATCTTGTTACTACAATTGAAAGCTATTTAGATTTTCTATATGAATGAAAATCTAAAAACTAAAGTGATCACTGACAAGTATTAAGTACCAGAGGATTAAAAATAACTCATACATAGCCCACAGTAATTCTAATAATATTTCTGGTCCTATGAAAGTACATCATCTTACCATATTAGTAGGATAAAGATACTTCTACAACATCCTGACTCATTTTTTTAATCCCCCAAAATCTCTTTTCCTGAATGGGATGGATGATCTCACAAAAATAGGGTACATATTAAGGGTAAACATATGTTAGAAATGTTAATGTGAGGACAAATATAATCTGATACTTCCCTCTCCTTCGGCAGTAAAATATCTTCAATATAATGAGTAATTATAAAAGTAGGTAATTATAAAATCATCTACCACTTATTGAATATAATTTAAACAATGAGTAAGATTTTAGACTTTATCCTTATACTTACACCTGTGAATACTACCACTACCGCCCCACTCTAATGGCATCTTTTAACACGAGAAATCTAATATTAAAAATTAAAATATCCGATCCTTACATCTGCCAACTGACCAAAAAAAAACAAAAACAAAAACAAAAAAACAAAACAAAAAACTTGTGCTCTGATTAGAAAAATATAATTTGACACTATATTTATGTGATATAACAATAAATTGTATCCCTTAAGCAGTTGGATATAATTTCAATGCTATTGTTTAGAACTTTATAATTTCAGTTGTAAATTACTGAACACACTTTTGAATATTGATTGTGGTAAATTTTTATTGAGAATATATTTGCGTATTTTGGAAAAACCTAAGTCATTGTGACTCACAGAACTTATGAAAACAATGAAAAGTAGTCTAGAATATCGATAATGGGTATAATTCGAAACCTTAGTTTACATAAATGACTACCAAAAATCTTGCAGTTATTAAAGGTCCTAGAGGCTATTTTTCAAAGCTCATTCTAGTTAAAATAAACTAGTTAAAAATAAACTTGTATTTAAAAAAAGAAGCTCACCATGTGATTTTAGCATTTTCAAATTTTATTTTCAGTACAGTCAAAGCAATACAAAGTTGTATGGGACTAGACTGAGCCAGAAAGCACATTTTTGTATCACTCTTTTCACGACAAAGCCAAGAACAAATTAACAAGTTTGTTGTTATTTATAAAGAAAGCAAGCTAACATCAAAGATATGTCTTTAATATATAATTCTCCTCCTGCTTTGAAAAATCTCACATATATTCCTGCAAGGAAACTAGGCATTGTACTTTTTTATCTCTACCCATTTGGAAAACTGGGAGCTAAAAGCAATGTTAGCCTATTAAAAATAACTATGGAAGTAATCAAAGTTAACAAATTCAAAATGGCTATGGCCATCGTAAAATCAACACTAACCAGCTGGAGGAAATCCCGAGGTAGGCTAGATATATAGCACTAAGGAATCTAACTGTAATTTAAATAGATCTTGTTTGAGGAAAAGGTGCAGGTAAAAGTGGTGAAGCTAAGGCTCAAGAAAACTTCAAGGGGAACCAAACACTAGGGGGCAGCATCAAGCTGTTGGGACAGACTGGGCACTGTTGTTTGTAACTTGTAAACTTTAAAAAAGCTAGAATATTTTTGAGAATTTCATTGATAATGAAAGATGACTTAATAGGGTTATAAAACTTGTCACCAAAAAAAAAAATCTGCTTTCTGTTTTAATTGCCTGCACTTTCCCTTTTTCTGTGTACTTTTGCATATTTTATCGGTTTAAAAAGCACAAATGGTAATGTCCTTTTGATATAAAACAAAGGAAGCACGTGGCATTTCCATTCATTCTTAAGGTAGGCACTACATTCACGAGGGCTGACATTTTACTCAAATTACTTCTTTGGGTTAATGCTAAATTTAAGTTGTGCTTCACTCAATAAACATTTTAAACTTCATTAAAGAGTGTGACAAGGTTCCCACATTTATTGAATAATGAAATGTGTCATGAGCATCATGTGACAAAAAGTTGTGGAGTATGTCCCCCTCAAGAAATTTAGTCTGGAAAAAATTCTGTGTGTTATTACATGAGTAACAATAACAGGATAAGTGTGTCCCCAACAAAGGCCTAGTAGAGACCACTAAAACATTCTAAGGGTAATCAAGTACTGGAGGTAAAGACAAGGGAGAAAGTAGTCCTTCAACTGCTAAGTAACTGAAACCTTTATACATAAAAAAAGGAAAGATGAATTAAGTATCCGTAGCCCTTTGGTTCATTATGTCATTTAATGGTCACAGTAAACCATGAGATAGGTTTTTTTAGTACTTCAAGTTCACAGATAAAAGATTAAGGTAAAACAACTTGCTCAAAAGTAACCAAACTAGTCAATACTGGGTCATGGTTTTGAACTCCAAAGTTTTTGATTCTTATCAATACTGAGGATTGATGGGGGGAGGGGTAATAGAACAAGATAAATTCTTTAATTAAAAGCAAATGATCATTCTCATTGAATAATTTCCCTAGCAATAGTACCTATATCCTGTATTCTCCAAAAATCAGCTTAAATAAAAAACTCCCCATACAGCAGTACTTTGCATACTTAAACTTGAGGCCTCCTAAAAGCATTTCAAATCAGGTACTAAAAAGGAGGACGAACTGTATCAGCTTTAAAGCTGATAGAGGAATATAAATTGTTAAAAGAGCAAGTATAGACTATCCTCATGCAATATATTATTAATGTCACACCAAAAGAGGTCTTCCCTAACCAGTTCTTTTAAAGTAGCACCAAGTCATTTTGGAACAGGGGTTCTTATTCAGGGGTCTGTATATAAAATTCAGGTTTGTGAATTTTGATAGGGAAGACACAACTTTTAATCTTTGAAATTCAGCTTTTCTTTCAGTTATGAATATAGGCAAAAATCACAGTAACATGCATTACCTGAAACTTTACCACTATAAATCTTATTAAATCCTTTAAAGATCACTTACTAGTCATCAGGCCTGCCACTACACTTAATATTTAATGATTTACTAAAACATGGATGACTTCTTCATAAATACTGATATTTGTATTTCAAAATTGGTTTCTGTTACAATTCCATTGATTTCATACATTTAAAGACATCATTCTGAGGTTCATCACACACGTTTAAAAGTCCCGCCAGTACAACACTATTTTATTTTTTTCATATGTCACTATCACAGATACCATGTATTTCTCTCTCCCTCTACCGGAATTTGGCAAAGTAGGGATGTGGGTTGTCTGGTATGGACTCCCAATATCTTGAACAAGTGACAGACTCACAAGATATTCGAAATTTGTTGAATAGGAAGTCAGAATATAAAACAGTACACGAGTCTTAAGGCTTTCAAATGCATTACAAAAATTAACTACATTCAAAATTCTCCACTTTTTCCAATACCTTGCCTTGTTCTTAACTATACAGAATTTAGATAAGCACACAAATGAAATGTAAACTTGTCACATGAGTTTTGCTCCATCAAGAATGACTCAGTTAAGTTGAAACTGGAGTACTTAATAGCGTTAAAGACATTAAATGAAAGTTTTTTTTTAAAAAAAAAAAAGACAGCAAAACCTACAATCTTTTTTTAAAAATTACGTGCTTTAATGTCACTCTTTATTACTTAAAACAGGGACTTGAGTGAACGACCCTTCCAACTGAAGGCTTAGGATTCTGCTGATATTTCTTCCTCGTGCCCCGCTCATAAGGACAGGCCAAGTGGACAGGCTCACCACGTGAACATTTCTTTACAGAAGCCACAGGAAGATCTTCAACGTCACTTGTTCCCGCGCCCTCCAAAGGCCCCCTTCTTAGGTGGGGCAGTCAGGAGTCCCAAGGGAGAAGCACTAGGGGTTGAGCAGATCCCTCTACCCGGTGAGGGGGGCCGCAAAAGCTCCCCGACATACTCTCCCAGCCGGGCCCCACACCGCTCTCCGCCCAAGGGCCTTCAGGAACAAAGCCCGGGCTGCGGCGCCACCTCCCCGCCCACCCGGTCTCTAACACCGACTCACGCCCACGGAGCCCTCAGCTCCAGGGACCCCAGCAGGCTTCAATGTTAACTCCCCTGCGCCCCACCTCGGCTTTTCGGTTGGTCAGAAGAAAACCCCCCACGAGGTCGCCCACGAGGCCTCCCGCGCGGTCCCAGCACCGGCACCACCGTCCGTTAGCCTCCCGGTGCCGGAACTGCGGCGCCCAGGCTCCATCCCCGGGTTCCCTCGCCCGACCCCATAACAGACCGAAGGAAGGGCCCCAGAACAACCCAGGGCGTTCGACCCCACCCCACCCCGACCCCTCCAAGCCCAGACTGCACATCCTCCCACCCTCACCCCCATGGCCGCCGCGCGCAGCCCCCTAACCGCCGCCGCCCGCCCGTCGGTCACTGTCTCCGCGCGCGGCTCCCCAGACTGCACAAGAGACTAAATCGGGAGCCCCGTGCTGCACGCGGGGCGGAGGCTGCCCGGCCGCCAAACCCGCGGCAGCCGAGAGCGCACACGAGGAGCTGCCGCGCCCCACGCGCAGCCCCACGCGCTTTGCTCCGGCTTCGCCGCTGCCACGGACTGCAGCAACTGCGGGAACCCCAGCGCCAGGATCCCCGAGGGACGCAGCCACGACTCCCAGGTTCCAGTCTCCCTTTCTAATCGCACCCCCCACCCCCCGCCGCCGCCGTCCCGGGACTCGCAGTATCCGCAGCGCTTGGGGCCGGTTCTGGGGGAGGGAATGTAAACAAATCGGGGTTTTATAGTTACCTCACACTCGAGTGCCGTGTGCATCTCCTCTCCGCTCGGTACCAAACCCCGGCTGCACCAAATCGTGTATTCACCAAAGCTGGCTGCGCTAACTGCGTCGCGGAAGCCCTCACGTCAGACACCACGCTACGCTAGCGGCGTACAAGGCCCACTCAGGTCCCTGCGCAGCCGCACCCGGTCGGCCTAATGGGTGCTACGCTCTAGGCGTACACGCACCATCCAGCCATTCACTAGGGTAACGCAACTTGCGTAGGGGAACCGCACCACTCGCAGATTCCACGCGGACAGTCGGAGCAAGAGTTAATTCGAGTGTACGCAAATTGCGGAGCCCCGTGGCTCCGCGTTAGTTTTGTTCCAAGAAAGAACGACGTGGGGGAGTTGGGGCGGCTTCTAACGCATGCGTGGAGCGCTCTTTACCACTCCTTTTCTCCCGGCTTTGGTCGTCGGTTGCTGCGGCCTGGGGAAGCTGATGAGTAATGAGAGCTCTAAGCACAACGCTTTAGCCAAAAGGTTTCAGATTGATAAATTAGGATGTTTATCCGTACAGAAGTTAAACATCTACGTTAATTTAACTCTTCTCCTTTGTTAAAGTTAAGCTTTCAGTCGTAGAGCAAAAAGGAACATTTATTTAGTGCTTAGTGCGAGGTCTTTTGCATAGTTCTCTCCCCACTCCCGCCGCCCCCACAATTTATTCTAAAGTGCACTTCCTGCGGGCCTTCCAAACCTAAAAGAAAGTTGGGTCCATTGATCATGGCACGCCTTTGGCTAATTCTTGAGGCTTTCGCTAACTTTCCAAGGCTTTCCACCACCTTCTACTGCTTAACTCGTTATTTCTTAACCCAACAAATGGCAAAAACTCCTGATCCAGCCAAGAAATTCCGTGGACTCCTGCCTATGTCGTGCTCATTCTTGCTCCCATTCCTTTGCTCACATCATACCTGAAACCTGAATTGTCTCCTACCTTCTTAAGCAATTCACAACCCGTACTTTCTTTAAAAATGGCTCTGGACACCTTCCCTTTGTTCATTACTCTGCTTCCTGTCACTTACTTCAATCTCCATGGTGAGGCTTATCCATATTCTGTCTGGCGTGCCTGTTCCTGTATTCAGCCAGAATCTCTAACAGTTCTGGGGGTACCTTGCAGAGTGCATAAAACCATGATCACTAGTAAGCAAGATTTACTATGTGTCAAGTACTTATTAAGTGTTTTACGTATATGTTCATTTCATCCTCAAACACAGTAAGGTGGGTATTATCCTTTCAGGAAACTGAGGCACAAGAAGTTGAGTAACTTGCCTAAGAACAGAACAGGTAGGGAGGAGAGTTGAGATCAAACCCAGTTGGTATAGCTACATATTCTTGCTATTCTGCATATTTACCTCAAGGAAGTTGTGTTTTTTGTTTTGTATCTCTACAAAGAACATCTTTTTAGGTGTTTATAAAAGCCTACTGATTGCCAGGATACTAAGCTTCTCATATGTATGAAAAAGCCTCATTCCTGGCGGTTTCCACAGCTGCTATTAGGCAAATGAAGGCCTTAGGTGTAGAGGAAAGAGATCAAGTCCTAATCCTAGTATCAAATCTAACCATTGTCACTCGCAGGGAGACAATGGGCACGGTTTTAAGATTCACAGATAAATTAAGGGAACTGCTTTAATTTATTTTAAAGTCCTTGGATTTAATAAAATCAGAACTAGAGTTATTAGATGTCATAAAATCAATATAGTATGCATACTATATACTAATATAGTACATCTTTTGGATCCAAAACACAAAAAGCTTCCAAATTACCCTGATATTTTAAGGCTCATAATAATTTTATCAAACATATTATCAGCATCCTTAAAATACGTGCAGTATCTTCTAAACATCAATAAGATGTAGTACTTACAGTTGTCATATTTTAGGGTGCCCACTCTGCTTTTTAGTTATGTATGCACAAGGCTAACGTTCCACTGATACAAGTACAGCTGAACTCATTGATCAGGTGTTGAAATACTTCAATACAAGGTAGTCAACATCTGCAGCTCTGAGTGGAACTCCTCCATGATTCCCACCCTTGCACCAGCCCTTTCTTTCAAGATTCCCCAGACCACCCACATCTCAGGCACTAAAAGGTTAATGCCTGGCTAAGAAGGAAACTTGCAGGATCTATTTCTTATCAAAGGCCTCCATTCTAATTGTTTGGTGCTATGCTTTACTAATTGTTACATATTTTTAATACTATCCCTGCGTAAAACTATAGGGTAAGCTACTTGAAGATAGACCATGTCTCCTACCTCTTCTTTTATACACTCACCTAAACATTCATATATGATCAAGTATATTCACACTATTAAGGCAGGGCTTAGAAGAAAATTACCAGGTAAGGGAAATGAGCTGCAAACAAGTATACAAATTTTCCTATTGGGAAAAAGAAATCTCAGAAAATGACTTGCAGCCTTATTCAAAATCACCTGCTGAGTTAAACAATGGAGAGTACAGCAAAAATAGCACTATAATGTATTTTTCATTTTTACTAGTTTTATATACAAGGAATGTGTCAAGGTAAGGAATTTCTAAAGTATTAGAATCATAGAACTTTCTGAAAGAGTCGGGCATTTTTTTCTAGCCATCTCATGTGATTCATAAAGAAGCTCATCTGAACTGTAAAAACAATGTATGTGATTTGCAATTCCTAGGGGGAAGAGAGAATATTGAATTATGTGTAAATGGTTTACCTTTTATTCGTTTTGCTTATTCACACAGCTTCAGTCACAATTTTCTTTTACGTATCTAAAATTTTAAGCATGACCAATCTACCTTTTTGAGGCATGATATAATAAGTCTAATGGCCTTTGTTTTGCCCCTCAGGATTAGAAAAGAACCTGATAAAATAAGTAAAGGAAATAAGAACCACACTTCATACCTCAATCTTTAGTTGTAACTAAAGTCCAGGTCATAACTTAATTTTTCTTCTAGTAGAAGAGAAAATTGTCATTCACAACAAATTTAAGAACCTTTCATTAAATTTATAAGAACATGACTGATTCTAAGAAATCAGATCTTTCAAAGTCAATTGTTCTTTTCATGAATCATGATTGGTAATAACCAAAGATAAAGAAACCTCCTTAAATTCATGTTCATTTTAAACTGATTTTTACATGGCCGAAATAGTTTGGTTCAGAGAAAGTTATGCTTAGAGGCAAGAGTACAAGGAAGATAATATATAGCCCTAAGCTGGAGGTACTAATTACCCGAAACAGCTGTTGAAGAATTGGGAAAAGAAGACCTCAAAAATATATTATAAACATCGGCTTCAAAATTAACAACTGATTATTCACTTCTAGAAACTATGTATTTCAGCCTGGATATTAAGGCCCCAGATTCAGATCTGAAGCCAGAGAAATGCAAAAGGTTTCTTTGAGGCCCGTGGTATGTGTGATATGTAACATGTCAAGCCTGTGGTCAGGATGGAAGTGAGGCAGTCTTTTTCTGATCCCTTAAGAAATTATGGGTCCACCATAATTTTATGGATCCACTCATTTAAAGACTTGCCAATTCCAAAATTAAGATAAATAGCCCCGAGAGCTTGTATGGAGTTCACATTAGAGGAGTCCTTTCTAAACAGCTGATCCATGTAACTGACAAGTCCATTCTCCTCCACAAAGCCCACCACTTTGAAGAAGATACACAATGGCAAGTAGAGATGAACCAATCCCACCCTGGTGAAAGACAAATTTGACTAATGTGCCTGTCAAGTGAACTATTCGGAGTTGTTGGCCTATGCAACAAAATGAGTTTCACACTATCTGCAGAAACAAAAATAGATTGGAGAAATGAAACAAAATAATTCAAGCAACTCTCCACTTATAGAAAAATTAACTTCCAAATGATTTGCCTAGATGATGCTAACATTAGACTACCCAGATTCCTTGGTTTAATTCATTGCACTGCAAACAAAGGCCTTTAGCATTAGACATTCCTACTGGAAGAAATAATAATAGAGAAGCTTAAAGACTCTGATTCACCATGGTAAGTCCTTTCAAAAATAGAAATGAGAACTAGACTAGGAAAAAGAGGAAAACCCACTCAGAAGAATGAAAAAAAAGCAAGAAGCTCCGAGCTAGAGCTGGGATAACCAGCAGACCACATATTTGCCTATACATTGGTGCCAGAAACGCTTCTTGCCCCAAACCTATTATATTGTGCTTGTCAATCCCTGGAATTCCACGTTTAGAACTTCAATCTTGGGCCTTAAAATCAGAGATTTTGACCCTGAGGGAAGTCACTATCATTTCATTATGTATTTATACTTCTATGAGAGTATATTTTTTCAGGGCTTTTGTGAAGAGGAAGTTTTAAGAAGGGAGAAAACATGATTATCTAGATTCCCAACAGTAGTGTGGTAAAAGGGACAGAAGGAAAACTAGACAAATAAGTAACTTCTCAATCTGGCTTCTAACCAGCCTTGTTCACTTATAGAATACTAAAATGAAAAACAAGACAAACAAACAAACAACAAACAAACAAAAACAATAGGCTTGGTAAGCAAGTCATGGGGCCTAGAAGCCAACAGGTAGCTGTTTTGGATCTTCTGGAACTCTGGAGACACAGCAGAAATCAACTTTCCAAAACAAACCCTAGCTTCTAGTTTGAAGGAATAAAAGAGAAAGGAACATAAATATCCACACAAATATTGGAAATTTGAAGAGTATTTGTGGATGGTTACACTTTAAGGAAAATTATCAACATGGAAATGAATGAGCAATAAGTTATGTAAATATTTTTAAAAACAGGTTTATTTGCTTAACTGGTTAAAATTAACTCATTTTTTAAATTCATTTTAAAAAGTCATCACATGAGAGCAAATTTCAAATCCTGCCTAGGGCTTCCAAGATAATTAATAATGAGACCCACTTCACAACTGACATTTATGAAAATATTCAAGTACGTGTTTTAAAGTCAAGACACACTTGGTTTATCTTAACAAATATTGCTTACCTTTTTTTATTAAAAATTTGACAGCAATGATGCAGCAAAATTCTAAATATTAGGAAAGGCAATAAATAAACTGTCAAAACAAAGAGTAGTTTGTAGGGATTTCAGAATTTTTCTCTCACTATTTCTAAGCTCAAATCATATTTTATTTTCACTAGAATAAATCACTTTTACTTCCTTAGAATCTCATATACCACCTCTTTTTACCAGCACACATCTTTAGAGAAGTTTTAGAAACTTCCTAATGTTTTTTTGAAGAATGATTCTAGCAGCACCCAAGAGTTAACAACTACTGTGCTTGGTTTTTTTTCTTGTAGGTGATCTCATCCAGCCTCCGATGATTTCATTACCCTCAAGTTTCATTCCAATTACAATGACAGTTGCTTTCTCTAAGCAGTTACGTTTCACAGTCTTTTTTCCCACCCTGAACACAAGAAGGTATATGGTTAAAATGTGCCAGGCGTCATTTAAAATTCTTTAAATATGGTAGCTCATTTTATTTCTATGACAGCCCTGCAAGGTAGATATGAGTATGCCCATTTCATAGATGAAGAAAGCTGAAGTGGTTACATAGAATGTGGCAGAGCCAGGACCCCAGTCCAGATAGTCTGGCTCTAATTCATTCTTACATTACCTTACCTCTCATATCAAGGTCTCCATTTTTGTGAGAATAGCTATAATACTTTCTGCAAAAGTTGATAATTAAAAACAAAAATCTATAGAACCATAAACTTCCCAGTCCATAAATGTTACAGTTCAATGGACATCTTAAATGTAATAAAGAATAGAATAAAAATATTTCAAGATACTTATAATGTGAACTTTTTTTTTTTTTGATTTTTTTTATTTTCAGATACTTTGAAAATTACTTTTTTTTTTTTTTCTCCACAGTCTCTTAAATTGAAAGTTTCCCCTCTTTATGGTGATTTGATGTAGTTGTTCAAATATTTATTTATACCAGTAAGGTTGTATGAAAAATTAGGCAGAATGAAGTATGTGTTAATGACTTTCATCACAGTCATGTAAATATGAGCTACTAATGTGCTAATCAATGAAGAATTGGTCAGGTGCAGGCAAATATATACCAGCATATTAAAAGTGCAATTCATTTAGGAGATTAAAGATTCATCTCAGTGCTTAGATTTATATGAATCTACACCCTCTACAAGTCCATATGTGAAGTGATGGTGGATAGACAGAAATTGTTGGACTTGATAAGTGTCCAGGGGACAATCAAACCAGAACCCCAACTGTATTAACTTACTAGTTATGGACTTGAAAGACCCTTCTTAACCTTATCATTCAGCTTTGTTTTAAATACCTATAAAATGAGCAATACTTTGCAGGATTTTGTTTAATTTCTATTTTTCCCAAGGTAATAAAATACATTAACATTAGCTTTAAAATTTAAGTAGAAATGCATGGCACAACATGAATTAATCTTGAAAACATTATGCTAAGTGAAATAAGTCATATACAAAAACACAAATAGTTTATGATTCCACTGATACAGACACCCAGAATAGGTAAATTCATAAAGACAGAAAGTACTAAAACAGAGGTTACCAGGGACTGGAGGGTGTGAGGTGTGAGAAAAGTTCAGGGAGAGAGAGAATGAAGAGTTAATGTTTAATGGATATAAAGTTTCTATTTGGGTTAATGAAAAAATTGGAAATGGGAAGTTATGATGGCTACTCAACATTGTGAATATACTTAATGCCAATTAATTATATAATTAAAAATCGTTAAAATGGTAAGTTTTAAGTATATTTTACTGCAACAAAAATATGATAAATCCATTCAATTTTATTGTATGTTAGATAACAGCAAGAAAAAAAGTAAAAATTGTAAATGAATTCATCTTCATCTACTGTTAAATGTAAGTAATAAAACCTCTTTGCTTGAGTATTATACCTTTAAAAATGACTGAAATAGTACACTTAGCTATGGATATTTAACCACAATTTTAAAAATCTAATAGAATAGAAAGAGCAGTCTAACACCAACTCCAGGATCCACCTCCTCAGAACAAAACCTTCAGTTATTTTAGTTTCTATCCAGGGATTTATCTCCATATTTTATTTTATTTTATTTATTTATTTTTATTTTTATTGTTTTAACACCTGCAGCACCTGGTATTCCTAGGTAGTCTCCCATCCAAGTACTAACCAGGCCTGACTCTGCTTAGCTTCTGAGATCAGACAAGATCAGACACATTCATGGTGGCATGACCATAGACTATCTCCATATTTTAAAGTGATATGCTTATCCAGCTATTTCATCAATTTTAGGTATCGGCTATTGACTCTCAGTAAGATTAGGATTTAACTCAAATATATATACACTTATAATTTGGAAGACTGGGGAAACTGCTTCGAACATAGATTTTCTAATATCCTTATTTCCAGGCCTATTTTTCACCTCCTTTCATGAAGCCACAGTGCTTTCAATTCTCAAGTGTTTCTGGGGTGCTAGAGCACCAGTGGGCTTCCTTCTCTCTGCCATTCTCATCCCCAGAACTCAGTTTCTTGAGGGATTATTTACCATTGCTTTCCATCTTTCAAAAGTGTTTATTACTCTTGCCCACTACATTCTATGTCTTTATAGCTATATCTTTGTTATTTCTTTACTACTATGTTTGTACGTTTTAATGAAGGGGGAAGAAGAGGGAGAAGGGAAATATACTTGCTAAATTCTCAAATCTCTCTGAATAAACTAAGGACTAAATTGTTTTTGCCAACAAAAATGTTCTGATCGAAGGTTCAGCTATGTTTAGAAATGAAACTCTAACACTTCTATTTGTATTTCATTTTATTTGAATTTTTATATTATGTAGCACTCCATATTCACAGTGGAAGCAAAACACATCTTTTAAATATTTACTGCATTTGTTCAATATCTAAACTGATACTCTACATTATGAAATAATAGATTGGTGACTGGTAATCAGTCAGTTCTAGATTAATCTGATAATGGGAGTGGTGTGAGGAGTAAAAAGCAGTAACTGCCAATACAAAATTACTGTAACAATGAAGTTCTGATAAGGTCTTCTTTATCAGAGTTAGATGAATTGACTTTTGGACTAACCATGATCAAGTGATGGTAGAATCTTACTAGTTTGGGGCTGGGAAGGCAAGCTCTGCCAATTATATATGATTGGCCAATAAAAGACCAATAAAAGAAGAAGAAGACTAAGAAATTCAGAATCAAGGTCCCAGTTTCTTTTCCTTTCTTGTTTCCCTCATCCAACCACAACCTATGACAGGTTGGCACTTTTTTCAAACCATTAGTAATTAGCTATAATTTTTCTGCAAAATGGTTTATCCATTACCATAATTAGTTGAAAAGATGATAGATAGTATGACTGAATATCATTTGACTAATTTGAATATATAAGCACAATATTATTTAATAACTATATTCTATGAAGCAAGTACAGAGATCACGCGGTTTTACATTATTGAATCAACCCACACAATAGAAATGAAATAAGGATGGATGGACTCAGAAGATGGACATGCATCTCTTAGTATTTCCTAAGTGAACATCCATTTATGCACTCTGCTTTGTCTTTCCTCACTTTTATAGGCAAAATTCTTTTAAAAAAGAATAAAAAACTGTTTTACACACTCACTCAACCCACTTTTACATCTCACCTATTGAAAATGGGCTTCCATCCCCACCAGGTAATACAAATTGCCATCAATGGCCCAAGTTACTAAATCAATTGGTCATTTTCAAATAGTATTTTTATTTGATTTCTCTGCTCCTTTTAAGGCAGTAAACCACTTCCTCCTTCAAATACTCTGGAATTTAATGGGTTTATTGGTAGCTTTTAGAAGACACATTTAGGGTACACAGCTTGAGAAATAGCCAAAGTGTGGCTCCTTTTTCCCATGCTGACTTCCCCATTAAGTAAGGTACTTGCCTAGCCATCCCACCTCCAGACTTGCTCCCCTTTGAGGTAAGAAGCCAGATCCCCTTCCTCTTTCATAATAGATAACACTCTGCTAACTTTTCATTAACCTCTCTAGTGGCTCTTTTCCTTTCTTCTTCAATGGCTATTGTTATCTACACTTCCATATGTGTAGGCAGTTTCTCCTGGGTCTTCTTATTTATCATTGTACACCAATGTTTGTAAAAGAGTGCTTTAAAGGAACCACTTGGATCAGCATCAGAGTTTCTAGGGGTTCTTATTAAAAGTGCAATTTTCAGCCCTCACCCTAATGAACAGGCATCTATCTTAGAGATAAAGACCAAAACTCTGCATTTTAAACCACCTCCTACGTAATTCTTATAAAACACTCAGGATTGAGAATTACTGTTCTACACACTCATCCTAGGTAATTTTATCCAACTACATGGCGTGGTGTCAGTTACTATTTATATGTTGATGACATCTCTGTTTTTAGATGCGAACATACCACTTGATGTCTCACAAGCAACTCTTATAATTTCGGATATCCCAAACTAAATACATCACCTCCCAATCCTGTCATTCTTCCTCTTTTTTTCTCTCAGTTCTCAAAATGGTTCTCCTGTACTCCCCGGAAGAGGGAACCAACCAGCAGAAGTGAGGTAGTCGTTCTAGTCTCTTCTTTCAGTTCACTTTCTCCTTCTAACTCTTAACTCCTACTTTTCACCACACTCAAGTCACTCTCCTCCTTAAAAGTACGATCATATATTGCCTAGTTAGTACTAGTTGGCTTCTGGTCAAGCCCACCTCCAATCCATTTTCCACAGTGAAAGCTGAAGTATAGATTATTCCTATGCATAAGCTTGTCAAAACCTCCCATTGCCCTTGGGTTAAATAACTTCACCAGCAAGCAATACCTACCTAATCTGCTCCCATATTTTCTCTGTAGATTTATCTCATTACTTTACTCTGCAACTATACTGTCCAATATAGTACCCACTAGCCACATGTGCCTAGTGAGCACTTGAAATGTGGTTAATCCAAATTGAGACACGCTGTAAGTGTAATTCACACATTGGATTTCTTCAATGTGGTGCAAAAAATGTAAAAATGTCTAATAACTTTTCATATTGATTACATGCTTAGGTGAAATGATTTAAATGTTGGGCTAAATGAAAATATTATTAAAATTAATTGTGCTTGACTGTTTTTACTTTCATAATGTGACCACTAAAATTTTTTAATTACATGGGTGGTTCACATTATACGTCTACTGGGTGATGCAGGTCTAGAACTCTATGGTCCAGCCATACTGAAAAACTTGTTACTCCTCAACTGTTATGCTTTTTCCTGCTTAAAGGACTCCTCTCCTCTGCACCCCTTCCTTCATCTGATTACCTCCAACTGGTCCTTCAGGATGTAGTTTGGTTTCACTCTGAGGAGCTTCCCTGACTCTTTACCAGACAAATTCTGGGGTAGCTGTATCTCCTATATGCTTGCACATACAGCACAAAGCTTGTAGTGTACTACACTTGTAGTTTACTTGTCTGTCCCCAATCTATGTCACCTATACTCACCATGTTAAAGGTGGAAAATTTTCCAGTAAGCCAGCATTAAGGATTTACTCTGATTCTGTTAACCAGGGTGTGGTAATCTGCTCAAAGATATGCTAACGGCCAACTTCTGATTCTGTAATCTGCTTGCTTGTTAATCTTGTTTGATATTAACCAGGGTTATTCTAGGCTTTATAAACTGCCTCTTTTGGGAGCTCGGGGCCAGGGGCCAATCTCCTCTAACCCTGGGTGGTGGAGAGTTAGTCCGGCCGGCTGGCTAATAAAGACTCACAATTCATCTCAATTGGCTCCGTGGGTCTTAGATTTGAGCGAACCACAAAAACCAATTGCTTGTTAACAAGACTATGACTTACTTATTCATTGTAGTATCCTCAGCATTTATCACATTATTTGGTGCAAAGTAGATATGGAGTAAATATTAGTAGAACGGATGCTGGAAATGACTTCCTGGACCCAAACCATAATCATGACTGCTGATAGTATGTACGGGGGGAGTTATGAATCAATATTGCCTCTTCATCCTTAACCTGTCCATACTCTATCAAACAATGCCTGAACCCTCTCTTGCTTCTTTTGCCCCCTGTAAAAATTTAAATCTTCATCAGTTAATTCAAATGAAGAAATGATCAGAGGACAAAATGAAAACAATTTTTGTTTTCTAAATATTTTTAATTGCTTTACTGCTAGAAGATAGTCACTGTGAGAAAAATTACCTATTCACTGGAAAACATTTTTACAGCCTTTCAAACGATCAAGTCTTTGCAGGAATTTAAATGAGACCTAAAATCAAGTCATTTTCTCTATAATCCTACACTGCTGGCATTCACAGAGAAGTTTTAAGAACATCAAAAATTCTGGCATAGTCACTTTATAATTAACATTTATCACATTACTCTGTTAAAAGAAAAATATAGTGTATGAGAAATATGAAAGCGGTAAGAACAGACAGTAACTATTTTCTCAGTCTCATCAGGTATAAATTTTAACTGGCATCCTCAGTGTTCACCCAAAGATCACTCTGAGTTTTATGGCTTTATTTTTTAATGCGTTGAGGCTTTTTAGGATATAGCCAGAACTTTTATCCATTTGTGTTTTTATGAGATTAAAATGTCTAGAGAACTTATAAAGACAAATAATAAGCCTCGCCTTGATCTGAGGCACTTCTTAACTACTTTTCTGCTTCCATTGCTTCACCGTTTACTTCTCAACACACTGTTATGCCTGTGTTCCCCACTCTGGTGCAAAGGAGCACCCAGAAGTCATCACTGAATGAGGGTATGTAAAAGAGACCCAGAAGCTACGGAAAGAACTCCCAGTGGCTGGAACAATTTGAGCAACAAAATTAATATAGTTTTGGATTACAGCTCAAAGTATAAAATAAATATTCAGGAGTCCATTCTGATATAAATAAATGACTTACGAAATTTAAAAATTGGGAGAACAGGCAAATATCCCATGCAGAAGAATTCCAAATAATTTATGTAGGCACTCCATCCTTGAGGAGGAGATGGAGGAGCATAAGTCCCCATTTTACGTGTAGGCTATATGTAGTGACTTCCTTTCAAGGACCACAATATGGAAAGAGGGGGGAAAAAGGAGTAATTTACAGTGGGGAAACCTGACACTCATTTAGCCAGGTGATCAAGGTCAACATCAACAGTGATAAATTCTGTTGACAGTATGTGCCTTCGATATAGTATGATTAAGATGGCACTTTACCTCTGTGGTCTTCCTCCCTAAAATCCACAACCCCAGTAGAATCCTGAGAAAAACATGAGGATTATTCTACAAAATACCTGACCAGTACTCGTCAAACTGTCATGGTTATCAAAACAAGGAAAATTTGAGAAACTATCACAACCAAGAGGACCCTAAGAAGACATGACATCTAAATGTAATGTGATAACCTGGATGGGATTGGGAACAGAAAAAGAACAGAGGTAAAACTAAGGAAATCTGAAAAAACTATGGACTTAAGTTAATAATAGTGTATCAATGTTGGTTCATTAATTTTAACAAATATGGCATGCCAATGTAAGATGTTAACAGGAGAAACAGGATGTTAGGTATGTAAGAACTCTACTATCTACATTTTTTCTGTACATCTAAAACTGTTATAAAAAGTTTATTTTTTTAAAGTCATCATTAATTTCTTATTTGCCAAATCTTACTGCCTTTTCACAATTTTAATCTTGCATGGTAAAGTTGTGAAAAACTTTCTTCCTTTAGCATCTTCAATAATACCTTCTTCGTTTTCTTCCTGCCTAATTCTCGTTTCCAGACTCCAGTACGAGATTCCTCTTCTTACCACCCTGAGGTGACACTTTCTAAGTTTCTATCTTTAACTGCCTTGTTTTATCACTTTATCTCTCAGGGGAGAAAAAAATCTTACCAATTCCCACAGCTTCAACTATGACCTTATTTTGAATACTCCAAGATCTGTCTTCTAGACCAATTTCTTTTTTAAAGGTCAGATCATATTACAACTGCCTAGGGACATGTCTCCCTACAGACTTCCAAGGATATTAAACTCGGTATGTCCAAACGAGAAACCCTCATTGTAAATCCTAATCTTGTGACTCCTATTGTGTCCTTAACCATGGTTACAAGCATTATGATTTTCCTAGTCACCTAACAGGTTCCTTGCATATACCCATTACTATTTTCTTTATCACCATTATCCTCTCTGATTTCATACTAATATTGTTTGATTCTATTTCTACCTGCTCCCTTTACCGTCACACATTAATTTTCCCAAACAATCACCAATCCATCAATCAAAATAGCCTTGGTTGACTTGTGGAGCCTGGGGGTGAGCCTAGATATAGCTGAGACCTCCAGTTCTTGTATGAGGCAGTGGTATGCAATGTCAATATTTTGTGTTATCTGGAAAAGAAACCAACATCCCCAGACCAGAGGCTCAGGTTGATCCTCAGTGCGCATGAAGGCAACTAACTTCCTCTGTCCATTTTCTGTGTGCAGCTTTTGAAGAAAACATTCCCCTAGAATCTGGCAGCTCAGGAGTATTACAGTATGAGGTCCTGTCCCTGAGATCTACGGTCTGAGAACCGCTTGCCAGTGTTCCCAAAGACAGGTCACAGTTTGCTGATTGCTCCATGCCCCTGGAAAAATTCTCCTTCAGCTTAACTGGCAGATCGTTGCTGTCTAATCAAGCAATTAACCATTCTGTTAATAGAATTCAGATTTTATTGAGACAACATAAAATCATGTACACAGAAGTGGTGAAAGCTAAGCCCCAAATGGCAAATCTTTGATTGGTCTAAACTAGGGGGTCCTCAAACTTTTTGGTTTCGGGACCCTTTTACAATCAAACTATTGAGGACTGAAAAGGACATTTGTTTATGTGAGTCATATCTATCAATATTTACCATCTCAGTAACGAAAATTTTTAAAAATTAAAAACTATTTAAAATAGAAACAACAAACCTATTACATCTTAATAGAAATAACTACATTTTTCAAAATAAGAAAAAAATTTTTGAGAAGTCTGGCTTAATAGGAAATGTTGATGGGTTCCCAGATCTGCTTCTGCATTCAATCTGTTTTTGGTTGAAGTACATTAAGAAAATTCTGCCTCCTATAAATAAGTAGTTGAAAAAAGAAGTACTTTAATAGACTTCAGATAATTTTAGATATTCTTTTTTGATATTACACTAAAACTAAAAACTTGGTAGTTCCTCTTAGGAAAGGTTAATTACGATGTGGACTTTGAAAACAGATCAGTGAAACTTTGTACCCTGTTACCCTTAAATCTTTTAGTCTGTTTTGGTCTTTGAATGGGTCTATTACCTATGAGTGATTTTGTAACATGCATGTCATTGGGAAAATATTGGTTCACTGAGTTACGCAGATCTTTCAAATGCTGACTTCACCACACCATATCAAAAAATAATTTTAGTTAATATTACCACCAACATCATCAGAAAAATATTTAACTACTGGGAAGCTGTCAAGCTCACAGCGGTGGATACAAGTTATCCAGCATTCTAATTTTCACCTGAAAGCTTGAATTTTATCATTTGCAACAAATATTATCAGTTGTTTTCCTTGAAGTGACAGTCACTTTGTTCATTTTCAAGAAAATGTCTGCAAAATACCCAAGTCTGAACAATCATACTTTGTCAGTCTTTCAGGTTAAAAAAAAAAAAAAAAAAAAGTGTTCCATGAAAAAAGCAACCATTTCAGCTCATAAGTCAATCACACAATGCGAGACAGAAATGACAAAAGCATTTCAATACGGACCAGAAAACAGCAATAATAACAACAACAAACCTTACATGAGTGCCTGCCAGGTAAGAATACAATGATTACTGCATTTTGGTGCCACAGCCTTTATTTGTGATAAATAGGGAGCATTACCTCACCATTCCTGCTTTTACACTATCAAAGGAGTGAAAAAGGCCAAATAACATCTTAGCATTATTAAGGAAAACAATTTCAACCTTGTGAACTCCCCAAAAGAATCTCAAGGTCCCCAGGTTCCATAAACCACTGCCGAGTTAAGCCAATGTGATATCCCATTTCATTTACCTTTGTGACATAATTCTGGCCAATAAGCCAAGGGGCCTCTGGGAAAAGTTTCTTCCTCCTAAGAAGATATATGGAAGCAGAAATTTCATTTTTCTGCCTCTGAACTTGTCATCTACCTGGGAAACCTAGAAGTAACTTGCCCAAAAGGACAAACAACGCACTGAATTTGGAAAAGTGGAAAAACGGAAAATATATGAGAAAAGTGTTTAATCATCGAATTACTCAACTTCTAAACTGCCCCATCTCTAGAATTTTTGTTATGTGAGATAATAATTTTACTTATTAAATGACTTTTAGACAGATTTTTCCCCCTTAAGTCAAAATCGTCTTTACTTATACACAAATCTTAGACTTCCTGTCAATCCATCATTGATCACCATTCCCAACTCCCTGAAATGAGCAAGCAAAAGAAAACTACAAGCCATTTAACAGTAGCTGGAAAGAGGCATACCAAACTGAACAACGAGAACAGGAGGCTTACATGGAGGCCATAAAGAGTTCTTTTCAAAATAAAATATAGCAGGTTCTCGAATAATGTCATTTTGCTTAACATCCTTTCACTATAATGTACATAAGAGGCCTTAGAAACTTAACTCTTGTTTATAACAACTAGCTTATGGTAAAATTGGTTTCATTATACATCGTTTTGCTTGGTCACAGAACCTATCACTGAGATTATATGAGGACTTCCCGTAGGCCTGTCTTTTGATACCTGCACTTGTGGGTTTGAAGATTTCTAATCAGTTTTTTTTTTTAACTTTCACACTGTGTGTTTGAGAAGGGAAAATACTTAAATCAAAGGAATAAAGAGAAACAAACTGGTTTTGTACATAGAAAAAATATATATTTTTTTATTTTGCCTATCTACTTCCCCTCTGTGTAGAAAAGCAAAAACACGGTTCACAGCTATTTGTGCTTTGCAAGATCAGAGTTCCTGCCTCTACAAGGAGGATCTACTCCACTGTGTAAAGAATGACTTTAGTAAAACAACAATCTCCTTCTTAAGTCAACATGTGACTCCTCTAATGTACAATAATTCTATAACTAAATGACAAAGATATGTCTTGAGTTCAAACATTAAATACGATTGAATTACTTACATATTTTAATTTAGACTAGTTCTGGAATGCGTAGATGTTAGCACATCAAGATCTATTATTTTAGAGGTTTCAAAATAGAGAGGTGCTATCTTTTTATCACCAGATGAAGAGTCGAAATGAGTCTAGATTCCTGAAAGAACTGGATGAAACCATGAATCTTAATTCACATCAGCAGATCGGGTACTACAATTGTTTAAAAGGAAGTAGAATGGAGATGAGGACCTTTCTTTGTACTTGACACTACTACTAAAATTCAACTTCACTGAAAATATGTTGATAAGAACAACAAACCATTGAGCTACTTTGGGCATAGCTTATCTCAAATCAAAAGCATGATAAAATTCCTCTTGTCTAATATCAAAGCAAATATAGGGAATGCAGATCTCTAAAATTCTTGAGCAGAGAGCCTAAGCAATTAAGATTTATGGTACCCAAATTAAGAGTCACAGCCATTGTATGATGGAGCAGCTTCAGTAATTGATCTTATAATTCAGTAGTAATTGTGCAATTTTCCATCCCATATCATAAATATAATCTAGTTGTTTTGCCCTTTATAGTTTATAAACATTGATCAGTATACCCATAAAATTTTACATCATTTTCTACCTTAAAATGTAGTAAAAATCATCTTGTGGTGATATCAGTACTTGTTGCAAATGACATAGACGTTATATACTGGTAAAAGTCACAAATTTAGATTGCTCTCAGACACTATTTTTCAGAAATATTTCCAAATCAAAGACCCAGCAAAGATCAACCTATTTTCATTAATAACATTGGTTTGTTTTTTTGACTATCCTGTAGCACTAACAGAAACAAGGTACCAGCAACTTTTGAGTAAATTATGGTTAAATGAATTAAATTATAATTTCCTCTAACAATTTGGTCTCATTTTTTAAAGAAGAATAATTTTATTTAAACTTTGAAGTAATATTGTTTTGAGGATACTGTTAAATATATATATATATTCCCCCCCCCTCCAAACAGCTGTAAAGCTTGGGGCTGAGATATGTTTGGTGTTTTAATTAGAGATTGAATTTCCTAATTGGAGATTCTATTTGACATTTTAAATTAGTTAGCAAGTGAAATAACTAGTTCAATTTTTCCAGCAATAGTGTGGAACTATTTCTTTTCCAAATTGTCCTTTTTAGTCAGGTACCACAGGGGAAAATTAATTTCATGTTACTGGTAGCCTTGTTAGCCAGCCATCAGAACAGGAGTTTTGCCAAGTCATTTGCAAAATATAAGTGCAAAGCACTTGCCATGACATACTCTGGAATATATTAGGTGAAAGTGTTTCCACCAATCTGAGACTGACATTCTCAATCTGTGGCTTTATAGCTGTGGTTGTATTCAGACACAGATGCTGATTTTTTAACTCACTGGTGCTATTGCAGTAATCCAGGCCAAAGATGCTTGTGTAGAAACAATGTCAAGAGCAGTAACAAATTTGAGATATATTTTGGGGGAGAACTGATGAGACTTGCTATAGCATGGATAAAAGAGGTGGGAGTGTCAAGGATACCTCTTGAATTTCTGTTATAAACAACTATGTAGATGGGGTTTTTTTTTTATTATTGAGAGAGAAGATTGGAGGAGGGACAGATTTGGAGGTGGAGGTGGGGATGGAGACTTAACAGTTCGAGCTATTTTAAGTTTGAGATTCCTAAGAGATGTCTCAGTGGAGATGCCACGTCAGTAATGGAATATCCAGGTCAAGTTCCAAAGAGAAGCGTGAATCAAATAACAAATTTTGGAGTTGTCAGTATTCAGATATTTGAAACCATAGACTGGATAAAATTGCTCAAGAATAATTGAGTAGCAATAAAGAAGCTCTGAGACCTCTGCCTGGAAAACTTGAAGCATTATCCTACCCTATTTTTACTAGACTAACTTCTTATACATTTAGATCTCTACTTAATTTTTACTTTTTTCAGAATACTTTTCCTGACCCCTTAGTCTAAATTAGGCTACCCCTGCTCCAACAGGTCCTCACCCTTTTTATTCAAAGTGCTCATCACAATTTGCAACAAATTATTTGTGATTATTTATTTTGTATTTGTCTCTTCACTAGAATATATATTTCATGAGAACAGAGGTCATTTGCTTCCATTTGTATTCCCAGTGCCTAGCACAGTATTAATAAACACTAAGTAAGTATTAAGAAATGGGTTAAAGTGGATGTGGAGTGGATATTGATTTAATGTAAGATGAGCCTGTTAAGATGATAACAATTTAGGAATTGTTAAATACACACACACACACACACACACACAATTCAAGACATTTATCAATCATTTTGAACTTTCTAAGAGAAGAGTAAATTAAATAGCAAAGGATTCAAGCATTTTAATTTGTTATTTCACTCTCCACATAGAGTCTGTGATATATGGATGTTTATAGAGAGGTTTATATGTTTAAAGTACTAGCAATTCATCAACTGTACAAGTGTTCTATCATAAACTCTTGGAGTTTAGAGACTGTATTATTCATCTGCATCTCCTCCCAAAGTTCTCTTATGTATGATGAATAGTTCATAAATATTTGTTTCAATGTATGCTTTAATTGTTGCAATAAAACATCTAATTATGTATCAATTATAACTTTAGTAAAAAAGGTGGTTGTGACATTGATTTTGCTGACATTTTGCTGATCTTAGTCAAAGTGCCCATCTTTGTAAATGTTCCTTATACCAGAAGTTTATTTCTAAAGTTTAATAAAGTTCTGGCTCACAGAGATATTTCATCCACAAGAAACTTAAAATTGTGTTAGGTCTGCAAAATTTGATATTGACAATGCTCTGCTTCTGTCTTTGGCATTACTGTCTCTCTCTAAGATAACCAGTGTTTTTTCGCTGCCCTCTTTGATATCTAGAAATTCTCAGTGCAACATCTGGACATTCAGTATTCTATAAACGTATGTACATTTTCCTTCTCTCAGCTTTACCTGTCTTGTTTCCAATTCCTTCCTGGTCTTATTTCCTATTGTACAAGAAAATGTCAGGCTGTAGATTATTTTTTAAAAAATTATTTCAAGAATCATAGAATGTTAGAATTTGGTAGCTCCCTAAACATCTCTCTTCCTCACATTTCAGCTACTCAGGTACTTATATTGTGTTCTAGGTTTTGTTCATTTGGGTAAAACAGCTGCCCTTTGGGTATGTTGGTAATGGCGGGAAGCTGGTACTGCTCAGATCACATCACCAGCCTCTGGTACACAGAAAGACCAAAATTGGGCACTTATTTAAATAAGCGCCTTCATAGTTTACTTCATTTTAAAATGGGAGAATGGACAATTATTGAAGTTGTTGCTATTTTGTTTAAATAATACATTGAGGTAGATCTGAGTCATTGAGGGAGGTTTCTGTTTTGTTTTCCTTTAATGCAGATTTCTAGACCTACTGTTTCAAAATATTCTGAGAGATGGATCAGGAATAAATTATTCAGAGTCATTATAGCAAATTGGAATTTACAACATACTCCTGATTAAAAACTCTGAATTCAGATCACCTCTTAGATAATAGTGAGCCCTTAATTTAATACAGAAAGGTAGTATTTTAAAATACAGTTTAAGGTAATCTATGAGCTATTGAGAATTTACTGATGCATCATCATGAATTTATTTTCCCCAAGAAGCATAGATTAATGCTTTGAGATAAAAACAGTCAAGGGACATGGGAAAACATTTATATGTAAGAAGAGAAATTGTATCTCCAGGCTATAACTATTTATCAACTTTCCTGCCACTAAAACTTGCCAACCAGTCTGTGAGTCTGAGATACAGATGAGTAACTCTACACGGAAAAGTATTCTGCTGGGAAAATGTACTCAGTGAAACTATTACCCATGGATGCTATTTTCTGACATCTTCTTCATCCTTATCTAAATTATAGAATTATAGAAGATTTGACTTTTTTTTTGGAGAAATTATATAGGTTAGTAATCCATATTGTGTGGCCATGAAAAATAGTACTTGTATTACATTCTCTTTTCCATGTCAAATTAAAATTTTGTTTATTGCCTTCTCATTTCAAAGACATCAAGGAAAAAAGCTATCAAGAAAAAAAGAGATAAGATGCAAAGTAGCCATACCATACAGTCAGACCATCAAAATAGAGTTAGATTCATTGCCATCAAGGTCTCACTATCTGAATGTGAATAAAGCCTTTTATCCCAATGGAGTCTGACAATTTTTAAGGTTTCTGATCATATGATTGCTATCTCCAGGGGAAAAAATTAAGACTGCAGAACGGAAAAAAAGAAATATCAGAGACTTTTCATTTACTCAAGAGAAGGAAGGTGAGGACAGGGCCTCATTTAGAACCTTTAGAGGCCTGGAGCGCTGAAAAGATTTTGACCACTTATATATTATTCAAATAAAGTCAGTACCAACCTATAAATTTCAAAATACAAAACTTACCTGCATACTTAAATTAAGAGCATCTCTCCAGTATTTTTTGCTTATAAAAATTGGATAACTTTGTCATTGCTGAGCTTTCTTTAATCTTTGGTATTCCTGCTTCTCTTGTGTCCAATGAGCAATGCAGGATGGGCAAAGACCTTATCTTAGACATGCATTTTCCTTGCTCATCTCTCATCCCAAAGAAAGCCTTGCACACAATAGGTACTTACTTCATAAATGGATTGGGGGATAGGAATAAATAGTGGTGATAAAGCACTCCTATGTAACTGGCTGATTAGAAGTTGTCAACAAAGTTTTAGTCTTTTAATACCTTCAGGGACAAAGATTGTGACTATTCTCAAAAGTATGTTATCAGCACCTTTTGAAATTGCCTTTTTGAAGTTTGATAGATTATAAGTAGAAGTTTTTGTTTGCCTTTCCCTTCTCCTTAGTAAGCGAATCATCACATCTTGGACCTTTATCACTGGAATCAACAGGTTTTGTTATGCATGGATACAAATATAGGGGTTACCAGATTTTGACAGGTAAATAATCTCTTGCCTCTACATTTTCAGGAAATAACAAAGCCTTTATTTGAAATTTGGGGTCCTTGGTCTAAATTTTCCCAATCTATATACCCGAGAGGGTGTGTGTGTGTGTTTGAACTTTCCTTCTTTTAATGAATCACTAAAACGCCATTACTTTGATGGACTACTTTTACAACGTTGCAAGAATATTCACAGTTTTCGGGCTCTTTCATTTTCAAAGGATAAAAAAAGCAAGTTGCTGAGAAAAAAGACAATATAAATAAAAGTATATTTAATTTAAAAATATGAAATACAATGTATCCACTTCGACCAACTTGAAAATAAGTCATTTTATAAAACCAAAAATGTTTTCTTTTTGGAGCTAAATTTCTCTGTGAGAGCTAAAACATGCCATTATTGGGTGGCCTTAAACTTTAGTTATAGAGAGCCAAAATAAAAATTCCTTAAGACTCTGTATATGTAAAATACTAGTGTTTTACTTCACAGTAAATATTAGGTCTAATATGGCTTATCTGATTTAAAGAAATATATACTGAGCCTAAAAAAATACATTTACTTCTAGTACAATAATGTATCATTAACAATCTATTTATAATAAATTATATAATTCTGGGCCAAGTTTGAGGGGGGTGGGGAAGAGGGGGATCTATGTTCTTATAAAAATTTCACTTCTAAATGAACCTTAAACGGAAGTATTAATATTTAAATATTACAACTTACACGTAGGGGAAAATCATGTCACTGATAAAACGGTACATTCAAAACCAATCATGTCATGAAAATACATGCCCTTGTATAATTTGGCAGAACAGCCCTGACTACATTAGACCTTTTTATTAATGGATCTCAAATTCTACTTTAAAGTGGCATCATTCATTTACATAACATACATTCACCTCTACTTTCCTTATGTCTCTTTCAATTATGTTTTCTAGGCTTAGCTTACTTAACTTATATAATCATTGCTAGGTGACATTATCTATGTGGGATTACCAGCTATTGTTATTTTTGCTTATTCCTCAAGCCCAGATATCAATGATGTCCAAACTTTCTTTTGGTTTCTATTTATAAGTCACTTTGCCACATTCACCACAATTTCTTTTTCAAACATTTGAGTTCTCTTTAAACCCTCTGTCCTTAAATATTACCTTGACCTGTGCCTGGGAGGTATGATGGATGAGGTAGGTTACAGTTTTCATCTAACTACCTCATCCAAAACACTTCTGGAAATCTTGGAATGCTTGAACTTAACAGGAAAATTCTAAATCACTCATTTTCTAAATCAGTGTAATAAAAGGCACAATATGAACCAGTGTGATTTAATGAAGAAGCACAGATTTGAACCAGACTTTAGTTTGAATTCCAGCACCACCATTTTCTGAGTGGGGAAAATCATTTAACCTTTCTGGGCCTCAGTTTTTTCTTCTGCAAAATATTCCTTACATTACAGGTTATCTAAAAAGATTTAACAAATGAGGGTTATAAAGCACCTAGCGTATTTCCTTATGCATGGTAAACTGGTCATTGGATTTATTATAATAGGTAACTGTTCTATAAAAACAATTAATTTGGGGCTGCTCTGGATCCCTTCCCACATACCCTTTGTTCTCATAGTCATCAATGTTATCGAGGTCTGCCTATGCATGCTCAGTTACAGAAATCTGCCTGTTAACATCTATCTTTCCAAACCAAACTCTGTTTCGATGCTAGGTCATTTCATACTTATACTGCTATAAATTTATTCTGGCTAGTTTGTGCATCTCAGAATTGGTGAAAATTTTATCAGTAAAATTATCTTTTCCAATCATGCTGGCCCTGCACCTGTTCTCCTTAATCCTACCTTCTGCAACTGCCAAATCCTCTATCTGCAAAATTTGATTAAGTGATATGGAGATGCTTCAAAACATTTGGAAATAATAAGTGGAGGAATATGACTTCCCGTCCTACAGGTAGCTTCTAAATCAGCATGCTTGACTTATATAAAGATAGAAACAGCCTTTTGCCTCTACGCTGAGTTCAATACCAAGAAAGCGAATTCCATTAAACACTATCTTCGAAGAAATCAAAGAACTCACAATCCATATGGCAATCAATTTCCAATTCTAAAAAATGCCTTTTAAAACCATTCTAATTTCTAAATCATTCAGCTAATTTCTAAACATGTATTGTCGGAGTTGTCTTTCCAAGTATCTTGCATTACAAAGCATCTAACAATACATGGTATGTCTACATAGATTACATAAACAGACTACCTAAATGATGCATATTCTAATTATGCCTACCTGAGCAATTAAAATAAGTCACTCTCTTATTAAAGTAAGTCTCAGGCTGTCATATTCACTAGTGGCAGTCAGCAAGTAGTCAGGAAGTTTTGCCCCATATCTCTTTCATATCAGTTTATAATTTAATCCTTTCTTCTTTTGCTCCAAGGAAATATTTGTTTCTATAGTGCCTTCATCTATTTGTTCTTTTCTCCAGGCTAACTCAAAGATACTTCCATGCTATTATAGGCATTATTTTTAACCCTTTAATTATCTTTGTTGCTCTTTGACTATTCTCCAGAATCTTAATGTCTAAAGCGCCAGAGCCCGAGCTTAGACATAATATGCTGGGACCGGCAGGTGGAGGCTAACATTGATTATCATTGTAAGATCACTTCATGCTTCCTACTCCAACTTATGTAGAATTGTATCAGCTTTCACTGTTGTTTTCATTACTACATGCTCCATTTGCAAGTTCTTCTTTTCTCACTATTTCTGAGGCAGTCACCTTTAATAATGGGAATTCATAGCCCCAACTGCATTCTCTAGCTTTTGTATATGTAATGTCTTTACTCAAGTAATTACCTTATGTGAATCCACACTAAATCTTTATTCCTAAACACATCATCATTTTTAACCCAGTGATAGGTAAATGCAAACAGTCCAAATACAATATTGATAACTGATACCCAAAACCAAACGCATTCTCTTTATTCTTATCTCTCCATCCTCAAACCTCTTCCTCCTAAGTTCTCTATCTGGGTCTCAGCACCGCTACATGCCCAAGTTTGAGGAATCAATAATTTTTATCCTGTCTTTTTTCTCACTACCTACAGCTACTTGGTTTCCAAGTCCTGATGAGTTTAATTCTTTATGTCCCATTGAGTTTACCTCTTAAATATGACCTTTCCTCTCTATTTCACTCTACTATCTGAGTTCAGGTACTCAGCATCTCTAGACTGGACTACTACAAAGCATTTGGTATCTGTCCTTCAATCTATCATTCCCTCCTTTTATGAAACACTTATTATGCTATTATTGCCTTAAAATAATCACTTTGTCTCCATTGCTTAACATGAAGTCAAGACCCTGCTATCACCTGACTTTTCATCCACCTCTCTTGCCACTTCTCTTTCTCCCTCATTCCTCCCAAACCAAAACCCTATACCAGGCATGGCACATGTGTTCATTTTAATTAATTGGAAGTGGCTGCCTGAAATAATTGTTGAAGTGCCATGACAGACTGGCCATGTCTACCATGAAGGGGTGGTGGTAATGGCAGCATCTATGTAATATATTTGCTGTCCATCTTGCTACACAAATTGAATATTCGTTTTCCTAACTCTTCATTTGCTTTGGTATGACTTTTTACAGTCTTAGAACTGGTCTCCTAGACATGAATCTTGCTTCCCTTTCTCAATGCTCTCACAGTTATCTTTTTTAAAACAATTACTTAATAAAGGGTATTTTGACAGAAGATGGGCATACAAAAACAATCAGATCCATGCCTTACATTATATACCAAATATATATGAAAGATAAGAAACTTTAAATGTCAAAAAGTAGAGCTATAAATGTTCTAGAATGTAACAAAGGAAGAATTAATTCACTTATAGTCTTGGAGTGATGAAGGTCATTCTAACTATGATTTGAAACCCTGAAATCATAATAGAAAGATTGATAAGTTTAACTCTCTCAAAACCAAAATCAACTGTAAGGTAAAAACCAGCAAACACACAACTAACAGACAAAAAAATCCCACAACACTATAAGCAAATGCAGGAGACTGGAAGAATTATTAGCAATTCCTATCAAAAAGTACAATAGTTATAAACAGAAACAGCTTTTAGAAATGAATAAGAAAATTACTAACAACCCAATATAAAAATGGACAAATAATATAAAAACAGAAAATTTACAGAAAAAAAATAGAAACAGCTCTTAAACATATCAAGATATGTTCAACTTTTCTCCTAATTGAAACTATTGAAATATCATTATTTTTATTTAACAGATCTAAAAAACATCCAAAGGGTGATTATACACTATTGGGGAGGCAGTAGGGAAAAAAGGGCTCTCATACATTTCTGGTGAAAATATAAAATGATACAATACTTATGGAAGGTAATCTAACAATATATCTCAAAATTAACCAAATGCATATGCTCATGAATTAGCGGTTTCTCTTCTGCAAAATGAGCTTACAGATATACTTTTATATGTGAAAAAATGTCTAAGATAAAAGATTATTCATTATGGCTTTGTCTGCAAGAACAGATTAGTGTAAGCAACCCAACTATTGGGGACATACTATTTAATACATCCATATAATAGAATAATGTTTGACTTTAAAACAAGCTTTTTTCTTATGAAAGAAATAAGGAAACTTTATAGGGAAATGAAAAAGAATACAGAATAAAGTAAGAGGGGTAAAGTGTGGGTCAGAGGTGAAAAACGCTTGAACATGTATAAGGAGACTGAAAGGATACACGAAAGGCTAATAGTTGGCACCTCTCTGGGGACCTAGGTGAATGGAGGGTTGGCCTAGGAAGATTTCTGATTTAAAAAAAAAAAAAAAAAGTTTAAGTTCTATTGAAAATCATGCAAATGTTAGTTTTTTTCTATCTGGAATGTTCTTCTCCCTCATTCCCCACCTCAGCCTCCTTCTGTAGTCTTGAGATCTCAATCATTTCCTCAAAAAGACTTTGTTAAAAAGACTTTGTTTCCAATCTAGACAAGTTCAGATTTCCTTACATCTCAGTTGAACTCTTACATTTGTTTCTGTAAATCCTTTGTGGGTATCTGTCTCTCTCACTTGACTATGAAGCTCCTGGAGGCAGGGAAGGGAACACAGCTATTTTTGTATAGCCTGCTTTGCACACCAGCTCTATGTGAATGCTGAATGAAGAAATATGTGCTCAGGGCCCTGTGTGGGGGCATTGGTTTGGAAACCACAGGGAAAGGTAAAGGAGGTTAAGATAAGTATACATATAATTATAAGCAGAATGTGGTCATTGCCTTAGGAGTGACAAAGTTGTGTAGAATTTAGAGCAAGGTGACAGCTAGAATTTTTTAAGTATATTATATACCTGAAAAATACAGTAGTATTTAAAAAGGGATTTTAAAAGATCGATGTGGTTTCCCCAAGGAAGGGTAGGGTATTTCATTCAGAAATTCAAACACCTACAAGGGCCAGGCGGGTGATGCGTACAGTAGTCCTGCCTTACGCGAAGGGGATGTTTTCCAAGACCCCTATTCGATACCTGAAATCATGAATAGTAGTACTAAATCTTATGTATACTGTTTTTTCCCTAAACATTATTACCTCTGATAAAGTTTAATTTATAACCTAGGCACAGTAAGAGCTTAACAATAATAATAAAGTAGAACAATTATAACTGTAATGAAAGTTATGTGAATGAGTGCTTTCTCTCTTTACCTCTCTTCTCACTGATAACGGATCTGATAACCATGATGACTATTAAGTAACTAACGCGCAGGTAGTGTATGCAGCATGGACATGCTGGACAAAAGAATATCATCTGAGAAGTATGGGGTAGGACAGTGAGAGATTTTGTCATACTACCCAGAATGGTTCACAATTTAAAACATGAAATGTTTATTTCTGAAATTTTCCATTTAGTGTTTTCAGACCATGCTTGACTATGGGTAACTAAAATTGCAGATAAAGGGTTTGTATAAGTGAATGAATTGCCAAGTGGACTCTGATTTTTGATTTAGAAGTTCTTAAAGTTAGCTGCATATTAGTATCACCTGAGAGTCTGTAAAAGTCCCCATGCTCAGGCCATAACCCAGGCCAATATGATTGTAAACCCAAGATAGGGTGGGGGGTATAGGAGAATGGAATGGAGGTGTAATCCAAGCATCTATAAATTTTTTATAAACTGCCTAGATGATAACAACAGGGAACCACAGCATTCTTCCATCCACCTGTGACTTGTTAAAAATGCAGAATCCCAGTCCCCCCCTGGACTTACAAAAATCAGAATCTGCTTGGTGACACTATCTCCAAAGATTCTCATATACACTGTAAAGGTCGAGAAGTCCTGCTTCTCGAGAACTCTGCTTCCTTCCCAAAGGAGAGCCATTCATTATGTAATATCACCGTTTCCTGAGAAAATATGGACACCCCCCCCGTCCCCCATTGTAGAATTTTCTAATATTTCTACTTACACTTGGCAAAAAACTCAAATAACTAAAATCAGTGGAAGCCATCGAAAGATGACTAGGCCTCCCTGTGTGCTTAAAGAAGAGAACGGTGGATTCGTGAGCTTGTCGAAAGCTTAGAGTGTTTTAAGCAGAAGGTTTTTAATGTGGGTTTTTGGTATTTACTTAAACATTTTTTTTTTTTTGAGCAGCTAAAGCATCCCTGCCAATAGTATCATATAGCGAAGTTCAGTATGTCACACAACTCTCATTAAGGTTTTGGGAGCACTACCAACCAGCTCGGGAACTCTCCTCCCAAACTCCCTGTAGCAAAATTTAAAGGGTATTTTGAAAATAAAACTATAATGGTTTGAAGGGCTTGGAATACTAGAGTAAAGCCTATTGACTTAGTTTTGTAATATCAGGTCACTCAATATTTCTAAAGCTGTGGTTATAACTGCAATACAAACAAAAAAAGAAAATTTGCTCCCTCACAATCTGGATAGAAATATAACCGGCCCAAGGAAAAGGTTGAAGACTGTTCCAATAAATAAATACCCAGCTCCTACCATGTGTCAGCTGCTATTTCCAGGCCTTTAACTTCATCCCTTGGGTGGTATTCCTAGTCCGCCAGCTCCTAGAAAGTTGATGTCATTGTTCCGAGAACAAATGATCTCACAAGATAAAAGTAGGGCTGAGTGAGTGCAATCAATGGCTCCAACTAGGGACTGTCAGGAGCTCAGTAGCATTGTCTTTGACTATCAAGGACCACCAGGACTGGGAGCTGAACAAAAGGAGGGAGACGGAAGACACACCTCAGCACCTCTCTCTCTCTCTACATCGCTAAACTTTGACAACAGTAACAAAATTTTCAATGGCAATACAAGGATGAGGACATGGCTTTCAAAGAATAATAGCAACAATTTTCCCTCGTGCCCACAACCCATATATAATCTGTGATTCTTTTTTAAGCTATGTTGTTGCTCTGAGTAATATTTTACCTAGTTTTGTTGAAATATTATATAAAATCACTTGTATGGATATACAGATAAATTACAAATGAATAATCCGTCTAAAGCCCTAATCTGGTGAACCTCCAATGCATTAAAATATGCATAATTATTTCTGAAACACACTAGGCACCTTTGTAAACTATCCATAAGAGCGAAACTCAAAAACTTCACAAAATGGGTTTCTGTAAGGAGGTTTTTGATGGTATTTTTAACAGAAATTTCTAAGCACTTTCAAAATTTTAAATTCTCAAAGAATATAATCACTGAGAACAGTGGTATTATTCCTTTATAAATTTATAGAGCGTGCATTTATTTTGTTTTTAAGATGAGGACAAATATAGTAACAAGGGAAAAGAGAAACAATGTAATGTATTAGGCAAAGCTCACAGGACAAAAAGGAAAAAAAAACTATCTTTTGAGCTAAAAAGAAAGAAAAAAAATTCTCTCACCAAGGAGGAAGAAAGGGATCTCTGAAGAAGTAGTTAATATTTACCTAGCAGTGAGCTATGGGAGCTTTGGGGGTGACATAGGGTGGGGGAATAGGAGGGGCACCAAGTCAGAAAATATTGCTATGGTTTCTGCAAACAGAACTGCGATTTATATAACAAAATCGATCCACTTACAGGATCGTATTTAACTTCACTTACTGAGGTAGGCTCAGTCCTTTCTCTTTTGAATGAATGGAGAAGGCTATCAGCTCACCAGCTGCCTCCCACCACAGGAATGTGTGCTTATCTAAAGAGTCGTTTTGAAACCCACAGCACTTAAAGGAGCTGTATCAACAGGTTTCCCCAACACAGAGCCAATTGTAAATGCCGAATTCGAAACTTGAACAAGTTAAACACTATCATAGGAATTCAAAACCAGCTCTAGCTAGAGTGGGGTTTTAGTGTGTGTGTGTGTGTGTGTGTGTGTGTGCATGTGCTTTTGTCTAAACAGAATCATTTTTTTATGTTTTTATCACTTCGGCCTTCTGAGCCCAAAACTGTAGAACAAAGGGCTATTTCCTCACAGCTTAATACGAAGCATGTTTTAAGGAAAGCTGGAGAGTTGGCCTAGGAACGTCAGTCAGGACAGAGGACTCTTTCCCAGATGGAGCTGCTAATGTGGTTTTTTTTTTTTAAAAAAGAAAACTCAGGAGACTCAAAAATGTCCTTCCAAGCAATGTAATAAATGCCAAGCCTTTCATATATTTATTATCTAATGCATTTTCCTGGCCACTGACCTTCAGCAAAAATATTTTATCTTTTTCTCTAAAATTTGGCCTATATACTTTCCATTCTTTCTTTAAATAAAACTACTTTTAGCATGAGTGGTGAGATGAAACACTCATCATATAAGCTTCAACTTATAGGCAAATACTAACCATATTTTAAAATTCTGAAAATTGACAAGTATTTTTTCTTAAATTAACTCTTTTAGCAACTGATGTCCAGACGTCAGCTTGCACAGCCATGTCACTATTGCCATAGCATTTCGATTTATTCTTATCTACAGCACTATGCAGCTACTCTTAATCTTAAGAGGTTCTATGGCTTGATATAACTTGAGTTATCATGCGCCTCTCAAACTTCATTTGGCATAAACTTAATTGAAAATGACTATAGTATGATTTCAAACGTTAAACAATGATGTTACAAAGAATACGTATATTTCACCATAACTAAACAAACAGCACAATTAAAAATAAGCCAACATTCCCAAAATGAACACACAATAATAAACAAGCCTTAATCTTAATGATAGAAATGAAAATCTGTATAATAAAAAAATAAACTACTGAGCAAATAACTTGCTTATTACCATGCACTTATTATTTTAATTAACCAGTTTTTCAAATCATCTATGTATAAAAGTTAGAAAGGGATAGTTTAGGTAATTGTCTAGATAACGTACTGATGTAGTAGATTTTTAGGGTTCAATGGAACAAACTTAAATGTCTGATGACTTTCCACACTTGAGGAAGCAAATTAAGTAGCAACAAAAGCAGAGAAATCTAAGGGAGATGAAATAAAGAGTCAAAAGAGTCAGTAATGAGATTATGAGTAACTGCACAAAACAGTGAACACTTAAAGATGCACGTCACCATTTTCCTCAATCTTTCTGTGATTTGTTCAAGAGTATGGACCTGTCATGAAGTTAAAAAAACAAAAACAAACAAACAAACAAAAAAACACTGCAAGGAAAGATACTCAGATCAAACAAACTTCCTAGTGAACTTGGCCCTGAAACTTGAACTTGACACTGTGATTTTTATCACTTCTTAAAGGGATAAGACAAAACTCTTTAAATAATTTCTGGAGGGCAAGGAGTATTTCCAAAAGTTAGGTAAAGAAGTCTGTAATCATGTAAGCACTACTTATTTAGCAAATTAAGATGATCAGATGCCTCTATAAAATGGGAATTATGAGTTTAAAGTTTTATACCAACATGCCTATACATTTCCCTCTTTCCTCCCTCCCTCCCAACCTCCCTTCCTTCCTTCCTTCTTTCCTTCCTTCCTTCATTCCTTCCTCTCCCTCTCTCTGGCTTTCTTTTTTTCTTTTAATTTGAAGGAATGATTTTTATTGCCCTTGAATTCTGGTGCCAAAATAAACTGAAGAACTAATGTAGAGCACGATTAACTGGGATTAAGTGGGGATCTGTAAACACACTTCACAATTCTATTTATCAAAGTTCCACGGAAAGGGAGCCTGGCAAAAATTAAGAATCCACAGTGGATTATCAAGGCAGCTTTACTTAAAATAGCCAAATAATGAAAACAACACAAATATTCATCAACAAGGAAGGATAAATTGTGGTATATCCACACAATGGAATACTATATAACAAAAGAACAAATTATTGATATACGGAACAATATTATTGAATCTTAATTCTGCTCAAAACAAACCATACACCACAAACAACGAAGTTTATGGCTCCATTTATATAAAGTTCAAAACCAGCAGAGTTTTTACGACAGGAGTTATTAATTGGGAAGGGACACCAGGGAGCCTTCTGTGTGCTGAAATGTTCTAGATCTTAATCTGGCTGAAGTATACAGGTTTAATGGATAAAAATTTATTAAGCTATACACTTTAAGATTTGTGTGCTTTCTTATATATGTAACCTGCAATTAACCTTTTAAAAATGAAATTAAAAGAAAATTTACAGCAGAGGATGAAAATACAAGTTAGAAAGTCTCCACCAAAATGCCAACGATGACAACAAAAGTGAGAGAGTCTCATTTTTAAAAATACAGAGAAATAACCCTTTACCCAAGGGATGGCAAAATGACCAGTCTGTTTTTTTCCTTTTAACATTCCCTAGTTCATTGGGATGTGAGAAAAGGGGAATTAAAGAATGATTAAGTCTCTCCAAAAAGCTAGTAGTGTTTGGGTACTTCAGTTAAATTTTAGTTTTCTTAGTTAGGGAGCCCCTTCTGTCTCCTTAATCCATATAGGGAGCACCCTGATTCTCTTTGAGGGAGATTGTTGCAAAGAGTAACCTGGAAGACAAAGAGGAAATCAACTATTTGGGCTTCAGGTAGAGAATTAAAGTTGGCCTCAAAGTTACTTTCCTGTTCAACAGAATGGGGAAGGAGGAAGGACTGTAGGCAGAAGAGCTGTCCAGGAATGAAAGGTGTGCATGTGGTTGAACTCTCCTTTGTGTTCTCTCTGTGAGAAAAATACATACATGATGGATCTGGTAGATTGAGAGGTGGTAAAAGAGAAACCCCAATATTTATTTCCAGTCAAACTGTCTTGATAGAACTTACATGTTTTTTTGTTTGTTTTTTGTTTGTTTGTTTGTTGTTTAGACAACTATGGTAAAGCAAATCCCTAACTCCTTACCCATTTTTTTTTTCCTCCAGGCTTTTCAGAAACACCATGGATGCTTTTGCCCCCTTCTCTTCTCTCTGCCCACTCCCCAGCACTGACAGACCATTCTAACAGAGATGCTGTGACTAGTGATGAATGTGTAGAAGGGCTGTGGCTTGGCTCTTGGGCTTCATGCTCCAGCATTCTAACATTGTCTCTAAATTTTTAACAACTAGATCGCTGTCTCATTTACCACCCAAAAGTACTGCCAATTATAACCTTGCTGCATTTATGAAATTATTTTAAAACCCTAGACTAAAATCAATGGAGAAAATTATGGACAGTGCTAAACCTGAGCATTTTATTTAAATAATACATAAGGGGGAAGGGCTAAAAATTTAGAACCTATCTATGTGGTAGGTGTTTTATATACATTATCATATTTAACCCTTTGACACCTCAATAATCTAAAAATTAGTACCCTCATTGTGTAAGAAAAAATGTCAGACATCAACAAAAGTACTAAATGTGCACAGTCAGGGATCAAACCCAGGTCCGTCTGACTCCCAAATTATTTTTTCTCATTACCGCTCTGGCAAGGTGCTTACTCAACACATGGAGAGCTTAATTATTCTTTTATCCTAAAAAAGAACATATATGGTGAATTAAATCAGCTAAAATAGATGGTAATCTCCTTAAGGGCAGAGGCTGGTTACTCATCTTTTCGGGTGGCATAGAATAATACCTCGATGAGCTAAGGGCAGACTTCCAAATAGGTACAATGAAATAGATGTTGATTTTTAAAGAAGTTACACACACACAACACACTTTCTCAAAGCATGTATAAGCATCTACATCATTGTCAGTATGGATTCAGATACCTGCAGAAAAAAATAAAATGTACTCTTTTTAAGTAAATAGTGAAGTCAGTGAAAGGATGGTTAAGATGCCAAATGATAATATGATCAAAAAAATAAAGAACTTGGGCACTAAATTCCACTTGCTGGTCTTTTAAGTTTTAAAGGCACATTAGCTAGTATTTCTGTTATACCAGAAATAACAAGGACGGACAGAGCCTTTCATGATATAACCAATCCCTAAATATGGAATCACTTCAAAGAGAAGAACATGCAAATACAAGATGGTCTGCTTATACAAGATGGAACCTAAATGACAGACTAAAATCCAACTGTTTTATAGTAAAATTACACTCTGATGACCAGTTCTTTATGCCAGAGAATCCAAAAGCTGAGTACAGGACTTTTCTCCTCCATTTCATTTTAGTTTCTCTATGTGGGAGAAAAACCCTGAACAAGATTTAAATTCTTACTGTTGACATTGGCTCACTTGCTTTTAAATTAAGTCAAAGTTTGTTACTGAAAGAATTGTACCTGTGTCTTTAGTTGCTGTATTGTTAATGAGTCTTTGCAGCTGAAGAAAGGCCTGCAGAATTCCAAGGTGATGTGCTTTGTTACTTGCTTTTGACTAGTAAAATTTTCAGTTTGCTGGAGGTTGAGTAATTCAAGATTTAAAGTTAGACACAGAATAAAAGGACTCCTTATAGAGGCTCAGGTAGAATTATCTAGCTTTTCAGGTCTAATTGCTGTGCTTCTGCTCCAGGATTCTCTAGGATGAGTTTTCTTATGATCCTAAACCCATTTGTAAGTAATCACTTAATCTCTATTAACTATAAACCTGTCTGGTTAGGTCTATTTGTGAGATTACAAGAAGGAAACCAGTATTTCTTTTTTTCTAGATTTTGTCTCATATTGTTCATGTTAGTTGTTACACTAAACAAACATTGCTGAAATTTTAATAATACATATCTATGTACTGTACATGTTTTCTTCATTATTCCAAACATTTTCTCTTACTGTTTACTTTTGTGGTTCTCCACAAATTTTAGAGATTTAGTCATTACCTTTCAAAAGGAATGCCTACATTGGCTCGTTTTTTTTTTTTTTTTTTTTTTTTTTTTTTTTTTTTTTAGCCATATACCTCTTTTCAATCATTTTGGGTTATTTTTGAGAACAATCTCCAACTGACTCCTGCATAAAATCCTTCATCCATATTATGGTTCTTAAACTAATTTGTCTTTGAATCATGCTAAGAGAAATAAGCCAGACAGAAAAAGTTGAAAACTACATATCATTTATATGTGGGATATAAACCTAAAAGCAACAAACAAACAGTACAACAAACACAGACTCATAAACATGGATTATAGACTCGTGGTTACCAGGGGTAGAGGGTAGGAGAGAGGGGGAAGGTGGAATACATAAAGGAGGTCAAATATGTGATGACAGAAAGAAATCTAACTATGGGAGGTGAACACACAGTGTAAATGTATATATGCCTTACTGTTAAAATGTACAGCTGAAATTTGTTGGATTTTGTTAACCAACGTCAGCATAAAAAACAAACGAACAACTGAACAAACAAATTTGTCTTTGCACATAAATCTCCTTCCTATTTCTGTTTTTCTATTTTTTAATGTTTTCCATAGTCTCAGCATTCTCAATTTTAACTCACATTTTTGTTCTATTCCTTTGTATGAATTTATATATTTTTTCCTTTTGATTGGTAGCTACTTTATTCTATTTCAAAGTCTTGAAAGTTTTTGGTTTGGTCCCCAGCGAATCCCCTTGTGATGCCAATTCATTAATATATCAAAGGTTTACTGCATGACACACTCCGCCAATGTCATACTTCCTAGTTTGTGTGGGGAGGGGCATATCTGTCACTCATTGTATGGATCCTTATACTGCTGAAAACAATGTTACCACAAAATGAACTGTTAAAATAAATATTCAGCTGTTTATTAGCTAATAGCATATACTTTGCTAAGTACCTATACCACTTTAAAAACTGGTAAAAAAAGAAAGAAAGAAAAACTTACCCTTTAAAGATTTCAATAGATGATGATTTAGAATCTTTATCTCTTTTGCTTCAGTTCAATCCAATTCGGGTAGCATTATATAGATGCTTGTCAGGTCCAGAGGCTGTGGAGACCACAGTGGAAGATAAAGCAAGTCCTTCCTCCTAAATTTACATTCTTTTAGGTTAGTTGGAATGCTCCGGTTTTCAAGCCCCAAACTTTATATAAGGTGTTTTCCTTGAAGAATGAGTAGTAACTGTTTTCCCTAGCCAGTGAGGATCTTAGGTTCCACCTTTTAAAGCGTCAAGTTGTTTAATTAATCTTTTTATGTTGTATAACCCTTAGGGGTTTATATCCTACTTCCACATTTATGTATTTTAATGCCACCTGTGATGATGCCTTCATGAGCTCATCTTCCCCTTAGGACTTACACAGGTAGCAGAGATTAAATTGGCATTCTTTACAACTTCCTGGCAGTTGCAAGTCTGACTTCACAAATACCTTTATTTCTGCACTTGCATCCCAAAGTTTTGGAGAGTGTGATTACTTGCTTAAATAAATAAAACAAGGTCTTTTGGACTGATCTTTTTATACTACCATGACTATAGTAAACTGGCAAGAAACACATCCTGGCGTTTTCTTTTTTAGACGTGCACCCCTCCAACTTTTTCATTTCTGTGAGTAATCCCTTTGAAATCTGGAAAGGTTTGTATCACTTTCTCATAGCTGGCATTATGTCCCTATCCTACCTGAGTATATGAGTATATTTTGTAAATAGTTTGTCTATATTATTGACCCTAAACGAAACAATAGATTTTGCATTTGCAGAGAAAGAAAAGCATTTTCTCTTCCATTACTCTTTTCCTCTGGAGAGGGAAGTAGTAATGGCGGCGAGAGGTGTGAGTGGGAGACAAGTAATGCCCAAACAAAAACCGGTGAAGCTTGATTCAAGTGTTATGTCCTACTTTCAAAGAGATCATGGTCTGGAGGAATTCTTAATTGAAATATCATGTACTCCCTCATGTACTCACTGACTTCTCAAATATTCCCCACTCTCTACCCCCAAAGCTGCAGTCTCCCTCTCATTTAAACAATTGTCCTACTCCAATATTAGTCACTTCTGTTTTGTCTCATCTCCCCGTTAGGAGCTGCTACTCTTTGTACTCCCTGTCTATAGTGTGTAGCTTGGTCCTAGGCTTTCAATAAATGTGCTGAATTGAAATAAATTGCTTGGCCTTGCTCAGAATCACTTTTTCTAACATGTAGAAATAGCTTACTTCAGTTGACGCCTTCATCTTTACCACACACTATATGATTGCTATTAAGGTATAGTGATCAAAAACAACATAAAGAAAAATAACATGGTTGACTTTCAAATTGTAGGATAACGAATTTTATATATTTTTTTAAAGAACTCAAGATGAACCATTCTTAATGTTTAGTGGTAGAGGCTTCAAGATGCAGAAAGAAATGTTTTTCTGATTTTAATTACTTCCTGGCTAGCATGGATGATAACCAAGGGTAATTAAAATACACTAAGTGCAACTTTCACAAGTTTACAAAATACAATGAAGTTTAAACTTGAGTTTGTCTTTAGCCATATCTACATAGTGCACAGGATCATAAAAAATTTTGGTGAATCACTGGATCATATGTTTCCATGTTACCCTACATTCAGATCTGGAAGACCTATAAACTAGGTTGTCTCAATTTTCCCATCTGCAAAATTTGGCTGGGTCAGGGGAGGGAGGGACTGAGGAAGAAAACTAACAAAGGTGTAGCTGCTCCTCTCTACCCTACTCTGTGTCTGTTCTCGAATATGCAAGGTGAACTACCAAGCTAACATCAGCAAGACAAAGGAAAGAAAGCACACATCCTGTTGGAAGGAGGTCAGCCTGTCAGATCAGTTTATGAAGGATATTAGGATTTTAAACAGAAGATCAAAATATCTCATTATATCTGGGTCTTGTTAAAAATAATTACAATTAGATTTTTAACCTCTTGAAAATAAAAAATAACCTTTTTATTTTTATTTCTTCCTGTCACCTACGCCTTCAACACATATACTTAAATGGAGAACTTTAAGTTACAATGCATTTGCATATATTGAATCGCTATATATATCTTAAATAATTACCATAATGCTGGGATGAGAAAATTTAATAAATGTTTCTTATACTAGGTTCAAGAAGTTCCCTGTGCTTTTTTCTGGGAGTAGATGCCATTCCCAAGCTGCCAGGGCTTTGGGACACCATGACAACAGTTTCAAAACTGACAGGTTAAGACAGTCACCATTTAAAAGGATCATTAACACTTTGGGAGAAAAATCGCACCAGAGACTGAGCATTGTTTGCTGTTGGGCTCTATCGCCAGACCCCTCATGCTTTACCAAGGGTGACAAACAGCCTGAATCTGGCCGGGGACATGGAAACCATGCGTTAGCTAGCTCTCTGCCTAAGGCGTGGAGAGTAAGCATTAATGCGGAAGCAAAATAAGGTAATGGACGTGGAGGCTGTGATTTACTAGATTAGGACACAGGCAGAACCAGAAATCCTCTACTGTGTGGAAAGACCAAGTGTAGATTGGGCCATGAGACCCAGGATAAGGGAGCTTGTACCAGACGCTAGCACTCGGCGTCTCTTGCTCCATCTCACTGTGCTCAAGAGAAATATGTGTTTGCTAATGTTTGAGAATGTGATAATTGAGGTAGGATATACCTGGGTTTGGGTCTTGCTGTTGTCATTTATTATGTTAATTACATAACCACCACCACCACCACCACCACACCACCCGCCCCCAATACCTAACTCTCAGTTTTGTATTCATAAAGTAGAATAACAATTATACCCACTTCATAGAGTACTTAGTTGTACAGGTTGGATGACATAATGTGTGTAAATAAAGCACTGAGCACAAAGCTTGGCATTCTCAGTGAATGTCAACCAAAAACAGACAATGAAACCTGCTTGGCCTCTCTTATCTATAAAAATGTGACAGATTCAAGGAAAACCCACGCAGTCAGTATGAGAGATCAAATAGATTTGTGTCCCTTTGGTCAAGGGCTGCTGTCCACCCTGTCTTACTATTTTGTATCATCTTCATACTCCTCATCCTTGCGCTGACGGAGGTTGCTAAAGGCCTTCCTTCATTCGACAAATGTTTAGTCAGTGCCAACTCTGTGTCAAGCAGTAGTTATGTACTGGAGGATGTATTGGTGAAACTTTACGGACATAGTTGAAAACATAGGTAATAAACAAGATAAACACACAAATACAGTAATCGTCACTTGTATAAAGGAAAAAAAAATGGACTCTCTTCTAGATGGATTGACAAGAGAAGATCTCTCTGAGAATGGGAAATTTGAGCTAAGAGGCCAAATTTAGGGAGATACGGTTTCTCTCCACATCTTATAGCCTTTCTCTGCAGCATCTGACAATTGCCAGCTTTATCTATCCTGTAACTGCCCGGTAGCTGCTGGCTATCACAATCCAGAGGTAATCTCAAGATATATTTGGGACAGACTATTTCTTGCCAGGAATGATCCTAGTGTCGTGGTCCTAGTTGTAGCTGCAAGGCAGCCACATATGCACTTGTGCAAGCTGTTTTTACATAAGGCCACCCAGGCAAGCCAAGTGCCTGGTCTCCTGCTTCTGAAGAAGAGTGTTTGGTTTTTTGTTTTTTTTTGTGTTTTTTTACTTCACACAACCAGAACTAGCCAGTAGCCCTGAGCACCCTCAAAATGAAAACATACTCAAAAGTCAGTAAAAGTTTTCTCAAAAGTTGACTGGTATTAAGGACTCCAGGTGCCATCTTGGAATAACCCAACTTAACAGGTGACATAGAAGACCCATATTACCATGAACCTGCACCATGATTTATAACCCACTTTTCAGGAGAAGCTTGTATTTCCTCCTCTTGGCATCAGAAGGATCAGAAATTGTGCTGGCTTTCTAGCTGAGTAAAGCATTGGGGGCCATGGAAGCCAGGGAACAGTAGCTTGAGCTCCCACTGCCTACCTCCTCACACAAGCCACTTTCTCCAATCACTGCTCCCACAAGGGCCTCTGTCAGACAGTACTAGTCCCCACATCTGTGACTAATGGCCTCCTTCTCAGGCTCTCAAACTGAGCAGTTCTTCTTGGATTTGGAATGATTCCCCTTTATACCAGTGCAGAATCATTCTTCCTGATTATCTAAGAACAAGCCATTAAGAATCCCTTTATAGGAGTAATAAAAAAAGGAACACTCAGAAGGAAAATGTAGGAGATCATGACCTAAAGACAAGAGTATGTCAAGTTAATGTGTGCATACTCAGAGAAATATCTAATTAAAATAGTTTGGGATTGGGGGTAGAGAAAAATTTTTATAGAGAATTGCATTAAATTAGTTTCAGTAGGTTTAACCTCCCCAAATCCCCACATAATCTCTTGGCTAACTTTCTTACATATTAAAGTTTTTAAATTATGAAGATAAATTCTCAGGCTATGACATGTTTTGGCCTAATTAGCAACCCTCAGTCTAGCAAGCAGAAGTCTGCGATTTTAAAGATAGCACTTATACTTAAGGTGAGAACTAACAAAACTGGCCAGACTTGATTCCTATCAAGGTTTCCTTAGAGGGAGTTAAAAGAGAAACAGAGGAAGGTATTAGTCTCTTAGAGAACTAAAGCGACAGAAAGCAGAGCTGGACATTAATAGTGCACCAATTTTGTGTGGATTTAGGTGCATTAATGAGGAAAAATATAACTCTGACACTATTTTTGGAGACTACTCAAATTATAACTCTAGGTAAATTTCACAATTACAAAGCAGTTACAATCCCCATCCAGAAATCCTAGTTGTCCTGCCTGCCAGTGTATCTACAGTAATTCCAAGAAGTGTTGTAGAAGTCTTACCATAGTACCAATGTAGATTTGCCTGCATTTTGAAAATAAATAAATAAGAAATACATTAAGGGGGAATGATGAGGCTACTTTAAAAAGACTGATAATCTTGATGGCAAGTACTACCATTTTTTAATTCTCGGACCACAAACATGACTGATCACTCTTTTAAAAGTCATGCAAAGAAACAAAAGCTTTGTAATGGGAGAGTACACAAAAACAATCGCAATCACTAAAGAATGTACTTAAGATATAAAAATTTCGGTACCACAGTCTCTCTTCCTTCTGGCCCATTCCCATCCCCATCTTCTATTGTCCACCATAATTAAATTTGTACCGACTCTCCTTAAATACATTTAAGTTCTTTTTCTCTGGATGTTTTCTTTCAGAACATTATTGAAAGACAGTTTACACTTGAAAGAAATAATCAGCAATCTCTTGAAATTCAAATAACTGGGATTACACTGCAGTGAAAGACGTAGAAATGACATGAAAGGGAAGCCTTGCAATCTGAATGACATTTCAACTTACTGTTCATATATGGTTGTTTGATAGTGAGATAGATGCACTGGTTATATTTGAGACTATTCTTTAGACAGCCCACTATTTAGAATTCTGAATGAAGGATAAAAACAATAATTATAGTCATGGCACAGACATGTATTCAATCATTCATTTATTCATTCATATACAAATATCGATAGGAACCAAGAGGTACTTGGGATACAGCAGTAAACAAAAACTCAGTACCATCAGCCTATTTGACCTAATTGACATACACAGGGTACTCTGTCCAGAAACAGCAGAATTCACTTTTTTTCACAGTACATGGAACATTCAAGAAGATCAGATGCAACAACTTCGAAGTGAATAAAAATAATGCCACATAGCAAAATGCATGTGATGCAGCTAAAGCAGTATCTGGTGAGAACTTTATAATACTAAATGCTTATATTAGAAGAGAAGAAAGATCTAAAATGAATGATCTAAGTTTTCACATTAAGCAACACAATTAAGAAATAAGGATGGATACCTACATTCTCCAAAAAAAAAAAAAAGGAAAAAAGAAAAATACAAAAAAATACAAGGAAAGAAGAAAGAAAAAAATAAGACTAAAACCCAAGGTAAATAGAAGGAAGAAAAAAGATAAAGAGCAGAAATTGGTGGATCAGAAAATAGAGAACAGAAAGAGAAAAAAGCAGTGAAATCAAGTCTTTCCAAATATTGTGAATATCATTATTTATTAGGAAAATTAAATTAAAATTACATAAATCACCACTATAATGACTAAAATTAAAAATATTGATATTACCAAGTCTTGGTGATTATGTGGAACTAGCGAAACTCATAAGTTGCTAGTGGAAATGCAAAATGGCAGAGCCACTCTGGAAAACCGTTTGCAGTTCCTTAAAAAGTTAAACTTACATTTACTATATGACCCAGCAATATTTCTCCTAGGTATCTATCCACCCAAGAGAAACCAAAACTTATATTCACACAAAGACTTGTGTGAGAATGTTCACAGAAGCTTATTTTAATAGTCAAAAAATTGAAGACAACCCAAATATCCATCAACTGGTAAACTAATAAACAAATTGTGATAGACTCATATAATGAAAATTATTTCACAATAAAAGGAATAAACTACTAATACATGTAACAATAAAAAGGAACAAGCTACTGAACATGGACAAATCTCAAAAGCTCATGCTGAGTGAGAGAAGCCAGAGACAAACGAATACATACAAAGTTGACTCCATTTATGTGAAATTCTAAAAAGGCAGACTGCAGTGAAAGAAAGCTGAGTGGCCCTTCAGGGACTGGGGGGTGGGAGTGCAGGTGAGGGTAGGAGGGTGAGGGAGGAGATTACCTGCAGAGGGGCAGAAAGGAGTCTTTGAGGATGATGAATATTCTGTATGCTAATTTTGGTAGTGGTTATAGGGCTTTACACATTTCTCAGAATTCTTCCAAATGTACACTTACAATTATTGGTATAGAGATTATACTTCAATAAAACTAAAAAAAGAAGCTATATGAATGACATAAATCCAACCTGATCGAGAGTAGATTTTTTTTTAACATGTTGCTATCTTAATTTCTGTCACGCTAAGGAAATCAAATCTTATCACTACTTTGAAAGAGAATAAAACATCAGCAGATTCATATTTAAAATTGAAATAACACAATTCCTAAAAAGAAAAAAATGGGAAAAGCAAACAAAAAATGAAAAATGAGGAAATACTTTCACACAAAGCATTTAACACAGTAAGAAAAAATAAACTAAGAAAATATCGTTCAAAATCGAAAAAGAATTGTTTGTATCAAGAAAGAAAAAGCTTTATCTCTTGATCAAGGGGGAGAAATAGAAAAGTCCAACAGGATGAACAGCTCTGCTGGTAGCCCTAGTGACAGGTTTGTGGCTGCCAAGTGGTGCAGGCCATTTCCAGAAATTAAATTATATGACCGTGTTATCTAGAGAGCTGATATTAACTAAATCTTGGTTTTTGCAACAAGCCTTGTAATTAAGAATGGACTTCCTACTTCTGCAGAACACAGGGCCAGCCACCACATTCATATTCAAGGGCCTTTTGTCTTTCACTTCAGGGCTAGGATTGTGTTCTTTTTGACAATTAGACCTGCAACTCCCTGGAGACTGAAGGTTCCCTGCAGATTCACGCAATTATCCTAACTTGCCTTGTGCCACATTACAGATCCGCTGGATCCATTCCCCTATCCATGTCTGAGGAAGCCACAAGTTGTTATAAAAGAAGATAGAGAAAATCTAAAAGCCAATGTGATGACTTAGGAAATTTCGTTTTCTCCCTAAATGTAGGTATCCCTTTAACCTCGATCCACTGGACCAAAATTGTTTTCTTTATGTCTTAAACTTGTTAAAAGAAGGCACTATGTATCAAATAATTTTTTAAAAAATGATTTTGATGAATGCTCATTGCAGAAGTACCCGCTGTCCTAAATACTTCAGGGCAAAAGATTCTGAGAAGGTATGACCTTGGAAGAACGCCCCTTATGTCAAATAAAAATGAGCACATTCTCAAAAGTACTGAGAGCATGCACAGAAGTAATCCTGATGCACTGAAACCTTTTCCCCCAGCAGTTTGTGAGGTTCCTGAGACCTCGGCGTCATGTGGAAGATGCATAAAGATGAGGATAAATCCCTTACCCGTGTTCAGTGGAACTGAACTGAACAGCCCACTGCACTGATGGCTAACAAGTTCGAAAAGGCAAAGTGTGCCAGAGTGTGCCAAAGTGTGCCAAATGTGGGGCTGAAAGAGACTTAAAACTCAGATTCCAGGAACCCCTTCTCACAGGAGCACCACGAAGATGATGTTGAAGCCGGCTCCTCTGCTGCCTCCCAGGTCGCTGCCCAGAGAATGCTCTCCAAGGCTACAGGGCCAGGGCACCTCATGTTTCGACTGTGGAACCCAAATTAAATGTGTTCTCAGGCAAGGCCATGGTTGCCATTCAGCTGAAGTGTTGTGACTAGTTTATGTGAGATGTGTGTCTCAACTAATTTGTTGTTCGCAAGTCCTGAAACTGGCATAAATGTACTTAAATTTACTTAAAAATAGCACAAGAGTGGATTCATAGTTTTCTTGTATTCAGGTGCATTCTATAAGCCTGAGTATGAAATGAGTCAGTGGAGAGTGGGAATTATGTATAAGCTTGGGCACACCCTATGTGAACATCACCCAACATGTGCATGAGCAGAAAGGTTTAACAGCACTGACAAGCAATGATGCAATTGTAAATCCAACTGTTCTCTTTTTTTGTAAAAGATTTACTAGGACCAAGAAAAAGTACTACTCTCTAGCCTTAAATAGTGAGACAAGAGACTTAGCTACATTATAATCACTAGTTTTAATTCAAAAGAATACTTTTCCTCTGTTTAAAGCAGGCCAATTATCATTTGCCCAGAAAGCTATTCATATGGCTTCTTCAGTTAACCAAAGATGAATGAAGTCTCAGAAGAAAGATAGCTAAATGCTTTCTTCCTTTTGTCACTTTCTCAGCACACACATCCCCAGATAGCTTGACAAATAAGGTCAGAATTTGAACGTGCACACACGGATCATTAATCCCTCTAAAAGAAAAATCACGGATCAAGTGGGAGTGTCTCCAGTTTCCATGAGGCTGAAACTAGGTCATTTTGGTTTCTCATATGAAAAAAGGAACTAACAGAAAATGTCATTGAAGAGTTTTCCATTTCCCTTGGAAGAGATAACTTAGAAGTGTTACAGTATCTCTTATTTTCTTTGTATATCTTCTTGGCAGCCCTACCATTGAGAAATCTGGTCTCTGCATATTTTCAGGCTTCCATAGCAGAACAATGAACTCTTATCAAAAACAGCTCTCATTAGTGGAAAATTAATAAAATTTGATTGATGTTTTAAGTTTAGATAACCTAGGCTGCAACTTGGCATTAGTGTGCATCATGACTCAGATCAAGAGGTTGGCTAAGATTTTCTGTAAAGGGCCAGATAGTAAATATTTGGGGTTTGCAGGCCATATGGACCCTGTGGCACCTATTCAACTCTGCTCTTATGGCGAGAAAGGAGCCTCAGACAATGCATAAGCAAATGAGTGTGGCTGTGTTCCAATAAAACTTTACTTAAGCTTGAAATTTGAATTTCATATAATTTTCACATGTCATGAAATATATATACATATTTAGCCATCGAAAAACTTCAAAAACATTTTTAGCTTACGGACTGTAGATAAATAAGCGATGGACCTGATTCAGCATTTGGGGAGTAGATTGATGACCTTTGACTTAGACTTATACTAAGCCACACTCAACCTTGTAATTGCTTTAAAAAGGCAAGTCACCAGGCCCAAACCAAGTATAAGTAAGTATAGTTGACCCTTGAACAACATGGATTTGAATTGCACAGGTCAACTTATACACAGATTTTTTTCAGTAAATACTGTAAATGTATTTTTTATTCCTTATGATTTTCTTAATAACATTTTCTTTCTCTAGCTTACTTTATTGTAAGAATATAGCATATATACATATACAAAATATATTAATTGACCATTTATGGCCACAGTAAGGCCTCCAGTGAACAGCAGGCTATTAGTATCTAAGTTTTGGGGAGTCAAAAGTTGTACATGGATTTTCAGCTGCGTGAGGGATCTGAGCCCCTAAGCCTGAGTTGTTCGAAGGGTCAACTGTAAATAGTAGTTTGGGGCTACTTGCATATTGCATTGTTTGGATTTGTCCTCAGGATTCCCCAAGAGACTGACTGCTTGAATAATGGCTTCTCAAATTTTTCCAGAAAGTAGTATGACTGAGAATCATAGATAAGGTCTGGGAGACATAGGTGATACAAAATCTTCCCTCCCCGAATAGGAAATTTCTTTCTAGTTCTGTGTTTTGTCTTAAATGTTGTCGTGAATTTGGCATTTTATTTTACAATTGGTTTTCCCATACATTTCCTAGTAAAGCTAGAGCTTCAGGAAGGCATGTCTGTTTGTACAGAGCCCTGTTTTTCCCACGATATGGTACTAGAATCTGAAAACCCAAAGAAGCAGGCTCAGATACTACCATACTCGAATAAGAAAGTAGGTAAAAACTTGGTTTTAGAATTTCATACAGTTAAATAACTTCTACCAAGAATAATTGTTCTAAAAGTAAACTACAATGAGACCTTGTTTCATTTATGATATCCTGTAAAAATGAGGGAAACTGTAGTTATTAATATATAAAAACAATGACTTCAAATTGAAAAGAATCTAGGAAAACAGCAGCAGAATCAGGGTCACTGAATGGAGTCCTCCATAAGCAGCACCAGAATGACAACAGAGAAGCTAATAGCTGAGGGCAATTTTCTCTATTTATAGAGTTAATTCTTATGAGATTGTTCATATTTAAGTTATCAAAGGGCTCCAATTGTTTTTGACTTCCAGATTCTTTCTTTTAATCCTACTACCTGGTGTGAGTCTTCCCCCAGCACCCCAGACTTAGCAAGATAGCTAAATTTACCAATTAACATATTTCTGTTGTTTTCTTCCTACACCTATTCTTTCAAAAGTCCAAACTAAATCTGAAATCAGTTTTGGTCTACTTCCTAAAGACCCTTCTCTTTCTCTTTTAATGCAAACGCTTGATATCTTCTTTTAAGAATGTAACCCAAAATTGCACCTTTAAGCTGACAATAGTTTTATATCCTGGTGAGTTACCATGACAACCCTCAGATTCACTTCTGGAAAACAGCAACAAGAGTTTCATCCTATTTCCATCACTGTTACACAGCCCCATCCTACCCTTTGGGTTCTGTCAGGAGGAAGATCAGTGCTAATTCTTCTGCTTTGATTTGCTTTTTTGAAGAAATGAGATTTGGAGAAAGCAGCTCCTTTGTCCTTAAAATGATTTCAATCGAGGGGAAAAAACCTAGCCAAAATCCTGGAGTCGGCATTTTGCTTTGGAAGGTAGCTTTGATTTGGCTTTCGGGGTTTTCATACCTTTGGTTTTCTCTTTTTCTTTACCATGATGGGTATGGTTACAAATTTAGTGGTGTTTTTTACAATATCAGGTGTCCCACCTTCACAGCTTTACAAATGTGGCCAGTGACTCACTTTGAAAGGTTGCTGTTTTACCTTGAGAAGAGTTTGGAATCTGACTAGGTACACCAAACCAGCAGCTCAGTGCTTTGCTCTTGTTTGTACGCAAACCAGATAGTTGGTCAAAAGCAAAACTCCCTTTTCCTTTCCCTTCATGCTCCAAATCTTCATGTAGCACTTCTAGAAATGTCTGATAACTAAGCTGTCAAGGCATTTAGCTGAAAATAGGGTAAGCCAGAAATAGTTCATCTCTGGACCAGAGTTCACCCTTATCTTATTATAAGAATAAAAGGAATGAAATGCCAGAGTTGGTTCTTTTGGAAGGCTTTTGGAATCAAGTACTAAATACTAGAAATCTGGACAGCCTGCAGATATTTCATTTTAGAGAGCTCTATAGAAGTGCTTAAAATGTAGGGACTTAAACAGTGCAAAATATCTTTGTCCACTGAAGTACTGCAATTGTAATCAGGGATGTGCTGACAAGTGGCCTGAATTTTTCTATCCACTGTTGCCCTTCAGGTCCTGCATTCAGTGAGGGTTGTGTCTGTGGGCCACCTCTCACACACTTGCCCTGCAATCCTGGGAACCTCAACTGTTTGAGTTTCACAGCAAATAGTGGGCAATTTACTTATCTCAGGGTAATGTTTCTTCTACCTGAGATACCCTTATAAGAAATTGTTACACACAGCTTTATTTCTGGATACTATTTCCTCAACTGTAAACATTTTAGTGCTGGTCACTGAGAACTGAAAAGTACTCCTGTTTGTGATAATTAAAAAAGAGGGAATGAATAAAATAAAATAAATAAAAAATTTAAAAAAGAGGGAAATGGTAGTTGGGAATAGAAACCTGAGTTAAACAGGACGGCATATTAGGAAAAAGAAAAAAGCATAAGAGGTAGAAGAAATTTCAGGTGCTTTTTTATGTTGTACTGAGTAAAGAAGCAATTGAGACTTGAGTGAAATAATCTAATGGGCTGGGCTTTCACGTGAGGTTATCAAGAAGAAAGTTTAAGATTAGATCACCATAGGCTTTAGAGAGAATTGAGAAATATCTACTTGGATATATGGATTAGGTTAAGTAAAGATGAGGTTAAGTAAAGATAATACAGAACTTAATTTTTTAATTATTAAAATTATTATACGATAAAACAGCCTGAAGATAAGGATCAGGCACCAAAGATGCAAAAAAAAACTACGATCACCCGTGTCAATAAAAGAAAAACAAAACTTAAGATTCACATAACCTGGAATAAGACAATTTCATTGAACCAATAGAATTGAGACCTTGAATAGCTTCGAGCATACAGTAAGGCACAATAAAAATAAATAAATAAATAGCCCTACAAACATCCGTTTCTACAGGTGCGTCACAGGTATTAGATTTATTTAGTGTGGTCACGTCATTGCTTTGTTTCAGTAAATGGCAAAATAATCATCAGGGCATCTATAAGGCTACTCCTGAACTCTATTTCCTAAACGCTATTTCTCCTTTCTTCTAAATCACACACTTTCTAAGGGAGAATAAACTGCAGATGAGCCGCCTACACTGGGGAGCTGAGAGTATTTCAGGTTTGAAGAGGGTTTGCATCAACACAGTGAATTCACACTTCAGGCCTTCCGCTTAGCCTGGAGTCTGAGCTTCTATCCCAGGGAGTGGACACCCGCGCGGTACACTTCACAGTTGGCCTTGACTTGAAATGCCTACTGCTCTGTCTGGGCCTGTAAGTAATTTTATTGTATTGGCACAATTCATCTGAAGGCGCAACATATTAAAAAGAATTTTAAGAGCACAAAGCAATTCCAGGAGAGAATATATAACATACGGCAGGATTTAAAAGATTGTTACATATCTTCTACATTAACATTCGTTCCCCAAGAAACACAAATACTATAGAATGACCTTATCTTAGTCTTGGTGTTTTTATTATCTTTGATTCTTCCACTTGAAAAGCCAGCATTATGAAAGCTGCACGTTTTTAAAATGTCTTAATGGGCATACTTTACATTACATACAAATCTATCTGCATTTATTTTCATTGTCGATTATCCTTCCTAACTTCTCTTTACCATTCATTTAATATTCCATTTCATTATGTCATAAGTGTTTTGCAATTCAAATCAGGTTTTCTAATTGACTTGTTTTGATTGGAGACTGATTGGAGAATTTTTTTAGTGTTCAGTTTGTCCCTTGATTTTTCTGAATATGTTCACTCATCACGTCTGTCATTCAAGTCATTCAAGTATTTTGGGATTAATAATCAATTCAAAGAGGTACGGTCATGCTAGTAGTATTAGTAGTATATCTTTTCCATGACAATTTTATATATCTCACTGATTTAAAAATTTACTATTTCAGTTTTCTGCTCAGCCTGAAAAATCATTGCTGATCAAATTGCTTATTTTTCTGACTAAATTACACATAAGCCTCAGACTATTATTTATCAGGCTGTAAACTGAAGGACTGCAGAGTGGGTTACTGTGCAGATTACTGTGTGATGTTATGAACAAAGAGCATACGTATGCACCACTGGCTGTGAATACGAAATGATTTATTTCACAATAGCAATTTTAAAATTTTCTTTTTTTTTTCTGATTTGAAAAGTTTACCAGGTGAAAGGATTCAGAACATGCCACCCCAAAATACTCCACACGCTTCAGCATATTGATTATTTTGAGCTGAAGGCTCTTGAGAAACAGCAGACAGATGCCTGAAGGGCTATCAGACCCACCCTCTCTCTACTGAAAGCAGGTCATAAAATTATCCAAGAGAAAGGCGCCGTCCCAGTACCTTGAAGGGAAGATTCTTATCACTAGAGACTGGAAGTCCTAGATGAAATGAACCTGTACAAACTTATCCAAAAAGCCCTTATCTTCCATTAGCTGCCCCCTTCCTGTAATTATTAGTCACTGTCTCACAATTTACTGCCCCTAGTCCAAGACCCTTTGTCTTGACGCATCCCCCAAATTTATTGTTCTTTGTGTAAAGAGATTATAGTATGAACTTTAGGACCTGATAGCTTCTTCAGTTCTCCTGTACTATCTGAAGATTCTCATGTATATGAAAAAAAAATTAAATCTGTATGCTTTTCTCTTGTTAATCCGTTTTATGTCAGTTTAATTCTTCAGCCAGCCACAGAATCTAAGAGGATAAAAAGTTTTTGTCCTTCCCTGACAAACAGCAAAGTTCTCCATCTCTTTCTTTCTCTTTCTTTCTCTCTCTTTCTCTCTTCTCTCTCTCTCTCTCTCTCTCTCTCTCTCTCTCTCATACAGAGTTTTTCTTACACTACATTATATAATGTTGCCTGATAATCGTGTCATACATCCAACACTCTACATCATACTAGAATCAAGGTTCTCAGAATTGAAAATCTTGAGCGGATCAAGTCAAGCTATGTCATATTTGGTTCTTCACAACTATAATTACGTGGACTGCACTACTGACTCATGAGACTTTGAATGAACACTTCATATTGCTTGGAAAAAATGGCAAAGAACCATTCACTTGAGTTTTGTTTCTTCTTATGATAACTTCCTTTTAAAAACACAGATCTAACAATTTAAAGCTTCAGGTGAATGATTCCCTGTGTATACCACAAACATCAATAATTTAATTTTCTATATGCCAAAAATTTACATTCTTTGCTATAGTTAGTAGTTCCTAGATGTTACGTTGCTAAGAACACACAAAAAAGAGATTAGAAGAGGGAAAGGAACAAGGTAATAAATCTTAAAATCAAAGGTAACAAAAAATTTTTCCTGGATAGTCAGTGTCTATTATACAGAAGTTCAAGTTTATGTCTTCAACAAAATATACCACTGATCCCCAGAAACACTCTACCATCCTTGAATCTTGGGTAAGTGCCAAGTTCAAAAGTTTAAATGGTAAAGAAATAACTGGCACATTAGAGAGGCACTAACGATCCTTCACACAGCCTTGATAATATCATCTTAAGCTCAGGGTGGGCTGAACATAAGACTTACCCTGGCAACAACTTTTCAAGGTTCTTCAGGTTCAAAGAAAAAGGATGCGATGCAGTTCTGCTCCTTAAATAAATTTTCTTCTATCTTGATCTGTGCGACAGGATAAGAGGTCAAAAGGTCTCAGCTACAGTCAAAAGTACCGTATTCCTGTGAAGGTCTTTTGGGAGGGGTTTGCTATTCTTAATTAGCATCACAATGGCTCCCATCAAATTCTAATCCACTGCATATTTCTAGCTTTTGTGATTTTTCTAGCCTGTTAATTCTCTTTGTTTTCCCTAACAAGATCTTGTGTCCCTGAATCTCCAAAATCCACTTAAAATTTTACCAAATTCTATAGGACTCTCATTTTACATTTGAGATATAACCAACCTCAGGATTTACTTACACCTTTGAAGTGGGTTCTCTTCCTTTATATGTGGCTCCCACGTACACAGGGATGACCTTTTCCTTTTTTAAGTCTACATACCTCTTTACCTAAGTACTATAGAGGTGTGAAGGTGTCAGGAACAAGAGTGGAATTCTAACATTTTACTCCTGTATAGATACATTCATTGAGTTTTCAAGAAGAACATGAAAGAGGAGCTTAACTTTTAGTCCCAGGTAAAACTAGAACTCTCAGAAGGAAGTTTAGAAGTTTTATGGAATAGGCATCACTATTATCACCATCATCAATAACATTATTGCAACTGGTAATTTTATAGCATGCTTACTGTGTCTTAGACATTGCACTAAGCATGAATTATCTCATTTAATCCTCTGAAACAATCTTATAAAAAGTGGGCTGTTACTATCTCCATTTAAAAAAGAGAAACTACATTTCCCTGGGATAAACTGGTTTACTTTACTAGAGATACTAATGAGTGGTACTACTATAGTATAATTAGAATACAGACTATCTGATTCTCTAGTTCCTGCTCCTAAGCACTCAGTCTAAAACTAGACCTGCTTAGCAAGTGATTTTTAGAGATAAAAGTGATCTTAGATGTCTAGTGTCTCCTTGAACTTGATGGATTATCATAGCCACACTATATATTTATTTATAAAGTTTTTTTAAAAATTATTATCTAATCCCTGACTTGATTGATATTGCTAATTAAGGAAGAGTATCAGATAATTATCAGTTGTTTACTTGTGGAAAATATAGGAAAACCTATATCAAGAATTAAGGGAAACATGTACTGGTAATTATTTTTACAGCAAAATTATTTTATAAAGTGTTATTTTATAGAAGAAAGAGAAAACATTGTTTTTAGACAGGTATCTACTTTTTTTATTTCAGTTTTATAAGTTTATGGAAGTATTAGTCAGGAAAGCCTAATCACTTTGTTATTTTGACAGAAAAATCCTCTGCATCTAAAACTTATTTTTGCCGTAGAATGCATTCTGCTAAAAATTGACTTCTAATTATCTTTCATTATCTCAGATCTCCCACTAATATCTTTCATGCATCTGTTCATCAAGTTGCACAGATTTCCAAATGGGATTAGCAGTCTTGACAACTTTGCTATTAGCTGCACCGATAGCATCCTTTGAGGATGTTTTGCTTCTCTTCTGCTTTAGCAAATGTTTTATTATTTTAGTATTATTTGGTATGGGTACAATCTGGAATTTTCATCTGAAACATGAATTTCTTGTTTTTAAAAAAGCCATACAGAAAACAATGATAATAATAAATACCTGAAGGAATTTATTTTTACTGTATTTATCCTAATTACTAAAATATTTTAAAGAAAGCAGTCATTTAAGTCTTCCTGAAACATTTATATCTATGCATATATCATTTAAATTGTATGCATGTATATATGAAGCAGATTTTTTGGAATCTGGAAAGAAAGCCAATAAATTGCTTTTCTACGGCATGGAAATACATAACTTTCCTCAAGAATTGAAAGACAAATTCCAAGATAAGTTTTGTCTTTTTTGTTAAGAAAACATTCTCATTTCTTATAAACTGTCATTACAGAAATAGAATAGTTGCTGAGGTTTTTTTTTTTTTTACTTTAAATAATGCCCTCCTTCAAAATGAGTACTATATTTTTTAACTTTGAGAACATCACCTTCTAAAATGTTATTTTTTTATGTCATACTTACATCTTTAGTATTCCATTAATCTGCATCTACTTTTAAAAATTAACATGTTATTTTTTATATCCTGTGGAATGGATTTGCTTAAGTTTTTTTTTTTTTTTTTTCTCCTGACTTTGGGAAGCAACAGGTACTTACATTATTGAATCTTACAAGTAGTTTCTTTCTCACTTTGAAATGATAGTCTTCTCAGTTTACTCTATTCTTCCCTTCCTTCTCTTTCCCTTCCTTCCACCCTTTCTTTTTTACTTGACTATTTTCTTCCCTCACTTCCTTCCTTTCTTCATTCTTTTTTTGAAAGAAGGTGACTTAAAAGGTGGCAGTCACTGAATCTCAAATCTGTTAAGGGCTGTTAACAGATTTTAGTAAAATACTGGGGCCACTTAGAGGCAACATGGAACTTTATTTATATTTGCAATGTGCATTGTTGCACATTTTGTTGACTTCAATACCAGGCTAATGGCTTAGTAACAGTAAATTATTGAAAATACCAACTCTTGTTGGGAGACCATAGATCAATGTATAGGACCCTAGGAGAACTGAGTTGTGATAATCTTCACTTTGAACTCTACACACATGGTAAGAGGCAGTAAAAAGGCTCTTCATTGTGTAGAAAAGAGAAGTCCATCTTTCTACTTTCTTGATAGTCTAGTGTGGTTAGAGATCAAAACAGGAAGTGCCATTGTTAATAGGCAGAAACATGAAAGTTCTGTTCTTAAAAACACCTTGAACCTTCTTCCCCATGAAGACATTTTGAATACAGGAACTTCGGGTGGGACCATATGGCTTCCTGAATTCTCTTCAATCAAAGTGGTAAAGTTTATAGGTTTTTTTGTTTTTTTTGTTTGTTTGTTTTTGCGGGGGCAGGGGAGTGGTAGGGGGACAAGGGGAACATTGTTTTATTGCTTATATTGCATATTCAAATGAATACAATAAACCCTTCCTTTCTGTTCTAAAATGCAGTTAAAGAAAAGACGTTTGCCATTTCATAAGAGAACAACATTAAGTTCATTTTAGATTTTTAGGAGCATCTGTGATCATTTTTCACAAGTGGTTGAAAAATGACCAGTACCGATGAAATACCATTTTATTTTTAGAGAAAAGCCTAAACACACTTTCCCAAAATAATTTTTTAAAAATTTTCTGCTTCCTACCAGGGAAGTTCTGTCTACAGCTAAATATGGATGCATCTACTTTTATAATAAAGACCATCTTTTTACCCAAATATACTGATGGTGATAGCCTTAAGTGTTATGGTCTCTGAAACTGGTAATATAGAATTCCATTTTCTAGGTTCCTTGTACACAAATACTAATAAGTCATTCTTTTAATACCTCTTAAAATTGAAAAATGCCATAAGCCTGAAAAATGAAGGGGAAAGCCCAGAAAAAAAAATAATATGATAAATTGATATTTCAGCCTCTAAAGTTTCATTTCTAGCCTTTCAAGTTTTTTTCCCAGAGCATGTCTGATGGCAAAAATGAATATTCTTGAACAAAATAAGAATAGGCATACATTTTCTAAAGACAGAAAAAACCTACTTTTTTTTTTTTTTATTTTCCTAATGAAATAAGACTATTTCAAGCAAAGATATACTAATTAATTTATTGAGGGGACATTTTCAGCCCAAATGCTTAATTAAGTTCATCTTCACTGGTAAGCTGTTATCATACCAAAAATCACTTAATACAATAACAAAATAAAGGACAGCTAGATCCCCAGTTAATGGACCAGAAAGTAAAGATAAAATGACAATCTACACACCCCAATCCAGTCAAGGACTTGACCAAGAACGCCATTTTATGTGTCTTTCATTAAAGTCTTAAATACATTTGAGTTTGGAGTTTCTTGTGTATTGATTTCTGCATATGGTCGGTAGAAAAAGAAGTTTTCTGACTTATCTATTGTAGAATATGATATAACTGGCCTTAGTGAAAAATAAGAAGTATTTTGCAAAGCTACTGAACATGGTGTTATATCAAATCTCCTAATCCAGTAATCAACTCAAACTTTTTTTAGTTTTTTCTACCATCAAAGTGAAGAAGAGGTAATGTTGTTATAGGATCAGAATGGACCCCACAAGAGGTCTCCTTATCCCACATGTGTTGTTGTAACAGAAATATGCTTAAAATGCCATTTATCATCTGCAGAAACCAAGAGAAGCAGCAGCAGTTAGTAAGGTAGAAGATGAGAAGGGGCTAATTTCAGAGTCTCAGTGTTTTGGAGTCTGATATGATCACTGGGCCATTGAGTTTAGCCTCCTACCTTTCTCTCTCCAAGCTCATACTTCAGTCCACATTTTGTTTTACAGGGTGAGTTGGAAATTTAATGGGTTTTATTTATGCAGTTAGAATTTTGAAATTGTGTGAAAATGAAAAAGGAGTGAGCACTTGATTGCAGGATCAAAGTTCTATTTAAGCTGTGGGATTCTTATAGGGAAAAATTAAAGAGCTTAAAAAAAAACCTTTACATTTAAAAAGTAGTTTACAATGTACAAATCTCTTTCATATACAATTATTTTATTTGAACATACAATGAGGGAGGTCCAGAGTTATAGCAGGAGTTACTGCCAGAACTATGATCATAATCAAATATGCATCCTATTTCCTAGACTCTTTGCATTCCCCTTCCCCCTCTTCTTCCTCCCAATCTCAAACTTCCTCTCAACTCCAAATACATGATTGAATCTGAAAATAACTTTATGGATGCTTAACAACACATAAAAAACTAAAAGCTTTCTGAGGGCAAATTTTGTGTCCTATTTATTTTTGCATCTGTAGTATCTAATCCTATGTAGGTATTTAGCTATTGAATGAATGCATAAATGAATACATGAAATAAATTTAAACTAGAAAATGAAATAGAATTTTTTAGGTAATAAAGAAAAATAACAGATGAATATTGTAGATCTCAGACAACTATTTAGACTATTAAGTATTGTACTAGATATTATCCATTTATCTATCATTTAATCTGTCACCTACTTTGTTAGCTTCCCTCTATATGATACATTTTATCATCTATTATTGTTTATAAATTTTTAGGTCACCAAATCATAATCATTATTTAGAAAGACTTTTGTTGACAGCATAGAGTTAGAGTTCACCTTTAGTAACATAAGGTTTATTGGAATACAAAAATAAATATGGTTATAATTACCTGTCATATTTGGGAGTACAAAGCCATTAATTCATATTTACATCAGTTTTCATTACTTTTTGCTGTTATCTTTTCTTTACAAATTTCAAATCATTTTGAAAGCATCGACTGATCATTTTTGTATTATTCCATCAGTATGTCTCTCTATGACTAGATTCCAACTGGCCATGCTTAGATAAAACAAGTTGTCACACACATATTTCTTTCTATATGCACGTCTAGGTAAAGATTCTGGATATGTTGAGCTTTATTTTATTTTTTTTTTTGCAAAATGTCTATAAGTAAATATCTGTGTATATGACTTGGAAGAAAATTTAGAAGAAGAATTAATTTATGATTAATTTAAGACTAATAATTATTGGGTTCACATATTAGCAAGATACACTGAGGAAAATGAATTTCAAAGAATATGCAAATTTTACAAAACCAAACCCATAAAGCAAAGATGAAATATCCAGGATCTGATTTAGATTTTCTAGATTCATACCAAAGAAGAAAATACTGAAAAATGACCCTTGCTGTTACCTTTACCAATTTAGTTACTGCTGTCAAGAAACACTACACGATGCCATCTAGTGACAAGTGATCAACATACGATTAATCACATAGAAATGACAGAATGAGGAAGTGAAATTCCCAGGATTTTTATGTAAAAGGGCAAAGTCAGTCTGAGAGAATCAAATTTGATAGGTTAGTTTTTTTTTTTTTTCCTCCAGGAAACAGAGTGTATGAAAATTTACCACTGATCTTCAACTCGAGGGTTTTTATTTTGAAATACTGTATTGCCACCTACCTCCAGATCTGCACCTCTACCTCCTGCTGCCGCCGTTCACCATTCAATCTGCAGCTGAACTCAGACCTGAATGTTCTCCAAGTCGCAGCCCTCTGTACAGTGACAGGTGGCGAAGGTGGCTCACTTCAGACACCAGTCTCAACAAATTAAAAAACAAACAAACAAACAAAAGAAACAGAAGAAACAACTAAGATGATTCCCGAAACACTCTACACCCAATAAAAAATAATAACAACAATAAAAACTGTTGCAAGTACAAAGAATAAAACTAAATAAGGACCAGAGGAAATCACCTTTGTTTGTCCTGGCCGACGATTGTGCAGACCTGATGCTGTCTTGTTCCTTGTACCGAATCCTCACTGAAAATGCTGGCGACCTCTCTTTGAATGGCTCTAGCATTGTGCCCTAAGGGAAGTAATTTTTTTCCAAGTTTTCTCATCTTTTGTAAACAGATGGCGGAGATTTTTTTTTTTTTTTTAAGAGAAAGACCAACAATCTGTCAGCTGTGGAATTCTCATAGTCCAACAGTTTTCTTTTGGTTAATTTTTCACAACTAGATTAACCAGTGCCGCTGCCACAGAACATTTGAGAAAATAAGACACTTTGCCGTGTTCACATATATCGGATTAAAGCTCAACAGAAATATTTCGGTTGCCTTAGAATATCAAGTTAAAAACTTTTGTAAAGTGAAAAAGAAAAGCTTATCAAAATCTCTAGCTTCAAGTGCATTTAGTTGTTTTCTTTTTACTAGTGACTACATGCTGTGACTGGAGCACAATGTGTGGAAATTGCATAACCATTATTTCCACAAATCAAAGCTATTGAGAAATGGAAAGGCCCTGCAGGAGCTGCTGCATGAAATGTTGATTTAAAAAATTTTGCCTTTATGTCTGAAGTTTTCCTTCTTTCTTTTAATTATTGTTCAGTTTTAACTATCACTGAGCTTTGTTTTGTTTTTAACTAAAATCAGACTTAGCAACAGGCCAAATGATGTTTTTTTGAAAAATGTTTTCTCTATGTTTCTTATACTTCCCCTTAGTTCAATTTTATTTTATTATTTTGTGTGTGTGCGTCTTGGACTAATCTAGGCAAAGGACTGTTAATTCAAGTATTAAAACCATCAAAGAAAACATTTGGTGTAATTTCCATGCCTTAGGGGGAAGTTTTGCTGTCTTCAGCCCAGTCCATTCCAGGTTTATGGGGGCTACAGACTGTCCTCTCTGTACTACTTTCACATTTAAAATAGTAACCAGTCAGATGGTTATTTGGGTCAAAGTGAGCCTGAATGCATTATAAGGCAGTTAAAAAAGGAAAAAAAAAAAAAAAACACGACACAACACAACACTTCTCCTTTGGGTTTTCTGTGTTCCTCTTGCTCTAGCAGAGGTTTGATTGTGCTACCCTGACACTGACACACTTCTTTCCTTTAGAGCCGCAGTACTGCTGAGAACATAAAAACTCCTTTTCCAGTGAAAACATCTGGCGTTATCCTAGGGAGAAGATGGGCTGCGAATCTTTAACACCCTCTTGGAAATCAAGAGGTAAAAATGGGTAGTGAAATGCAATTTTGTTGAGAGGAATTCTACTGGGGTGTTCTGTTATTATCCCTTTCAATATGTAAACTCATTTTGAGGAGATATTCATTTGCAAAAAAAAAGGACACCTTTCAGCATCTTGGATATAATGAGCATAAATATCTTTTTAAATTCTAGATTGATGGTCAAAGATTATTTTCCTCTGTAATGTTTCTGCTGGAAGAAGTGTTTCAGTATTCTTTAAAGTAAATTTCAGAGATCATAAGGCTAAAATTGTAATTAAAGCAAAAGTCTATTATCCAGTTTAATTTTGAATTACAGTGGCAGCTTTTCTTTTATCTTTAAAAAGATGATTTTCACCCTTGCGATTTTTCTGGTTAGAGATGTATATTATTGTCTTTCTGCCCACATCGCCTTCTAAAATAATCTGTTCCCACCACAAACCTGCTGAACGGATGGGCCTAGTCATCCATAACTATATCAGATGACCCCACTCCTCTGGCTGTAGGTGAGAAGGACAGTATATGAGACCCACTGCGAGAGTCAATTTATAGGTTAGGCCAAGCCAATTAGGTGATACCATTTGGGACTTTTGAACTGGGGCATGAGAGTCATTGATGGGTGATAGGAATTAGATTTGCAGAGACACAAGTATGACAAGCCTCAGTCATTTGTAAATCAAATTTATGAGATGCACCAAAGTACAAATATTACACATGAAGCCAGCCTAAGAGAATGACCTAGACTAGATATGCAGACAGAAATAGTAACAAGAGCTCTAGCTGACAATTTTGAGATCCTTCCTTATCATCCAGGCCTCTTTTTCTTTTCTAAATATATATATATATATATATATTTTAGCATGGTTTGGGTTGGAATGCCCTGATTGTTTTCTTAAGTCAATTAATAATACTGCAGCCCCCTGTCCATGTGACTAGTTCAGAGTAGGCATGCAAACCAATTAGGGACAATGAGGTTAAGAGGACAGACAGACAGTTGGAGGCATTCTGAGAAATTTTTCCCCCTCTGATCCATGAGAGTTGCCTTAACGTAATCTCTGCTTTTGTAGATATCAACTAGGAAACATGTAGCTCTGGTTGTTTTCTGACTCCCTTCTTTAAACCATTAAAGAAGACAGTCTCGGATGAAAACTGCATCACAGAAGACTGAGTGCAGCAATGGAAAGGAAGTAAGTAGTCTTTGCTGACATTACGGAGTCAAGGTTTTTTTTTTTTAAGCCTGCCCAGTTTTTGGATGTCTCAGTCATACGAGCCAATAAACCCTTTTAATTGCTTAAACTGTTTGGCTGGATTTTTAGAATACTTATAACAGATCTTAAATTTGTGTGTGACTCATAGTTTCCCAGGTCTCAGAAGATCAAGCAGTCCCTTGAATTTTACCAATCCCTAAGAAGAGCAATTCTTAGCACCACACTTTCTACCGTGTTTTGCCTGGTTCTGTGTCATCTAACAAAGTGCCTGGCAGCTTCTTAGTTGCATAGCAGTAATTATTAAATGATAAATCTCTTCTCTTATCCTCTCAATGCTATTTTCTGGTTACAATTTTTGAAAGCAGTGCATTTCAAGAGTCATCTGACTTTCAGATTATGTGAAGCGGTCTTGAAGAAGATTAAAGACGACTAGACTAATAACAAAATTGAGGGCAATTAAGGAAGAACTAGTCAACTTCACCAAGGCTAAGAAAAGTAGAATGATAGTGCTATGAAAGACAACATGACACATACTTCCTTTTTATATAATATTCCATGGACACCTTCGTACCTACCTTGATAAGAATTCATCCTCTGCATTGCAATGCAAGTATATAGGGAAAAAATACATTTATTCCCATAGTCAAATCAAGGTATGTATCTGGAACTTTGGTACATTACTTCACTTAATCCTAACAATCCTGTCTGTTGGGGATCATTAGTTTTATCACATGAAGGGTGAAAATGAGGAGAGATTTATGAACTTACCCAAGATAGTCAGCGACAAAGCTAAGATTGGAATGAAAAGGTCCACTATTACTTTATGATAATTATTTAATTGTGATTAATTTATAACCTCTCTGGACTTGCCGGATCTAATGAAGAGGAATTTTCACTTAAAAAGGCTAACCTTATAATCTGCTCTTTGTTCTGCTTCTGTAGACATGCTTGCTGCATAGGCCGAAGGGGCAGAGTGATCTTGAAATCAACTGAGGACTCACCTTCCCGTTAGATTGCTCTGTCTAGATAACAGATGCATTGCCTAAGTTCCTGTCTGAAAATCTCATGCTCTGTAACTGCCTGTAGCTCATAGCAACTCCTCAAGCACCTGTAACCCGTAGCAACTCCCATGGTCTGTAACTGCCTGGGGACAAATCAACCAATGAGCCCCTGCCAACTGTAACAGCAGAGATAAGCCCTATAAAAGCAAAGTTGCCCTTTAGCTCTGGGCCCAGATCTTCAGAGTGCTAGCTCTTCTGGGACCACCGGCATTAGAAACCTGAGTTCTCACTACCTGCTATTTTGTAACACTAGAGCTTTTGTTGAAAGTCTATAACAGCATGATTGAATATCTCTGGAAAATATCATAAGATGCTGGACAGTGGTTCCGTTTAGGGATGCTAACTAGGTGACTGGGAATGGGAGAGAATGGGAAATATTTATTTTCCACTGCCCAATGTTTTGTCCCTTTTGACATTTATCATGTAGTTCCGTGAAAGTTCTCCCAGTTTTAGAGAATACAAAGATTCTTGCGCTGAATGTTCCTTCGAACCACTGAAACTGCCTGAAAAGCCTTTAAAAGGTTACCTGTATTTTTTTGTGGTATCAATAGCTTTTTTTAAAAAAAAAAAAATTAGATAAATTAAATTACATTTTTGAAGTTAACCTCCAGATTTAGATTAGATCAAATATCTCTAGGGTCCAATAAAACCCAAAGGGACTTGCCAAAATGATAACTTTGTTGTGATTAACACCAAACTTCCTAAAGAGTGCAGAGAGCAGCAGTAAGGAGTCTAGTAATTAATCACTCCAAATACCTCCTATGGGTGACGACAAGCCAAAGGCAAGCATACTCTGCACATTGCATTTTCTAAGGAGCACAGCAGGCATCTCATAAAATCACTGGGATAGGCCCCACAACCCAAACAAAGGATGATAAAGAAAATTCATGTATGTAGGCACTGGCAGTTTGCATTCATTCTCTAATGGCAAACCCACTGGAGACAGGAATCCCTTGAAGCTTATCTTGTCTCTTTTTACCAAAAACAGTTTAGCATATGCATGTGTGTTTAAACTAACTGCTTCACACTTATGAAATCTCTCAGGTGTCAGAGATCTCAATTGAATGTTAGCATAAGAAGCTATTTTGTCAAAATGGCATGGTTTTTCAGAACACCTACTTGGGTGTTCATATTTTTGAGTTGCCTGAAATACTAAAAACAATGAAAACTTTTCAATGCACCAAAATTAACATAAATATGAGGCATACAATTAAGATCCACTGTTCTTAGCATCAAAGATAGTCACATCTAATTTTGCTGCCATAGAAGCAAATCAGTTCTGCTAACTAAAACCCACAGTATTTTTCACATTATTTTTCTGAATTTCTTCTATCTATTTCAGTACTAGAAATGCTAAAAAATTCTGCCACAGCACTCTTTCTGGAAGAGTCTGTGTGCTGTCTTTTGATCTCTGCTTCTGGTTCACAAGTTACTCTTGGCTGAGTTATAAAGCAAGAGAGGCGATTTTATTTATGGAATTTTGTATTATTTTTTCTTTTCACCATGCCGCATTTCCTCCTTGGAGACCTTAGAATTCTGCTACAAACAACAGGAAGGGGCAATGATAGACAGCCTTTGCTAAGACCTCAGCACTATAGGGAGAGAGTCCTTGAGTGAGATCCCAACTTGAAAGGTATTTCTGCCTTTTTGTGTGAGACATTATCCCCAGAATCTTAACTTTTATGAGAGAAGAATAGAAAGGCACCAATGAAAAAATACATTTTATGCTTATAGCTGGCAATCCAATAAGCCCAAAGGAAATGCCGTTCGTGCCTTTGCTTCTCTCCGCCCACAAGGGGCTTCTGCAGATCACTTCCCTGAGTCAGACCAGGAATTCCGGGCAACTGACGCTAGGTTTCGCAACGGTGGTGCTTAACAGAATGCACTAAGTGAACAACTTGGTGTTATCATCATCAGACGTGGATCTAGCGATGTTGCTATCAGGCCTTACATGGCAATGTAAACTGGCCAGTCTGACAGATTTTCCCTCAAGCCTTTGTTCTTATCTCTCGGTGTTGCCTAACATTTAGTTCCTCTTCCTCCATTCCAATTTTATCATAGCTTGAGGTCATCTCATAAAGCTTCATAGACTTAATTGTCTCACTTAGATCGCCACCATGAAAATCCCCTGCTACCCTATTGTAAACTTTAATCTACAGTGTGGGTTTTTTCTCGACCCGTTGCCTCACTTATATTTCCTTTGTAACTGTTTAATGGAAGGAGGTAAAATCCTTTGAGAAAAGTAGTTCACTACCTTCTCTGTCTTATCTGGAGATCTCTGCTCCATTTGGCTTGTTATATAGCTTTATAAAAGCACGGAGACTTGCCTTAATGAAGAGAACTCAGAAAGGCTCTATCTTGAACTTTGCTGAACTCAAATCAGGAGGCCACAATACGTAAAACCCATTAACTCATGGAGATGCATAAGGGAAATCCTTAACACTCCGTGGCTGAAGCTCTGTAATTTTGAAATACAGATGAAAATGCCTTCCTTAAAGGGATGTTTTTATGATTAATTAGAAGATGTGCATAATGTGTTCTGAGTTCCTGCAGCATAAGTACCATATAAGGAAGCTATTATTATTCATTATTACCAACCAGATGCTGGGACTATATATTTCCCAAGGACAGAATAAAATGTAGGAAGATGCAAAAACTCCAGATTATTAGAAAGCTCTAGGGCAACAAGCATATGGTGGGTATCCTTTGATAAATATTCTAAATACATATTTATATCATAAACTGCCTAGTGAAATTAGAGAGATGACTTTGAGCACTCTCACCAGAGTTCAGTGAGTTCCTTGGTGCATTAAGTAGAGAATTCTACAAGGGATAGGTGGGTTCCTGCCAGTGTTTGGAGTAGACCCCTTTCCTGTGCTGTATGTAGCTGGAAGGCAATTTGGCAATATTATCAAAATTGCAAATTCATATCCTCTTTTTCCCAGCAATTCTACAACTAGGAACTTACCCTATGGATATACTTGCATTGCAGCATTGTTTATAATAGCAAAAATTGGAAGCCACTTAAATGCTTGTTAATAAGAGGATGATTATATAACTTACTGTATACACATTCAATGGTATATTATGCAATTAAAAAAAAAGAATGAGGAAGATTTATTTCTACAGATACGGAAAGATCTCCAAGATATGTTTTTCAACAAATTATAAAGCAATGTATATGGTATGACTGCACTTGTGCAAATAAGAAAAAGGAAATGTGTATAGGCTGATTATACACACACACACACACACACACACACATATGTGGATTATATGAAGATTATATATATATATTATATATGTGTGTGTGTGTGTGTATATATATATATATATATATATAATATTTATATGTATGTTCACAAAACAACTGTGGTTAATTTTGAGGGGAGAGAAACTTGAAGTGTTATGAGAGGGGGAAACCATTTTTTTTAACCAAATATGCATATTACCTTTACTTTAAAAATAGATTGTTTTTGAAGAAAGAAGGAATTCTCCCTTCTTTCTCTTACAGCTCAGAAGGCAGCTTGAAAAGCTATTGGTACTAGGCAGCTCACACTGTGGCCATTATTCCCTAGAGAGATGCTCCTTGGACATCCACAGTGCAGTAGAAATCTCATTCTTATCCCAGAATGATGATTTGATCAGAACCACCTGGTTTGCATCTAAAATAGCTGTGAGGCCAAACCTCTCATTCTCGAAACCAGGGAAAGAGATTGGAGACAAAATGGAATTTGTTTTCCAATATCATCACCTGCAATTTTGTTTATAAATATCTATTTGCCTCCAGCTACACCTGTGACTATGTCACTGATGGTTACAGATCCTTATTTAAAATTGTTATAAATATATTAAAGACTATAAATGTCTTTTTCTTCTTCCTCTTTCATAAAACACCTGTTCTCCTCATAATTAATAGTTTTAGTTTGAGCATGTACTTTTAAAGGAATACTTTTCCAACAAAAATATGAAAATCTAACAAGTATTATTTTTTATGATAGCCTTCCCTGTATAAAAGTAACATGTAATATATATTTGCAGAAATTCACTTATAAATGAACAGTATAGATGTACAAATACACAAGTACAAAAAATATACAGTTATGGAGGAATGTTACACTTCAGTTTGTTACCATACATGCATCATATAAAAACAATTTCAGATATCTTGTTTTAAAGGAATTTAAAACTAGTCGCTAAAAGGAATCACAGTACAGTCATGTTGGACATACTCTGCAAGTATGTAAGTATAAATCATCATTTATACTTAGTGATTTATGAGCAGAGTTAGTCATTTACGAGCAAAGTTAGTCTTTACCATTAACTACTCTTTATTTTGGGTTCTTACACAACATCCCATAATTAGGGAGGAGAAGTCATCTTCAAACTATTTCTCTCTTGAAGTATGCTCAAACTGAAACAAGTTCTTTGATGAGGGCTGAGCCCAGTGTTCTTGCATGTGTCATTTACAACTTCCCAGGGACATTTTAGGATGTATGTGTAAAACCACTGTGATATGATTAAAAAAAAACAAAATATTTTTGGACTCTGCCTTGATTCCCCGAGCTGGCCTTGAGACCATGAGGTATAAAATTATTTTCCTTCTTTAGCATACGAGGCTGTGTGACTCTTGGTTAAGAATCGGTCTCATTTTTTACTTTTTTTTTTTTAAATGTAACAAGCTTGATTTTCTTCATGTTCTTGACTGAGGAGCAAAGTATTATCGTTTTATGAAGCTAAAAAGCAGTAATTCTCAACATGTGGTCCCTGCATCAGCAGAATGAAATCACTTGGGAGCTTGTTAGAACTACTAATTTTTGGACCTCGCCCCAGACCTACTGAGTCAGAAACTCTGAGTTTAGGGTCCAAAAATCTGTATTTAACAATCCCTAAAGTTTGAGAATCACTTTGGTATAGAAATTCTTACAGTGTGGGACCAAGTACTTCAAAATATTTGCCCAGCCTCTCTGACATCTCTGACCCTATAATGAAAGTCTCTCAATTCATATACATACTGCAGAGCAATTATTTTAAAAATTCAGATACTTAGACTGCTTGCCCGAGAATTACATGGAAGATGTGTTAAGATGCAGATTCATGGACCTCTCTGAAAGCACAGTAAGAAACTCTGCATTTTAAGCACACATCCCAACCAATATGTAAAGAATGAAATTCTATCTCCACCACTGTAGTGTTTCTTGAGATTCTTACTTAGTTCTTATTAGACTTTCCTACATTTTCATTTTGGCATTTTTTTTTATTACCCCTGCTAGAACTTCTCTGACATCATCACTCTTTCTACTTTTGGAAAAGGGCAGGTGATATGGAGTGACAGGTAGAATTGGGGGAGTGATACTACTACCAATCAAAAAAAATTTTTTTTTAATTATAGTATCTTCTTGAAATGTTTCTCCCAAACTTATGTGTGAATAATTGGAAGTTGATTAAATTGGGAGAAAATACTAAATTTTCATGTTATACTTTCATGTCAAGGATAAGGAGGTTAAAAACAGCAGAAGGCCAGTGAGGAGAGCGTTGTTCAGTGGCCTCCTCCTGCTCTCCCTGCTTCTGGGCTTCACTCCATCCAAGCCAGTGGACTCTTCATCCATTTTTATTTTTTGAATTCCAAGATGATTCAACTTCTGAACACACCCTCATCCTGAGATTCTTATGTTCCTCACTGTTTGACATAATTTCTGCTGGCTCCTTTCCAACCTCTCTTGGAAGCTTTTTCTCTCTGTCCACTGTTTATATGCTGCTTTTCCTTTGTTTCTTTCCTTGGCGCTCTCTCTCTCTCTCTCTCTCTCTCTCTCTCTCTTCAATCTCAATCTCCTCAGTCTCTCTCTCTCTCTTTCTCTCATTCTCTCATTTTCTCTTCCCCTCCTTCCTTTCTTCTCTCCTCTCGTCTCCTTTCTCCTTTCTCCTTTTATGTGCCCCCTTTCCTCTCTTTTAATATTAAGTATTTACTATGGGTCATGCATTTTTCTAAGCACTTTACATAGAATAACTCAGTTAATTTTTATAACGTTTCGCATTTGCAAGAACAGAAATAGAAAAGTTAGGTTAATTTTCCCAATTTGTCACCTAGCTAGTAATGGAACTGTGATTTGAACCCTGGCATTCTGGCTCAAGAGCTATGCTTTTAACCAGTCCATCATATACCTTCTTAATTTACAAATACATTTGTGGGAGCTAATATGTGTCTTTGGCTTCAACTTCTATTTATAAGGTCATTTATTTGATATCTCTAACTGTAGTCTCTGTTGCTCACTGGACAACTTCCCTATAGGCATTAAATTGTTAATAGCCCCACAATGAACTCATTATCTTCTTGCCTTTATTCTCCAACTTAATTAATGGTACCTCTATTGTTTTTGTTTGTCACCAGTGCAAAAAACCGAGAACTATCCTATGTTCTTCTTTCCCTGATTCCTTGTTTTATTGATCTATATCTAAAATTCTATATCTAGGTGATGATTAAGTCCAGTTTATTCCACCTTTTTAGCATATTTCTTTCATTTCTGCTTCCTCCTCTTCTTCTCTACTGCTACCACATCTACACTTTGGGAATATAGTAACATTCTCATTCTCCTGAGCAAAGAATTCATTTTCATCTTATGAAATTGTGAATCTCTTAACCGATAATGGTTCCTTATCTACTCTAAAGCATGGGACCATATATAACAGTTACTTAGAAAAATATCCATAGAAATTCGTGGAATGATTTTCTGAATTCTCATTTGCCATAATCATATTCCCCTCTACATACCTTTCCTTAAACTTGTTTTCTTAGTTGTTTTTAATTTTATTTTAGACCATGGACTCACAATAAATTGCTTTCAGTTCTCCAAATTTCAATCTCTCTCTCTCTCTCTCTCTCTCTCTCTCTCTCTCTCTCTCTCTATGCTGGAATGCCCTTTTCCACTTTGCATTTTCCAAGCCTTAAATCAGAATCATTTTATTTTGAAAATTATTTATAACATCTAACTTATGGCACCTCAATATAATGCATAAGATTTTTAATTTTAATACTTATTACTTATTTTTGTCCCTTCTGAAGTATAATCCCTGAAGAAGACTGTATCTTCTTAACTTTCTATTCTTAGTGTCTAATAAAGACTCCAGATCCACAACTGGCTCATGAAGTAATTCTAGAAATAATAATAGTCATTCTTACTGAGCAGTTACCATGTGACAATGATAGGCCCAACTTCAACGCCACCTCAATGAGAACTACATATTCCACTTCTATATTTTGGAGATTTCTGTAACTTTGTAATATTTTAAAATCATTTTTAAGACCTATTTCTCTGTAATCATAACAGTAAAACTCTTAAAAACAAGTATGTATTACATACTGGTTCTAAGAAGGCAGGAAGTTGGGGTAAACCACATCCTACTCTCAGAAGAGCCAGTGAAGACAGTGAGTAATGATATAAGAGAGGCAGGGGTAAAGGAGGGTGAATGATGATGTAGACCTGGCTTGGTGAGGGTTTACCAGCAGTGAGCTGCTCATAAAAAAAGACAAATTCTCTGTATTTTCACATAACCGAGTCAGGCATTTCTAAGCTTATTTGTGGGAGGGGGACCCAAGAGAGCAGGAAATTGCTTTGATGCTCCCCGTCTTAGTTTCTTAGGACTACTGTTATGAGGTACTACAAACTCAATGGTTTAAACAACGCAAATTTATTCTCTCCAAGTTCTGGAGGCTAGGAGTCTAAAATCAGGGTATTGGCAGGGTTGGTTTCTTCTGGAGACTCTGAGGAAGAAACTGCCTCTCTCCTAGCTTCTGGTGGTTGCTTACAATTCTTGGCATTCCTTGGCTTGTGTCAAAATTTCTTTTTATAAGAATACCCTAATCTAAGCTCCAAACTCCTTATTGAGAGGTTAATTTTTGATTAATTAATTAATTCAACAGACACCATTGTTTACTATGTACCAGGCATCGTTCTAGGAGCCAGAGATATGACAATGAAGAAAACAAACAAAAGCTCCATGTTCTCAAGGCCTACATTTGAGAAAGGAAACGAAGGTGATTGTACTGGCCTATACAATTAGCAAGATTTTGGTTTTGCGTTGCTAGTTTAGTAATGGTGATAGAGGTAGTAATGAGGCTTCCCTATTCCTTGGACAAATTCCTTGATGACTTATGCCATATACTATAAAGCAGTAGATTAAGATGATATCAGGGATACAATCGAAGTCATGGCTCAGACAGTGTTTTGTGTATGAATGTATCTGAGCAATATAGGAGTTACTCCTATGACCTTGAGCCATCTCATCCCATAGTCTGATCTAGTGAGCTGATTTGCTTCAACAAAGTAAACTTATATCTCTAGCCCAAGGGATACATTTTGCCAATTTTACAGTTGGATAGTTCCTTTTAAAAAATGCATTAGTAGTTATTTCAGCATTAAGATTTCCCATAAATTAAATCTGGGTTGGACTTCCAGCTGAGTCAGAATTTCACCAAAATGATAGAGTCCTACTAATTACAACATTAAGTAAATCTTCATCCTCTTTGTAAATAACATAGGTGGTAATTTACTCTTCTGTAGATGTATAAATTAGGCCACCAGGAGGTTAACTAATTTGCTCAAGGTCACAGTATGTGGCAGGATCAAAAGTGAATGTAAAGACCTTGATTTCCGATTTTTAAGATTAAATAATTGTTTTTCCCATATTTAGCTATGCATAATAATCTATATTTATAAATAAAAACCTATATGCTAACAATAGCCTATGTATGCAAATAATAGCCTATTTCTAGAAATAATTTATCTACATATCTATGTATTAATCTCTCATAACATCACTATGATTATAGTATTAATAGTGTTTGGGTTTATCCATCAAAATATAATGAGTGATTATTTTATTCTAATGATGTTCAAAAATAGATGAGTTTTAGTTGAAAAAAATATTTACAGTCCCAAATTTATCTAGCAGTTTGCATGGTAGAGTGTAGGAAAAAAGTTAATTGAACTTTCCTTTTTAAGTTTTATTCTCCTCCCAGGCCTGCATTAGCAAAGAGTGGCCTGTGAGTAGCTTTTCTGGGTGATACAGCGTACCTAGTAGTTATTTTCTGACACTGGACACAGTTCCAGAATTTGGGAGTTAGGTGTATAGGGCAAGCTTTTACTCTATTTTGTAGGAAAATACCACAATTAACCTAATTATTAAAGAAGTCCAGTTAAATATTTGCCGCTATTATAATCATTATCATCAATATCATTTAAATGTAGTTAAACAACCACCCATATTTAAGTGCTATCTGTAGTGAAAGATGAAAAAGAAGCAAAAGATCCTGAAATGCTTGTCTAATTCTTACAGAAGAAAGATGAGAAACCTTTCTCAAATTCTCTTGTACTTTATAATAAATAATTAAAATATTCTTCCAATTATGCATTCTACAACTTTTTCTTTGATAAAAAGACAAGCAAGTTTAAGGAAGTCGATATGTAAAAATTGCGTGTAAATTATGACTTCTAAAGAGAAGATCTGCAGTGATTTTTCTTAAGACCATAGCCCCAGAGTAACAGTGTGCAAATACATCTCAGACCAAAAAAAAAAAAAAAAAAAAAAGTCCCCTACACCAAACTAAACAAAACACACACAGGTACTGTTTTTATTCCACATATAATTTATATGTATGAAAGAAAAAGACACATTCAGAATTCACATTGCTCAATATATTTTTCTAGATACAAATTAATTCTGTTCAGTTGAAAAAACTTATAGCCCTTTGGAAGGGTCTGGTTATATAATTGATCCATATTCACAAATTTCATTGATTCCTTTGAAAAATCAGCACAGGAAATGACTCAGATCAAATCTTAGAAATTATGATGTCTAAAGTAAATTTAATTTTGAATGGTGTTAATTTGGAAAGATCAGAGGAGGAGTTGCATAACAAAAGGAAAACAATCTAATTTTCTGGGCGAACCATCTTTCTGTGTGATCAATTTCTCTTAGAAGTTTGGCCAAAAATGAATATAAATATCAAACTTTAAGAAATATGCAGTTTGCTTTCCAAATCTCTCTCTCTCTCTCCACATATGCACACATATGCACACATGCACACTCACATGAACACACACACAATGCACATCTGTAATTTTTAGGTCTTTATTGAGAATTCCAGAGATGGCAACACTAGGAAACAGTAATAACAACTGTTTAAATGTCTTTGTCTGCTCATTCTAGCATCTGTATCAGTTCTGGGTTAGTGTCATTTTGCTTAATTTTCTACTTATTAAAGATTGTGCTTTCCCACCATTTTGCTTGAGTACTTCTTTGGATGACTGGATGGGGACTTTGTGATTTTTACCCTGTTGGTACTGAACATCTTTGTATTCCTATAATTATTCTTGAGCTGTGTTCTGGAATACAGTGAAATTGAAAATAGTTTAATCCCTTTGGATCTTGCTTTTAAGATTTGTTTGCTGGGATTAGTAGTCTAGGTCTATTTATTCCCCATTACTAATGTAAGATTACCCAATGAGCAATCTATCCCAAACCCTATGAGTTATAAGTACAGTTGACCCTTGAACAATGTGAATTTGAACTGTGCGGACCCACTTATATGTGACTTTTTTTCAGTAAATATGTGTTAGTCAGCTCTCCATATCTGTGGGTTTGGCAGCCATGGATTCAACTGAAGATCAAAAACAGTATTTTAGATTCGTGGTTTGAAATCCATGGGTGCAGAGGGTTGACTGTATGCACTGTTCTATGCTATTTTATGTAAAGGAACTGAACATCCACAGATTTGGGTATTTGTGGGGTGTCCTAGAACCAATCCCCTGCAGTTATTGAGGGAAGATCGTAGTTATGTTTTGGGGGAATAAAAGTTATATGTGGATTTTCGACTGCGGGGGAGAACAGTGTACCTAACTCTCACATTTTTTTCAAGGGTCAACTGTACAGGCTAGTTCTGGTCTTGTGTGAGTGCTAGGCACTCTTCTCTTTAATCCTCCAGCGATTTTTTTTCCAGGCCAGGAGTCATCTCCTCACATGCCTGTACTGATCAATACTCTGCTAAGTACTATAGGGGGACCCCCTGCAAATCTTTGGAGTTGTCTCTTTGTGCAGCTCTCTCTTATCTGCCATGCTGCCTTGAATACGCTACTTGCTCTGGGTCTCCTTGTCCTCTCAGCTCTCTCTCCTCAATGCAAGTTATTCACTGGGTTGTGCTTGGATATCTCGTTTTTATTCCATGGCTTGGAAATTCTCTCCAAATAGTGAGTCAGGACACTTGTAGGGCCAATATCATTTGTTTTCCATCTCTCAGGAATCACATACTTCATTGCCTGATACTTAATTAATTTGTTTGTTTGTTTGTTTGTTGTTTTAGCCAGGAGGGTAAATTTATTCTGTTAGTCCATCTTTTCCAAATTAATATCTTGAAAAAAAGAGTACGTCAATGGGAGGAGAAGTGTTGATAGTGCTGGTAGTGCTAGATTGATAGAAATGCTTATTGACAGAATGTTGTTAATTGTGGCTGTGGAATGGTGTTTTTGCCTATTGGAACCAGCCTGATAAAATGCAAAAATCATTGACTTTTGTGTCAGTGGTTTGAATTCCAGCTCTGACACTTACCAGCTGTATGACTTAGAACAAGTCTTTCTGAGCTCCAATTTCTTTATCTATAAAAAAGAGAAATATGACTATCTGACTCATGGTGTTATTTTAAGGGTTAGATGAGATGATGTAATATTCAAATTACCTGCTACAGTGTTTGGCATAAGGTAGCTCCTAAATAGATATTTATTCTTTTTCTTATTTACCTCTCTTATTCCCCATTCTCCCCATTTCTTCTAAAAAAAAATTGTCATTTTTTAATCATGTCATTTTTTAAATAGTCTGGGAGACGAGCAAAAGGTTTCATTATAAATTTCTTCGGGATATAGGACATAGAGTTTTTGTTCTTTTTCTTCTTTTATTTCTTCATACATCAAATGTCCACTATATAAAAAGCAATGTACTGCAAACTATGGAATAAAAATATGCATGACAGAGTCCTTGCTCTCTACGAGCTCACAAACTAGCAAGCGATGTGGGCAGGTACCCCGCAATGTGATAAGATGGCACCACAGAAACACCATGTCTGTTTGCTAAAGAGAAATTCAGCAGCTTGCTGGCTGACAGATAAAAGCACCATGTCTGTATCCAATCTGTCTTCAGCTTCTTTTGTTGTTTACTTCTTCGATATCTGATTTATTTCAAGATTCAGGCTCTGATCTAGCTGACCTTGTCACTGCACAAACCATTTGATTCTTCCTACTTAATGTGTTCAAAAGTCACTTTGTGGTAGACAGTATCTTTAATGAGCTGACAAAGCTGGGGCCAAAGTTCCCCAAGTCACGGCATCTCATCTGGGGGACTCATTGCCTCTGGACAAGGAGTGATTACCTAAGGCACTGACTTTAGGAAAAAGATGAAAGGCATCTCTTTATAAGCTTCCCTTGATCTTGACACTGAAGGCCTAGATGGCATTCTCATCAAGCTTTTACTTGCTCATCACCAACCAATCAATAAAAATTTGGCAGAGAGGAAGAACGAAGGACAAGATTCTTCTCTTTCAGGCAGGGAATTAAAACTGCAGAGTTAAAGAAGGGCATTCTTACAGTGGAAAGAGCACAGGACTGGGAGTGAAGAAAGCCAGTTTTCAGTCTAGTCCTGTTATGCAAAATGGCATTAGACAACTACTTCGGAGTTTTAAAATTCTAGACTCTAACTGTGAGAGCAATTAATACTGTAGTGCTATGCACATCAGTAAGAAAGCCAAATAAAGATTTATTGTCATTTTTGTCATTTAAGAAAGGTTTTATTTTTTGCAGTGTAGAATTAAATTTGTCTATTTGAGACCAAGCAAAATGCAATTTTCTTTCTGACTAAAATAAATAAAACAAATTAATGTTTCTTTTAACACTACTTTAGTAGAAACAGAGGGGAAGGTACTTACAAACCAAGGAAGTTACACTTTTTGGTGAGACAGATTGACTATCTCTAACCCCACCTAAGTGCATGTGGCTCAGGTTGTGGGTATGTGTCTTGTGGTCTCATATCCTGTCAGGAAATTACCCCACTGACTGGAGACCCAGGGTTCAGTTAATACTTCTGGGTTGGATGCAAATGGCTATCTGACCCTGCATATCTCCAAACTATGATTTTGAATATAAGCTCCTTGAGGTAGGACATGGTTTTTAATACATACCTGTTGAACGAGTGCTGGGTACCCAAAGTCCCCCTTTGGTTCCCAAGGCAGCTAAGAATAATGGCTCAGGATGTGGGCTTTGAAGTTGATTTCCTACTCTGCCAGTTAATTAACCTTGCAAGGTTTCAGTTTTCTCATCTGTAAAATGGGGATCACAGTTACCTCATTAGATTGGTGTAAAGATTATATGAGGTGATTCAAGTCAATTCCTGTCACAGGGCTGAGGAGACATTTATTAAGCCCAAGCAGTATAGATGGAGCTAGGGCAGAGCGAATGATGTTAACAACCAATAACTTAATAGTGTAAGAAAAACAAAAATTATCGTTTTCATGTCACAGATGAGGAAACAAGCTCAATGAACTTAAATACCTTGTCTCAGTAGACACAGCTAGAAAGGGATGGACCCAGTGCTAGATCTTATTGCTTTAGAACCTGAAGTCAGTCCAGTGTTCTCTACACAATGGGCTCTTTAAGGTGAACAGAGGTCATGACTTGTCCAATGAGCCAAACTTGACCTTGGAATATGGGGATTGTATCACTGCTGCCTTCCTCCCAGATATTTCAGGCCAAATAATAAGTGCCATGTTTAAACAAAGGACTGCCTACAGCTTTCCTTTCATAGTAAAATGAAACACTGATATTTCTGTGACTTGCCTATAGCATCCAAAACTTAGGCACCATTAAGATCTTCCATTTTTACTCTATAACTGACATTGTTTCTCAACAGAAGAGACCCTCAACAGTAGCTGTTGTCTGCTCTTCCATAAGAGTTTACAGAAGTGACAGATGAAGACCTTTAAATCCTCATAGTATATAGCCATAAAGCTCTTCTTTATGACTTAAAAAAAAGATAGTTAATTTTCACAGCACCAAACATATTAGATAATTTACATACTTATTTAATTCATTACAACATCCCAGAGAGATATAGTTTATTTTCACTATTTTATGATCTACAAGATTATATACCCTTTGCAGGAGAGGTAAGATTTGAATCTATGACGTTTTCAAAGGAGCTTCTTCCAAGCTCCTTCTTTTTGAGTGTAAAATACTGCCTTGTTCTTAACAAATGAACCAACAAAATAGAAAATATATTTCATTCTATTTAATTTATCAAAATTCAACTCAAAAATTACTTTTCGAGATGTTACTCTATGTTCTGTTCTAAGCATCTTAAAAACTTGTTATGAAGCTTCTATGTTTTACAGTGTGCTATTTTAGAGAAAGTTATAATTTACATTGTTCAAAGCTAGTGCCAGAAGTATCTATTACACTTAGTAATTATTTTGTAGAGGTTGGAGATGGAGAGATTTAAAAAACAATTCATGCCAAAGAAAGACCTACATGTATAAGATCATTAGCTCTGTATCAATGGTATGAAAAAGAACAAGGGATGGTATGTATTTTATTGGGATAATACACTAAAGGTATAATATCAAGTTCTGAGCCAAAACCAGATAGAGTAACTTTTAGACATTCTTGTGTCACTATGAAGTAATTTAGGGCAGAACCAGGGGTAGCTAAGTACAGACTGCAGGCCACATTAAGCCCACAAGGATATTTCAGCCACACTTGGCTCCCACTGGGAACAAGCAACAACATTTATCTGTGGGTGGATGCTGACTCACCAACTCTGTTGGTGTTCAGAGCCCTGTCAGTGCCAACTAGCTGCAGAGAGATGGGAGAAGCCATTGTGAATCTGGCCTCCAAGGCCCCTTCAGGCAAGTATCCCACAGAACTTGATGATTCAGTCCTGCTTTGACACAGACCCAGGATTGGCTTAGCTCACCCATGGAGAGAGGCATGCAAGAACACAGGTAGCAGTAGCAGAGAGGAGAGAGTAGCAGTGCTGCCATAGAGGATATCCCCTCTAGAATGACCCTTCAGTATGTCCGTGTGTCTCCAGGGAGGATTCATGTGTACCTGGTGCCAGTTTATGCCTGCTGGTTGCTGCCCCTCTTAGCAATCTGCTACCAGTTGCTCACCAGGAACCACTGTGCTCCCTTATAGCTGAATCAGGAGCCCTCCAAAGGCCATGGCTGCATCTTGCTCTGTTGCACGGTAGAAAAGAATGTCATTCTTCTGTTTGAGCTATACTTTATTTTTGTTGGTGGACTCTTCTTCTGTCTATGCCTCAGACATGAAACTTTGAGGAGCTAGCCCTGAGACAAGTCCAGTGACGTACATGACGCTGGACTCAGCAAAGCTGCTCTTTTTTGATGGCCCAAGTTTTAAGCCCGGCTTCTTATTCTATTAGGTTGAGCTTTTTCCTAAGACACTCTGACTTCCTTAGGCAAAAAAGCTTGCTGAACATATCCTTGGCTGTTTGAACCTCAGTAGTGGGCACAATCTACGTCACAAGGGGACCCTAATACACACATGTTTTAGTCAGTTCGGGCTGCTATAACAGAACACCATAGACTGTGTGGTTTATAAACAACAGACTTTTTTTTTTTAATTTTTTTTTTTTTTATCACGGTTCTGGAAGCTGGGAAGTCGAAGATCAAGGCACCAGCAGATTTGTTGCCTGATGAGGACCTGCTTCCTGGTTCATTTATGGCCATGGTCTTGCTGTGTCCTTACATGGTGGCACAGGGGAGAGAGCTCTCTGGGGTCTCTTTTATAAGAGCACCAAAAAAAAAAAAAAAAAAATCCCATTCATGAGGGCTTTACCCTCATAACCTAATCATCTCCTACAGACCCCTGCCTTCTAATGCCTTTACATTGAGGATTAGGGGCTCAGCACATGAACTTTGAGTGGATACAAACATTCAATACATGGCAACAAGTTATTAATGAAACTATTAAATCCACCTATTAGTTTCCTTGAATCAACATGATGTAAATAGAGTTCTACTCTTTTGCCCATAATCAGGAAACATTATTTTAGGGAAATCTCAAGACTTTATGAATATGACATAATATGCGGTCAAGAAATGCAGAGAAAGAGGAAAAATGGCATGGATTATATGAGAAAAGTAGCAGAATGGAAAATCCTAAAAGAATTATATTTTTAACCCGTTTTAGGCTTAATAGCAGAATTACATTTTTGCAGAAGAGTCACAACATAATGCACTCATATTTTGTAAATAAAATGTAACTTTACATTTGGTTTTAGAAAAATGAATGTGGACCATAGAAAGCATTCACATGCTAAACTATGAAAGAAAACCAATTGTAATATAGGATGGAGAAGGCCATGTACCTAATTGTATCAGTCTCTTGTAACTTTCATTTTCAAGGTTATCACCCATCAGTGAAGATAAACACTACTAAAAGCTTGTCAGCTCTTTCTGAGACAGGAAAAAAGATTTGTTTCTCTGCCTGTCTCAAGGAGATAGATGTGGACATCAGTGTCCTTCTACAAAGTAGTCGGTGAGTCTAAACAAGATGAAGTGGCAGCATGTTGATGGAGTATATTCAGCGGTGACAAGTAGTCTTGCAGACAGCCATGTTTTCTTCATTATTCTGAAAACAAGAATGTAGAGAGCTTTTACAATAGGAAAAGAAAAAAAAGTGCCATGTACGATTAGAAGTTAAGGATGCATTGTGCCTTGAAGAGGCCCAGACAACGGATGAGGACAAAGAGTTTTCTTTTGCTTGAAGGGCAAGAAGCACTTTTTAAAATAAAAAGAGAGAAAGAAAGACAGAAAAGGAATATCTTCAACATTAATTTAGAGCATTCAGAAAGTGAAATATGCTTTAGACTAATTTTTAGGATAGTATCAGAATTCTTTTAAAAGAAATGTTACAATTCCCTTGGCAAAGAGTGAACTGGGAAACTCTTTGAACATGAGAGACGGTTAGAGCTGTGAAGATTTAAAAATATTATGTGGTTCTGTTTCCTCTTTTAAGAAAATAGGAAGCTGAGGCCGAGAGAGTTAATCAACGTACTCTGAGTAACAGGGCAGGGCCAAGACTAGCATTTTTATTCAGTCATGTAAGTTTTATTCTATGCTGTCCTTAATATAAACTATGGCATGCAAAATGACAGGACTCGTGTGTGTGCTTGTGTGTGTGTGTGTGTGTGTGTGTGTGTGTGAGAGAGAGAGAGAGAGAGAGAGAGAGAGAGAGAGAGAGAGAGAGACTGTTTAGCTGCTATGTAGAGGCTGCCTTTTTTCCCCCCTGTTAAGGCTCCACTTGCTGCATAATACTTAGGTGGGGGCATCCTCTCCTGAAAACCACAAGGCTACCATTTCCTCTGAGTACTAAGTGTGACTCCTCAAGGTGCCAATGTTGTTGTGTGGAAAAGGGTACCTTTACCCCTCTCCTTTTTCTTTTCTTTTCTTTTTTTCTTAAACTCTTAGAATGCTCAATGACAGCTTTTTCCCCTTTTTTTCAATGTAAGATTTTTGGCAAAGGTGTCAGGGGGCATACGACTGATTTAAATTCCTTCGACTCTTTGATTTCTGTTATTTCTAATGCTCAGTGGCTTCTGGCATCCATATATTGGACAATTGGCTGGAATTAGAATGACATGTGGAATTAGTTGTTGCTTGTGGCTTGAGTAGCTTTTATTAATTCCTGCGGGTGCAAAAGACAAAAAAAATGGCTATAGTTGTTCAACTTTTTCCCTTTTAAGGAAACTTGGGTCTCTAAAGGAGTCAAGATTATTGGCAAGGAATCTATTTTGATCCCCAGCAATTGATAGAAGAGTGGGTTAGGGGAAAACTTCTATTCACTTCTTTGCTCCACTTGCCATGTGACCCTGGGCAAGCTACTTAATCCCTCAAAAACTTAGTTTCTTCATTTGTAATATGAAGATTCTAAGAGTACCTACCTTAAAGGTTTGTTTTGAATAAAAAAGGAGATAATGTGTTAAGTCACCTAACACCACACTGACTCAATAAATATCATTAGTATTTTCTACTATTTCTTTCAGAAGGAGGCAATAGGAAAAAAAAAGATTGACACGAACAGGAAAATTATTTTATTTCCGTATTTTTGGGTTGTTGGAAAAGAGGTTTAGAAATGTTTAGATTGCTTGTTATCTAGGTTTTTTTGGAAATTTTAGAGGGTAGTCAGGAAACTGACAATAGGAAATCAGAACTAGATAGGGGAAAATGTACTTATAGATACATATAAATTCAAATGTCCCCAGACCTTACTAATTTACCATAAAAAATGAAGTAAAGTTGACATTAGTGTTCAATTTTTGCTATCTCAGTATGTTCACTAATGGATCCAGAACTTTGATCCCTTAAAAAAAAAAAAAATCCCTTTCCTCTATGAAGTCTCAGAGGTATGTCACATGGCTCACAAACAAATCACTTTCCAGGGGAGCTGCCTGCACTGCCACACCTGTTGGAGTCTTGTTTATTTCTGTAGGGTATTTTGGCATCAAGGTGTCCCATGTTGCTCCCTCTGTTGGCTTCTGTCTTTGATGACCCTTGAAAATAGCTCAGGTTGAGTGAATGTGCTGAGTAGAGGAAAAAACATCCTCTTTATATTTATCCATCTTTATCTCCTGGTTCCTCTTGAAGAAAAACTCTTCAAAGTCCCTATTACCTCTATGCAAACCAAGTTATTTAAAAAGACGTTCAGAGGTCTTAGAAGTAGAATAAACTCAGCAAAAACTCAGCACACACACACACACACACACACACAAAACACACAGAAACAGACATTCAAGCATCCTTGATATTCTTCACTTGCTTAGCGCTGTAGGTCTTAAGAGAACTGGTTGTGTTTACTTGAGCACAAAGCACATGCACTCAGATTCAAGTAGTCACATTATTTGTGATACTTGGATGACAAAATTCTGTTTAAACTGTAGCACCAACAAACTGATGTTCTGTCTTGGAAATAATTACGTTTGTTGGCAGTAAATAAATTTGAGTGTGTTATTTCATTACTCACAAAGACTTTTACTTTTGCTCGGATTTTTCCAATGTGTTAGTTACTTAAGAAGACATCTCCCTCAAATAAATCTTTTTCATATTTGTTTCATTATCATCTAATTTTCATATATCCATGTAAGGCTTAACAGCTAAGGTATGACCTATGTTTAAGTTATCAGTTTTGTTTACTAGCAACAATAAAATAATGAATAAAAATAATTCTACTCATAATATCATCAAAAATATTTAGGATTAAATTTAACAAAAGAAGTATAAGAGTTGTACACTAAAAAGTATACAATATTGCTGAGAGAAATTAAATAAGACCTAAATAATAGAGGGTTATTCCATGTTTCTGTAATGGTATAACCACTTTGGAAAGCAATTGGCAATTTCTTAATAAGTTTCAAGTATGCTTTTCTAGAACCTACTTAAGAGAAATAAAAACATATGTCCATAAAGTTTTTCATGTAAATATTCATAGCTATATTATTCATAATAGCCACACAAAACATGGAAAAAAATCAAACTGTTTATCAGCTAGTGAATGGATAAACAAAATGTTATGTTTCCATTTTGCTGAGTACAATTTAACAATAAAAAAGAATGAACTACTGATACATGCAGCAGCATGGATGAACCTCAAAAAATTACAAAAAGTGAAAGGAACCAGACACAAGAATTACATTATAAGATTTCATTAATACGAAATTTCTAGAAAAGGCAAAACTATAGTTAAAAAAGCAGATCAGTAGTTATGTGGGAATTGGGTTTGGAGACAGGATTGATGGATAAATGGGCACAGGGGAACTTTTTGGGATGATGGAAGTTTTTTAAAACTACACTGTGATGATGGTTGCACAACTGTGTACACATTAAAATTCATTGAACTGTAGACATAAAGTTGATAAAAATTATGGTAGGTAAATTACACCATAATTAAGCTGTTAAAAACATATTCGAATAGAGGATACAATGGTCATTAGTTGATTTTGGACTTCCCAGTGTTCATTTCATCATATTTTGGTACAGCACTGTAATAATTTCCCTGTAGTGTATAGTCTGAGGAACTATTAAGTTACTCTCTGTTCCCCAAGCCAAGAGATAGGCAATTAGTACTCCTGTTATAAGAGAGAAAGTTCTACTTCAAACACTCTTCAGAAAATAAAAAAAAAGTAAATTGTTGGCAGTATCTCAAGCCTACATATAACTAGACTCAGCTTCAGTGGAGTAAACAAGGAAAGCTTCACTGGCTATGATTGGTCACTTGGGTCCTAGTCCTTTCCTTGAACCAATTGCTATTTCCAGAGGAAATGTGTTCCAATTTCCAGGGAAACATGATTGGTCAGAATGAGTCATGCATGCCACTTTGACAACTTCACCAGAAACTCGTCAACTCTGAGTTTTCTTTCTTTGGATGAGATGTTGAATTCGTAGTTTTACCTGCAATAGTTACAAATATTAATGGGAACATTTGGATCTAAATGGGAAATGAAAGGGCTGGACTAGGGTGGACATTTTTTATTTTTAGTTGCCTAACATCCGTTCCAGCTTTTAGTACTGCCATATTTCTTTCTTCAGGAATATACTCTTTCTATTTTTAAAAGTGGAAAGGGGACATATGATTCTAGTTAACTAATCAGGTGCTTTTGTTCAATAAATGTGGAACTTGAGTAGACTACAGAAGAGACTGTTATTGGTTTGAACTAATTCATTCAAGAGAGGGTTCCCTGGTGAGTCCTGAAGCTCCCTTGGAGCTGATTGTTCAGCATTTCCATCAATTATGTGAACTATTGCAAATGTTCCTAATAAATTCTCTTTTGGCATAAGAAAGTCACATTTAGTGAACTAACAGCAGGCGTTATTAAAAATAAACTAGCAATCTTCATGAACAAGTATGAACAAAAATAGATAATTGATGAAACTGTATGTTAGAGATTCTGCTTTGGTTTTTCGTTATCTACCACATTTATGTTTGTTATTCATGAGCATATGTGAGAATGTGTATCTGTATGAGAATGCATATTTTGTAGGTCAAGAGTAAATTTGAAGATAGGAAAGAGTGACAGTGAGACTATCAGCATGTAGTATTCCTTTTATACTGTATATATTGTGAGCCTGGAAATATGGTTTAGAAATGTAGTTTAAAGAATATGATTTATAGAGCTGTGGAAGCAGAATAATATAAATTCCTTCTTTGAAGAAAGTTAGATATATTAGTCTTGCTTTAAACAGGGAAATCAGCTTTAATGAAAGAGGAATTGTGAACCAAATGAGACCTAAAAGTACTCTTTGTTGATTCAAGCTCTTTGTTGTTAATTGCTTCTCTTTGATGATAAAATGAACTATGCAAATAGAATCTGTAAACCCAGAGACCTGAACAAAAAAAACTGTCTTCTCACAAATCAGGTTGAGACATCTTTTCAAGTAAGACTAAAACTTGGTTCTGCTCAATAGTAATTGACAGGTTGCCAGGCTGTTTCCATTCATTGTCAAAAAAAGCACAGACTCCCTTGCTCTCCTCCTATTCTATTACCCAACTTGAGTGTCAACCTTTGTGTTGTCAAAATTATGAAACATATTTGAGTATTATGAAGGGACAGAAAGCAAGACTGGTGTAGAAGAGAAATAATGGTTCAGAAATTGTACTTAGCTTTCCTCGGACTTAACCAAATTTAAAATTAATTTAAGTGAAATTCTTGGTTTTACCATCTATAGAATTTTGGAATAGGATTTTTTTTTAAAGATGATTCTTTTATTTCACTGTTTTCCCTTTTGCTCAAGATGGAGAATGAACAGAATAAAAATGCTTTTGACCATTTTTAAGTCCAAAAGACATTTGGAACTTTGTTTATGCTTCTACGGCAGGGGATGGAGCTATATGGAATTTTCTTCCTACCAGATGAGGAGAAGTTGAAGGTGGGACCATCAGGCAGCGCTCAGAGACTCGTGATGGGCCCCTGTTTGTTATCTTAATAATAAAACCATTAATATATATTTCATATAATTAATTATAAAGTCATTTCTAGTCTGTCGTTATTGCTAGGAGTTTGTGAATAATAGATTTGCAGTTGGAAATACAAGGACAAGAAGAGTTCAGAGCCGGAATATTAATTTAAACCACAGTCATTAGTTGCCCACCTATTGTTTGAAAATATTTAGCATATGATTATTCAAGGATATTTAAAAACTTATCTGCATAATTTGAATATGGTTGTATAAGTGTCAGTATAAATAACTTTTAACTACTCTCTTTTCTAGACTGGCATATAAATAAATTATAAATAAAAAGAAGCTAATATATTTAGATTCTCTCATTCCAATGGCAAGGTGAATGATAATTCTCATATATGTTTTGTGATACGGTGGGACTTGAGCTCTACCATTAATCTTAAGCCAAGAGATACACCTCTATGAAGTGTCAATCACTGGCTCAAATCAAATTCTATCAAATATTCCCCATGTAATCAGCCATCATCCTCAATAACAAGTAGAAGACAATGTCTTACTTTCACCTTATTTTTGTTTGAAAGCTGAAGAGTCTGGCTAAGACTCAAGGACGCAACAGGGAGTATGGCTTACATAAAGTAAAGAGATAAAACTCCTGCTTTGTTTCCTCCCTTCCTTCATTCCACCTTGTCCTCCAGCACATTCTTTTTCTTCCCCCATGCCAAGAAGTCTGATAGAAGGATGTCTCACTTTAGTATCCTATCTTACTTTATTCAGCCTTATTATCATCCCGGTTTTGCTAATTAGGTCATTCAGAGATTTCATCTCCCCTTGAAAGAAGAGTGAGTTTACACAGGCAGCTCTTCTCTTGAGAATTTCAATTAACCCATGATCACGAACCATCTTTCTATGTGTTTATTGAGTGTGACCATAGAAACTGAGCAGTTCTTTCTGTACTTGGTATAGTCCTTATTTATTTCTTTTTAAAGGAAGGTTACTCTCAATTCTCAACATCTATTGTTTCTTATTAAACAAATAGAGCAATACATAGCCATAAGGTATGGGTAGACATGCTTAACACGTAAAACAGGACACACACACACATATGTAAAATTAGAAAAAAAATCCATATTTTATAACTGAATACTTACTCATGTTTCTTAATCATGATCACCATTATTATTATTTTTATTTGTAAAGAAAACAAATATTCTATGAAGTTATCTTCATTGAAGATTGGAAATAAATAAGTAAAGAAGAGGGGTAGGCACTGCTATTTGTTAGCTTTTATGTAGTATCTCCCAGTTGCATGTAATGAACTAAGTAACTTGTCAAGGTCCCTTTCACCTTTATAATCACATAAAAAAGATGTTGTTACTTTCTGACTTTAAACAAGAAAGAAAGCAAAACCCCAGCATTGCTTCAAAGAAGGTTTTAGTCTAATTTTATCAGACTCAGTTACTTTAATCTTTTTAGTAGCCTGAGGTTTCACAAAGAGAAACCTCAAGTGAGTAATTTTCTACATGTTATTAAAAGACATTTGAGAAACTGATAGCATAAAACAGGCCCAGAGACAACAGGAGGACAAATACTAAGTGGGAAACACTGTACAGAAAAGAAAAAGGTGGGCAGGACCTTACATGCTTTTATCAGTGTATAGTGTAGTTTCAAAAATTATTACATTTCTCTAATGGGGGCTTCAGAGGTCTTTCTGAGTTCAGTACAGGACAACTTATTCTGATGAACAAGAAAAAACAAAGCATAAAAATGGCTGTTATTCAATCATTTGAGAAAGGAAGGCACATTTTCAATTTCTCCATTACTTGATACAATATTATAGACTGATTTGACATAACAACTTGAGAATTTTCGTTATCCATATTATTTTCCTCTTTTGGCACTTGGCATTTTCTCTTCATAACTTCCTTGCTCTAATTCTTTTTAAACGCCCCATCTTCCTTTATTTATGTGTTATCTTCATTTTTGGAATGAAATGAGATTTGTCTGAAGCAGCTTTAACTCGATGTTTAACTTTTGTGAGATTTGACACTAAGTTTAACATTTAGATACATATGGAAGAATGGATGTCATTATGGGAGGAAGGTCTTATACCTCCTATATTCCCTCCTATCTCTTTTCATTTCTCTCTGATTTGATTGCCAATGTGTGAAGTGTTATTCTTTGAATTTGCTTCCTTTGATATTAAAGTGCAGACACTCTTAGGAAGAATCCATCACTCATACTTCATTGTGAATGAAGCTGAGGGGTTGGGCTTTGACAAGGGGGTAGGGACTAAGAACAAGAGCTCTGGCAACTGAGGCAGCGATAGTTGCCATAGTGATGATGGAACGGCTGATGAAGGCATAGTCAGGTCTGCTTTTCCATAGCTCTGTAAACCTGGAGTCACTTCATTTTCTTAACCTCAGCTAATACATACGAAATATGGGTATCTGGTTTATCTAATAGGTTTAGTTGAAGCCTTAAATTAGAGCATATATGTTGCAAACTATAAAGTGCTATGCAAATATGCAAAGTAAAGATATTAAAGGGCATGACCAAGGGGAAAAGGAACGTGGCCAAAGCAATGTTTACTCATGTCACAACTACGTTGGATCCTGGTGCCACTTTATAATCACACTCGGAATTCTGACAATGAAGATGACCAGGATTCATATATCGTCTTCTGTATATCATTGTGTTAAAGTAGGTCAGTTTTATTTTCTCTTTTTCTTCAGGTCAGTCCATTCTAGCTTAGCTTCTGTCCCTGAATGGCAGCATAGGGAATGATAAAGGCAGGGGTTGTTCCCATGGTAGGAAAGGTGGAAGAGTTGGCTACTGGAGGGCAATTCGCCCTTTGCCTTAAAGGTTTACCTTTGCCCAGAACCTGAGTCTTCAGTAGGAGATGATTATTTAGGTTTGTGGGAAGCAGTAATTTTTAAGGAACAGGTTTCTTCAAGATCAAACAAGGGCTAGAACTTATAAATTAATACAGCAAAATGGAGTAGTATTATATTTTCAAAGAATGTCCTAACAGCTTCAGATGAAGAAACAATCATTTAAACATGATCAGGCTGTAGATGAATTAGTTGTTCTCCTTCTTCTTTTCCTAGAAGGGCATTCAGCATTAATAAAATAAATGAATGCCTGACACCGTACAGCCAAGAGCACCAAACAGAACTGTCCATATGTAGTAGGCAGAAAAATGGACCCCAAAGAATCCATATCTTAATTCCTGGAACCTGTAAAAACATTATCTCACAAAGCAAAAGGGACTTTGCAAACGTTATTAAGAGAGGAAAAGTATCCTTCATTGTCCATGTGGGCCTAGTCTAATCACATGAGCCCTTCAAAGTGGTGAACTTACTCCAGCTTGTAGACAGAAGGAAAAGCCAGAGAAATTATAAACATGAGAAGGATTTAATGTGTCCTTTTTGGCTCTGAGTTGCATGAAACCATCAGCAAGAACAGATATTGGCCTTTAGGAGCTGAGGGTGGCCTCTAGCTGATAGCTAACAAGAAAACAGATACTTAAAATCACAAGGAACTGGATTCTGCCAATAACCTGAATGGGCCAGAAAATAACGTCTAACTGGCTGACACTTTGATTTTTGGCCTTTTGAAATTGGAAGCAGAAAAATCATCTGAACCAACCTTACAATCTGACCTATAGAAATGGAAAGATAAGCCACTAAATTTTTGGTAACTAGTTATGGTAGCAATAGAAAATGAATATACATGTGAGTGACAGCTAGAGAGCAAATTAATTTCTGCTGTTTTAAATAGTCATCCTTATGATTTTCCATTTGGCCTTCATATTTGAATTGTTATTTTTCCTGATTACAGCATATGAACATGTAGCGTATAACTTTAAATCAGCAAGTACCTTGGTTTTAGGTTTCAGATGCTCTAAACTAAACTCAACTTCATCTTTTAGTTATTCCCCTTGAGACCCCTCATGGTGACTTTTTTGAACAGTTGTTTCTCTGCATACAGACACAAAAAATCCAGATATGACATACACTCAGTAAAATGTACTATCAAGTGTATACCTTGATGAAGTTTTCTTATGTAAACACCTGAGAGCCACTACCCAGGATCAAGATATAAGGTATTTCCATCACTTCAATGGGTGCCTCTGCATTCCTTATGCCCTTTTCTAGCCAATACTTGCTTCACCCAGAGTCATCCACTATGTGGATTTATATCACCATTGATTAGTTGTTCCTGTTGAAATTTATGTAAAGGAATTATACAGTATGATGATTATTTTTATGTCTGGCTTCTTTCACTCAGCATGTTTTTGAGATTCATTCATGTTGTTGTGGTATTCATAGTGCATTCTTTTTTTGGCACTCTGTTCTGCTATATGCATATGTTTATCCAGTATCCCATGATGGTTACTTGGGTTGTTCCCAGTTTTGAGCTCTTCTGAATAAAGTACCATGAACTCTCTTGTACATGTCTTTTGGTGGACACCTGCACTTATTTCTCTTGGGGACATAGCTCTGAGTGGAATTTCTGGGTCATAGGTAGATCAACCTATATTTCAAGTCAAGTTATCCTAAATGCATGCTTAAAAATTGGTGAATTATGTCTAGCCATTTTCATATGCTGTATTATTGATAGAAATAATTTTATTTATACAAATAATCCAAGAACTACAGGCATCATAATTTAGGTATGTTGCCTGCACATAAGTGGAGCTCTATTTTTTTTTTTTTGAAAAGGAGTAACTAGTTAGTAGAATTACCTGTGATTTAAAACAAAACAGATATAGGAAAGTTTGATTTCTCCAAACTTAGAAAGCCATACTAAATAGAGCTCTACATTCTCCGTATTAAATTTTACTTTGCAGCATTTTTTGCTCCATTCAACTTAACAAAGACCTACGCTTCTCATCTTTATTACTGGACATCATTCTCAGCATGAGGAAGTACAGCATGAGCATTCATGATTTCAGCAATGCATGATCTCAGTGACTTTCCCTTCCTTATTTTGGAGTGCCAAGGAACCCGAATCTCTGTTTTGGCTTGTAAGTGTTCTGGACTGTTGAAAAAAGAGAATGCTTTTACATTGGCCAATTTGAATGGCCACTCAGAGCGCAATTCATGGGTAACATGAAGGCAGCTTGTAATGGAAAAAGTTTTAGTCACAGAATTGCAGTTAATGTGTTTCTTTATCCAGGTGATGTGAGATGCTCCCTTAAACAGTCTCCAGGGCTTGAATTGGCTCCCGAGCACTGGCCATCCCGCCGCAGCATCCCACCGCTGGGACTCGCGGTGTTAATTCTTTTTTTCCTGTGCCTCACCAGGACTTGCTCCACTCTTCCCATCCTCTGCTTTCTTTATACTTCTTCTGTTATTGTAGAAACTCCAGGTCTTACTTTCTGAAATCTTCTCTTTTGATTCTTTGACAACATTCAGAAGTGAAAAAATAAACATTGCTTATCCTTCCCAAGGCCATGTGGATGGCTGTGTGTGTGTGTGGAGGGGAAGAAAAGCAGAAATATTATTATTTCAATTGTCATGTATTAGTTGGGGTTCTCCAGATAAAGTGTGTGTGTGTGTGTGTACACCTTTTATACTTTATATATACCTTATACTTTATATATGTATAAAAAGAGGTTTATTAGGAGAAATTGCCTCATGCAAGCAAATCTGCATATACAAAATCCGCAGTGTGTATTGGCAGGCTTGAGATCCAGGAGAGCCAATACTATGGTTTCAGTTCCAAGGTATTCTACTGGACTGGCAGGAATACAGTCTTCTACATTGTTCTTGCTCTGGGAAATGACTTTTTGTTGTCTTTGGGTATTCAACTGATTGGATTAGGCCCACCCACATCATGAAGAGCAATCTGATTTAATCAAAGTTCACTGATTTTAAATGTTAATCTAATATAAAACTCCCTCCTGTTGACACTTAAAAATTTAACCATCACATGTTACACATTCATGATCTCCAGGCTATACAGTGGGGTCTGTCTATGCCCCACTAGTGCATTTTAGTGAAAATAATGTATTGTGGATTAAGATGTTATGGACTTGATTCTTAGCAGCTGTACCATTTGAGAAGACATTTAGCTTCAGTTATCATAGATTAGTGTTTCTCACCTCAGGCCAATTTGTCTGTCCCTCTACTTCCTGCAAGACGTTCGCTAATGTCTGAAAACATTTTTGACTGTTACAACCAGGATAAGTGTGGGAGGTGTTGCTACCTGCATCTGGTGGATAGAGGACAGGAATGCCGCTCAACATCCCACAGTACATAGGACAGCCTCCCAACAGCAAAGAATCGTCTAGACCAAAATGTCAATAATGCTGAGGTTGCTAAACCTTTCTTGCTAGAGACAAGGTGAACAAGTTAGGACACGATAAAGTTGGAGAACATTGGAAGATGAAAAGTTTAGAAGGTAAGATAACCAATAAAACGGTGCTCACATTTCAAAAGCAAATGTGTGAACACTTGATCTTGTATTATTTACCAGTTTCTAAATAGAATATTGAGAAGGTGATGTTATAAGTTGAAAACAATTATTGGAGGATAAGGCATAATTTTGGGAAAAAAGAGCAGATCTCAGGTTAGTAAGAACATAAGCAAACACAGTAGGTTTTTATTGAAGTTCTCCCTCTTGTCATTGGCCCATGGGATGCCATAAGGTTTGAAACCCTGGGGGGGTAGTATGGTTTTGAAGACGACATCGCTATGAGCAAGTACTGCAGGTCAAAAGGGGTGAATTGTGACTAAAAAACCTAAAATAATATGTCTTAAGAAAATGTAAAAAGATAACTCCAGTATAACTTACCAAATGCCTTAAAGTAATAGATTACTATTTTGTTAGTTCATAATTTATTCTGGCAGTCTGTTTAACCATATGCACAGTCTCCTGAATACAATTTAAAAGTTAAATCCTAATTATGAAACTCTAATTCAAAACAATTCTAAGCAAGTCTATAGAGAATTAATGTGAATGCAAATCATGAAGTCACTCTCATTAAGGAGATGCACATTCATTTTAATTTTGGACCAGGTGTGAGCATCTCTGAACTAATATCAAGTAGACCTAATTAAAAATAAAAATGGCCAAAAATTTTAAAAGATTATATTCTGCCGACTTGAGTTATCCAGGAACATGTAATAGCTACTTGATCTCTTTATAAACAATTTTGATATCATTTAAAAATATACAGATTATTAGGGGCCTTCTAAACTTTTAGGACTGATTTTGTTGGCTTAGCTCTTGTTTTGTTTCAACAGGCTTTCTTTGTATGTATTGAATTATTGGAATCAACTAACTTGGTCAGTGTGCTGTGAGGGTCACCACACATGCCCTCTTCAAATTAATCGGCCTCTGAAAAAGAAGAAAGACAATTCAATTCTACCTACTGAATCAAAGAGAAAAATGAATACATCAAAGCAAGTGTGAAATTCTTTCCAGTTGGCATGCACAGCAAATGCAGCTAATAATAACCTCTTGAATTTTCTGTCAAGCAGATCAATATATCTCTTTATCCATTATAGTCAATATTGTAACATTGTTGGATCATTCATTCATTATTCATCCACCTACCATTTATCAAAACCTTAAATTGATGCTCAGTCACTGCACTTTGAATAAGGATAAAGAGACAACTAAGGACCTACTCCTATTCTACTGAGAGAGACTGACATTACACAGTTCAATGGTGTTCTGAACTTTATGAGATCAGTATTCATGGAGGAGAGCTGAAGGAGATGCACCCGTGGACAAGGAGAGTATGCCTATAAACCTCTAAGGGCATTGGGATTTATTTTGAGACATGATGGTACTTAGTTAGGGTGGCAGCATGGTGGTGATGGAAAGTGGTCTTATCTGGATATGTTTTAAAGGTAGAGCTAACAAAAGAGAACAGTTAAGAATGACTTCAAAGGTTTTGTCAAGAACAAAGATTTTGGAATTTCTACTTAGTAAGATTGAAAAGACAGGAAAAGCAGCAGGTTTGGGGAGGAATTGTATTTGATTTTAGATGTGATAAGTGTAACATGACAATCAGATATTTTTGTGGGAATTAGAATAGGCAGTTGGGATAAATAAGCTTAGAGTTCAGGGGGAACAGTTTACATTGGGAATTTACATTTGGAAATCTCAAGCACATAGATGTTCGTCAAAGCCATAAAACTGGAATAATACCCCAATGAGCAAACACAGACAGCCAAGAGAAAAGATGAGCTCTTCAGCAAAATAATATGTAGAGGCTGGGAAAATGAAGAGGAACCAGCAAAGAAGACTGAGAAGGAGGAACCACTAGGGTAGGAAGAGAAACTCAAGAGGATGTGCTATGCAGGACGCCGAAGGAAGACAGTGTCACGAGAAGAGAGTGATGGACTGTGTCAAAGGCTCCTGGTAGGTTTAGTAAGATGAAGACTGAGAATGAACCACTGAGCCTGGCAATGTGGCTGTGACCATTACCTTGATGAGAGCAGCATTAGTTGGAGCGAGTGGTATAAAAGCCTGAGTAAAGTAAGTTCAGGAGAGAATGGAAAGTGAGGAAATGGAGAAAGCACATATAATCAACACTTTGAAGATGTTTTCCTGGAGAGCAGCCAGAAAAATGGGCAGTAGCTAGAAAGAATGCTAGAAGTAGCTGGAGAAAAATGCGAATTAAGGTTTTTTTGTTTTTTTGTTTTTTGTTTTTTGGGTTTTTTTAGTAGAAAACGGAGACATTTCCACATGTTTGCATGCTAGTGGGAATGTGGCAAACGAAGAAAACAATAATGACATAGGAGCAGGAGGGGGCATTCTAGAGAGAAGATGGTCCTTGAGAAGATGGGATTCAATGCACAGATGGAGAAACTGGCCTTAACCAGAAGCACACATAGTTCACCCACTGGAACATGAGCAAAAGCAGAGGTAATGTGTGTGTGAACAGCTGACAGCTTAGGTAGTGAGAACGTGTTTTAGCATATCTAAGCACAAGTATACACAGCAGAATCCTTTTCTTCTACCTTAGTTAATTGTAATTGTATATTTTCCTGAAAGCCTAGAATGTTCTCCATCCTGGCTGCATTTTAGAATCCCATGGAGAATTTTAAATGTGTGTGTGTGTGTGTGTGTGCACGTGTGTGTGTGTGTAATCAATCAATTCCAAGGGCTCATCCCTAGAGTTAACTGGTCTGGATATTAACATTAAAAAAAAAAAAAATCTCTCCAAGTCTTTCGAAATCACTGGGCTAGATGGTATAACATTTTATGTACAGTGTACAGTGAATGACTGGAAGAATGAGTGATTTTGTGTGATGGTGGTATCAGCATTGTAAGAAACAGGACTCTAATATTTCAGGAAGATAATATTAAGTTACTGCAAGTTGAGTTCTCAAGGAAGAAGCACTGAGACAGAGGTTAGTTTGCAGGATGTTTACTGTGGGTGGAAAGGAAAGGATGAAGGATTGAGCTAAGGGGAAGTCCAGCTGAGGGGGAAGTCAAGCTGCAAAGCAGCCCCATGATAACCTCTGCAGATCCCACTGAGAGACCTGGAGCTAAAATGCTTTGTCAGCGTTGTCCCACGTTAGACTGGAATGACTGGGTTTGCATGGATCAGTCTCTGGACGTAGATCTCCCTGGAAAGGGTGTGACGTTAGACAAGGTGGCTCTCTGCAGTTGAGGCTGATCCTGAAGGAGTTGACAGCTGAAAACTGTCTGCTGATAGCATGTCCAGCAGCTGGAACTGGGTCAAAAAGCTTCCCCTTGAGAGGAATTCCTGGGGGAGCATCACAGTGTCCAATGCATATGTCAGCGTCACAGATTGACATACCTGGTTCTGCTCTATGAGACAAGCTGGCTGGAAAAGATGAACTTCCTTGAGCCCCAGGAGGCTCACATAAAGCCTTAGTCTTCTTCAGAAACATATTTACCAGTTTATCAACCAGTAGTGTATTGAAATTTTTTTTGCTATACACACATAAACATAGCCGGTTCGCAAATCTGATCAATGTTCTTTGACGATTGCAGTCAAAGAAATATTAGTTTATGAGCATGTGGTCACTGGCTATGCTTAGCTCCACTTCCTGTGGTGTATTCTCTGATAACAAAGAAGTTTTAAAATTGTGAGGAAGTTTTAGACAATTTTTCTTACTGTCAGTCAATGTACATTTTAAATGTCTAACAACTTAAAATTACAACGACTACTGGGAATATGGGTCAGTGGACAAAAATAAAATGATTGAGATCAGTGTCAGGATTCATGGTAGTACGGAAATTTTGGAAGAACCTGATATCAAGAAGGCATGTTTTGTCCCTGAGACCCATTACACTGGCACTGGCAGCAAAAAAGATGAGAGCACCTCTCCAACCACAGCTAGAAAAATACATAAAGAAACAAATGAAGAGAGATATTAGGAGAGAAAGATATACTTAGATGTTTAAATTTGGAGCTTCTCATCGAAGATATGCAAATAACTCCAGAGTATGGTGTTTCTTGTAGCCAATACTATTTCAATGTTATTTGTTTTTAAATATGCACATCATGAAGGAAAAAGCACAAGAAATCTTGCAGCTAAATGGTGATATCATTGCTAGAAGGAAAGTAATGAAAAGTATCATCCCCGAGCAAATGAAGACTTGCTTGATGGTCCCTTCAAGGTTCCATAAACTAGAGGCTCTTGCCTCAGTGCTACAAAGCTGTGAAAGCTGATTCCATCTTAGGAAAGGAAGGAGGAGGGGAGAAAACCTTGTAGAAGGCATATTTTGAATTGACTGAATTCTTACTTAAAAGAGACTGTTTTAAGCAAGACTATATGAATTAGTTTTAAGTGGCAAATTTAACTGATGCTATCCCTCCCTCTGTCAGTGGGATGATGTCTCATAGATGTTTTAATTCAATATAAAAATTCAGAAAACTAATCTTACTCTTCCGTTACGTTAATTTTTGTCACATATATGTTATTTACTTTATGAAAAAATGATAATTCTCAAAGTGAGTTTAAATATTTAGCATCTATTTTTACGTGATAAAAATTATAATATTTATGATAAAATGAAGAATAACTCTCACCTTCTTTATACGCCAGCAGTGATATAACAAGTCCTTTCTTTGAAAATAAAAGACACTGTATCATTGACCATATGACACCAGAGATCTGACTTCTCAACAAACTGATATAGTTATAAAAATATAGTCATTTCACCTATCGTCACTTTTGACAACATTCTGGCAATTATTATTCTGACACAGCTCAAAAAGTAATGAAAAAAAAAAACCCTGTTGTTTGAAATTTGTGTCCAAATTATTATGTGAATCTCAGTTCTCAAAATGTTGTGACGCTCATTCCCAAAGAGAAATTGATTTGGCGTCAAATCTGATGTCCGGCAGCAGAAGCAGCAGTAGTCTTTCATTCAATTGGATTTTTCTCGAATTGTTAGTAGTTAACTTCATGAGCGATTTCATTAATGCAGTATCGTCTCACCCAGTAATCAATAGAGGTGGGTAATTTTTGTTTTTTTTTATTCATGATTCTTTTTCACACACCACCTTTAGCATTTTTTTTTCTTTTCAACAATCACAGTTTGCAAGTAAAAAATGAGACAATCATTTACTTACAAAAAAAATTGTAGTTTAGACTGAAGTATTTTGTTGTGGTCACAAAATTTCAGTTAGAAATGACCTTCAAAGTCTTCTTGTCTCTAACCTCCCTTTGATTGAATCCACTTTAATTGGACATTCAATTTATGCTTGAACGCCCCCAGGAGCTGTGCGCACATTGTCTCCCGAGACACAACCGTTCACCTTGGTAGACTGTCCAGGTGGAATCTGTTCCCTAGTGACTGACACGCTTTCTGGAAAGCTCAGGCAAGTGGTTTTGAGTGCTAATTGCCAGTCAGGGAAATGCTGAGCCAAAGAGGCAGAAAGACACCTGCAGTTTGGTCCGAGGTCCATTCTGAGAACACAGGCAGGCTTTTTCTCTGTTTTTATTCTCATCTTTAAACAGAAAAAAAAAAAAAAAAGATACCATCTATAAAGAATCATCAGATAAAATTATATGAGTTAATGTGCTTTGAAAAATTTAAAGTGCTGTACACGTAGAATTTTTTATGATTACAAAGCCCTGGAGAATTGTGGTGACACAATAAAGTCCAGGAAAGCTGATATTATGGTGGAGGAAACCTTTAGGGAGCTTAAAGTTATTGTTTCAGCAGGTCTGGCTTACAAAAGAAACTTGTTAAAGAATAAGACATATAAAGTTATATAAGGTTATCAGAACATGCATAAATAAAGATGAATGCATTCCTGGTCCAGGAGCTTAGCAAAAGGCATCCTCTTAAATATATTTTTTATTATTGGCTCAGGTAAGAACTTGAAATCCAGGTCTATAAAGCAAAACAAAAATCTTAAGGCAGGTAAACTTTGAGAACTAAAACACTGCTATAAAACAAAATCCTAAGTTCTTGTTTTTAATAGATGAATTCTCAATTCCTATGTTGATTTTTTGAAATTAATTTTCTCTTTATTAATTTCAACAGAATTTTTGTGCACTTTGACGTATTGTGAGATACATACTCAATGTTAGATACTCTTATGGTTTCACAGATTTTCTTATGAGAACTGTATACCTTTTTTCCTCCAAGGGTCTTCTAGCCACAGGTTGAGGACCTCCCCTCTCCACTAAGTCAGTCTGTCCCTCTCTAATTTCCCTTGATCAAACTTCAGTTTTGCTTCACCTCCATCATTTTTCTAAAAAACAATGAATCTTGACATGAAGCATTGCTTAGAAGCACTCTTGTCTTTCTGGTTTCTAAGACTAAAGAATGTCCACCAATCACTGATCAAACAACTTATATCTGTGGTCATTTATTTTTTAACTTGAGATATAATTGAGAAGTATTAGTTTCAGGTGTACTAAAGTTTTTATTCAGAATGACTTTTCAGAAATGGAATGGGGATGTAAAATGTCCAGAAATTCTCCAAGAAAAGCCTTTCCGTTTAACATCTGGTCAGTTTCTATAAAGGGAAAAGACCCAAAAACTCATTTTTCAAAGGTAAAGATAATGACTGAACTGACATATATTTGGATTTTCATGAAATAAAAATTGGCTGAGGTACTGTATGACTGTAGCACCGCATAAGAAAATTTAGACACAAATGTCTACAAATACCCAACTTTGCTCTCTTTCTGTTGAGATAGAGGGAAGAAAGCTGTGCTGGTTTTCAAATTGGGACTGAACAATATGACAAAAATTGTATGTAAATAAATGTATATTGTTAGAATTTGCCTATGCAGTTTTCTTTGGTTACTGAATTTGTCCTCATTTATGAAACAATTATACCATGTATAATCTCACCTGGGTGCAGTGGGAGATCAAAACATAATAGAATAAGAGGTGATGCCTATCAAATGCTTAAAATCTTTCTCTCATAAAAATGGACTGGCCTTCCAAAGTGCCTTAGAAAAACAACTGCTCCTGCTCTTCACCTGGTTAGCGACTCTCTGCTCTCAGATTTATCACCTGTATTATTCGGGACTGGATTAGGTGAGCTGTGAAGTGCCATTATGGCTTTATTTCTATTTCATTGTCTAATCTTTAATAAGGGCGCTTGTACATATTTTATTCACATTTAATTTTCACAAAATTCTACAAAATATTATTTTTCTTACACTATTTTACAGCACTGACTTTGAAAGGGAGTAACACTCAATGTCACAGATCTTGCAGGAGACAAAGCCAGTATTTGGTCCCATATCCACGACACCTATGGACCGTGTACTTGGCATGGCACCAAATCATCTCTGTGGCAAAACCTGTGATTAACAAAAGTACATTTTTCAACCAGTTAGCTGGGGGGGGGCACAGATGGAGGTAAGTAGCCTTCTGAAATCTATTTGTGAGTGTGTCTTCTGTGTCATAAAGGGCCAAAATAAAATGAAAAAAGGAAATTCTCTGGTTCAAATGGTTAGCAATAATGATGATGTGACTGTCTCAGCTACGCTTATCTAAAAACCGCCTAATCATTCAACTTTGTGTGACATTCAATTTACTTTCATTAAAAAAGTTTTACTTGAGGATTCACACTCAGTCGTAAGAACTAATACAGAGAAATCCCATATGCCCTTCACCTGGTTCCCCCCCACAGTAAATCTGGCATTACTATAGTACAGTATCACAAACAGGAAATTGACATTGGTGCAGTCTATTGATTTTATTCAGATTTTACTAGTTTTATAGGCACTGATTTGTGTGTGTGTTTGTGTATGTGTGTATTTTGTCCTATGCAATTTTATCACATGGCTACATTCATGAGACCATGACATACAATTCCATCACAAGGATCCTTCATGCTACCTTCCTATAGCCACAGCCACTCACCTCTAATCCCTGGCAACCATTAATCTGTTCTGCAGTCTACCATTTTGTCATGTCAAGAATGTTACATATTGGTCGTGGTTCCATAGTGTAACGGTTAGCATGTCTGCTTTACACGCAGAAGGTCCTGGATTCGCGCCCCAGTAGTGCCACGATCCATGGGCTACGTCCATGCCACCCTGAATAAGCCCGATGATGTCTGATCTTGGAAACTAAGCAGGGGGCCTGGTTAGTTCTTGGATGGCAGACCACCTGGGAAGACCAGGTGCTGTAGGCATAAATAACAATGATAATAATAAATAAAAAATGTTATATAAATGAGTCATACAGTATGTAACCTTTTTAGATGGGCTTTTTTTTTTTTTTACTGTATCAATTCTTTTTCAGTGCTGAGTAGTATTTCATATTATGATATACCACAATTTGTTAACCCCTCACCTATTAAATGACATTTGGATTCTTTCCAGCATTTGTCAATTATGAATTAGGCTACTATGAGTATTCATATGCAGGTTTGTGTGTGAACTTAAATTTTCATTTCTCTGTGATAAATGCCCAAGAGTCCATGCAATTGCTGGGTTGCATTTAGTTTGGAAAGAAACTACCTACCTCTTTTCCAAAGTGAGAGTACTATTTTATATTACCACCAGCAATGTATGAGTGATCCAGTTTCTCCACATTCTCACAGCATTGAGTGTCCTGCTTGTGGCAGAGCCTCTACAAAGGGCTGAGGGGAGAAAGAGAGCCCTGCCTTCTAAGATGCTTGTGTCTGAATTTAGTTTCTGCAACAAGGACCTAGAGAAAAGGATGAGAAATGCTGGTGGCCTGACTCTCCCAGGGAGACACCACAGCCCTGACTGTGAGCTAGAGGGAGAGGAATTACTGTGCTCTTGGCCAAACCCACCTAGGGTAATAATTCTGTCAGGCTGAGCTGGGAGGAAGGACAGGGAAATGGGATGTAGTTCAAATGCCACAGACTCACAGACTTCTGCTGTTTACCAAGTTTTAGTAGATGTTTTCCGTATAAATGTTTCTTTCAGAGACTCCTTTGTGTATGTGTGTGTGTGTAATTTTACCAGTTAGGATTATTTTTCTAGGGAGTAGACCTGCAAGAATGGAACTTAGAACTGTTGAATTTTGAGGTTCTTTATATATTCTATATATAAATCCTTTGGCATATATGTGGTTTGCAAATGCTTTCTCCCAGTCTGCTGCTTGTGTTTTTTATTCTGCAGAGGGTCTTTTGCCCAGAAAAGTTTCTCCTATGTTTTTGTCTAAATTTTTTATAGTTTTACATTTAAATCTATAATCTTTTTGAATTAATGTTTGTATAAGTATAAGGTTTAAGGTGACATTCTTCTTCTTCTTTTTTTTTTTTGGCTATGTGTGTCTAATTTCTCCAGCACCATTTGTTGAAAAGAATCTCCTTCCTCTTTTGAATTACTTTTGCACCTTTGACAGAAGTCAGTCGAACTTTTTTTGTAGGTCTATTTCTGGGTTCTCTATTCTATTCCCTTGTTTGATGTTTAATCCTTCCACTACTCTAGCTATATGGCAATCCTTAACATTGGATGGAGTGATTCCTTCCACTTTATTCTTCTTTTGCAATACTGTTTTAACTATTCTAATTCCTGTGTCAGTATAAATTTTAGAATAAGTTTGTTGGTATCTACAAAAAACTTCATTGGGAATTTGTTAGGAATCACACTAAAACTATAAATCGGTTTGGGGAAAATGAACATCTTTATTATGTTAATCTATTTTGAATTAATGGAACGTTCATTTTTTTTTTTCATAAATGTAAGTAAAAAGGACATGGTTCTATAGTGTAGAGGTTAACACATCTGCTTTACACACAGAAGGTCTTGGTTTCACACCCAGTGGGGCCATAGTCCATGGCTTACGATCATGCCACCCTGAATAAGCCTGATGTCTGATCTTGGAAGCTAAGCAGACTTGTGCCTGGTTAATTTTTGGATGGGAGACCACCTAGGAAGACCAGGTGCTGTAGGCACAAATTTAAAAATTAAAAAAAAAAATGTAAGTAAAGAGTTGAAGAAGTTTTGTTTTGTTTTTAATAATACATAATAAAAAACACATTGGTATCAATTTACTCACCATTAGGTGAGAGTGCCATTTTTTTTCTCTTGAATTTTCTGGATTGATTTAATTTTCTACGTTAATGTTTATGAGCACTGCTTTTGTTTCTGTACAGACACGGTGTGGAGAATCACAAAAACTATGACTTTATCTCTAGTCAAACTACAAATAAATGTTTGTGTCGTTGGGTGAAAGCAGATGACTAAACCAAATGACTCTTGGATTGTAGCCCTCCAGAGAGGACTGAGAATACATTAAACCTTCCAAAGTTCCTCCAAATGGGGAAATGTGTTGCAGAAAAAGGGATTTTTACTATATCCCCTCTTTTCAATAGGGTTGAAATTGAAAAGTACTTACTTCAGTGTAGCTTTTCCACTTGTTTTGCTGGTTATTATTGCAGCTTGTTCTAGTAGGTGAGTGACCCCACTCTTCTGGCTGGCACTATTATTTCCCTTAGCTGAAAGCTGGTGTGTGACATGATTTTTTTGTAGCTACATAGGGGTCACAGGAACTGTGGATAGTTATCTATGCAGTTGTTGTTACAGTCATCAATTTTTCTGTCTTAAGAATAAAAACAAATCTTCAAATTTTTCTTTAGTTTTGCAGATGCACCCTTTTTTTTATTACAGTATCTTCTTATATTAAATTTTTTTCATCAGCCAGTAGAAATAAAAATAGTCTAAGTTCCTTTCTTTCTAGAACAATTGATTGGCAGTTATTTCTGCTAGAGATTAGGATAGAAAAAGTGTGCAGATGATTAAAACTCAGGAAGTAGTTTTCTTGCTTTAAATTAGAAGAAACTTGTTGACTATATGTTTGTATTATTTCTAGTTTTAGCCTCTTTATTGAAGGTGAATGAATGTGAAAAGCTTTATTCTTGTGGTCAAATCACTGTATATAATATTTTTATACTATTTGTTTTTCTTCTGTAAATTCATACAACACTCTCTCTGCAGTTATTCGTTAGGCAGCATATTTTCCTTGGCACATGATTGAAAATTCAACTCAGGGCATTGATCTGAGTAACTGAAAAGTCGATACATAGACATAACTGAATCTAAAGGACCTAATAATGTCATCAGGTCTCAGTTTCTTTCCACCTGTTATCTCTGCTTTCAATTCTGCTGGCTCACTTTTCAGGAGGCTTTCCTTCTGTGGATGACTGTGAATCAAGGCTTATATTCTTGAATTTTTTCTTCTGTTTACTCTTGTAACAAGGACTTCGAAGACCTGTAATAGAGCTAATTGGGTTATGTGTCTATTCATGAACCAGTTACTGTGAACAGGGCTAGTTTATGCTCCAGTTAACTATGTTGAGGTCAAATGCTGATTTCTGTAACTAAGAAGGGTTTCCATTCCAACAAAAGTCCTGGGCTCAGGATGAGGGAAGAGTAAATGATTCAGAGGTTGTTACCAAACAGAAAGAGTTTGGCCACCTAGTGTTAGGAAAGCCAAATACTAAAAACACCGAGAATTGCAGTGGCGAAAGATTGGCTATTTTATTATGAATGGTGTCACTCTGGAGAATGAGAAGCTAATGCTCAAATGCCCAAATTCCTCTATAGTTTACAAAGGATTTTCTAGAGCAAAAATCGTGAATCATCATGATTAAGGAATTTAAGGTCATGGGTCTTGCTGATCTGTCAAGAGTGAGGGTAAGAATAGTAAATTATTATTTCAGGTTTTGAGGTCAGTTTCAGCATCCTTCTGTCTGGTTTCATGAGAATGTGGCCAGGAGGTCATTCTGCCTTACGGTTTAGGAGGTAAAACACAACTTAGGCCATGATGTGATCTTTAGCTCAACAGAAGCCCATATCTTATGATCTTTAGTCAAGGCATGGACTTTGTTTAGGGCTGCCTCAGGAGGTTAAAGACTAGTAAGGGAAAAGGCTAAGGCTTACTGGGCATGCTGTAAAGAAACTGATTAGAGCACTGGGGTACATATTAAATCAAAATCAAACATTAAACCAGGACCCTTGTTTTCAGTTGGTCATTTGCTTTGTGAGCTGAAAAACAACAATGCATGTTACTAGGTTATCTTGGTGTGCAGGGGTGGAAGCTATATATCTGTGATTCTTAATCATTGTGTACTATTATTATTTCTGCTGTCTTGGTTATTTATTTTTCCCACAGTCTAACTGGCTCTACACTAAGCAATTTCTATAATGGTTAACAGAGTGGTAAGTGACCTTTTTCTTATGGTTGATCATTCAAATTAGCATATAAACCTATTACATTTTTTTTTGTTATTAAAGATATTTTGTGAGGGTCTAAACTCCTCAGCTTTAAGGTGTGTGGGCCCGGGGAGGGATGGAGGATTACCAGGCTGGTAAAAGTCAGCAGCTGTCCACTACGCCAGGTTCTCAAGGGTTATTCGTTAAGGAAACAACTGGATAATATAAAAAATGTGTGTTCCTAAATTTAAAAAAATTGAAAAAAAATGATAATGCTTTCTAAATAAAACTTGTTTATAAGATGTTTAATAAAATTATAAAGATTCATCAGCAGTGTAGGAAGGAAAAAGTACTTTTCCCTCTACCTATCTTAGGTTCTCCAGCTAAGGCCCTGTAAATTAGACTGTCAAAAGACAAACTAACAAGGGAAAAACAAACAAGTTATTAACATATACATCATGCACACCATGGAGCACCCAGTGAATAACCTAAATAGGTGGTTAGAACTTGGATTTATATAGCATCTTAGGCTAAACAAAGGAGGAAGGATTTGGGGGTTCCAGGCAAGGAAGGCAATTGATGGGGAGTGGGGTGAGTGGGTAATCAGGCAAAGTTTGGTTAACAAGGGTTGTTTAGTATGATTTGTTATGCACATTTAAGTCATTCTCTTCTCCACTGGTAAGTTGTTAAGAGTTCTCTTCCTGGTATGGAAGAAGGACATTATTACAAATGAAATTTCCTTTATAAATGTAAATTTCTTCTACAAAACCTATTCTTGCTTTAGAGCTTTTTATGTTTCAGCTGGTTATCAATGGCCTTTACTCAAAATAATACATCTACCAGAGATGGTTTTTTGGTTTTTTGTTTTTTGTTTTTTTTTTTGGTATCAGCTTCTGCTACCCTTCAGCAACTTCTCTGTGGGCCTTGATTTGCCCAAATATAAATTTAGGAGGTTTAGTACATAGTTCCTAAGGTGTCTCAGCTCTAATTTCTGTCATTCCATAATTAGCGATCATCACCCTATTGAGTATATTGTGTATCTCTAAGCCTTAAAGGCTAAAGTATGTTGAAGATAAAGATGTTGCATCCGGTAATGCCCCGTAGTCTTAGGTATTTTCCATATGAGACAAGTGCTTTGGATGACTACATAGATATGCACAATTTGGAAAATATACAAGAGCATGGAGAATGCAGTGGTGAATAGCTTTAGGATTTCTGGCTCCATTTTGGATACAAGCTGATAAGATGAAAAGGTTTGTTGATATAAAAAAAAATGCCCAAACCTGTAAAGAATTTTTATAAGAGTTTATTTGAACTAAACTGATTACATATGCTAGGGAGCAAAGTTTGACGTGCAGCTTATTTTATGCATTTGAAATTAAGGAGAGAACTAAGGAAGATTATATGGAGGTAGGAAAAGGCAAGAGGAGGATTGGATTACAGGCTAGTTGACAACATTATGTGCTCTCTTGGGGGTGCTTACCTTACAGTTTATTTCAAAGGTGTGTTAACCTAGATGCACAGATACAATATCTTTGCTTAAGGCAAAGATAAACTTTTTAAAAAGTTTATGCCTGTGGTACCACTACCCACCATGCCCTACCCAGCTAGAAATTTATGATTAGATCACCCTGTGAGGTTACTTTCTACAGAACACCCCCTTCCCCATTTTTTGTCCACAGATTCTATGTGTTGATTTTTTAAAAATTTTGGTTATTAATATTCTAGAAAGTACTTTGTTCAGAGGAATGTTGTAGTTATTATATGACTGACTATTCCTATTTAGCTAACTCACTTTTCTTTGCAGAGGCTGGTATATACTGAGATGATAGAAGCCGATTTTAAATAGAGATGGACTGTGATTTGTGAATAAGTTTTTTAGAGATTCACACTTTTAATTCATTTGTTTAATAAATATGTATGCAATGGGTACTATGTACTATGCACTGTTTTAGAAATACAGTGGTAAACAAAACTAATTTCCTGCTCTAATGGAACTTATATTATACTATAGAAGAGGAAAAATTTCTCCCCTTCCCTTCTTGGTTCTTATGGCTGGTAGAATAATTAAAATGACATAGGCAGATTAACAGGAGAAGATCAAATTTTAATATGTACACAAAGGGACTTTACATACGCATAAAGAATTCCAAAGATAGTAAGGCAAATGAAGTATATATGTCATTCGAGGAGAAGAAGATAGGGTCTGGGACTTCAAAGGGAAGTAAGGCAATTCACAGGGAGATGAGAAGAGTTAATGTTTAGTAAATGAATATTTGCTGGACCATCTAGATACAGTGGGACACAGAGAGGACTTTGATCAAAGGGGCATTGCTGAGTTCCTCCTTGTCTATCATACCCAGCTCATATTATACTATGTTATCTGTCGTGATAGCTCCTTCCTGGAACAGGCCTTCTATCTTAAATTCTTTTAGGCAGTTAGGGGAAAGGTCAAAGGCTCTTCCTGATCTTCTGAGCCTTAAAAATAACCAATAATAAAAAGAATAAAATACCTAAGAATGAACCTAACAAAGCATGTGAAGGACCTATACACTGAAAACTATAAGGTATTATTAAAAGAAATTAAAGAAGACATAAATGGAAAGATATTCCGTGTCCATGGATTGGAAGAATCAACATAGTTAAAATGATCATATTACCTAAAGCAATATACAAATTTAATATAACCCAATCAAAATCCCGATGGCATTTTTTAAAGAAATAGAAAAATGACAACAAAAAAATATCAAATTTGTATAGAATCACAAAAGACCCTGAATAGCCAAGGCATTCGTGAGAAAAAAGAACAAGCCAGAGGTATCACACTGCCTTACTTCAAACTATACTTAAAAGCAAGAATAATCAAAATAGCATGGTATTGGCAGAAAAACAGACAGGCCAGTGGAACATAACTGAAAGCCCAGAAATATATATATATATATATATATATATATATATATTATATATATGTATAAATATATATATATAGAGAGAGACAAAGGAGCCAAAAGCATACAGTGGAGAAAAAAAAGCTTTTTAAATAAATGATGTAGGGAGAATTGGAAAGTCAAATGCAAAAGAACAGAACTAGACTGCTGTGTCACCACACACCAAAATTCACACAAAATGGATCAAAGACCTAAATATAAGACCCAAACAATAAATTGCATAGAAGAAAACGTAAGTACTAAACTCATGGACCTGGATTTAGAGAGGATTTTATGAATTTGACTTCAAAAGCAAGGGAAGTAAAAGCAAAAATAAAGGGATGGTACTGTATGAACTAAAAAACTTCTGCTCAGCAAAAGAAACCATCAATGAAACAGAGGCAAGAAACTGGATGGGAGAAGATATTTGCAAACAGTGCCTTTGATATGATAAGGGGCTTATATTCAAAATATATAAAGAACTCATATAACTCAACAACAAAAAACAAATGATCCAATTAAAAAATGGACAGAGGACTCGAACAGACATTTCTCCCAAGGAAACAAACAAATGGCTAACAGACATATGAAAAGATGCTCAACTTTACTAATTATTAGGGAAATATAAGTCAAAACACAATGAGATACCCCCTCACACCTATCATCAACAGGACAAGTAATAACAAGTGTTGGAGAGGTTGTGGGCAAAAGGAGCCCTCAAACGCTACTGGTTACGAGAGGGAGAGGGAGGAGGGGAGGAGGTAGATAAGGGTAAAGGGAGTCAAATATATGGTGACGGAAGGAAATTTAACTTTGCGTGGTGACCACACAATGCAATATACATATGACGTATTATTGAATCATGCACTTAAAACCTATATAATTTTATTAACCAATGTTACCGCAATAAATTTAATATATTTTTAAAAAATGCTTAAGTTAATCAATATCCCAAAGAGGCATATTTTGTGGTGGCAAAATCTGTTCTATTTCAGTACTAAGGAAGGTAAACATGTGATATAAGTCATATAGTACGAAGTGCTGTGATAAAAATTGAAGGAGAGCAATTTATTGAGAGTGACCGGAGTGCTATTTTATGGTAATCAGATAAGACCTCTCTAGGAAGGTGACATTAGAGTAGAGACTGAAATTAAATGAGGAGGCAAGTTATGTCTCATCCGGGGGAAAGCATTTCAGATAGAGAGATGAGCAAGTGCAAAGGCCTTGAAGTGGGAACGTGCTTGACATGTTTACAGAATTGTGAAGAGGCTAAAGTGGCTGGAACAGAATGAGTAAGGGCAGAGTAGAGGAAATGAGAACAGAGCAGCCAGAGGCCAGATCATGCGGGTCAGTGGTACAGACTTAGAAGTTTTATCAAAGTATGATGGGAAACTGGAGAACTTTGAGGTGGGAAGAAATGAGCTCGAGCTTGCATTAAAGGGTCTCCTGGGGAGATGCTTAGAGAGCCTGGCTTTAGGGCAGCAGAGGGGAAGCCCTTGTTGTGAAGCTGTCTCTCCTTGATGAGGCAGCGCCCCGGCTAACAGCAGCATTTCGTGCTCCTCCATATACTGTGATCCCATTCTGAGCTACCATGACCGGAGCAGATTCCCTGCTCTTGCTGTGGGGCTGAGACAACTGTGTTTCTATCCCCTACCTGGAGAGATCAGATGTGCTTTACTATTATTAAAGATAAACTGAAACATATTAAATGTTTAAGAGTTTATTTGAGCAAAAATCAATCTCAATCAACCCCAATGCCAAACTGGAAGTGGTTAGGAGCACTTTACCACGAGAAGCTGGGGGAAAACGTTTATAGAGAAGAGGTGGAGCGACACAAGAAAATTATTTGATCGGCTGTAGCTTAAGTGGTTGGATTATTTGGGAAAGCCTAGATGGCTGTTTGTGATTGATGGTCCTTAGGTTTTGATTTCTTAAACTTGAAGCATTTCAACCTAGGTTTAGGTTTTCTTAGAAAGACTGCTATGGCATTAAAGCCACTTTTGTCTAATAGCCTCCTTGTTTAAAGCATTGAATTCTATTTACAAAGCATCATGCATGGTGGAAGGAAGCCGTGGTAAATTTTATTACATTGTGAGCTCTCTAAGGTGACCTGGACATAGTCGCCACTTATAAGATTGTTTCTCTGGGGACATTATGTCCAAGTTCGAATCAACCGTGTTAGGAGTACTTTGTATGCTAAGATTAAATTTGTAAGTTGGAGACTAACACTTTCCCCTAACCCAGAGTTGGGAACATTTTTCTAAGGAAAGTCACTAATATATTAGGGATTAACAACACCTAGTGAACAACATGGACATAAAAAAAAAGTTAATGAGGATTATTTTTTTTTTTAGATGGGAAGCTATAACAATGAATCAAAACTCGGCTAAAGTTAAATTAATGTCTAAAAAATTATCCTGTCCTGAACTAATTAAAACATTTCAAGAAAAGCAAATCTAAGGGGCAAAATTCTTTTTCTAACCTTATAATTTTGTAAAAAGGCTTTCGTTGTTCTCTTTTGTGTTATCTGTGCTACTCTCAACTAGTATGAGTAAATGAATATTGTATGATATTGCACTTGTTCAGAATTAAACGTTATTCTCTGGAGACTGTGTATGGGGTGGGCACACATTCCCCAGCGTCCAACAGGTTTTAACAATTCTATTTGGTCTCTCAGATGTTAAGATGTTAAGTTAGTATCAGTTATGTTCTTGTAGTACTGTACATGTAATACTAAAGATAATGAGTAGTAGCTACATGTGCTTTGTTTTGGGCGACAATTCAGTGGTAATTATTTCTTTTACTCTTGTTAAATTACAAACGGAATGTCTTTTTATTATCATTGTTGTCTGGACCAAATCTTTCAAAATGGTCATGAGGCTATGATGTCGAATTGAATAAAAATTTTGCTAAATTCTCCGTATTCCTTAAGGTTTATCACTGTGATGTGGAAAAAAAAAATCCCATAATATGCTTTTAATTAATTCTTGTAGGCTACGTAGCCCTGTGGTTCTTATTTGGATAATACCAGACCCTATCAGTACCTTCCAATTTTAAAAAGTATAGCTGACTGCTAAATTTGTTGGGGATATCCTTTTTGCTTTTTCAAAACTAATGAGGGGGACTTCAAAATCTAAATTCATTTCTTTAATACATAAAAATTTGAGTTAAACTGGAACTAAATATTTATTCACTTCATTATTTGGAAGGAGAAATGACTGGTGAAGAGAAACAAACAGAATTATAACCTGTTTGCCAAGAGGTCGAGTTTCTAAGTTTATAAGTTCATAAATCACCCTTTCCTTTTCAGCTCCTCTTTTTCTATCAGAAAACAGTGGCTCTTGACTGTAGAATTTCATTAATTAAAAAAAAAAATCCTATGAGGATGGGCTGAAGCAACCTAAAGTTAGAGAAAAAAATACTGATATTGTCTGAAAGTCTCTGACATTGAGAGAGGACAGAAATATTATTCCCACATACAAGTAACTCCTTTTCTAAATTTCCCAGAAGGACATTCACAGGGAAAGAAGAATTGTTTGATCTGTTCAGGAGATCTATCATTTCTGCTTCTTTACTTTTTTTGTAAGAACTAGGCTGGACCAGGTATCAGCAGAATGATTAGATATAGAAGTTGTCCTATGTACCACACCAATCTGAATAGAATCACTGACTCTATGTTTGTGTACTCTGTAGTGCGGAGGGAGATAATCTCATTCCATGGTTAAGCCCACTTTGAACAACAATACTTCTACTTGACTTTTCCAGCTTCATTATTCTGGAAATACTTGTGTTAAGGGTGGAACATTTTCAAGTGGGCCAACTTTTGCTTCTGTAATCTGCTTGCTTTATGTTAACCAGAGTGATTCTAGGCTTTATAAACTGCCTCTTTTGGGGGCTCGACTGATCTCCTTTAACCCTGTGTGGTAGAGAGTCAGTCGCTGGCCGGCTAATAAAGGCTCACAGTTCATCTCAACTGGCTCCGTGGGTCTTAGATTTGAGTGAACCACAACACATGCAGCATGTCTTTGTTTCTTCTTTTGCTCACTTGTACTTACTTATACAGCATTTTTCTAAGTTTGGGTGGCACTCTGGAGAAACAGAGCCAAATATTCCAGACTGTTACAAGCTATTTCATCATGAAAAAGACGTTCTTGTTTTAAGATGAGACTTGATTTTGCCACTTCTTCCTGAGATGCTCGGATGGAGATAAAGTGAACCAACCACCTGGGTTGGGTGTTTGAGTGGTCCTTTTTCTTCCCCAATTATGGTTTTTAAAGGGCTGATGCTAGAAGTTTTTTGGTGCCTCTAGTTCATCTAGCCTCATTTCTTAGTACTATTAAATATGGTGTGTGTGTGTGTGTGTGTGTGTGTGTGTGTGTGTGTGTGTGTGTGTGTGTTTAATGGAACTCATTCTGCATCTGGGTGATATATTAGTACACATTGGAACCTATCCTCGGTACATGCACCGGCAAGAAGTCAAGGCTAAGGCTTTAATAATAAAAGTAATACTATGTTTTCAGGATAGAAAGATTTTAGGTTACATAATTGTTTCAGAGAAAATTTTGAGCTTAGAATCATATAGTTTCTTTTACTCTAAAGAGGCCCTGAGGCTTAGTATTTGTGGATATGAATTTTTAGGACATATCATCTCATTCTAGGATCCTTAATCTGTTACTTAAGTGTGAAATTGGACAAATTACATGAAATCTGTAAGTCTTAGCTAACCTTATAAGAACAATCATACAAAATTTTTATAAGAATTAAAGAGTCAATATATATAAAATACTTGCCATTATCTCTGGCACATAGTAGGTGTTCAATAAATTACATATGTTTAGCAGAGACAATTTGTTATATCCCGATAATATCTAACTTTCAGCAAATTCTGCTCATAACATAGTAATAAGATGTAAAATAATAATACATGTAAATTTTGTTCATTTGTGAAAATAAGTTAATGACTTTGTCCTTATGTTCTGTCGTCAGTGTTAATACCAGCAATATTTACATTTTTCACATTAATTTTCAGATGATTTGTTATAGTCCTGATCCTAATTATTGGCCACTTTAGAAGAAACTTAAATGTAAAATTATATTACAAACAGACCACTATCTCTACTAATTTTATTTTTATATTTTATTGTACCAAAATGAATAAAATCTAATAACAGTTGGATGTCATAACATATTTCTGTCTGAGCCTCTCGAAGTACCAGGGCAAAGAAAAAACACCTTTAAGAAAATTATAGGTTTTAGTACTGTGAACTCTTAGTTGTTTGATGAAAACAAAACCCAAATCCTTTACCATATTTCTCGAAAGAAACATCTCCTATCTCAGATCAGACTCATTTTCTCTTGTGGTTTCTCTCGGCTTTCTACTGCTACCACTCTCCTGACGTCATGGTGTTGGAAGTTTGTGGTTCCCCCCCTCAAAACTCTAGCTGTGTATAACAGACCTTCCCTTACTTCTTCATTTTATTGAGATGAGATTGTACTTTTACACATGAATTCCCAGAAGCACCATCATCCTTAAGATTAGGATATAAAAATGGGAAGGAAGAGTGTGTCGTGAATCTTGCTGATCAGGCTTACAAATTCTGTGAGCTTTAGAGCCCTTCAGCTCACTTGAGACTTGGGAGAAGGTTTTATCTTCAGTGATGCAAATTCCTCATTTATCACCTACCAATAAATAGGAACCCCTTTGAGGTGGGTGCTGTGGTGTGTTGCCCAGATTTCCCTTCAGGATCAAGGCACTCACTCATTGCTGCAGCTGCTGAAAGAGTTTGCTGATGATGGCTCACAATGAAAGTCCCTTTTTGGAAATTGTCCTCACATGCAGAAGCTTATTTACCTTGGATTTACTCCCACCCTGGTAGCAATTCCTGTCTAATTATTGTTGATGTAGGGTACAAATACTAGCCCTCTTGCCTTAATGGAGATGACTAGGAAGTATCATCTTATTTCTAAGGGACTATGAAATATTGCCTGAGGCCTCTGTTGTAAATTCATCACAGGTCAGCTTCTCCTCTGCCCAACCCTGCTTCCTAACATATAGTTGTTTCCAAGAACAACAGCAATAAACCTTCTATGTGCAAATATCAGAGTCTAAGAGACTATTTTCTAGGGGAAGAATTGATTACTGTTGATACTAGAAGTGGGGAGGTCCTCGGAAGCAGATTCTAAAATGAGACTTTAGAGTTAGTTTATAACCGCTGCAGGTTGATGGAGCACTGACAGAGCCTGGCATGAGTTTGCATTGTAAATGTTAAAGATTTAGTGGTGAAAGATTTGAGAGGTTCAGAGGAAATAGTCATTTAAGGACTATCCTATTGGATGGCTTTTGCTGGGGTAGGATGATACATTAGAGAAGGACAATGCAGGCTAAGAGTGACTAATTATCATTATAAAGTGAAGGGTGAAAGCCAGAGGGCCTCCTTGGAATCATAAATTTTAATTTTCTGCCAAAGTACAGAAAAGGCTGAGGATCAAACCCAGGACTTAATTATAGGAGTGTCAGAGCTCCGGAAAATGTTGAATTCTCTATTGTGGCAGGTCGTCTTTACAAAATCCAGCACCCTATTTGGGAAAAAGTGGGACTTTGGGTTGACATACTTGGAAACTTTAAGCCTTCATATTCCCCTGAACCCTGGACTTCAGCTTCTTTTACACATCTCGCTTTAAAACATATCGAGAGGCACTTGCTTACAATGTAGAGAGAGTCGTCGTTGTCGTCATTGTCCTCGTCGTCGTTGTCGTCGTCTCCTCCTCTCCTCCTCCTCCTCCTTCTTTCTCTTCTTCTTCTTCTTCAAAAATAACATCTGTTTATCCTCTTCTTTCTTCTCTTTCCCCTGTCAGCATTTGTCCTTACCTTCTCCCCCTCTCCTGACCAATAGCAAGGGGCAAATTACAACATATTATGAGGGAGGAAATAATGGGTCTGCTAAGCAAAGGAGGGGACTGAAGAAGTTGCAGGACCTAGCCAATATCTACTAGTAGAAACTGGAAGAGTGTATATGGAACTACATTGTAAGGGCGCTGGCTCAAGCAGGAATAAAAGATGAATAGGATATGGATAGGATAAAAGATTATGGATATGAGATCACTTTAGCATTACGCAGAATTTAACAGCCTGGCAAGACCTCAAAAGATAGTGAAGATAGCCTTCTGAGTTGGATCTTGGAAGCTTGGAGAAAGAGAAAGTCTTTTACAAGAAGTAAAAATGCCAAAGCTCCCATGACAAATAACAGAGAAAGCAATCAAAGATTCAGAGAATTTGGGTGTATGAGAATGGATATACTATATAAAGCCAGAACTCCCCACCCCCACCCCTTACCCCACCCCACCCCTAGCTGACTATGTTCCGTGGGAAAGACTAGAGAACATCCTCTTTATCAAAGTGCTAAGGTAATTCTGGCTTGTACTTAGGATATAGGAAACCGGAAAGAGCATACTTCCATTTTTATGATAATAACGACACAATGGAAAATCTGTAAATTCACAACTTTTCGTAAACCCATGGGATAATTGAAGTTATGGGGCAAGAAAGTAACCCCCAATCAGGCAGGGCAGTTATATTCAAGGAGAGACAGGAATTAAGTATTCGCTTACCTGGGCAGACACCACCAGACTCTAGCTAACAAACACAGTAATAAATAGTGGCATTCCACTACTAGCAGAGGGGAAAAAGCATGAAGAGAGCGCCTCTCTGCGGAACTCCCAAAGGAAGTCTTAAAGCTGATCGTGGAGCAGAAATGTAGATAAACCAGTTCGTACCCTAAACCAGTCTCTGCTCAAAACACTGGGTAATACTAGAGGAATTCTATGCCTGAGATTACTAGGGGTAACCAGAGTAACAACAGTTCAAAACTCAGCTCGACTTCTGGCTAAGTTTATTCAACCTCCCATAATAAAGGCTTAGCAGAAAGAAAGCCACGCCCATTTCCCAGCACACAAATCACTTACCTCCATCTTTTGACACAAAATTCCAAGGAGCACAAAGAAGTAAGAAATACCAATATTCTATCAAGAGACATAGCAATCAACACAACCTTACTCAAATATGACACACATGCTAGGAAAATCAAACAGGAAATTAAAATAATTATAATCACTATGTTGAAGACTCAAGTATAAAAGGTGGGTAGCATACATGATCAGATAAGTAATTTCAGCAGAGTGAAAATACTAGAAAAATCAAATGAAAATAGTAGAAATGAAAAACACAGTAACAGATGATGAATGCTTTTGATTTGTTCATCAACTGACTTGACACAGTTGAGGAAACAATCGGTGATCTTAATGATAGTTCAATAGAAATTACAAAAATCGAAACACAAAGATAAAAGAAAATGAAAAATACCCTATGTCAGAACAGAGTAAGAATTATGGGATGATATCAAATAGTCAAATATATATGCAGTTGAAATCCCAGAAAGGGGAGTGCATGAAACAAAAGAAACATTTGAAGAAATAATGTTTGATACTTTCCCAAAATTAATGAATTAATTAAAATTAATTAAATTAGATATTCTAACTGAATACCACCATTATAAAACACACACACACACACACATACACACACAGATTGAGAGAGAGAATGCATTACATAGAGAGGAACAAATATAATAAACCATTTTTCTTGTCCAAAGCTCTGCAAACCAGAATACAATGGAGTGACATTTTTAACATGCTAGAAGGAAGAAACCTGTTAACTATAGTGGTATGGATTTGTCCTGAGAGTGGTGCCAGCACTATTAAGCTCAGTGGTGGCCCCCTCTGTAGATTAGGACTGGTGGAAGATGATGCTATTATAGACCTGGGATCACTGATAGCAAAGAGGATGAAAGAGTCCTGAAATATTAGTGGTCAGGTGGTGTAAGGTAAGAGTTGAAGCCAGGCATGTGTGACCCACAGAGAACTATGGAGATAGAGCATGGCATTCCCCAGGGCAAAATAGATGGACAGTCAACAATGGTATTTCACAATCTGTACAACCAAATAAATCAAGTGTTGATAATCAGGAAGCTAAAACAGCCATACCGACAAAATATCATAATCCCCTGCTCACAGATCTGAACCAATTCTCTGATCTAGAACTCGTTGACTAAAGGGAAGGCCATATTCCCATGATGAAGGATCTTGTCATACTAATAGCATATGTGAAGAGTAATGATTTTTCTAAACCCCACTCAAAGGGACCTGTGACCATTTACTAGAATACTAATATACTTTGGAAAGAGGAATATCCAAACATTTTGGCTACTCTGTTAGGAGTATATGTGAGTATGACAGGTAGAATAATGCCCCCTCAAAAATATTCTAATCTTCAGAAACTGTGAATATGTTAGGTTACATGGCAAAGGAGAATTAAAATTTATACTTCTACATGGGTAACATCCAACTGAAAGTAGAGAAGATGAGGATTTCCAAGAAGTCATGTCTTTATAAGCCACCCCAAACAACTGCTCCTTGTTGGTTCTCAAGCAGTGATTCTGCTGGTAGTGGCTCCCATTGGCTTTGACTTCTCTCATGGATACCTCCTTGAGAAACTCATGACAGTGTGAGTTTTTATAAAGTGCTGGTGTTTTTTTTTTTTATCTTATCAAGCAGCTGACAATGAGCTCCACCAGACTTTAGCATCTGGGTAGCTCACTATTTCTCTTATATCACCTAGCCTCTGTTGATTTTCTTTTGATGCATCACAGCTTAGTAAATAAAATAGTTTAAAGTTCCAAAGATTGCATTAAGGGAGTAGGGCTTGATATGTATGTTAAACTTTTATTCACTCAGAGCTATTTTTTCTCTTACATTTCCTAAGAGAGTTTAATGAACGTGTTAATCAGTATAAAGCTGTGCTATCTAATATGGTAGCATTAGCCGCATATGGCTATTTAAATTTGAATTAAGTTAAGTAAAATAAAATTAGACATTCAATTACAGTGTGCACCAGATACATTTTGTGTGCTCAATAGCCATATATATATATATATCTAGTGGTTACCATTTTTGATAGTGTAGATTTTTGCATTAAGGCAACTGAGGCTCAGAAAATGTAAATGACATATCCAAGATTATACAACAGATTTGAACGTGAATTTTCTTAATTCTGAAGACCATGCTTTAGGTCACACTGTGCTATAACAGCTGAGTTATCACAAAGCAGTTGGCAATAAATGTAAGTTGTTTCACATCATCTGAAATTCTGTTGAAGGCAATTTCTACTTCTCTGTAAAGATTCCAGCCTTGATATTTTATTTCTTTCTTTCCTCACTGTCTTCAAATTAGTTCCAGAATGCAAAATTTAGACAGATTTAATCTTTGTGGGATGAAACACTCATTTATTTATGGCGTTACAGAATATTACCAATACTTTTCCTGTTCCATACACTATTTAGCTTTTTAAATTTTAGTTTAAAATGCAGAAATGCACTTACATTTTCTTTCTAATAACAAGATGTGGAAAATGCTGGGTCTCCGCAAATCTAAGATGCATACTGTACTAAAATATAGATAACATGATTGTCTGTGATAATAAGGCTGCACTTTACTCAGAGGAATAATCAAATTCTTTTGTTCGTTGAGGCTTTGTGTTCCAACTTCCTTAACTATCCTTGACAATCTGTTTTTTAGTTCTTTTAGGATGCTGCAGAATTCTTTAAAAACGAGATGGGTTTTTCTTCTAATAACCACCATAATTTCTAAAAAGCGCCTTTGTGATAAATTTCTTGCCTATCATGTGCCTAGCGAACTGAACTTTAAATGACCCTTTTGCCCTTATTATTGCAGCTGTCAGCATCCAATTTTATACTGAAAATATAAAGGAAAGGGAATTTAAACCAGAATTTTTTTACTGAGGCACATACTGCTTCAGCAGCTGCTGTTACAACAGTATCATCAAATACTAAAACTGACAAAGACCCATGGGGTCTATTTTCTAATTCAGTCTTGAAGGAAATTTACAATAGTGAATCTCTATGGCAGTTGAGGTTGGCTAAGATTTAGATGACCCATTTCCCTTATCTAATGAATTCAGGCCTTGCAAACTTCGCAAAAGCTTTAAACTGACAAAATATCAAGAGAGTTGATGTGAAATTGAAAGACAGCTGGCATGGACTCAAAGCCTCTTGAGTTTAACTCGAGAAGCTGCAAACTTTCCCAGCTGCAAGACTGTCAAAATGAAGATTCCAGCAGAAAGATAGTCAAAATATTTCTATTAGATGATAAACTTTATGATAATCCTTTACTCTATGGACACGATTTTTCATTTTAAATAAAAAATGCACATGACAGTTTTGCATTTATCTCCATTTTACTGGGAAAAAAATAAGTAAGACTATTTCCATCTCTATAAACTTAGGTTTACAAAAGTCCAATTAAAATAAAATTTGAAGAGTAGTTTTTTTTTTTATAATTTATGATAGAAACTTATTCTTGGAAATAAAACCAATTTCAAGTGGTTTCCTTTTTCAAGCTGTCTCTTTCCAATTTCTTGGTCTTAAAAGCTATGAGGATAATTGAACATTGTTATATTACATCGTGAGAAAGTTGTCAGGATGTTTCTAGGTAAGAGCACACAATAAATTATTAAATTAGTAGGTAGAGAAACAAAGCTTGCTAGGTGTGGTATTTTTAGGCAATAAACTGTATGATCAATGATAATTTTTATACATCTCTTTTAAGCAAAGCAAACCCCAAACTGAATGGCTTTCAGGATATAAGTGAAGTTTTACTGATGGGAAGATACCTCAACAGTAAAAGTATAGTCTCTTGAACAGTAATTACAAGGCTTATTGTATTTATGAGAACTTAAAATTTTGGCTACATTTTCAAAAGATCTCAATCATAGCTTTCCATATAAGTAATCACAAAACTCTTTCAAGCAATTTAAATTATGTCATAGATTGGCCATTTATATTTGAGAAATAGCGTTAAACTCATGCCAATAGTGAAATCCCATTGAATAGAATGGCATATGTAAAATATAATATAAATGCACAAATGAGAAAATGGAAGATAAAGTCATTTATGATTTTACAATGATATTAATGTTGTTTAAATCCAGAAAAAACATATATATAGGTAATTTAAAATCATTTTCAAAATCAGTTTTATTCCAGGAGTCATAAATCTTATTTGACTATCGAAATAGAAAACAAATAACCCCTATTTCAATCCTACTATATATAACAAGAATCATGAACTATGTTGATCGCATTTTTAATGTGTATGCTGCTTGTCAACTACTTGTCAGCACCTTCATTTTGAAAATAATTTTACTTTTTATAATTACATGGCTTTTGGAGGGTATAATATAAAATTCTAAGCATATCAAAGTATTAAAATGAAATAGATTTGTGGACTAACTATGGACCCCTGAACATTACTGGAGCCTCAGGCGAAGAGCATGGAAATTTTCTCTCCTTACCTAGTGAAGGCAATCTCTTCTTCATTGCTTCATGCCTATACTAACTTCTACTACAGTACTTTTAAAGTGTACTGAAATTCTTGTATATATGCCTTCTTTCCTGAAGGTAATAAGCCCCTTGACATCATGAACCAGGTCTTATTCCTGTTTTCAGCACTGGTTGACACAGCAATCCAACGATGTGATCAAAGACTGGTTCTTTCTACCTTAATTTAACTCTGCCACCCACTTCGATGATATCATCTTAAGTTTGGTTCTTCTTGTAGTCATAGGATCATTTCCCATTGCCTGTAGCATTAAGGCTGTATTTATTCTCACTTAAGTCCTCTGGGGAGAGAAAGAAGGAGAATGCTTTTTCCCAGTGGAAGAACAATAATGCTTCTTTCAGTCTGATGCAGTTGTTTAGGTCCAACTCTGGACCAGGAGCTGTTACCAGGGGAGTACTGTAGGTTGATAGGGTTAAGTCAGAGTTCCTTAACCTGCCTTGGGTAAGGAAGACAGGATATTATAATTGCTTAGACTAATCAGGACCCTCCCCTGGAGATGGAGTCAGTTTCTCAAACCGCACTGAAATTTTATCGGGAGAGATATTGGTCTGCTGCCTCTAATGGCCACTACCCAGGTTTGCAGTCCATAGCGCTTTTCCAGTTTATTTGACTGGGAGCTCTTTGTTCTCAGAATAGTAGTTTATAAAATGCTGATCTATAAGGTTAAGTTCAATGCCTTATTATAGCATAAAAACTTTTTATGATCTGGCCCTTGACTTCCAACCACTGGTTCTGTAGTCTTGTCAAAATTCTGCTCTATCAATAAGAAATTTATTGCCTTTCCTGCATTTCTCCATGACTGTTTCAAGGCTTTTATATTTGTTTTCTTGGTTACCAAGTTTTTCACTTTGATCACCTTCTCATCCTTCAAATTCCAGATCAAACACCATCTCTTCTGAAATTTTCTCTTCTCTATACTGTTCTAGCATTTTGAACATAATTCTTTTATTGCTTCTCCACGTACCATTTTAATTATTTTTTAACAAGTTTCTTCATTTTGAATGACTCAAGAGGAGGACCTATGTTTATGTCTATATCTTTGTAGTCAGAATTAGGTGGAGGATTGGTTTCAAATGTTTGTTTAATTGAATTGTTCATTTGGCATGTTTTTGAAAATTTAAAATCAATACTATGTTCCCATACTTTTGTTGTATGTGTTCATAAATATTAGATGTTGCACCAGTTAACTGCAAGATCTTTATTTGATGTCTTGAATAGTAGTTCCTGAGTCAATCTCAGAATCTAAGCTGTAAAATAAATTTATTTTTAGGATTCATGCTGCCTAATTTCAAAGTTAAAATCATAAAATCAGATGTATGCTTTCAGCAGGCACTATTTGCAGAAATTTAGATAAAAACAGGCAGGATTGAAAACACATTTTTATGAGGAATGTCTACATTGTTGAAGTATCATTCTTAAAGTACACAAATATCTGTTTCTTTGTATAATAAACCTTCAAAAGTGCATCCAGGAGCTATTTAATATATGTATATTAACTTCTAAACATAGAAGAACCTGCAGGTAATTGGTTTTTAGAGTGCCAAAGGCTTAAAAAATACCTATATGAATTGCAGATATAATAAACATTTTACAAAGTTCACTAGGCCTTTTATGTAAAGTCATTTCAAGGTGAAAAGTGAGTTTTGATTAGTTTTTCTCTCGAAAAATACATAGAGTATGTATTTTGCACTTACAAGAGTTTACTTGTAGAAGATATTTATTTGTTCGCTTATTTACTTATTTATGCAAACTAACATCCATTTCTCCTTCGCTTCTTAAGCACTTCCTTCCCAGTTTCCTTTCAAGAAATTACCTCTTCCACATTGTGAGCAATCTCGGACAAAGGACTCTTTTACTCTTATAGGTGGATAACCAAGGTAGGGTAGTTAGAATCTCTCCAGACTTAATCTAGACAGGAAAGCAGTTGGAGCTGATTCTTCACAATGGTAGTTCCCAGGCAAAACTGCTGGTTTATTTTGAGCTCCTCCATGTTCTTCCTGATAAGTTCCCTGCCTGCTTAAGTTAGAGTCAGTTTCCGTTGCTTACCAGCAAGGAACCCTGACCAATATAGCAGTCAAGGTGATTCCACTTCATTTGTTTTCAGCCACATTTCCAAATTACATCTTTGTCAAATGTATTTTTTTTTTGCTTTATTTGGGTTTTACTTTTTTTATAGGTGAAAAATGCCATGAATCAAGTAAGCACCATTCGTTTTATTAGTTGCCAGATGAAGTCAATTTTTAAAAGCCGAGTCTTGTCATGTTCAATCACATTTCTGTAGCCTTTTCCCTTTACAACAAATATAAGCTGACTGTTAAAATGTGTTTTAGCCATCTCTTTGCAAATCATGTAAATATTTTTGGAAAGAAAGTTTCATTCCTTATTGCTGAGATAATTTTCTCACAGTTTAGAAATGCTTTTAGAGGAATCAACTTTCCAAAATTAGGAAATCTATTTCTTGTGTTTCAGAAGAAAAACACAATGAAAGAGATATGTTTGCCTGATGCATTCTCATTCTCTGAGAGAATTGCAATCTATCCTTACTGATTTCTTTTTGGGAAAGTTGTATCAGCAGAAATCATGAAGTTTTATTTTATTTTGGGGTATAGACAGATGTTTAAAATCCAGGAACAAAGAAAAAGTACAATTGTATATCTGCTAAAACTTCTACAGTGTATTGCAAGGGCTTGAACTCTATCATAATGAAAGAGGTATGAATGTTATTTAGATGAAGGTTAAAAGGTAGAAATGCTTTTCTGAGTGAAATGTCTAAAATAATTGAACTTTTGAGCCACAGAGGCAAGTCAGTGCTTTACAAGATACCCTCCAAAAATCTTTTTGTAGGCTTTAAAATACAAATGCCTTTAGAATGTCAAACTTATATTTCTTCAAAGGAAAGAAAAACCCTTCTAGAATATTAAATGGACTTTTAAGGGGAGATTTTTGGCTAAAAGAAGATCAAATATTTCTCGTATCAAAAGCTCAGTTCATTATTGCTAGTGAAAAGATCACAGAATAGCTGCTTAAGATGACAAAGGGACTATGATAGCTTCAGTTAATGATAGTGCACAGCCAAATTTGTCTTCTGCTTTTGTACTTGTTTTATGAGAATTCTCAGCATTGGTATTTTTTCTTTTTTGTACTCTTTTTTGGTGATTATAGAACTTGATTATTATGGGTTTGAAAATCATAGAGGTTTTTCCCACATTACATCTAAATTTTTGAGTTAAGATTACACGCTGCTGTTAAAAGAAGGTAAATGAAACTGTAAGATTTATCATTTACATATGTGAAGTGATTTTATTTTTTTATCTGGCAGAATGTTGCAAGGACCTAGATGAAAGCTATCTGGGAAAAAATGTCTAGGAGGAATATATTCGTCTCCTGAGGCTGCCATAACAAAGTACCACAAACTGAATGGCTTAAATAAAAGAAATGTATTGTTTTATAGTTCTGGAGGCTACAAATTTGAAATCAAGGTATTAGCAAAGTTGGTTCCTTCTGGGGGCTGTGGTGGAAGGATTTGGTCCGGGACTCTTGACTTCTAGATGACCGTCCTCTTACTGCATTTCACGTGGCATTCTCCCAGCGTGCGTCTGTCTCCAAACTTCCCTTTTTCATAAGAACAAACCCACTTTCATGACCACGTTTTAACCTGATTACCAAATAAGTTTACATTCTGAGATACTGGGAGTTAGGACTTCAATATATGAGTTTTGGGGGAATACAATTCAATTCATAGCAGGAAGCAACAGGATGCTTAAGAGAAAAAAAAAAGAAATAAGGTTTTGCACAGGACAGGACAAAAGAAAGATTTTTTTCAACATGCAGTCTATTTATTTATTTATTTATTTATTTATTTATTTATTTATTTATTTATTTATAAATCTAAACAATAAAGGGCCCGCAGCTGATTTTTTTTTCTTGTGGCTCTTTGACTTTGCTCATATTAAAAGTCAGAAATGCTTTTCATCTTTCTTGATTTAAACACTATGAAAGTTTTGTCACTCTTTTTCTTACTAATTTGGTGATGATCATAGTATGGAAATAGGTCATGTTAATTTCTTGTGTGTTAACTCAAGTCCTCAACAAGAAGAAATTATACTCTCAGTCATGTAAAGTATACTGTACATTTAAATAGTCTGCACTTACAGAGAATTCTGTTTACTTTTGTCCTTTTTGTTCAACTCATTTCACAATTAACTTTTTGTGACTTAGTTTATTCAAGTATTCTGGCTTGGGCTTATTCTTTCTTGTGTTAAAATAATAATAATAATAATAATAATAATAATAATAATAACAACAATGACAACAACAACAACAACAACAACAACAACAACAGGCCAAAATGGAGTCTCTTTTTGCGAAGCCATGTTATCAAACCAAACCTTGATAACTAACCTAATTTCAGTTTTGGCCTCTCCCAGGAGTGGAATTTTAAACCAAGGGATTTAGGATTTCCTGGTCAACACTAGTGCTGTAACCTGCCTGATTCGGGGAAGTGTCCTCTCCTGAAATAATCCACTCTTTTAACTGCCTATAAAAACCTTTATTTTGTACAACTCATCTTCTAGTTGCTAGATGGGAGGCTGCCCGATTCATGAATCTCTTAATAAAGCCAATTAGATCTTCAAATTTACTTGGAAGGTGATAGCTCTCTTCCTTTAAGCAGGTTTTTCTACCTTAATTCCTTTAGGCAGATAGAGAGGGAGGTTCAAAGTTTTTTTTTTTCTGAGTCTTTTGTTTTTTAAAAATAACAAGCTTAAAATAATCAATACTCCTAAAGGTACATTTTGGAGTGGCAAAAGCTCTGCCTTACTGCCTAGACTCTGCTTCTGAATACTGGTGAGTAAGGGACTGAAAAACATCTGCCTTTAGGTTTCCAAACATGGCACAGAAGACTAGAGAGATGCTGGATTCGGGCATCATGTGGGCTAGGACTCAATGGAACCTATTTGCATTAACAACTGTGAACTTGATGGCTCCCTCTTAGTACTTGGAAAGACTTCAGACTGGGTCGTATAACCTATGGAAGAAGTCTTGCACAGAAAAGATTAGATCAAATTTTTTTCTTTCTTATGCCAGTGAGACAGATTGGGGATGTGTGATATAATGATTTATAAAAAGAAATATATATTTTGCCTTTGTCTCTACTTCTGGCACAGCTTTCTTAAAATCCTTGGAATTTCTTAGCAATAAGAGCAATGACAGCATCTTCGTTACAATATTTGGTCTTTTGTATTCCATTTTGAAATAGCTCTAGAGCCCTAAAGTGAAAAGTGTTTGTTATTTATAATGAACCCTTTTCAACCACACCTGCGTTTGTTTATGTAAAGACCCTAAGGATGGGAACGGTTGCTAGGGGAACCAACCATGTGATTAGAGAGTTGGCGTTTTTTTCAGCCTGCCCATCAACCTCTGTGGAGAGGAGGCGAGCTGGAGGTTGAATCAATCACCAATAGCTAAGACTTAATTGTGTCTAGAAATGAATCCTCCATAAAAACCCAAAAGGCTGAGGTTCAGAGACTTTCCGGGTTGGTCAAAATGTGAAGGTGCTAGGAGGGTGGCAAGAGTTGAAGCTCTGTACCGCTTCCTCCATACCTTGTCCTATGCATGTCTTTCAGTGGGCTAGGGAAATCTGCAACTTAGAGTTAAGTCACTCAGAAGTACAGATATCAACCTGGACTTGCAATTGTCATGGGGCTGGAGTAGACAGCCTTGTGGGACTTGTTAAAGAAAAAGAAACAGTAGGTGGAATGTGCCCCCAGGACAGCAAACCGAGACTTAATTGCAGTTCGGCCCCATAGGAATGTGACCTTAAACCAATCTGGAGTTTCCTCATCAATACTAGTGAGATAATCTGCCTGATAAAACCTCTGCTATCCATCCTCCAAAGGCAGGTAGGTGACTTTGCCTGAAACAATTCTTTCTTTTATTTTGCTAGTAACTTTCTTATCCTGCTCAGCTTTATATTAAAAACCTTCCATTTTGTACAGCCTCTTGGAGTACCTCTCTAATTACTGGATGGGATGCTGCCTGATTTCACGACTCATTCATTAAAGCCAATTAGATCTCCAATTTACTCAGCTAAATTTTACTTTTTAATATCCTGAATTATTTACCTGTAAGATCTGATGCTATCTCCAGGTGGACAGAGTCAGAATTGAGTTAAATTTTAGGACACGCAGCTAGTATCAGAGAAGTACTTGATGTGTGGAAAATCCACGCATCTGGTATCAGTAGTAATGTAGTTTTGAAGTAGAGTATTGCAAGTAGAGAAGACACATGAGAGGAGCGTGTTTTTCCTTTAGAAGATCTCAGAGTCAAAAATTATATTCAATTATAAAAAAGTAGAGAAAGAAGATCTCTATCTCATATAAGTATCTCATGTTTCCTAGAAGTTTGATACAGGAGCAGTGGTGTGTTCTTGAGATGACTCACATTGGCTCATTAGAGTCAATTGTTAACTTTTCAGATATTTTGTTGGTTGGTAAAGACAACCATTATAAAATGTCGAAGAACATCCAAACTCATATATAGAGAATTTTTATAAAAATCTCCTTAAGCCAAACAAAGGATATGCCTGGAAGCCAGATCTCAACAGACTGAGAAAAATGCTTCTAGAATAGCAGCTTGTAGCTTCTTTTATGCATTTTGAATTAAGGAAGGAACATAAGGAAGATTATGTGGAGGTGGGAGAAAGCAAGGTAGAGATTAGATTACAATGTAGTTAAAATTATTTGTTCTCTTGAGGTGATTTTGCTTTTGAGGGGTGAAAAGAGGCATTTCGAAGGTGTATTAACCTAGATTTGGTAAGGGTGGAAAATTTTTCAGTAAACTGGCATTAAGGATTTACTCTGATTCTGTCAACCAGGGTATGTAATCTGCTCAAAGGTATGCTAACGGCCAATTTCTGATTCTGTAACCTGCTTACTTGTTTTGATGTTAACCAGGGTGTGGTTCTAGGCTTTATAAACTACTTCTTTTGGGAGCTCAGGACTGATACCCTCTGACTTTACGTGGTAGGGAGTCAGTCTCCAGCTGGCTAATAAAGGCTCACAATTCATCTCAATTGGCTCCGTGGGTCTTAGATTTGAGTGAACCACAACAGATTGAATAGAGTTTACTTAAGGCAAAGGTAAACCTTTACTAAAGAAGTTATAGACCAGAAGTGTGACTACTCACCATGATCTACCCAGCTAGAAATTTATGGTCAGATCACCTTGTGAGTTTACTTTCCATAACCTCCCCCACCTTTTTTTTATTGCTCACAGAAATATTAAATGGTATCAACTTTCAATTAAATAAATTATGTTAAAAACACAAAACTAGTTCTTTCTTATTTATTTCACTACATTTTACTATTACCTATACTCTTGATATATCTATTTTATGTATACGATATAATGGAAATTCTGTAAAATGGTGTTATATTTTACATTTCTACCCAAGATGGTTTTCAGTGACTCAGATAGGTAGCTTGAAATTGGTCAGAGCTGAAATATTTATACCATGGAAATCAGCAATGCTATAAATCAGAAGTTTTATTTCTTTTTTTCCTCCTTTCTTTCTGTGGACAAAAAAAAAAAAAAAAAGTGGGGGAGGCTCTATGTAAAGTAACCTCACAGGGTGATCTGATCAGAAATTCCTAACTGGGCAAGTTATAGTGGGTAGTTATGTCCAAGGCCTAGAACTTCTTCAGTGCCAGCCCTGTCCATTGTTTCTGTGCATCCAGGTTAACACACCTTTGAAATACCACAAGAAATACATCTCATAGGGGTTACTAATCCTCAAGAGAGCACATAATCTTAACTGTCCTGTAATCTAGTCCCCATTTTGCTTTTCCATTCTTCCTTATGTCTCCTCCGTAGTTTCCATTGCGTAAAAGAAGCTGCAACTGTTATTCTACTGAGCATTTGAGATCTTGCTCCCTGGCATATGTGCTCAATTTGGCTTAGATAAACTTTTATAAAATTTCTCTACAGGTTTGGGGTTTCTTATGTCAATATTTCCTTATGTAACTCCTTCCTTTCCCTCCTTTCCTTCCCTGCTTTCTCAACCTCTTCACTCCCTCCTTTATTTCTGTAACCATTTAGCAGCACACCAGTGAGTACAAGAAAGAAACAGAATGACAAAGAAAGAGCTGCAAACTGGAATTGAGAGGGTCAGAAACAGGAAAGAAATAGGTTCAAGAAAATGACTGAGGAGTATGGGTTTAGTATGGGTATTGAGGAGGATAGCATTAAGGTTATGAATATCTCTACTAGATCGTTCCGAGTGGGGCAGCTAAACAGGGACAACTGACATTTACTTTCATTTCAAAGTATTTCAGACAATCCACAATTGCTGTGGATAAAGTTAGATTTACTGAGCAGATCATGAATGATTAGTACAATGTGAAGGAACCTGAGAATCACTTTGCTCTGTATCCAATGATTGTATGGGCTTCGGGTACCTATGATTCACCCTCAAAGACTTATTGCTCCATCATTCCCGCCTTGGAATTTACTGCCTTCTCAACATCCATTCTAGTCTCACCTTCCTGCTTTATATCTGAATACTTTACTGCTGGGCTTTACTCAAGTTGCTGAGTGTCCTTATGACTTTTTTATTTTTCTGTTCTCTATCTTTGCTATACTATTCCACTCTTCTGTAAGTTTTCTACAGTGTTTTCTATTTTTTCAATGATCCTTTATGTTCACAAACTTCTTGAATCTCTTCTATATTCTCATTCCCATCTGTTTTCACCATCTGTTGTCTTTAAGTACTTGAATCTCTGCTCAAAGTATCAGTTTGTAGTAGTGTATCCTTAATCAAATTAACTTCTTGGAGACTCAGTTTTCATTTATGTAAAATGGGAGGATTTTTACCTTCTTCAAAGACCTTTTTTAAAGATTTAAATGATGCATTGTATATAAAGTACTTAAAAATTCCTGGCACCTAAAATAATCAATAAATGGTAACTACTGTTTTTATAATGTTAATCTAAACTGAGTTTGTTACCCATTAGCATCTACCCTAAATTTATCAGTGATATCAAACTCAAATGTCTACAGGTCTAGGCAGAACATACATGAATGAAGTGGTTGCATTGGGAAGTGGTAGAGATGCTGGTAAATTGAAGAACTCATAACTTGTCCAAAGAATCAGCTACTTCTCAACTCAGGACAATTAATATGTAGAAATGTGAGCTCAGAGTTGCCAGTTCTTTTAATTTTTCAGGAAACAGTGAAAATGAATATCTTTACAATTAATTTCTGGATGTAAAAATAATGTTGCTCAGTATTGCACTTCCAAGAAAACAGGTCTATTAGCTGTATTGGGCCTGCTGTCCAGTGTGAAACCTCTGTAGGAGGTATTTACTGCACTGTGTTTGAGCAGTTGGTTCCTTATTTATCAACAGGAACTCCTGTTTTTCACACATGATGTAGCTGACTTTCTAGCAAGAATATATTTTAAAAAAAAATCTTTTTTGGAATCAAAATCCATTCCTTCACACAAAGTTTAACTTAACCACAGCCAGGCACTTCAAAGGCTGGTTGCTTTGTTAATCTTCTAAAAACCCTTTTGTTCTATGTTAACTATTCTGTCTAGATTATATTAGAGTGTAGAAAGTTTTGAAAACTCGCTTTACTTAGTTAGAAAGAAAGTTGAGAGAGTTTGGGATAGTAGGACTTGGAGTTTGGTTGTCTGAGAATTTAACTGGACTTCATAGACCAAAGGTATTACTTCTATCTCCTGGCCATAAGATACTGGGCAAGTCACTTATCTTACATGGGTGTTATTTTCCTTATTTATAAAATAAAGGGGCTGAGTAAAATTATATTTACTTTTCTCTCCAGAATCATTCTGTAAACCAATTCGTGTAATTTTGAAGAAACTTACAACTGATTTGTTTAAATTACTCCTAACTTTAGAAATATGATGTTTATTAGAGTGAAGCTAATGTCTTCATATAAATTCAATTAAATTTAATTCCCTTTCTTAACTTGTTAATTGAAGACATAATATAAAGGATATGATGAGCTACTTACTCAAGGGATTATTGAAAAGAAGGTTTTCTTAAAAGAGCTTGAAGTTTAGTGAGGATGAGAGAAGTTAGTGGTGGTGGTAGTAGGGACTGAAACCAATCACTATAAGACAAAACACAGTATTAGAAAATGATGAGATGGATGAATTCCTCTTTTACCTCAAAGTAGGAAAAGGCTCTCTAACTGACCCCAAATTAAAGACAATAAAAGAAAAGAGTGGTAGATTTGACTTCATAAAACATTTCTTGGCATAGCAAAAAGAACCAAAAACATATGCATACATACACGCTCATATGTATATATATCTCATAAATGAAAACTAAGGACAACTGACAAACTACAGGAAATATTTATAGCATATACCACAGATAAAGGGCTAATATGCTTAATACATGGAGAATTGAGGAACAAAGGACTGGAAACCTGATAGAAAAATAGAAACAGGCATGAGCACATAATTCACATACAAAAAGCAAAAATATAAAAATGACCCTTTCATGTATGAAAAAAATAAATTTGAACTCATTCATAATTAGAGAAATAGTAATCAAAACAACATGGAGATGTCACGTTTAGCCTAGAAGATTAGGAAAATAAAGGAAGTAAAAGAATACATTATGTTGACAAGACTGTAGGGAAACAAGTATTCTCATACATGGCTGTTAGGAATGCAAACCCGTACAAGTTCCCTGAAGGGAAATTTGGCAATACGTATGCATTTACCTTTTGACCAGTGATCCTATTTTTAGGAAACTACTCTGAAGATATACCTCCAATAAAAAGTACATATGTATAAGATTATTTGCTGTGGCATTATTTATAACTGCAGAATTTTGAAAACAAACCAAATGCCCATGTATAGAGAATTGTTGAATAAACCATGGTATATCCATGTGACGAAGTACTATGCAACTACAGAAAAGAATGAAGAAGCTCTCTATGGAAGGATATGAAGTAATTTCCAGTATATGCCATCAATTTCAAAAGGCCAAGTGCAAAGGAGTGTCTACATTATGGGTAGCCTTCATGTAAGAGCAAAAGGGGATATAAGAACGTATACATGTGTCTGTTCATTTGTGCTAATGAAATAAAGGATGAAGCAAAAACTAGTAAGATTGGCTTTCATGAGGGAGTGAGTGGGAAAGGGGTGGAAAGAAGAGAAGAAAGGGGATTGAGTAGAGAGGATTAGAAGAAAGTCAGTTCTCTGAGTAAATTTTTTGTATAGTTCTTTTAGGATCCTAGCAATATTTCTTACACTGTTTCCTCCAAAAGAGTTAATTAAAATTCACCACAATGTGGTAGGAATCACAAATGGAATGCAAACAGTAACAAGTGAACATAATTGTGTCACAAATGAATATCAACCATAATGAAGAGATGAAAAAGATTAAAACTCACCAAATAACTTTGAAAAAGAGGATTTGGGCTATACACTGAGATTAGACAAAAATAATTATGCATAAATACTGTACTATAGTTACTATGTTTTTTACAGTGTATGGGTCAAGAATTTTAAAACTACTTTATGTATATATTAGGATTAAAAATTAAGTAAATATGTTATTGATAATGAGGATCACATTTTTCATTATCATAAAAAGAAGTTTTAAATAAGGTAAACCTAGAATAACCTGTGAAATATGGGATTAGAACTGAAGGATTATAATAGGAAGAATAATGGCTTCCCAAAGATATCTCTGTCAAGAAGTATGGAACTTGTGAATAAGTTGTGTTATATGGCAGGGGGGAATTAAAGTTATAGATGGAATTAATGTTGCTAAACAGCTGATCTTAAATAGGAGATTATCCTGGATTATCTGCATGGATCCAATCATAAGGGTCATTATAAGCAAAAGACGTAAGTACAAGAGTCAGAGATGGAGTGATACAATGTGAGAGAGACTTAACCAGTCACTGTTGGCCTTGACAATAGAAGGGGACTATGACCCAAATTTAAGAAGCTCCAGAATCAAAGGCTAGAGTTTAAATAATTTGAGCAACAAAGTAAATGATGAATGAAATAAAATAAATATTTAAGTCCATGCTAATTTAAATAAATAAGTAAATAAATGAGGGAGAAAGGACAACTTCTTTATAGAATACTATATTAATGAATATAGAAGATATTAAGAAAAAGAATAATCACCATTCATAAATACTACAGTAATAATAATTGCAGGCAAGATCTATCAATGGATGCTAAAATTCATGAGCAAAGTGTTATGAAAAACAAAATTTATATCATTAAACTATCTTCTTCAAGATATTTATTAATTATTAAAGGGGAAAATAATAACCGTACAGCAAAGAAACCTGGCAGACAACATCTTAAACTTATCCAGGTTAACATCACCTCAAATAATACATATTGGCACCATGTTCCATCTGATATGATGCACTTAAAATGGTTACAGCCTCACTTCTATGATATTCTTATCAGGAATGCATAATCTCAATTGAATGATAAGCAAACATCAGAAAAATTCAAAATAAGGGATATTCTACAAAATAACTTTCTAATACTTTTCAAAAGTGTAAAGTGATAAGGGTGGAAAATTTTACAGAGGTGGTACATTAGTGTTCTAGGGCTGCCATAACAAATTACCACAGAACAGGTAATTTGTTTATTTCTCACAGTTCTAGAAGCTGGAAGTCCAAGAATGAATCATTGGCAGATGGCCTTCTAACTGTTGGAGAACACACGGCCTTTTCTCTGAGTTCCTACACTCTTGACGTTTCTTTTTCTTATAAAGATCATACCTTTATGTTTTCATTTAACCTTAATTACCTATTTAAAGGCCATATCTTTAAATACACCTCAGAGGTTAAGGCTTCAAAATATGGATTTTGAAGGGACATAATTTAGTTCATAACAGGTGACAATTATGATAGGTTGATCTTGAAGGATAGATATTAGCAGTGCCAGGGAAAATGTATGGCAGTAATTTAGGGAATAAGTGGCCTAGTGAATTAGGATTCCTCAGAGAAACAGAACCAATAGGTATACAGAGATATCTAGAAAGAGATTTATTATGACAGAATACCTCAGATGATTATGGAAGCTGAGAAGTCCCACGATCTGCTGTCTGCAACCTGGAGGACCAGAAAAGCTGGTAATATAGTTCCAGTCCAAACTGGAAGGCCTGCCTGGAGAACCCCAAACTAGCAGCTTTTCTGGTCATTCAATAAATGGGCTAGAGTTCTATACCTAAATAAAGCATATGTTGCTTCTGAAATCTGGAGAGGCCTACTAGGCATTGTGCTTCTTTCTTAGTTATAGAAGGAGACAGATGCAACAACTTATCTTTCACCTTAAAAAAGGACATCTCAACATGTCCACATCAATAGACTCCTAGATATTTCACTGAGGTAGAAGGTCTTTGAATTTTAGTCAGATTTATTTCCCGCCCTCTGACATGCAAATGTCTTACCAATAGTTCTACAGCAGTTGCTACTTCTCACACTCTAGGTCCAATTAGCAGAGTGTCATTACTATAATAGACCAGCATGAGATCTTGTGAAAGAGAAAGATGATCAAGATCCCTGTGAACTAAACTATGACATGGGGCTAAGGAGTTGAAATACTCCTGAGGTAAGACAGTGAAGGTGTATTGTTGGCTTTGTCAGCTGAAAAAAAACTGCTTCTGATGGGAGCTGTAGACAGACAGGGATGAAGAAAAAGTATTTCCCAGATCAATAGCTGCATACCAGGTACCAGGGGATATGTTAATTTGATGAAGTAATGAAGCCATATCTAGTACAGCAGCTGCAACTGGAGTCACCACCTGGTTAAGTTTGCAATAACCTGCTGTCATTCTTCAAGATCCATCTGTCTTTTGCACAGGCCAAATAAGAAAGTTGAATAGGGATGTGGCAGGAGTCACCATCCTTGATTCTTTCTAGTCCCTGATTTTAGTACAAATCTCTGCAATGCCCCCCTGGAATGTGGTATTTCTATTTCTATTAATTTACAATTTTTCTTGGTAGAGGCCTAATGGCTTTTACTTGCCTTTTCTACCATATTGGTTCTTATTCTGCAGGTCAGGGAACCAGTGTAAGAATTCTGCTAGTGCCTAAGTATGTCTATTTCTACTGAGGGAATAACTATAGTCTAAGTTTGGAGACTCACTAGACCCACTGTGAGATGGACCTGAGCTAAAATTTCATTGACCACTTGACTTCCCTAAGTGCTTACTCTAACTGGTGAACCACAGTAAAATTTTGGGTCTCCTGGAATTTGTGTCAGTTCAGAGCCAATCTCCAGTAGTCCCTGAACAGTCTAATTATTCCCTTTTCCCTAATGTACAGTTATCCTGGTAAAAGGCCATCAATCCCTTGGGGAGTGCTGGAAGAAAGATTAACAGTATAAATTTCCAGTAGTGTACTGGGCTGCTCTTCGGAGACCCAGCTTCTCCTTCAATCAAGGGGTTCTGGATCTGTAAACTGGCTCAAGTTTGAAATTTAACTGAATAAATGTTACTCTCTGTTTTTATGAGTTACATTTTAGTTCATTCATCCTAGAACTTTTCTGCTTATAGAGATTAAATATGAATTTAGTAGGCTTCCTATCTATTTTTAGGAACACCATGATTAAGTAGCCAACACCCCAGATCTGTGAGGGTCAAAGTATTCTGATTGCTGCTTTGACTCTGCTGTCCATCACAGTAACCATACCTACCTTGCCTTTGGCAGCTGAGTACTGCCACTTGGCCCTTGCTGCTTTGGGATCCAATTACTCTCAGTTGAGTGGCTATAGTTCTCAGTATAAGGTGTGACTTATAGAAGAGTAATCATGGGGTTCTTTAAGAATGCTGTAGCTCTACATTAAACCAAGGGAGGTTGAGCATTTCCAGTTTGCTCTCAGTGGGCCATAGTTTGGTTCACGTTTCAGCCAACTAACCAAACAAACCGTTAGAACCCTTTCTAACTCCCCAAACTGCAATATTAAATGCAGAATCTCTTCTTAGTGGGCCTATCAGTAAATTTGGTTCGATCTAACTTTATGTTCTTTATACCACTATCGCATACCCTTAGTGTCCATTCTTACACATGTTCCCTGGATTTCCGCTTACATAAATTAGAAAACTTAAGCAGTTCTTTCGGAGTGTAGCTCACCTCCTCATGGGTTACACTTTGTATGCCACCTTTAGGGGCTTGTTAGGACTTGAGTCTAATTATAGGTATAAAGGCAAAGACGGGTAGTGGTGTGGTTTCTGAGGAGAATCAGCATTGTATTTCATGGCAAATACCTCAGAGGGGACTATTTATCATTTCCTCAGATAATTCAAGGAAGGTGGAAAGGCTGATGCCACTGTACCTGGGGTAGGGAGTCCACTTTTGCAGGGTGTGAGAGGCCAAAATCTGCTGAGGGTAGGGAGATCTCTTCCACTGGCCAAGAAGACTCACAGAATTAGGAGCTCAATGTCCCCGGCTTCATCAAGGTCTTCTCATACACTCAGATTCAATTTATAGTATCTCATTCTTTCTAATTGACACTTTCACTTTCATAGTAGATACTCTTTGAGGCTGGGAGTTCAACTTGTGCTGTAATTCAACTCATAACCACTGAAGTCTGCATTTGATTTTCAGCAATTTCAGCCTTGTAGCTACAGGAGATAAGAGTCTTCTTCAGGGCATCCCTAGAACTTTTAGGTCATTTAGGTCATTTATGCTTGAGCTGGAATTCGCATCACTGAGGTCATTCTTTTCTTTCACCATTTTGTTCAGTGACATTAGGAGCAACTAACTGACATCATCATAGTCCTTGGTTTACTGGAAATATTCCTAAGTATCATGTGCAGAGTAAACTTCCAAAAAAGACATTTTCAGTATCTCTACTAGTTGTGCCATGGACTATCAGTATCTCTTTACTGATCGAGTTACTAGAGTCTTTAAATCTAATTAGATTAAAAGAGCTAATTCCAGAAATCCTAAACCCAATTCAGAACACTCATCTTTATAGTTCTGTTCCTTTAGAACCATTCTTAGTAAAATTCTGTATTAGTCAGGGTTCTCCAGAGAAACAGAACCAATGAGATAGATAGATAATAGATAGATGCTATGCTAATGATAAGAGAGATAGATTGATAGATAGATAGAATAAATGGATAGATATAAAGATATTTATTATGAGGGATTAGTTCATACATTTGAGGAGGCTGAGAAGTTCCATAATCTGCTTTCCAGAAGTTGGAAGACAGTAAAACCAGTCATTTAGTTCTTGTCCAAACCTGAAGACCTAAGAACCATGAGGGCCAGTGGTGTAAGTCCCAGTCTGAGTTTGAAGGTTTGAAAACCCAGGAGTGTCAATGTCTGAGGGCAGGAGGAGAAAAGGAAGTCTCAGCTCAAAGAGAAAAATTCACCCCTCCTCCACCATTTTGTTCTAGTCAGGCCCTCAGTAAATTGGATGATGCCCACACACATTGGTGGGAGTGTGATCCACTTTACTCAGTCTACTGATTCAAGAAGTGGGAATAGCCATTTTGAACTATAACATTAAAAAACAAAAGCCATATGCAAAGAATGATTTTAGCAGAAAGACTAGGGGAATCCTGGTTCTCCGATTCTATACCAGTCTAGGACCACTCAGGTATTTACTTATGTAAACATGAAAAAAAATTACTTAATGATTATAATCACTGATTTTCTTTTTTTTCTTCTTTCTTTCTTTTTTTTTTTTTTGATGGAGGAGGAGTGGGTTTTTTTAGTTTGTATCTGATCCTTACAATTGAATATAATCTTAAGTAATACAGTGAAGCTGGGTGAATAGAAAATGGGTGAATAGAAAATTAACAGCGCCATTAGGAGAGAAAGAAAAATAAATAACTTTAATGAAAGTTTATTTGTTTATTATTCAAGTATTAATTAAGTATTTATTTTGGTCCTCCTATGTGCCAGGCACTGTTCTAAGGATTCAGAATTGAATGGCAAGCACATGGACAGTGTCCCTGCTCTCATGATAGTAGAGACAGACAATAACATCAAGAACAATAAGAGAACCAGAAAAAAATATTTGATTGCAATAATCACTAAGTGAAGACTTAACACAGTGATATTAAATAAAGAGTTACTAGGTGGCTCCCATAATAAAGTACTGTGAGACATATTGAGTTGATGAGTTTCTGGGCCATATCAGTGAAAGCTTTTAGAAATGTGAATTTAAAGATGGGAAAGGAGTTGGGCTAGACATTTCATATGGGGAATTCTAACATAAAAATGATAGTAGAAACCAGTAAGGGTATAAATAAGAGTGAATAAAAATATTTAGGGTAGATAAAAATGGGAAAAATTTCATCCAAAGTTATCAGAAGAATCTGGGAAGTGCTGAGTTCTGAAAATGTATGAAATGTTTTAGAAAACTGTGTCATTAGCACTGCAGAAACATTAAAGTAAAAGAGGTTCAAGCAAAGACCACTGAATTTGGAATTTGGCAGATTTGTAGCCATTAATCTATTAGTGATATGTGAATAACTATTTTAAAAATAAACGTGGTAAGAAATTAAAAAAACAAACATAGATCACTCTAAACTCTTCTCCTCCACCAACACACACAGATATGGGTGATGAAGGCATGCTATCTTTTTAAAGCTAGGACTGTACATAACATGACTCTTCATTTGACAGTGTTCAACTATTTCATCTAAATGCTGACACTGGCATTTTACAGTGGCCCATAACATCCCCTGAATTTATTTGATCCCTGTAGCTCATGTGATAATTGCTGGGAGAAATAGCATGTCAAGTCACTCAGTTATGTAAGGGCGGTATGTTTTATGACTTATTCATCTCATAAAACAAAGCTAAATTTCTTCTTACAGTTGGAAAGAAAACCTTAGAGTAAAGCTTTGGACTAACCTAAGGCTCCAAGTTTATAGGACCATTTTATTCCCTCTGTAAATTCATGGGACAACTCTGTGAATTCTCCCACAGGGTGCGAAAGCTTAGTTTAGTCAGATGTTCATGTCTTTTCATGTAATTAAGCAATTATTTTCAAGTGGATTAAAATTTTTAGAAGGCTTTGAAAAATGTTAGTAAAAATAGCACCCTGCAGTATTTACACTGATTCTTAATCCTAGTTGTTCAGAGTGCTTATCAGTTGAAGATATGGCAAATATTAGCATTTCTACTTTGAAGACAGAGAAATTATGTGATGCACTTGATTAGACACAGAAAGTCAAAAATGAGAAAAGCTGGACCAGAGCTTTTATTAATTTGGTTTCTCCATTCTCCATAACACCTTTCTCTCTTTTTCATCTCTCCCATACCAATAAATCCATATAAGTATTATGGAGAAATAATTTGAAAAGAGTCGTGGTTAAATTCTTAATTGTTTTTAAAAATGCTGGTAGAGAATGGTGATCGTTGCTGTGGATTATCATCTTACTCTGTTATCAGCCAATTACTGAATCTTTATAACACTTGCTATATCTTACAGACATATTTTACTAGGCTTCTTAAAACTCTACTAACTAAAACATATAATCTAAGTTAAAAATAGTATTTTTGTAGTAGACGTGCAGCTTAAGTTACCACTCTCCCATTTTCAAGAATCCTCATGTCTGTCTGTCTATCTATCTATCTATCTATCTATCTATCTATCTATCTAATCTATCTTCTATGTATCTATCTTTCATCTATATCTCTATCATCCAAATATTACAGTCTCCATGAAAAAGGTAGATGGCTCATGTAATGGTCAATTTACCAGGGGAAACATAAAGGAGAACTCTTCTCATCCAGGTGTTTATGCTGTTCACTCAGTGTTAGGTTCCACATAATCAAAGTTTCCCAGATCTCATGCAATGTGAAATTCTCTTAATGTAGAGGTCATGTACCCCTCCCTTGTTGGTTCATCAAATTTAAATAGACACAGAGCACTGACTGGTTGTGTGAAATGATGCTACCACACCGTTATCAGTAGAGAACAATGTACACACATTTGGCAAGTATTTAACTAGAATTAAAGACTGTATTGACATGAACCAGAGTGATTGCTCCCATTTAAGGAACAATCTTATGATCTTGAGCTCATTCAAAGTTGAATCTCTTAAGCTAACCTTCACAACTTAGATTGGTAAAGGAAAAGAGGTTTCTAGTGAGATAAGCAGAATTGCTTTATAAAGAACTAGAATACAGATGATAGTGGGCAGAAGAGACTTCAGCATCATTTCCCCCAACTCCAGCAACACACACTTAGAGATGACAGATAACATGTAAAAGGAGAAAACCAAAATAGCCAAGATAGGACACACGTGTCCATGGACCTTAAACAGAATTGCAAACTATTGAGAGGTACTAAAGCTATGAGGTTATCAGGAGTTTGTGTCTTTTGGTTACAGGAAGCATGAAACTGCATTGAAGGTAGAGTACCAGAGACAGGAATACCACTTGAAAGTAAGAGCCTGGTGGTTCTCTCTGATGAAGAAGGCTAGAAAGAGTTGCTAACGACAGTTGCCAAAGGCTTTGCTAAACTGGATGGCTGTGGCGGCAGGAGGATCCAGATTAGCTTTGAAGAGGGATCTAAGCAAAGCAGTGCATTTATTATTGTCATAAGCAGGAGTTCTAAGCCTATAATAAAAGTTTCTGAGCTGGTTTCTCCAGAAAATTATGCAGATGGACCCCAAAATTGCAAGATTGGAAGGAGTAAATGAGTTGGAGGAGAGAGAAGAATATGTGCCTTTAAAAATGAGTCTGTAAATCAAAATTAGACACCAAACCAAACACAACTTAAAGAATTAATAACTAGGAATTTTTACTGACGAATTTACCCAGAACATAATAGAGAAACAAAGACTTCAAAGTATGAAGGTATAGTTAAGACCAAAGGAGACCAAATTGACAAGCTCTCACTTGTCTAATAGTCATCCAGAAGAATTAAAAAAGCAAACATCAAAAAGTAATTGTCAAGAGTTTTCTAGAATTATAGAAAACTATCTGGATTTAAGCCATTCTAACAATGAAGCTGAGGGTTATGAATTTAGCTATGTAGGAAACAACTGAGTTCTTAAATTAAAAGTATACTTATGCAATAAGTAGGACTAATAAAAATACATTTATTTCTAGAAATAGTATACTAAAAGGGAAAACAGCAATCTATAAATAGAAAATAGAGAATCCTAAATGGAGAGAAAAGATAGATTACTGCCAAAAGCATGATAACTAAATTGATATTAAACTTCTGTCAGTAATACATGCCAGAAGAGAAAGGAGAGTAATATTTTTTTAAGTTCTGGGCTAAAGCATCATTCAAAATGAAGGCAAAATAAGTCACTTTTTACAAAAAAAACTATACTAATTGCCAACTGTAGATTTTTCTGAAAGAATTACTAAAGGGCGTGCTTCAGTAGGAATAGAAGTAAACTCAGAATAATGCAGAGAGAGGGAGAAACATATAATGTGAACTGTCCATTCTGGTCCTAAGAAACTATCTGTTAAGAAAAAAAAAATCAGAATTATGCTATACAAGTGTTTCATTTGATATTGGTTACTATTCAGCTGCATTCAATTATAAATTAACTATAAAGAAAGCTCCACATTATCTGCTAATTCAGAATGACTTTCAGACAACTCCCAGAGCCCCTAGTAATTTCTCTTCCAAATCCACCACCTTTCTAGTCCTACAATTAATTGGGAAGATCATTTAAAAGCAGCTTATTCATCAATTCTTGCTAATACTATCTGCTAATGTTGTATAAGGTAGATGTTAATTAGTGTGGAAATAACTGAAAAAATTAGGCAAATTCAATCATGTTGAGTAGTTTATAGCTCTGAAAATTAAAATAGATAAAACTGTACAAAGTAAACACACACACACACAGAGGATAAAACCAAGGAGCTGAAGGCTATGACAGGAATGAGATGATAGGCATTTCAAGTCAGAAGTCTGCTAAGGTAAAGAAGGGGACAAGAAATTGATCCAGAGTATAGCTAGGTCTAGTTTCAGGAAAATTAGAAATTAGTTTCAGAAAAATTAGAAAAAGTAAAAGGCATTGGCCCTAGGCAAGGTGGTGTCCAGAGATCAGTCTTCAGAGAACAGTGTTTCAGGATTGAACAAACATTTGTTGATATATCTCCTATGGTCTTCTACCTGTATTAGGTGTCAAGAAGGAATACAGAGGTTTGGAAGATAAAACCATGACCTCTAGAGGCAATCAGTTTAGTGGGAAGACAAATATACATAAATAATTTTACAAGGCATGCTAAAATAGTGGTTGAAAATAGGTGCTAAGAATTGAAGAGAGGAGAATTAAACTCCAATTAGGAGTAATTAGGAAAGTGTTTTAGAGGAAATTGGTTTAAACTGATCTTAAAAAAATGGATGGGAAATTTATATCAGCCAATGGGGATGGGTTTTCTAAGCAAAGCTACATAGGTAAGAAGCACACACACACAAAAAATAATAAATAAAATAAACCTTAAGATTCAGCTGAAAATATTCTCAGCTGGGCCTATTTACTTACCTTTTCCCAAGACAAGGCCTTATCTTTGTCGAGAGACCTCATCAAGTCCCCAGAAAGCAGCAATAGATACATTTGAACAGAGAAAAAAGTGAAGGACAAGGAGGACAACAACTCTTGAGAGGATGAGGCGAGCAGAGAAATATTTGTGTGTGTACAATATTCCTTTGTCTGTTTAAAAATGCTTGTAAGGAACATCGAGTTGTTCATAGCATTCTGTAACTTTTTTCCACTCATCTTTCTTTTTATGATCTCTGTACTGATAGCTCTGGCTCATTCATTCCATCTTTCTGCTTACCCATGTTTCTACTGAAATACTTTTAGGTTCTATTCACTTTTTCAGTGTTAAAAACAATGCTACTTGCATTGTAGAAATATCCTTCTACTTGTCTTCTTATACAGCCATGGAAGTTTTTCTAGAGAATATATCTAGAAAAGGAATGACTGAAGGCATGGTTATTTTACTATTTTCCCGAATTATCTTTAAGGGAATTATGGTCCTTTGTTCACCGTTAATCTTTTGATGCTCCCTGTCCCTGACCCATCTCTTCTCCCGCCATTCACATGGTAGGTAATTAATAGATATTAATAAATTTTCAAATAGTCATAAGGATGTAAAGTATAGCATAAGGAATATAGTCAATAATATTGTAATAGCTATGTATAGGGTCAGATGGGTACCAGCTTTATCAGGGTGATCACTTTGCAAGTTATATAAATGTCTAGTCACTATGTTGTATCCCTAAAACTAATATAATATTGTATGCAAACTGTAATTGAAAAATAAAAAAATTATTAAAAAATAAATTTACAAGGTGGAAGGAAGAGTAAAATTTGCTAGGGGCTGAGGGTAATGAGAGCAAAAAGAAGACGAGCAAAAAAAAGAGAAGGAGAAATAAAGAGTGGCTTTAGTTTACTGGCAGTCATCTTGCACCTTGGAACACTGGGCCTCAGTCTGCCAGTGAGCGGGTAGAGGAGTGTCTGGAATGGAGGCTGTCTGGGAGGCAGCAGAGCTCGTCCTGAGAGCGAAATGAGCTTACTTAGATTGGAGCCATGCTCCGTGGAGCATGTGTGTTCATGCCCGAAGGCCCGAGTTAAACCTGGCTCCTATTCAAACTGAGTCTCAATCTTTGGCTTAAAAATGAGGTAGCAATAAAGGTAATTACCTCTGGATATTGTGAAGATTTAACAAGAAAAAAACTATGTGAAAAAGCCCCATGTATGTACTTTATTTGTAAACATTTAAATGTTTTTATCCCTATCCCATGCTTTTCCTTTTCTAGCTTTTCAGTTTCAGTCCCATAAACTGTTTTTTAGATGTCATACTCTTAGTCTCCTTAATATAATGTTTGCACTCCTCTGAGTATACTTTTAAGTGTGGAACACAGGATTGATCAATATACTCCAGGATTTGATCAACCATGTACAGGGGACCAAAATATCAATTGCCTGGTTTTGGATATTACGTAGTAGCAATTCATTTTAATATCAAAGCGGCTGTGGCAGCCACTCCCAGTGTTGACTTAAATTGGGTTTAAAAAAAAAATCAGCTCAAATCCCCAAGTGTCTTTGATATACCCTACTGGAAAACTATATTTTTGCTGTATGATAGTTAGGTACTTCTTTTTTTAAACTCAATTGCAATACTTTACATTTATTCCCATTAAAATTAATTTGATTCGGTCTGGCCTTTCTTAATTGTGATTCTGACTTTGTTATCAATATGTGTGTTATTATTCTTTTTCTAAAACAACCTCCTCTGGTTCATTTTATGTTCTGTTCACTTAGGAACAAGTACAGAAAGAGACAATTTATCTTTTATCTTTCTTTCCACCTCCAGCTCTTCTCTCTATCTTTCCTTTCCTCCAGCTCTTCTCTCTACCTGAAATAGTCCTTCTTCAACTGTCTCCATAGCCAGCTCCCTTCTTCCTTCAAGTTTTCCTTGAGCCTTGCCTCCAATTTCACCTTCTCATGAAGCCTTCCCTGACCACCCTGGATAATACAAAGAACATATTGTAGGTAATCAATAAACATTAGTTGGGTAAAATGACTATATTTCAGGGTGCTATGGATTGAGATAAATTAATGTAGAAGCTTCTTGTCACCTTGGTAATGCAAATGCCTCTTGGATTCCCACAATGCATGGATCATCACTTTTAGTTTTTGATATTTTGATAATTTGCTTGTTTTTCACAGACATTTTAGTGAGAAGCTAAAAAAGGCTGAATCAGGGAACGTTAGATACCATTTTATACCAGGCATGTCAGATAGTCTTTATATGTGATAAATCTCCAACCAAGTCACTGATAAAAATATCGATTAGAAGAGGTCAAATACAGAGCCCTGAAGCACAGCTCCTGTAATCTCCCTTTAGTCATTTATCTCTCCGCTTTTGTAGTCACTTATTCAGTTGGTATTCATCTGGTGGAACCATCATTCATCTTGCATTTCTCTCTGTGAGCTCAAAAGATATGATGATTAAAATTGGCGAATACGGGATTCCAGACCAATAACAATAAGCGATAACATTTATTGAATATTTACTATCTGCTGGGCACCATGCTAAGTTTATTACATACCATATTTTATTTAATGAACTTATACAACTCCTTTTCCTTTAAAAAATAAAAATAATGAGTGAGATCATAAAGCTAGTAAACATGGAATGAACCTTTGACCCCAGTCTGACAGTCTGACTCCAGAGTCTAATCACTGACTCTATTATTCTGACTTCTTGACAGATATATTCTGTTTGTGGATGTCCCTGACTCAACATCTTAATTTTTCTGATATCAAATACATTTTGGAAAGCCTACTATGTGCCAAGACATGTGCTTGGAAGGAGGGAAACAAACATGAAAATGACCCGAATCCTACTCTAAGGGGTAAAGGAAGGAATTTAGAATTGTGGAGCACACAGCACAAGTTTTATATCTATCTACTGTAGTTATTTTCTTTTTCCTTTTTCTTTTTAAATTTAGTAAAATCCTTACCTTTATGCCAATGATACTTGGTTCTAAAAACCTGTAGGTAGCCAATAAGCACAAAAATCCAGGATAAATACACCTCTCCTCAGATGTTTCTAAAACCTAGAAACTGGGGACATTTTCTTGACAGAGCTTGCTTATTTATAGCTCCACATAAATGCCAACCGTTTGAACCATGAGAGTAGCTGTGCTTAAACAGATACCCTTGACCTGCTGCCAATGTGCTGTCTTTGATCTTGTGAGACTTTTACTAAGTTCTCATGCGATCTCATCTCACTGCCCCTTAACTAAAAGCAATTTTCATGTTTTATATTTAATCCATTTGAGGCACTGAGCCAGGTGGTGAATTAATTACTTTCGTAGGTTGAGAAAATATCCAACTTCATTATTAAATTTAGCTAAAGTTAGAAACTTTTTTGAAGGCAGTATTTATACCGTTTAAGCTTTTACTTCATTAAAAATATGTCTATAAGACAGAGTAGTATGGTTTAATGGCTGATTCCAAATGTTTTGGGATAAAGATTGTTTTAATCACAGGTAAAACTATGAAAGGCTTTATTTGTTTGTAGTTTCTTTTGGAGGCAATGACAAATTTTCTTGGCAGTGTTATGGCTATGTAGTCTTCATAATTGGAGGTAGACGGGGAAAAATCTAATTAAAGTTTATGGAATTTACATGGATGGTTACTTCAACACACTGAACAATCTGGAGAGAATACTGTTATGATAGTATTTCTCTGAAAAGAAGAGGTGAAAGAATTAAGAAAGTTGTGAACTTGAAGTTAGAACACAGTTCTAAATCTTGTTTCCAGCACTAACTTGAAATGTCACCTTAGTTAAGACTCCTAATTTTGCTGAATTTCAGTCTTTTTGCTTGTAAAATGTGAATAATGATAATTCCTCATTATTCTGGGACCCACTGTAATAGTTAACAAATTGTATTTATTGGGGTAAGCACCTAAAAATGTCATGGGTTTTTGAGTCTAAAAATACAATGCAAATTATTGTGGTTCTTGATACACTGGATATTACTGTTGACGCTGGAGAGGAGATGAGCATTACCATCTTTCACAAATGGAGGAACAATATTTTAAATGACCTAAACGTCATCATTTGAAAGAGGCAGAGAACCCTCCCTATGAGTTCCTGTTCAATAGCGGGCAATACAGTAATAGAAAAAAAGGCCTCTCTTAAATCAAGTGAGACTGCATCTTCCTTGAGTAATTGAATGCAGACTTTGACTATGTAAGCATTTCCAGAAGAAGCTCATTGTCTATGGAATTAATTTTTATTTTTGACAACAATGCCTGCTAGCCACCAGAACTTTGTAAAAATCCCACATGTTTAGTTAGGGGCTGGCCTGATTGATGAAGGTTTGACAGGAGTTGGAGGATAAATCCCTGCATTTAGAAATAAATCATTGAAGTGTACTTTAGTCCTGGGTAGAAACTCAGTCTCCATCTAGACATGTAATATAAAGTAGAAAGTAAAAGCTATTATCTGAATATAGCTAAATAATGAAAGCCCTCACTTATTGTATACATAATAGATGCTCAATGAACTTTGCTAATTTTGTGAATTAAAAAAAATAATCTTTTTTCTTTTCAAAATTTTCTAGATAGTTCTCACTTAATACATATAGGTCCAGTATACACTAAGTACGAAAACTTTATTTTCTTACCTCTCTGGTTTTTCTTTTTCACTCTGTTTTCACATATATCTACCTAGCTTTGTTTTGTGTAGCAATTATTTAAAAAATAATTTATATATAATTTTAGATCAAATTTACATTTTCAGGCTGCTACATTGCACTCCTTGAGATGCTAAAATAAACTGTTCCTCAGTATCTACAAACCCATCCTCCAAAAATCACTAGAGTGTGTTTTGAGTTTATCATTAGTCTATATTATATGTGGGTGTATTTTGTAGCGTTGCTAATATATTTAATATATCTTCTATGAATTACTGGTAGAAAGTGATTCTAGAACAAAGAGGTAGGACTGAGGACAATTCTAGTGTATAAGGCCAAGAAAGCTAGGTTCAACTTAAAATGTGGCACAAAGGAATCCATATTTTAAATAATAAATATTCCAAAATTTAAAAAATATATATAAAACAATAATCATTTAAAATGCACAAAATTATTTGATTTTAAAGAATGACTGTACTACATATAAGACCAAGTTTGACAATTTGAGTTTCATTTCCACCTAAAACCTGATACACTTGCAGTAAACTATGTTGTATTTGGCTTTCTCTTTTTAACGTGTCAGCATTACATACTAAAAAATACTTGATAGATATAGTAAAAAAGTTTTTAACAAGCATTTATTAGTGATCTGAAAAAGTAAGGAATCTTGAAAAAATATTGAAGAAAAAAGTGCTGACCTAGGTCAGGATTTAACAGGGGCTGACAGTCTAATAGAGAAGATTAAATATGAAGAAAAAGAACCTAAATATGAGCAAAATGTGGTAAATATGCAAATAAAGTGTTAATGAAGCTTAAGAGAAGGTGGGATTTTTTTTTTTTTTTTTTATGGGAAATAGGGAAGGGAGAAGGAGATTAACAAACTCAATGGAGGAGCTGTCTTTCGTGCTGGCTCACCAAAGATGAAACAGTAGAGAAGAAGCCTCTCATTGCCATTGTGCAGCTCAACTACTCATCGATTAATCTCATTCCTCTCCTTTGGAAGCTAAGATTCCTTATATTTCCCCAAACTTGCCATGCCTCTATGCTCTAGCACAGGCTTGCTTCTTTTCTTAGAATACTTTTTCTCCCTATTATTTCTTATAACCCTTATTTTTCTCAAGACTACTAGAAATCACTCTACCTTCTCCTTCTCCAATCTCCCAAAGTTTGGTCACTTCTTCCTCTGTGCTTTTATAAATTTTGCACACTCCCTGTTATAACAGTTATTACTCTGTTATGCCATCAATTTGTTCATCTTGGGAGGTTCAAGAAACGTGAGTTATCTTTAACTATTTTTTATCACAATGCTTGACTCTGGGAAAATAATACAACTTAGTTACATAAATAAATGAGAAGATGATTAAACTGTATTATGTGTCATTATAATATTAGTTTGCATTTCCCTAATGACTAATAATGTTGAACATCTTTGAATGTGCCTTTTCAGCATTTATATATCTTTTTTGGGGGGGAGGGTCAAGTATGTGTTCAAATTTTGCTGGTCTAAAATCTTGTTTAATAGGGTTGTATGAATTGTTTATATTTCTTGGTTTCTTGAGAGTTTGGCTAACTTATAGTGATTGATTAGATTGCACCCATGATCACTTCCTTATTTCCTAGGGTGGTAGATTGCAAAAGATAGCCACATTTTTTCCCTAATTTTTGAAGTGACATTGCCAATTATCCAATCAAGACTGAGATAGAGAGTATTTTCCCATCTTCTTGAATTTGAGCTTGCCCTGGAACTTTATTTGGCCAATAGAATGTAACAAAAGTGACAATAAGTGACTGCCTAGGCAAGGCATAAAGAGGTCTTAACTCTACCAGAGACTACCAGAAGAACCCGCCCCCAGTCAACCCACAGAATAATAAGCAGTGGTTGCTTTAAGCCACAGAGTTATTAGGTAATTTGTCACAAAGCAATAGATAACTAATACACTAGGATTGAAACATTCAAGAAGTGTTTCATTTATTGATTGGGGTTGGGCAAAATTAATGCTGGAGTATTTGCTACTTTCAAAGACAGATATTGAATGGAAACACAATCCTATCTTATGACCATCATTTGAATTATTTACAACACAGAGTAAAACTGGAGAGAACAAAATATAATTTTATAATTTTAGGTAGTATAGAGGTAATTCTAAGGAGCTATAGTCTAACCTCATGATAAAGTGGTTTTTAGAAAGTTCTCTAATAAAACGAGTGAAGGAATTAACAACTTGCAATATATATACTGTGGTGCAAAGAATGTGGTACTCTTGGAAACAGGCCCAGATATTATCAAAACATAATAAGTGCTCATATAGATGCCAAATAAAGTAAAAATTTCAAAGCCTGGAATGTTTTGACAAATGTTTATCCTCCTTTATACAATCTAGAAAATTTATTAGGCAGATTTACACACAATACAAATAAGTATTCTATCTTGAGAGATAAAAGTTTTGAGAGTGTTATGTATAGGGTAGGCCCTCAAACATCTGCTGACTGGAGGAGCTGTTATTTTTCTATGTTATCTCCCTCTGTTTGCTAAGCTCTATAATATTTTTAATCTTATACAGTTAAAAATAGAGAAATTACTAAAATATTTTTGGGCAAATATGCAGAATCACGAAAACCACCATAGGTATGTTTTATACCTATAGCTTCTGGTGGTCTCCCATCCAAGTACTAACCAGGCCTGACCTTGCTTAGCTTAGCTTCTGAGATCAGACAGAATCAGGTGTATTCAAGGTGGCATGGCTATAGACTAAAAAACAAACAAACAAAAAAAAACACCAAAAAACCACTGTATATTTAAAGCCTTTACCTAGGGAAATGGCACCTGTGAATTAGTGGTTGGATCATATAGGTATTCCCAATAGCATTTTTAGAAATTCATTTAGCACTAAATTATGTCTCTCACCCATCAGACAATTAGAACATAGCATGCATGTGGAGGAGGGGGGAAGAAATGATCTATCAAGCATATCTCAAGGCAGCTGGCAAATGTCCAGATCGTGGAGGAACCTAGTTAGCACCCTGTTATAAGTATTGCAAAAGTAATTTTCTTTCTGAAATGGAAAATTAATGTAATGTTCCTGAAGGGAAACATTTAATAATAATTAAGTCAAGGCACTTGATTCCCTTCTGTGACCATAGTCCCAATATATTAGTAACCCTGAGGCTCTACTTGTAACTAGATTGTGGTTCAGAGACTAAATCATTCAACCGTAAAGTTCTGTTTCTCTCCTTTCGCCTGTTTCATATGATAATCAGAATTGAATTGAAGAATATTGCTGAAAAGTATAATAAACTTGTTTTTTCAGATTTTTAAAAATCAAAACTACGTAAAAGTCTACTGACTTTACTGCATGTTAAAAGAAAAAAGTCACTTTAATGAATTATGTTAAGACCAAATTCTGGTTAATATATTTCAACATATTATCCTGATGAATTATCATAATGAATTAGACATCTAAAACAGAGAAAGAGAATTTACATTTTATATGAATATTGTTTTGCAAGAAAATACTATATAAATAACAAAGGAAACAACTATTAGATATTCAGAAAATTCTATTCCATTATTATAAAACCATCAGTAGAAATATCACTTAATGGAACTTAATAGAACAAATAGCACTGAATAGAAGAGTAGATATGTTTCAACAGATTAAAGGTTACATCTTAACAATTTTCTTTTGTAACTTTTTCCTTAATTTGTTATATTTTGAGCTCTGGTTCTATTTAACTCCACACGCTTCGCTCGATTGTGGAATCTTCAAATCATCTATTCCAATTTACTACCTATGAAGTAGTCTCTTCCACAGCATTCTTGACAAGCACTCTTTCAGTCTGAAATATTTTCACAGAGAAGCCAAACAACGATTCTACTTCCTTATGTTACAGGATACGTCACTGTTTGACAATTTAAACTTATACCAAATTTTCCTACCAGAAATCCTGGTTCTGCCTGACAGAGCTGATCCCACTTATGCAACATAGCCCTTCAAATATTTCTCAGCAATCTTCATGACATGAGAAGATTTGTCTTTTAGAAAGATTGCTTTGGCTGCAGAGTGTAATAAACTGAAAGGCCATAAAACTGAAGGAAATCCAGAAAGAAACTAAAGTGGCATATTATAAGAAAGGGACAAAGGGAACAACTGGTTTCACATTCCCAGGGTGTCCAGTTCATACCACTGTGAATTTGATATGATTGAGATGATAATTAAACTGGCTAACCATTTTGGAAACAATTTAAAATTACTACCCTACTACATACAAAACACACCAAAATAAACTGGAGATGAATTAAAGATCTAAAAATAAAAGTGAAAAATTAACATACTAGAAAAATTGTAGGATGATTTTAGAAAAGTCTTGAAATGAGAAAGCCTATTCTTAGCATTATATCAAAACCAAAAATACATATAAGAAAAGATTATAAAATCTAATCATTTTGCAAGTATGAGCCTCAGTCTCCAAAATTATAGTCAATAGCTTTGTTACTTTAAATTAATCTAATTTCAACCTCCTAACAGATGGTCAGGAAATTCCAACCTTGTTATACTTGACGCCCTTTTGTCTTCCTCAAGGTAGCCCCAAAATCAGAGAGGCTCATATGGTTCTTACGAAATTATGCGTATTGCAGGGTCGAGTGATGCAAATGTAGGTTGATGGAATGCAAATGTAAGTGCTTTTAATTTCCAGAGAATTTCTCATGCTGTCATTCTCAATATTTAAGTCTTCGGTTGGTCCTTGAAGTCAGGTAACTCTATGGCTTCTGTGTCACACAGGGATTAAGGATCTGATACAACTCTGTTCCCGGGGATCCTGCCGCCTCCGCAGTGAGCTGCCAGAGGCAGCTCTAAACTTGTGCACAGCTCTTTGCAGTAGAGGGGAAACCCCACTCTAACTCCTGTTTCTCCACTCTGCTCTCCTCGCCCACCTGTCCTCCCTCTTTTTCTGCTGTCATGAACTTTGGTACTCAATTTCAAAGTACTCAAATTACTAATAATTGCAAAACGATTTAACATTTCTTCAAGGGCAAGGAAACTATGATCAAATTCTCTTAGGAAAAAAATATTTGAAGAAAGAGAGAAGAACTAAAAGATTAGTTTTCCATTTTAAACAGTCTTTACTTTCACATCATAAGTACAACAAATTTTAAAAATTCTATATGGAAAAAAATCATGGCAAAAAATCCTGAAAAATAAAAAAATGGGGGGGATTACTGTAATTTATCTAATAAACAGGGAAGGAGTTTTTACAAATTAAAACACAAAAGACAGTATCCTATAGAAAATTTGGCAAAGAACACAAACAAACAATTTAGAGGAAGAAATCCAAATCATCACTAAATATGAAAAATTGCTAAAAATTAGAAATTTTATAAATGTAAACTAAAGTAACAATTAACTATCATTTCATATTGATCATATTGGCATTTTTTTCTTTTTATGTCATGACCCAATATTTAGGATAGGATTAAGGCAAAACAAGTTATTCACCTCAAGGAAAATAAATAGTAAATAATATTTTAATGAAAATTAATCCAAAAAAAATCTATGATGAAAAAAATACCAAAATTTTAAATAGAGGCAGGATCCAGCCCTACACTAATATGACCTTAATTCTGGCCCTACAAATATTGGTAAATATCAGGGGAAATAAGCATTTATATGCACTGTGAATGGGCTATAAATTAGTGGAGAATTTGGCAATGTACACCATTGAAATATATATAACCTATGACATAAAAATGTCACTTTTAGGAATTTCTCATAGTAAAATTATACGATAAATGAATCAAGGTATCTACATATTAATGCTCATTTAAACATCATGTAAAAGGAGAAAATATTAAAAAGAATGATAAACAATTATTAAAATAAATTATACCATAGCCATTCAACAGAATAATATTTAGCAATTAAAAATGATAGTTATGTTTTTACATAGAAACTTGAGCCATGCTATATAAGTAATTGAAAAAAGCAGCTTTTACTCTTTGTAGGCAAAATAATAGAAAATTTGCTATATGTATACATCTATCATCTATTTATCTCTCTATACATGAGTGAAAATTTAGAAAAGTGAACTCCAAAGTGTTAACTGTGGTTATCTCTGAGAGGGTAGAATCCTGGGTCCATGTTTCTTTCTAACTTTCTGTATTGATGAAATTTCTTCCAGTTCCTAGTTATTTCCACCAAACTGGGGGAGGAGGGAGAACTTAGCTGAGAGACTACTCATCAAATGAATAATTATCATATGAAGATCCTCAAAAAAGTTTAAAAGCTATTCAGCTCATTTGTTGCCACCCCTAGAAGATGGCACCCAAAAATCTCTAATGGGGGCGCTGTGGCAATTTTAGACTCCAGGACTTTTCCATAAGGGTCCTTGTTCTCTTTTTTTTTTGAATAAATATGTATTCAAGTTCTGGATTTCACTTTGATTTACCCTTGAATGCTGCAATAATGACCCCTCTTCCCCATTTCTAAAGTAATGGGGGATTTCTTATGACTGATTTATCTCACTTTTATAGCTAAGCATTCTCCTAGACCAGTCCTTCAACCACAGTCAAGAACAGGAAAGAAAAAACAAAGCCAGCATCATGTACTAGAGCCTTGGGAAAAGCCTAGTGTTGTGGGAGCCAAGCCAGAGGAGAAAGTTACAAGAAAATGATGAGCAATGTCAAACCTTATAAAATTTAAGGGCATAAAGACTAAGTCTAGATTGTCTGATCAGAAAACCGAAGATTATTGGGCACTTTTGAAGGTACATGTTGAAGTAAAATGTCAGCTGAGATCATGGAGTAAAATAGTGGGTTAAGAACAAAGACGACAGGGGAAGAACGTGCTAAGAACCTTAGAAAGTGAGAAGAGGTGGGAAGGAAAGGACTTACCAAAACAGAAAAAAAAAAAAAAACCCAAAAAACAAAAAACAAGAGAGAGGAAAATATAGTTTAATGATGTATTACAATGAAAGTGCATAACAGTTCGGAGGGATATAGGACTGATTAGAATCTAAAGCAAAATGTGAATGTGTGTGCAGACTACCCGGGTATCTTTCTAATGTCCAGATTTTGATTCTTAGGTCCAGTATGGGTCCCAAAATTCTGCACTTTGAACAAGCTCCCAGGTAATGCTGATGCTTCTGCTTTTCAGGCCACACTTAGAGAAGCAAGAAGCCCAGCCACAGTGCTACACCTTGGGAAAAAAAGGGAGACACCTTTCTCTAAGATTAAATTAGGAAAAGAGACATTATAGTTTTGGAAATCAAACTCGAGAAGAGAACGGATGAGGAGTCTATGCTGAATGACTTTTAGCTCCTCCATAAATTAGGGGTGAGCTCATTTCTTGAGAATGAGAGAGTGTGGGAAACGAGAGCTTGAAAACAGTGGGGAAGTTTTGGATGAACTGTTGTAAGACGCTTATTAAGAGATCAAGAAGAGATGAACTGCTTTTTTGGTGAGGTGTATTAATAACATAATTAAACCATGGAATGAAGTGTGGGCTTGAGGAAAAGGAAGTAAAGATGACTTTCTCCAATTAAAATTAATGAGAGAAATTTCACCTATGGTGGCCACATTGTGCTTGCTAATGACTCCCTTAAAAGGCTCTAGGAATGCGGTTTACCCCGTCACCTACACATGTGAAGCAGCCTTCTCCAAATTTAACTCAATGATCTAAACAATGTTCACCAAATGAATAATATAAAAAATACAACTATAGTTGTAATTGGGCTCCCCAGAATCAAGCAAAACATGGAAAAACGAGAGCCTCCAGGCTGTTTAATATATGGGCAAAGAGCAGTTTTCAATTTTTTCAAGTTAATTTTTTTTATAAGCAATTATCCTTTTTGGCACCTACCCAAGACCTAAGGTTGACATGAATCCTTCAGCATCAAATGGCTTTGGAATCTCTAATGACCTGAAGTTCTCCTGATGTCTGCCTGGCTATGCCTCTTCTGAAAAACCACTTCCTCTCACATAGTCCAATCAGCCCTGCCCTGCTCTAAATCGAGGACTCATTCTCATATGCTGCCTTGGAGTTTAGTTCTAAATGTGAGGTTAACATTGTTAGAAAATGAACCTCCCCTACGTGTTACTCTTTTCGTTAAAAATGGAATAGCAAAAGACATTGCAAGGAGTCCCTTAGCCATCTTCAGTATTCACAGAGTTGGTTACTGACATATGGAAGGATGAACGTGGGAGTGCTGGAGATGAACTCACCTGAGACTGGGCCTGGGAGCAGCATCAGCCTCCAGGTCTTCCCTGTCTTGTTCTACCAGCAGCTGCAACTTCCCCCAATCCCGATCATTTTACTTTATAATCACTCCCCCATTATTGGTAATGTTATGCACTATGAACTTCTCTGCTTTTCTCATCTTCTGATTATTTCTACCAGACTCATTCCCAAAACTCATCTGCCACATTCCTCATCAGGCCTTCTCTAAAGTCATTTCCCTCTTCATGAAATTACCTCAGAAATTTCTTTCACATCACCTATCATCCATCTGTCATATGGGTATTTGCATATCTTGTCTCCTGTATTAAGCTATTAGCTTCTCAAGGACAGAATTCATAGCTTACTTTATTTCACATCTTCCATAGCATTTGATTTTATAAGTTTTTATCTGTATGATTGTTATTTATAAAAAAGTAATCTAGTTAGAGACTGCATGAAGCTAAAGCAAATGGTAATTGCGAAAACATGTTTTCATTTCACTTCTGGAACTCAGTAAGCATAGTCAAGGATATCACCTCAGTTTTCTCTGTATCCATTCATATCTTTACTGCTAATTACACCCATCGCAAAAGATATTTGCAAGGGAGCTAATCAGTCCTATATAACACACTTTCGATGAGTCAGATTCTGCATCCATAAACCACAATGAGACACGTTCAACGTCAAAGCAACATGACCCCGCCCCCGCCACATTCTCGCATCACAGAGAACAGAGATGAATGCAAAAGTTATAAATTTAAAAGCAGTAAGAATATGCAGAAAAAAAATAATCCAGGTTTGTATAATCCGTTCTTTATTCAGCAAAAACATTTAATGCATTTTGACTAATGTAGTGAATACCGTTTTGAATTTTACATACATCATATGGAAAATCACTTTTTTAATGATGAACTGACATGACCATTAGGGGTGAGACAATGCTAATCTCATTTTCTAGGAAATTCTAGAATAGTTCATATACTCTATTATCAGCAGCTTTCCAGCTTAATGAACCCAGTAAATTTTTCAAAATAATCTCAGGCTTTTCTTTGGTTCAGTATCACCTCACTACTGTAATATATATCAATAGTAGCTTATCACAACATAAAATATTTGTGTCTAATCTGAAAAACATTTTGCACTACTCTTTATAAGTCAACAACCGTGAGAGTTTACTTCAATGTATTAAATTACTACTGCTTTATAATAAGATTTAAATTAACCTGAAACACAGTATAGCCCCTTTCCCTGAGACATAAAAATTTAACATATGATTGGCATGACATTTTCTAAATAGAACATGCTAAATCATGTTCATAACAAGTAGTCTTTAATATATGACATGCTTCTACTAAAATATTAAAATAACTTCTCTGGCAGGAATTAAAGAAGCCCTCCAAAATACCTGCTAAATTAGGAATTTTGTCTTATACTATAAGGTGAATGAATCAGGGTGGACTTACTTATGAGATAGTCAAAACGGGCAACTGTAGAGTAATTGTTTTTTGGGGGGTGTAAATCTTTATTTATTTACTTACTTACTTAATTAAAGAAATGAATTAAATTTCCTCCTCCATCTACCTCCCTAGAGTAATTTGAAAATATGTTCTATCTTCAGAAAGATCAAAAGACCATTTGCTGATTTCTGATTCTTATACAGACTTTTGCAATATATACATTTTTTAATCTCAAGGTATGACGTGTCCATTGAAAAATATTATAAACACCGAGTAGAGGAGAAAAATCAAATTATTTTAAATACTATAGCTACTACTTTCCTCCATTGTTTTCAATCATTTACTCTCATTTAACTCGGTATGATTAAGGAAGTTACTCTAAGGTTGTGATAACAAAAAATGATTGTTATAAGCCAGTTACAGCTGAAATATTTGAATTATTACTTGGATAAAGTCAACATGTAAGTTTGTAAGAGTAATCTGGAATAGCAATCTTAACTGCTTTAGCAGAAAGCACTGGGGGAGTAAAATTCATCCTTTTCAAATTACTTCCTGATATGTAATCATCACAGAGACTTTGAAATGAGTGGACAGTAACATAATCCGTCTCTTTAATGGAAGCATTACATCAACCTACTTCTATCCACATAGGTGAATCTTATGCTTGGGGACATCAAGAAAATTATCAATTAAGATCATTATCTTGAAACAATAGGAAGACCTGATTATCCTCTGTAGCAACTGTAAATACCAACTTAAAATCTCATAAAAAAGAGTCTATCTTTTATTTCTCATCTTTCACAATATCTAGGAAAGAGATTTTAAAATGGAAATACTTCTATTTTTGTTGCAGAACCTGTATAGGCATTTGCTCCCACAGATGTTCCACATTTACACACAGGAAAAAAGAATGTTGAAAGCCACCTCCGTCATTTATAGAATGGTGACAATACTGAAGAACATTCTTTTCTCCTCCCTGAGAGGTTTTATTAAAGTTCCAATATTCAACCTCTGTACCACTGGGGATATTTGACTATAATTGTCTTTTGGGGGTGTCCTCGAAAGTTTGTCCATGCTGTACATCTCAAGGACAAAGGTGTTCTGCTTGGTGTCAGAAAGGTGCTAATTGTATGAAGACATTTCCTGGCTAGTCATTAAAGGGGGTTGTTAATAATGGTCTTAAAGAGGCTTAAGCATCATTTACAAGGTAAATAAAATTATTTTACTGATAGTTTATGTATCTAAAAATGATTGTTCTTTGTGAAATAGTAATGTTCAGACATGACAAAATGGTATCAACTGCACAGTGACTTTATTGTTCAGTACTTGTAGAGGAAAAAAGTTAATTGAATCATGAAAAATGTTTAGCAAGAAATTACTATAGTAATTTACCAAATAATTTTGGCTCCAGTCACTTTTACAACTAGAATTTGCTGAAACACCTAGCCATTATTTATACATGGTAAAAAATTATTGGGTTGGCTAATCAATAAAACATTCACCTCTTCTGAAAACATTTTTTAAATTCCAAGCAAAAAACACAGAGGCTGTGAACACAACTGCACTGAATTTTATTTTCACGGAATATACGAATCCCATAAAGCTTTAAACTTTTATAGACTCTAACACTGTCACCAAAATCCACATAAAATCAGTTTTTCTACATATGAGCCCTACATATGAGGGGGAAGATCCTTTTTACTTGCCTGAAAGTATTTGCATGCCTTAAATAAATGATTTAAACTTAAGCTCGTTCATTAACATGCTTACCAACTCGGCCTTAACCAAATAAGCAGCAAATTTAAACCATATCTTATAAACAGTAAGAACACATAAATAGTTATTTAAATGCATCTTTCTGTAAAATAAATTTTAAATGATTTGGTTTATATTAAATGTTACGGCTCACCTGATTTAGCATCTCCCCATTATCATGTTTTTATTTTTTGTCACTCTCATTACCAGTCTTGCTCTAGTATTTTTTTTGAAAAATGAAAAAGCAAAAATTTTATTCTACATTATGATGATGATCACTATTAGTACTTTATAGACATAATGACATGTTTCAGTTGACAAAGGGAACAATTTTCTTAGATTTATTAATAGGATAGCTATTAGAATAAAAATGACATGTTAAAATAAATCTATAGAAAAGTTAAACAAAGCTTTGAAAAATTTGGGAAAGAAAAGCTGCTATTAGGGGATTTTTTATTAGTAACTTTTCAATGATTTTTATTGTTATTTTTGACATTCCTGCAGTAAGGAAACATCATTAGCCACATTTTACAAAGGAATGAAGCCTTACAAAGGAATGAAGTCGGTGTTTATGTTTAATCAAGAGTGAGTTAGTGACCCATCACTTTAACCATTAAACTACTCATTAAAATTCTGTTGCTGTCTCTCTTTATGATCCAATTTTTTATCTATAGTTACAAATTAAATTATAAGCATATCCTAGGCTGTTTATTATTCCTGTCCTCTACCATGTTTATTTTTAAAAATATTTTGCATGCTCTCAAATATTGCTGGCATTTTTTTCTAAAACTTATCGCTCTCCATTTCAGTTCTACCAAAAATTTCTAACTCTTCCTTTAGAATCCTCATGATCCTTTCCAACCATGTGGCCACAGGTTAAAAATATCTACACCTCACCCCACCAAGAATGATTTATAATCCACATACCGGAGATTCTAAACTTCTTTATGGGAAAGAAGCTATATTTGATTTATCATTATTTTTTCTTGGGAACCCTTTAAATTCTTTATCAGGAAGAGAAAATTTGAGAGTAAGTGTAAGAAAAAAGTCGAGACTAATTTTCAGAACCCAGGTTTCAAGGAGAGTGTAGGGTCGATTCTACATGAAGCATTTAAACTGGATTATCTATAGGCAAAGTAGGTGGAGTGTGGGGAGAGCAGGAGGGGAAGGAACAGGAATGAGATAGCTGTGAAAAACAGTAATGGTAAAAGAATAAAGAAATATCTGTTTACAGACAAGATCCTTCCTAAAAGTCATATGGAGGTGAGAAAGGTAGAAGCTGTTGCCCAAGTTATGAGTCAAACTTGGTGATAAAGAACCTTTTACTATCAGATTTCAACCAGCACATATTGGTAAAAGTATATATACTTTGAAAGAGTCAGTTATTCTTTACATATTTTAAGTCTATTTCTTACCCCTTTTCTCATTTCAATGATACCTATTTTAGGATCTGAGTTTTTCAAGGACAAGAAATACATCTGTTATGCTTTCTTGGCATAGCACCCGGCACAGTAAATGAGGGCGTTAAATAAATATTATCAGAAGACAAGAAAATGAAAGGGAATAGTAAAGATTGGTTAATTGCATCCTTTGACCTATTCTTTATTCCGGTAAACTTTTCTTTTATGAGACTAAGTATAAATATGCACCTTTATTTTCTATAAATTCCTGAAACTGATTCAAATGTCACAAAAATATTCTGAGTTATTTTTCCTAGATACAGCCTGCATGTTGATAATGAAGAATATATTTTAAGTGAATTCTTTAACTTATAGAAATTTAGAATTCGGAAGAATGACTTTGACAAATTAAAAAAAAATTAATACAACTTCATGGGAATAAATGAAGGATAATTTGCTTTGTGAAAAAAACAAGTTTGCATAAAAGAATGTAAAAAATGTTACTGTATTCATTAAAAATTATTGTTCCATTGAAGGAAGTCATAAAATCGTACCATCTTGAAACAAGAACAATCATCTAGTTTAGTTCTATTATCTATATATAAACAAACGGATGCAGATAAGTTAGATGACTTATTAAACTCAAAACAGGTAATAAGTTGGAATAGGAGAGTAGACATTAAATCTCCTAACTTCCAGACCACTGCTCACAGGACAGAGCAATATGATGATAGAGAAAATTTCATAATAAATTATGAAATGTGCCCAATTTGGATCCTGCCGATTTTAAGAGATATTAAAAAAAATTAAGAGAACTTGGCAAGAATCCATATGAAGTAACTGATTAGAGGTGTAGAGTTTATAAAGGGAGTTTTAAGAATTATAGTTATTAGGTCTTCAGGGGAAGCTTAATTACCAGCCTCATGTATATCATGATTTACACAGAGAATGGTAGGTTTCTCTTCAAAGTCAGAAGAAGGGGAGACAAAATTGATGACTCTTTCTAGTTAAGTATAGGTAGTTTCTTGTCAAATCATGTGAGAATTGGTCATTTGGGAATATAAAATTGCATGATAAATTTGAACAAAAAAAATCTGAAAATCAATAAAATTAGATTAATTAGATTACCATGGCATCAAATTTTAAATTATTGTTTGATTGATGTGATTTCTGGACTTTCAGAAAAGATCTTTAATTAATACTCCTAAAAATTACATCATCTAAATGATAATACATCTATTTTACTTTGAGAAAACAGATAAGATTCTCCTTTAATAATATAATGATAAACGTGAGGGTTTCAACATAATGCTGTTCCTAAGTCCTGTGATAATTAACCAGGCAGGTACAATATCTTATATTTGCCCATTTTTAACTTCAGAAATTAAACCACTTCAAGAAGAGAGGAAGAGACACTCTCTGAGAGGAACCATAGCACAATGGTTAAGAACTTGGATACTGGAACCAGCCAATCTATCTGTGATTCTCAGCTCTTTTACTTACTAGCTGCGTAAACTTGCGTAACTACCTCATCCCTCTTTGTGCCATAGAGGATATAAAATAAAGATAATGGTAATCAACTCCAGTAGTTGTTATGAGAATTAAATGAGTTAAAAATCATCAACCACTTTACTAGTTCTTGGTATATAGGTGGCATTTATAGCAAAATCTCAATTTATGTAAAACTACATCCACAAAATTAAATACTCAGATATATAATCTTAAGTGCCTAAAATAATGAAACTTTTGAAATGTTCCAGTGCACACACCTGAAAGTTGTAATTGCTTTATAAATACAAGAAAAGTCAGGGCAAACATTTGAAATCAGCCGCTTTTTACTTAACACTAAAAATATAAAATGCCCAGACTGGAAAACCTATCTTTGAACCCAGGGCCAAGGAATGGCAAATCCATTCTTGATTGGAATGTAACTGGAACCTAGAGTGTGACTCTCATCATCTTTACAGCAGGACTCTCTGCTCACATTATGCCCACTCACTAGAAGGAAATATATATGAAGAATTTGGACCAAACAAAAGAAAATGGAAAAAATGTTGGGTTACAACATTGGTGCCCCCGAAATTACCAAATAGTGTTTGAGAGGTTCTTACTCTACACGAACCCAGAATTGGCTAATGGTCAAGTGTATTACTGTTAGAGGTTACCCCTCCAAAACCCATCAGTCTAGATTCCACTTTTATTGCCTATGAACACTGGGGAAATGTGGAATGGGAAGTAGGGACATTTCTTCTAAATTGCAGCCCAAAGAAGAGGAGATTTAAGCAACCAACTTTTCAGGATTTTGTGAGTGTGTTTTCAGGAGCATTTTTACACTTATCTCTTAGCTCCTCAGAATGGAGCTGGTTATGTGGAGCACATTCCCTCGCTTAGAATGACGAGGGGAATATTGGGCAAATAATCAAAGTGAGTGGACTTGGTCATTTTAGAACCCTAAACCACAGGCAGGTCTCTAAAGGTCATTTCAGCATTTACTGTTATCAAGAAGTGTATTTACACCATCAAGAAATATCATCTGTAGCCTCTCCAATGGCACCTTATATAACTCTACTCAGACACGCACATCAAATTGATAAACTCTCTCCTTGCTTATATGCTTCCTTGTTCATCTTTCTCTCCGTTCTGCTTTCCTTTGTTACCTTCTTGTCACAAGTGATAGTGGTGTTGTATTACATGAATTCCTTTCAGTGTTTAAAAAGTGTTATGAGATATAAGATTACTCAAAGAATAGCTCTGATGGTTAATTTTGTGTCAACTTGGCTGAACCACAGTGTCCAGACATTTGGCCAAATGCTATTCTAGTGTGTTATTCTGTGAGGATATTTCTCCTTGTGAGAGGGCTCATTCAACCAATTGAAGACCTTAATAGACCTAATAGTCTGAGCAATAGGAAACTCCCCCATCTATCCAAATTGGGACATTTGTCTTTTTTGATTTCATACTTAGATTGAATCATCTGCTCTTTTCCGGTCTTGAAGATGCTGATTTTTGGTCTGGAACTTACACTGTAAGCTCTCCTGTGTTCCAGCTTTCTGAATACAGATCTTTCGATTTCTTACCCTTTATAATCATGTGGTCCATTTCCTTATAATAAATTTCTCTCTTTCCATATATATGTATATAAAAGCATACACACACACAATTTTCTGTTGGTTTCTCTGGAGAACCCTAATACAATAGCTAAAATTAAAAAGCTGAAATATTAACTGTTGGCAAAGACATATAGCAAGTACATTTTGATTGAGTGGCAGTATAAAATGACACAACCACTTTGAAGTACAATTTTGATAGTTCTTTATGAAGTTAAGCATACACTTAACTTATAACTCAGCAATTCTAATATTTGGTGTTTATACAAGATAAGTGAAAATATATGTCCACAAAAGATTTGTACAAAAACCCATCAGATTTTACACTTAAAAATAAAAAGTTTTGGATTTTATAATATCACACTCCTTTTCACCTTAGTTTTCACTTAAAGAAAAAATCACATTATTAATGCTTGAAATTGAATTCAAATTTTGTTATTTTTGCCTCTAGTAATGAGAAATTGCACCAAATTAGTGTGGAAAAATTCTTTCTTAAATGCATTTTTTTGTCACATGTCAAAGAAATGATATTTATTATAACATGATTGATCCTTCAATTGCAGCGCACACAAAAAAACACTTCCTAGCTGTATCATCTCTTCTAATAACGATTTAAGTTTTCAGATACTTATATTCTGAGCTATGCTCATTGACATGAAGGCTAAATTGCAGTCTTGCCACAAAACATACATTAAAAGTTTTAAATGTGTCTCATTTTCCAAGATCACAAGTTTAAGATTATATTATTTAGTAAAATAAGCCCGTAAAAAATATTTTGAGTTTTTTTGAAACAAAACTGGGTTATCAACAAGGAATATAATTGTGTGAAAAAATGACAAAAATTTTGTAAATCCAAAAGAGGGGAACTTATAGTCAGCACTTTTCATCTGCAGAAGGGAAAAAAGTAGCCAAGGAAAAAAATCTTAATGTCCTAACAGACATTTATGTTTTCAATTTTTTTTTTCTTACCACTTAGTAAGAAATATATTTTTATCCTGAAACACACATACTTGTATATAAATGAATCTCCAGTTCACACATACCTCCATATGGATAAATGAAACAAGTTTTGTGAATTAATTATTTCTCTTACTTTACCCAATGCACTCTGATATTTTCTATTTCATTTAAGTGAAAATGATGGTTGGACTGAAATTTGATCAACACTACTCTAGTTTTGAAAGATCATTTGCAATTCTTCCAAAATGTAAACCAGAGGAAATAGCAGCAGGAGAAAGTTCAGGCAAAGAAAAGGAAGACATTCTAGAATGTAATTAATAAACATGGGGTCTTGGAACTAATGATCAGGGAATGTTCTAACAATCCTTTAGAAGAACAATTGGCAACTATTTATCTAGCATAACTTTTAATTATATAATTTTAGACTTACCCATATATGGTAGATGGATCAAATGACATTCTTACAAGTTGCTTGAAGTTCTAAAAATATTCTACGACTTCCATTTATTTAGTGAGTCATAATGAATTAATTGATAATTCTGCTTTTTAAATTATTTCTTAGTGATTACAACTATAATTGGTTTTGTTTTTTCAGAAATTTATCTGCTCTTGATTTTATTCATTTTATCTTTGATAATATAATTTAATAAAACTATCGTGTGAATATTCAATTTTAAATGAGAGTTTTAAAACAGAGATTCTATAAGAGCATAAGGTACATATATATAGATGACTAATGTTAAAGTTAAAAATTTAAAAGAATATATCTAAATCATTATTTATAAAATTTGGTCAAAAAATGAAAATGTGTTAAACAGTAAAGTCTAATTTTTATCTAAATTATTGTTGTTTAAGGATATTTTTTACCATGTCTTACATTTATGTCTCTTTACTTTATTTTCTTGTTTTATGTTATGGTACTTTAGTGCCCTTAGTAGTCATGTCTATAAATCTATTGTAAAGTGCTTGAGCCCCATTAAAAACCACTTTTATATTCTAATCCATATTTGTGCCAAAATATGGTTTAATAAGGTACTCATGACTATCTCCAATAGTACATTATTGTCTTTGGATAAAATATATTTTCAGAAAATAAGTATCCTTGACTTGCTACCTATTTGGAAATATATTAGTTATTAGAAAAGAAATTTTTTCAATCCTACGCTAACAGTTCAAATAATTTCAGGAATCAGAACTTGTGTAGTAAATTTGATCCCTGCTGTACTTGACCATAAAATTGATAAGATTTAAATTCAAGGGCACTCAAAACAAGTGAGGGCTCCTCTCATAAAACTAAAGCGGTAATTTAAAAATAGTTCAGACCTTCAGATTAATCATGCAGAATGGGATGGTGATAACCGTTGTGTCCTGTCAATGTTTTAGAGGTGAAATTGGAACAACAGAAGTCAAGTCACAAATATTTCAGGCAAATTGGACAATGTTCTTTATCATTATATCCAGGTACAATGTAGTTCAGGCTTCTCCCCAAGAAAAATATCATTTCTATATTTTCCTTCATTTTTAAAGAGAATATTGTAAATAAATGTCTTGATTCCCCCACTCCTAACACCAATTAAATAGCCCTGATTCTTAGTTCCATCTTGGGATGAAAAGAGTAGAAATCTAGGAAGAAAATCTATTTCGAGTTTATTTTAGAGCAAGGTGAATGTGTCCCTCTATATTTTAAGGTTGAAAAATGAGCAGAAAAACACACTTTTAAAAACACAAAGGCTTAATAAACATCTTACAGACAAGATAAACAAACATCATAAACTATTTGGCAAGTTGAAACAACAATAGATACCACCGTACACCTATTAGAATGGCTAAAATCTACAACACTGACAACACCAAATGCTGGTGAGGATGTGAATCAATAGGAACTCGCATTCATTGCTGGTGGGAATGCAAAATAACACAGCCACGTTGGAAGACAGTTTGACAATTTCTTACTAAATTATACATACTTTTACCATAGGATCCAGTCTGGTCCCTGCATGAACAGAACTGCTTTCATGACCTTGGGTAGCAGAGCTGGTGCTTGGACAAGGGTCCAATTCAGGGTCTTCAATTGGGTCCTGATAATGGAATAAGCATTGCTGAGAGAGTCATTTAAAATGGAGTCAGGAGCCCCCTGAAGAAGTTGGGTTTATGCACATCTCACGCCTCAGTTCTCAGAGCTGATATTAAGTTGGCAATCTCTTGCTAAACTCAGCTCAAGGCCCGGCCATAAATATCCTGAAGCAACAGCTGCCAAATGGACGTATATGGACTTTACTTTCTCTTTATAGTTTTAACCTCCCTTGTTTGTATGCTGGAGCCAACCAATTTCTATTAACCTAGCCAGGATCCTTCATTTGCATGGAGAAACGAAATGGGAACTGAGCTTGTGGTTTTTGCTTTTATAAACCCTGCCTTTCTCTTCGGAGCATAATTTGAGTTGTTACCCGAATCTGCGCTTCTCTATTGCAATCTTTTTTTTTTTTTTTTTCCAAATAAACACTTTTTATTCTATGGCCTAAATGTCTTCTTTGGCTAATAGTTCACAGATGGCAGGCTTGATACTAGGTACACAAATGGGTGTTGCTTCTGCTGGGCAGGTTACTGAGTGGGCAGGACTCACCTAGGACTGAAGCTAAGTGGGCCTGCGATGGAGTCACAGAGCTACTTCTGGATCCATAGCTGGGATTGAAGTCTGAAGGCCTGCCTTCAAGAGCATGGATGGGTGTGCATCTTGTGGGGTTCCTGTGTGGGAAGAACTGCCCTCAGGTCACTGCTGAATGGAGTTAGAGTTCAGTCACAGGGCTGATTTAGGATCTGCCTGACTTTCAGGGCACAAAGGCTGAATGGGAAAGTTCACAGAGGGACAGGGCTGTTTCTGTGTCTGTAGCTAGGGTCTTGGTTGGCAAAACTTTCACGTGGTCATGAGCCTGCTTTCTCAATATTGCCTCCCTTGGTCTTGGACTCCACTGAGGTTTTGCTGTTTCTTATCTGGATCCCAAAGTTCCCACAGAGGCTCTTTTGTCTGTGATGTGTGCCCAGTTATTGTTGCTAAGGTGGGATGTAAACGGGGAACCTCCTATTTCACCATCTTGCTGACATCATCTCTCTCAGAATGAACTTAATCTTGGCAATAAGGTAAGTTTGGGTTTAAGATAGTCTATTTAGGATTGGCACAGTGTATTTTATGTAATAGTCAATTCAAAGTATAAATTTTATATCAAGGCTAGTCTACTCTTCTCGTGAAGTTTGCTCAGATAAAAACTAACGTGGTCTTCTTATAGAAGGCTGGGCGTGTGAACTGGCTCATATACCCTTAGTATTCTTCCTAAATTTTTTGTGGTATGGTTAGTCTGTGCTGGTTCTGGGTTCTTTGAGCTGGCATCCTCTAAGAGGTGTGGCTTGCTATTTTTTGTTACTTGGGTAGCTGATGCTAAAATCCATAGTTGCTACCATTTACTTTGGTCATCAAGTTCCTGTATTTTGCAGTCCTCCTTCTGACTCCTAGTCTCTGATGTCCCACTCTTTTCTCTGCATCTCCTAGTCCTCCACTGAGGAACTCCTGGGTCTCCTACATGGCATTTTCATACAATATGGGCTCAGGGTACCCTTTAAAGCTTATCTATTATATTAGGGTTCTCCGGAGAAATAGAACCAGTAAGATGAATATTACTTATATATGGTATATATGTATAGTATACCCATAGGACATATACCAGAGCCAGGCAATGCAGAGGTGTTCCCTGGTGCAGCTGTAAAAATCGAGGTGCCATTAAAAAAGTATAAGCTCCTATCTGAGAGATGCTGGCAAGATGAAATGAGGCCGAGGGAGAGCTCAGAGACTGCATCCACTGACCTCTGCTCCTTGAGAACACCTCCACCGGCTCTCAACTCAACTCTCTTCAGGGGTGTGCCGAACCCGAAGCCTGCGCCTCAGGCTAAAGCTCCAGGGCAAGCAAATAGGCCTTTTTCACTGAAAGGCTTGGGGTGTGTTTCACTCCCTTATCTGTAAAGTGCTCTGGGAGAGGCAGAATGCCAAGAACTGTCTCTCTATTTGTTACAGTCTTGTGGGACCCAGGATTGCAAGCTCCTCTGGCCTCCAGAGTCAGGCGGTCAAAGAGTGTCCCCTGGGTGGCTGCTGCAAAATCTGGGGCACCAGATATATGTGAAAGCTCTCCACTGAGACATACTGGCAGTTTGAAGCATGGTAGAGGGAGAGTATGTGGATGGCAACAAAACAACCCAGCATGAGAGAGAGAGAGAGAGAGAGAGAGAGAGAGAGAGAGAGAGAGAGAGAGAGAGAGAGAGAGAGAGATGGCTCCTGTTGAATAGAGAGAGAATGCAAAGGAGGTCTGCAGGCCCCCAGGCCTCTAGGTGTGTATTAAATTAGATGCCTGCGCTTCAGGCAGATGCTTTAATATTAGCAAATGAGCCTCATTCACAGAAAATCTGGCCTTATTTGAATCTGCTGTGTTTGCCCCAGGCAGGTGAGTCCAAGTGCTAGAGCCCTTTAAGAGCCTTGTGAGCATCATGACTGCGAGCACCATTGATTTTCAAAGCTGGAAGTTTTGGCGTTCGTCTCTCAGGTACAGGTCTTAAAAGCTGGGTTACTGGTGTGGGGTTCAAACGCTGTGGGTTTTGAGCACTCTCCTGGTAGTAGGTCTCTGCTCCAGGGATGGGGTTTATGGTAAGATTGTGGCCTAGCCTCTCCTACCTGCTTTGATATGGACCTCCTCTCATTGACCAGATGTGGAGGAGTTGCTCAGTTTTTAGAATCTTTTCAGAGGAAGTTTTGCATATGTAGCTGCAGATTTGTTGCGTCTGTGGGACGAGGTGAACCCAGCATCGGTCTACATTGCCATCTTGATCTGGGACCCATAACTCTGTGATAGAAGTTAGCCAGGCTTGTCTCTTCATATAGAAAGGAATAGTTTTGTGATTTGGAAAACCGTTTACTTAATAAAGTTAAGTTACGAAAAAACAGTATTACATTTTTATTTTGGGTGTCAAAAGCAGAGTGTATAGATTCTGTCTCTGCTGTAAAAATCTCATTTCTCCCTTGGGCAATGGATTAAAAGAAAGTTCACACACGGTAAAGTTAGCAAAAGAAAAGCATTCTAATCTGTTAAAAATATAGTTTCCCTGTTATACAACAATTATTCACTGGGTTTTGGAAAATTCAGAGAAAGTTTTAAGGAACAGTTGGGAAATATTGCAAGAAGGTATATAGCAGCATAAGAAGTATAAGCCCAGGGACAATAGCATAAACAGTAGTTCAGAGGAAGGAGCAATTTACAAAAGCATTTTTTTTCTGGCTTTCTTATTAAAATATGTGAAATCATGAGTAATTTTTAGCACCAGTGGAGATATAGCTCCTTCTAGGTCTTCAACTTGAATTCAATTCCCTCTTGCTTCTCTTTCATCGTGTACAGGTTTGTTCTGACCTGGGTATGAGTTTCTTCTCTAGCCTGAGCATTCTGTTTTTCTTTACATCTTCTATAGTTTGAGCATAGATGGGCATGAAGTAGGTGTTCAATACATATTTTTTTTTAAAAAAATAAATCGTCTAGAGACAAAAGACGTTACTTAGTATTGTGAGAAAATACTCCACATTTTTTTTTTCTCTAACATTAAATCTCTCAACATTGTTTATCTTATCCAGACTGACCAACTGGTAAGGAATATGGATATGGGGGGGGGCACGAAAATGTGAAATCTGTCTATTGATGGTGGTGTGATTTAGTATCATTTCATTTTTGAATGTTGTGGACTAAGAACTTGTCATGTGATCAACAAAATATGAAGACTGAACATATATAAATAAAATTAGTGCTAAACCAAATAAATGTTTGAAGTTAATCTAAATTTATCTAATTTTAGGTAGCACTGGGTTATATAGAAAGACATAAATAACTAGTTTGAAAAAAAAACTGTTATAATGATTACCGAACAGTCAAATTACGCATTTCTGGGGCAGATAGTAGAAAAGAACTTGAAGGAAGTAAGGAGACAAATTTTCCTTTCATAAGTAGATTAGCACTGCTTCTTTGGTTTTCTTTTTTGTCCTATCCAGTTACCTGTTTGTCAGTTAGCTCATTAGCTTCCCCAGGTGATATCATGGCTTTTAGGACATGAGAAGTAGCTCTCTTTCCGAAAGGCCAGTGCCATTCCTTAAGTTATTCTATTAAAGTGCTATAATTCCACTTATTCAGCAGCACCAGAGCCTGAGTATTTAAGTTCTTTCTTCTTACAAAAAGAGTGGTTATCACAACATGAGTGATACAGCTGCTATATTCATACAGCCACTAATTTATTAGCAGAGCTTAGTCTGTTGGTTCTCTGATAATTTTTCAGGCTGACCACAGCTCAACTTCTCTTTATCTCCTGCTGATGTTGTTCTTACCCTGAAGCGCAGCGTTCATGATATTCTTTCTTTTCCTCACCGAGGAACCCCATTACTGGTTGTTTTCATCAGTACATTTATACAAGATACTTCTAAGACATTACAAGGAAAGGGAGCCAATGATATTTATGTCTTGTTGGCATGAATTTCTATCCACTTCAGTAGCTATGTAAGGAAGTATTGTGTATACAGCACACCCTAAATAACTGCTCAGACACAGTATGACTTCTGGGAAAAACAACAACAAAAACACTTCCTGCTAATCTCTACAAAAACAGAAAGTGATATTCTAGGTGAACACATTACTACTTGGCTGATTTCTCAATATCCTAACACGCTTTCAATTTTTATAAAATCCTCTTTATGAGAAGACTAGGTAAGATGATCAAAAATGTCACTCAGAGAATACAATTAGTGATATTCCTGCCTCAGCAGCTTTAAGATTACACACTAGCCTGAACTTGTTTCCTCAGCATATTTTACAAGCTCATCGGCTGCTCCTGATCAATCCATAATTTTATAGAGCGGGAAGTCTACGTGATAGGCTAGTCTTAAATGGGTTTGCTTAAGACAATCTTATTTTGCTTCTGAAGGCTTTCCTAGGTTATCTTCTTAAAGATACACATTTATCAAACTTTTTCTTTCTATTAAATTATAGTCTTCAGCACATAACTTTAAGTTAGTTTTGATCAATGCACTAAAATTATAAGAAAGAACACTGAAAAAATGCATAAAGTTCACAGTCTTCCTTTTATATAAACATAATAGGATGCAATTACCTGCAGGGCCATTTTTATTCTGTATTCTCCCACTGTGTCGAATTCAGCTATATTGAACTTGGGAGGCTAAAGGTATGAAATGGTGACCATTTCTCTAAAAGCCATTTCCCTGGGCATCTCAGTGGTAGTCTTTAAGGTATCTAGCAATCCTTTTCTGTTGAAAGGTCATTTCCTTTCCCTTTTCCATCTAAATTTGACTGCCATTCATTTGATAATTGCAGAGGTAAGGCATGAAAGGTCCATGTGCTCCACAGTACTGGGTAAATAATACTCCTACTGTGCGCATATATATGTATATGTATTTACAAATATACATACACATGTAATATTACTACATATTCAAAAAGTTTCAAAGTACTTTTACTTATATCTTTTTTATATAACTCTCGTAGCAAATGGGCTGCCTATTATATATATTTTGCAATTACTAAAATTGAGGATCAAAAGTTTAAATGAGATACCCAGAATTGTGAAACTAGGTCTTTCGGTACCTTGTTTAGTATTTTTTTTTTTCCCACATCACTTCCATTCTCAGCATTAACATAACTTCCTCATTCTAAAATAGAAGCTGTAGATGATAATTGCGAAAATTCATAAATGTACTTGGAATAAACTATCAGTCATGAATGTATATGTAAAAAATTGTTCATCAAGTTCTTGCGATAGCATTGAGATCCAAGCAGAGAGTAAAAAGGATAGCTAAGTTTACTGTAAGACAGGAAGCCCAGGAGCTCTCAGAGGCTAGCAGGGTTGGAGTGGAATGTCAGAGAGAGCACGTGGAATTTGATGGTTGGTCAGGGAGGGATAAAAAAGGGTGCTGCACACCAAAAGGTACTCCGGGGAAAGAGTGAGAATGTTGTATTGAAAACAGATTTTCCCCATGCTTTACCTTGGTAAGAGAATTTCCTTTACTACATTTATAAGGAATTAATTTTGATTACTTTTTCCAAAGTATTCATGTATCTGACTTAGAATGCTATATGTTATGTAATCATAACCTGAAAACAATACGTTATCTTGTTTAATCATCATTCTTTCTTTTTATCCTAGTGAGGATTAATTTATATTGAAAATCTGAAAGTTGCTAAAATAGAAATTTATTAACCAGTCGACAATTATTTATAATATATACTTGAAATTCCTTGTTATGTTATAAAAGAGATTATTATAAGTAAACTTTTCTCCCCACCTGTCCCTATAGATAATACAGAATTATGTGCTTTCAGCTCCAGATTCTCCTATTAAGAGGAGATCATTTGTTTTACGTTTATTGCCCTGAGAGGAGTCACATTTTCTGGCAGAAGACTTTCCAATATTAGTTACTGTGGCTTTGGTTTAGGTTTAGGTCTATCTCAGTCCATTTGAGTTGCTGTAGCAAAATACCATAGACTGGGCGGCTTCAATAGCAAACCTTTATTTTTCACCTTTCTGGAGGCTGGGAAGTCTAAGATCAAGGTTCTAACAGATTTAGTTCCTGCTTTGCAGATGGCTATCTTCTTGCTGTGTCCTCACATCATGAAGAGACAGAGAGCGCTGGCCTCTTCTTTTCTTATAAGGACACTGATTCCATCAGACGCATCCCACCCTCATGACTGCATCTAAACCTAATCACCTCCCGAAGGCCCAACTTGCTAATACCATCACATTGAGGATTAGGGCTTTGACATATGAATTTCTTTTTTTGATTGCTGGGGACACACACATGTTCAGTCATAGCAGGGTCACAGAATTAGAAAAGAAATCTTATGATTATGAATTACTTTTCAGGGTTTCCAGTCCCCTTTTCAATTTGGATATACTCACTACATTCATTGAGATGTAAGCCATTGGAACAAGAATGAAAATAAATGCTCATATTTACTTTTATATATTGCAGAAGTAGAAAATTATTATACCAGAAAAGTACAGGAAGTGCATTTGTGATAAAATAAGGCCAAGTTATTTCTTAAACAGGAAGATGAATATCCTTGAGTAGGCAGAAATAGCCAAGTTGTTACAATTATAGAGTTTAAGATACATTTTCTAAGGCTAACATAGTGCCACTGTAATTAGAAACAAGTGCATATAAGTTAGAAAAGAGAGAAGACTAATTGTTTCTAATGAACATTTTAAAGTAAAAACTTTACTGAAAATAAAATGCATAATTAAGCATTAATGGCCAAAAAGATGAGCAAACTTCTTTTACTTGCATTAGAATTTGGCTTAAGGTGAAGTCTAATTTGTTTTCAGTGCTAAAAGCATCACTTCTCCTATATGTTTATAAAAACAAGCAAAAGAACTAACATAGTTTTAGAATGCTGATTTGAATGTGTATCGGAAAAGATGACCATTCCTTGATTTGAAAATGATGGAGAGAAATATTGAGAACATTACGTGCAGGATACAATGTTGGACAGCAATGACAGGATTCCTATAAACAGAGAAAATCCCTCTATCTTAGAGCTAAAAATACCTGTTTGTATAGGGTGCAGATCTTTTTGGGTAGTTCTGGATATGAATTATAACAATGGTTCTCACTCTCGATTTCACATTGAATTACCTGGGAGCTTTGAAAAGTTTCTGCGGCCAGGCTCACCCCAGGCTAATTAATGTGAGTGTGTGTTTGTAGGGGTGTGATGGTGTTCAGGCCTGCATATTTTTTAAAGCCCCTAGAAATACCAAGTTCCGGGGAAGGTCATTTGTAGAGTTTCCTGATGGATAATATAACACCATTCGGTCTTCCCTTTGCCAGGGATTTCTTTGTCCATCTTTCTTCTCAGAGGTATTTATCTTTCATTGCTCAGCCCAGCTGCCACTTAGCTGGGAAGCTTTCCCTAGAATTAATCACTTGAACGTCTCTGTGCTGCCTCAGCTGTAGTTTGTAAATATTTATCATTGTCCTTAGCACGTTCTTTCAGAATTTGTAAATTATATCTGTCTTTCATCAATCTGTTAAAAACTCACAGGTTAGTAGAAAAGTGAAATTCAGGGAGTCAATTCAACTTTTTATTCCTAGCAGATAATGAAGTGCCTGACCCATTATAGGTACCCAATATGTGCTTGCTGAATTGTTTGGTGGAGTATCCTTGATGAATTCTGCCTCAGCGACATGTACATTTGATATATTCTTGTGATTTGTATGTGTATTTAGTAATTTTGCGCAAATACGTTCAAAATTTATGCCATTTCAGTATTGGCAGAGGTAATGGAGATGTTTGACTCGAAGCTTTTATTTTTCAAATTTGTGATACATTTTAGCAAGTTCTTAGCTAAATTTATAAGGAATGTTTAGTGTTCGTGACCTTAAACCAATAATTTACTGCTTATTTTATTTTATAACTCACAGAGTAAATTCTTCATTTCAATCCATGTCAAGGAGGAAACTTAACCACAAACTTTAGCTTTGGTTTTAAAAAGTGTATTGTATTTTATTTTTCCATTATTAACATATACATTTTCACATGTGAGTCAGCCATTTTGTGCTTGAGGGGATATTTCCAGAAAACTAAGGAGTTAACCTTTTATTTCAATGAGAAATAAGGTGCCACACACTTAAAAAAAAAATCCCTTTAGTAATAATAAGCTACTTGTAAAATTATTAGGAAATTGTTTTATAAATTCTTCAGACAAGCATCTGGTATATAATGATAGTAAATATATAAAGTAAAGTAGGTTTCTAAAAATGTTTGGAGTACTCTCCAAGATATACTATTCATTAAAAATACAAGATGCAGAACAATGTGTGCCGTAAGTTTCTTCTTAAGCAAGAAGTATTGGCTTGTGTAGATGAATATATATATGTCTATGGGTATTGCTAATACTTTCAAGAAGAAATGACTCCAGGATAAGCCAAGAACTAATAAAAATGATTATCTATAAGAAATGTGAAGAAAACAGTGCAGAAGAAGAGGCTAAACCTCTATCAAAATGCTTTGCTTTACAGTTTTGGTTGAATACCATGAGTATCTTACATAATTATAAACAAAAATAATTTAAAAAGAAAACAATAAACAAATATGTAAAATAGAAAACAAATAGAAACTAATGGATTTAACTCTACATCACAGAGAACCATGCAAAGAAGAAGAACTTTTAAGTGATTTTAAAACACAGTTTTTTGACTTTATATCACTAGTGAGATATTGTAAAGTCAAAAAGAACTACAAAGAAATATTAATCCACGCTCAATGGTAATGTTGGCATTGTTATTTTATTTTAAACTATTATTAATAAACACATAAATAGATACAATAAAGCAATTAAGTAATTATATTATTGTTAGGAAACTGGTTATTTAGAGTAAAAGAGATAAAAGATAAAATCAAGGAAGTAAATATCCTGTAATTGTTAACTTTAATTGGATATTATATTATAATATGTACTTATTTATTTTTCTCTATCTGAAAATACATGTTTTCTGGGTTTGTCCACTGAAAAGCCCTAGAAGCTATAACCCACACTGTCAGAAAGAGTACTCTAGAAATCAGATAGACTCCAGAACTCAGATGAAGTCTTCTACACACCATTTAGCACTAAAAGGAACCAAAGATCTTTAGCGAAATGACTAATTGCAGGTTAGGCAGGAATTGTGCATGATGAGCCTGGGACATCTTGTCAGAACAGATAAGAAAAAGCTATCCAAGTGTATTATGATTGTGTCAAAATTACACAAGAGCTGATCTGAACAGCTCCCACTGGCCAAAGATGGGACAAAAGAATAATGGCCACAATGTAGTGAAACACTTATTGACACCCCAAATAAAATCAAATAAGCATAAAAGCAAAAACACAAAACCTTTTGAACACCTCTGGGGGTAGCTAGGGTATCAACTCACTTTTTTTGAAAGTTGATGAAAGTTTCAAACATTTCTTCTGCCTTTTTAAAAAATTGAGTTATAATTGATATATAACATTGTTAGTTTCGGTGCACAACATGTTTCGGTATTTGTATATATTGCAAAATGATCACCACAATAAGTCTAGTTAACATCCATCAACATACATAGTTTCAAAGTTTTTTCTTTCTGTAAGGGATGTATTTCAGAATACCTAAAAGTTTATGAGAATTTCTTATTTACAAAAAAGTCTTTGCTATTAAATGTAGAAATAGGTAGAAACTAGATTGTGCAGTGCTTTAGAGGTTATGCCAAGTATTCTGGACTGAATCCTAAGGGCAATGGGAAACATAGGGGATTTTTAAGCAGGGACGAGATATGGCTGGATCTTGATTGCTGATTTATAGCAAAAAATTCAAAAACATTTTCAGACAATTGAAGACAAACATGGAATGGTTATTAGTCAATATTAAGGAATTATAGCAAATTTCGTTGAGAGTGGTAATTGTGATATATTAATTAATTTTCTCTTTTTCTGATAGAGATACATACTGAAGTGTTTATGGGTAAAATGACATGCTTTCTAGAATTTGATTTAAAATATCTTAGGGGAAAAAAGCATAGGGATTAGAACAGCAGAATGTTAGTAATTGTTGGAACTGGTGACTGGAATGTACATAAAAGTTCATTAGACAATTCTCTCTACCTTTTTTAGTATTTGAAATTTTCCATATTAAAGAAGTAAAATATATAATACTCAGCATAATCAATGCATATACTGTTTGAAAAGATCAGTCATCTATTTTTAGACAGAGAAGAATAGGCCATTAACAATATAACATCTTTATTGTCTATTTTGATCCTTTTCATAGCAAAAACTATTTTCACTTAAAGTAATAAAATACTTTTATTGAAGAATTATTATCATCCAATTATTTTATTAATTAACAATGAGAAGGTGATGAGTTGGAATGAGCATTTTTTAAAACATAAATTTGACCATAGTTCTTATTATTTAATGGAATTTTATGTAAGATATCTGAATGAATTCAATAAAAAAAGGTGGTTTGATTAATGTTGTTTGTTCTGGGTGCAGGATAGTGGTAGCACGTGTAGTGTATTTTTGCCTTCCCTGGTTTATAGCTTTTACTTTGCTCCCAGGTAGGAAACTTCAACACTTTTGTAATCTCATGATTGAACATGTGATCTGTGACCATAAATCAGAGGTTGGAATTGCAAAGACAAATGAGGTTCTATATGCTAAGAATTCATAATGCCATGCTAATGCTACTTTTTATAATTTGGGGCAAAGTACTTCTCCATTAACTACTATATGTTTGAGATAATTTTGGTAATAATTTAAACTTCTCCACCATTTCAGTTTTTTTTTTTTTCATATATGTACAATCCTGTTGAGATCCATGCATACAGCTTATTGTCATGGGGAAATGAAACCAATCGGAAATATTCGAATTTACTATTACTGAGCCTAATCTAATCTAAACTCAATCTCCATATGAATTAATTGTTTATTTTAAATCACAGTAGAATTATGGAGATTAAGAACTCTCAAAGGATGAAGAAAAACACTAAAAAACCACTAGAGATTATACCGAGGAAGAGATAATTTTGATGCAGATTTCTCAATTTTTCCAAAATTCTAAAGTCTTATAAAAATAATTTGTAGGTTGTTGGGAAGAGGTGATGACTCCAATTTATTGATAAAGTATAATCAGTTTAGTTGACATAAAGTACACCAATTTGGGGGAAATGAAGTTTGATTAGGTGAATTAAGATAGAATTTAGAGGCAAGATCATTTTATTTTCAACTCAGTCTGTTGAATATCTGCTTTATAAATATTTTGGTTGCATTGCAGTTTAGGATGTTTTGATTGTTAATAAAATGTGATCACCAATTAAATATCCTATAATTGTCTCTAGGGTGTTTTATGCATAGGAAAGTATTTGCAAGTATTTTTACTTTTTGAGGGTGCGGTTAAAATTATATATCTTTAAAATTAACCACCACCACAACAAAAAAATGATGGACAAAGTGTGACCCAGAGGTATTTGTAGGTATGTGCCCCTCTCATAGTCTATTTAATTTTTTTTAGGTTGTGATATTATCCTTTTAAAGAATGTGTATTTTCAGTGCAATGTGAAAAGGACATGTGCATCATTTTCTGATCTTTTATTTTGGATAAACGTGAATGGAATTTCTCAAAGTAGTTTGGGTATAATCTATACATTTCTTTGACAACACAGAAAAGCAATTCAATTTTAACCATCTTGCAATTACAGTACTTCTTGAATTTTAAATAATTAAACACAAAGGAAAAAATACCATTTTACTTTTGAACTACTACAAAGCATCAACTCATCATTGATTGTCTAAATTAGTCTCCAAAAAAAAATCTTCATAATGTACCTATGTTTCTAACGGAAGCTATATTTTACATATCAGAAATTTCAAGGAAAGTTTATAGAGAATATATGATTCTGAATTGACTTCCCTTGGCTAAAATTACCTAGTTTTACAGTGTGATTATTGTAGGCCTAATCCTAGAAAGCCAGGAGATGATGTAGTTGGTGAAAAAAGATGGGAACCAAATTTCTGAGTACTCACTCTATGCCAGGAATTTCCAACATTATTATTATTAATTTCATATAATCTTCATAATAATGCTGTGAGAGGGTATTAATACTCCTACTTTCTACTTTACATAATCTGATATGGGTACTTGAGAGTTCTTAAAGTTTATACAGCTATCAAGAAGGAGAGTTTAAACTGAGCTCTGCTTCCAAATTGACATCTTTTCAACAATATTAAATTTTTTGCATGACCATTGACACCATGTTTTCTACTTTTCCTGTGGCTAATACTCACCGACTCTCTTCCTCATTTTAATTTTCTAAAGGAAATAATGTTAGATGGACCCTGTAGAGACCTCTTATATAAGATATTTTTGTGAGCTCTGTACTCAGCTAGAGATGTTTGACTTAGTTGTCAGATATTTTTCAGATGAGGGTATAAGTTTTCACTATTCCCAATTTTATTTCAGAGAGGGTTTCTTTATTGCAATTTATTATTTTGATTTTAAACATCCAGATTTATTTAAGTAGTTATTCATCATTCTCCTAGTTCATCAATTTCCTAATGATTTACATCACATAGTAGTTTAATTTTTTTCAAGTCCTAAATAGGGTTTTCCAAATAAGGTAAAATATCAGGAGTACCATATTGGCTGTCTTTCTGTCATCCTCTCTCTAAGAAAGAACACAGTGCTTCAAGCTCATACTTAGGATTATTTTGTAGGTGATAACTGCTATTTTATCTGATGAGAACAAAATAATAAACTAGGCTGCCATAAAGGAATGTTTCTTGTAATGACTATCTATCTCCCTTATCAACACCCAACTTTCCCATAGTCTAGAGAGTATAAACACAGTTCACTGAATAATTTCCGAGTTAAGCACCACTATACACCAAGTGTTTGTTTAAGTCACTTGGAAAAGGCAGAAAAAAGTCAAGGGGTTTCCAGTGACTACTTCATAAATAATATGATCTCTAGATTGATATTTTAAATTTTAGACTGCTGGAGTATTTGCAGTTCATTTATAAAATTTATAATGGTCTATTAAGAAGAGACTAAGTAACACTTTTTGCTTTAAAGGAATTAATGCCTTTCAGAAACATAAATGTCTGATATTTATTTTAGTTTGTTTTAATACTCTTCACAAAAGTTAGGGCATGAGGAATTTTCCTAGGCCCTAGTAATGTAGCTAAGGTGAATTCTGAATATCCAATGCAGTGTGTTTGGCTTTTATGAGTTTAATTACTCACTAACCTGCTGAGTCACTATAACACACTGATAATTTTTGTGGTTCGAAAAGTAATTTCTTTATATGAATGCAAACCACTACAATTGTTATACAACTGAATTCCTGTGGAACCTTATTTCACCATGCTTTTCAACTGTCATCTTTGGCTGCCATTCTTAAAGTATTTTCTCACATACTCTAAGCTTTGCACTGTTTTGTTCTACCTCTCCTCCTAGCCTATGCTCTTGTTACTGATTCGTTTCTTAACTCTTTCCACTGTAACCTGTGGAACTTTGTTTCCTAGTAAACAAATCTCCTTCAATCTTGCTTATACATTTAACTCAGAAAACCACTTCTAGGCTGTTCTTCTAGAACCAGGCTTACAAAAATCAGTTAGCCTAATAACTGGTGTCTTCCCTTGATTTCCTCTGGTCTTCATGAATACTAAATTTTAAGCTTTTTAGAGACATACATCAATAAACTAATTTCTCATTATTAAAAATCTGCATGGGTTACACAATAATTTCCACATTCTTTTTCCATGCTTTCTTTATCTCCCCTTAATTCTTCTATCCTACATGTACTATACAGTAAACTCATCCCAGAACAATTACTCATCAAGAAGTCACCCTTTTCTGCCACCACGTGTTTACTAACACTGTTTCCCTGCACTGGAATATAATTCTCCACTTTTCCTTGCTCTTGAAATCCTAAAATTATTTAAAATCTGGTGAAAATTTTACCTTTGTGAAGCCTTTTTAGATATGACTAATTTGAATCACATATAGTTTTCTGGTCCTTTGATTGTACTTTGTACTCTTACACAGCCTGTGTTTTATTATATTTGACATATGCCTGTATTTCTTTTCTACCTGGATGAAAGATTTTGAGGAGGAGGAATTATTCTAGTGTCATCTTTGAAGCCTCGGAATGATAGTTCAGAGCTGAAATCATAGCAGGTGTCTGAGGCAAGATTATCTTGCTGGCATGGAGCAGAAAAGTCTTGAAAAGCACTCAACAAAAAAGTCATTGTAAGGACAACTACTGAAATCACATAGAAATCTAAATACAGGCACCAGAATATGTACAAGACTCTTGGGAAATGCAACTGGGAAAGATTAAAAACTAAAGATTTTGTTTTTATCTCTTTCTCTCTCTCTCCCTCAGGGATGTATGCCTTCTCTCATTTCAGTCTCGTGTTCTCTTTGCCAGACTAGTTTCTTCAAAATCTGATGGCACAATGCCCACATTGTTCTAGCGTGGACTGTACATGACTTGTATCTTTAAGCTTTCATCACCATCTAGCAATTTTCTCTGTAGTCTCTTAGTTTAAATTTCCATGAGGAGACTCCTGTAGTTCCGGTTTTTGAGCCAGACCATAATTTATCATGGATTACTTGGCAGAGTAAGAATTGGCTGCTCATGAGCCATGTTTATATACCGGTCTAAACAGCTGTGCATATGCAGTTCATATGCAGTTTTGTGATGATATGGTAAATACGTCTAGATTTTTTTTCATCTATTGAGAATGCCCCAAATAAATACATCCAGATTTTTAAATATTCTCTAAAATGGTGCATTATTTAGCATTTTCATCTTTATATTTAAAAAATGGAATAATTTTGTCTAAAATTTATTTCTGAAGATTACTGTCAGATTGAAAAATATGAACACAAGAGAAGGTTTTTATACTGGTTCCCATTATCTGGGCGTTGTTTACTTTATTGCTAGCATCTACATTTAGGGAAGTGTGATGGGATTTCAATGTCCAGAAAAACTTTGCGGTTGGAGCAGGAATATTAATAATAGTACTTATATTTCTAAAGGTATGAAGGTTAAATGAATAATGTTTGCCTGGAACATAGGAGTTTTTCAATAAATGTTATTTTCAAACACGTAGCTATTATATTGATTTCCCTAAATTACCTTTTTTTATTTTGCTCTATTGAGTCTCTCTTCCTCTTTCCATATTTTCTAACTGATCTCTTGCTAAATTCTCCACTTAAGTTGTACCATCTTCTTTATTATATCATTTCAAGACATTCCAGTGTACTTCTGTGCCTTTGATATTTATTTTCTTACTTTGGAATGCACTGCATTCTTCTTTTAACTTTGATAAATTTTATATTTATTGAAAGGCAGTTCAAATTCTACTGTTCTCAGGAGAGATAGTCCAGTACATCGGAGCAAGTCTAGATTCTGGTGTCAGAACACTTGAGTTTGAATTTTTACCTAGGGCTTATGTGACCTTGAGCAAGTTTTATAATCTCACTTTATTCATCTGTGAAATGGAGATACGAAAAATGTTACTATAAAACTTTTCACATATACCCTAGCCCACGGGAATTTTCCCTTCTTGACCCACGCCTTCCTTAGTTTGTAAATGTAATGGTATATCTTTTGTTTTTCTTTTCTTGTCTCTATGCTGGCCCTGTCTCTTATAAAAACTATGAATCTGTATTTTAAAGAACATACTAAGATAAAAATGTTCTGTGCTTTTCGAAATCTAGATTTGAATAGTTGGATTTTGCAGCAACTGGGTGATGTTGCCTAGTACTTAGTGAGGCTTGATTAAATTGCAGAATTTAGGGAATTGTTCCCATTTTGTGGTCAGGTGTCCTTAAGGCACTCTTGACCTCCCCAGAGGCATTATTCTGTTTCATGGCATGTCCACCTTGGATAACTGACATGATCTTTTTGAGTTTAATTTTAGGAAAATACTTGGAGGAAAGAGACCAAAAGGGGACTTTGCTCCCACTGTTGTAGCATGAATTATTTGCCTGGGTAATTAGGGCCTAAATGCTGTCATTATTGAGATTAAAGGCTGCTTTAACACTTGCTGAGGCTCCCTCCTCCTTTAGGGACCAGCTGCCTCCAGGAGTAGTGAGGCAAGCTGCTGAAGATAATGGTTTTGCAGGCTTCTAAGTGGCTTCCAAGTGAGGGTAGGATACGACTGCTTGATTTAAGTAATAGCAACTGCAATAAAGACTGTTTAGGCTTCAGGGAACACCAAAAATATGCATGCATTACATTATTGTGCATATAAAGTCTTGATCTTTATCACAGTGCTGTTCTATTACTGTTAATGGTTCTTTCTTAGAAATGAAGATTTTTCTCTCCTTTTTTTTTTGAATAGGTGGCTGAGTAGAATATTGATTACTCTATATCCCCTTTTCTTAGAGATTCTTACTTCTCATCTTTATCTTTGTGTTCTAATAAACAGTTTACCATCTACTAGTGACTTCTTTATGTTGTAGCTTGATCTCCCAGAGGCATGACTAAGCATATATTCCATCACCTGCCTCTGGCCTCCTCCCCTGCTTTGGCTACCATTTATGAAAGACAGAAGAGCACCAAGGGTGTAGACTCTGCTTTCAATATTCTTATTACTATTGAATACACATGACACCTGGCTTTTAATCCATATAAGAACTCTCTGGGAAGTAGGTTTATCACAGTCAATAGATATGGAAGTTCTGGTTTAGCAACATTGAAGACACAGGCGCAAAGACATAGCTACAAAATGGTAGAGCCAGAATTCAAATGCTAGTCTGACTCTAAAATCTGCATTTTTAACCCTTGTGCTCAAATATTTCTGACCATGTACTATATTTTAGTTCTTTTAAGCATTTATTATGCCACTTACGACACTCTTCCCAACTAAGATGTAAGACGCCCACATCTACTTCTCTCTTTCTCACAGAATGCCTGTAGTAGTGCTGAGCTTAAAATGACATTTGCTAATTCTTTTTGATGTACCTAAAGTATTGATTCCAGAGAAGTCACTTTGTAATGTTATGGCATCCTTCGCAGTTTGCTACCTCTGCGTTCATCAGAGATTATGGTCAATGAGTAAAAGGGATAAAAACTGGCTCAGCAATTAGGCTGGTGCTTCCCTTGACTCTCCTCTTCCAGCTGTTATTTGGAACAACTTGAATAGCTCATTCCCATCGTCTCTTCACTCGTTCCTCTATCCAGCTTATAATAGCAGGTAGACAAAGGTACATCAGAGTAAAACTATATATACTTAAGGTTTAATGGAGTAGATATATAATCTGCTTAGAGATCAGTATTTTCAAATTTTAAATTACAGCACATACAAGGACTGGAGGTACAATTGCCGCTGTGCTAGAGCCAGAAAAGCGAGTATGTGGCATCAGCTCTGAACACCTTTCGAGCTGTGGAAGGAGGTTCGGTGTGTGCCAAATGAACTCTTTAGTAGTCAAGTGTTCTTGATTTGCTGTGGCAGCTTTGGAATTATGACCATATTTAACTTAGTGTGGGTCCACAGAGCAGTAAAATCATTTGGAATGACAATGAGGCAGTACTTAAATACTATACTTTTAATTTTCCTATTGTGAAGTTTGTCTTTGTAACATAGATGGTTTTCTAGATATTTTAAAAATGTTATCCTGATTGCTGACCAACATTTTTCAAATCTAAATGAATTCAAAATTATCCAAATATGTATTCTAAACACTGAAGTGAGGGAAAAAATGAAAAATTCTTTCATAAATATTATTGCAAATGTTACGCGCTGGAGAAACTGCTGCTGGCATTAAATATACAGTAACTAGAAAATAAATTTTTTTTTTTCTGGCTTTAATCCATGAGCACACAGTTAGGAAAATAAAATTAGTTTCAGAGTCTTTGAATTTAAAATTTAAAAACCTTCTGTTTTTTTGACCCAAATTATAACAAAATTTTATGTTAAGAATAGGATTTTTTCAATGGCCGGTAAACAGAAGTGTGGATTAAAAGAAAAAAAGGAAGAAAAAGATAGATTTTGCTTAAAAGATAATTCCTTGGGTATCACCATTTTGATTCAGCAATCCTGATGTAATAAATATCTAAGGTGATTCTGATACAGGTAGTCTGGAGATTAATCTTTGAGAAAACAAGATTGAGAAAATATTATGCTACTTCAAAGCTGCTCAATAAATATTTTCCTATAAATATTTTGTGTTAAGTGATTACAGTGAATTGACCCTGACCTCAAAAATGATGATGATAGATGATAATATGTCCTTCAACAAACACTTACTGAGTACCTACTATTTTTCTGTCACTGTTCTAGATATTGAGAATATAGCAGAAAATAAAGAAACAAATCAATAGATAATATATCAGAGGCTGACAAATGTTATGAAGCAAAATACAGCAGTTAAGTGGTGGAAATTGGGTTTTGCTCTATGTTTATGAAGGGGTGTAGAAAGGGAAATGATGTTTGTTGAGTACACTATATTTATCAGATGTTTTGTTTCTTTTCTCTCATTAATCCTCAGAACCCAGGAAGTTAGTGTATATAATCCTTATTTTATAGATGCCAACACTGACTTATAAAGTTTAAATGATTTGCCCAAGGTCTCAGGTACGGCACCTTTTCAAGTCAGGATCAAAACGAGATCTTGTTGACTCTGTTCTACCATGCTCTTCTTGCCTTCCTCCTATCCAGTTATCTAATGAGTGACTATTTTTATTAGCACTTTTCAATATAAAGTATATTTCCACATGAATTATTGTCTAATATTCATAATAATCCTAATGAAATAGTAGTATTAGCAGACTGATTTCGAAGAGGAGAAAACTGAGACTAATAGAAATTAAATACTTTCCCCAAATGAGAAAGTTTTATGTTCACAAATCTTTGACTCCAAAGCCTTTGCCCTATCTACAAGCTAGAAGCCAAGCTAGAGACGATATTACTGGAGTTGAAAGGTTGGCATTTGAATCCCAGTTCCACCACTTAGTAACTACTTTACCTTGGAGTTTTAAGTTTTTGCCTCTGTAAAATGGGGGTAATAATAGTATTTAACTTATTATGAGGATTAAATAAGCCAACACATCTAAAGCACTAAGAATAGTGCCTGGCACACAGTAAGTGCTATGTAATAGTTAGCTGTTAATATAATGTAGGGGAAATTAAAGTAACCTACAATTAAAAGTCATATGTGCTACCCTATCATTAAGTGTTAAATGATGTGGTTTTGACAATAATTACAGCAGAAGTTCAGAGAATAAGTATGATCTACACAAGCACGTGGCTTTCTAGATTTGCAGGAATATGCCTGGAGTTTTCAAAGCCCCCTTTGAAAGTCTCCATTCTGGCTTTTCCTTTTAAGCCTTTCGGTTAGTCTATTGTTTGCCACAATGCTAATTCACCAACCCAGACAAGTACAATGTTAAACAATTTCCTTTGATTATTTTTGACTAATGCTTCTAGGGAAAAGGATGTTTGCACATGGCAAGCTCTGAGTGGAGTCAGTAAAGTTTGTGAGTGAGATCTTCAAGGGAGCTACTTAGATAGATCAAATAATGCCCATTCTCTGAGAACGGGGCTTTGAAAAAGCTCCAACCCATTTTGTCCTGTGTGTTGGCTTTGAGGCTGCTTTTTTCATTATTGTTTTTGTTTTACCATGGTTGTGTGCTGTCGGTTTTTAAGACTACTGCATAGCTGGTAGAGGGGAGAGGAAAATACAGCAAGAAAATATGCCACAAAACTTGTTATGAAATTCAACATTTTTTTTTTTGAATAAAAACACTACTTGGATGGCCAAAAACATTTAGTTAATTTTCAGACTTCTAAAAAAGTTGATTCTGACACATTTTTTTCACTGTTTTTATTCCTTTGATGGAGAAGAGGATTTATGGAGGTTCTTATAACACTGTTTTCACTGACATCACTGGTAATATTTAATTAAATAACATAATTACAACGATGAATTGGGAATAAAGAGCAGACTTTGGATAAAAATGTGATGCAATTTATGTGAGCAGATGTGCCCAGGATTACATGAGAGGACCATGGACTTTGAGCACTTAGTACACTGTGAGCAGATCAGTGTGCTTTAGCAAGGGACTGGACAGCTTTTTTGTTTTGATTTGTGGGTAGTTAAGTGGATGTGTTAAGAAAGCATCTATTGTAGACATTTAGAAAGAACACAATGTTTCATTGTGGATCTACTTTCTAAGCACAAATCATTTCTGACCTTACTGAACCATTCTTAAGTTTGAGATCACTCCAGCATATTCTAATAGCTTTTCAAGGGGTTACGATATTTTGGGGTCTATATATTTAAAGTAGGGAAGCAATTGAATGGCAGGCCCTGATCTCAATTTCTAATAGAGACTGAGCCTGGAAAGGTCACAAACACTTTAAAAACACCTGAGAATGCTTTTGCTCTCAAGTAAGTCTTGTCTGATATTCCCTGTAGAGAATGTTTCCTACTTACTGCACAGCTTAAAGATTTCTGGGTGAGCTTCAAGGTAAATCCAGTGTTCTATTTGTTACTAAGGGTTTCCATGGTTGATATCACATACTGAATCTCTTGAATAGTTATGAAGGTGATCAGGTCATGGTCAGATGCCTGATTCAGTTCTAAGGAAATTGTCTACCTCCCAAATTGATTTGAAATATATTAAGAGCACAATGTAAAATATATTATCAGATGTTATCAACTGCTATCTCATCCATCTGCTTGTCATTTAAAGATGTATTTTCCTAATTTTTAACTTTATCTACATATATTTTCCATATCATAAAATTTATTTCAAGTATGCAAATTCAGTGATCTTTAGTAACTTTACTGAGTGGTACAACTATCACCATAAATCAATTTTAGAATTTCATCTCCCCAGTGAGATCTCTCACGTCTATTTACATGTCTCCTTCCTGTCCTCAGCCTCAATCACTGATTTATTTTCTATTTTTATGAATTTGCCCTTTCTAAATATTTCATATGAATGGAATCATACAATATGTCTTTTTTTATGTCTGACTTCTTTCAATTTGCAAATGTTTTTGAGGTTCATCTATGAGGTAGCATGTGTCAGCAGTTTGTTCTTTCATATTGCTGAAGAGTATCCCATTTTAGGATGTACTGCGTTTTGCCTATCCATTCCTCCATTGATGGACATTTAGGTTGTTTCAGTTTGGGGCAATTATGAATAATAATACTATGAACATACGTAAGTCTATGTGGATGCTAGTCGTTTAACCAGATTGTTAAAGAGACTATCCTTTCCCCAATGAGTTTCCTTGGCACCTTTGTTAAAATCAATTGACTATAAATATAAGGTTTCTTTCTCCTGGACTCTTAATTTTGCTCTGTTGATCTACATAATGTCTATCCTTATACCAGTAACACTTAACTTTAGAGTAACTTTGAAATTGGAAAGTGAAAGACAGCCAACTTTGTTCTTTGTTTTCAAAATTGTTTTGGCTAGGTTCCCATTCCCATATAAATTTTAGTATCTGCTTGCTCACTGCTACCAAAGAGGGTGCTGGAATTTCAATAGGATTGCACCAAATCTAAAAACTGATGTGGGGAGAAATGAAATCTTAGCAATAATGATCTTTCAATCCATGAACATGGAGAGTCTCTTCATTTGTTTAGATCTTTATATTCCCTCAGCAAAGTTTTGTAACTTTCTATGTTCAAAAATTTTTTTATTAAATTTAACTTCTTTTGTTAATTTAATCCTAAGGCTTTTATTCTTTTTAATGTTACTGTGAATGGAATTGTAATCTTTACTTTTTGATTGTTCACTGATCATACATAGAGCTCGATAGATCTCATTTATCCTGATGTCTACCAAAAAATTTTATGGCAGGGTCCTGGATGACATAAAGTGCTGCTATTAATTCTTAAGGTGATTATAAACCTCTCATGGATAAAATCATATTTATCAGAGTACACCTGAAACCTTTAGTATAGGTCTTATTCATAATGGGAACTTATCATATTGTTATAGAATAAACATGAATTTTGGCTTTTTTTTTTTTTTTTTTTTTTTAGTTTAAAGCAACATGGTTACAGATCCACATTAGTTACCTTGATGGAATCTTTCTCTATAGAAAAAATGTGAATTAAAAGTTTACCATAGGCTCTTATCAAGTTAGGAGTTAAGGGTTTTTTCATTGATGAGAAATGAAGTTTTCCAAAATTATGTTATTTATTAGTTTTTGGGTTGTTGTGACAAATGTCTTTGTTTTAATAGAATGAACACTATTGTTTATTTTTATTTGATTAGTGGCAATTGTTCAAGTAAGAGTATACTTACTCATTTAAAATGTTTCAGGAAATTTCTTCTAGATTATAAACTCAGAAAGTATTGTCAAAACATAATTGTACCAGTTGGCCAGTACATGTAGGTGGTAGTTCCTGAGATTCTGCTACTGTCTTTACTTACTTCTACCTCTATAATATTGAGTTTGGGGGACAGTTCTTAAATTTCAGGGCAGAATAAATCTTTGACTGTCGTACTGGATGACCTTGTCCAAATGTTTACCTCTGGGCACAAGAAAGCATTTCCTCATAAAGTGGAGGCTTAACATTTGTAGGATGCAAGTGGGAACTTTTCTTTATGGGTTGGATATTAGATGTGTGGTACTTCCAAGCATGTATGACAGAGTCCATGTAAGAATGCCACTCCATCTCCATCTGTCTCATGTTCTGTCTGATTGATTGTTTATCGTGAATGTTTTTATTTTTTAATAAGGTATATATAATTAATATTTGCACTAAAATAAACTGGGATGGGCTTGTATATCCCACTTTGTATTTTAAGCTTCTGCTATGGTCATATGAGATACTTGTGCAGTGACCAGAGTTCGCACTATCATGTATTATAGTTAAATCTGAAAGATAAGCAGCAATAAACTGACTCTTTTTGGATGCAATGTATCTGATACCTTCTATTTAAAAACAGCAGGCAGGGATCTTGTTGATAAAACAGAGTGCACTAGGACATGAAATAGGAGCAGTTCGCTCATTCTGGTTTTAGGATAGTGATATGAAGTAGCCTCTCAAGGTACCAGCCGATTGTGGTGTGGCCTATGCCATGGCCTGTGAAATTGATGAAGCCATCGCTAATCACTGGGGTCAGAGGGAATGGGAATTTTCGGTTAGGTAGATAAGAAGAAAATGTATGAAGACTAGAGGCAGAGTAATCCTGCCCTAAAAGCATCTAGAGAGATCTGATTGCTCTTCCTTGCCATTTGCTGTAAGGCATAAAGTTAAACCTGTTTATACATTTCAGTATTTGGTAACACTTAAACATTTTTAATAGCTCTCAAAAATCAAAAGTGACAAAAGGGCATTATAAATGACAAACCAAGCAGTAAATTTCTGATTCTCAAGGGTAACTCATATAGAATGTGCACATTTACCAGCCCATAAGGTGGGGGAGGGCACATGCAGAGCGCTATAACTGACCATGTGAAAACCTGAAGGCACAAAATTGAAGTGTATATTTCAAATGTTAATAGTTCCCTGAAGAACATTATGCCTGAAGACCACAATGTACCGAGCTACCTTTACATATCACTCTGGGAAGCATGATGTTTCATTTGTATCAAGTGACTACTCTTCAAAATTAGTTTTGTTTCTTTTGATTCAGTTTTATTTTACCCCTATAAAACAATACTGTTTATGTGTCAGCTCTACAAGCAGGACTTTGCAATCAATTAAATAATGTCATCAGATTATATCCTGCCATCAGATACTTCAAATAGAAAATTATTTGTTTATTCTTATAGTGGTTTGATATTTTCATCCGATTCATATGTTAAAATATAACTTTAAAAGTGTATACTGCCAAAGGTGAGACAGCATAAGACTGACATTATTATACATATCATCATAAATTCCATTAAAAAATTCAACATTGTTGGTAAAATCATTTGTTTTTCATGTAATATGTATATGTATTTTGGTGGAGCACAAAGTCACAGTAAATTCTCATTAAATTAAAACGACTTTAGGATTGCTTGTCATGTAATACTTTATACAATAGAATCTGAAATTATACAAATTTATATAATTTATAGTTATACATATTTACAAAAATTTTAACATGTAAACAGAGAACTTCAAATTGTTTTGTGATGTAGCTAAATTTGAATTTTAGAAAGTACTATACCGTGGTGATATGTATATTTCCTTTTTGCTGTCGATTATCAAGTAGATTTTAGGAATGTTTTAACTTTTGGAGAATTTCTTAGTAACTCAACCTAAGGTTAATTGTAATGGTAGAGAAACTTTAGACAAATCCTAAATTTTGATTGCAATTTTGTCAAAATAAGTTGAAAATTTTAATCAGTGTTGTTAATGAACACAGTTTCTAAGATGTCAGCATTTGAAACTTTTAGCAAATAAATGACTATTGCAAACCTTATGGCAAAGAACTTTTTCCAGTGATAGAACTGAACAAATTAACTTAAGGTCTCCAATGGAGTATAAGATTTAAATTTGAAATTATATAATTGCATACCAAAATATCTTGACTTGTGAGAAGAATCTTTTGATGGAGATTCTATTTTTCATTATATAAATTTATATTCAATGCCAGAATGAAATAAAACTAAGGGAAAAAAATAAAACTAAGGACTATGATTTTGCAGCATCCAAGTCTGGCAAAATATTAAAAGAACTCATGAAAAATGATAATTCATTTGATGAGATTTGTCTTGTAAAAATATTTGTTGAAGAAAATTACTTTGAATGGTAGCAAAAAAAATCCAATACTTATGAAAATATTTAGGTTGAAATACTGACACATTTAAGCACAAAATTATCATTGATAATATCTCCTATTGAGTAGAAATTGCTCTGAGTTTACCAAGCACCTCAGAACCTATGCAGAAAGTTTTTACTTTAAAGTGTTATGGTCTACAAGAATTATTAATTGAAAATATCAATAATTTCAAAATGTTAAAGAAAATTGCAGGCAGTTTTATGAAAACCATGAAAAATAGTAAGATTAAATAGAAAAATAAATTCTTCAGAAAAATACTAGAAATGCAGTATTAGAGAAAAATTTCATTTAAAAACATTAAAATCAGAATAATTTTTCTGCTTTTGTTTTTTGTTAATGTTCAGATATTCAATATGATTAAAAAAAATTTTGTTTAATGTACATAGATACATGTTTTTAGATTTTAGAAAATTTTACTTTCAAAACTAGTATTTGGCTAGTACTGTTTAAAAGAGTATTTAAAGTATTATTTAAATAGCCTAATAATGTGGATAATTTGTTGGTCAATAATATTTCAAAAAATTACATATTTATCATTTTTAATGCTCTATTTCTCCCAAAGGAGTTCCAGCTGAGACGAATAATTATATGGTTCCCCTGCATATAAGAGATATGTTAGCAAAAGAACTGCATCTTAAGATTCATCCTGGATAAGCTATATTCAGCACCCAAGTGTCTTCTATTAGTTCCATGACTGACGTCGTGCATTTTGCTTATTTCCCATTCTTTCCTGCCCTATCTCCATCTTTGACTTCAGGGTCTTAGTGGTTGTAAATACCTCTATATCTCTTGACTCAGTGGCTAGACAGAAATAGTAATATGTCCTCTTTGTTTTGATCTTGGAAACCTCTCTTGACAATTTCTCCCTTGGAAGTCCCATTGGCTTGGCCCAATGATTAAAAATCCTTTTGGCCTATCCTTTGGTTCCAGCTCTTTTGAGTTCTATATGGAACAGTGTTGTTGATTACTAATCTTTAGATTTTGTTATTCCCACTTTTTAAATTTGTTCATGTTTTATTTTTCCTTTCATGGTACTCCAAAGACTCCCCCATTAGTGATAAAGTTTAATTCATTTATATTTTACTCTAAATTATTTAAAACAGATAACTCAATATTTAGAACAATGCCTACTAATAGGATTACTTATTTACATTTTAATTTATTAACTTTTAAACCATTAAACTTCTATCTCTTATTTTTCTGAACATCCTAATTCTAGGATAAACTCCTTATATAGGTGACTATTGGATTCAGCCAGGCTATAATTGTTTCAGGAAATTTAATTAATTTGAGTTTGTCATCCTTCTGGAATACCAGAGAGGTTTGTATCTATTAGAATATTCTAAAAAAATGTTACTAGCTACAATGATGATAAGATTCACTCATAGAAATTAATTTCTGATTATCCCACAACTAATAACCTTATCTGTAGAAATTATACCCTTGAGGTTGATAATATTCAGCCACTAGTTTTGTGAAAAAAAATCAAAACTAGTTTTGGTCAAAATATTTTAAGATATGTTTCTAATGTCACTTTAATTCTTATAAATATGACATGACTACCTCCTACAGAGGATAATAGCTTTTCTGTCATCCATATAATGTAAAATACTGCTGACGGTGTCACATCACAGGAATAAACTAATAATCACTTCTTCACTAAACAATGAAAAAGTTTTTGCATGGCTCAGGTTAATTATACTCTTTCTGTTGTAACCTAAGATACCCAAGAAGTATGCTGACGTAACTTACCAGAACTTCAGACTATGTACATATGTCTTGGTATATTTATACCATGGTAATACCACACATTGTGGGCCTTGGACAGAGGAAGGAGGGTGCCATCTGGGAAGGGATTATATACCACTTAGGTTGTGATATTTCTATATTAGTGGTATCTAAGATGAATTACTATTCTCTCATCTAGCTGTCTGTTGACATGCAAATCTACCAGGAAAGGTTAGAAATACTGGTTTCCATTGCTTTGAGCATAGGCTTCTTCCTTGCTTGAGATTCTTGAATGCTACATTTGAAGTTATTTTTATAATTGCAATAATAGAAAAACACTGTGTGACTGTGGGTGCCGTACAAACTCAACAAGAAAGCTTTAAACTTGCTTATCTAAAGGTGTTAGATAAGAGAATCACTTTGCGTTTTTCACTCCCTAAATAATGTAACATTAGTGTGCTGGCAAATAACACCTATTGCATTTGGATCCTTATGTAAAATTCAGTAATAAGCTATTTGGATGTCTAAGATGGGGAACACCCAACCTAAGAGATATTGCACTTGTTTTGGACTTGTCCAAATAGAGATCTGTTTATAAACATTTGTTATGTTGTTTCTTATTGTTGCTGCTGTCAAGTATGTGGTCAGTTGGTTCTTAAATGCTTTTGAGCAACCATAATCCTGCAGTTTGGTATATCAGATAGTTTTACATAGAGAACTTGAATAACCTGAATAAATAAAGTGGAATTTTGTGAGAATGTCAAAACTGATATGGTGGTATAGACTCTAAAATCTGATAATTTGCTTATTCTTTATGTGTGCATTTTATTGCCTCAGCCTGAAGGCCTGGAAAAAGAATTTTTTAACGTTATGGCAGTAATTTCCTAGGAGCTAAGAAAGCTAATGTTGGTCTTCATCACGCTGATTTCAATCAAGTAAAGCTGATAATTGACTATGAACTTTGAAGTGTCTTCAGTATAGTAGACACTTCAACGTGGTCTTCTAAATGAAGACTCCTAATGAATGAATGATGGAATTTTTTCCTCCTGTAACTAAAGATTTCATTTTATTTAAAAATATTAACATATCATAAAATTATCATGTGTGTGTATGTTATGAGTTTTAACTCTAGTATAGATTTTTGTAGTCACCACCATAATCAGGACACAGAACATTCCATCACACCTCAAAGCTTCTTCCTGTTACCCTTTGTCGCCAAATATTCCCTTCACCTCCAACATTGGTGACCACTGATTTGTTCTCCATTTCTATATTTTTGCTTTTTCTAGGATATTATTGTATATATGAAATCATAAGGCATGGAGTCTTTGAACTAGCTTCTTTCATTCAACATAATGCTTTGAGATTCGTCCATGCTGTTGCACTTGTCATAATTTGTTTTTTAATTGATGAGCCTGGTCCATTGCATAACACGGTTTTTAAAAATTCACCAATTGGAAGATATTTGGGTTTTTTTTTCCACCCAGTTTTTCAAAATTATGAATAAAGATGTTGTAAATATTTACGTACAAATTTTTGAATGAAATAAGCTTTTATTTTCTTAGGATAAATACCTAGGAGTAGGATTGTTGGGTCATGATAGATACAAGTTAATTTTTAAAAAACTGCCAAATTGTTTTCCAAAACATCTGTACCATTTCGCATTCTGCTAACAATGTAAAAGTTCCAGTTGCTGTGCATCCTCTTTAGCAGTTGGTATTGTTAATTTTTTGAATTTTAGTCACTCTAATAGGTTTGCAGTAATAACTCATTATGGTTTTAATTTGCATTCACCTAAAGACTAATGACATTGAGCATGTTATGTGCTTATTGACCATCTGTTTATCTTCTTTAGTGAAATGTTACTTCAAATTTTTGCTTAATTTTCAAAAATTAGATTGTTATGATTGAATTTTGAGAGTTTTAAAATATAAATTTTGATACAAGTCTCTTGGGGAAGTTGAAACTTGTTTTAACAAAATGTATACCTGCAATATGTATTCATTTGATTTTGTCCAGAGGGCTAATTTTCAATGCTTAATTACAATAAACATTATGAACTCCTTTTTAGCAATTAAATCTCCAAATTTTTTCTTTTAGTCAGCTACTTGGTAAATTCTTTACAGACCTATGACCCCATGACTGGAAAATCAATATATTTGCATTTAACAACAGTAAAAAATCTAGTGGTTTTAAATGATTCTTTGACAGTACGAATTCTGGCTGTTATCTCCTAACCAGGGTGCCTTGGGCATGTTACTTTACCTTACAGAGTCTCAATTTACCTCATTGTAAATTAAAAATGGTATTAAAATTTTTGTGCAGATTGGACAATGTGTCTTAAGTGTTCAAAAAGAGCCCGGTGCATATTGGAAGTTCAATAAATATCTCTTTCTGCTCTACCAATAATATTAGTTTTGGCTGCTTTTATGTATTTTAAGCATATAATTTATTCTTGCAAGTTAATGAATGCAAAGAAAACAAAGTTTAGAAAAATCTGACAGAAAAATAAGGTTTTCAATAATGGGGATTTGTCTAATACCTTATATTCTTTGCCATATATTGTGATTTTGTAAATAGCTGTTTAGAAAATAGGAAAATTGGCTAATCTTATTATGGACAATTGCATAATTTACTTCCTTAGTTAACTCAATTAGAGCTATAGCCATGGATGGGAAGAGGCCAAAAAAAGTGATTAGAGCTCATAAAGGCATTAGCAGTTCAATAATTGTATAATGAAGAGCAAGCAAGTGGAAGAAATGTAAGGTGCTTAGTTAAATAGTCATTTGGTGTTAATCAAAGGTTATTTTTCTGACAGTAATTTGTTAGTTGTGATTTTATTTATTTAGAGTAACTAGATTCTTAGATTTTCTTAATGTAAATGTAAATACTTTAAGGAATGTATTGTTTTTAACAGTTAATATTTTTTAAAGTATCTAAGTATGTCATTTAACTTTGGGAGATAATACAAAGAGGGATAAACTTTAGAAAAACAGTTAATGCACGCAAAAGAAAAATTTCTGGCAGACTAATTTCACTCTTAATAAGGCCATTTGAGCAAAAGAGAAAGAGATAGCGATTGCCTGATACAAGAGAGGTGAGGCAGCGAAGGGAAGAGGAGTGAGTTTATTTAATCATTCATTGTCAGGCTGCAGGATGGACTCACTTAAGGAGGTATCTGTGAAAGTGACTGGAATACTTGGCTTCCACTCCCACATTCTGATTTAATTGGTATGGTGTTTGATCTGGACATTGGGAATTAAAAGCCATATGATTCTAATGTACAGCAAAATTTGAGAAACCCTGGATTAGTCATAAATTAAAAAAAAAAAAAGTCTGGCTAAAGTCACTTTTAACTGACAGTTGTGTGAGAAGGAAATAGTGTCTCATAACAAGACTTTTAAACTTTATCAGAAATTTGTTTAAGCATTCTGCCAGAAATGTTAATTATTCTCCAAAGAAAGCAAAGTTTGGCTTCTGTACCAAGGTTTGAGGGTGTTATCAAGAAACTTGATTTTGACTTGTCTCTGGCTGTCACTGCCTCACTCACTAGCTGAGTAATGCTGGGAACTTGTTCACTTTGCTAGCTTCAACTTACTTATCAGTAAAATGATTTACGAGATATCTCCCTCTTCCAAGATTTCAACCAGGCTTTCAAGGGGCCCGTTCTTTGACAAGAGGAATGGAGCAAGTTCTCCGAACTGCTCCAATCTCCTCTGTCATTGTCTTCCTCTTTCCTTCAAAAAGGATTCTAAATAAATTGTGCAGACTGACTTCCCAGTCTGGAATGCCTCAGGGGGATTTCTTCAATCTCCTCAATTTAGTGAATTCACATAAGCCCTTGTAATCACATAAATCAGCAGTTCTGCAGCCTGGCTCACCAGCATGGCAAAAGCCCAGGCTGGGAATCTGCTCAAGCAGCAAATGGGTCTTTTTACTTGGAAAGCAAGAAGGGCACAGACAGGCATATGTGTGGTTGTTTTAATATTCTGTCCTTCTCATGTATTAATACATTTACTTTTGTCATTTCAAAATGGATTGTTTTCTAATCTCAGTTTAGTCAGTCACTCTCTAATCTCAAAATAATGTCATATTCCTCACATATTTATATATCTGTGTATTTGTGTTAATATGCATATATATGAAATACATGTACATATGTGTAAATATATATTTAGTTGATTTCCTCAACAAGTTTGGAATGAGGTTAGGTATACGAATCAGTAAGAAAACAAAAGCTTAAAATAAGAGATGTTCTAATTATCGTAAAAGTAAATACAACACAAAGATTTCTCTCTTTGCCTGTAACTATACTGTTTTTATTTACAGCCTCTTTTTTTTTTTTTAAACCATAGACTAATACTTTCCTGTGTATCTCCCTGAATGTTCTAATGCTTTAAATTTTTAGAATCCTTTAAGGGGGAACATGTATAATTTTGGTTATAAATTGGACCCTGTATTTATTAGAAAATGTCACCATAATAAAATATACAGAAATATTTCATCAGAGTTGGATTTACTATAATTTCATATGACTTTATTTTTAATTTAGTTTAGTGAGGCATCTGTTTTGAAGGCTGATCATCTAACTTAACATTTAGGAGACTTGAATTTTAATCATAAAATATTTGAAGAATACAGAATTGTTGGAAAAATAATATGAAGATTCATGTATCTGTCACCCAGATTTGTGAAATGTTAACTACTTACCATATTTCATCAGATTAAAAAAAGTAAAACACAATAGACATAAACAAATATTTATGTGCTCCTCCTCAAATTCATTTCCTTTCTTCTACATCCTTTCTAAAACTTATGCACTCTTAAAGTTGTTTGTTATTCCTACATATGTACATAAAATAAATAATACAAATATTGTTTACAAACTAAAAATTTATGTTAAACTACAGGACTCATTTGCAAGCTGCTCTTTTTTCACTCATTATATTTTTGAAATGTATCCATATTGATACATGTAGTACTTGTTTTCACTAATTATAACTGCTATACAGTATTCCGATGAATGGATAGCTGTATCATAATTTTATTAATTTATTATCCTGTTGATGACATTTAAAATACATCCTCTCTTTGCATTTAAAAACAGTGATACCGAGAACATCTTGTACCTATCTCTATTAAGTACACCTCCACAGGTGTTCTTAAGTGGTTATTGCTCCGTCAAGATCACCGTCTCTCCAGTTCCTTCCTGGATTCCCACATCTACTCCCTTGTCTTAATAATGGCTTTGCTACTACTAGCCCAGGTTGCTTTTTCCTTTAGGGTTTGCATGGTTATTCTATTTACAGCTCTGTAAACAGTCCCTTTCCAAAAAGGATAGTGACAGATCCAAGGTATTCTTTTCAAGAAGGTTTACTTTTGTTTGTGCCATGCATCCAGCCTAGATCACTTAAAGTGTTAATTTCTTAAATCAGGAACTCTCAGGTCATATGGTAGTATACATCCAAATTCTAAACTTATATAGAGCATAGACCTGATATTACAAAGTCTTAGAAG